>CM067083.1:0-1356732 GCA_034008185.1 Gorsachius magnificus | reverse complement strand
CCTGGGTTCAAAAGTCATTTTTCTTCCTCCGGCACGCAGGCACGGGGACACCCGGGGCTCTTCCCGGTGCGAGAAAACTGGGGCTACCCATAGGCCATGGGGATGGGCACCCCAGCTTGCACCCACACAGCTGCCTGGGTGCGGGTGCCTCCGGCCCCGGGGCTGCTTCTCTGTGGGAGGCCCAGGGAGAGCGGGGCAGAGGCGAAAGCTGATGCCCGGGTGAGGTGCTGCATCCCTGCACCGCCCCACACAGCACCAGCAGCACCAGCACCAGCACCAGCAGCATGAGCGGCACCAGCCCAGCAGCACCAGCACCAGTCCAGCAGCACCAGCACCAGCAGCACCACAGCAGCGAGAAGGGACGGTGGCAGAAGAGCATCCCGGGGCACTGCTCTCCCCTCTCCTGCAGCAGCCGCGCTCGCTGCTGACTCATTTTTGGCCAGCGAGCCCACACGAGGCACAGCACCTCCCGCCACCCCGCCACTCCGTGGGGGTTTTTGGTTTTGGTTTTTTGGTTTTTTTTTTTTTTTCCTTTCTTCTTCTTTGTCGAATGGGCACCAAGTTACCAAAAACCCTCATCACGTGGCCCGCAACACGGCAGCCCCGCTTTCATTTACTGGAACTGCACAGCCTCGAAAAAACACAAGTTTCCAGCAGCCGAGCGGAGCTGCCGATGCTCTCAGGCAGCCCTCCCAGCCCTGGGCTTCAAAGGTAAGGAGCTCCCATGCCGGTGCTTTCCCCGTCCGGGAGGTCCCCCCCTGGCCTTGCGGGGTGCGCTGGGCACCCCAAAGCGCCCGTCCCAAAGCCGTGCTGCCCGTCCCATGGAGACACTCACCCGAACCGTGGGCTCCTTCCCCGGCATCCTCCGGAGCCAGCGCCTGCGGTGGGGAGAGAAAACATCAGCGCTGGGGGTGTTTGCATGGGAACGGGCTTAAAATCAACCAAAAGCGCTGGCTGCAAGGGCACAAATGTCACTTCTTTCCCACCATTAAGTGATGACGACCAAAATAATTGGGAGGGGAAAACAAAACCACCCCAAACCCCTCCTGGGTCCCTGCTCCCAGCGGGACAGCCGTCCTCCTGCTGACTCACCCGCCGCTTGCACCCGCGCCGCACGCTTCTCAGCACCGCCGGCTTTAATGACGCCTCCGGGGAAAACAGCCTTGTCTGCTCATTTATGGTGGTTGAGAAACCTCTTCTGCTGCTTCTCTTTCAGCGAAGGGCCAGGGAGTCGCCTGCAGAGGAGCCAGAGCTTCGTTAGCAGGAGCACAGGACCAGAGCGGGGCCCCGCGCGTGGAGGTTTTGCCGCCGCCCCCCCCCACCACCACCCTTTGCCTCCAGGTTTACGCCGGCGAGGTTTTGTGCCGCAGGGTGGAAATCAGCCGGGGCTTGGTGCCACCTGGGGTGCAGGCGGGTGCGCAGCCGGGGCAGGATGCTCAACCACGGGGGCTTTGCCCCAGGGATTCAGCCCTACAAGGGGCATTCTCCGGGGAAAGCCCGCAGCCCAAACCTGCGCGGTTTCTGCTGGAATACCATTAACACTTTAATATTAATGCTTAAATATTAAGCATTAATGGAAATAATGGGGGGAATGCTGCAGAAATGGAGGAAAGCTAGGCTTTCGCATCCTTCCCAGGGCTGCAAGAGCAGTCCGTGCTGGGTAAAGGACAGTGGTGTCCTTAGGGCGGATAAAAAGTCCATCAGCCAGGGCAAATGGTAGCCCCTTTGAGTGCAGTCTCCACTTTATGCCCTGCTGGCCGGGCTCCCGGCATCCCCTCCGCTTCCCGGGCGCAGGTGGATCCTTCCCTCCCCAACCCCACGCACGCCAGTTCCCGACGCCGGCACAGGAAACCACGCGTGGATCCCCTGCACCCCATGGACCGTGACAAATCCATCCGGCATCCTACCTGGCCTCTCCTCGCCGCAGCTCCCGGCTCGGGACGTGCTGGCGGGTTTATACGGCCCCGCCACCCCCCACCGAGACGCGGGGAAGGGAGAGCTTCCCACGGCCGATGGGTGCTTCTGCTCCCCCCAGAGCGGCCAGCTACACCCATCGGGAAAGGCTCGGGTTTTTTTTTTTTCTCATCGGAAAGGGCCTTTGCTGGGAAAGGTCTCGTTTCCCAGGGCTTGCAGCCAAATCCGTGGAGACCGCAGCAGCAGCAGGGGGCTTGGGAGGGGATGAGATGCTGGCATCAAAATCCCCTGTCCTGGGGGGGGTGGGTGGGAGGCTCTGCCGAGTGGCCCCCGATTCTCTGGTCTTTCAGCCAGGCAATCCATCCCCAAGCTCTCAGGCACCTGGATGCTCTTCCAGCCTGCCCGCTGGGAAGCCCTCTGTTTTTTTTTCCCCTCCCATTCCCATCAGATGGGCTAAAAAAAGCTGTGACTTCCCTGCACACCTCGTGGGAAAGGCTGCTGGCTGCCATGTGGGTGATGGAAACCGTCCCCGGGGAGCAGCTCTGGGAAGCGCCCGTCCAAGCTGCTCACCCACTCCAAGCCCTTTCCCTCGCTCCTGCTGCGGGGCGGTGGCTGTCGGCCTGCTGGCGTCCCCCGCCCCGGTTTTTCACACTCGATTTCTGTTTTGCATGATTTCGGCAAGGCCAGGAGTACGGTTCTTAGTTATTTCAAGAAAATGATCCGACCCGAAAATGGCTTACCGGCAGGTTTTGCTCCCTGATTCAGCTGGAGTTCAGAGATGAGTCAGGCGGTGGCAAACAGCCCCCGGGGGGGGTGGGGAGGGGGTGTAATGCGGCTTTCATCAGCCTTTCGCAAATTCACGCTATTTAAAAAAATGGGTTTAAGACACCGGGGCGGCTGCAGCAGTGGCTCAGATCCAGCCGGGTTTGGCAATGCCAGGCGTCCCGCCATGGGCTCGCCTTGCCCAGGCTCCAGCCAAGCATCCCAGGGAGCTTCCAGGCCCTGGGTCCCTTGACGCCTCCAGCCAGCACATCCCCGCTGCTCACTGGTGGCTTTAACCCTTCCAGCGCCGCCGCCAGCTCCTAACCTCAGCTTCGCCGCAGTTGCTTTGCTGGCAACCCATGCAGCCGCAGCGCCGGGGCGAACCCAAGGGTGCGGCGGCGGGGATGGCCGGGGATGCTCCTCTGGTTTATCTGGTGAGCGCCCGGGGGCCAGGGCAAAACACCAAAGCGCCAGCCCCTTCGTGCTCTCACCTGTGGCTTTCACCAATTTCTTATAGGAGAAGCAAAAGCCGCCCGCGCTGAGATGCCGGCAGCCGCTCCCTTGCAGCGACAGCCCCTACAAGAGGCTGGCTGCTGTATAGGTGCTTATTGCAACATGTAGAGGGGCTTTGAGGGTCAATGCCGTAGTTCTACGCATTGCCCCGTGGCGTTTTGAACCGCTCCATCCCTGCAGACCCCTTGGCGGGCCGTTTCACAGCCCATCACTGAGCCCGGCACCACTTAAGAGGTGAATTTATCCACCCTAAAACACCGATGCCGCCGGCTCCCGCTCTCATAGAATCATAGAATTTTTTGGGCTGGAAGGGACCCCTAGAGGTCATCTAGTCCAACCCCCCTGCAGTGAGCAGGACACTACTAACTAGATCAGGTTGCTCAGAGCCCCTTCTTGCTGGGAGCTTTTGGCTTTCCCCTGCCCCGGAGGGCTGGGGCAGCCAGAGGCGCTGCGCAAGCCGAGAGGGGAGCGGGGCGAGGGACCGGCACACGATCCCTCCTGCCTAATTATTTCAGTATGTGGCCACGGGAGCCTGGCGCTGGAAGCCACACGTTGTTTTGTGGCCAGCTTGGCTGGGCCTCGAGGGATCGCAAGCTCCCAAAGGATCCCGGGAGCTGCGGGGGTCTGGAGGCGTCGGAGCCCGACACCGGCTACCTGGCAGCAGCGTTGGCTGCTCGCTGTGCCATGGCCTGGAACGCTCAGGTATCACCCTGAAATGAAGGGGATGGGTGGTCCTCGTTATCCAGCGCTCCCCGGGGGCGTCCCTGGGGCTCACCCCAGCAGAGCGCGAGCCAGTGGAAAATGTCCTACCTGGAGAGGGGGGGTGGAAGAAATCACCCCATGAGCAGGAGGAGGAGGAAAAGGAGGAGGGGTGGCACATGCGCACGTGGTCAGAAAACACTCGTCCCGCTCCCCTCCCACCTCCTTCCCCCCAAATATTGCAGCAAAAATGGAAAATGTGCTGGCAGTCATTAGCAGCTCCCTGGAAAAAGGCAGTTTGCTGGCCCAGCTTCAAAATCTGGTTTACCAGAAACCCCGAACCTCCCCAGCTGCCAGCTTTATGGAAAGCCAGAGTTTCCTGCAGAAACAGGGGGAGGAGGGGGGGAAGGTGTTGGTAAATTTTTGTCCTTGTCAAAAATCCAATTTTCCTTCAAAAAAAAAGAAAATAAGAAGTCCCAAAGGGGTGGGAACCGTTCCAGCTGGGCCCGGAGTGGAGCGAGGAGGGAGGGTAGCATCAGCCGGTGCCGGCTGCTCAGGGAGAGCCCTGGATTCACAGAGCTTCAGCCCCCCCAGCACCGTGGGTCAGGGTGGAAAAGAAGATAGCTAGAGAGGGAAATGTGCAAAGAAAAAAAAAAAAAAAGAAAAAGAAAAGGAACCTGGAACTGCTGCCTTGGCTTCATTTTCCTGCCAAACCCCGCTGCCAGGGAGCAGGATGCCAGGGAGTGTGGGGTGAAGGTGCCCTTGAGGAAGCAGAAGCAAGAGATTTGGGTTTATTTTGGGCACCGGTCATGTGTGGTTTTGGAGCACAACAGAGAAATCCCTTAGAGGTGGATTTTCCCAGTGGGATCGAGGGCCCGGCAGCACCCCGGGGGATGCTCGGTCCCTGCCGCCACCACGCCCCGAGGAGACATGGGTCCCAAGGGACCACGTGCCATGAGATGCCACCACCTGTGGGGTTCAGCTGCAGAAATCAGAACGAGCAAAAGCGACAACCTCAACGCGTCCCAGCAGCCAGCCGGGATCCCACGGGACAGCCAGGATCCCATGGGACAGCCAATTGGCTGGGCATGCCAGCACCTGCCTTCCCACGGAACAAAAAAATAAGTCGCTAAGTCACAGCAAAACCATGAAAGCAAAACCACAGAGCCCCAAAGCGCCTCTGAGTCACTCCCCCGGCCGCCGCCGCGGCCCCACAGCCCTCCAAAACTCGCCGCCACCTGCAGCCGGCCCCAAACTGCTGAGCCGCCCTTGGCACGGCGCGGCACGCGTCAGGCTGCCGTGTGGGTGCTGGCAGCATCGGGCAGGAGGCAAAGCCCCTCTGCCTGCGCAGGCAGGGGCGCAGGCAGCCACCGCCGGCTCGGGGACGGAGGAGCGGAGGGCAGCGCGGAACGGCGGTGACCGATGACACCAGCTCAGCATCCTCCGCCGAGCCAAAACCAACCCGGCAGCCCCCGCTTGCCGGCAGCCAAAACACTTCCTTCCCCTCTTTCCTGTAAAATCGCCTGTATTTTTTTTATTATTATTTTTTTAAATTGTGATAAATACTCCTTTGAAATGAGAATGGAGATGAAACATTTGCAGAAAGTGCTACCGGGATTAGTCACCGGTTGTAATATCTCTATTTACATGAGTCACGGAGGTTGGCCCCGCTGCTCTTAAATTAAACCCCCGCTGCGTTTTCGATTTTTGGGCTGTCCTCAGGAGACCTCTTGCGAACTTTTCTCCGGTTCTGAGCGGAGCTGGCAGCTGCCTCCCAGCACGTGTGCTTACCAAAAACACCGGCGGGAACTGCAAGGGCTTTGCCAGGCGGTGAGGTGGCAGCCGGGGCTGGAGGCGATGCTTGGGGGGCAGGAGCTGCCCCCTCTGCCCAAGCGGTTTCCCCGTTTGCGCCGACGATGGGAAGAGGGAGAGAGGCGGTGGGCACCCAGGGGGTGATGGTGGGGGGATGCAGCTGGGTAACGGTGGGGGCCAAGGCGGTGGCACTGGGCCCCCGGGGGCGGCGGTGCCGACAGAGGTCACTGTTGCCGAAAAACTGCACGCCCCAGGTGAAAAAGGGAACTCGGCGGGGAAGGCGGGGATGGAGCAGGCCTGGTTTTGAACAGGCGCCGCGCTCCAGCGGCCACGAGGCCACCGATGCCAGTGGCAAAGCCCCGGGGCCATGCCCGGGGTGGCTGATCCAGTGCTGTGGTGCATGGGATGGGGCTGGAGAGGCCGCGCTCTGCCCCACCGCCACATCGGGGACCTCTGAGGGCGCCAACCAACCGAGGTTAAAAGCAAAAAAAATAACGGCGAGGAAAGGAAAGGGAAGAGTCTCTGCGTGGGGCTGGAGGGGGAACGCGCTGCCAGGGGATGTCCCCAGGAGGGAAGGGGTGGGAGGGGGGACCCCCAAGGCTGCTAACTCCATCGCAGAGCCACTGGGTTCCAGGACAGCCATAGGGAAATGTGAGCAGTGCCCACACAAGCGCGGTTTGGGATGAATTGGATGGATGTGCTTGCTTCCCATGGCAGGAAAGGGCAGGTCCCGGGTGGCGGGACCCCGGGAGTGGCAGGAGGACACCTCGCTGCTGCCTGTCCTCGCCCAAAGCCCAGGGGAGAGCATGCAAAGGGCTTGCGAGCGCGGCATAAAAATAAAACCCCAGAAAGGTGACTAAGCACTCTGGGTACCGAGGCATGACGCCAGAGGAGCCCGGCCCCCGGCCCCGCCGGGAGCTGCCGCCCGCAGTTACCCGGGCATGGGACCCTGGCGTGGGAGGGAGAGCCCCAGGGTGCTGCTGATGGGTGGCAGAGACCCTCCCTGTCCCATCTCCCCCCATCTCCGTGCCGTGCCCAAGCAGAGCTGCTGTCCTCTGCAAAGCCTCCCCAAGGGGCCGAGCAGCCCAGCTCCCACCTGCAGGCAGAGACCGGAGCATGGAGCACACCCCAGGCTGCCCCGAGGAACCCCCCAGGCTGGGGCTTGCTGGGGGGCTGGACAGGTCCCCTTGTCTGCAGGGTGCTCGCCCACCCATGGTGGGGAGCAGCTTTGAGGTGCTGGGCATGGGGCCAGGAGAGGCAGAGGGGGAGATGCCGCGGGGGGGACCCCTCCGAGCCAGGCAAAGCAGGGATGCCCATGTGCTGAGACTGCCCCTGCCTCCCCGCCCTGCACCTCCCAGAGCCCCCCCCAAAGTCCTCCCCCCACCCCAGAGCAGCCAGGGCTCCCCAAGCAGACCCCCCACCCCCCACCACCATCCCCATGCTCCCTGGGCACTCCGAGACCCGCAGTGGGACGAGGCAAAGCCCAAAACCCAACCAGCAGCCAGCGCTCGTGGTTTAAACGTGCAAAAATTTCAAACACCCACCCCGTGCTGAGGGCAGGGAGCCCGGCACCACGCAGCAGCACGAGGAGTGCGCGGCGTTGCAAAACCTATGGCATTTATCTCTCTTTTTTTTTTTTTTTTTTTTTTTTTTTTTTTTTTTTTTTTTGCATTTCACAGCCAGCAGCTAAAGGAACCGGCGTTGTAAACCGCTCGCAAAGCCTCGCCCGCAACAGTAAAATAGCACCTTACCCTGGCAGGCTGGGGGAGGCCGGGGGCCCAGGTAGCCCCCCAGGGCCGGAGGGAGCGTGGGGGCTCCACGTGGGGCCGGGAGAGCGAGGTTGGCATTCGTAACGGGCGCCAGGCACCCCCAGACGAAACTCCCCCGCCGCTCTGCCCCGATCATTGGTCCAGGTCGCGGTGGCGGCTGCTTTCAAATTCTGCTAAACCTTAAAAAGGAAACAGGAAGCCTCTCGGCTCTTGCCTTCATGCCGCTCGAGAGGCTCGCACACCCACACGCTCGCCTTCCTACCCCCCAGGGCTGAAGCAACGGCAGGCTGGGCCATGCCCTGGGCGCCTCGTGCTCCCGGCGGCACGGGGAGACGCCTCCCCCAGCCCCGGGGAAGCCACGCTTTGCCGCTCCTCGCAGGGGCTCCCTTAGAGCCTGCTTTGCTTTTTCATTTTGTTTGTGGCCAAACCCATCTTCACCTTCCAGCTTGCCCAGCCACCGGGCAGCGCCAGGCTCGTGCTGGAGCCCGGACCACGCACCTCAGGCGCTGGACTGTTGTCCAAAAGTCCTCTGAACGCAGGGCAAACCCCTCTTTTATCCAGCAGGAGACTGACAAGCACCAGCACACACCTTCAGTGCAGGTTTCACAGCTTCTCAGCATCGGCACCGTCTGCTCTGCTCTCCTCTTCCACCCGCAGCAAACACAGGGCAAAAAAAAAAAAAATAAGAGAGAAACCCATGGGATTTGCTCTGGGGCTGGAGGAGGCTAAAAAAACCTAACCCTCAACCATTTGTCCTCAGAAAAGTCAGGGTGGAGAGCAGGGTTTCATTCGTTTTGGGAAGTGAGCGCTTAATGCTTCACATTTCCCCAATTTAGAAGGAAGAAAACAACTTCCCCAAGCTGCACCAAGGGAGGGGGGGGCCTGCACACCCTGAAGCCCAGCATGAACCAGTCCAGCCTCTGGACCTCATGGCTCCTAGTGGCAGGAGCGGGGTTTTCCACACTTCTTTGCCAATGGGTTTATTTAATTCACCTAACAAAGAAGGCAGCTCTGGAGGGGGTGATTTTTTTGTTTTTTAAAAGGCCAAACCCCAACGCCTCTGGGCTCTGGCGGTCAGAGAGGCACCGCAAAATCTTGACTGCACACCCTGGCCCCCGGGGCCGGAGCCACCGCCTGCACAGCCTGGGCAGGAACTTCCCTCAGGACACATCTGATTTCCTCCTCGCCCTCGCTGCTCCACCCACGAGCGTGTTGCGTGTCGGGCTCATCCTTTTTTCCAACCCCTGTCCTGACCCGGAGCCAGCAGCAGGACGCGGGAGACTGTCACCTCCAGGTGGCTGCCACTCGGATCCTTGCTTCAGTAACTCTTAAGCCACTGAGAACCTTGGTTACTACACGTCAAATACGTTCTTTTTAATAACATTTAGAAGGTTTGTAAGATTTTTCTACTTTTGCTTTCTTCATAATCACTCCTAGTTGTCTTCCTCCACCCGCATGTCCCTTCCCTAAAATCCTTTGGCTCCCCTGCTGAGGGTTTGGAAAAAAAGGGGATGGAGATCAGTGCAAGTCCCACCGAGTAAGATCAAATTTGAAGCTTCAGAATAAGCAGAGCCCAAAAGCTTGGCTCTGGCTGCTTTTCTAGCAGCAATCATTCAACCCCTGGCTGCTGTTATTGGCGTAACTCCACCTGGTTTATGAAAAATTAAGTGTCTGGCCTGCCCGGAACAAATATGGAACCAGCCACGCTCCGAGTTCAGCGCTCTGGGGAAATACATAAGGCATTGTAACAGAGATGAAGGAAACACAAACGAATGCCCAATTATTTAAATTGTCTGTCAGTAGTTTCAGTTCTTGCCCAGACATAACGTAACGTAGTGGAGGCAGGTGTTTTCTCAGCAGCCACTGACTAATTGCAGAACAAAGATTAGAGAGAAAAAAAAAAAAAAGATGTAAACAGTGCAGTAGTGAGTACGCCGCAGATGAGTCCGAGCAGAGCCATTTCTGCGTACAGAGCGCGTACGCTTATGGAAGAGATATGCAGGAGCCTTTATGAGACAAAAAAATATAATATTGCATGAATGAGACGGAAAGATCATCCCAGCTCTTGAAAAGTACGCGTGGCACCGCGCGAGCGGCACGGCGGGCGGCTCACCCTCCCTTCCAGCCCAAGACCCAAGAGGAAAAGCAAGTCTGGTGCCTCCTAAAATCCACAGTGGAAACGGATCAAGATGCATCACAAGCAAAGAAGTTATAAAAGCAAGGCAATCGTACAGTTCCCAGCCAAGGGCTTTTCAGAATTCACCACAAAAGACATATTTGTAAACAATCCTTAGTTACAAAAGTAAATTTATTATTAGTTCAACTTTTACAATTTTTTTTTTTTTTTTTTTTTTTAATTCCTCGTAACAATCTATAAATAACTCCTGGTCATAGTCACCACATCTGGGGACAAGCTTGATGTTTACGTTGTTTGAGAAGTTACAAAATCAAGTACGTTTTACCTGTACGGTTTTGAAAAGCGTGACACACCACAGAGCCGGCTCCGTCACTCGGTAACCGCCGGCGGAACGAACGCCGCGGACCTACAGCACCATGGACTGTGGATTTCTAAGCAACAGAGGAGCGAGCCTTAGCAAGGCACGAACCGGCATGTTCAACTGCTTGAACTTCAAAAGCAGCTCAGAGAAGTTCGTGCTTCCTAAAAGAGATTAAAAGAAAGAAAGAAAATGAGCACGTCTGGGCGTAACGCTTGCGCGACAGAAGAACTCTCGATAGCGGAGGGAATCAGACGGGGTTCAGGGTGGGCCTCCGGAGATGCGCTCGCTGCTACTCGTTTTGTCGCAATGCTCATGAAAAAGTCAGGGTTTTGTAGAAGAATTTTAAGAAATCCCAAATTCAATTAACGTGGCGGGAATTCCCAGAACAGAGGTGTGTAACAGGTAGAGAAGACACGGAAAACCGGGATTTCTGTAAAGGCCTTTTGACCTGAACAGGTACCCAGGCACCTGATCGGAAGCGTCCAAGGTGAGATGCGTTAGCCTGTGGGCTGAGGGTGCCATCGCCTGCACCGCGCTCCTGGGCCGGGGGCTGCGGCCTCTGCAAAGCCTTTGGCAACAGATTCCTCTCACCACCGAGGTGGCAACATTCATGTCACCCCCCTAAGCAAGCCACAGAGTTCCCCAAATCGAAGTCCAGTTGCATTTCTTCTGCAGCCTGAGAAACCTTAGGCAAGCAGAGGAGGACTGGCATAGTCCCACGTTGGGCTGACTGAGGCCAGGAGAAAAGCTGCCCAGTGCAAGGGCCCAGAATTTCCCTGGATCCCAAGTCAGATTACCCCTGGAAACCTAGAAGAGCAGGCGATCGCTCTGACTGGGTACGTGGAGGAAAGAGATTTAAGGACATTGGGGATATGGTTAGCCCAACCAAAAGAATGCTTTTCCTTGTCACAGCCCGTCTTACCTGGTCCTGCTGCCTGCAAGAGCATCGTTAGCTCCAGGGAAAAGCTAACATTTTTTATATAGGCTAATTCTGGCTTCTTTAGTCCTGCATGAAGTTTCTACCTTTTCTGTCCAGACTCGAGGCAATTAACAAATAAAAATCAATGAGCTTTCAGAAGAAATACACGCTGTCACTTGATTTCCAGGACATACCCCTTTCAGTAGGCAAGGCCAAACCCCGGAGTGTGTGGCCACGCGCAGTGTCCTGCACTCCGGTCTTACCTTCCAAGCCTCCAGCTGCCAGCTGACCCGGTGTTGGGACAGAGTGGTAAATAAGGAAGCAAGCCAGCATGCTCAGCTGAGATTCCTCTGGGGGCTGCCCACTTAGGTAGGAATGCAGAGAGACATCCCCTCCAGCTGTAATACACAAAACCCTCTGATGAAATTTAGGGAGCACTTGCGGGAGGGAACAGAAAGGCAAGACAACAGAATTTCCACAGAAAAAACCCGCTGAAAAGAGTCTCCATCTCCCCACAGCGACAAGCCAAGGATTTGTTTGTGAGCCGCCTTCATTCTGCTGTGGCCACCCTTCACCCTCTTCTCTGCTGTGGTCACCCCTTGCCTTCGCTCCTAGAAAATTCTCCCAGTGCAATATAGAATCATAGAGTCATAGAATCACAGAATGGTTTGGGTGGGAAGGTACCCCTAGAGCCCATCCAGCCCAACCCCCCTGCAGGAGCAGGGACACCTTGAACCACATCAGGTTGCTCACAGCCCCGGCCAACCTGGCCTGGAATGTTCCCAGGGATGGGGCCTCCACCCCCTCTCTGGGCAACCCCTGCCAGGGTTTCACCACCGTCGTTGTAAAGAATTTCTTCCTTAGATCCAGTCTAAACCTACCCTGCTTCAGTTTAAAGCCATCCTCCCTTGTCCTGTCACAGCTGGCCCTACTAAAAAGCTTGTCCCCCCCTTTCCTCTGGGCCCCCTTGAAGCCCTGAGCGGCCGCACTCAGCTCTGCCCGCAGCCTCCTCTGCTCCAGGCTGAACAAGCCCAACTCTCCCAGCCTGGCCCCATAGCAGAGGGGCTCCAGCCCTCGGAGCATTTTAGTAGCCCTCCCCTGGCCCCGCTCCAACAGCTCCATGTCCTCCTTGTGCTGAGGGCTCCAGAGCTGGACGCAGGGCTCCAATATTAGGAAAGCAGTACTCCAATATTAGGAAAGCATTTTCTCTGGGTAACATAACCTTCCAGGTCAGCTGAACTTCCCACAAATACCGTCAAACCTAACTCTTCAGTGAACATTTCGCACCAAACAAAACGAGTTGGTTGATGCTAACATGCGAGCGCCTTCCCTTCAGTTACCAATTTTCAGTACTTTTGAGGCATAAGTCAGCCCGCATCGGTAAGAAGACAAGAACACTGAATTGCGATCGTGACTGCAGGATTAAAGTTATCTTCCCTATACCTTGAAGCCACTGATCCAAAGTGTTATCGATAGTGCACTTCATCACAGGCAGAAATTCCGAGTTCATGAAGAGCCCTCGGTTTGGATTCCTGCTCGTCCTCTCCTGGTGACTTCTGGAACTGAAAAATTCTAACACCAGCTTTATCTGCCAGAGCTCAAATGTCTCGGACATTTCTCTTCTTTTTAATCTCCTCACAGCCTAGCAGAGAGGAAATACAAAGTGACTGTGAGAAAGTGAACTGGAGGAGGAAAGAAATGTTGCTGCCATAATCATTAAGTAAATGAACCCTAACACCCCCCACACACACACACCTTGCCAAGGGCTGCCCTCCTGAGCACCTATGGAGAGAAACTGCCTGCTAACGCTTCTGGGGTAATTTCAGTTTTCATCACCTCAGTTTCTTTTCCAATTTGCTTTTAAAATCTCTGCTCTCTCCCTGTCAGCTCGCTAATATGTCTCCCCTCCTTCCTTTCTGTCTTCTGCAGAAATCACAGGCAATGAGCAATACCCTTATGACAAAGCATAGCTTTAAGAAAGAAAAAAAGCGTTTACTCCACCTGATCTATGGCTATGTACGTGGGCAGCATCTCTGGATTTTCTTGGGTAACACACTCATAAAGAATTGAGGAGAAAAGATCCAGGATTTCCTGTTTCTGATAAGAGACACATGTTTAACAAAGCACACATGCTAGATACAATTTATTTCAGGTTCTTGCATTGCTCACATTTCCTTCCATTAAAGTTAACCCATGCACTGACATGACATAAATTAGCGATAGCCAACAATGCTACGCAGCTTGCTTTCGTTCTCAGGCTTATTAAAACGAGGCATAATGCAGCTATATTTCAATCCCTCCCTTAAGCCATTTCGTGCAGAGAAATACCGTGCAAAACACCCTAACCCTTCTGCACTGAATTCACCTAAATGCTTCAGGACACTGAACAGGGCTCTCAGTATTTGTTAAAAACTTTCTGCAATAAATACAACCGGTGCAGACAACTAGCAGCAACTGTGAGGCAACCAATGGGGAAAAAAAAAATCCCAAATCAACCCAACAAAAACTATAGGTCAACGCTGTTTCACACCTTCGTGTTACAAAACATCCCTTAGAATATTCCCTGTCCCCACTGCCTGAAGGACTGAATTCTGCTCCTCAGTTTAACGTAGGATTTTCCCATCTTTTGTTCATGCAAGCAAGAAACCATGCTAGTCCATATCTAGGCATCGTACCTGGCCCATGTTCACAGTTGGTTTGCAAAAGTAATCAGCGAATGAAAACAGAGCAGGATCAGAAGTGAAAGCTGAAATTGCTTCTGGCTAAAAAAAAAAAAAAAAGATTAAAACACACTCTTAAAATGAACTTTTTGGTTTTACTGCACAAATGTAGCAGCGATTTATACCCAACCCTTCCCCAGCACACAGGTGAGAAGACTGTAACCTACATAAAGCACATCACGGGCAAAACGCGCCCAACGCTTCCGTCTGCCCACGACAAACACACATTCACATAGCTGCTCTTCGCTTAAGCTCATCGCAAAGCCACCAGACTTCCTTTCCCTCAAGCAAAGCAAGTAACTTCAGTACTCGTAACCATGCGGCAGAGCTAGGCGCTGGAAATAAATAACACCGCACAACCTGCTGTGCTTTCCTCAGCCTTTCCAGAGGCAGCATTCCTGGCAGGAAAACCGTTTGGGAGCGATACCTTGAATGCCCGAGCTTCAGAGTTTTGGTGAGTAACAGTCTGTGCTAAGAGACTGCGCCAGCCCATCGGGTCCTCCTTGTAGGAGAGCTGCCCAGCTCTCAGCTTCACGTACAAGACGCCACCCTTTGAAAGAATTGATCTGAAATAACAACACCAGTGCTTACTTTAAATGGATGCACATACACAATGAGGCAGACCGCTAAAGGAAGTGTGAACTCCAACAGCTCATGCATGACAATATCCCTGTTCAGGCTTTGTCCCAATGATTTGAAACCTGCCCCACTTATGTATATACAGAAGTCCTGGTACCTTCAAGGCAGGCTGCTATGAAACTGTGATGTGATGGCAGGCAATGGCAATGAAAAAGGCATGAGCCCTACAGATATAAGGATTAAAACTTCCCGAAACCATTGCAGCTTCTTGCTAAGACTCTTCAAGGATGAGGTCCCAGCATGAAGGAAAACCATGCAAGTTGGTATCCACAGCTTTAAGGGCATGCTAATGGTTCTTCCTCCATGAAAAGAAAAAAAAAACCCAACCCAAAACCCAACAAAACCCCACTATTCCTGACCAAGCCTACAAATAGAAGTGTGCAGCAGTTCAAAGTTACGCTATTGCAAAGCAGCTGCATGTTTACCTGATTTAGAGTATCAGTTGCGCCATTAACTGTAGCCACTGGGCATCCTTAAAATAACTAAATTATCTGTATTGAAACTAACTACTTAGCATAACAACACAGCAGCAATTCAGATGTAGTAAGATAGGGAAAATTACTTCTCACACGTGCATTTATCTCCAGAACAATGCCGGCCAGGTCCCTACCATTTTAAAGGGCTGGGGACAAGATGTTGTGCCATGAGAGCTGGCAGGTTCAGAGCATCTGGAGAGCCAGACAATAGGCAGCAGGTTCCTCAGTCACCCACGCTGGTTTCTGCTGCGACAGCACAGGAAGGCTCTTTTGGGCAAACAAGTGCTCAAGCGTGGCAAAGGCTCAACTCAGGAGGACAAAGCTGGCTTCTGCCAGCTCTGCTGCAGCAGAGGAATTGGTACCTGCCTCCCGATCTGGAGGACTCGGCCCTCTGCCTCAGTCCTGTTCGTTATCTTTAACGGCATGGACCAATAGACGCTGCATTGTAGTGCTTAATTTAATTTCAAGTAGCTAGAAAAACCGTGCTACTGATGAAGGATGCAGCTGGCTGCTTCTACACGACTCACAGCGGCAAGTTACACTGTAGGCTGCGGAGTGCAAAGATGAGAATGATTTTACCCACAGATACTGTATTCCGGTAAGATTGCTGTTTTTCACAGTTGCCCGACGGCGAGTTAAAATGCAGTAAGCAGTACTTTGTATACTTCACGTAACATGAGAAAAATAGTATTTCACAAAGCAGTAACAGTTAGCTAAGTACTGTATCAACAGTCTGGGAAACATGACATCACATCCACTCAAAACTAAACTAAAACCATGAGTTAAAGATGGTTTCTGGTACTGCTCAATCCCGCTGCCAATATCTGCGGTTTTTACTATCAGGTTTTCCCCTGGCCTGTTTTTGCATGAATTATTCACATCAACAGGTGAAACCAACTACGCAGTTTCTTTCTTCACCCTGAAGTGCTGTCAAATGCACAACAGCGAACCGATCAAAACCAGACTTCTTTCCAAACCGTAGGTGGTTACAAATAGAGGAGGTTTTAAAAAAAAAAAAAAAAAAGTAAAAAAAAATTACTACAAGGTCATTATTCAGTTAGGCATTATAAAGAATACTTACTTCAGATGATTCGTTCCCTTGCTTAAATCTATTAATAATTCCCAGTACCGTGGTCCCTTCACTCTGATCTGTCGATGTAAGCATTTTTATTACTAGATGTAACCAGAATCATAAAAATAAGAGTCTCTTCTACATAAGCCTACAGTTTTCTCTGGGCTCTTACAAGGGCACATGCCCTTTCATAGTGCTACCCACCCTGAAAGCTTCAGGAAGAGCACCTAGCTTTGTCTCCCTTGCAGTGAAGCTTTCTGGCACAGGGAACTCCCTGCTACATCAGATCTTGAAAGCATTATGATCAAGACTGAAGAGAAGCACGTGGCATGATTTAACACGTGCTCCATAGCGACAGAATTGTCTTCAGAGCCATTCCTATGGGACAGCGTTGTCCAGAGCCTGGCTGAGGTTGGACAGGGAACGAAAGAAAAATCACTAAGCCTCTGTTCTTGCACTATTTGTGACAAACTGGGTGATTAAATTCCTCATTAAAATGGAGATTTCCTTTACCTGCTTCAGTAAGTGGAGCTCTGGAAGAAGCGTGGGTGCCATCAGTTCCTCTGTGGCTTCTGCGTACCACTGTGTGCCCTTCAAAACACCAACAGTATTCACATATTAGTAAAGCTCATTTTCAGGTGAAAAGAAAGAAAACGTGCATCTCATTTGTAACAACTCCATTGGCAGAAGTCAGTCAGTTTCTGTTCTTGAGTTCTGAGTAAATACATGACTTAGCATTGCCTTTAATGTCAGGGAACATAAACCTAAATTAAAGGTTTATCTCCCTTGGGTGGATTAACACATGACATTGTGCAAGTCAGGCACACTTCGACTGAAATCTGAAGGTCTGAGAAGTAAACTGCATTATGAACATGCAGAACTCTTTGCCAGAACCACAAGGGATCCATGCTGCACCTCTTCTCCCCCAAAATCCCAAGAACCTTTTCTTTAGTGCTTTCATGAGCACTCCCTGTCTCACATAAGCCTGCACAAAATCAATCCCGCAGAAGACACATAATGCAAGCACCCAGGAGAAACACCAAGTTGCCCATTTCAGCAGAATTAGGACGAGGCTTTTAAACCCACAGGTGGTTCAAACCGCCTCTGTGCCTTTGAAAGTCCTTCCTCTTTAGAAAGAGGACAGCTATGACCCTGGGTCAGTCATTACACGCTTGACTGTTTGAAGACTTTGTGGTGCCTTTTACTTGTCCTGTATTCTGCTCTCAAGGTGACATCAAAGCACATGTAAGGTGTGAGTGGGCTGAGCAAAACCCTTCAATCATTTGCGTAGAATTTGGCTCGTCTCCACCACAACTTGAAAACAAACCCAAGGCTGCTGGCCACAACAATGAAAACAGTGTGCCTTGGGTATATCAGAGTCTTCAGTTGTCTCCCACAACTTCTCAAAGGCCTTCGCTCCTTATTGCCTCCCAGACACGTTACCTTGTACGTAACCTCTATCAGTGCGTAGCAAGGAGTGTTTGAATCCACATCAACGGGTGTTAAGAGCCTTGGTTCTGCTGCCAGTACGTACAAGTGACGCAAAGCCTGAAGGTGGTACCTGTGTGTGGGAACAAGGAATTCAGTGCTGCGCAGTACAGGCAGGGAAATAACCCCCAAATACCAAATGACACAGAGCTCAATAACCAAATACAACTGTTGATTAAACTAAAGAGAAATTTGTAGTGATGTAGGTTTTACATTGCTTTAACCCATATGCGTTGGCTAACAGAACAGTGAATCATAGCTAAAACTGATTAAGGGCCATAAATGGGCAGGTCTTGCATAAAAATCTTTTCTGCTGAGCAAACTGGAACAGTCAAGCCACAGAAGCACAGTGCAGAGCCTCAGGAAACCTGCTTGCATTTCCTCAGTGACCAAAGATCACTACCATCATCTATCTTGTATCTTCACTTATTTCTTCTATTTTTAACTTTTTTTCTTTTTTTAAATCCTCAAAAAAAAAAAAAATGTACAGAGTGCCCAGGAAAAAAAAATCTAGCTCATTTGCCTCTAGATAACCTTTTTTGTAAAAAGATGATTTGGCTTAAGGAAATATGAACCCTAGCAAGCCCTTACCGGTTGTCCGTGCTGTGAACGGGGAAGTGAGGGTACAGAGCACAAAGGAGAGCAGCAATTGAAGAATTTGACGTGCTCAGTGAATATCTGTAGAAAAACATTATCTATTAGTTTCAGTGCTAATGAAGGCCGGCAAAGGTGTTCAAAATATTTTGGTGTCCCAGGGAAAGGAAGGACAGCAGCAAAGTGCATACAAACAAGGAATTTACAAATGTGTTCCTATAGCAGTCAAAACAAACATGTAGCAGTAGGAAATAAACACGTGCCAAAAACATTCCCATGGCATTCAAGCAAGGCAGTATTTAGAAAACAACAGGACTTTCACTTGCAATAGAAAAGGTCTTTATGCATCGGTATGTTATTAAAAAAAAAAAAAAATCAGTTACATTGCACACTGCTCCAGCTTTTGCAGGAGAGGTAAAAGAAAAAACCTGCCTTTGGAAATGGCAAGTTACCTTCCTCCTCCCAAAAAGAGAAGCCCCAAAGCCATGTGGTGAGCCAGGTGGAACCCGTAGTTCATCTCGCCACCAGTCTTCTTGTGCATGAAACGGCAAAGCTGAAGGACTTTCAGGTTTCCAGAGCCAGCCATCACCATCGCGAGAGACAGCAGCAAGACGCTCAAGCATGTTTCGAGATTATAGTGACCTGTCTTCAAGTACAATAGGGAAGGCATTATTACACTTCTGCGGTCAAACGCACGCTTCTGGTCGGTCTAATATGCTGCTTTCTACCCCAGAGTTCAAAAACCACATTCCACAGAAAGAGGGAGAGCGGAGAACCAGCAAAGTCCTTAGCAAAAATGATTCACAGCCCTGCCACATTCTATAAATAGTCTGTAATATAGAAAAGTAAAAGGGACGTTTTTGTTTCCATTAGGGTTTTGGTGAGGGTAAGCAAAGTACGGTACACAACAAAGCCACCTTTCCATTGAGAGAAAGCTAGAAAGAACTTACTATTGAAGCTGTTGGTGCTGACAAACACTTCAGGAAATCTGTTGCATATTTGTACTGGAAAGAAGAGAAATGCATACTAAATATAGATACAAAAGGTAAGTTACCGCTCTATGGAGATTGAAGGGAAAAAATAAAAACCTCTTACCAAGCACTTAAATGCTGCCAGGTTTTCTGAACCAGCAAATCGAAATCCCAGTGACAAACACGCTCCAGCAATGATGTAGACATGAGCTTGCCTAACAAGCAACATAAACAGGAAATGACTAAATATTTCTCTTTTCCTCATCTGAATACACATCACAAACTCCTTTGTAATTAAAAAGGGGGAAAATTAAAAAGCCAGACTTATTCTTTACAGAAAACAGAAAACAAAATTCCCTAAATATCAAGGGAGAGATTTTTTTTTTGCACGCTGATGTCTCTATAAGGAGTTCAGCAGCGTTTTTCAGAAGAATTTTTTTTTTTTACGTGTTACTTACGCCAGTGTTTCTAAACTCAGGTCTTCAGATGAAGGCAGCTCTGCTGCGTGAAGAGATATACTGTTCTCTCTTATGATCTACAAAAAAGCATAAGAGAGAGAAAAATGAATCCAGGGGCAACTGGTTAATTACCTGACGCTCTGGGCATTAAAGGTTCATAAGAGATACGAGACATGTCTGCTTCACAGGCACATAAGAGCTATTTTTTCTTCCACACGCTATTGCTCCATTGTACTGCTGATCCAAAAGGGACACCTTTCAGTGCTCCTGCATCTGGTCCCTTAGAGATCTCTAAAACAATGGCAAGACTGTGTCAGAAACACGATGTTGCTGCATGTACTCAAATGTGAGAGAAAACAGAACAGGATGAACGCTCAAGAGGTTCCGTAGTCCATCAGTATCCTGTATTTCTGACAGATATTTAAGTTATTTGTAACGCTCAACTGAAACCTCCTGGCAGCAATTTTGCACCTGGATTCTTACTTGGTCAATGTGGAAGAAAGTTTAATCCCTTCCCCCTCTCTGGCACCACATTATGTCTTGAACAGTTGCATCCCTCCTCAATCCTCTCCCCTCTAGCATGAGGGGATGGGAGTCCCCAGGGATCCCCTAACGGTCCAGGAGTCCAACGTAACCATAATCTCTATCATGTGAACGCAATTAACGTCCATTTTCTTGTGCAGCTCATGCGACTAAGGAAATGTTGACATGCCGAGCAATCCAGCAAGATGCAAAAACTGGGAAGTAAGCACATTAAGCGTAAATACCTACTTGAGGCACGTTGCTATTAACCCACTTGGAATTGGGCAAGATGTCATCCCACAAAATCAGGCACCGAGCCAAGGTCTGAAAAAGTGAGAAAGCCAAAACATAAGGAAGAAAAAAAAAAACCAATGCAAACGTCACTAGTATCTTTTAAGTCTACTAAATGCATCCAGAAACACAGACAATCCAGCTATCCACTAGCAGCTTCTTCACTGCTTCTCAGCCTTCATCTCAGAAGTGACAAAATAGCTTTTATTTTAAAAGATACAGATTCTGCTTGCAGAAAAAAGAACCACAGAATAAATCCTTATGAGGTCTGTATCTGGTAAACAGAGATGAAAATTCGCTCTATACTTGTAACAGATGCTGAGGCCTAACTTACCTTTTATCTATGAAATTAATTAGGGAAAAGCTACAAAAATTTACCTGAACTTTTAACATTCCTCATCAAATGTATCATTCAAGTATTTCTGACTAAATTCTGTCTCTAGTGCTGCACGACAAGCAAGCTGCCTTACTACAGGCAGAAACTGTTTGAAGGTATGACTTTGGCTGGCAAGCAAGAGGGTTACCAGCTGTCTAAAGGATTCTGCATGATAGGCACATGGGCTGGATTAAAAATTAAAATACAAAAAAAGATGCATTTTTAGTTTTGCTAATTAGACAGAGAAATGAAATAAAAGAAAATCTTACCCTCAATAAAAGGAACTCTGGTTTTACAAAGTCCAGCAAATACATGGTATCTGGTGCTTGAAGCCAGTCAGCAATGGATCTGCAGAGCACAGGAAAGGAATGGCGTTTCCAGATCTTATTTCAGCAATGCACAAAGTTGAGTAAGCCAGACAAAGCAGAGTCAACGTTACAGCAGTTTAAACTGCTATCACGAGTTGCTGGAAAATGTCTGAGCAATTTCAAGGTTAATACCTGTTATTAGTCTTTAGGTAGATCATAGCAAGTGCAAGTGTGGCACCCGGACAAGTCACATCCACGTTTATGGTGTCTCCCTCCTGTGAAAACACAACGCCTACGTTCAGACCAGCTGACCAGGAAGGCAACAGCCTGTAGTGATGTGTCGAGGCACTCAAAGCCACTTGGTTCATTGGGACACACAGACACACCTCAGACTTCTAACTATTGCTATCTTCAGCTGAAAGGAGCAAAAGTCATCAACACGCACCTTGATTTGGTAACTGGGAGACTTGTGCTTCTCTCTGTGCATTCCCGCTTGGAACCGCCTGTGACCCCCAACCATGTACTGGTAAAGCTGCTCAGGAACGTTGAGGTCTGACATGCCTATCAAATTGCTGCCATGCTAAGGAATGAAGAGGAAAAGAAATAATATGGAAGTCCTTTATATGAGAAAAAGAAATGCTTTTGGCCAAAGGCAGCTGGGAGTCAAGGATGAAACTGCTCTTATTACCCCACCCCAATATATGATGATTCTTCTACTAATTGCAGTTGAAATGAAGAGAGGCACTTACCCCTAGGCAAACCATGCCTAAGGCCAGCCCAGATGCAAGGGAATAGGACTCCCTGTCTGTGCAGTACTCCATTTCTGGTCCAGGGGGACGTCCTGGAGAAAAACAAAACAGTTAAATTAATCTTTTAAAATTCCAGCTAGTAAATGATGTTTAATTAAGCACTACATTTCTAATACAATTAGGGGAAAAACCCAAACCTGTCCCTTCTCAAGAAAGTCCTCAGTGGAGTTGCAAATGATTGTCCCTTAACCCATCCACCACCAAATAGCAAACCCTTCCAGAAGCAGTATATATTGCTAAATGATATTGTTGGAGTTCAGAGAGACAGTGAAAATGCCATGTTACAGTTGCATACACTTTAAGACCTCTGAACCTATCCAAAAGCTGTCAGAAGAGTTCAAAAGCTGCTGCTAGAAAAGATTGTACAGATCAAATTACCAGAAACGTAACAGACACAATTTCACCCTTAAAATTGATCCCATTCTCTGTTTAACCCATCCATCCAGTCTCTTTTAACTGAAGTTACACATAAACATGAATAAGAACTTAACTGTTACAAATAAAATCAGAAGAACTATGCGCAGAATGAGGACACAATTCAGATGAGAAATTTACTGCTCAGAATCAGCTCTCAAAGACAACTCTTTATAAAACCTTAAACAAAATGCAGAACAGGAGACTCTAGGACATGATGGCTGCACATCCACCAAGCTAGTGAGCCAGAAAGGCTGTCCTTGCATGAGGAAAGCATTTTTTCCCACCCAGTGCCTCCACCTCTGGTTTGTACAGTGGCAGCTACCTCATGGACAGACAGGAGAAACAACAAACGTCTGGGAAGCATTGGATGCGTTGGGTACACAGAGTGCAACAGATCTGCTCAAAAGCTGGAGAGGGTCAGGATCTCTGCAGATATGGCATCTGGGTCAGGAGTGACATACAGTGACAGCAGTCGTTTTACCAAGTAGCTGGCAACCCTAGAAACCCCAGACCAGCTCTCATCAGACAAAATTTCCAGATGGAAAAAGTATCTAGGTCCAGCAACGATGCTGCTACATTTCTTCTGTTAAATCCAATGATTGTTCCATGCCATACAAACACACAGTTCACAGTTAACGCCTGTTCCTCTGAAAACAGAAGGCGAGGTTTGGCAAATGAGAGGTGAATATTGTGGTGGGAGATGTACAATTAAAAGAAGTGTTAAAATCCTCAGTTCCCTGATGCACTGTGCAGATCATTCGCACCTCGTGACTCTTCCTGTCCACATCCCATTTTTTCAGTGTTAGCACCTACCTATTTCAGCCAGCAGAACCTCGGCTGTGTGCCTGTGAGCGGTGCCCTGATAGACAAGGCCTATCCCGATCACGGCAGCCACCTGCACATTGTGGGGGACATCCAGCTCTGTTGAAGTTGGTGGCAGGAGGGCAGGTATGTGGATGCTCAGGAGGCGCGTAATGGCCATATCCATCGTGCCCAGCTTGGCAGCAGAAACGCCCAGCAACAGTCCAATACTTGTCATCTCATGGCCCTGAGAAAGGCGACAAATATCAGCGATCAAAGAAAGCAGGTGTGTTCGGAAAAGGAAAGACACTTCTAATACGAGCCTTACGTCCTCAAATATACACAGCAGCTAAACTTTTTTGATCCACCTCTTCAGGAAAACGAACACTAGCTGTTATGGGTGTAAAGGTATTTCCCAAACGCACCGCCTTACTGCAAAGGCAGACTTCAACTCAAACAGAAATTCTCACACAATGAAATATATTAAGCACGGTTATAACGTAGGCGTTTAGTTTCCAAAAAAAAAAAAAAAAACACCAAACCAAAACTCAAACACTTGGGTTGTTCTAAAAACAAAACCTGAAATTTTTGCTTTGAAAGGATCTTACCCACCTCCTCGGTAGTTCTTTATCAATCCCTCCCCCAGGCCACATGTATCATTTCCTGGCGTTTAAGTTTGAAAGTAATTACGTCTTCACAACCTCTTACAATTTGAGGTGAGATTTAAGAGCACATAGGATTATGATGAGATTTCAAGAGCACATAGGATTTTCAGCCTTTTAATGCAAAACCCATAAAATCTTGAGTCCCTAGCTCTAACTCTGTAACACAAAGATTAGCAAGAGCATCGTGATAGAAACTGGGCGGAAGTAATTCAGAGCATTCACCTATCCCAATGAGCTGTGAACAGCATGGAAAGATTTAGTGATAAAACTGCTGAAAGTTTTTTGAACAGAAATGAAGTCCTGCACTACTAACGTTAACAAAGCGACTGATATTCTCCCACACTAGGAAACTTCCAATTCAGTGTTTCAAAGAAATCTGCTGACTTTTTCTTTCTTTCTTTGTTTTAAGAATTCAAGTCCTACAGATATTTTCCTCTGTCGCCTGCGAGAGAAGGCCTCACCTTGGTTAGGTAGTCATGTATATTGAGCGTGGCAAGTTTTGTGAGATGCCCGTTGAGGCCCAGAGCCATGAGGAAGCCTGCGTATTCGTTTGCTAGTTCAGCAATTTTGGGCTTGTTATAGACAATCCAAGCAGAGTCAATCTGCGAAGCAGGCGCTATCTTCAGGCCGGCAGCTACCCCGTTGTGAAAGCTGGCCCAGCAAGCCATGTTAGGAGGCACATCGATGTTCCCACTGTTCAGATCAACAGTGGTGTTCCTAGGAGGAGCACGGCCTGCCCATGACAAAAATCATTACAAGCATTAAAAGGTGAATCCAAAACGCTTCAGAAACAGCTCTCAAGTTAGCAGGGTGCCAAGTGAACAAAACCTGACAGCCTGCTAGGTAACGCTTCTGATCTGAAGACAGCCTTGGGTATCTTCAGGCATGTCAGAAGACAGAAGCATGGCACAGTAGATAAACCAGCATTGCGGACTCTGCACTATCTATAACCTGTATGACACCAATGCTGATCAGCTGCATGCCCTTAGGCAATTTATTTCACTTCTCTCTGCTTCTCAGAACATACCTGATATAAGGTCTCAGTGTTAGATAATAACATCGGCCTAATAACAAGAAGCTAGCAGGTGACAGATTCAAAACAAAAAGAGCCACTACTTGACAAAAAGCACACTTAAGCTATGGAACTCTTTGCAGAGACACAGAAGATGCTATAAAAATTACAAGAGGTTCAGAAAGAAATGGGGTAACAGCTGAAAGAAACCCCGACCAACGTACCAGTTAGATTCAGCTTAGGGATGGGCAACTGCTCCGTTGGAACAGGATGATATGAGAACAAAGTGAACATTCCTCGACCAACAGGTAGTGCCATGGTTCGCTGGCACAGCTGTAGCAGCCTGTTGGGGAGATGGCAGAAAAAAACAAGCCAGCTGCTTAATACAGAAAATTTTTCCATATACATGATATGAAATGAACCTACAGACAACAGGCACGGGACAGACGTTCTTTCCTGCCTATGAGATAGCGTGATGTCTTTCCTTTTTTTTTTTTTTTTTTTTTTCTTTTCGTAGGCTAAATTTTTGAACCAAATCTTTGGTCCTTACAAGATTAATCTCAAAGATACACTTTAACTGACACCTTGTTGAAACTCGTCTCTTTTTCCCTTAAAACTAAGCGCTAGTTAAAAGAAATCTGTGCTACAGACAATTTAGCAGCCGTATCAGAAACAAGGTGAAAGGAGAAAGCAAAACAAAGCTGATTGCCATATGGGATCTTGCTATGACTGGTGATCACATCTAGTAGTAACCTGTGTACAGAATTAATAATGTGCTTCCAAGAATGCTGACCACAATTCTCTATGATTTACTCTGGAAACACTTTCTAGACTTGTTAGATTACTCAGCTTGTTAGGTCAGACAATAATTTGATGCATTCCTTTAGCTTCCTACTTCTGTAGAGTGTTTTGCTTGTTAATGATATTCTGAGGGTTGCTTTTTTTCGTTTTTTTTAAAGAAGATACTTTTAATACCCCCAAAATAAGTGAATAAAGAAGCGGGATGGGGCCAATTGTGATGCCACTAGGCACAGAATGGCTCCAACAGGAGGTTTCAAAAGAGAGAGGGATGGGACAGTGAATTTGCTTTCTGTAAAATTAATTCAGTCCCCTGGCCCAAGCCTTGTTTAGACCTAAGATCAACCCTGAACAAAAGGCTCTCCAGTTTTAGGCAGGGGATGGACGATGCTTTGTTTTCTACAGACGCATTTTCTCTACAGAGTAGGTCCTACTTTTATTTCACACTTTTTGGGGGGGCGGGGGGGGAAGTGTGCTACAATCTGCTTTCAAACCCTAACCAATCTCAACATGCTGCTTGGGGTTCAAACTAACCATCTTTCCCATGTGCTGCTCCAATCTGGAGAGCCCTCCAACTCAAATACAGCAAAGTTTTGATGTACACTGAGCTTCAAAGACTTGGATTATGAAACCCAACCCTCTTCCCTGCACCCTTCACTCAGGCCTGCCTACTTTAACATTCCATTCAGACTAAAATACATTGCACCGTTTGGTTAGACAAACTTAACTTTAAGCCACCAAAAATATTCAAACATTTTCCACCCGAGTGAAATGCTAAGAAAATACTGCAAGAAACGGAGACAGTTTTTACCGGTTTTCTTTCTCTTCTATGTATTCATGGTCACTAGCTTCTGGCATCTGCACTACATTGACGCGTACAGGACGGGCGCTCTGAAGGAGCCTGCGTACTTCCTGCACTCTCAGATCCTCGCTCCATATTAGTGACATCACTTCCTCGTTCATGTCATTCATGCCATCCTCATCCTCTTCCGATTCGGTTCCAGCGGGAATATCGGAGGACAGCACTGGGCCCACAGACTGCAAGGGAAAGAGAGAGAAGTCATTTCCAGCAGGGCACATGGATATTGCTAACTACCAGCATCGCAACCTCGATGTGCTCAGCACAGTTACCTGCGCTGAGACGGGTCTGTTAATAGAACAGATCCGTGCAATCACGGATGACACTGTTCACCCACTCCTGACATTCATTTAGAAGACCACGAGGAGTTCTGAACATTGTAATCAACTATTTTTGCACACCTAAGTGGGATAACTAACTAAGAGAGGAAGAGATGACACTCAAATATATCAAAGATGCAGCAAAGGCTGTTGAGCAAAGACCAACAAGCGGCAGCTGAGAGAGGTGACATAAGAAATAGTTATCTTTCTTTCAAAACTATTTCTTGTTTCAGAGCAGTAGTAGGAAAGGGCTTTCCCCTCCCTGCCTACACAATTATCTATGACAGCTATGAAAACATATGTGTTTTTTTTCTTCACGTTCAGCAATGAAAAACAGAAACCTAGATGAGTATTTCGATGTATATTAAAACGGAGGTTACGCTCCAGAAGGCACAGACACAGTCCCCTGGTGACAACCTGCTTTTAAGTGCCAGTACCTACTGACCCTCAACCCAGGCAGAGCTGCTGTTCTGCATATTCTGTTTGGGGACCTGCTTTATTGATCTAATCATTGATGTTTTCATGAATTAGGGCTTTAACTTGGATTGCCCCCTACAACAACCTTGGAAAATCCAAGCTACCTATTAAAATAAACAGTCAGCCCGTGGGGCAGTGAATGCCAAATGTTTGTCGTTGTCAGGTAACCTAGGTTCCACCACAGTACCAGAACATGTTTTGAACTTACACACCAGAGCTACATGACCAGAAAAATACTGAAGCGTTTAATTGCTTAGAAGCGCTGTGGAAAAGCCCTCTTTCTTTGCAAGACGTACGGAATTCTCCTTTCACACTCTGTCCTCCCCCGTCTATTCACATCACACAAGTGATAACAGGACAACCGAGAAGAATGGCCAGGATAGCATAGGTCAGGATGCAACAGAGTATGCCCACAGTCTGCTCGCCCTACGCTTGCTTCAGACAAGGCTGTCACTCTGCACAAAGCATGGTTCGTTTTATTCTTAAAGAGTTCTACAGAAATAAGCTTTCCTGCAGAACATACAGTTTCCTTATGGTCTGACAAAAATAATTCGGACACTGACGCTAAGGTGGGCCAGCATAATCCTCTTTCTTTTCCATCTTGCACAGATGAGAGATTAATTTAATAAAAATAACAAGGCAAGTAATGACAAATATTGGTATGATAAATCTAGGAACAAAAACCCCCACACCTCTCTAAAAACCGGTCATTTTTCCTGTTCTATACCTCAGAATTTCAGCAAGCTGAAAGATACAGAATCACACAGACTAAGGTCAAGCACGGGGTCTTCCTAAGGCTCGCTGGCAACACATGACACCGGGAGTGCAAGTAAATTAACAGCTGATGAATGAAAACCAATTTCTTCTGATAAATACACACTAATTCTCAATACAGAACTGCACCACCCATATAGCCAGCGTCCGTTTTGAAACAGGAAACTCCACCCTGCCCTCCTGAGAAATGACAAACAATTTGGTGTTTGAAGATCACTTTGTCCTTTTAAGGTAACATATATTCGAGGCATTGTTATAAAGTAAGTGATAAAATCAAATTTATCATCATTTTAAGATTCAGTACTGTTACGGTTGGGCAAAACTTCACCAGCAGAAAATAAAATGTATTTTTAATGAGTGGTGGGACATGGGATTTGAACATGTAGTTTGTTTAATTTTCTGCTAAAAGAATGAGCTTTTTTGATATGTAGTTAGTCATGAAGCCTCTCATAAAAAATTGGAATCATTTTAATACCACTTCCAAAACTAAAACAGGAAAAAGGACCTTGACCGAGATGTACTTGAGACTACAAATCCCTCTTCCTGACTTCTGAAAAGGCTACAGATAATCTGCTCCTATGAAGTGCTTTTATGCATGCCATTAGCCAGCTTTCAAGAATAGTTTTGGCTTCCAGAGCGCCCTCAACAAAAGACACTTAAGTGAGCTACAACGCTATGAGATGTGATTCCCACCATCAGAAGAAAATGTTTAAGAGGAAAAAAAACACACTTTTTTTTCTTTTTTCCTCAAAAAGGGTTTGGTTATTTGTACCCTGAAGTAAAGTGGGGGAAAAAAAAAAAAAAAAAAAGAAATATGAAAAGTGTATTTCAGAAAGCAAACCAGTTGTTCCAGAGGAGAGGGAGATGCCAGCTATGCCAACCCAAGAAGGAGCCAGACTGACAAATACCCACTTCCTTCTCCCTGTGCCATTGCTGTTTGATGGCAGTCTCTCCGGACAGAACACCAAAACCTCTCTAACACCTCCCAAAGGTGCAGCCATTTTGGAGAGGAGGAAGACTTACAGAGGCAAACAAATAGATCTGTAGGAAAAACTTTTGAGCACCATGCCTAAATTAAGTTTAAAATCTGTTTTATGTTGACAGTTTCCACAGCCACACATGTACTCTTCCTGTGCCGGATGCTGGTTTTTATACTGAAACCCTCATGTGTGTAAACCCTGTGTTGCCTTCAACCTTGAATTCTGCAGCTTCGTATGTCCTGAGCATCAGCAGATGGTGGGAAAGTTTCTGAACAGAGTGCTCTGCTCAGTACCCAGTATCATGAAATCCGTTTATGCCCATACTCACAGATTTACCCTTCTGCAGGTTCCCTTCACAGGCCTGTTTGGACAGGTCCTGGCGCCCAATCAAGAGACAAACTGCTTCTGGCCAGTCTGAGGCAGGCTGCTCTCGGCAATAATATATTGCATCTCTGATAGGAAGAGCTACACCAAAGGGGAGAGACTCCAGATCTCTTAAGGTGAAACCTTAAAATTAATGAGGAAAAAAACCCTGTTTTATCAAAACTAGATAAAGGGCATTTCATATTATGCAAGCACAAGACTATTACTTATGATTGCTACCATTTTTCACTATGATAAAAGCTGCTCTTACCAACATTAGTCATCCAAATAACTAACTTCTCAGCCAGGCTGGAAACAGATGGGCTGTGTCTGAAACTGCTTCTGTAAAATAAAGGGGAATAAAGGAGAAGCCAATAAAAGCTAGTGCAAAAATCAACAGAAAGTCAAAAACCAAGAGTTTAAAAGAATATGAAAAACACCCATACCGTCTGTCATCCTGTTCTATTTGCTGTTTTCGTTGTCCTAGGGAAGACAAGGCCACATTACTTCCACATTCTCCAAGCAAAAGAACAGCACGTAACAAGCACAAGACACTAGGAGATACTATGATGGCATCAAAGCATCATTACCTGATGTAATCTTGTACAAATAATGGGAGGCTTCGTTAGATACAGCGCTCTCATCACCAAGTATATACAGAGCCACACTCTGAGTAGGAAAGAGACACCATAATACAAAGTCACTTAGTGTGCAGCTATTGCTATACTGCCTATCAAAATACGCAGAAGATAACTGTAATAACTTAAACAGTGGGACAGGTTTATTATGAAAACATTGTTAGTAAAAGGAGATTGAAGCAACCGAAGCAAGTAACAAACTCTTATGCTTTAGATTTCTATCTTGAAGTTCGGGAAAAAAAAAAATCCTGAAACAACTGACTCAATTTTCCCTAATAATTGTTCCAAAGGTTAAAAAGAGAAAGATCTTCTAAAGAGAAAAGCATGCTCCTAGTGTATTTTCTAGCTTCTCACATTTCATTTCTCTTGCAAAACACACACATCTTCCACAGACACCACTTTTCACTCAGTTCTCTCCACATCTTGAACACTGGCTACTTCGTGAAGGCTCCGAGTGAAAAGTTGTTCCCCACTTCAGCTATCAGGCCAGCAAAATCAAACTGATCTGTCACCCTCTTTATTATTTGAGACTGACAGACAAGCTGCCATGCCAAAGGCAAAAATCACAGGTAGAAAAATCTTTAGTGTTCTTCATTAAGATCTACTGGCATGATACGCTGCCGACATGCCAGCCTCCACACAGATGACTCATGCAGAAGTAGAAGAAAAGCCAGAGGTGGATGGACAGACAGGTGATAGCCCCGGGGAAAGGCCACGCTTCTTCAGTGCTTGAATGCAGAGGCAAATTTTAAATGAAAGCATCAGCACTCCGAAGCAGAGGACAGGCTGACTCCTGGCAGCTCATATCAGAGACTCTACAACTAATCTTGGATTCTCGGGTCAGAGCAGAGTCTGTCCTCCCCGTTTTGCTCTTCAGCCACCCCAGGCTCAACACCTCTGCTCCAAACCCTGTATTGGCAGGTTTTCTCTCCATAAACGCCTTGTGAATAAGCAAGCAAGGCTGGCCAGGAGATAACATCAGCACTTATAACTACTCATGCGACTAAAAATTTATGTTGATACATGCCCAAGAAGAAAGCCGGGAAATTCTCACTCACAAAATACAGTTAACTGAGTTACATTATTACTTCGCACATGCCACTACTGGAAACCACAAAAAAAAACATAAGCAGTGAAGCATAGGCTACTTGCTCTGCATGCACAAGCTCTCCTTCCCAACCTCAAATACCTCCTCCCACCCGCTAAAATCCATCCCCACCCTTAGAGAAGAGGGGACTCACAGGGATTTCTCTCTGCTAAATACATATTATTCTCCCTGTGGGAAGGCTGACACCGCACCGTTTACTACATTGCAGGGATACTCAAGAGAATTTCATGCAGACAGATGAGGTCTGCTTAGTATGGAGCAGCAACACTTGGAGATGCTTAAGCCTCCAAATAGTCCTGCTACAGCAGAGTTATTTATCACAGGCTGAATACCCCTCTGGTATGAACCCAGTGCTCCGCACACTACAATTAAACCCTCTGTTATTTGACTTCCCACTGGGGACTCTTCACTCACAGGAAATTAAGCAGCTGGGGGGCAAACCCTGGCCACATTGCTCCTACGCTGAGAGAATAAAACATACCCTTTTTACCAAAGTACCTACCAGTACTACCAGTTTGCTCCTTTCACAGATTCCTGGTAAGTAAGGATAAGGCTGCACTCCTTCTCCCTTCAGACAGGAACTCAGCCACTGAAAGATACTTGGAGGCTCAGCAGAAAAAAATGAGGGATGGTGCATGAAACCTGTTTGGACTTAATCACATGAACAGCAATGACACTGAGTTCATCGCAAATGCACAAATATTCTCCACTATTTCCAAAGCAAGCCCTACAGTACTACTTCTGGTTTACTACAAAAGTACAGTATTTTCCCCAAAATGTTACAGATCACATCTCCCTCCTATTAGATGGAAGTTTATAGCTAAACAGTAATGACAACGTGAGACACTTGTCTGTCTTTCAAGAACAAAAAATTATCTAACTCAGCTCACAGTGAGAAGAAAACCATAAAAGTACTAATTCTCAAAAACCTCACTGGAATCGCCTTGTAATTCAACAATAAATTGCTTAAGTGAGAGGACAACCTGACTGTAACCGCTTTGCCTTCCCTGACTATAAACAAGTAGCAAAGCCTGACCAACGTTATACTTTCTTTCTTTTTTTTGGTCAGGAGAAACAGAAGTTTATTTTACACAACTAGCAAATTTTAGCCGGTAGTACACTAAGCAGGTGCACAAACAATACAGGACCTTATTTTAACTTTAAGGTTTGTGCTTTTAGCTCTGATTGAGTTGTTACGAACTATAAACCAAGAGCCTGCCAGCCTAGTGTTACTTTCCATGAGAGAGGCACACCTCACTACCAGGCTTTTTCAACAGTTGTCTGCCAAGATTTCTCAGCCAGCCCGAGCTGGGAGCTTGCCAAGAAGAAACCATCATTCCCTCCCAAATTCTTGTTCTGTGGAGCATCCCATGAGGCACTGGACTGGAGGCACCAGCTCATAACTATACTGTGCTACTTTCACTCCAGTCTTCTTAGGAGGGGTTAGGTCCTGACCAGCTTTAAAGAGAAGAGTTAGGAACATGCTCAGTATTAGAGATCATTCGATCATCACTGAACACCCAGCTTCACATAGCCTTAAACTCACCTTGATCAATTACACAGGTCTGTCTGGAGGTTTTTACAAGGGCTGGATAGTCTCTGTAGTAATAATCTATATAAGCTTCAAGTTTTAAGTCTCTGGAATGAGAGAGATTTCAATCACATTAGAGGGGAAAAAACCCACCCAACCTTTCCGCATTTCTGTGATGTTACCTCTTGATTTTTTTAAAAATGATTGCTCATGCAATATATAAGGAGGGAAATTGTGACTTTCTTAACTAAGGTCGCTCATGAGCATCACCCCTTCCCCAAGCAGTGAATCTGTATCCTTAATTTATATGCATGCAACGCAACTTGAAGGTGCTTGTGGAAGGCATGAAGATGCAGTCACCGGCTGCAGCAAAGATGATGCAACAAACCAGAATATTTGACAGATCTGAGTTGTGACAACAGAGTAGGAAACACACAAGCTGCAGCATCTAAGATTTGTGAATCACACTGATGTTGGGAAGTGGACAGAACCATATAAGAGATTTGCTACAGCAAATATCTTTAAGCACCATAAGGTTTTAAACATTCATTCATTTTCTTCAAATACATGAAAATTCTGGTCCACTTTGGGCAATCCCCGAATTCCCCATAAAAATAATACACACCCACCACCACGAGACACTGCACGACGCACAGTATCTGCAGTTTGTCAGTTGGGCATACCTGGCCAGCTGAACCAGAAGAACCACAAGCGAACGAATTCCTTCTCCCATGAGACTATTTAGTTTGAGCTCCTCGTAGAGGAGATGAAGAACAAAGAAAATAGCAGGAATATGGGTGAAAAGGAGTGTTGAGGAATCCAAACTAAGGCTCTGTGAAAAGTCATCCTTCGGAGCTGAAGATTCCAGAGGGTCCAGTCGCAAAGCTTTGGCAACAGGGTGAGACTCAAAATTCCTATGGTAATCAGAGCTCAGGAGATATTCCCAGTCCTAGACCAAACAAACAGGGAAGAGAGGCAGAGGTTCCACAGTGAACATAATCTTCTAGCCAGAGAACTCCAAAGCACTGTTACAGAGGAGGCTTTTTCCCCAGAAACCAATACAAATGTGATTGCTGCATGGTAAACGTGCTGCACAAACCCTGCAAGAGGGGAGATTCAATTGTTAAGTTTCATCTTTCCCCCTCCCGCCCCGTTGTGCATAAAAGAATCAAAGCCTTATATTTAAGAGAACAAGACAAAAGAAATCCGGGAGTGCCTCCCTTGCACCAATATTCTGTGAAGGAGACCTCATTGAGTGTTTGTGCAGTTCACCTAGTGCTCCCAGCCTTCTTTGCCATCCTGTCACAGCACATCAGGCAGGATGTGACCTCTGTTCCATGTAGGCTGTAGTCCATAACCCCACGAGACATCAACCCACAAAAAGCTAATGGCATGACTGGACCACCACTGCTTGTAAGCCTCTTATGATGGGATGAGAGTAAGCTTCATCCACTTTGCTGTTTGACCATGTGAAAACTTCCTGTTCCTGTCCAGGCAAAACCCCGTGAATCAATCTTAAATGCTGCATGGAATTTGGTGAAAAATCAGTGCATTCAGTGAAGTGATTAATTGACACTCCTTCCGAGTGAGTGTCACTTACAGGAGTGAGACAACTTCATTTGCCTGAAGACTGTCTGGGATTGCTTTGTGATCCGTATTAAATTCATTCCCGAGTCATAGAATCATAGAATCATAGAATGTTTTGGGTTGGAAGGGACCCCTAGAGGTCATCTAGTCCAACCCCCCTGCAGGGAGCAGGGACACCGCTAACTAGATCAGGTTGCTCAGAGCCCCGTCCAACCTGTCCTTGAATGTTCCCAGGGATGGGGCCTCCACCCCCTCTCTGGGCAACCTGTTCCAGTGTTTTACCACCCTCATTGTAAAGAATTTCCTCCTTATATCCAGTCTAAACCTACCCTGGTTTAGTTTAAAACCATTACCCCTTGTCCTCTCACAGCTGGCCCTACTAAAAAGATTTTCCCCATCTTTCCTATAGGCCCCCTTTAGATACTGAAAGGCCGTAATCAGGTCTCCCCGCAGCCTTCTCTTCTCCAGGCTGAACAAGCCCAACTCCCTCAGCCTGTCCTCATAAGAGAGGTGCTCCAGCCCTCGGATCATTTTAGTAGCCCTCCTCTGGACCCGCTCCAACAGTTCCATGTCCTTCTTGTGCTGAGGGCTCCAGAGTTGGACACAATACTCCAGGTGAGGTCTCACCAGAGCAGAGTAGAGGGGCAGAATCACCTCCCTCGACCTGCTGGCCACGCTTCTCCAACCTACTTCTCTGGAAGCGAGAACCCTGACAAGCAAGGTCACATGACACAGCCACTGCACAGGGCAAAATAACTTTATTTTCCCCAAAGGCTTGTAATCTCAGATGAGCTCAGACAAAATGTACTAGTCGGAGGGTGTTCCCTCTGGTTTGCCTTTAAAAAAAAAAAAGCAAAAAAACCAAACCAACCAAACAACCCCCTCAAGGCTCTTATTTATAAAAGAACACCATGTCTTACTTCATCTGACCCCGTTTCTGACGGCCTAGCCTTCTTTGGAGCAATAACTGGTGAAAGTGATCCTTCAAAATCAAGCTGCAAGAAATAAAGAGATCAGAAGTAGCTCAGTATTGAAACCCCCAAGGTTGCGTAAGTGAATCACCAGCCATAACATCTGAATTCAAACCAAGCACCGCATGACATTCCTTTAGGCACTTCTATACTTTGCTTTCATGTAAAACATATACAGCGGTTAGATTGTTCTATATACAGCTAGTTATTCCAGTGGATGGTGCATGATTTCACAGTTTGGCTGCCTAACATCTGGTGTTTACTAGGGCAGAGGAAATACCGTGGATGAGCTAATGCTAGTAATGTAGATATATTGTCATTGCTTTTATGTCAGTTGTACGCATATCCTTGCTGTTTCTTTTTTTCCTGCAAGTACTGCAAACGTACTTGCTGGCAGGAAACCCACTTACAGACACCTCCAAATAAATTCAGTAAAATAGTTTAAAAAAAAACACCATAGAATTTTAAACACAGTAATTAAAAAACTACATGGAAAATCCTCTTCGGGAAACAGGAATTGGAGCTGTAATCTGCATTTCTAGTGAAAACAGACTTAAGATGGATGAGGTGAATCAAATCCATCAGTGTTAGTCATGAAATGGAGTAAAATCTTCATAATCTATTTTTATTTGACCAAGACAGTTGGTGCTAAGCAGTTAATATCTCATGATAAACGCAGACTAAAGCATAACCTGAAATTTAGAAATACAGAATTGATTTGATGGCATCTTGTGATTTAAGGCAAGATACAACCTATTTCTGACTTCAGTGTCTCTCTAGCCATTTTGAACCTTGAGGAACTATCAGTAGCATTAATGTAAGCTAGGAAAACAAACATATGAGATTGCTTACATTACGTGTCCAGGACAGTCTCTCGGTGTTGTAACCCATCATATTCATGAGACATGTTACAAATAAATTCCATTCTGAATGATAGCTTGGTCCTCCTGGAGCATTATAAGCATTGTACCACTTGACAAGCATCTGTACCGCTACCTCCTTGGGCAGGATAGCTTTGATGCCTTGAAGACATCTTTTCACTGTTGGGGGAAAAAAAAAATAATAAAAAAAAATAAAATTATGTGTTTTCCATCTTACCTCCTGGTACTTCTTCCAATCAGTGCTATAAACCTCTACAGTTCTTGGACCTCCTTTTAACTCTCTACCAATTCTTTCAATAAAAGCCACATCAGACCACTTCCAACAGCTGGTCCTTTAGTTCAGGTTAAGCACAGCTCCTCTAATTCACCACACAAAGGGGAAGAAAGTTCCTTTTTGCTCAATGCTGAAACCAGCTTGTGTCTGAACTGGCATCTCAGCCCTTCCTCAAGAGAATATACAACAGTAGAGAGCAAAGGAACAAGTTTTAAGAGTGCAGTGGGTGAAGCACTAGAAGCAGCAGAGCACACCTAAACAAATGGGAACAGCTCTAGAAGGTAAGCAGACAGAGCTTAGAATATATGGTACTGAATCCTTACATGAATCAACTACACAAAATATATTCTATAATTTTTGAGGGTTCATTTTTTACGTGATGCATTCCAAATCATACCTAGTTCCGAGGTGGCAATCTCAGGAATTGTAATCCGAACCATTGTATTATTGCTGAGTTCCTGAAAAAATAAAAAAGGTAAGAGTCAAATTATGAAATGCTTAAAGTAAAGCCAAGGCCCTTTTCTATTGAATCAGAACCCACTTATGTATGAAGCATATTCCTAATTCCTGGCTATTTGCTACACTGAAGATTTGCAACCTCAGACGCTAGTTCCATGAAACACTTGAAATAGATCTTTAGCTGAATCACTTGAGGGAATCAATTAAATTCCGTGACTTCTAGAGTATTCTACAGAGAGCGAAGCGTGGAGCCACCCATGCAGGTGTGATATTTTCTTGCTGATCAGGAGCTGCTAGCAATGGCTCACTTGACCCTCACTTTGCTAACAAAGCGTTGACTCAAATTACAGGATAATACCTACTAAAGTTACTCTGTTGTGGACAGGATCCCTCAGAGCGTGAATGAAAGTCCCAAGCTGCTGAAAAGTACAGTCTTCAACGTAAGTTGAGTCATGAAGTTTGGAAGAATCCCTTAGCTCTGGAACTGGTGACAAAAGCACGCTCTGGAAAGTGGTAAAAAGGACTGCTTAGAATTGTTGAAATAAAATTACCTGATACAGGACAGCTAAGATTGCCATTCTTAATGTACTAGTAAGTATTTTGAAAACAACTATAAATACCTTTCCAATCTCTGCCTCAGACATTTTACAGAAATCATAAACAAATAAATAGATCTTATTTAAACACTGCTTATTCAGGGCTTTACAGAAGACAAATAAAAGACTTCGCTCCAAAAGATAACTTTAAAGTTAAAAATCAACCGATCGTTTGAAGCTGTTACAACTAAATCCTTTCCAAGCCAGGAATTCCTTTCTTACCTCTTCTAGGGGCCCCAGATGCTTGTTTAAAGGCTTGGATGGAGTGCTGACACTATCCAAGGGAGTGCTCGGCCGAGGCATTTGGTTGGACATTGTCAGGGATGGAGCAGGCAGCCCGGGAATAAAAACCTTCCCCACCTTTTTGTGAAAAATATATAGGAAAACAAAGAGTTTCCATGCCCGTGCTTCCACAAGCTTGCTTACATATACAGACATTATCAGATTTTAAAATCTTAAAGGAAAAGTTTTAAGAAAAGCTGGTCTGTACTTAAACTAAAGCCTCGGAAGAGATTAAAGATTACTTCAGGTAATCACTTTCTTCAGATGATGACACACTGAAAAACTTATCATATATGGTCAGCATTGTACATTATTGCTACAGGTCTATTCCCACTAAAAGTTCTAGCAGGGCTTCACTGAGAAAGCTCTACTTCCAGAAAGTATACTTTTTTATGTACATCCCTATATATGCGTACACACATGCACACAAACACACATACACACACACACATACAATTTGCAGTGTCAAAGGTTTCTGCATACAGAAAGAACATAGAGCATCTCCACAGAATTTATGAAAGTTTTAGTTATTTTGCATAAATCATGTGCATCCTAACAACAGCCTTTTGTAAAGCATAATCATTTGACATCTAAAACTATCTGGCTGCTACAGAGAAGTTTGGAAGTGTTTTGTTCAGGAACAATTCTTATTTTGCACATTCTTAAAACGCTTTCAAAGAAAGAAAACTGTATTACTTTAGTATTTTACTATCACTGAAAACAAGCTCAAGAGATTATTTAATCGTACCACAAGGTGCTACTGAGTCTTCAGAACTACCTTTCCAGCACTGCACATAAACTACACTTGGTCCATGAGCACAGCCACCTTCCCCAGCACGCAGCAGTCTCCGGTAGCTTAAAATGATGCCTTGTAAGGTACGATGCACACAGGATCCCTCCGTACAGCCCAGTTTGCAATCAAAGATTCAAACACTTATTTTGAGATAGAAAAACTGTTACTTACCCGAACCACTCCGGAATAAAGCACTAGATTTCCACTGCCTTCCAGAACCAGCAGCGTATCAATGCCCTGTAAGAATCAAGCAGAATATTCAGCTTCTTGTATTTAGGTAAAGAGACAACAGTTGGACGACACAAGTGACAAAGCAGGATACTCCACAATTAAATGTCCATACAGGGGTACGTACCTGCACCGGAGCTGCATCCTTTGCTTGAATATTGGTAACAGAACCAAAGATCAGCTGCGACTTATCGTTGCTCTCCTGAAATTTTACACACCTAGAGATTTGAGAAAACAACAAGAAGCATAAAAGCTCTGTCCTATCTGCTGGTACAGAAAGAAGGTAGAAATTAAAACCGTGTTGCATGGTGCAGTTTGTTTCATTGTGGTATATCTGGTCGCTTCCTCCTTCCTTTGCTTGTTTTGCCCTGCTAGTCGACTTATTTTTACTCTACTAGTCTAATGAAAACCCCCAAAGTACTTCCGAAGGGTAAAGATGAGGATAAATACGAATACCATTCAAATTACAGTGAACGTTCTCTTGCAACTTCGGTTTTACTTAAATAGCCCAAATCATCTATGCCACCAGTTAAAACCAGATGTCATACCAGAGCCAGTACCACACGTTGTCACAACAGATTCTGCTAGCTTGAGGAATAGGCACGTTAAACCCCATGACTAGCTGGTAATTTCTAAAGCGCTCCTCTTTGTTCACCTGTCCCCAAGATAGGGATGCTCACCGCAGCTGGAGCTGGGATTCCACTAAAAAGCACAAGAACTTCTGCCCACAGAGGTCAGTGGTAATAAACACTTTCGATGCTTGGGAATTCTTCTCTCTGTAAAAGAGCCACAATGATCAGCACACTGTTCAGCCTACTGTAAAAATTTTAGTGAAGGAACACACGGTGTCCGCAAGCTGCAGAGTCACACTGGACTTCAATTAGCAGTGCATCGAATTGCCGGAATGCACCAGTCTCAGTTTCAGTCATTACTCTTGAAATTGATTTTCTAGCACTCCAATCTTCACATTCCCCACTTTTGGGCATGCCGAGCACATGCTATTTGGCTTTGTTCTCCTGTTCAATCACAGGGTTTATGCTGCGTTTTGGCCCTTTTGATAGCAATACAGAAAGAGATACTCCCTCTAGAAGATAAAAAAAACACCCCAAACCCAAAGCAATGACCAGGTTAGAAGCTACTTTGCTTTAGAGACCTCATTAAACCGTTCCCCAGCTCAGAGGGCTACAGATGACACAGCAGGTAAAACTGTTCCAAGTGCTCAATTCCCCTTTCAAGAGAGCTAAGTACTTAATGAGCATAATTTTTCAAAAAAAATTAGCAAGTGCAGGTCCACACGTCTATTTTAAGGCAGCACCATTTGCAGAAAGCACACACTAAAATAAGCTGTTCTTTTACTTTATCCCCCCCAACACGTGGAAATCCAGAGCGTTCCACATCCCAAAACAAGCACCTAACCTCATGTTTGTGACTGTTTCTGTCCATAGATGATCTATACACAGCTCAGGAACAATTGGTTCAGTTTCTGGTATAAGGAAGGAATCACTGGAAGTGCTGTTTGGAGAATGGGTGATACTGTGCCTCTTTGGTGACTGAGCGTTACCAGAAAAGTTGAACCTCTGCACTCCTGAGAAAGAATGCACGCCCAGGGCAGGGGAATGAGAACGGCTGCAAAGACAAAAGACACTACTGAAGAGTGGATTTACAAAGTCAGGTACAGGATCCCTGTTAAGCCAGGGAGCTCATACACTGGTAGAGACTTTAAAAAACAAACACACAACAAAACCCACCCTAAACCAGCAGCTAGTTAGGTATCAGCTTCCTTTAGCAATATACCCTAGCACAGGAAAACATTTCTCTAATTAATCTCCAGTCACCTCTGTCAGAATCCAATAGATGAGATTTCAAGACTAAGAAAACCAACATTTTAAGTTGCGTGGCCCATTCTATCAAAAAAATCTCTCCCCACCTGTTCCCTCTAAATATGGCTTTCTTTAGCAAAGCCAACTAAAAACACTCCTGGGACTCAAAAGACCCACAGACAGTCTCTGAGTCTACTACAGACTGGCTGTGTGAGGACAGAACAGGCTTTTCAGCTCCTGCACACCAACTGCCCTCTTGTGCTACAGGGATAATAGCACGCTGAGGATGCACTGCAAGGGCATTCCAAGAGGGCTTTCGGATGCTGTAACAGGGGAGACACCTGCACCTTAGACAGACAGACTTGTAACAGTAGAGAAAGACAGACAGCAATTCCAGATTTACATCCTATTCCATAGCTTGTATTCTTTGGTATCGTCTGCCTATGCATCATGTTCAGCACCCACCTCAAAGCAGCCATGTTGGAGATAGACGGCGAGCGGGACTGCATGCTGGGCGATGACACTGATCTGCTCTGGCTGTGGATAGACGAGTAGTTCTGGAAAGGGGAGCCCACGGGAGAGTCTCCTTTGGAGAAGCTTCTGAGGTGAGCGGTCAGAGAGCTGCTAGTGGCCACGTGCTGCGGTGTGCCCATCTGCTCCGAGAACTTCAGCACCGTGTTCTGCTCCTGGGAAAGAAAACAGGGCTGTCTATGCACATACAGCACATGGGCAGTAACAGCCAGGAAGATGCACAAATAGCTTGTTTCATCAGTTAGGTGTTAAAAAGTTATGTTAAAAATTAGGCACTCAGCCTAAGAAGTTATTCCTACCAACCAGGCTCTCTCACGCCCAGTCACAGAAATGACTCCTGTGGTTTTCAGGGCACTAAGCTGTTTGTCATTTTTCTTACAGAACACAACAGTTTAAGCAGAGTCAAAACCTTCTAGTACAATGTAGGGAATATCATAAGCACAGTGTACTTCATGACCATCGTGTGATCTCCCTGACTGGGCAGTATGAGAAGCTGAAGTGTCCTTGACTAGTGCAAGGACTACATAGCAACAACTAAAACATCAGCATGGACTACATAGCAACAACTAAAACATCAGCGTGTTATCAACACTATTCTCATACTAAATCCAAAACACAGTACTATACCAGCTACTAGGAAGAAAATTAACTCTATCCCAGCCAAAACCAGGACATACATGAAATAAATTATTTAAAAACAAAGAAACAAAGAAACCCCACACCAACAAACATCTTACTCTCTTATAAATAAAATAAATCACAAATACCAGGCATTTCTAACACACACAGCCATAAGGGCACGTAAACACAGACAAAAATTTTGGTAACAATACTTATTCGACAGCACATTTGTACCTCTGGCTTTACTCTCCGAAGAGCCCAAACAGTATGCAAACTCTGCACAGTATCATAGGTCATCACGATAGAAGGGTCAGCATTGAGAAACACGATCCTCAAGGTGTAATCAGCCACGTACTGCACTCTAGCAGAACTAAACACGCCTGCTAAAGAAGCAGTTAACTTCAGTTAAGGCGAAAGGATCATTTCTACAGCAGTGTTATCAGTTACAGGGTTAGCGTTTTTCATACCCTCTTTCTTCCACAATCTGGGTTTCTTTCCTGAACAGTTTCCCTGTTCACAAAGCAGCTAAAACACCCCACTTCTGAATTCTTGCAAGAGTGATTATTTGCAAATTTTGTAATACAGAAAACAATGAAGTGACACATGAAATGTTTGATACCATACTGATGGACTCCATACATCTGAAGACGTAAACTTACCTCCAGACTTACAGACAAGAGGTGTTATCTCATCTAATGGGTGTAGCATGCTGAACATAGTAGGCAGAGGTTCTCTAGAAAGAAACCAAACAAAGCATGTTCAAAACCCAAATGCTAACAAGCATAATTGTTCTCTCTTGTAGCTGGTACATGTGCTGTGATCCCAAAACAGCTCCTCAGACCTTAAGAAATCAGAGCCTGAAATCTAACAGTAGAGATGTATATTCCATTCACAGAAGCTTGTTGGATTTACTGGGTAGAGGCAGACAAAGGCTGGTGTATAAAACAGGATGATTAGGTCTTGTTTCACATCTCAGAGCACTTGAGAATGACCCCACCTGGTGGCCACACAACAGACTTTGAACAGAGCTGGCACCAGCCGAGTTAGGAGGAGTAGGAAAAGGAGAAAGCCCTTAACCCAGACTCAGTTTAAGAGTTCAGGTTCCACGGCCCCCAGATCCCCGAGAAGCAGGCAGCCATCAGGTCATTTGTATCCACCACAGAGCAGCAATCAAGCTACCCATCTGTGGTGGCAGCAGCAAAAAGAAGAATTTTCACACGAGGCCCACTAGGGTCAGGTCCATCATGATTTTTGCAATGTACCCTCCTGAACATTTTTAGGAGCTCTGTTTCTAATCCCAGATCTTCTGAGGACTAGAGAATCACAAGTGCCTGGAATGAACACATAAAGCCCAAGAGAGAGCAAGTGGCTGCATTAAAGCTGCTCATCCAACTCCTTACTCTGCTTCTCAGCTGAATGCCCAGCCACAGAGCACAGGGTCCACGATCCTCACCAAATAGGTGACGGGATGCTCCGTACACTTAAAGCATCCTGCAGCTGAGAGAAAATGTCTCAATGACAATCCCTCAGCGAATCTCCCAGTCATCCACCACAGTCTGGAACCAATTCCCAGGACAAACCATAACAAAATCAGGCTAGTAACACCCAGATCGTGCTGCCCGTATCCTGTTTGCAGGATCACCGCTCCCAACTAGCTCTTAACACAACATTGGAGCAATATCATGAATTCTCAGTATTCAGCCCCTTCCTGCTATTTCCTGATGTTTCACCTGATTTCCCCGTCCCAATCATGAACACACAGAGCCTTTCATTACTGCTCTTCAACTCTTGCACTCCTGTATTAGATTAGCAAACAGTCCATAACGAAACAATCAAAGCCGCTCATTACATACCTGGGTGGACTTGGAGGTACTTCATGTGAAGAACTGCTGCGCTCAAATAACAAACCATATTTTGTTGGCCAGACGTTTGCGACCTACATAAAAATTACAAACAGATTTATGACCAAAAAAAATATTATGAAGTACTTACTATATTGGTTATGTTTCATGCTTAAGTATCTCATTACAGCAAAATAAGATGTTTAGGCCTTTTCTTTAGAGAAGGGAGCAGGTTGGCAGGCTATGAAGCGGTCATACCCATGCTTTCCCACGTCATACGACGGGCTGCCACTACTTCCAGAAGCATTTGATGCCTTAACCACACAGCCACACTTTCACCCACAGAGGGAAGAACTCAGGCAGCCACCACCAGCCATGTTTTATGCACACCTCCCCACCCCAACACAGTGTGCAAGCAGGTAACAAGCCTGTCAGTGGACAAAAAAAAAAAAAAAGTGCAGCACTTACCTGAAAAGGTAAAGCAGCAATGTAATCCTTTCCCTCTATGCTATGCACATTTATACAGGAATTCTGCAATATGCAGATACATTTCTCTACTATTTCATCACTGCCTGAAACTGGGGGAAAAAGAAGAAAAGAAAAATACACAGTAAAGTTTCTTTCTTTCCTTAGACATCCTCTACACACAAAAGGTAAACTTAGGGGGGGTAGTTGCCTTAATAGGGCAAGTCTTGATGACTAAACTTATCATGCCAGGAGCGTTGAACTCAAAACATCTGCTTGGCATCACAGCGAGCAGGAAACTTACCATCAGCTTTTTCAGATTTTTCCTGGGGTATAGTGAAGTCGCACCATAAGGCCTAAAACCAAACACAGCACCATTATTTCTGAAGAACCATGCTACCACACAATCCCACCTTCCCGGACTTCCCAAAACAACCCCGCCTCCGAATACTGTTCGAAAACAGTCAGCGAGTGTTTTTTTAGCTCACGCACGTTCCTTCGGTCGCCACCTTCCCGCGCTGTCATACCTGCAGAACGGGGCTGTCGACAGTGAACGCCTTATAAACGGCAGACGCTTGGTTTTTACTTCCTTTGCTCCAGATGACCATGTTGCTGGCCACATACAGCTCTTCATCGTAGTCCACTTCTTCCCCGACATCACTGACGCCTTTCCTCAACTGCCAACTTTCCTGAAAACCAAGATTTTTTTTTTTTTTTTTAAGGAGAAGTTAAGGCCTGCCGGTTTCTTTCAGAAGCCGGAAAGCCAGGCCGAGGCCTCCGCGCCCCCGCCGCCTCCGTACCCGCTGCCGCTCGTGGATCGTCACCTCGCGGAGGGACCCCACCAGGCCGGCCGCCCCGTCGGAGGAGCAGAGCTCGGAGGCGGGCTGCAGCCGCCGCAGCTGGAGGGTGAGGGCGCTGGGGTGGCGCCGGCAGTGCTCGCGGCCCCGGGGGGCGAACTCCTGCAGGTCGCCGGCCGCAATCATCGTCGCCCTCTCGTCAGAGTGGTCCGACATGGGGGCCCGATATCCTCATTATTTCTGGGACGGACGCACACCCGCCGCCACCGCCGCCGGGCTCCGGCTCCCGCGCCGCCCAGGGGCCCCACGCGGGCAGCGGCAGAGCGGCTGAGGCGAGCGCGGACGCCGGCGGCTCCTCACACGGGCGCGGCCATCTTGTAGCTCCCGCCCTGCCCCGCGGCGCCGCGCGGGGGCGAAATGGCGGCGGCGGCGCTCGCTGCCTCCCGGCTGGGGCTTCCCGCCGGACCCGGTGGCGTTTGGCGGTGCCTCCTGAGGGGGGGTCCTGCTCGGAGGGCTGTTTTGGGGTGGCGCGGTCACGCACTGATCTTTAAAACAGAATCGGCGGTGTGGGGGGGTGTGTCCCCCCGGCTCCCGGTACTGCTGCCACCTCAGCCCCTGCACGCCTGTCCCATTCCCGCCACCCAAGGCAACTTTCCTCATAAACTCGGGCCTGTCTCACCTCTTCTGGACCGAATTGTCACCCTGCGCCTTCTGACTAGCCAGCAAGTAGCCAAGGGACTGTCCTGTAAATCTCTTGAGGCCTGCGACGAAATCCCCCCTCACAGCCAGCGATCCTGCAGTTAAATATTTTAACAGCTTCTGCACTGATGCTTCGACAACTTTTTGCTGTAAGGGGCAAAAGTTAACGCAGTGTGGAATTAATTTACCCATACGGTTTGAGCAGCATGTATGAGTGGTTACTTTCCAAAGGCGGGCATGGTGCTTAGGAAATGGAAAACACGATATATGTTAGGCTATTTCACAGGGCTGGTGGGGCCTCCCACACCCCTGTCGCTCTGCAGTTGTCAACAGGCGTGTTGTAGAACCCTCTTCGCAAAATTTCGGATGCTCGTGTGGTAGAGTTTTGCATCACTCATCGGAAGCCTGGGCTCTGCTAAGCTACACCAGCTAAAAACCCTGACACGCTGGTGATCAGCGCCCGAGGCGGCTGTTCTCCTCACTCAAGTGCAGAGAGGTTGTATCATCCACTGTCCATCCCAAATGGGTGCAGGGACAGCCTGCCACACTTGGAAAGGCCAAGGCTGAGGGTGCCGAAACCTTCGCAAGCTGCACCTCTGACTACCAGCACTAGGTGTCAGGCAATTAGCCTGGCTTTTATGATGAGAAAGGCCAATTTTTGCCAAAGGAATGGCGCCTTGAGGTGCATTTCTGTGTAACCAAATGTCACCCGTGTGTAATTGGGCCGTTTGCATTCCAGCATCTGCTGTTCTGCCTTGGCTGTTCTGTCAGCAAAACGTGCAGAATTAATGCTCCGGGTTGTACTCAGCTGCCAAAATCTGGCAGGACAATCAGATTATTTTTATTCTTTTAGGAACAAGTTCCACTGATGAGATCAGCACCATGCTGTTCATCTGCCCATCTTGCAGGCGCTGTAGCACACGCAGGCATCTGTACCACACGGACGTGTTGGCAGTAAGCAAGCTTATCCTGTGGTCTTTTCAACCATTTGTATGTTGCAAAATGACCTCTTTTTTTTACCTCTCACCTTTATAATTGCTCAGCTGAACAAGAGGGTGGTGCTGGCTACAGATCACAGCCAGTTACTAGCTTTCAGCGTAGCGCCGTTCCTGCAACAGCGTACTTTCTCCATTTGCGTCCAAGTAGCATACCAGAAAACGTCTTTTTTTTTCTTTTTTTAATTAGCACCTGTGGTGTGAAGCACAAAAGGAGACTGTGTTTGTCTGACAGGCAGTCATCGCAGAACAAAATGCCTATGAAGTACCCTGACAGGAACTGGAGGGGTAGTGCATTCTGACGAGGATGATTTTTTCCCAAGAGATTAGTTTCACATGAGAAATCAAAGGAAGAGGGAGAAGCTGGTGAAGAATTGAAAACGTGTTTGAAACTGTGTTTCAAGTCATGCCAATAAGCACTATCCTTTTCTCAGAAAGGAGAAGCCTGCTGGGGAAAGCCAGGTTTATGAGAAGCAAGAATTCACCAAGCTGCAGAGTACTTTCAAATCCTACCACAGCTTCTGACAGGAAGACAACAGGAAGAAATGGTAGCCTGGACCTACAGATCCAGCCAGAGGACAAATTTCCATACGGAGACAAATGGGAGTATTTATAAAAATAAGACTGTGAAATGCAAACAGCAATTTTGTGGGCAAGTACGAATGGCCAGGGCTCAAAACGAGGACTGTTCCAGCCAGCTTCCAACCTTTGGCGATGGCTTTCTGCTTTTGTGAAATAATTTGCAGACCAAGAGAAATTGTCCTAGGAAGAAGCAGCTGAGCCAAGAGACAGAATGTGCCTGGTAAGAAATGTAGCATGTACCATGTGCCCAAAGAAGCAGTGCAAGAAAAAAGCCACTTTAGTAGCACCACAGAACGTTCCATTTTCTCTGCAAATCATTTGCGAGCTGCATCCTATGACTGGGGTATAACATTTAACACAAACGGGCCATCTGCCTTAAGCTAAAACCCTGTTGCCAGAAGAGTTTGGTATTTAAAAGAACAGGAGCCCCTGCAAATAGAAACAAAAATAGACACAGAGAGGAAGCCAAAATAAAAGAAAGAAGAGGTTTAGCAAAATGAAAATAAAAATACAGAAATAGCAAAGGGGGAAAAAAAAATCTTAGCAGATAACAGCCCAAAGCCCAATTGCCGTTTCTGCTAAACAGTCCGATTTCACAAGTATTATGTTGCCTCCAAAGTCTCCAAATGGTCTTGTGAAGAAATGGTGTCAACGCTCTGAAATGAAACTGCAAGAAACCTAAAGGGTCAAGGTCAGGCTCCAGCCTGGCACCTGAAGAGCTCGCTGGGATCCTGCTGTGAGAAAGCTGAGAATACCTGTGGAGCTGCTGATGTTATCAGAAGGGGATTATAACTTCTCGTGCAGGCAGGAGAAGCCCGTGATGGTAAGGATAGGCATCTTTGCGCTCACGAGCAGGACTCTGCGTGCATATGTACACAAACACAGCCGGAAAATGTGGACTCAAAGGGCAGCAGCCCCCTCCTCGGGGAGGTGGCCTGGACTGAAAGCCTGGCTCAGCAACAGCCAGTACGTGTGCAGTCACCTGCACCCCCCTCTGCCCTCCTCCTTCGGAAGGGGAGAGGTGAATCCTCCCTCCCGTGTGATCTGCACTGTACTACAGCACCTGGAGAGCTGCCAGCATGGCTGGTGTGGCTGGTTCAGGGTCAGATCCTGGCGCTCAGGCAGAGGAGACAGGCAGGTGGTGTTCCCGACCAAAGGTTCTCCCTTTATTTCAATCCTCCTTCCTTTGGTATCAATTGGTTTTTGTCCTCTCCCACTCCCCTGTGAGGGCTGTGAGGTATTTCTAGGGCCAAATGCCGGCTGATGCCCAGCCCCAGGCAGTGAGGCCAGAGGATGCCATTTGGGGAGATCTTGTGAGTTTGGCCATGCAGGTACTTTGGGGGCAAAAAACACAAGCCATTTGTGTGCAGAGACCGGCAACTGTTGAGTCGGGGCTCTGAGGTATGGAAATACGTAACCTGCGCAGAGGAAGGGCGTCGAGGCTGCTCCCAAGCCTGTATTCCGTATGGTGTTGGAAGGAGGCTGAGGGCAGCAGGATGCTGGGCAAGGTGGAAGCTGCACATCACCAACCCAAGAGCAGCCGACACGGTCAGGCTGTCCCCTGCCGGCTGCTTCCAGACCTTTCCTATCACAAATCTGGCCTGAGAGTTTCTCCTCTCGTTTATCCTCTCCCTGTTTCTTCCTCCCCCTCCATGCACCAGCCTCTTCCTCGTGTTAAGCTCTGCTCAAACGAACTGCGACAAACCCTGTCGAGCTGGAGCCTAGTTCACACCAGGACCGAGCAGAAACCAACCGACTCTAAAGAAATGACCCAGATCAGGGGATTTTAGAGAGCCGCTTAAATCCTCTTTACATGCCCATGTGTTCTCATTGTTTATTTTTTTTCCTCCTTTTTCATACAAATTGCTCCTGCTTCCTCGCGCCATGTTCGCGGGGCAACTCGATGACATTATCCCGACACGAGGGGCTGTTTCCGCTCTGCAGCCCACAAAGTCCAAAGGCCTTTCCATTGCTTTGTTCCCAAAACCGCAAAGCCAGCAGCAACGGGGAATGCAGCCAGATGAAAGCGTACCCGTGCAGCAGAGGCTGACCACAAATGACAGCTTTGTATACAGAGCTGGCCTGGAAAGACAGAGGGACTGTCCCCCCGCTCTCCTCCTGCTCCCTGAGCGACGCTGGATGCGTGGGGAACGCATGGAAAATCTGGAGAAAAAGCAACGCTGCTGGAGCTGCACGGAAGGCGCTGGCTCTTAGGCACCGCTGAAGATGCTCAGTCTTCTTGCAGCTACAACTGCCTGAAAGGAGGCTGCAGCGAGGTGGGGGTCGGCCTCTTCTCCCTGGGAATGGGCGATGGGACGAGGGGAAATGGTCTGAAGTTGCACCAGGGCAGGTTTAGGTTGGACATTGTGAAAAATTGCTTCACAGAAAGGGTTGTCAGGCACTGGAAGGGGCTGCCCAGGGAAGGGGTCGAGTCCCCAGCCCTGGGGGGATTTAACAGCCGGGCAGACGAGGTGCTTAGGGACAGGGTTTAGTGGTGGGATGGCAGGGGTAGGGGAACGGTTGGGCTTGACGATCTTAAAGGTCTCTTCCAACCTCAACAATTCTATGATTCTAGCTTTACTGCATTTTTCTTCTCCCCTTTAATCCGGGCCTCTAGCGACACGCGCCCTTCCTTAGCTGCTGATCACTTCAAGATGTGAGAAGCTGGTCTGGAGCGAAAGAGGCAGCGAGGGGGGAAATTCAATCTCTGTCACCAGGGCCTGAGCATATGCAGTGGATAAGCAGCTTTGCAAGTCAAAGAAGTCTGGGAGTGATTTGTTCTTTCTTTCGCTGAACTTAGGACGTTTTTTCTTCCCAGTTGGAAAAGATTTCCAACTGGATTTCCTATGGTCCTTTTCTTTCTAACAGCCCGAGAAGTGCACTGCCCTTCCCCGCTCTCATCATAAATTATACACACACAGAGATGAGCAGCTTCAGCACAGAGCTGTCTTCTCACCCCATCTCTCTTTCCGTGGTGCGCCGATGCTTACCTAGCGCTCGCCACATCTCTTTTCCTAACTTCAAGGCTTTGGGAAGACTATAGCAGGCTGCCGGGCAAGAAGGTACACTTGTGTCGTAGTTTCAGCGAATTTTATGTGCAGGGAGCAGAATGATTGCAGCAGAGAAGTACACTGAGTCACGTCAAGTCAGACCGGCTGCCGGTTCCCCAAATCCCAGTCCCTTCCCGTTTGCGGGGGAGGAAACGCTGGTGGCTTGGTCTCACATCTCTTCAAGCATGGCCAGCGTTGGGATGGGTTCTGAATACCCAAGAAACGCCTTCGTTTCCTTCCTGTGCCATCGGGAGACGTGTTCTGTTTCACTCCTCACATTAAAGGGCTTGTGTTGCACATGGGTTTCACTTGGGTCTTCCTCCTTTTCCCTTTTTTTTTGTCTCTCGCCCCTCTCGTCCCACCATTCCGGTCCAGGCAAGCGAGGAGCGATGCTTCCAGCACACCGTGCCCTCCCCAGCCTGCAGCAGGGGGGCCGCATCTGGGCCCCCAGGCACCAGCCGTGTCCCCACGGTCTCGGCGTGGGGCTCCGCAGGAGGGGGAGGCACGGAGCCGGTCCTCAGGCCAGCGGAGCCCCAAAACACCCTCCCGCAGGTCGCTCCCGTCCCCCTGCAGGACGAAGCTGTCCGTCCGCGGAGAGCCGAAGGGCCAAGGCGACGGCGGCGGTGGTTGCCCGCCGCATCTTACCGGGGCCCAGCCCGTGACCCCGCCGGGGCTGCGAGGAGCGGGACCCACGGGCTGGGGAGCTGCCCCGGCCCCGCCCCACGCCCAGGCCCCGCGGGCGGGGCGGGCCGGGCCGGGGCGGAGCGGAGCCGGTGGCGGCGCCGAGGCGCGGCGGGGCCGGGGGGGGGGGGGGGGGGGGCGCTGCTCTGGGCGCTGCGGCCCTGCGCCCCCCCCGCGGCGGGGCCGGTGAGTCCGGGGGAGCCCCCGGGGTGGGGGGCGGCGGGGCGGCGGCGAGGGCTGTTTGCCCCGGGGCGCGTTTTGCCTTGTGGGTGCTGCTTCGTTTCACCCTGCCAGCGGCCGGGGCGTTGCATGGGCACCCCGGTGCCCCCCACACTCCTCTCCCGCTCGCTGGGCCCGCAGACCCCAGAACTCCCGGGGGGAAGATGGGCAGTGGTCACGCTACGGGTTTCCATCGCAGAACATCTCTGCCGACCCCGGGGAGAGCGGGTCTCACCATCCCGGGACGCTGCTTTGCCTCCGCCATCCGTGTCCCAGCGCTTTGCTGTGCGATGAGCCTCCACTTGCTGGGGACGTCGCGACAGGCAGGGACCGAAAGCTGCGACAGATCAGCAGGTCTGGGCTTTACCCTGTTAGCCGTGAGCCAGCTTCCTACCGGTGCTGGGAAACATCACTGGGAAACGCTGCGGTTTGTGGCACAGGGACGCGCTTTGCGGTGCTGTCAGTCTACCGGCTTTTCAGCTCCACGTGCTTAGTTACCTGCAAAAAGAAATGCAAAGAGGCAAAAGTTGGTTTGGGGCTTAAAGCGTGCCGTCAGCAGGGCTGCCTGACCTTTGGTGGCAGGCTGCGAGCAGCTGGGGGTTTATAGCCCATGCTCCGGGGTGCTGGGGGGTCTCGGAGTTGCTGTGCGGATGGGGTTTAGCAGGAAAGGCAGAAATGCGAGTGTTTGCTTTGGGCAGGGGAGAGTGAAAAATCTTGACTCTGTAACAGCGGGGAATTGCAGTGAGGGGAAATCACTGTGGATTTAACCAGGAATCCTGGACTGTTTTGTACAAAAGGTGCTTGAACCCCGACAGTCTCTTTGGAAGTCAGGTGTGGCCCTGGGGGACGTTCACTTCTGACAGCTCCCAGGGGACAGGGAGGTGGGAAACCCTGCAGGCAGGGGCTCTTCATTCCTCCTGCCCTGTCCGCCTGTGAAGATAACACTCGACAAGTGCTGGAGCAGAAAGCTGTTGTCAGCAGGTGAATTAATTCCAGTGATGGGAAACCCAGGGCTAGGGACGTAGGGAGCATTTTGGCAGACCTGGGTGTTTCCTCATACCTTCCTTACTGGGACTGCAGCAGACCGACGTGCCGTTTCAGTCGTGGGGCGTGCGACTCGCTGCTTTTTGGTTTTCATCCATTATAGAACATCTTGGCTCTAACAGCGGGCAAGACTTTCTTGTTAAAACTCCGTTCCCCAGGCAAGTAACGGAGAAGGCACGCGGGACCAGCCGGGCTGCGCGGTAAGATCTGTCGTTGCTAGCACTTTGGTTTTGCTGTGATCCCAGGCGTTTCAAGAAAGCAGCAGCGTGCTTGTGAGTGGATTTATTTCCACGCCAGCTTTTCCCTCAGGCCAGGCTGTGGTAAGTGAGGGGAGCTGCTCCAGCTCGGCGGGCACCCACGCAGGCATGCCGGCTTTCAGCTCCTCGGCTCTAGCGTGGGCTTTTAGAGCCAGCCTTAAGCAAAATGCTCTGGACACAGGGAAGGGGTGTCCTGCCACGCAGGGCAAATCCCTTCGAAGGTGCCGTGAAGATATTCACATCCCAAACCGCTGGGGATGGAAGGGGTACCCAAAGGCAGCACTAGATATGAGAAATTCCTGGTGTCATGAGGCAGAGAGGAAAGTATTTCATTCCTGTGCCAGCCAACACCTCTTTCGACTTAATCAGTATAGAAAACGAGGCTAAGATCCCCTTTGCTCTTTGCCTTTTAATTTGAAGCAGCCTGGGGCGAGCTGTGGGCGAGCAGAAATCATCCTGGACCGGACGGAGCGCTTGCAAGGGCAAGGAACATGGGTACACGTCCGTGTCCTCCTGTGCCAGGGGTCCCTGCCGGGGGAGCTGCCCCGGCTGGAGCTGAAAAGCTTCAAAATGCAGCACGAAAACAGCTGCTTGAGGTTGGATTGTGCCAGGCAAGGAGCGGCTCCAGCCTGGGTAACCTCCGGGAAGAGCAGGGAAGGGAAGGGGATTTGGGGTCGCTCGCTCCTTTGCATTTGGCGAATCTTTTTGGAGCTGCCCGCCTGTTTGAGAGCGGGTGACCCGGCCTGTGAGTAAATGGCAGTCGGCTGCGTTGTGCAGCAGTCACATGGCTTTTGTTTGTGTTGGGATGGCAAAGCTTAGGAAGCAGGTTGGAAAAGCTTAGGGGATTTTTTTTTTTTGCTTATCTAAAAGGGAAACCCATTGTTTTTTGTGAGAGCCAGGGAGAGCCTCGCGCTTTTCTCTGCACCACCAGACCGGCCAGAACTTAAAAACCCTTCTCAAATTTCTGTCTAGAAGTAGCATTTCTCGAGGGTTAAAAATAGTGAGCAATTTAGCAAAGGAATATATCCAGCCTCAAAATTAGGTTGTGTTTCTTGGCTCTCGGGAAAGCGCGCCAGGCTCCTGCTCCATTGCTCACAATAGTAATGACGTAGCTTTAAAAACTTGTTGTTTGATGTTTGAGGGCTAAGACCTGTCTCAAAACAAACTCAGCTGAGCTCCGGATAACTAAAAAGGTTGTGCTTTCTACCTGTGGTATTACCTTCTAAACTGTGAATAGGTTTTTGGTTTGGGATTTGGTTTTTTTTTTTGGAAGAGGCAAATTAATTTAGCCAAAATTCCTGTCTGGCACGATGCCTTTGCTTGCTGAAAGCAGCCAGGGAGATTTATCACTCTGCTTGGGATTTCTGTGTGCCTGTGAAAGCCTTGGGAATCTCAAAACAGCCTAGTAAAAGCATCTGCTTGTGGTATATTCCCTACATCATACCTCTTCAAAAATATAGTTTTGTTCGGGGGGGAATTGCTTTATATGGAGCTGCTCTTCGTCTTCTTTGTGACTGGGCTGGGAAGTGCTGGGAAGGAGGGGGGAAAACGCCATTACAGGGCTGGGTATGTTAAGTGATTCGTAGGTGGGGACATGAAGCCCTCAGAAAGAGATGGTCAATGGCCTTCCCTTGGGAAAATTGTTTGGGAAGAGACCCTGGGAGAGCAACACTGAACAGCAGCCGGCTCCTACGCACTGTCTGAAGGCATTTCTCTGGCTGTCTGCAGCTGTTTTCCCGAGAAAAGTGGCTTGATGGAGGCTGTTAGCTCAGCAGAAGTGTTTATGGTTGACTCGGAGAGCATCTCCCTCTTTCCAACCAGCTCACCCTGTCCTGGGAATGGAGCAGCGTCACCAGCAAAGAGCCTAAAATCAGAGAAATCCCCACTGGGGACTCCTGCTCTGCCCCAGCTGAAAATGCTTGAGATGAGGCCCCCAAAAGGGGTTTGCTGGAGTGAAGTCCCAAATTCCTCCTGCCCAGGGATCCTTTTATGTTCCAGTCCCGGGGGTGCGAGGCAGCAGAAACAACTCCCGCCTCTCACCTGCCAAAACAGAAGCAGATGAGCACTTTCTTTAGCCTGGGCTGCTCCAGTTTGCTTTAAAAAGGTTTTTTTGGAGGTGCTGCTTGTACATAGTCAGTCTTGGGGCAGCCCCCAATTCCGTGTTTCCTCCTTGGGGCTCTTATGAGAGGTCTCCTAGAGATTCTGAATTCTTCAAGTATCTGTGGATGAACTGCCTTTAATTAGTAATGGAAGCGGTGGGGCTTTGCAGGGCTTTGGAAGGGGGCACTTGCTGGCTGATGGTAGCAAAACCAAGGTCTTCTCTTGCAGATGATGCTGACCAAAGTCACGATCCGAGGCCGTACCTGTTGGCAGAGTCCCACCGCCCCGAGCGAAGCGTGGCCACCGTTGGTCACTGGCCTCACCAGAGCACACAGCAGCCCCGGGAGGAGCCTTCAGCCAGCTCTCTAGGACGGATTAAGTTTAACCCCACGGTGCGACACATTGTGATTAATGAGCACAAGGACATCACGTTTAATTGCTCTATCAAAGTACCTCAGCTGCTGCTCAGGCTGGAAACCCCAGGCATTTCCTTGTGGAAGGATGGGAGGGAGCTGCACGGCTTGGACCGCATCGCCACCAGCCACTTTGAGATCCCCGATGAGGAGGAGGTGGCAATGACCTCCACCTTCAGGTAACTGGTGCCATCCTTCCTGGAGGGAAGCCCTGAGCGTTGGCTCCCAGGGAGGAACAGGAGGCCAGATGGCTAGCAGGAGCTTGGGACTGGGACTAGGACAGCCAGACGCTCCGTAGCCCCCAAAGCCTGGCTTTGCAAGCCTGGCTTCTGCTTGGTGTGTTCTGTGGCATGGTTGGTACTGATTGAAAACCATGCCCAGGCTGGCAGTATGTGTCTTCCTGCGGGAGTGGCGTGCGGGGCAAGGCTTTCTGCCAGAGCCCTGACATCACCTCTGTTCTCTCTGGCAGCATCCTTGCCGCTCAGCGCTCGGATAACGGCTCCTACGTCTGCAAACTCAACATCTCTGGCACAGAGGTGGTGTCAGATCCCATCCTGGTGCAGCTGGAAGGTGAGATGGAGGAGGGTTAGGGTGGACTTGCCTGAGGTGTGGAGCCTTGTGCCCTGGCTTGAGTGACAGCCCTGGGACTGTGATGTGGGACCTGCAAGCTGTTCTCCAGAAATGCAGGGTCCTGGATGGGAAGGGACTTGCTGCTGGAGCTGGGCACAGCCCCGGGCAAGGCACTTTGGGGTTGTTGATAGGGCTGTGTTTCCAAGCTCTCTGAATCTCTTGCTTCTCTGCTTTGGTCTGTGCAGGGCTCCCACACTTCATTCGTCAGCCTGAGAAGCTGAATGTCACCAAGAACAGTCCCTTCAACCTCACGTGCCAAGCCGTGGGCCCGCCGGAGCCTGTAGAGATCTACTGGTTTCGCAACAACATCCAGGTCAACGAGAAGCCCCACATCTCCCCGTCAGTCCTGACCGTGCCAGGTGAGCCATGCCACATCCTGGGACACCGCTGTGTGGCTACCAGGAAGGGCAGGGTGGGAAGGTCTCGTGCCATCTCACTGCCTGTGCCACTTGTTTGGCAACCCTGGGGACAGCTCTGCCAGGGATGATCTGGGTGCAGGAACCCCCATCCGAACCCCCCTCTGGTTGCTGCCAGAAGTTTCTTCCTTGGAAGAAGCAGGACACACATACTGCTCTTTCCTAAGCAAGAAGTGGATTTTTCCTCTAGCCTGTGGCCATGCCAGCAAGTACAGTGCTGCTCTTATGGGCTGCTTTACTGGTGGTCCCCTCTTAATGTCTCTGGAAGACCTTGGGTTGGCCCCTGCAGCGTGTCTCCATGCCAGCCTGGTGGAGCACAGGGAGAAAAGTCCTTCCTGTAACACAAAACCCATCATGGTTTTGCTGCAGAGGCAAAAGAGAGGAGGGATTTCTTGATTTGCTTGTGAGGAGAAGGCCACTAGCTAATTAGCAGCCAGACTATAACTGACTTGTCTTGACGTCCAAAGGCAGGCTTTAAAAGACAGTGAAAGCCAGAAGAAATGACTCATTCCTCTTGGATGTTATTGCATCCGCCTGGCACACGCTAGGTCGGCTCATTCAAGCAGTCCCCCTCCTGGCCCAGGAGCCCCCGAGAGTCACCGCCGCTGCTGTGAGCAAATGCTCGGCACGTCCAGCGCGCCATGGCGAGCCCTTCGTCTTGTAGCAGCAAGCGATGTGCCCAGGAGGGACAGCCCTGCACCTCCAATAAAGTCCTTTGCATGAGACGAAAATCCTGAGCGCTGTTGCTGCCTGGGGTCATCTCACACAGGCCATGCCAGCCGCCCACACTCGGGTATTTCCAGTGGCCCCCAAAAGCAGTCGTTCTCCATTATGAGCTGGGAGATTTGAGCAATCTTCAAAAAGCAATAAGTCATCTGATTCAAGCCGTGGTAGTGGGCTCTTCTGCTTTCTGCCTTTCCCTTTTTGAATGCAAAGCAATTGCTTACTCAGGAGGTTGTGCAACGGTGCTGTGGAAACGTACGGTCCTGCCTGCTGTGCCGTGTCTCGCACTGACGGCACGCTCATGCTCGCGGCACGGAAGGTGGGTGAGCCAGATCACGGGGGTCACCCCCGGGCAGTCAGTGCAGGAAAGAATCATAGAATCATAGAATCATAGAATCACCTCGGTTGGAAAAGACCTTTAAGATCATCGAGTCCAGCCGTTAACCTAACCCTGCCATCCCACCACTAAACCATGTCTCTGAGCACCTCATCTCTCCTTCTTTTAAATACCTCCAGGGATGAGGACTCCACCACCTCCCTGGACAGCCCATTCCAGAGCCTGACAACCCTCTCGGTGAAGAAGTTTTTCCTAATGTCCAGCCTAAACCTGCCCTGGCGCAGCTTCAAGCCATTCCCCCTCGTCCTATCATCTGTTACCAGGGAGAAGAGGCCGACCCCCACCTCACTACAGCCTACTCTCAGGCAGTTGTAGAGGGCGATCAGGGCTCCCCTCAGCCTCCTCTGCTCCAGACTAAACAACCCCAGTTCCCTCAGCCGCTCCTCGTATGACTTGTGCTCCAGACCCCTCCCCAGCTTGGTTGCTCTCCTCTGGACCTGTTCCAGCAAGGCAACGTCTTTCTTGTAGTGAGGGGCCCAAAACTGAACACAGCATTCGAGGGGCGGCCTCACCAGCACCGAGTACAGGGGCACGATCACTTCCCTGCTCCTGCTGGCCACACTATTCCTGATACAAGCCAGGATGCCATTGGCCTTCTTGGCCACCTGGGCACACTGCTGGCTCATATTCAGCCGGCTGTCAACCAGTACCCCCAGGTCTTTTTCCACCAGAAGCGGTGAGTGCAAAATGAACAGTCTTTCGTGTTGCTGGAAAAAAAATAAAGCGACAGGGCAAGAAAGGAAGCCGCGAGGGTTTTCTTTGAGCAGCAGGTGGAGAATTGGTATGATTTGGGCGTTTTGTGCAGGTCCAGTGAACAGATCCTTGGTTTTCCCCCTGCAGGTCTTAATGAAACGGCACTGTTCAGCTGCGAGGCTCACAACAGCAAAGGGCTGACCGCGTCCAGCCCGGGGCAGGTCAATGTGAAAGGTAAGCGGCAATGTGATGCTTGCTTTTCCTCTTGACTCCTTGTGTCCAAGCAGGAGCTGTCCTGATCGCCTCCCTTCCCAGCAGTCATTCTACAAGAGCTGAAGGAGGTGTTTTTAGGACTCCCATACTTATTTTATCTCATTTTAAACCTATATTTAAAACCAAGCGGGATGCATGTAATAGCGCAGTCACCCAGTGCAGTTCTGTCATCCCAGTATTGCTGCCATGGGAGGAAGCACCAAAAACCACATTTGAACGCAGAACTGTCAGCCCCAGAGCAGGTTTCGGAAGGGCAGTATCACTCTTTTCCTTCCTTCACAACCAGGGTGGTGCTTACAATTTTCCATAGGAAATGGTGGAAATTCTCGGCATTCCTGATGGAGGCCACTCCAGCAACGTGAGGAAGGCATTCCCCAAAATGTGTCATTGCCTCTAAGCATCCCAGAGAGACCACAAATATAGAACATGGTCAAAATAGTCCTGCCCTGCAAGTGACTTTTTTCTGCTTCCCTGTCCAGTGGTCTGAAACCTCCGCAGTTCACTGATAGAGGCTGCCACTGTGGCTGTAGCCAGGGCAGTACCCAGGGCTTACGCACTGTCGGTCTGAGCCCTGGGAGCTGCCTGGGTGAAAGCAGAGGTGCCACGTTTGTGCTTAGGCCTCCAGCTGACCACCCTTGGCTTTTCCCTGCAGGAATACCATCCGCACCCGCCAGCGTGCGTGTCCTCAACCGAACGGCCCATGGTATCGTGATATCCTGGGTGCCAGGCTTTGATGCATTTTCTGCCTTGAACAGCTGCAGTGTCCAGGTAAGCACCCATACTCCCCCTCTGCCCCTGCAACCTCCCCTCCCTCAGATGCTCCGAGGCAGGTGGAAATCGGTGTTGCCTGGTGTGAACCACGTGGATTTGACCAGACTGTTGGATTGGGCAAACTGAGTTGGACTTTCCCAGCGGCTTTGAAAAGGGAAGCTGGCACACTGTCCCCCCCGCCCCCTGAGGTCCGGGTGGCTGGGCAATGTGTTGGTGGCATGATGTTGAGGAGACCAGGTTGAGCAGCGAGCAGAGATCCCAGGTGCTGGGACCTGGGTCAGCACCACCGAGGTGGCCAGGAGGCTTGGAAGGCCAGAACGCTTCCCAGCCAAGCAGCTTTCCCGCTGGGACTTGGAGGTGGAAGTTTCTCTTGACTCTCCACTCCTTGCAAGTAGTGGGAAGGAGCCGAGGGGTTGCCTGTCTCCTGGACAAGTCAGGGAATGCCATCTCCATGGGCACAGCCCTGCACGTAGTTTCCACTTGCTCTATCTGTTTGACGTTGGCTGGGTTTCACGGGCCAAGCCCACTGCTTGCTCTTCTTGTGGACATGTTTTTTATACCAGATGATTTATACTCCTGGCTGAGATAATGCATGGAGAGAGTCAATGCTTGAAGCCAGGTAAAAGTGAAAGGAGTTACAGGGAGGAAAGGTACCCAAGCTAATATTAGTATCGCATCCACTGCCGCCTTCCAGCTGGAGCTTGGGAAGTGGGGTTGAGAGCCAAGGAATTTCCTATGACTTAACATTCGTGGTCTGTCATTAGGAAATAGCCTTTCAAATTGGAAAACAAGACAGGATTTCTGGCAAAAACACAGCTGTGACTAAGCCTTTTTGCTCCTGTCCCCTTTGATAATCCCCTCGCTTGGGAGGCACGTCCGACCGACCAAGTGACTCATTTCTGAGCACACTGGTGCTTCAAAGGGATGCTGTTGCTGTCACACCTGCCAAGTTCAAACCGGTTAAGCCTGCAGAAAGCCTGATTTTTTTACAAAATGCATTAATCTGATGGACTCTTTCAAAAGACAAGGTGAGGATCAAGCTCAGGAGAACAGCCAGTCCCAGAGGCACTTTCAGGAGCGGTGTGTGTGTTCATCTGATCACTGCTCACCTCCCTCAAAGCATCTAGTGACAGCTGGGGGATCTTCTCAGCTTTATGAGGCTGAAGGCTGTTCATTTTGGCTGGAAAATACTGCTGGTGTGGATGCTGAGACTGCCCTGAGCATCCTGGGCTACCCAGGGCAGGTATTCTTGTTGCTTAAGCAGAAGGGCAGGTCTCCTGCCACCCCAAAATCACTCATGGAGGCTTTTGAGAGGACTGTATGACTTCCTGCTGGTGGTTCACGCTGAGACACGTCCTGTGGGTTGTCTTCCGAGTTAACTGTCTCGCTTGCACAGGCATCCCTTGTTCTTGCTCTTCCCTCTTCCCTCCCGCTGTCCCGGTGCAGGCCATTCTCATGGTGTTTCCCACAAAATGAGATGCTTTCTGGAAGGGCTGCGTGGGCAGCTACACGGGTGGTCGACAGCCAGCCCTTTGGGGAGAGTGCAATTTTGCTTTGTGTAAAAAAGCACGGCTTGGTTTTAGTACATTGAATTCATCCGTGCTGCTAAATGTAGTGATGGAGCCTGATGAGGTCTGTGATTAGTCTTGCAACACCTGAAGTCCTGTGGTCTAATGATGTGTTGCACGAAAAAGGACTTTGGGACTCAATGCCTGGTAATGTTATCGGGTGCTCCTTTTGCTCCATGCCACAGGAATGAGCAAATCATCCCTTCCTCCTCCTTTCCGCGGTGATGGTGATTTTGCACACGCCTGCCTTGTCCCCACTGCAACTCTTTCTTCTCCGCCTGTGTCGGAGCCCTCACCCTGGGCCCCGCGAATGGCCTGCCATCAGCTTTCTGCCCGGCAGAGAAGAGCCAGCATGCAGGAACGAGGCCCTGCTGGTGTTTGGAGGGGAGGCAGGGCTTTGGATCCTGTTTACAGATGTAAAATTCCTGCCGCACATCTCACCCTGCAGGTTGGTGCTGACTAATCCCTGTTTGTGTACTGATTTTTCAATTAAGGTCAAGGAAGCCGTTCCACGAAGCAACGTCTCACTTCTGCTTTTCAACACCTCGGTGCCTCCCCATGTGTATCACATCCAGCAGCTGGGGCCCATGGCGGACTACAATATCCGCATTTCCTGCAGGAATGAAGTTGGCTGGTCGGCATTTAGTCCCTGGATAACCGCCAGCACCACCGAGGGAGGTAGGAAATGAGTAGTGAAGACTGAGAAGGGTTTCCCGGCCTCGGTTGCGCAGCTGCGCTTTGTGCGGGACTCTCTGGATGAGATGCTGGTCCAGAGTCATGGGTGCTTACGGGGTGGGACATCTCGACTTTGCTTGGACCAGATGATCCCTGAGGTCCCTTCTAACCTGGTATTCTATGATTCTGTGACTCAGTTGATTGGGGAAAAGAAATTTACCTCCAGGTAGTCGCCTGCTGGAGATATTAAAGGCTGTAGGAAATACTGTGTGCTTTCTGGTTCAGCTACAGCTCATTTTCCATCAGCCTACCATGGCCCTGCACCCATCCACCTGGCTCCCCTCACCTTCTTTCTCTTCGATCCCTGCAGCTCCAACCACCCCGCCACTGAACGTCACGGTGTCATTCAATGAATCCAGCTCCTCCCTGGAGATCCGATGGGTGAAGCCACCCCTGGGGAGGATCCATGGGGAACTGCAGGGCTATCACATCTGGTACAGGTGGCAGAACTCCAAGGGGCTGGTAAGTCACTGGAGAAATGGGGAAGAATGGCTAAAGCCTAGAAAAAATCCCAGCTGGCACCAAGCAGGGATGTCCAGTTTGGTCTCGGTGCTTCCGTATATTCTTTCTGAGCCTACTTGTCTGCTGCCTTGTGCTTTCATCTGGGCTTTTTTAATACAAGCGGTCTCTCTCTCGCCTGTTTATGTAGCCCATGGCAATGCTCTAAGTCAATAATAATGGGAAGAAGCAGTTCTGCTTGAAGGAAACGAAAGGTTTGCTACCACGGCTCCTATTCTCTAAAACAGAAGTGAGCTGGTCTTCCCGGTGCTGACAATCTTTGGAATGGCCTTTGGAGTGGCAGTCAAGGTTTGGCAGCATCTCTTGGCACGTTCAGCAACGGAGTCAGTCGTAAGGTGTTTGGGAGAATTTGTTCCCTGGGTTTTGAGTTGTTTCTTACTTCTTCCATGCATTAACTCATCTGCAAACCCATGGCACAGGGTTTCATAGGCTCAAGGAACATTTTGGGGCCAGGGACTTGTTCATGAGCATATGAAGTCATCTGGCACAACCTCGCTTGCCTTTTCCAGGATTCGGGCAGTAGCCTTCAGGAATTTGCTAGGTTGAGGTTGGCCTGACCTCTCAGGCGGTCCTGGCTCGTCTCAGCTACTGGGCAAAAGAATATCCCTGTCCAGGCTCTGCCAGTGCCCAGGGAGCCTCTGGATAATTGCGCAGATGTATCCAGCGTCACCTCTGCGCTGTGGTTTGGTCCTTCCTCTGTCCCAGGCTGAAAGCACAGAGGCACTGAGGGCCTGAACCCGGTATGGAAGAAGTGACTCACACCCTATTTTTTGTAGGATGCTGCATTTTCTGTTCTCCTTTTGCGCCTCTGAAAAAGGGCACGTATAGATCCAGACTGAATGAAGTCAGGGAAACAATATTATGGTCTTGTGACTAGCATGGAAAAAAAAAATGCTGACATACTTGTCGTCTCTCAAGCAGAAAGCAAAAAACCGGACTTGCCCTTTAAGCCCTGGGAGGCTGTTGTTGTTGTTGTGTTTTATAAATTTCCCCGGTCAAATGCTGAGGGGGTGAAATTTCTGCTTGGATTCCTGGTCAACGACTGTTCTCATTAGTGCTGGCTTTTGGGAAGCTCAAAAACCCTTCTAGTGGGGCCTGAGTTCAGGAGGGGGGTGGCCGTGCAAGGGACCTCGGCTCCTTGCAGGCTGAAGCAAGCCCTTGTGTTTGCTGCTGTTTTGTTTCATCAGCCTCCCGGTTGTACAGAAGGCAAAAAGCCTGTCGGAGCCAGCCGAAGGCAGGGGCCAGCACGTCTTTTTGTTAGGGCTGTCGTGAATTAAGAGGCACGGGAACGGCTTTGAGCCGGTGCTGTAACCTTCCTGCAGAGCACCGTGGGCTGGAGCGGTGCCCGCTTCTCCCAGGCCCCCGCAAGGGTCTCCCGAGCCGATGGACAGACAGACTGAAGCACAAGAGCAACGGGTTTGCTGTCAACTGGAGCTCTGATTTCTCAGAAAGTCTCTTGAGTTTTGGCCCTGGACAGGCTAAATATGAAAAGCCCCAAAATAACCATCGATTTAACAACCCCAGCTCGATAAAGGCAGGGGGGTCCTGTATTTCTGTGTCAGCAGGGCCACCTTCAGGCCTCTTCTTCTCCACAACCTGCTTTAAAACTTTTAAAAACTTCAAAAAAGTTGTTTTGGTTTATTCTTAAACCAGCAGTTCTTGTTTGAGCCAAGGCTGCCGGAGCTGGGACGTGAAGAAATTCCTCAACTACCGCAACACTCATAAAAAACCCATTAACTTTGGCAGTCCTGTCCGGCCGGAATGGCCGTCTGCGTTGCCAATGTGCTCATGCTCTCCACAGTCTGTTTGCTATCAGCTGGGCTCTGTCCTCAGGTGACACAGCAGAGCCCTCTGCGACACAAAAGGAGCCTGGTGCGTTTTTAGGCTGGCGGTAGGGAAGGGATCTCGTGTGCGTTTCTGTCGAAGGATGCTGTGAAGGCGAATGGGAGGAAGGCAGGAGCGGAGGTAGCAGTGGGTATCAGCTCACGCCGCTGCCCGGTGGCACAGACACGCTCCTGGGCCTGGGGCATTTCACATCCATTTCCGTGGCTTTTTTATGACTGCGAACAGAAGCTGGTTCCCTCTGAGCAGCTCCCGATTTCCTCCTCCCTGCGCAGCGATCCCCCTTGGCTGCTGCTTTTGCTCAGCCTCATGATGTTCAGCCAGCATAAGGAGCTGGGCTCTGCTGGCCGCAGCAGCCTGCCAGATGTTTTGGACACCACCGGGCAGCTGTTTTGCAGCTGGGGGTCAGCGGAGAGCAGCAGCAGCACTTTTGCAGCTGAAGAAGACCAGGATAAAAGGAAATTTGGGGGGAAAGACTCTGTTGTGTTTTTACCGAGGAAAAAGGTCTGTGCCATGGGGCATGCTGACTCCTGCCATGTTACCAGGCAAGGAAACACGCCCTTAGAACTGGAAATATTATTAGCTTGACACAAAACCACAGTCAGAAAATATCTGCCCTAAGATCTACTTTCTGTGGCAGGGCACTTGTACCATCAAACCAGGAGCGCTGCGGCTGAAAGCGGTCAGAGATGCTCTGCAAAAAAGCGGCGGTGGCGAGCGCCGAGGCTCTGCAGGTGCCCAGGCTTGCGGGGCTGCCCGGCACAAGCCACGGGCATCCCTGGCCAGCAATGAAGAGGGGTGCGAGCCTCCACTGGCCAAGCTGACCGCAGTGAAGGCTGGGGGTCAAAATCCATGTTACTGTGCCTTTCCCCCTTCCTTGCGAGATCGCTTTCCGGCCTCTCTTCTGGCTCAGGCTGCTGGTCCTGCTGCTGTTGACAAGCCAAGAGCGACAGCAGCACGAGGTTTGACCAGGAAACGCAGCTCAGCCCCTTTCCCGATCCCATCCGGCTCTTGCAGGCAGGGCCATTATTCTCCATAAATAGCTTGGTGCTGCATTTCCTCTGGGCTTGTGAAAGCAAAGCGACGCAGAAGTTTGACAAGGGAACACTTCTCAATAAATCTCCAGGTTTCCCCCCAGCTGTAGGGTAGGGCTGCCATCTCCCCCAGCCCAGGCTTTTCTTCCCTTCCTCTCTCCAGCAGAATGTCTCCGCTGAAGCCCAGCAGAACGCCAGCGTGGCCATCCTGCCCGTGGTGGCCACCAACGCCACTTGTTCCATCCGTGTGGCTGCCGTCACCAAGGGGGGAGTGGGACCTTTCAGCAGCCCGGTGGAGGTCTTCATCCCTGGCAGCGGTAAGGAGGTGCCCGTCCCTGCCTGCATGGCCTGGGTGCAGGGGAGGATGATGGGGAAGCAAGGCAGGGCATGCTTTCCTTGCCCGGCCATGGCCATTTGGCATCCCTCCATCCTCCTTCAAACGCTTTTCCCGTGGGCCAGGCTGTCGGCCAAGAATCTGGGATCTTCAGCGTGCTTCGGTAGCCGGGAGAGACTCACTCTCCATGTGCAGTCTTAGTCCTCGGGCCCTCTTCTCCCGTGTAACACTTTGGGCTTTGCTGGGTTTGGTTTCAGCCCCTGGGAAACCCTCTCCCAAGCCCTGGGTGCTGCAGGCTGACTCCTTCACTGGCTCCATTAATGGGATATTTTCTTAGGATTAATAACCTCAGCCCCCTCTTCGACTCCAGCCTCCGGGAACACGGACTCCTTTATCGTAGCCCTGGGCTTTATCTGCGGGACGATTGCCGTCGGGCTTATCCTCTGCTTGTCCGTGATCATCCAGAAGAGATGCGTGGAAACAAAATATGGGTAAGCAGAGGGGAAAGAGCTTGCAGAGGTGCCCTGAGCTGGGCAGGTTGCAGGTGTGGGGGGCACGGGCAGGCCAGCAGCTCACGCCGGATGCGGGGAGACGACTTCTGCCTCCAGCAGTGATGTCATCCCCACCAACGGCGCGTTTTTTTATGTCCGTGGTGAGGGACTGGGTGTATTTTTACTGCAGCGATGGTACTTCCCCTCCCTTTCTTAGCCCAGCAGTTCACCTTTCACTCATTATTCCTATTTTTAAAGGGAAGTAAACTTGTGCAGTGTGGTATGGGTGGGTGGCCTTGGCATTTTGACACGCAGGGGGAAGAGCAGAGATGTATAATGCATCCCTCCTGCCTCGTCACACGCCAGACATGTCGTGGTCCCAACAGCTCAGCGTGGCAGCAGCCCCGCCGGGCAGAGAGGCTGCCACGGGGCTGTGTAAATGGGCTGTATTCTGCTGCAAGAAGCCAACGCCACTCACTCGCCCTTCTGGCTTCCTAAGTGGCATTTAGTTGCCCTGTGCTCCTGGGTTTGTTGTGGTGCTAGCAGCTTTTCGTACAGGCGCTCTCGCTTGGGTGTCCGCTGCCAAACTGGAAATGTGCTGTAATTAACTCCTTTGGAAGAGCATCATTTCAGTATGGGAGCTTAGTGAGCTGGTGAAGGAATCCCACCTGCTCTCATCTCCCATGGCATCACCCCCATCCCAGTTTGGTACTATCTAAGGGTCCCTTTCCTAACTGGTGTAGCACCGTTGCTTTTCCCTTCCGATGCCAGCTCCCAGGCACCTCTTGAGCATCCACTGTGGTTTTGTTTCCCAGAGCTGGACCCCCGCACAGCCCCGTACCGGAGGGGTTGCCCAGCATCTCCCAGCGCCATGCCCACCACCACTGTTCTGGGACTGTGGTGTGAAGCTCCCTTTAGATTCTCTTTGGCTAACGGATGTGGGTTGCACGTGCTGTCAGGGAGCATTGACAGGCTGGAGCTGTGCATTGAGCAAGGGAAGAGATCACTTTAGGAGGTGGTAGATCTGGGCACCGTATTCCTACCGGTACAGACTGCTCTCCGAGTAGGAAATGAGTATCTCATTTCCTCCCCAAAAAACCTCTGTGACTCACTCCTTGACAGGTCAGCCTTGTTTATCAAGAGGCTGTTTTGCTCGGACGTTGTAAGCAATGGCACTGTTCCAGCACGAGGGAAATGAAAAAGATTAGCACGAATGTGCATATTTCCTCCTTTGCTATCGATACCCCTGCTGGCGCTGTGGTCACCCGCCCCTGCAGCAGCAGTTCCCTCGTTGGAGGAGAAGCAACTGCACGTGGCCCAGCAGGATCTGTTTCTGTCCCGCCAGGAATGCTTTCAGCAGGAACAACTTGGAGCTGGCAGTGAACTACACGGCCAAGAAGTCCTACTGCCGGAGAGCCGTTGAACTTACACGTAAGTATATTTTTTTTTTTATCCCTCCGCGAGGAGGTTGACGGGGATATCGCAGCAGCGATACGTCTGCAGGTTGGAGGTGACCTGAGCTTCTGTCCCCCTCTTCTGCAGTGGGCAGCCTGGGCGTCAGCAGCGAGCTCCAGCAGAAGCTGCAGGACGTCGTCGTGGACAGAAACACCCTCAGCCTGGGGAAGGTCCTGGGAGAGGGTGAGCGCTGGGGCTGGAGTGCTGGGGACGGACGTATGGGGCAGGGGCTACATCATCCCCCAGCTCCAGGCCCAGGGGATGGTGGGTCAGGATGACCAAGTGCCAGGACCCCTGGGTTCATGCCTCCTTCTGCCACACAAACCTCCCCCTGTAGACTTTTAGGGATGAGGTCTCTGTCTTAGGGGCATTTCAGATCTTCAGGGACATAGCAGAGTCCTGAAAGGTGCTTTGGGCTGCGGATAAAGTGCTTGCTTCTTTCCCATGGTGCAGGGGAATTTGGGTCAGTGATGGAGGGGCGTCTCAGCCGGCCCGAAGGTACCCCGCAGAAGGTGGCTGTGAAGACCATGAAGTGTAAGTCATCACCCTGGCCTCACAGATCTTGTTGTTTGTCCCAGCGGGTGCCACCGCTCCTGCTACCCGTCTCAGGTGGTGCTCTCTGCGTCCATTTTGTGGGGATGCTGGCCTCTCTGCCACAGCTCCTGGTGCCAGTCAGGAAGGGGCATTCTCATCACCCAGCCATGGATAGCAGAGACATGCCCGTGGTCCCTTCCCATGCAGGAGCCGTGCTGTGAAGGGAGATGGCAGCAGCGATTTGGGGTGTTAAAGCTCTTGGGGGTTTAAACGTCCCCCTTTTTCTCTGCTTTCCAGTGGATAACTTCTCCCAAAGGGAGATAGAAGAGTTCCTCAGTGAAGCAGCATGCATGAAGGACTTCGACCATCCCAATGTCATCAAGCTCCTAGGTATGGTCTGTCACTCCCCACCCTCCAGCTGGGATTTGGGCTGGGGAGCTGGACCAGGGAGTGCTGGGGTCCCACACAGATGCCTGCAGGGGGAGCGTGGTGTCTTTGCCCACGGGGCTGTGCAACCTGCTTGTGTTTTCCAGGTGTGTGCATCGAGCTGAGTGCCCAGCAGGTCCCCAAGCCCATGGTGATTCTCCCATTCATGAAATATGGTGACCTGCACAGCTTCCTGCTTCGCTCACGGCTGGAGATGGCTCCCCAGGTAAGGAGCGCGGGGGGCAGAGGGCCCTGTGTCTGCGAGGAGCAAGGTGGGACCGTGCCTCTTTTGGGGACAAACCTGCCTTCGTTTTTCAAGAGCATCAAGAGGACTGGGTTGTAGTCCTGCTCCCTGCCTTTGTCAGGCAGTAGCGGTGGGATCCAGCTCCACAAAAGCCCGTGGGATTCTCGCCTTCCCTTCTCCAGGCTGAACAAGCCCAGTTACCTCCACTTTTCTGTGTTCACCATCTCCTCCAGCCTCGTCTCAGTGGTCTCCTCTGGGCTTGCTCCAACATCTTTCTCCTACTGAGGAGCCCCAAATGGGACACAGCATCCAGATGTGGCCTCACCGGTGCCAAATTAAGGGGAAGAATAGTTTCTCTTGACCTGCTGGTTACTCTCTCGCTAATGCAGCCTGCTACAAGGCTGGCCTTCGCTGGCACAAAGGCGTGCTGCTGAACCACGATAACTTGCTCTACACCAGGGTCCTTGTCTGCAGAGCTGCTTTCTAGCCAAAAATAGGTGACCTGAAGGCAGCCAGTGGGGAAGGCGAGAAGGAAGCAATGTCTAGTCGCAGGCTGCGCTCCAGGGAGGCGGGAGGAGGAAGAGGGGGTGGGAGGGGTATCCACCACTACAGCAAACCACAGCGAGAGGCGGTTTGCCGGGACGGGCTCTTCTGGCCAGCGGCACAGCCTGACGGACAGCGCTTGGGGTTATTTCTAAAACAGCTGCCCCCACGTCTGCAGCTCCTGCAGGCTTGTGGTTCAATAAATCTTACAGTCTGAGGGCATTAGCCCAACAGGGATGAGCGAGGCCATGGTGGCTGCTGCTCTGGGCTCTTGGTGCTCTCCCAGGCTGCTGAGACCATTGGGATGTCAGCCGGCAGCCCTGGGCAGGGAAACCTTTCACATCAAACCAAACGTGCTTCCCAAAGGGCTTGCATGGTCTAACCCACACCTTCCCTTCCCAGTTTGTGCCCCTGCAGATGCTGGTGAAGTTCATGGTTGATATTGCCCTGGGGATGGAGTATCTGAGCAGTCGGCACTTTCTCCACAGGGACTTGGCGGCTCGGAACTGCATGTGAGTTTGTTTTCCTCTGCTTTGTCCTGGATAGATGAAGGCCAGCACAACTCGGCTCCCTTCAGTAAAACCTCCCTCGCTCTTGAGAGACATAGGAAAAGAGCTCAGCCTCGGGTTTCTGCTTCAGAATTTGGCACAGCAAACATTTATGTCTTGTTAACCCTGTTTCCACCTGACAGGTTACGGGACGACATGATGGTGTGCGTGGCAGACTTCGGTTTGTCGAAGAAGATTTACAGCGGCGATTACTACCGTCAGGGCCGAATAGCAAAAATGCCGGTGAAGTGGATTGCCATCGAGTCCCTGGCTGACCGCGTCTACACCACCAAGAGCGACGTGGTAGGTTCCACGTGCAGGTGGCAGGAGGCGAGAGCTGGGGACCGGTCCCCGGGTTGAGTCGTCTGCCCTTGCCGCGCTTTGCTGCGGCTGCTCTGGTACCCGGGAGGTGCAAAGCCAGAGGAGCGGGAGGCCGTCGGTAACGGGACGCGCTGACCTTTTGCTGCCTGCCCAGCATCCTGGAATAGGTTTATTGAGTGGGCCGCTCGCCTCTTCTGTGGCATTGCTTATTATGTCCAGTTTTGGGGAGGGCAGGACTGGAGCGACAACTCCTAGCATTGTGCGAGGGCCCGGCGGACGCTGGGCAGTGACCTTTCCCTGTGAAAGGACTCATTCATTCCTCCTGGCAATGTCCTTTCAGCACGCTTTCCCTTTGTCCTCGCAGTGGGCATTTGGCGTTACCATGTGGGAGATAGTGACCCGAGGGATGACACCCTACCCAGGAGTGCAGAACCACGAGATCTACGAGTACCTTTTCCATGGGCAGCGCCTGAAAAAGCCCGAGGACTGCTTGGATGAGCTGTGAGTACTGTAACCCTGTTTTGGGGCTGTAGTGCAGCCCCTTTGCTCTCTGCCGGCCAGCAGATAACCTGTGCATCGCTTGCCATCGGCTGAGGCGGTGCCTCTGGGGTGCTGCAATTTGTGCTTTGTGGCTCTCGGTCACGGGGGTCCTTCCTTTAAGGGCACGACAACTACTTGTGCTGTGGATTTGTGGCTTAGCACTGAACGTGGCCGAAAGCCTGCAAAGCTGCGCATCACGGCGCGATCAAAGGCCGTGCCCCTACGCCCATGCTCCCACCTGCCTCTCCAAGCGGAGTAAGCCGGGTCTGTGCTGGAAGGGGAGTCACCTTCCACCTCACCCCCTCCATTTCTCCCACAGCCCCCAGAAACAACAGTTATTAAAGACTGGATTTTTTATTTTTTTTAATGGCAAGGCTTTAACCTTTTCTTCCTTGTGGGGTTGACCGGCAGGGAGCTTACAAGAACGCACATGCAGGTTGGCTCTCAGAGGAAAGCTGGCCAGAATGGTGTAGGTCACATTTTAAATGGAAGCATCACAGAAACAAAAGCTTCAAACCCCTTAATATTTGCATCATCTCCTGAATTTCGACGCGCCCAATAAAAGCCAGATCCCAGAGCAGAGCAGCGTATCGCCCAGGGAGGAAAAAAGCATCTTCTTAGCTCCAGGCAAACTGGCACATGGAAATCCCAGCCAATATCCCAGGAGCAGGCGATGTGTTTGCCGGGCTGACCGGCTGGGCAGCCAGCAGCATGGGGAGGGGTGGGCAGCGCCGAGGTCACCTCCCTGGTCCTGCAGGGACAGGAGCAGTGCCCCCTGCAGTTTGGGTGGAGGAATCAGACTTTTTAGTATTTTATTATTATTTTTTTTTAAGATGGGACGCTTTAGCCTGAAGGTCTGGGCCGGTGATGCTCATCTCTGCCCCACTAAACTCCCTCGAGTTTCTCAGGGCCCTTCAGTGCCTAAAATCGATGAATCTGGAAAGGGAAAATGTGGAAACCTCAAAACTTTGCATTTCGGAGCAGCTCAGTAAGGGTTTTTCTCCCGAGTTTTCTCCCTGAGTTTTTCTCCAGTGCCATTACAGCTGAAAACGTTTAAAGCCCCCTCCCATGGCTGAGAGCTGCAAATACAAACCCGGTTAAACTCACAAAGCTGCTCGGAGTCAGACAGCGGTTCCTACCCAGCCCCTCTCCAACGAGGAGGACTCGGCATCCCGGGAGCAGAATTGGGGTGTTTCCGGGGGCTGATTGCCGGGCTGCCGCTGCCCGACCCTCAGCAGCTTGGGCTGGTAAATCCCCGCCGTTGGGCAAACAGCCTAAGCAGAGGGAGTTGGGTTTGCTTTGTTTTAATGCAAAGCAGCTCCGGGCTTGCCCAGTTTGGAGAGAAGCAGGGAATTAGCCCCCGTAGCCCAGAGCCTAGCAACGTCCTCCACGATAACCGCGCTCCTCTCCCGATTTCCAGGTATGAAATAATGTCCTCGTGCTGGAGAGCCGACCCCGCCGCCCGCCCGACGTTCTCGCAGCTGAAGGTCCATCTGGAGAAGCTGCTGGAAAACCTGCCCGCCGTCAGGGGATCCGGAGACGTCATCTACATCAACACCAGCCTGCCCGAGGAGAGCCCAGACTCCACCCAGGATTCGGGCTTCCCTCAAGTGGACTCTGATTTGGACCCTGGGGACGTTGCCGAGCCCTGCTCCCCCCGAGCGGAGGCGGCGCTGGTGGCTGTGGATGTCCACCACAACGAACGAGGGGGACGAGGTACGTCCTGGAGGAGCAGCTCAGCGGCCCCACGGAGGAGGCCTATGTCCCGCTGCTGCCCGAGGGGGCGGCCGGCGAGGGCTCGCGTGGACCCAGGCCAGCACCTTGCCCGCCGGCAGCTCGCTCGCGCCGGGGCTGCCGCGTGCCGATAGCTGCGTGGAGGACTCCCAAGGGCTGCTGTGAGAGGGGGAGCCTGCGCCCAGCGGGGGGCAAATGGGCTCCGAGAAAAGGACAGAGAGGGTATATTTTAATAAACGGGCGTCTGTTTCATTTCTTCCTGCATGATTTTCATGGCAGTCTGGCGCTTCCCAGGAGCTCCCTCCTGCGCCGCAGTCATGTGGACGGTGCCGAGGTGCAGGGGCACACGGTGGGGTTCCCGCTATCCGAGCTGTACCGGCACTGAACAGCAAGGCTGCACCCAGCCCTGCGGGGCTTTTTTTTGGCCTTTTCACCATTTGTTGTGGTTTTTGTGGTGGGCAGCCCTAAGGATGGTCTGGGCCTCTGCTACACAGCCCGCTGAGGGATTTCACGCTACGAGACATCCCCGTTGAAAATCGCAAGCGGAGCCCACACGGGAACAGTGGGTGCTTCAAAATCCCCTTCTCTCACACAGCAGGTTTCTGTCTGTCCTGGCTGTGCACCAAGAAAACCATCGGTCCTGTTGCAACGATGGGGAAACAGGAGTTCAAGGGGGACCCGGGAGGGGTGCAGCCGCCCTGCCACAGCTTGGTCCTGCCCAGTGGCCCCTTGTCGGTTTGGGGGGATTTCTGCTCTTCTCATAGCAGGGGTTGCTCTGCAGCCACCGGCTGCCCCGCTGCGCCCGGCAGATGGAGCAGGGACCCCATGCACCACCCAGCCACCTCTCCCACAGGGGTGCAGGGGATGAGGAAGGGGTGCAGGGGATGAGGAAGGATGCAGGGGCTGGGGAGGGGGTGCAGGGGATGAGGAAGGGGTGCAGGGGCTGGGGAAGGATGCAGGGGATGAGGAAGGGGTGCAGGGGATGAGGAAGGGGTGCAGGGGCTGGGGAGGGGTGCAGGGGATGAGGAAGGATGCAGGGGCTGGGGAGGGGGGCAGGGGATGAGGAAGGGGTGCAGGGGATGAGGAAGGATGCAGGGGCTGGGGAAGGGGTGCAGGGGATGAGGAAGGGGTGCAGGGGATGAGGAAGGGGTGCAGGGAATGAGGAAGGGGTGCAGGGGCTGGGGAAGGTGGTCCCGGCCCAGCCGGAGCTGGGGGTTGGCAGTGGTCTCCCGCACGGTGCTCGCTGGTCCCGGCAGCGGCAGAAGCAGTTTTTCTGCCCCCCCAATCCCCCCCCCCAAAACACCGCGGGCGAGGGCGCGCGTCGCGCCGGGGGTGCCGGGCGCTGCTCCGCGGGGCCGTGCGGGGCTGCTGGCAGCGGGAGGCAGCGCTGGGGGTCCCGCAGTGCCCGCAGCATCCCCCGGGAGGAGGCCGGCGCCGGGGCGGGGGGTCCCCGGGGCGGGGAGCGGCCGGGCGTGGGGCGGGGGCGGCGCGGGAGGGAGAGCCCGGCCGCGGCCGGGGCGGGGAGGGGCGGCCCGGCAGAGCCCTTCCTCGGCGGACGAGAGCCGCGGCGGCCGCCGGACCATGCCGGGGGCGCGGTGCCGCCTCCCGCTGCTGCTGCTCCCGCTGCTGCCGCCGCTGCTGCTGCTGCTGCTCCCGCGCCCGGCGGCGCCGGCGGCCCAGGTGAGCGGGGACCGGGGGCCGGGGCGCGGGGGGCGCGGGGGCCCGGGCAGCTCCCGGGGGGCCGGGGGGGTCTCCGCTCCCCGCCGCCGGGGCGCCCAGCGCCTGCCCGCCCTTTAGGGCCCGGCGGTGGAGACCCCGCTCCTGCCCCGGCCGACAGGTGGGCAGAGCGGGGGGGCTTAAACCCGGCTTAAACCCGGTTTAAACCCGGCCCGGGTCCGCTTAGGCTCTTGTCTTCCTTCTTACCCCGCACCCGAAGCCGCTGCCAAGTGCGGCGAAGAAGCCGCCTGGTTTTACGGGAGAGCGGGGCTTCAGCATCCCGCCGGGAGCTCACGCTGGCTCTCAAAGTTAAAACCAGCCCTAACAAAGAGCTGTTTATTAAAGCCAACTACATGCCAGGCACCTATTTGCTTTTGCCTCCCTCCCTCTCGGCGTGGGGCACCCCAGGGCTGTGAGTGCGGACAGGCTCATCCCCACAAGCAGCCCGTGACCCCCCAAAAGCGCACCAAGGCGAGCAGTGGACAGCACGCCCCTTGGGCTGGCTGTCGCCGCTTCTTCATAAACCCTCAGGAGCTGTTTGGAAAGGAGAACAACTTCAGCCCTGCACAGTGTGGCCGGGGGGGAAAGAAACCCTTTGGCCCGGCAGGCTGGTGCCCAGCAGCTCCACTGGCTTGCCCGGAGCTCGTTTGCCCCCAGCCTCATGCCACCCAGAGCAGACCCTGTTTGCTCTCTCCCCCCTGCGCCCTGCGAACCTCTGAGCTCTAAAACTGGCTCGGCTTTGCTCAGCTCTTGCTCTTTTTCTTCGGCTTTTAGTCAATTCCGCAGGAAACCTATAATAAGGATGCCCGTCTCCTGCAATGAGTCAGTCCCGTGGTAGCGATCGGTTTGCAGGCAGGAGTCCCACCAGTGTTCCTGGCCCCAGCAGAACTCACAAGACAGCTGTTTTCCTCTTATTTTGTAATGTGGAAGTGGGACAGGGCTCTAGCTCCAGCAGGATGAAACATGAGTTATGGCATCTCTCCCAGGGCTAACAAAGTGATTACAGCCCTGCTTGTAGCGCTGTTACCCGTGTCGATGGAGGAGAGCATGCCCGAGCTGAGGACTTCTTGCACAGGATGAAATAACCTCCTGCATCTGGGAAAATGGGGGGGAAAAAATGTAAAATCAGATCTCTCAGGGGACCTTTGAGGCCGCAAAGCTCCTGCACCAGCATCCCACCGGGGCAGGCTGCGTGCCGCAGGTCGGCTCCCGGGTGGGGCGGCAGCACGGGGGCCGGAGCGATGTCCCCCCGCTGAGCGGCCACCCCGTCCCCGCAGAGCTGCCTCAGCAGGCAGCAGCTCCTGGCCGCCATCCGGCAGATGCAGCAGCTGCTGAAGGGGCAGGAGACGCGGTTCGCCGAGGGCCTCCGCCTGATGAAGGGCCGGCTGAGCACCCTGCACGCCTCCCTGGCCAAAGCCACCCCCGAGCCGCCGGCTGGTGAGTCCTCCCGGGGTCCCAGTGGTTGCTTTTATGGCCTCAGAGGATGCTGGGCTGGGCAGGTCAGGATGCTCTGGGCTGTGATGGGTGGAAGCTTGGGCATCTCCATAGATGGAGATACCTGTTCCCGCATTGGCAATTCCTGAGCGTGAATTCCAGCACTTCTCCAGCCTGGTAAGATGTGGGGAGGCTCAAAAGCTGCAAAGCAGAGAGCTCCTGGCAAAGCACGGGAGGCGAGCGGGCTGGAAAACCACGTCTCCAGCAAAGGAGCCACAGTCCCGTGCTGGGAGCATGAGAGGGGTGGCAAAAATGCCACCAAACCCCTTGCCAGTGATGCTCGGCCCCGCTGTGGGGCTGGATGTTACCGATTAACCTCAGCAGGCCGATATTCGAGGAAATTCGAGGAGGTTAAAGAGGAGGTCTTGGAGGAACGGGGTGAACCGTGGTGGAGTTGGGGACAGGGAAGATAAGGCAGCGCTCCCCCGAAGCAGCCGCCCGAACACTGACCCCCTCCCCGCGGTTCTCTTGCAGCCTCCTGCCCTGCCCTGCAAGCCCCGGCGGGCGGGAGGAAGTTTGGCACCAAGTATTTGGTGGAGCACGAAGTTCACTTCACCTGCGACCCGGGCTTCCAGCTCCTGGGCTCCAGCACGCGGACGTGCCAGGCCAACGGCAGCTGGACCGGGCAGGAGCCCCGCTGCACAGGTACGGCTCCAGGCTGCCTCCGGCAGGGCTGCCGGGCCGGCGGCCGCGGTCCCAGGGCTGCTTCGTGCCCGTGGCCACCACTCGCAAGAGCGGGATGCAATCTGGGCTTATTTAAACACGGGGGATTGTCGGGAGGTACGGCGTCTGTCCCCGAGCCCCAGGTAGCCAACATCCCGTGGGTGCTGCAGCCTCCGTGGCCGGCCAGGGGGGGTTTCTCATCCTCAAGGAAAGCTGGAAGCGACAGCGGGAGCCTCACCTGGAGCTCAGCAGCAGAGATGGGGGGAAGAGGCATCAGTGCTACAACGGCCCCCCGCATCGTAGCAAACCTTTGCAGCGGGGCAGCGCCGCAGCGTCGGAAACAGCCGGTGTCCGAGCTCGGCAAAATAAATGGCTGTGATGTACCAAAGCGGCCCGGCGCGCGCGGCATTCCTGCGGCTTGCTTCCCAGAATAAAATGCAATGAAATGTGGCAGCTTTTTCCTTTTTTCTTTTGCAGAGATCAGCGAGTGCTCGAGCAGCCCCTGCCAGAATGGCGGGACGTGCCTGGAGGGGCTGAACCAGTACAAGTGCCTCTGCCCCCAGCAGTGGACTGGGGCCGCCTGCCAGTACCAGGCGCAGACGGGTGGGTGACCCCCCGGCGGGGTGGGCGACCCGCCACCCTCCAGCCATATTTCACCCTCCCACCTCATTTCAAACCCCGTCCTGCGGGGGGTGTGTGTGTGTGTGTGTGTCCCCAGCTCCCCCCGCCTGGAGCGTCACGGACGACCCGGCATTCAGCCGCCAGCCCCGCTGCGCCCAGATCGACCGGACCCAGCACTGCAGCTGCGAGCCCGGCTTCCACATGAGCGGCACGGCCGCCAACGGCCTCTGCCAGGGTGAGCCACACCTGGGGGGGGGGGGGGGGGGCGGGGGGGGGGCGCGGACCCGGCCGGGCCCCGCCCCCCGTCTCTCCGCAGACCCAACGAGTGCGAGGTGTACAAGCGGGAGGGGGGGCCCCGGCTCTGCGCCCACGCCTGCGTCAACCTCCCCGGCTCCTACCGCTGCGCCTGCCCCGCCGGGTACCTCCTCCTGGGCGACGGCAAGAGCTGCGAAGGTGAGGGGGGGGGCTGGAAACCCGCCGGTTCACCTCTTTTTCCCAACTTGCGTGCCTGCGTTTTTACTTTTTTTTCCCCTCCCTTCTTGTTCGCCAGCATCTCCGCGTGCAAAAATCTGGGGGGGTTTGCAGAGAGAGGTGGCTCCCAGGCTGGGCGCGGGGTTGGGAGGAGCGTGATGGAGGTGGAATCATAGAATCATAGAATCACTTTGGTTGGAAAAGCCCTTTAAGATCATCGAGTCCAACCTTTAACCTAACCCTGCCATCCCACCACTAAACCCAGTCCCTAAGGTGGAGGCGCTGGCCAAACGCGTGCGATGCTTTGGGGCGATGGGAGCCCCGCCGCGGTGCTGGAGCTGTCCCCCACGAACGGGACGGCCACAAATAGCGTTAAAAAGCAGGGATTAGATGGCGAGGGGTCAGCTCGCAGGCCGGCAGCTTCTCCTCCTACAAAGAGGGGAGCTGGGGTGTGGGCTGAGAGCAAAGCAAAGCGGCAGCAGGTAGGGATGGCAGGCGGCCAGAACCGCTCCTACAAACATCTCCTCCTGAAAAACGGGGATTTTTTTGTTGTTGTTGCGTTATAAAGCACCGATTAATGCAGCTCGTGGTGCGAAAGCTCACCCTTCCTCCTTTTCTCCCCCGTTTCCGGGTGTTTGGATAGCGTCTCGCCAACGCTCCCAGCAAATATCTGCATTCCAAGCTCCTGATTTTATTGCCAGTGGTTACGTTGGTGTTTAGTAAATAAAAAGAGATGGCGTTTTTCAAACAACTTAGCAAAAAGTTAGGAAAATAAGCAGCCCTCCTGCTGTGAGCGTGCTGCTGTTAACCCTTGCTGGCCCAGGGCAGAGCCCGGGGAGAGGAGAGCAGGCACAGAGTGGGGGGTTAGGTGCTTTCAGGCATCCTCTCATACTTTGCTGATCACTGTTTCGAGGGGCTTTTGCCTATTTTCTGCCAAAAGGAACCCCTCAACGGGGTCGGCCTGCGGGCTCCGGTGAGCTTGACCCGCTGCCCGCCCCTGTTTTGCAGACATCGACGAGTGCGCCCTGTCCCAGGATAACTGCACGAGGGGGACCACCTGCATCAACACAGGGGGGGGCTTCCAGTGCGTCAGCCCCCAGTGCCCCCAGCCGGCTGGCAACGTCACCTACGTCAAAACGTCACCCTTGTAAGCGATGGTTTTGCAACCTTTGCAGCAGGGTGCAAGACCTGTCCCCGCTTTGGTTTTTTTTTTTTTTTGGGTGCTGGGTCCCAAAACCACCTGCATAGCACCCACGTGGCTCCAATGGCACCGAGGTGGGGGACACGGACCCCGCATCCCTGGGGGTCCCTGAAAGCCTCCCCCCGCTTTCACCTTTGCAGCCAGTGCGAGCGCAACCCCTGCCCGATGGAGAGCCGGTCGTGCCACCAAGCACCCAAGACCATCTCCTTCCACTACCTTCCCCTGCCCTCCAACCTGCTGACGCCCACCCCCTCTTCCGCATGGCCACGGCGGCGGCGCCCGGCCGGCCAGGACCCGACAGCCTGCGCTTCGGCATCGTGGGTGGCAACAACCGCGGCCACTTCGTGATGCAGCGCTCGGACCGGCAGACCGGGGAGCTCATCCTGGTGCAGAGCCTCAAGGGTCCCCAGACCATCCAGGTGGACGTGGACATGTCCGAGTACCTGGACCGTGTCTTCCAGGCCAAGCACGTGTCCAAAATCACCGTCTTCGTCTCTGCCTATGAGTTTTAGGGGAGGCGGCAGCCGGGGCGGCCTCCCTGATGGCGATGGTCCCTGCTCAGCGCCCGAAAGCTCTAAGCCCTGGAGGCCGGCGTGCGATGGGAGCTCCAGGTGACATCCCACGCCGCAGCCCCCCTGCAGCCAAACATCCTTCCCTCTGCCTAAGGTTATGCTGCCCAGGCGGCTTTTACACCCACCTACCTGGGGGGAAAAAAACCCCCACAAACGAGGTGCAAAAGAAACGAGGTGCGGGGGTTACCTGCTCGCCGGGGCGCGGGAGCAGAGCATCGTCCCCACCGAGGCTCCGGCAGGACGATGTCCTGCAGCCTCGGCGCCTACGCGGCGCAGAAAACAGCGGGTAGGAACCACAGCCCTTATTTCCTCTTTATTTCCTTTTTTTTTTTTTTTTCTTTAGGGAAGAAGTTAAGCCGGTGCATGCAGGAGGAGGGAGGCTCATAGCAGCTACCGCTCTCCTCCCCGCTGGCCCAGGCTTGCTTGCGCTGACCCCGTGCCCTCCACTCCCCTGGGGATGCTGAGAAAACCCAAAGCAGCCTGCAGGGAGGGGGCTGGTCCGGCTTCTTGGTTTCCCGGGATTGACTGGGACCAGAAAAATCCCCGAACATCCATCCCTACCAGAGCTGGCTGGCCCTCGGTGCCCTCCTTGGCCAGTGGGATGTTGCTGCTGGGCGAGGAGGGGTGCCAGGGCTCTGGGGATGAGAGCTGGCGATGGGCTGGGGTCGTCCCGTGCTTCAGCCCGCGGGCAGCAGCTCCTTACACCTCCCAAATTGCGCTGCACCCATGCGTGTGTGTCCCCCCAACCCCTGCCACGACGGCGGGGAGGGCTTTGGCTGCGCTTGGTGCTCGCACCGAGGGAGCTCGGGGTGGGAATATTTCATTTTTCAATCAGCCGCAGCCTCCACCCCGCTGTGCGTGAGCAGCCCCGTGGAGAGCTGGGGTTCGGCTGTAAGTCATGCCGGGCGGGGGGGGGACACCTCCCCAGTCCTCCCTGCCCCCTCGGTACCCGCTCCTGGGTGCGGCGCTTGTGCATGTTAACCACACGCCCTCGGCGTTATGCTTGTGCCTTCATTATGCTGGTTTTAGTACCATTAAACGATGATGTAGCCTCTGAGGAGGTGCGGAGCAGAGTGCCCGATGCGTGTGCGGCCAGGGGGGCGATGCTCACCCAGAGCTGCCCGGGGGGGGGCTCAGCATCCGTGGGGCAAGAATCTGCCTCCCTTATTTTTATTTTTCTGCCTTATGTTGCTTGGAAGGGGCGGCTCATCCCCGAGCATCCTCCGGATCCACCCGCTAAAATCCTTCCCGCTCCTTGCCCCAGGGGAAGAGACTTCCCGAGCAGATCCATCCGTGCCGCATCCTTTGGGGGATTGGGCCCCCAGATATTTTTTGGGGGGGGTACGGCTTTTCCGTGGGAGCTTGAAAGGGGGGCAGGCTCTCTCCCCGCAGAACAAGGAGGGACATTCAGTGCCTGCTCCTCGCCGCTGTCAGCACGGGGCTGCCGGAGCCCGGGCACGGCGGATGGAGGATGTTTGGGTTGGCGGGCGCTCCGGCTGGACGGCCGAGCCGGGCAGGGAAACGCATCCCAGGGTTGTGCTGGGGGAGGGAAATTAAAACCTAGCAGGCTCGCTCCTCCACCCGAGCACTTAAAAAAAAAAGGAAAAAAAAATTAAAATAAAACGCTTTTCAGAAAGTGTAGCTGCTTTCGAAAGCGGGCGGTGGTGGAGAGGGGTGGTCCGGCTCCAGCAGGAGCGCAGGTGCCTGCAGGGCAGCAGCCCTGGGGGTTGCCCACCTTTGGATGGGGGTGCTGGGAAAGCCCCCCAGCTGTGGGAGGATGAAGCCTGGGAGGACCCACAGGAGAGGCGAAGGGAGCGGCTGGTGGGGTGGCTCAGTGCTGCCTCCCTCCCAAGGGGGTGAGATGTCCTCTCCTCCCCCCAGGCAGGAGAACCTCCCCGTCCTGCCGAGGCCACCCTGTTAATTTGGGGGTGGCATGGCGGGGGTCACCATGCGGCTGGCCTCGGCACGGGGAAGGAGAAGGCTTTTTGGACCTGGCCAGGGAAGGCCCCACAGGAGGTTGAGTTTTATTTCCTCAAGGTGCATGGGGATGGATGAAGCCTGCCCTGGGGGGGGAGGGAAATGTCATAGAATCATAGAAACATTCAGGTTGGAAAGGACCTTTACGATCATTAAGTCTTTTAAAGCTCCGTGGCGTAAGAGCAGAGGTAGCGGCAGATGCACCCGCAGGCGTAGGGGGCTCTGCCGAGGGCAACCCAAAACGTGCCAGGATATGGGGAGAGAGGGGGGGAGAAAAACAGACGGAGAAAATTTGGTCCGTGGGGGGGGGTACACTGGGGAAACCCACCCTGACCTTCCCCCGGCGGGATGCTGGGGGTGAAATCCTGCACGTGCCGGGGCTGCGGTGGGAGGACGATGCCGGGCATCATCGGAGCCGGAACAGGGAATGGGCAGGACGCGCCGCTGGACCGCTCTGCCGGGCGCCTGCATCCCGAGCGGCCGGCGACGAGGTTTTCCTCGGAGCTACCCGGCCCCCGGCCAAGTCGCCTTTCGTCCAGGGAAGGGAGCAGTTATCCCCGCGAACCCAGCCCGGTGTGTGTTTTAAATTAGCGCCTTAGATAAGGGAGCAGCGCTGCGGAGGCGGCTGGCGGCCTCCTCGTACGCCACCGAAAATCGCTGCTGGAAGACAAAAAGCCGTAAGAGGAAGGGAGCTGAGCTGAAATGAGAAGGCATGGTTTATTTATTTTTTTTTTAGCTGAGGATGGACGGACAGCTTTGGGGAAAGAAAATAAAGTTATGAGAAAGGCAGCTATGGAGCAGGCAGCCCAGAGCCTGTGGTTTGCCGGAGCGGGTTGCCCGGGGTGGTTTGATGTGCTTCTGCGACGCGCCCTTACAGTGTTTTAGGGATGGTAAAAGAAATCCCTGTGCCTGGGGACGTGCTCCTCCGCAAAGTGTGGCAGAGGAGGCTGGGGAGGTGCCAGGAGCAGCTCCTGGTGCCTCACCTCTGCTGTCTCCATCGCCCGCTCCTAGCGCTGGGCTCTGGGAGCCAAAACCCCCGAGTCCATAAGAGGAGAAGTTCCTGACGGGGCAGAATAGTTTCCATCTGATGCTAACGAGGCCGGAGACGGGCGTTTGGAGCTTTGCACTGGAGGCTTTTCCTCGCGGCACAACCCTGAGCTGTCAACATTTTCCTAATTGCCGAGGCCAGAGTGAACTGGTTTCCCCTCTCCATGCCTGTCCTCCCAGCCGCCTCTCACCCGCCTCCAGGGCCAGGGCTGGAGCTGGGAAGCTGAGCCGTCGCTCCCAGCATTAGCTGGCTGCGGATCTCCCGTTCAGCCCCAGAAACGTTTAAGGTCGGTGCTCCAGTGTCTGGACTGGGCTGCAAACCTCTGGCCAGCATTTGAGCTGACTAAAGGAGATTTTTTTTTTTTTAAATTTTTTTTTCCCCTCCCAGAGTAGCCGCTCCGGCATCTTGCAGACTTCCCGAGGCTGGAATGTGCAGAGAGAGGCTCTTCTGGCCCTGGTAAATACAGCTTCTCTTTGGGATAATAATGTTTTGGAGAGCGAGAAATAGCCGGTTTGCCTCTGCTCCCCTTGGGCGGGCTGAAGGCAGGCGCTCCCCGGCGCAGCCGATTCCAGATGTGCTCTGCGTGCCCCGGGGCCCCGGCCCCCCGCCCCGAGCGGCCAGGAGGTGAGGATGCAAAAGCCAAAGACTTGGTGGCCCTGGAGGTGGCCCTGGAGGGAGGCTACGCAGCGCCCGCCGAGGTGCCAGGAGATAAAACACAGCGTCTCCGAATATTCCGAGGGTTGTGTTGCATGGGAAAAGCACTCCCTCTCCTCTTCACCCATGTGGGGAGACAACCCTCAGGGCAGGGGTGGGAGGAAGGCTTCGGGCCCCATTTTCTCATCCTCCTCCTTCCAAAAAGCATTCCCGATGGGCCTTTCCCTGCTGAGCATCCCGAGTCCCGAGCATCCCGAGTCCCGAGCATCCTGAGTCCCGAGCATCCCGAGTCCCGAGCATCCCGAGTCCCGAGCATCCCGAGTCCCGAGCATCCCTGAGTCCCGAGCATCCCGAGTCCCGAGCATCCCGAGTCCCGAGCATCCCGAGTCCCGAGCATCCGGAGTCCCGAGCATCCTGAGTCCCGAGCATCCTGAGTCCCGAATATCCCGACTCCTGAGCATCCCGAGTCCCGAGCATCCTGAGTCCCGAGCATCCCCGCGCTCCTCCTCGCCTTCAGTCTGATGAGGCGCCCCCCCGCGAACAAAGGGACGCTGAATTGCCGCTGTAACACGCAGGGGGACGTCAGCTTATGCTCAACCGCAGATTAAAATCTGAGTTTTAACCCCGGAGCAGCCCACGCCTGCTGCGCCTCCATCAGCGCTGCCCTATCTCCTCCCACCCCACGGATTCGTAGCGCGGTCCGACTCCTCGCCGGAGCGAAAGCGGGAGCGCACGCACGCCAAACCATTTATTAATCCCGTAACGGGCCTTAATGAGGAGCTCAGCCACGACGTTTGTGTTTGTTATGGTTGCTAGGTATGTTGCTACGCTCCCCGCACCATACCCCCGCTCCCAGTATATTTGTGAGATCCGCAAGCGCGTACTGGGGAATTCGTTTCGCTGCTCTTGCCCAATTTCATTATACTTTGGGGAAAAAAAAAAAAAAAAAAAAAAAAAAGGGAAAAAAAGGGAAAAAAAAAAGCGCCATTCAGGAGCTCCTCACAAGCACACCTTTTTCCCTGACAACGCAAACACACGGAGGGGTATTTAAACAAACAGCTGCCGGCAGAGTTTTGCTTGTTTAAAAGGGATTTTTGTTTGTTTAAAAGGGATTTTTGTTTGTTTAAAAGGGATTTTTGCACCTGCACCACCGCAAGGGAAGCTGAATTTAAAATCCTTTTTTTTTTCTTTTTTTTTTTTTTTTCCCAGTGCCTGGGGAGCCGGTGCTGAGCCTCCTGGGCATGGGCCACTAACCGCACTGAGATGCCCACATGCTGATGGGACTCATTAGCCTTCATTAGCCCTAATGGCTCTCTCCTGCCCCACCTGAGGCCACTACCCTCGCCCCTCCCCGGCTCCCTGGAGCCCTGCTTCAGTCCCTGAGCTGCCGGAGCGCTGGTTTCCAGCTGGGCTTGGCTTCCTGGCTTGTGCCTTGGACTCGTGCGATGGTTTGGACCCTCGGCTGAGCGTGGCCGTGCCCTCCCGCCCCGCTGGTCGTGCTCAGGTACGAGCCTGCGGCGTGAGACCGAGGGGCCAGGGCTCTTCCCTCGTGGATGCGAGGCCACGCTTTGCCTCCGCATAAGGGGGGGGGAAAAAAACCCATCACTCCCAAATGGGAACCGATGTGGGTGTTCTTGCTGTTTCTTTTATTTTTTTTTTGCTAGGATTGCTGGCACTGGAAAAAGAGAGTCATACGTCCCGAGAAGCCTGGCAAGCCAGGGAGACTCGCCCGTGAGGGAAAATAAGTTGATGTAACTGACTTGGGATTTTTCCAGAGAGTTTTGACAAAGTCCCTCAAAAGACAATGTTAGCAGAAATCCCGTGAAAAGGGTCGGGGAACAACAAACGGGCTTCTCCCGGGGACCACAAGCAGCTGAGAGCCGGGGTGGGAATAACCGGCCGGGGGTCCGGATGCCTCCCCTCTGGAGCTGGGGTACGCAGAGGCGTAAAGCCGATGGGGGAAGCGACGGCCCTGGAGTGACGGTGCTGAACTCGCAGGAGGGGACGAAAGGGGCTGAAAATGCGAAACAGGGCGCGCGGAGAGGGGCACCCAGAGCTGCCGGGGTGCAGGGGGGGACAGGCTGTGATCCGGCGGGAGTGGCTGGGAAGGCGCAGGTCAGGCCTGCTCCCGTCCCAGCGCCCAGTTAGGCTTTTTGGGGTGGAATTATCAACACAAACGTGACCACAGAATGGCAAGGGTTGGAAGGGACCTCGGGAGATCATCTGGTCCAACCCCCCTGCCCAAGCAGGCTCTCCTAGACCATGTTACACAGGACTCCATCCAGGTGGGGGTTGAAGATCTCCAGAGAAGGAGACTCCACAGCCCCCCTGGGCAGCCTGGGCCAGGGCTCCATCACCCTCACAGTCAAGAAGTTCTTCCTCATATTCAACTGGAACCTCTTGTACTTCAGGTTGTGCCCATGGCCCCTTGTCCTGGCGCTGGGCACCACTGGGAAGAGTCTGGCTCCATCCTCATGACCCCCACCCTTGAGATATTTGTAGGTGTTGATGAGGTCCCCTCTCAGCCTTCTCTTCTCCAGGCTGAACAAGCCCAGCTCCCTCAGCCTTTCCTCGTAGGGGAGATGCTCCAGTCCCCCCATCATCGTCGTTACTCTCCTCTGGACTCTCTCCAGGAGTTCCTCATCTTTCTTGAACTGGGGAGCCCAGAACTGGACCCAGAGCTCCAGGTGGGGTCTCAGCAGGGCAGAGCAGAGGGGGAGGAGAACCTCCCTCGCCCTGCTGGCCACGCTCCTCTTGATGCACCCCAGGATGCCACTGGCCTTCTTGGCCACCAGGGCACCCTGCTGGCTCATGGTCAGCTTGTCATCCCCCAGGACCCCCAGGTCCCTCTCAGCAGAGCTGCTCTCCAGTAGGTCAGCCCCCAGCCCCTACTACACCAGTTTGGTGGGGTCTTTGGGTTTTTTGGTTTTGGTTCTTTTTTTTTTTTTTTTTTTTTTTTGCATGATGGCCTTCAGTAACACCCTCCAGCGCTCGTTCCGCAGCCGCCTTAAGGCTTTCTCGACGGGTTTTGTGTTTCCTCCCTTTTTTAATAAAAAAAAAAAAAAAAAGTCATGAAGCGACACCAACAAAAGCGCTCCTTCCCCGCGCCTAAAGCCCGCCCTAACCTCTTTAATACCGGGTTTTACCGTGCCCTGGGCTCCCCCCCCCCCGAGCCAGTCCCGGCCCAGGGGCGGGTTTTTCCGGGCCCCTCTCTTTAAACGCTTCCCCGCCCGAGGAAGGGCGCGGTGACAGCCCCTACCGGGGGGGTCCCGATGGGGGGGCTGTTTTAATTAGAAGCACCGACCTGGGAGCTAATTAATTGCCCGGGGGGCGGGCGCGGGGCCGTGACGCTCCCCGGGGCGGGCCGGGGCCTGGCTCCCTCAGCGGGGGGGGGGGGGGGGTAATGGCGGGGGGGCCGGGCCCACCCGCCCCGGAAGCGGCCCCCGGAGGGCGCGGGGGAAGGGGCGGCCCGGAAGCGCCGTAACGGGCGGCGGCCGCCGCCATAGCGTCCGGCGGGGCGCGCACGTGACGCCAGCCCGCACGCGGCGAGGCGGGGGAAAAGGCGCGTGCGCGCGCACACGTCGCCCGCGCGGAGGTGGCGGGGATGGAGGGCGGGGCCCCGCCGCGCTGGCGCGCGACGTCACGGCGGCGTAACGGGCGGCGCGCCGCTGCCAATGGGCGGCCTGGGCGGCGCGGTGACGCGGGGCGGCGCGCGGCCAACGGCGTGGCGCGGGGGGCGGGGCGGCGGCGGCGGCGGCGGCGGAGGAGGAGGAGCGTGGTCGCGGGCGGCGGCGGCGGCGCCAGCGCGAGGCGACGCCATCGCGGCCCCGACGGGCGCGGAAGACGCAGTGGTGGTGGTGGCGGCGGCGCGGGCGGGCCGCGGCCGCTGAGCGAGCGGGGGGGGCCAGCGCCGGGGGTCGCTGCCGCCGCTGCCGCCGTTCTCCTCCTCCGCCGCCCGCTGCCGCCGCCGCCGCCGCTGCCGCCATTTTGTGAGAGTGCCTCGAGCGGGCGCCATGTTTGTAAGGAAGAATTAGGGCAGCCATCTCCGGCCACCAGCACCTCCCTTCCCCCGTGTGTGTGTCCTCTCGTTCTCCTGTGCCCCGGGCCTGCTCCTCCGAGCCGCCGCCGCTGCTGCCTCCTCCGCCTCCTGCCCGCGCGGGGCGGCCGGGCTCAGCCTGTGCAGCCTCGCCCTGCACTGAGTGCCCGTTAGTGTCTCACTAAGTAACCGTGAGTGAAACCTTCATCATCTCTCCTCACTGAGGGACCCGACCCTCCTCCTCACCGAGCCGCCCCCAGAGCGGCTGTGCGCGCCGCCGCCACCTCCTCCTCCTCCCTCCGCACCACGGGCAGCGGCAGTGTCCTGCCTTCTTCCACCTCCCTCCTCCTCCTCACCACACCACAGCCAGCACAATGGCCTTTGAAAGCCTGTTCTCCAAACCCCCAAACCCAGTTCTTGACCCAAACATGCCCGACTCTGACAGGCAACATGCAGGGGACGAAAGGTCGAGTAACATTCTTCTCTCTCTCCGCTTCTCATAATGGTGATACTAGTGGGGTGATGCTGATAATGATGATGATGATGATGCTGTGTGTTAATGTGCCTAGGGGGTTAACGATGTTTTTGTGGGGGCAGGTCACCTTCAGGCTGAGAAGACCGGGGTGAGGATGGGGGGGGTGTGGGGGGGGGGATGGGGGGGAGAAGAAGGGGGGGGAAATGCAAGGAGGGGAGGGGGGGTGTCACTGTGCATTATTAGTAGGGTTTTATTTTCTGGAAATGCATGCGTTTTACATCTTCATTTATTTATTCTGGCTGGGAAGGGGGACTGTTTTCCATTTCTTTCCATAAATTGCACTTTCCAGCGGGTGTCTGTTGAATGTCACCATTGTTCTTTTCTCCCTTGCCCTGGCGCTGCTAGTCAGGTAGGAAAGGGTGCTTTGAGTTGTGGGGGTTTTTTGTTGTTGTTTTTGTTCATATGAGAATCTCTCACTAGATCCATATTTAACGTCATTTTCTTGCCAGATTACACCTTGCCCATTTAACTGGATCTTTTTTTATGCAGATTAAGGTCTGACTGACGTTATCTTTGCCACCTCTCAATCCCCATGCGCAGAAAACCAGAGTCCTGTTCCTGGTGAAAGGACCTCTGTTCCTCCCTCCCTTTCGCTCCTGCAGCTGCTGGAAATTCAAATCCTTTCTCCAGGCAGCCCTGGCCTTCCTAACTAGCTCCAAAAATACTGTGCCAGGGGGACAGCTACCACTCCTTCAGTCTACATCTACTCAGAGCATTTGTGACACAACTGCAGGAGTTAAAAATGCTGGTTTTCGACAGCTGGGCTTCAGTCTGTCCTCCCCACACAGCTCCACCACCCTGCTTGCTACTTGCTGCAGAGGACTGAAAAACACTGAGAAAAAAAAAAAAAAAAGAAGGGGGTGCTGTTGAGTGAACGTAACAGTTTCCTCACTGGAGAAAGAGTCACTAATTCTGTGTTAGAAATTGGGAAGTGGGGGGCCGCACGAGCTGGCTGACTGGTACAAAAATTGTACTGGGATTTAGTAACAGGTTCAGGGCAGACCCCAGAGCTGCTGATTCTTCTTTTCACCTTCCTGCTTTTAATTGTGAAATAGTGTAAGTTGTGTCATGCTGTATGTTCCAAAAAGAGCGCTGTGTGAAAAGCAAACTAGTAATCCACTGGCATGGCTGAAGGCAGGGCATAACTACCTACTAAAACTGCAGCAGTAGCAGGCAAAGTGTGTTAAGAGTTCCTGGAGTTAGTGAGTCTGTGACTTTGCACTGTTTCAGGGCTTGAAAATACCTCATGTTTTAAAGTCCTCCTGGAGGACAAGCCCAAGTTACCCACTGTTCTGCTGGAAGCATAGTTTTTCTAACTTGGAGTTACTCATGCGATGTTGACAAGTAGAGTTCCTCTAACCTGCTGTTCTCACCAGTATGCCTGTTGTTACACTGGTAAATTATGAAATAGAATAAATGAGTACTACCTAGTAGTCTATAATGTACTTTTAATACAGGTTACTTTATAAACATGGCTCTATAGTGTTTTATTTTCAGAAGAGCGGAAGACTCTAGCAATAAACACATTTACCTGTTAAGTAATACTTTTTGGAAACAAGACTTTTTTATAAAACTTCTGCTCCCCTCTGATCTGAGGCATGTAAAGTGTATTCTGAATACACCTAGAGCGTTGTTAAAATTAAAAAAGCCCCAAATATAAGTCTTTGTATTATATCAGGTGTGCAAATGTAATCCTGTCAAAATGTAGTATTTTAATTTTCTGAGGTTTATAAAGATTTCCCTACCAGCTGGTGACTGGGAAGGCCTAAAGAGAAACGGGGTCTTTCCCGTCCACAGAAAACATGGTTGACTCGCCAAGGGGAGGGGCAGCACAGCTTTAACCGTGAACGATTTTTAGTCTGAATTGGTTTTGTCCAGTCTCCGTTGTTGTCGTCAGTTGAAAAGCCTGTTGTAAGTTCTGTAGGAAAGATGCAAGAACCTGGTACGCTCGTATGCCGAGTTGCCTTGGAGTCTCACTGTAACACGAGTTTGGTATTTTAAAATTAACACGTCCAGTTTCAATACATTTTGTCTTGCAATCAATTTTTTTACTGTATTAGTAGCTCAGTAGGACTAGTTTACAGTAGGTACAGCCCGTAACAGGAAGCTGCTGAAATCATTTAAGGGATTAGATCAATGTGTGCAGCATAAATTAATGGCATTTCCGTTAGCATTTAGTTAGTTTGGTTTTGAACTGATCTGTAGAATTATAAAGAAATTGTTTAGTGGTTTTGAGCAGTAGAAAATAGTAAAAAACATTGTCCACACTTTGAATATTCTGAGTTGGAAGATAATTTTAATGCAAAGTCTTTGTTTTCTTGCTTTATAGATGGGGCACCAGATTAAGTGAGGAAGGTTTCTCATTCTTTCAGTATTTTTAGTTACTCATTGTGGAGGCATTCTCTTCGATGAAGTATTCGAGACTTCCTATACACACAGATAACGGGTGTCTTTTTAAAGTTGTTCCTGTAAGTTTAGTTTTTTTTAAGGATTGCTTGTTATGTAGGTGGTCTTTGATAGGGTAAGAAGGAAGTCTGAGGCAGGGTGCAGGCAAACTCCATTACAGTAAATAACTAACACAAATGTGGGTGAATGGGCCAGTTACCACTCTCTCCCGGAGGTCAGCGAGGTCTCATTACTTGTGATAGTTCGTGGTTGCTGTTACCATCATCTGCAGGACTGGGCGCTTCCTGTTTCCCTTAAACTCTTTATTTTGTAGGCATTGTCCCACCTATAGGTGAATGTACCTGCCTACGAGAACAGCTAAAGAGTTGTCACAAAGAGAAAAGAATCCAGTCCTCACGCAGACTTTGATTTTCTGACAAATAGTGAGCAATTACTGGCTTGGGAAGGACTTGTTCGCTACAGGTGGTTCTGCATTTGAAATCGGTGCCAGTTTACAGTTGCCAGGAACTTTAGAAAATAACTCTTGAGTTCATTTATTTTTAAAAATCTAGACCGTTAAGTTGGTGCTGGTACTCTCTGTTGGCTATCTCTGCTTTACTGTCATTTAATCTCCAGACTTGGAGATTGCCTGTATCATTATCTGCTGTAAAAATAGCAGTGATCTAATGGTAGGTCTGAACATTGAGATGCTAACTCACAGATCAGAGGGAGGTGCAAGTAATGCTTCTGTAGCCAGCATGGTCTTACGAGTTGCATTGCAAGTGTATCAGGCCCTTTTTTACATGCTCATGGTACAATAAAGGAAATTCTGCTTTAGAGACAGCTCTGCGACAGCCGCCCAAGTGGCCTGTGCAAAGTTTCTTTAGAAAATTGTCCTGGTTTTTGCAGAGGATGTTTGGAAACACCACTTCAGAGCTGGGCTTGTCTGTTGCATTTGAGGTTCCTTTTCCCGCGAACCATGCTAATCCTCCTTGTACGCTTTTTCATTATGTATTTAATATAATTTTTACAGTTTAAAAGGAAGTCGGTACAGCCATTTTCTTATTCAAGATAAAACTGATCTGAGTTTAGTGTAGCTAAAGTGTTTGATTATGTGAGTCTGCCTGCTTCTAGCTGTGGTGCTGCTCTTCCAAAGCCTCTCCTTCGCCCGCTCTGTCTGCCCGGTGCACGTCCAGATGAGCCAGGTGAATAGAGACTACACCCAGCCACCCCTTTGTTTTTATTTTATTTTCCCAGTTTCCTCTTCTAGCTGTCTTAGGAATTGCCCGCTCCCTTCCAGCGTACCAGTTTTGTGCAGTCCTGTCCTTGGCGAGCATGATTTACACTCTGCTGCTCGAACAGGTCTGTCTGGTTCACCGTAATGGAGACCTGCTCTGCTAAATTACAGCCGGTGGCAAGTAAGGGGGAAAATGCAAGTGGCAGTTTGTAACCAAGACGAGTAAGAGCAAATTGAAATCTCTATTATACACCTTAGCTGTACGTTTTCTCCGTTAGTGCTTAGTCAACATTATATTGCAAGTGGCTTTGCCCGTGAAGCACCACAGCATTACAGATCAGGCAAGCATTTGTGGAGCAGGAGGGCTAAAGATCCGTCTAAGCCGCAGCTGCTGTTGTCCAGCCTGACTGCTCTCCCAGTCTCCCTTGCCATAAGGCTTCTGTCCATCTTTAGTTAAACTTGACTACTTAAATGCATCTCTTTTATTTCACCTGGTGCTTCAATGCCCTCTGTCTCCATGTGTGTAATTTGGTTTGAAAACGTTTGCTTACAGCTGGGTTTAGAGACTTTTTTTTTTTTTCCCCAGTAATAGTTAATCACCAAAGAATGTGTGTGTGTTGAGTTGAAGTTGTGATCGCTGAATGCAGCCTTGTAGTGATTTATTGTTTTCGAGCGTGATTTCAAAACTTCCTTTGACATTAGGAAACTAGGAAGTGAAGAGATAATCACTCCCAAATATGCCCTGTGGGCAAACAAGGCTTGCATGCCATCCAGCAAACATTGCCGGAGTGGCAAAACCCCAGCCAGCTGACATAGCTGCTGCTCCTCATCCTCCTGGGGTGGCCAGTGTGAATTTCTGTAATTTCTTCTACAGTACTAAACCCCAGAGACTGGCGATGGTTGGGCAAGCAGGGTGAGAAGGTGGGCTTTCCAAAAGCTGCTCGTTCGCCTCTGGTACTGCCATAGGAAGCTGGTTTTTGCTGCCTGCCTCACTTCTTTCTCCCATTTTACAGGAACACAGTATCTGTTAAAGCCAGCCCTGGGGATGAAAGCAAAACAGAGGTTAAAAACCCCAAGCAATCTGGTCTGTAACTTTTCATGATGCAATTTCACTGCTTGGCTGTAGATTAAAATAACTTCATATTTGCAGAGTGGTCAAAACTAATGGGCAGCTGAAAAGTGCTGTTAAGTAACCCGCGTAACACTGTCAAAGAAGCCGGAGCCAGTTCTAGTTAAGATGCTGGCTTGTTAGCTGCAGCAACAGCTTCTTGTTTTGTACTTTTCCTTATTCATTAGTCAATTTTGTAGCGTAGCAGCATGGTAAGACAAAATCAATTTCGTGAATTTTAGCCCTGTAAGATCTTACTTTAGACATGTAAACTTCCTCTCATTGGATTGCCTCTGAGTTACTGTGCTCTTCACAATTTTATAAAACCAAAACCTTGCCTTGCGAGAGTGTCGCGGGTTCATTGCATGGCATTGGACAGGACAGAAAGCAAGCATGTCATGATGAGAAGCGATAGGTGTGTATGTCTGTGCAGTCACCAGCGCCGCATAGCACCGTGTTTTTCTAGATGTGTTGGGTGTGGAAAATATGCGCAGGAGGGTTCTTGAAAGCAGCAGGAGCGTATGAGGAGCTCAAATAAAGGGGCTGAGGGAGAAATCTGGCTTGGGATGCAAAGGAAAACATGCCCAAAGGAAATTAAGGAGAAGAAATATCTGGGAGGGGTAAGGCTTTTTCACTAAATGAGTCTTGGCTGGTGTCAAAGCCGCTCAGGTAGTTTCCCCATCAGATTAAGCCCTCCCCCCTGCATTGTGTGTCCTGATGGCAGATACTCAGAGGTCAGCAGAACAAGGTGTACGATGCTGTTATCAGCCCCTGTAAATTAAGGGCTGTTAACATCCTGTTTCTGTATGAGAATATGAGTTTTTGGACATCCTCGATGTTTTCTGTTAATCTTTTCTACAACTGATTGCAGAATAAAGAGGTTAAGTTTTAACTATGCACTCACTTTAGGAAGAAATAGATTTTATTTTCTTTTTGGACAGTAATATTCAGTTATCACCAGAAATTAGTAGCTGCTTAAAAACAATTACTTAATGTGTTAGTGTTCTGCTCATGTCTAAAGTTTGCATTGTTGTTGCTGTGGCCTTCCTCTACAGCAAACTCTGTGTACAAGAAGTAAAAGGGAGATGTTTGCAGCCTTTAGTTTTTAGCTACTATATACTTTTTCTATTCGTGGTAATGCTTCTGGAAGCTCTTGGCTATTTATATTCTCTTTAAGACTCATTCTAAGACATAAAGTCAAAAGCATTGCATTGTAAAGCAAAATTATTTTTAAATGAGACCTTTCCTCACGTGTGAAGCAAATCTATCAAAAATGGACTTAAGAGAAATTAATATTTGAGCTTCACGTTTTGGTTATACGATTTTGTTCATGTAAATTCTTAAAACATACAGGAGTATGATTCTCATGGAGCACCTGCTATATCTGTGAGTGTGCAAAGTACTTCTGTTGGGAAGATTGGAAAACCAGTCCCACAGGGAAAACCCTTTTAGTTTTCTTAAAATATTTCAGAGCAACAATCTTCAGTGTACTGAGAAAAACGCACCTCATTTTTGTATCTTGGACTTAAGGAGCTTGAGTTGTAAATCTTCTTTGAACATAAAGAATGCTATTTTTAAAAATGACTCGGACTAAGGGCAAGAAAGGGAAATTAAAGCTGAGTTTGAATGTTTGAAATTAAACTGTGAAGACTAGAGTAATGGTGAGTTACTTTGTGAATTTCTGCTTTCCCCAGCCAAATATTTGCATAACTGCTCTTTCACCAGCCTGATTCTCCCTGAAAAATAATTGGGCTTCTGTGCCTTTCTAATCCATTTTGGAGATGCTCTAGAAATACACTTGGGGCAGTGGAAGGGCTTTATGCTTGTGTTTTTACATATCTCCAAGTATCTGGAGATTGCAGAAAAGGGAGTGATCCATCAGCGATTTTAGTTCTTTCTCTCAGATTTGGAGATGAACCAAATTTTTTTTTGTGTGTACCTTGTCCTTGTACAGGAGCCGATAGGAAAGATCACGGCCAGCGTGCTGCCGTTTGTTCAGTTAGGATTTGTTTAGCTTGTGGAGTCTAGGTGATGTTACTTAATTTTGCATCTCCTGCGTGCCAGATTGCAAGATTGCTGTCCCTTGGGTTATGAGGAAGCAGTGGTGCCATATGGCAACTTATTTTAATCATTCAGGTCCTCCAGGGTTCTCTATGAAGGAGTTCCGGTAGGTCAGGCAGCGCTAGCCACACACCTCTAAGCAACTCAAACTGGATATCTAATGAAGATGCTTTTATTTCTCTTCCAAAAGGATTTTAAATGCACTAGGGTGGGAAGGGCTTGGTAATGCTAGCTGAGATCTCTGGTTAGAAGTGAGGAACCTCTTGCTGTTCTCTGTGGCTGCAGGTCTGTGCTGTAATAGGTCAGGGATTAACTTGTGTTAATCTGAAGATGCATCAGGTTTAGTTCAGCCTCTGCAAACACAAGTATAGAATCCAAGAAAATAACACGCAGCAGAAGTTAAAAATTGCCAGTGCTTCTTCCTTCAGCGCAGCGGCTTTTTGACTCCTGCGGTATGTGTTGCGTAGGCATTGCAAACTTCTCCCTCCAAGCTTGTTGGCGTTATTTCAGTGAAGGTTGTTTCTGTGGGGTGCTGTTTTCTGGGGTAGGGTAGTCGAAAGAGAGATGAATCTTGAAAAAGACAACAAAATTATATTTCTGTGCTTTTCTAGTTCAAGAAAATGTTGGGGGTTGTGTGTCAGGCATTTCCAGCGATAATAGAAGCATACTAAGATCTCGTGTAAACCCAGAATATTCTGTAAGCAAGCAGCTGTACTTTGCAAAACAGGAGCTCTTACTGTCTCTTGCTAGATCAGTGTTGTGATCTGTCTGGTGTAGGTATCTGCTGAAGGGAAAGCAACCTAAGACTGCGACCCATTTCCTAGAAAATCATCTGCTAGCTGTGTTTTTTCCAGACCACATCTGTGTGTTGACTTTTATTACTCATAGTGGAAAAAGAGGTAGCCTTTGTTCACATCGCCAAATGCTCTTCCCAAAGCTGCTTGCTATAGCCAAGTCTGTGGAATAAAATTAGGAAGTGAACTTCTAAAAGGGGTAGGTTCTGTACTCACTTCCAAATCATATTTATCTGGTTGGATTTTTTGTTTGTTTGTTTTTGTTTGTTATATTCTTGAAGTTCAATGCTGGGAAAATTCTAGGATCTTGTGGAAAGAATGTAGGCATTTGGGGATTAGAGGACTTTTGTAACCTTAGCTTTGGAGTGCAATCCAGAAGATAGCATTACTGAGATGCTGCCCGATTGTCTCACCTAGAAAGTTATTTGAGTCCTGGACGCATCCCAGAGTGTAAACCTATGACAGCAGTTCCCAAAGGAACTGGTGAACACCTTTATTTCCCAAAGAGCGATTTCAGCAGGCATTTTACTTAAGAGGATATTTTAATTGAGTAGACATCCTTGAGAGAGTGAGTTTAGCTCACGTTGTCAAAATAAATAGTTTTTTCTGATAGCTGCAGATGTTTCATAAATATTTGCGTTTCATTAGGCAAACTTTATTAATCAAGTATCTCCTGGAAAGATGTGGCAAATGCTTTCTTGGGATATTGTATGAGGTACTTCAGAATTTGTCAGGGAATGCTGGAGATAACGGACACTGCGGTGTTTGAAGACAGGATTTATTTTGTGCTTGGGATACATATTCTGAAGATTCTTTAGCTCTTCTTAAGTACGGGAGTACCTTGGTGTTATGTTCTGCTTTGCGAGGCAGTGTAAGGATGTGTATGAGCAGATGTCCGTGACCACCTTGTAAAAATCACGTTAAAGAGGGTTCTGAAGCTGCCTCTCTGCCTCACATTTGGTGCTCACTTGGTAGTGGGCATACCTTTATTATTATTATTAATATCTGTTACTTCACCAAAAGCTAACTTTGACTTTATAGCTTCCTATTGTGTTACATTTGCACGAAAAAAATAATGTCCTTTTCAAAATGTGTTCAAGTAAATGTTTAAGGTCATAAGCAAACCCAGTGCTTACTGCATTTGCAGTGTAGCTAAACTTCAGACATAGCTGAGCAGTTTTTCCTACCTTCTTCCTAAGTTCCCTTTTGTCTTCCTGGCATCCACGGTTGTGTTCAGTGTGCTGGAGGGAGGAGCCATTCCTTGAGTGGCCTTGTTTTCTGTGAATTTGTCCAGTCCCTTTCTGCGGCTGCTGCTGTCTGCTTCAGCAACTGCCCGTGGCAGTAAGTCCTAAAAGTTCCCTCGCTACCAGCCGTGAACTTCCTTTTACTGCCCATCAGTGTGAATGATGGTCTTTAAATGACACCCTCCGCAGCAGAATCTTATCATCAGGTTAAATCTGTCTTTTTATTTCCACTTTTTAATATTTTGACATTTGAAAGCTTCTTAGGAACTTTCCTCCTTTCCAGTCCTGCTACTTCATGCTACTTAGCGAAACAAAACGATCTTCAATACTTGCCTAGAAGATTATTTTCTGCCACATTCCAGAGTGTTTTTTTCAGTCGCTGGCTAGCTGCCCTTGTGCATTGCTTAGAAATGTTCTTCGAGTCCCCTTCTCGAGCATCTTCACAAGGCTGGGATGTATGGGACTTGCCTTGACGTGGTGGCAGTGGGCTGCCAGGAGGTGATAGGAAAGTGTTGCGGTTGCTGCAGATACGCTGTAGGATCCCATCTAATGTTTGACAATTAAAGGTGAAGAAGTGGTACCTTGAAATAGCTTGATTTCCTTAATTTTTTTCTCTAAAACCTTTATGAGAGTAGATAATCTGAATGTAGGGGTGTCTTTATTCCATTTTTTTGGCTTGTTAGTGATCTGTAATCATATCTTGGTGTGGGGGGGTTATGTTTGGTTTTATTTGTTTTTTTCTTTTTTGCATTGTGGTTGCTAAGAGCATTTAGTTCTAAGACCTTCCAGGACACAGAAGGTGACAATACAGCAGTCGTGTCTTCTCCTCTTTTCTTCTCCCTGGCATATCCATTGACTCCTCTTTGACAAAGTCACAACTTAGGGGTTGCTTCTAACTTCTTAACCACTTTTTTTTACTGTGGAGACTCAGGTCTCACTTCCTGGTGAGTTCTTCCCCCTTCCTACTGTTCTCAGTCCCTTGAAGTAGATAGAGTTGATCATTAGGTGAGCTTAATAACGCTGTGAATACAGGACTGAGGTGGGTAAGTTGTAAGGCAATTTAATATAGCCTAATTACTGCTTCTGTCCTGATACCTTCTACTGCCCCCAGTACTAGTTTGGCCTTGGTTTAGTGGTGGGGTTTTTATATACATATATTTTTTTCTAGTATCTAGAGGCTTCTCCCCTTGCTGCCCCCACCATCTGCTGAATCTGGTACATTCATAGAGGGGAGGGGGGCTTTGGACACCCTAGGGCTGATGGTGTTTTCAAGCAATCTCCATGTAAAAATTCAGGACTGTGTTTCTATAAGGTTCCACAATGCCTGCAAAGGCCGAATTCCTGAAGCAGTGGTAATGGAGAAATAATTATATAGAACCAATTATAAATGTTTAAAAGCAGTAAATTTTTCCACAACCAAAACCAGCAAATAGAAGGGGAGCTGAGATTGCTTCAGCAGTCTGTCTGAAATACGGATGAGAAATAGGTTAGCTGGTGCTTTGTCGAAATGTTGCTTTCCTTGCAAAATATTTTCAGGGCTGTTACTCTTTGGGTCAGTAGACAAAACTTTATTTAAAGTCTTACATAATCATAGAAGCGCTTTTTTGCCCCTGATGATGGAGATAAGCACAAGCCTTTCTGTTATATAGTCTGCAAGCACCATGTTACATTTTGTGGTTTGGTTTTGTTTTTTTTTTTTAATCCTTTGGTGTTACTCCGATTTGAAGATTTTTGAGACAGTCACGTTCATATGCGGAAGTTACATTCACGTGCATATCATTCCATTTACAGTATTTATCCATGTAGGAAACAACACCCTACAAATGTCAATGTTACAAATTTTGAAAAAGAAAAAAACCCACCCTGGGTAGCTTAGAAAAATAGCATCATCGGATGTCTGGTTTCTGACAGTTTTTAGAGTCTAGCAAATGAAATTCAAACGTTAATTGCTCCTTTCTTGTCCACTACTACTACTGACTTCTTTTGAAGAATCCACTTAACCGCTAAATTAATTCTCCTTTTTCAAATTGCTCATGGCTTTGGCCATTACACCTGGAATACTCCAGACCCATCTTTAGTTCCAGGAGCTGGTGTGTTGGAGGAAACATGTTTGTATTACTGTGCGTTTTTCCTGCAGCGCCCAACTGCTTGTTTTCATTATTGGTGCTTTTTAACTATGTGGTTTTCAGAGGGTTTTAATTGCCTTTAATTTTGATCACCTCTGTTCTGCAAGTACAGCCCCTTGTGGGTGCAATAGCATCGAGGTGTTTGTAGAAATGGTGAAACGACCTCTGCAGTTTGAAATGTGCTGAAGGGCAACACAGTGCTCCATATTGCAGCGGGTTTTTATACCTAGGTGGGAGAAAACATGTAAGAAGAGAAGACCTTTGTTCTGAGAAGGAAGAAAAATACATAGTTTTTAAACTTTTTAACTTTGGGGTACAATTCAAGGCTGTTTCATGGTTTGCATTCCATTTTTCTCTAAAAGAAAATTCTAAAATCCTAGTAGTGCTTGGGGTGTTACATGTATTAAAAAATATATATACATGTGTAGAAATGTAACTGGTGGAAAGAAATAGTGGGTGTGTTTGTTTTTCCTGTGCTGTTGGACAGGTGAGATGGATAATAACATGTAATTTTATTGTATTGATATTTTGCCTCCTACAGGGAAGATGGAGAGCTGGAAGATGGTGAAATAGATGATGCAGCATATGAAGATGTGAAAGAACATGGTTCAAAAGGTGATGATAAACAGAAAAATGAAAAAGGACATAGAAAATCACGGAAGAAACGCAAAAAAGAAAAAGAAAAGAAAAAATCTAAAAGGAGAAGACGGGATAAGCATAAGGTTAGGAAATGCAAACCAAAATATTGGAGGTGCTTATTTTAATTCCAGGTTTCCAGGCTTAGACAAGAACCCAGGGAACTGGAGAAGAAAACTAAAATGGTTTTATTACTATTCAGGCAATCTTTGGACAAATCTTTGAGGGCAAGTTTTGGGTTTCCTATCTTACCAACATGCTTCAATATTAAAGAATTTGTTTAAATAGACTTTTGACACCTGGGCGTGCATATTCACACATTTCAGTGACAGTTTATGTGGGGTAAGAGACAATAAATCATGAAATAATCCAGCCATAGCGCATTTCAAATCATAGTTTGGAAACTTGCTTGTTCACTTTGCCTAAATGCATTTTCATGAACTTGGTTTTCATCTGTTATATTTAAAAGAAGTAGAAAATGGGATTGCAGCTGTAACTGTATTATTTGTGATACGCATCTTCACTGGATGCTTATTTATTTCAATGTTCTTTTTGATAGCAGTTTACAAGATACTGACATCTCTGAGCATTTTACTCTCTGCCATTGTCAGTGGTTGTGGTAGTTCTGACGTGAAAGGCCAAAGTGTTAAACCACTTCTTGAATTGTTTAAGTCTTAAGCAGTGGTGTAAGTTAAGCAGTGGCCACTGGCAATGGTAGCCAAACCATAGCAAGTGAGAGTTTTTTCTGATAAGACACGAAATGGAAATTTATCAGTTTCACTTTTTGTGCTAATTATCATAATTTATGGCAAGAAAATATTTCAGGCTAGTTAAGTGAATTCTTCAGTAAAGTTCATGTTTCTAATATATATTTTAGTAAACTTAAATAAGTGCAAGTGATTCAGGAAATTTTAACCTAGAAAATTAAACCTGACGGTCCTTTTCTAAAAATCACAGAAATACAGTATTCTCGTATGGTTTCCCCTCTAAACTTTCTGCAAATAATACATCTAAGTGAAATGCTTGTAGTTTTCTCCCTGCAGAAAATTACAGGATGCTAATAATTTCTGTGGTCACATGCAAGTTTCTAGCCATCTCCCAGATTTGTTAGCCTTCCGGTGGCTTCCCTGCTATGTCGCAAAGAAGCAGGGCTCAGGGAGACCTGTGGGAAGCTGATATAACCCAGAAAAACCACATAGCCCTCAATGTTTACATTCGGAAGCCTCTTTGGGTCAGATCTCTTAGATAAAAAGAGTGGGTCATCAAAGAGTGCGCTTTCTTAAGCTTCTCCCTGAAGCAGAGGTTTCTGAGAGTTAAGAAAATTCTTTGATTTATTTATTGGGCTAATGCTTCCTTTAAGTTCATATACAGCAGACCAGTTAGGGAACTATCTAACAACTTCTGAGAGTGCTCTCCTCTTCTTTTTTTCAGCATAACTCCCCTTCCAGTGATGATAGTTCAGACTACAGCCATGACTCTGACATTGAGCGTACAGAAAGACCACATAAAAAGAGTAGCAGCTCTTCATACAGAGATTACGATTCTTCGTTCAGTCAGGTAGTATTTTTCTAAAAGGATTTCTCATGTCTTTCTTTAGGTGTAATGTAAAAAATGCAAATGTAAATGATGTGGTTTTTGAAGGCTGACTTGATCGCAGTGCCCATTCTCACAGATTTCACAAACACATCTACTTCTCATCTCCTCGGGTAGATTTGCAAATGTAAGGCATTATCTGTGGCATGAATGTAGGTGGTGTAAACAAGCCTCATTCTATTTTTTCCTCCATCAGGCAACAATTAAGATATCTCTATTACTGCCTGCATTGGATTTAGATGGTACTAAGAGGAAACAGCTCTTGAAGAGCCACCTTGAAATATCTAGAGTTGGTTCTGCTTTCTGATAGTTCAATTTGTCCTGGCTTTGCTGCTCAGTCTGTGCAGCTCAACAGCCCTCCTGAGACCACTGGGTGAAATAGAAAGCTGTTCTCTAAAGCTGCAATAGAGCAGCTGGGGGCTTGATGAAACTCTGGTGCTTCAGAGGAGGGGAGACTTTCCTTTTAGCCTGAAACCATTCCAGAATCCTCTAAGCCAGCCAAATTTATGAGAGAAGATCCTGTCTGTGGAAATGGGAGAAGTGACGGTGCTGGCTTAGGAGTTGTGATAAGCAGTATTTCATTCTGACTGACGGAAACAGGACAGGTTGTTTCATCTGTGTCCAAGATCGTCAGGATACGGAGATCATGAATGGAAAAAAAAATTATTTTAATCATAGTTAGAACTGCATCATTTAGAATTGCATACGTTAAAATGCTTCGCCAACCCCACTGAGAAGCGTTCTGGAGTATAGGTGCTGGTGCTGTTCTTTTTTGTCCTTTTTCCTATTTCAATGCATCCAGAATCAAAAGTACTAATTTTTATTAAACAACTGATTTTCACTGTTTATTATTAATGCGCTGTTCTTTTTTGTCCTTTTTCCTATTTCAATGCATCCAGAATCAAAAGTACTAATTCTTATTAAACATCTGATTTTCACTGTTTATTATTAATGCTTGTTTGTGCAAATCTGGTAGACAGCACGACAAGAAAATGGGGGGAAAACAATTGGTTTTGTAGAGCAGTTTGGATGGGTGTTTTTTGAAATACTGAGTTGCTTCTGAACAATGCAATCCCTTTCATGCAGCATGGACACGTATCAGGAAATTACATGAGTTCACAGAAAATGCAACATAAAAAAAATGTAAAAAGTAAGGAGTATGACGACTATAGTCATTACAGTGATGAAAACTTTGGTAATTATAACGAGGAAGAAAAGGATGAAGATTTTGCTGATCAGCTTAAACAATACAGGCAAGCTAAAGAGACCTCCAGTACTGATTTAGGACCCCCATTCCCGAAAGAACCAGTGAAAAAACAGGGGATGAAGGGGATCCAGAAAGGTAAGATAATTTGAATCGTTATGAACTTATGAAAGTCTGAAATGGGACTCGACTGGGGGGAGGAGTGTAAATTTGTCAGTTCCAAAATCTAACTTAGTGTCCCCTCCCCACAAAATTAAGTGCCTAGAAATATTGATAGGTGCCTGAATACTTTTATTAGTACGCCCCACAAGTATGCTGGTGTCCTTTTGTTTTTCTTTTCCCAACTTTTCTCGCATTCAAAGCTGGGCTGATAGAAATGCCAGTGTAAAAGTATTCCTCTTAAGCAGCGTGTTCCCAAAAGAGTCCCACTGCCTGTATTTCATGGCTTGCTTGTATAAGCCTAGTTATGCAGGCATTCCTGTTTGCACCTTTCATGTGGTGTCTCCTCATTTCCCTACCATTGTAATGCAATTCACTGAGCCAGCTTACACCTCTGGCCTCCTTATTAGGAAGAGATTTCTGACTCCCCGGTTGTCTTGTTGCTTCTTGCCGTGGAGTGTGGAAGGTTAGGCAAGGGAGGCGGTGCATGCCATTGGCAGAGATAGCCCCATCGGCCACCTAGAAATGCCTCGCTCGTTCTCGTCCCTTCTTCTGTCAGATCAAGTTCTCATTTCAGAAACTGTCGATTCCGTTTGCAAAATTTCCTCCCTTTAATCATGGGTAAAAGTTTGACTCCCAGGCAAAATTTGGGCAGGGTTTTATGTGCCAGTATGGCTACCTTACTAGTTCTCGGGAAGATACTGTGTGTTATACAAAGGTATTAAGCTGTCTTTTGTTTATGACAGTGAAGATTTATTGTATCCTGTTTTGGCTCACAATAAAATAAATTGGCAGAAGATTGGCAGAATCTTCTTAGCTGAGACAAAACCAACTTTTCATGTGCTGCTTGGCAATACTGCTTCAAAACTGCTGTCCGCAAGTCATCTGAGATGAAGTCGAGGCATTTCCACTGGAATCAGCCTTGCTGTTGCGAAGTGGCTGCCACCTGAAGCGGCTGTGATGTCCACAGAACTTCCAGACTGATTTTCTTTGGTTTTAAATTGATGAGAAAGCAGATACTCTGTCTCAGTGGTTTTAGTTGAGACCATGACTCCCGGCATGCTGCTGGCTGGATAATTACCGTCTTGAGGTTTCCAAACAGTTACCATTGAACATTTTTTCTATTCAAAGCTGCTCTGTCATATTTCTTAGGTTATGATCTTGGGTTGTTTGCATGTTGTGACAATGAAACATGCACGCACCTGGGTGCCAGTTGTACTGGTTAGTTCAGAAAGGGACCAAACGACACAAAGTACTTGAAGATTGAATACTTGGGATGGTTAGAACTAACATGTCTGCGCTTCTAATTGCAAGACGCTGCTTTGAACAAGATTAATTTTACATTCAGTTTGTCGGTCTGTTATTGATTTGAGCTTTTCAAAGAGCAGGCAGTTGCACAGAATTACAATTGGCTGGTGTAGTTGTACTTGCCAGCTCGTGATTCAAGACAGTAGTTAGGAATTCAGGCTGCAGAAAGGTAGATATTTCGTTTGCTAGATTTGTCTGTATTCGATGTCTCTAGATAACCATTTTTCTTTACTTTCTGAGGTCATTTAAGGAGGTCGTTGCTGTTTTTCAGGTATTTCTCAAAGAGGTAATAATTACAATGTTGGTCGAGGGCGTGGAATGCAAAAGAAATTGAAGCGTAAAGATCGTGGAAGGGGAAGAGGGGGCAATAAAGGATCTGATGGCTTTCATGAGGTACGTGGAATTAAAGTTAAATTCCTAATGCTGTAGTTTCAAATGACTGGATGCTTCGCTTTAACAGAAGAGTATTTAAAAATATGTGGCTTTAAACTTTTTTCTCTTATCTAGAAAACTACTAGAATTTTCCAACACGATGTATGAAGTATAGCTGAAACTCTTTTTCTTGGAAATATGAAAAACTAGCAGAAAGTGGCTTGTAAGCTTTGATTTTGAGTGGTGTGTGAACTTCAACGTTAACTGTACCTGAAATAAGGTGTTCTGCTACTGCTGGTTCACCCCGGATTTTTCAGCAAAGGAAATGGACAGCTTTTTCTAGTTCCCATCTGAACTGTGAAGAATTCTCCTTCTCTTTCCGTAGCTGTAACTGTGGAAATAGAACTGCGACCTTGGCTTTCATTTGGTAATTCTTTGCCCAGGAATTAGAGAAAATAGGGTTCGGTATTTGCATGGTGTTTGTAAATTTCTCCGATCTTCATTTAAATGGAAAACAATACAGAATTGATGATTAGTGGATCAAACCCATCCATGGCTGAAAAACATTATTTAAGCCAAATGATATTTAAGTCTGTATGCTGCAATAGAATGCCTGTGGTTCTCCTCCCTCCTGCACCCCAGAATGTACACGGCTGGCTTCTCGCTAATGCAGTGGTGTGTAATTCGGTCGTGTTCGTTTTCCCCCCGTGTTCTCCAGCTGGCCTAACTCTCTGGGGCTGCTGGGGGGTCCCAATCAGATGTTCCTTCCCCTGCCCTACATATGGTAGGGAAATGGGCAGATGTTTAATCTGTTAGGATGGTGCCTCATTTGTAGGACTCCTCCTTCCTGATGCTGCAGAGCATGCCCTGTCCTCCGGCGCCATCTCCCAAGCCGAGGGGAGGGGTGGAGACGAGGAGGCAGCTGCAGGCTGGGAGGCAGAAAACAAAAAACTGGGCTCCTGGCTGCAGCAAAAGAACGAATTCTGCGATGCAGACGCTGAGCTGCGCGGTGTGGTGGGGCAACCGTCGAGACTTCTGAGCCATGCAGCGACATCCCTGGGGTTCTCGGGGACATGGTGGAAGCATTTCAGCCTTCCTCCAGCCGTTGTCTCAAGCGCTTTGAGGTGTGGGGCAGTTGGTGGTTTGCAGTGCTCCCAGAGAGACTTGGAGCATCGTGGCTTTGTGATATTTGCATTAACCTTGAAGAGGGTCACGTATTAGATTCAAAGCCGCTTTGTCTGAAGCAGCTGAGATTTCTCTGGATTTAATGTGTTCAGAGTAGAAAATGGATCTGGACTGATCCAGGAGCGGCATTTCTAGCTCGAAGACTTCTGCTTCTCAAAAAACAAACTCTGCAAATCATTCTTAGTGTTAATGTTTTGTGACATTGCTTAATCTGCCGAGCAAAATGAGACCGGACACTCGATGAGCTGATGCTCATGTGCGCTCATGGTGCGGTGTGACGGCTGTGGAGAGCCGCATCCGCTCTGTTTCAGAAGTTCCCACTCAGCAGTCAGATCCCTGCTCTTTTTTGTGAACACTGGAAATAGGAAAAGCTTGTTTCCCTCTGTCATCAGATCAATAGGCAACCACCTCGCACTGCAGAGAAGAAATTTGTTTCTGCCCTCTGTTGCGGCATCATAGACAGCAGTTCGTTAAAGGCCATCTACTTCTGTGACTTCACTAGCTCTGCCAGGGTCCCTCAATGCCTGTCCCAGACTCTCTAGTTAGAGGAGTTTCCTGCGGTTTCTTTAGTTTATCTTGAGTGCAGATGCCACATGGGAATCAAATAATGAGGGAAGAATTATTTGCCGCACCAGGTACATAATAATTCTTAAGTGTTAGGTCATGATTGAATTGTGCTTCCTCTCTGCTTTGCCTCATGGTATAAGCAAACAGGTTATTTTTCTTCTAACGGGAGAAAAAAAGATAGATAGTCTGGAGATACCAATCGCATGAGAAGCACGTAGAGGGGAAGGGTTGGCAGAGCATAGCCTTGTGGTGAAGATGGTGGTCTGGAAGCCTGGGTGATTGCTCAACTCCTGGCTGTCTGCAGAGGTGCTGTTAATCAGGGGGCGGTTGGTGCTGGCTTGGTGGGTGCCCAGGAATCAGCCCGGCTTTCCAGCATTGTCAAATGGAGCGTGAGATTGTCTGTCCGTTCACTGAGATTATTTTGTCTGTTATATTGTAAGAAGCTTCTGATTTGGTTGCATTTATAAAAACAGACTCTGCATTAAAGCAGCTAAGAAAAAGTATGTGTAGTTACCGCTACTTTGAGCTGTGGGTATAATCATTTTAAGAACTTAAATTGTGGTGTGGTTAATCCCATTTTGGGGTAACTAGTGCACCAGCTATGCTCTAATATTTTTGCAACTGTGCTTAATAAGTAAGCATCAGTAGGATGTTTGTTTTTCTTACAGGATGGCAAACCAGTGAAGAAGTGGGTTAATATGAGTCAGGAGTTCATAAATCAGCACACAGTGGAACACAAAGGCAAACAAATTTGTAAATATTTCCTTGAAGGGAGATGTATTAAGGTAATTATGCGCTGTGTCTGTCGGTCATCGTCTTTGCTGTGGGGAAGGGAAGAAGATGCTCTGTTCTTTTTTACTTCAGCTGATGCAAAGCAAACTTACACATTGAAACTCAGTGTTTTGATTTCTAATGTTTGGCATATTTGTAGATAAATCCCAACAGAAGTACTTGTGGAAAAATATCCCCTTCTGTTACGCATTTTGGATTATAACAAATTCTGTTAAAAATGATTGTGTTTGCCTATTAGTATATACAGTAAAAACTCATAAACTTACACTGACAGTGAATATGTAAATATACAAATCTTACAAGTACTGAATCTGTAAATAGGCAATGATTTCTGAATGTATTAGATTATTTCTCTTTTTTACGTGCTACTGCTAATTCTGAAACATTGAAGGAATTGCTTAATTATGCTAAATTATTTCTCTCTCTAAAGTAAAAAGTGAGGTTGTAGTAATAGTTCCCCTACCAGAGAATCATCTTCCTTCAGCCAGCAAGCGGAAGGCAGCAGAAAGAAGAGAATGCTATTCAGAGCAGTCAGCTGTCAAGCAAAAGCCCTAGCAAGACAGTCTCTTATTACATAAAAAAGTTGCTATTGCTTCATTTTGAAGCTTGTGCTGCTGTGGAATTGAATCCTCTGATGTGAGACTAGTTCAGGCAGTGCTAAAACACACTTAAGAAAAACAGCATACTTCTCGACTAAGTGAGTGCGTCATTTATATTTGGTTCCTCTGTGTATTTAGAAATAGAACATTTTCTGTTTCTTTTTCAAATGGTCAAAGGTGAAAATCAGTATGCTTTTTCCCAAACTGGGGGGAATTGAAAACAATGCATTTGTTGCTGCCTTTATATATTTTAGTATGCCGTGCTCAGTAAGGTATTTGCTGCCACCTTCAGTTTTAAAACAAGTGGCTGAAAGAGCACTTAGTGTTATTTTTTGTGAAAATAAATACAAAAAATACACAAAAAGCCTCTCCAGTGAAGTAATCCTAATGTATAACACGATATTGTTGATAGAAACTTGATATTATTTGGACTCTATTTTACCTAAGTGGAAGAGTCTTAATACTTTGCTTGTTGGACTTTTCTAAGTTCTCCCACGCACCTTTAAAATGGAATTAGCTTTTCTGATCAAGTGCATAATTGTTTATATGGGAAAGAATTTCAGTTAAAGTATTTGTCTGAATGCCTTTTCAATGCAAATTGCGAGGTGGAGACAGAGAAGAGAACTGGTACTGGGAGGCCACCTTGTTTTCTGTGACCGCTGCATATATTCCTGATGGAATCCCCATTCTCTATGTCCAGGCCCCCCTATTCACAGTTTTTAGGGATATGCTTATAATGCAGTTCTGTCTTAGTAAAGATAAAAAGGTTAAATTCCACTAAGGAGAATGTTTTTCTTTAAATATTAAATGAAGTGACTCAGCATTTCAGATTGATAATGTGTTTTCTTGTTTTTTTATTTATAGGGAGAGCAGTGTAAATTTGATCATGATGCAGAGATTGAAAAGAAAAAGGAAATCTGCAAGTTTTACATACAGGGTTACTGCACCAAAGGAGAGAACTGCATTTATTTGCACAATATCCTTTAAAAAAAATACTTGAATTAAACTGGCAGTTTATATCGTCTCTTAATTGATGTGATTGTTAAGGGTAGCTGTCTCGTTTCTGAGGAGACTAGGCCAAAGACTATGTAGATTTACTACAAGAAGATTATTTTTCTGCTCAAATATTCAGGAGGAGAAAAAACATACAAAATTACTGGTTTGGTTTTGGTTTTAAGGATGTTTAATGTTTTAAAAGGTAAACCCCCTGGAAGTTAGGTGCATTTGTCCACCTACTTTTAAAACCCTGATCTGTTCTTGTTTGTGGTAAAGGGCTTGTGTTTTATTCTGCAATTGAGACCTCCATCTTTTTAATCACAGTTGAGAGCTTCATCTTTTTAATCACAGTTTTAGAATCAACGTTAAGGCCACAGTAATGTAATTATTAGTAGAATGTTAAATGGAACTGGGAGGTAAGATGGTTATTAGCTTTCAAAATTCTTAACATACAGCTTTGGAAAGGTGAAGAATTGAAGGATAGCTGACAGCTGAATTTCATAACCTTGCCAAGCAGTGCAAACTGGAAATCAGCCTTTGTTAGGAATCCTTAATACATTGCTTACATGAATTCCCTTGCAAGTTCTACCACACAGGAGCGAAATGCTATCAAGGAGATAAGTGCAAATTTTCTCATGCTCCCCTGACTGCAGAAACAAAAGAGCTGTTGGATAAGGTGAGCAATACTTGGTCTGTAAACACAAGGTTTGTGGCTAGAAAGAATAGGGGGGAGGTTGTTAGAAGTCTCCGTGGGATTCCTGGGGAGTGTGATGCTAGACAGCTTCCCTGACGCTCTTTAGCGCAGTACGTCTGTGACCAGGTTCAATACCAGCAATTCCCCTTGCCATCAGTTATTCAGGTGTTTTTAGCCATATCAGACTCATTTATTTTCACAACTCAAGTTTCTGCCCTTGAACTTCCTTTTGCATCCCTTTCTGTGGAAATCTTCGTGTACTCTGTAACAAGAAGCATGGCTTTTATGTTGTCTACTTTTAGTTGCTTAGAAGTTAGATGTCATCTGACCTAGTTCTGCACTCGGGGTGGAGAAAGGAATGAGGTGCCTCCCCAGAATGATTCATGAAATCCTGACCTTTGTGTTAAGTAATCTCTCTCCAGTTACTGTACAACAGGCATTAACAGAAAAGTGGGCTGAATTTAACACTAGAAACATTTTGAATCTTAGAATAAGTCCTTCAGTTTCTGTCACTTAAAATTACTGTTTGAAGGAAATGGGCTTGTGTGAAGTTGTCCTCTCCTGACTACAGAAATGGTTTTATTCCTGGCTGTGAATCGGTTGTCCTGCAGAACAAGTAATGATAGATTTATAATTCTTCTGAGTTTGGTGTCACTATATAGCAGTATTGTAGCAGGTAATTATATTTAAATGGAAAGTGCAAGACTAAATTGAATTGCATGTCCTGCAAAATGACCGGAGTGTTTGCTACATTGCTTTGTTCTAGGTTTTGAATACTGAGGAGGAACCACAAAATGAAGATGAGAAAGAACTGGAGGAACTCAGAAAGCGTGGCATAGTTCCTCTCCCTAAGCCACCACCAGGTGTTGGGCTTCTGCCAACCCCGCCAGAGCAATATGCGTTCTCTGAGTCCGATATAGAAAATTATCAAGATCCTTCAGGAGAATATAAGAAAATCCCATCTCTCTTTGAAATAGTTGTGAAGCCTACTGTGGATTTAGCACACAAAATTGGAAAAAAGTAGGTTTTAGAATTTTGTGTAGAACTCTCCTTAAAACATGGCTGCATAAATGTTTAAGCAGTTCTCTTAGTTTCTGTCGGAAGTAGGTACTTCGAGTATATTGTGAAGTTAATGAGCAGTCAAATACTGGCTATTGTAATAATTTACTTATTTAATGCTTTCCATAGAAGAGAAGTTACTGAGCCCGGACCTTCCAGAAAATCCCTCCATTGGCTCTTGTTTTTGCTCCATGCCTGCCTTGCCTATCTCCATTTGTAGGTTGAGCAAGGTTCATTCTCTTCTAAACTCTTTTTATAGTTGGCTTTTTCTTGACCAAAGCCAATCAACACTCCTGATGGAGACGGGTGGCCTTGGGATGTTTAAAACTCTTAGAACTGGACATCTGCTGCAACTGCATGTGCTAATATTGAAAAAATGTTCTGCTTCCAGGCAAGCTCTGTCATGTGTAATGTATATAGTTACTCTCTTTGAAAATCATTTTGCTTCTTTCAGATTTTTATCCAACTTAAGATCAAATAATTGCAAACAGACATCTGTGAGAGCGAGGAAGGGGAGGCAGGCAATACGCTCTTGATCTTTGTAGGTGCAAAATTCGATTCACTCATTTTCTTTTGCCTACAGGCCACCAACCTTCTATAACAGCGTATCACCACCAAGACCACCGTTTCAGGGAAATGACCCACATTCTCAGCATATGTACAATCCAGGTTCAAGTCCAGGGCCAGGACCTGGCATGTCACAAGGACATAACGGGCCTCCGATGCACCCAGGCTCTCCTGGACATCATCCCTGCGCAGGGCCTCAAGGAATGCCACAGAGTCCTCCTATGCAGGGTGTTCCACCAGGCTTTCTCGGACCACAGAACCAGACTGGTATGCCTATGCAAGGACAGCAGGGTGGTCCGCCTCTCACACCACCGGGTCTCGGGGGATCTTACAATGCCCCAGGAGTTCAAGGACATATGGTGAATATGTCGAGAGAGAATCATTGTCCTCCGGGGCCACAATACCAGCAGATTCCTGGTGAACGGCAGCCAAATATGAATTACGAGCCGATTCAGAACCCAGCTGATTTCTATGACAATTACTATTCTCATCAAGCCGTACATAACTTCCAGCCAGCTAATAACTCTGGTGGTAAGGACATTTTAAAATTGTCGTTCCTCGATATGGCACTTTGCAGTTGAGCGGTATTAAAACATCACGGCTCCAAAGCTGAGCAGCTGCAAGAATTTGGGACAGAAAGCCAAACCTCCTGGAATGTCTTCAGTGTATTGGCTCTTTCAGCTGATGCTTTCCGTCGTGTAATATAAGTCACGTTAGTTTTGCTTGATTGTGTTTTATGTTTTATCTCCTCTGCTGTAAAAGCTTGCATAGGTTAGCTGCTAACTGGTGGGTTTTTTTGCCCCGCAGATGGAACATGGCATGGAGAATTTACAGATCACCAGGCTCACCTCATGGCTCAAGAGTCCCATCAAGGTGGAAGCGAGTCAGACTGCATGAGTAGCCATATGGGCCATAAACCAGCCATTAATGTACCGGATTTTCTTCCAGCAATGCAGAAGGCCCTTTATGTAAGACTTAGTCAAAAGCATCAAAGAGATGGAGACTCTGTCAGCAGCCAGGGTCAGAGGGCAATGAGCAAAGACGAAGGTAAAGATAATTTTGTTACAGTTCTGAACATACTTACTGGCCATGTATTAGCCTGGAACAAATCCGTTGACTTGGATTTTCATCACGTTACCATTCACAATTATTGTGAATGTGCAAGTACCAACTCCATATTTTCAGCTGAATATACTTGCTTTCCTTCCCAGTTTGTTCCAGCATTTTAGTAGATGCTTAGTTGCTGCATTCCAGTTCCAAGTAGAAAGATCTGCGGATAATTTTTTGGGTATAGTTTGTACTTTGAAAAGGTTCTGTTGCTCATAATTAATTCTTAAAATCCCTGATTGAAACAGAGAGGTTTTTATTTCTAACTGCCAGTAGTGCAAGCGCATGTTAGATTCTGTTTATTCAGTTGTGCCTCTTGATTTTTTTCTGCATATTCTATTTCTCGAGAGAAGTATTTTTTCCTCTTTGATACCTGGAATTTGTAGTGTTTAATCCGAGTCTCTCTTCTGCAACCTGGACAATGGAGAGCAGTAAGCCTGCAGAGCGGATTTGGCCACACAGGGTACATTTGTCCCTCGGCCTGCTCCTTGCTGCGCCCTTTTCGGAGGCTGCTAGGTTTTGTGACCAGAAATGCCTCCTCTGTCTGACCAAAAGGCAGTTACTGTATCAAATGATTTTGAGGATATTACCAATATAATTCAGATCAAATTATGAGATCTGGAAATGCAGCCCTTCAGGCTACATAAAAAACAGAGCGACCTAGGGTAATCGCTCTGAACCAAAGACTTCCCACCAGTGCTTTAAGAGTGACTGGTCCTCCCCTCCAGGGCTTTTGGGAAACAGCACAATGGGAAAATGTTCCTATTAGCGGCAGCCAACAACACGTCACTCCCTGTGGCTGAACGTTTGTGTGGCACCAGAAGTGTTGAGGAGGCACACGTTACTGTGCGTTAGATGGTAGTGGTGGGTTTCGCCTTCGTTTCTCATTTTCCTGACCCAGAACAGACCGCTGGTGTCCTTCAGTGAGTAGGCAAGTTTAGGGTGTGGCTCTGAGCTTGCAGCCGTGTTAATAAAGCTTTCCAGTAAATCGCAGAAGGCAGTTGAGAATTTATCCTTTAAAATTAAATACTCTTATTTCTTCCCTTCCTGAGTCCTGACCTCTCCCCAAAACATAGTGATTTGGCTTGTAATAAAGCAGCAAATGCCACATTTGTAATTTATCAGTTTTTAAAACTACTGTAAGGTGCCATTTTACTTTCTGTTCTGCCATCCCAGAGTGAAGGTCATTTTCATCAAGTCTCAGATTTTAAATGTTTTTTTCTTAACTAGCACTGGTAGGAATAATTGTTTGAAAGCAGGTTATTTTCCCAGATTAATATTGACAGAGAGATATGTAGACAGAGCGCAGCAGAGTTTGGGAGTATCTCAACTAGCTACGGTTTCTTTGTTACGTCTGTTCTTTGCTGAAATTGATTTTTGTCATTTGAGATTGCAGTTGTAATAATACAGGGAGTGATGATTTAATATCAGGTCTTTTCAGTTTGATTTTTGCTGAAAAGTTACCCTTTATCTGAGGAAATGCGTTCTAGTCCCTGGTGCTCGAATAATTTTCTTTTTTTTTTCTTTTTTTTTTTTTTTTTTTAAGATGACAATGTCAACTGGTATTCCAGTAGTGAAGAGGAAGAGGGGAGCAGTGTTAAATCAATACTAAAAACCTTAAAGAAGCAAAGCGAAAATTTTAGGAATCGCCAACAACATTCCGCAGAGCAGCACATGCTTGGTATTCCTACTGATCCGAGGCTGGCAAAAGAAAAAGGTGCAGGGCCTCAGGCTGCTGACCCGAGGCTTCGGGCCTCTCCAAGGTCCAACCCCAGAAAGCCTTCAGAGTCCGCGTCCTTGGACCCACGGCTCGTACGAGATCCCAGGATGCACAAGGTCAGCGAGGGTGGCCACGCCAGCTCGTCCCTTGGGGGAGCAAAGCTAGATTTACACCATGCACACGCTGGGGTTAAGGTCAAGCAGAAAGGGATGGACGATGACGAAGAGGACTCGGAAAGAGAACTGAGGGAACGAGCTTTTCTGATACCGTTGGAACCTTTGCCTGGTGTAACGTTAAGGGATCCCCGATCTCAGCTTAGGCAGTTCAGCCACATTAAAATGGATGTTACCCTGATGAAACCAAACTTTGCTAAGCATATTGTCTGGGCACCCGAAGACTTGCTCCCAATACCTTTGCCTAAGCCTGACCCCGTCTCTTCAATCAATTTACCTCTTCCTCCTCTCATTGCTGACCAGAGACTTAATAAACTGCGGAATTTGAAAAACGATCCCCATCCAAATGCAATGCCAGCCGACCCGCGGCTAGCTGCAAAGGCAAAAAACAACTTAACGGGCAGGAGCGGCTACTTGGATCCCTCTGCAGATTCGCATGCCAGTAGCTCAAGCAAATTAGGAGATCCTCGCTTACAAAAAAACGTCGATCCCAGACTCCACAGACTGTCGAGCGCAGACACGCATCATGGAGTCACGAAGGATTCGCACCCTCCGAAGTTTGACCCCCGCCTGGCCAGATCTGCTGCTGGCTCGTCGCAGCCCGCGGAAGCTGCGACCGCTAAACCTGACCCGGATGCTCTGCCTCCGTACGCACCCAAATTATCATCGAGTGGTGTTAGGCTGGGAACTCCAGGCTCGATACTGAGCGGTATTAGTTTGTATGATCCGAGAGATCACAGCTCCTCGTCGGACACGGCTCCAGCTAGTTCCGGAGAGAACGGCGAGAACCAGAAAAAGAGTATTTTGAAAAATTCTGGTAAAAATGAACCCAGTCTCTCAGAAGATACATCGCTGCCGAAGGCTGCCTCGAACGTGGAAAAAAATACAGAAGGCTCAGCGGAAGCTACTTCAGATAAAGCAAATAGCACCAGTAAATCTCAGGCTAAACACTCCAGCGCCGCACCCGCGGTGCATAATCTTCCCATCCAAGCTTTATCGGGATTAATCAGACCGCAGTACAGCGACCCGAGGCAGGTTAGACAGCCCGGACAGGTAACGCAGACGCAGGATAGCGATCCGAATGGGGAATCAGATGATAAGTCGTTAAAAGATGTTTTCAAGACTTTCGATCCAACTGCTTCACCGTTTTGTTAGCAATTGATTTTAAGTCTTTTTACTGTTGTGAATATTGCAGTTTTCTGCTGTTTTGTAACTGGTTTACTTCTTTGCTTTATTTATTTTTAAATTATAATTATCAACACTTTTCAGCTGCTAATCTCAGAACCACATGCAGTTATACAGTATGCTATAGTGTTTGCAAAGCTGTGGTATTTTCTATAGAATACTTTTCCAATTTCAGGGAGACTAATAATTGACATGTAGAAAAAAAAACACCCCCCATGTATCGTGTTAGAGCTGATAAAAGCACTTTCATTGTAAATATGTCATTAAGAAAGTCCGAAGACCTGTATATGTGTGAGCTGTCTCTTTCATAAACAACATTTAGATATGATTGCCACATTTGTATGATTGTATAGATACAAGCAATATTATGTACATTACTGTGAGAGACGCTGTTTGACAAGGATTGTCCGACGCATCAAGCCAAACCTACTAACTGATTTAAAACCTACATGAATGATTTAAAAGGAAAACGGTGATCCTCCTTTTCAGATCAGTTGATGTAAGACATTGACAGTTTTTATTCATGCAGTCAATATTCTTAGTGTAAAAGAGACCTATATCGCATATTGAGGATTAAAAATGTCATATCTTTTAAAAGTATTTTATTCTATGCTGTATATAGAAGAAATTGTGAAGTACATAACTAGAAGAAAGTTACTGTTAAAAGTGGAGAATACCTAAGTTGTCTAATACAAAAAAGGTTTTTATTTAATTTTTTCACGCATACACAATTCTGATTAGTGCTATAAGTTACATTGTGGTGTTCATGTATTTCAATGTATTTTTGTATTCAGCTGCTTAATTTGTATTGCTTTTTTTGTATTGATGTAACTGCAGTACTTGTATTCATGGTGTCTTTATGACATTTTTAACAAAAAAATTAAAAAGGGTACAGTTAAAGTCTGGTAATGACTGTGATGTTGACATGTTGGCAGCTAGTTCAGCGATGGGGCGAGAGCAGAGGGGGTGTCCGGAGGAGGAAGGTGCCTAAAGCTGGCGTTGGTACGGTCGCTACACCGCTTTGCCGTCAGGTGGTAGCGGGGTTTTAAACTAACCTTGTACTGAATCCCAACGGAGTTAGCGTGCTGCATGGTTCCAGGATCAGCCCACCGACGTGGAGAGAGTCGTCACTGTTCTCCTCCTGCAATTAATCAGCATCGCTGTGAGAGCGTCATGCATGTTCTTTAATTTCTGAAGCTGTTGCATGCCGAGAGCACAACTGTCCACGAAGCCTCTCTTGTTTTGCCTTTTGGGTTGCTTTTTATATAGAGGAAATGTAGTCATGCCGAGCTAGCTCCATTTACAATAAAAATTTGCCGTCTGCTCAATTGCCATCTGGTTCCCACCCACTTGGGATGTTTCTTTGCATTAAGTCTCTCCCGTGGTGGACCTTTTCCTCTCTCTTTTCGTTTGTTGACCCAAGTAATGCTTGCGACTGGGACAGCGTAGCGTTGATCACAAATTCTGTGGGTTTGGTTTCTCACCCCTGTGATACCAGTGTCTCACATTGACGAGCAGAGCTTGGATGAACGGAGGGCAGCTGCTGATCCCTACGCGTGCAAAACGTGGCAGAGGAGACCTCACCGAAGGCAATAATGCTTCCAATCTGCCTTCCTCATTTCCCAGAGTATAAATTGTGTTAATGTTGTGATGTTTTGAATTGTGCTCAAGCAAAATCATTGAAAACTAGATAATGGATGTGAAACTTGGTTGTTGTTTTAGAGTGATCTATTAGTCCTACCTAATTACTTCTTATTACTTCTTCATCTGATGGCAAGTTTGGCTGTTCATGAATTTAATCAAAAAAACCAAGCCAGCAGAACTGGCCAGCAGGGAAAAATAGAAATGTTTGAAAATAGCACATGGGTCGATAGGGGAACAAAGAGAAAAAGTTACAGTATTGAGGCCAAATGCGTGGTTTCACGTTCAGCTGTGGAAAGCACTCGTAGGATGCGCAGCTCTGACCTGAAGGTCCAGCTTCTTGTAGGGTGGTGTTGATGTCACTGAATTGGATTCTCTGTGGGGTTTTTTATGAAAGCACTGGAAAAATAAGAGTCAAAGGAAAAGCTTTGATGCCAAGAGCAAATTGATACGCCTTACAATTGGGATAACTGGAGGATCTCACATGGTTTGCCATCGGTCCGGTTATGGACCCATTTGGGAGTTGCAGATCGAAAAAAATGAGGTGTGTTCTGGTAGGGGGATGCAGAGTACTGGCTTCTAACCCTGGAGATCCGCTGCCATCTTGGCACCTTCAATACAATCCAGTTCTGTATTTTGGAAAAGAAGGGATACAAAATAAGGAGGAAATGTGACTTGAAAGGGCTTGGCTAGCCCTTGCAGCGTGCTGTCTCCATGTGTAACTGCCTTCTTCCCTTCTCCTTCCCAGATCCAGCCTGTCCCCTGGGCCTCCCCAGCTATGGCATGAGGGTCTGCGGGCTGGTGGTTCATCCGTCGCAGGTTTCTTCCCCGAGTCTACGCTTGCTCTGGTGTCCTCGCTTGCTGCTGCTCTTGAAACGTGGAGGAGTTTGCAGCTACAGCACAGGTACTAAACTATCTGACGCGGGGAAGGTGCTGGGGGGGTCAGAGGGGGTGGGTGGGGACAGTCCTGCCACACCGAGGTGGGTGGGAATGGGCTGCAGCCACCAAGCAAGTGAAGTCTGATCTGCCATGTGCGTCGATTGTGTCTTTTCTCAGGGGAGGCTCGTTTCTGTCTCTTTGGCGGGCATGGAGCAGTGTACGGAGCAGCGTTTCCCTCGGAGGCTGTGAAGCACGGGTGTGGAGAGCGGTAACGGGAGCAGCCGGCGTCCTTGGTCCTGGATACTGCGGAATCCTGCAGCTACGAGGTGGGTGATCACCAGCATTGAATGTTTTACTCTGGGTAAAAGAGAGTCTTGGGGCCGAGAGGGATTTGGGGAGAAATGGCTCCTTTCTCTGCAGGATCTGCTGAGTTGGGGGCAGCAGGTGGGACAAAATGCTCCCCGCTCCTGCTAGCCCTGGAGGTGTGAAAGTAAAATGTTTGATCTTGTCTGCTCTCTGCGCTTCAGAAAGGCTGAGCGTTGCTAGATCACCACCTGGTGTTTGCTGCCCCATGATAAAACTAATCTTGGAGAGATTGCCAGTAGGTAGCCTGTTTTAATATTTTACAACCATGATGAAAAGAGTCTTTAACATGAATCCTTCATACTGCAAAGTAAATAATTTTCTGCTTGCAAAGTAAATTGATTTCTTCTTGCAAAGTAGAGAATACTTAATTACACTCCTATTTTGCATTTCAGAAGTCAGTGATCCTAGCCCATAGTCTTCCTTCTCACTCAGTTCGTCTTTCCTCCAGCTTTTGTAGTGCATGTTACCCTCTGAGTTTGTATTTTGTGTATGAGCTCCATGCAGCGCAGTGGCTCTTCTGCAGGACTGTGTATCTCTGGCTGCTCTTCCTATGCAGTATTTAGGATTGCTACCCCGAGAAGAAAAGGTGATGGTTGCTAAAAAGTTTGATAGTGTGCTAAAGATCAGGGCCTGAGAAAGACCTCCCAGGTCTGAGGCTTTCTTGTGCAGCAGATGAGCAATTCAATCATTTATGGACCCCCCGATCCTTCCCTCCAGCCAGATTTGCTGGTGCTGCTACAAATGCATTCCTGTGTCCTTCTGCTCACACCTTGGGTGCTGAAGAACACAGAACTGGCAGCAATTGAAAGTAATGAAATGAAGGTACCTCATCAAATGCTGTCTTCCCTATATCAGTGTCTGCCAAAGAAGAAAAAGCTTGACTGACCAGCTGAGAGCCAGAGCTGGCTCACAGCCGGACGGGAGCATGTGGTACATGAATATAGAGAATTTCATTGCCATTGATGCTAGCGTAATGGTTTCGGAGTGACTCCCATGCCAGGTAACAAAGATCAGTGAATGGTATTTTACTGAACAGGAAACCTTCTGTTTTCCTTCTGAGTGTGTCTTAAAGCTCTTCCCTAGCTCCTCTGTGGCTCAGTATCACATCTTCTTACTCAACTTCAAATGCCATCTGGACGAGAGGCCTCTTAGGAAATACACCAGCATGTGTGGCATCATTTTCTTCTGCTCTTTGTTCAGTAGCCAAAAGGAAGGAGTGTCTCTGCAGGGTGGAATTTGCCACAGGAGGAGCGGCCAGCACACAAAAGCCTTTTCAGGCCTTGCACTCTCAGTCCTCCTGCGAGAGCAGCTCTAGCAGAAGAGTTGTGAGCGGGAGGAGGGCAGCACGGGTTGCATTCTTCCTGCTGAGGCCAGTCAGCGATGCAATTCCCCTCCAGCAAGAAGCCCCTTCCTGTTTTTACAGGTGGCCATCCATAATTGTATGTCCTTTAATAGGTTTTGGATGCTCGGGGTGTATTCTTGGTGTGAGGTGATTGTTCCTGCACCATAGCCATCAGGGTGGGTTCAGCCCTTGCCCGAGTCTTGCGGAGGCCTAATTCATCCCGGTCTGAGTTTAAGGACTCCTTGGCTCTGTGCCACAACAGGTTTTTTCTCCACTGCATGCAGAAAGCAGCTACTTCTTCTTCTTCAGAGTCAGGTGGGGGCTGTCGCAAACCCTGTCGGGAGGGGACAAAATATTTACGTGCTTTAATACATTGTTGTGCATGAACTCATTTAAAATATCTTAAATGATATAAAGCTCTGAATGTATCAATGTGTGTGTGACCAATGTGGCATCTCTACCTGTTAATGCTTAAAAAATGCTTGAAAGTGCTTAAAAAACCTGCTTACAGAGAGAGAAAAGGAATACGGTCTAGTTAGTTGATTGATAAGCAGGGAAATTTCCAAAGGGAAAAAGCCAGGTCATAAAGGACTTTGTAGTCTAGACAGTCAAGATAAAAGAATGGCTAGTTACTTCAGGCTGAGGCCAGCAAAGTAAAAAACAGACAAATGTAGTATGTGTTTAACAGAACGGGCAATTAACCACAGGGGGAGGTTGACCATGCTCCTGGCTGATTCTCCATCAAACAGGATTCTAATCAAAACCATCTCTTTCAAAAGGATGCGCTCAGCAAAAGTTGTAGGATTTTGTAGGAGGCTAAGGCACACGATGAACAACTGCATCAGTGGAGAGCCAGGCTGTATTTGCGCTTGTTTTCCAAGTGCTTTCAGATGAAAGTCTGCTCTCACAAAGGATTTACAGCTGGATCAATTGGCCATCCTTGGGGAGTTCTGATCAAAGCTCATCTTGCAACCACATAAAGGCTAAGGCGGACATGGACTATTTCCAAATAAAGGCCTCCAACGAGATGCTGCTGCTCTCCTATCCAAAGACAGAACGGGAAACGGGCCAGCTAAAGATGGCTTCAGAGTTGGTGGCAGTGACAGAGCAGGTTCAATGCCTGGAAAGATGCATAGTGGGCTTTGGAAACCAGACAGAAAGGCATAAAATAAAAACATCGCAGTAAGAATGTTCACCTCCAGCTGGAGTTGACAGAGGTCCCACGGCAGCCGGCTCCCACCTCCCATAACCAGACTCGGCTGCCAGAGCTGCCCACAGCGTGGACTCCACCTTGCAAAACCTATTGGATGCCATCAGCGTTAACTTACTTTGATACACGCTGCCTCGGCTGCCTTCAGAACATGCAAAACCGCTTGCATTAGGTTCTGTGCGTTGCTCACGAGCAGCTCGGAAGAGGACTTGCTCTCTGCAGTGACTGCTTTTACCCTTAAAAGACATTTTAAAGGGTTTTACTGGCAGAGCATCAGACAGCGTGCCTCCCCTGTGTGGCCAGGACTCCGTCAGCTACTCCAAAACCAGGAGATTGTCCCCTGCGCTGTCAGAGCAGGCTTCCATAGAGGCAGGCAAAGCAGGGGAGGAAAGGGCTGGTTGCAGTAACAGGAAGAGGAGAGGGAGCCCACTGAATTGTAACCCTCTAAGGGTTTGAATTGTAGCCCTCTAAGGGCTGCACCCAGATCCAGCAAGGACCTCAGGACACCACCACGCACGCCTCTCTGAGAAGGGGGCCACCAGCCTCAGGAGAGATTGTCCTTGACCCGGGCAACTCACCTGGCCACGATGCCGAGCTGGCTGCTGATGGTGTGGGTCTGCTCTGCGGCGCGCAGCAGCTCTGCGGAGCACCTCTTGTCAAGGCAGTGCTTTGCAATGATCCGGCCAAATTTTACAAACACCCGCCCATCGGAAGCAATTTGCCTTGCGCAGGTGACAAGCTGGTCCTTGCTCTAAAGCAAAAGAGAAATAAATGTGTTTGGGGAGAGAAGGAGAAGAAAGACCACTTTTCCTGCAAGGCAGGGGAGCATCCAGGAAGCCCAGATATATCCTGAAACAAGGAAAGGACTGGATGCTAGGGTCACGTCTCATCAGGAGGAGGTCATTTATTGCGCTTTGGACAAAAGCAGCTGGTGCCACTCTTACAAGAGCAGGGTAATGCAAGGGTTTCAGCAGGCGCCAGGCAGCCCTGTCACTGGATTTTACCACGTTCTTGAGGAAAAAAATATTTTTTTTACGCCTATTGAAGTGCTGGGGTGGAGGGGGTGAAATACTCCATACCGTGATGGGGCCCTTCTTCCTCAGGAACTGAGTCATGTGAAGCATCCTTGTTGCCATGTCCCTGGTGACCTGGCACATCTTGCTGGGGCCACCCTGCCACGTGTCACTGTCTTCTCTCTCATGCTTCGCAGGGCTGCTGGCACAGGAGATGCTGGGAGGACCGTTCTGGTGCTGTCGAGACAATAACTGAACGGATTTGAAGTCTGGAGCGTGCAGACGCACCGATGCTGAAAAGTCTCCGCCTGTGCATTTCTGAAGCAGTTTTTGGTGAGTAAAGGAGACAGGAGAGCTGCCTGTGGGTCTGCTCTGCCTTCCCAACCAGCCCCTCTTCCCCCTGCCCTCACCCACAGTGGGACTATTGAATCCAAATGCCCCGTGCCATTGTCTCCTGGAGCTATCTCCAAATGGGTGGTAGCTGTCACATGAGCTGACAGCGCCTGCGGTTGAGAGGTACGATTAAGTGCTGTAAACCACTTTGCTGAGTGGTCTGGATTGTGCTGCTGAAGCCTTTGCCAGCTCCTGACAACCAACAGCAGTTGTTGTGGGAGTGGAGGTGCTGGTACTCCCGAAGGGCGGTTGTGGGGAGGTGAGGAGCTGAGCAGAGACAGGGGAGGGAGAGCAGTACAGCCCTCTGCTCCTCAGAAACAGCATTTTGGGGATGGGTTTATTTATGCAAGAGGTGTCCGATAGATCAGATATCCAGAACTCGGCTGAATAGGGCGGCCAGCAACCTGATCTAGCTTTGAAGGTGGCCAGGGGGTTGGACTATTGACCTCCCGAGGTGCCTGCCAGCATCGCTTATCTTAACTCTCTGTGGTGTGGGTAATGGGACCGACTGACAGCCCTGACCATCACCCTGCAGTTAAGTGTTGACAGGGGGGAAAAAAGCTACTGTACCATTTCACGTGCCTCCCTGGCAGCTCCGCTCACTCGTCTGCTCCTGCTTGGCCAACTTTCTGCTGACTTGGTGTGGCTCAGAGCATCAAGCTCTTGGTCTGGGAAGAGCTTGGCTGTGCTGTTGTGTTGTCTTGGAGAATGCTGGTCCCCTGTGTTCTGTAAGCGTTGCCTGATGAGTCCCAGGACGTGTGCACTGATGCCCTGGACAGCCCGAAGCTGCGTGACAAGGTAGTGCGCGTTTGCTGCCCAGTACCAGGCAGTGCTGTCTAGGCGGAGAAGCACTTTGTCCTGGTGGCCCTGGAAGAGCTGGTTGGCACTGCCCACTGCGTCGGACGTGAGGACCAGGAGGTGGTCTGCGACGGAGAGCAGGTTCGCCTGCGACTGCAGTTGAGTGCTGGCCTCCAGGACCTCTTGGAGGGTGGTTCTGACCCACTGAACGTTAGCCATTAGCCGACTTGCCTTCTCTTCAAAGGCCCCTTTGCTCCTCTCCCTCTCCTCTTGAGAGAGCGGGGACAGGGCCAGTCTGATGACATCTCGGATGGCCCGTAGGTGTTCACTATTGACCTTCTCCAGGTGGAGCAACAGTGCCTTGGCCCTGAGGGCCAAGTCTCTCTGCAGGAGCTCAAAGCGAATGTGCAGGCTGGCAGAAGACAGTGGGGAGACCAAGAGGGTATTGGAGGCATCCAGCAGTGCTTCCATTAGCACCTTTATCTCCTCCCTGAGCACTAGGATTTCACTGTGGCCACAGTCTTCAGGGCAGGACAAGTAAGAGAGCCGGGCGGCCTCCTGCAGCCTCAAGGAATTCTCAGACACAGCAGCCAAGAGGCTCTGCGGGCAAAGCTTTTTCCTCACAGCGCTCCTCAGCTCCCTCAGGAACAGGATGTCCCTGCCTATGAACTGATCCACGGCACCCAGCAGGACGTGCATGCTGACGGCCCACTGGACACAGTGCAGCTCCAGGCTGGCCTTTCCCAGCCTGCAGGAGCCCTCAAAGGATGCTGCTTTCTCAAGCAACACTTTGGTGTTCCTCTGAGCACGTGAAAACTTGGCTTGGACCTGCAGAAAGCTCTCCCAGGCATCAGGGAAAATGGGATTTCCCTTACTACAGGCTATACTTGCAACGTCTCCTGCTAACTGAACTGCTCCTGCTAAACCCATCATGGTCTCGTCCAGAGCCTGTTTGCCTCTCAGAAAGTCAGCAGACAAGATAAAGCCAAATACTTGCTGAGCCAGACTATACCAAGAGCCTGCCACGACTGCCAAGCACTCTTTGGTCTCACAGATCCTATCTGAAAGGGTGAGTGCCATGTGGAGAAGTCTGCTTGGATGGCAAAGCTGCCCTGGGGCTGTTTCCCTGGCCAGGCTAATAACACACGGTGTCAGTAACACAATCCTCTGGTACTGCCCTAGCGTCTCCATCTGGGGAGACTCTGCAACGGGCAGTGCTTCCTTTGCCGCATCGATACAGCCGTTGGAGAGTTCAAGCAAGGTAGAGCAAGCAGCGTTGACAGCTGCTGGATCGTGGGCTCTTGTTGCTGCTAGGAGAGCCATAATGACAGGGTGCGTATCTCCTTTCCTTGGAACAATATCCGAGTGTAAGTTACCTGCTCCTGGAGACAGACGACTTAAGATGTCTTCTTGCGACGCAGCCTCCTCAGTAACACTTTTTAGCCCGGCGTGCGACAGGCTGGGTTCATGCGCCTTTGCAGCATCGGTGCTTCGCACTTGTGTCCGGAGAGGGCTGAGGATATCTGGGTGGTTGGAGCCATCCAGCCCGTCTTGGACATGGCGAGCGGTATCCATCAGGCAGTTCGCTGCCTTTGAAAAGACATCCCTGGTTTGGAGGCAGGAGAGTCTCTCTGCACAAAGGGTTGTGGTCGCTTTCAGCTCAAGGATGCAGTTGGCCAGTTGCTCAACCCAAACCAGCAAGCCGTTCCTGAAAATGGGGTCTGTGGCTCTGTCCACGTACCTGGTGGTAGCTTCAACCACCCACCGAGCCCAACCGGTGAGCCGAGTTGTGTGCCAAGAGAGCCTCTCGGGGTCCTGACTTCCCAGGGCCTTTTCACACCATTCCCTGTGCTTGGCCATTTCCCGGATGGACAGCTTAAGGAATTCACGCATGCTGACTGTCTCCTCAAAACACTGCAAGAGGCTTTCTGTTGTTCCAGCCCACGCGTGGTGCAGGGACTGCAGTTGCTCAGCAGCGCTCATCTGGGCTGCTTTTCTGCTCATTTCTGTGAGCAGTGGAGGGAGACTGGCAAGGAGTCTCTTCAAATACTCTACTCGCTCTCCGATTTCTCTCGCAGTTTGGGTTTTGGTGCATCTGGCCAGAACAAAGTCTGCCACTCTGAGCATCTGCTGAGCATGTGTGAAGAAAGTGGCAGTGCGGTGCTGAAGCGTTTTTAAAAATCCTCCTTGTCCTGCTGGAAAACACCCAGTACCAGCAAGGCTAAGGGCATCTTCAACTAACAGCCTCAGGGGCTCCTTACCCTCAAAGAAAGTGTCGAGGATTTGGCACAGAGTGGCTGTGAGCACTGCCTGGTCGAGAGCCTCCACCTCCTCTCTCATGGTGTGACATTCCTTCTCCAGGCTGCTTCCTCCCCAGCTTTGCCCTGGCCGTTCCTCCTGCTGGCTTATGTGGCTGCAGATGCTCTGCCTCAGCCGTAGCAGAACCCAGCAATGTTTTACCAGGTCCATCTTCAGATCTGGCCTGGACGAGTCCGCTAGAAGCATGCAGTAGAAAATGACCGCTTCCACGTGAGCACTGAACTCACTGTCGGAGAGGTACGCTGGGTCTGGGCGAGAGAGGAGAGCCAGCAGCCTGCTCGTGTGCTGGGAGAAGGCCCCGTTTCTGTCCCATGGCTCCTTGCTGCCTGTGTTGCCCACGAGCAGGGAAGTGAGCTCTTTGATGGTCCTCTCCGTCAGCTGGAAAGCGTAGTCTTTGGAGAGGTTGACTTGCCAATCCCAGGAGCATTTCAGATCGCTCTGCTTGGCTGCAAGGAGCAACGGAATGCACTTTTGAAGGAGCTGCAAAGTTTGGGCCAAGCTCTTCTGTCGAGGACAAGCTCTGAGTTCCTCGAGGCGCTTTGCTGTCAGATTGCTCAGCAGAAGCAAGGCCTCGGAAAAGGCCCGGAAAGCGGCCAGCAGTCCTGGCATGTCCCCTGCGTCGCGCAGTACACTCAGGCGCTCCAAAAGCCAGCTGGCAGCCTCAATTATCCTCCTCGTCCCGGCAGCATCTTCGATCTGGAGGATCTAACCAGGAAAAAAAGGCAGAAAAATTGGTTGGAGTGGCTAAGGCTCAAGAATCCCTGTTCACTATTTCATCTCTTGCGCAGCCAAGATGACACCCCAGCCCTGGCAGGGAAGAGAAGGGGTGAGTTCTGTTCAGCAGGCCTGCCCTAGCGAGCACGTGGTGAAGAAACAACCATTGCTCCAGCTAGAGCTTCCCCTAGCCCCAGGTCCTGTCCTGGTGGAGGGCAGCTCTTGTCCCTCCTACAGCTGCACCCTTACCCACTGCTGCGTCCCAGCCCGACCTCCTCCCCTGCTCGCTCTGGTGCTGTCCCCCTCTGCCCTTACCTTCATTGTCTCCGTTAAGACCCTCTTTGCCGCCGCAGCCAGCTCCTCCCTGTGGTTAGGGTTCTCTGGCTGTACCTGGAGCTTGTGGGCTGCCAGCAGCACGCACCTCCCTGCCAGGACGAGGGACTCGGCTGCAGGACGCGTCTCCTCCTTGACCACCTCGTCACTGGACTCCTCAGCCAACCTGGAACAGAAGCCACCGGGCTCAGCTCCTCACCGTCATGTGAGTACCAGCCTCAGCGGGTGGCGGCAAGGATGCCGTGCTGATCACGGGCTTTCTCACAACAATTAGCCACGCCAGACCTTAACTGGGCTTGAACTGATTTTAGCTGTATTTGCAGACTGTTTCAGAGCCTTTTGCAGTGGCTGCCATTCACTTGAAGATAGGGTGTCTACTGTCTACCAGGCCCTAGCTGTAAGAGCAGAATAACCCAGTGGCCAGTGCCTAATCTCTGGGTTTGAGCCACAGTTTACTGAAGCATTCAGTCAATTATCTGACTATTATTTTAAGATGCGTTAAATGTTGCTTAAAGCTTAAACTTTGCTTTAAGCTTAAACGTTGCATGTTGAGGTTTTGCTTGCTTTGCCGCATCCCTTCCAAGCACATACCCCTGCTTTGTCCCATCCTTCCTTTTCCCTTCTTAATCCCATTCCCCCCCCTCACATTCCCCATCCCTTCCTCCTCACGTTAGCGGGCTGCAGGCAGGGAGCACCAGGCAGGAGAAGGCAGGCTCCCTGCCAGTTCCTTTGCCATCCCTTCCTCCTCCTTCCCAGCCCCCAAATCTGCCCGGGAGCCACCCCCCAAACTTACCTTCTTGCAACAGAAGCGAGTTCTTCTGTGGCTTTGGCTAATTCTTCTGCCTTCTCCCCTAAATTGGGAAAGGCTCGACAAATCCCATCTTCCCATTCCAGGGCGAGGATTAGATGGCAGAGCTGCGCAGCCATGGGGCAGAGGACCCTTTGAATGGCTTTGGTTTCTGTTAGGAGCCCGAGGTCATAGAGAGAAAAAGGCTCCATTGCGTCCTGCCTGGAAAAGGGAAACAAAACCTGGGATTATTTGGGATCCCTTGCAACCCGTAACGGTTATCAGTTTTACTGGTGACCTTGGATTTGGATGGCAGCTTCTGGCTTTGGAAATGCGACCGGTTTTAGTTTCTCCCAGCCCTGCAATGTGGTCAGCAAACCTGCGTTTCCCCCAGTGGGTGGGCTTTTGCCCCGGCTTTCCCACTGTGGACCCCTGGCTCTGTGGTCTGGCTCTGCTCAGCACCAAGGCACGGATGCCCCAGATCCACCCCACAGTTCCTGAATTTCCGCCCACGCGGCTCCCATCCTTGTGAGCCCAGGGGTTTCCTTACCCGGTCCCACGGATGAGTGCTGGGGACGGGGCCGTGGGTTGTCCCCAGCAGCGAGACCCCGGGACGGTGACGTTACCTCCTAGCAACCGGCTGTCAGCGGGGGGACACGGGGGTGCCCACGCCACCACGGGCCTGTGCCCACGCAAACACCTCCTGCGCGGGGATACGGACCCACGGCGGCGGGGTTGATGACACCTTGATTAGCATAACTCGGTTCCTGTTGCGGGCAGGGTGAAAGGCAACGGTGGAAGGGCAAGTGCGGGGGGCTGGCGGCTGGCACCCCCCGGGCCTCTCTCCTGCCCCCCCCCCCCCGCTCAGGGAGGTTTGCGGGGGTGGGGGCTGCCTCAGCCCGGGGGACACCCCGCCCCCCCCCCGGGGGCGGGTGGAGGCCGTCTGAGAGGCCGCGCGGTGCGCCCCCGTCTCCATGGAGACGCGCTGGGGCGCAGGGCGGTGACGACATCGCGGCGCGCCCGGCCGCGGGGCACGCGGGGGGGGGGGTGGGGTGTGGGCCGGGCCGCGGCGGCAGCCTCGGGTTTGAAGGCCCCGGCCCTGGGCCGCTAATCCGCCTAATCCCGGGGCCGGCTGCCCGCTATGTTTAATCCCGGCCCTTCCAGCCCCTTAATCCTCACGCTGTGCCAGCAGACACGCGCCCGGCCTCCCGCCGCCATCTTGCCTCCGCCCGCAGGGCTGCCCGTGGGGGGGGGGACACGCCGCTATTGCCTTAAAAACGGGGGGAAATGGGCGGCTGGCGGGGTAGCAAAGGCACCCGGGGGGTCCCTCCGAGGGCCGGGCCCGCCCGAGGGCTCTCGCTCCCGCTGCGGCCTGTGCCGAGCAGCGGCCCTCACAGGGCCTGGGCCCTTCGGTGAAGTGAGGCGGGTGCGGCCTTACAGGGCGAATAAACCCCACACTTCTCCCTTCCCCTGGGCGCTCCGTCTGAAATTGGTAAGCCCTGTGCTGAGCTGCCTGCGGGACTGGCGTGTGCTCACCTAACCGGGGGCGGGCAGGACACAAATGCACGGGAGAGAGCAAACGGGCACCTTTTCTGCCCAGTCTGACTTCTTCTGTACCCTTTCCCTTAATGCAGAATATCCGCGGGGAATGCCAACCCTTCTCCCGGGAGCCTGAGCTTCAGCTCTGCCTCCTGCCGTAAAGTTGAAGTCATTCCATGGAAAGTCGGAGGGTAACGTAAATAAAAGCAGAATCAGAGCTGCAAAACCCCCCAAAAAGATGACCTTCGGGTTGGGATAAATCCCCTTTTTCTGCTTTCCAGCATGCGTGCAGCGAGTGTGGGAGTGGGTAAGTGTTTTGGCTGCGGAGCGATGAGGATTGATCCTGACGAGGATCTGGCCGTTAGCAGTGTGCGCCGCTGACGGATGCCTGCCCGCCCAAGTGCTGGAGCTGGATCCTGCTCTGATTTCTCCGTATTTAAGTGCTCCCATCCCAGTGGCAGCTGATTCCCTAACAGGGATGTGCGTTTTCGGGAAGGTCCTGGATGAATCTACCTGTAGAAATGATTTTTGTGGTTCTGAGGGTTTCAGATGCCGCCGGGGCGACGCAGTTGCACAAATTTCACCCTCTTGTGCTGGTGTTGTGAAGGTGGAGAAGCCGATTGACCCCAGCTGTACACGCCGGGACGCTTTCAAGAAACCGCAGGGGAGTCCTGGGAGTTTCCAGGCCTTCGCACCGCCGTACCCCAGCACAGCACCGACCGTGGAGCGCAAGCCGCTGCTTCCGAAAATGCTGGAGAGGAAAATCCCACCAGGTGCGCCTGCCTCCCTCCCCTTGGTGGGCCTCGTGTGTGGGTCGGGGAGCTTGTGGGGTGCGTGCAACGTGCATCGTGCAGCACGGATTGTGCACTGTGTGATGTGCACCGTGCACTGTGTGATGTGCAGCGTGACTTGTGCCATGTGCAACATGCAGCGTGACTTGTGCAACGTGCAGCGTGCAATGTGAAGCGTGCGACGTGCAGCGTGCGTCACGCGCCGTGAATTGTGTGATGTGCACCGTGCAGCATTAATTGTGTGACGTGCAGCATGTGTCATGCGCTGTGAATTGCGCGACGTGCAACGTGCGTCGTGGAGCAAAATGGTGCAAAGTGAAACGTGCGTTGCAGCATAAATGGTGCAACGTGTGCTGTGAATTGTGCAACGTGTGTCGTGCAGCATAAGTGGTGCAAAGTGAAACGTGCGTTGTGCAGCATAAATGGTGCAATGTGCGTCGTGAATTGTGCAATGTGCGTCATGCAGCATAAATGGTGCAAAGTGAAACGTGCGTTGTGCAACGTGCATCGTGCAGCATAAATGGTGCAACGTGTGCCGTGAATTGTGCAACGTGCATCGTGCAGCATGAATGGTGCAAAGTGAAATGTGCGTTGTGCAACGTGCATCGTGCAGCATAAATGGTGCAAAGTGAAATGTGCATTGTGCAACGTGCATCGTGCAGCATAAATGGTGCAACGTATGCTGTGAATTGTGCAACGTGCATCGTGCAGCATGAATGGTGCAACGTGAAATGTGCGTCGTGCAACATGCGTCGTGGAGCGTAAAGGGTGCAACGTGTGCTGTGAATTGTGCAACGTGCTCGTGCAGCATGAATGGTGCAAAGTGAAACGTGCGTCGTGCAGCACAAACGGCGCAACGCGCGTGGTGCGCCATGCAACGTGCGGCGTGCGCCGTGCAACGCGAAGCACGCGCCCGCGCATGGCGCTCGGTGCATCCCGGCGCACGGTGCAGCGGGTGCATCCTGCAGCACGCACCGTCCCGTGATGCACGCGCCCCGCCCCCGTGCACGCGCCCGCCGCCCTCCCCCGTGCACGCGCCGGGCGGTGCAGCGCCGGCCGAGGGGGGGGGGAGGAGGAGGAGGAGGAGGAGGCCGAGGAGGAGGAGGAGGCCGAGGCCCGCCGCGATGGACAGCACGGGCAAGGAGCGGGAGGCCGTGCAGCTGATGGCGGAGGCCGAGAAGCGGGTGAAGGGCTCGCACTCCTTCCTGCGGGGGCTCTTCGGGTGAGGGGGGGGGGGAGCGGCGGGGGGGGCGCCCGGACTGGAAAGGGGGCGGCGGGGGGGGGGTTCTGCAAGCGGAGCGGGATTGCAAGGGGGGGGGGGGGGGATGGAGGGGGGGTTGCAAAAGGGGGGAGCGCGGCGTGCAAAATGGGGGGCTTGCGAGGTGTGCGAAGGGAGGGGTGAAAATGGGGGAAAGGGGGGAAGGGAGGGGGGAGCGCGGCGTGCAAAATGGGGGACCTTGCAAGGTGTGCGAAGGGAGGGGTCACAAAAAGGGGGGAGCACGCTGTGCAAAGTGGGGGACTTGCGAGGTGTGTGATGGGAGGGCTTGTAAAAGGGGGAGTGTAGGTGTGCAAAGGGAGGGGTCAGTCACAAAAAGGGGGGGTGCACGGTGTGCAAAGGGAGGGGTCACAAAAAGGGGGGGTGCACGGTGTGCAAAGGGAGGGGTCACAAAAAGGGGGGGTGCACGGTGTGCAAAGGGAGGGGTCACAAAAAGGGGGGGTGCACGGTGTGCAAAGGGAGGGGTTGAAAAGGGGGGGGGTGCAGGTGTGTGCCGAGAGCTGGGCCCTGTGTGTGCCTGCAAGGGGCCCCCAGCCCGCCCCCCCGCCGGCTGTGCCCCCCCGGGGGGGGGGGCCCCCCCTGCCCCCCCTTCCTGCGCCGTGCCCCCCGGTGCTGCTCTCCATGGGCCCAGCGGTGTGACGAGCCCGCTCGGCCTCTGCAGCTTGGGGTGCCTCCCTGCGCCCCCCTCTCCGTGTTCAGCCCGCGCTGGGGGGGTGTCCCTGCCTCCGGCTCCACGGCGGCTGCGCTCGCTCATCCCAGCTTTACCCCGGTGGGGACTCGCCGCTGGTAATCCTCTCACGGCCGCGGCGTCACCGGGGTTCGCCCTGGCGAGGGCTGGCCTCTCCCCTTTCTGGGGAGCACCCTCACCCCCCCGCCCCCCCTCGGGCAGGGCTCTGCGAACGGTGCCGGGGTCAGGCTCAAAGCCCCCCGTCCTCCGGGAGGCCTTTTGCAGCCCCGGGGAGGGTTTGGACCAGGCTTTGGGTTTTCCAGACAATTTTCTGCCTGGCAGAGCCGTGGTCCCAAGCCTTGGGGGCTCACGGCACAGAGACTGTCGGAGGGATGGGGTTGCCGGGGGGGGGGGGGGGGGGAGTGATACCCCCGAAAATGGCAAAGGTGCCTTTTTAGTGGGTCGTTGTGTACAAAAGTAGATATTCCCGGGGGTGCGGGAGCTGTGCCTGGGAGGGTTTTGAAAAACGAGCGGTTTTGGCCACCTCAGTCCTGGCTTTTTTATTTATTGATTGATTGGTTTGATTTGATTTGATTTTTAAGAGAAGAGCGTTTGCAGAGCGGTGCCCTCCACCGAGGCCTTGCTGGTTCTAAATAACAGCCTGGAAAAATCTAGCGCCCGCAGCCCTAGAAGCAGAAGTTTCAAAAATAAATTCCTCCCCAGCCTCCAGCAGATTAATCGGGCAGGGCCTGCTTCAGGGGCGTAATCCGGGCGGCAAATTGGTGAAAAATCCTCGGAGTGAACGGGTAGAGCTTTCGAGAGGCAAATTTCTCATTTTCTTGGGCTAAAAATAGATGCATGAAAAATTGCTTTTAAAATGGACGAAGAGGTGGTGGGTGACTTTGCTGGCGGCATCCTGCCGGTGAGAGGGGGTGTCCAGGATGCTGAGTGCCCGGCCAAAAGCGTTGCCGATAGCCGGGCTCTTTCCTGAAAACCTCCATTAGCGTGCATGAGGGCTGTGCTTTGGTTTTTTTCCTTTTTTGAGACTAAAAGGCTGGAAACGGCCCCGTTTTGGACGCTTTGCAGGGTGCAGCGTTACCTCAGGCCGCCTCCTTTGGCTTTAGTTCAGGCAAAAGGCAGCTTTCAAGAGCAAGGAGGAGCAGTCCCAAAAATCCGCCTGTGCTTTAGAGGTGAAACATGGTCCGTGCCAGGAGAAGGAAGGGAAGAAACGAGGGTGATGACAAATGTTGTCGCCTCCCAGCCCTTCCTGGGGGCAGCAGGGCTGCAGGGGGCAGCGAGGAGTTCGCAGCCGTAAAGTCCGTGAAGAAATCTGCATTTAATGAGCAAAAATATTTCATTTCTCTTTTGGTAAATCAATCGTGAATCGTGCGGTTCGGGGAGCCCCGTTGCGCTGCTAAACCCCGCCCGCTGGACTTGCCTTGAGCTGTTCCCTCGCTTGCGGTCCCGACCAGAAGACGGGGACCCCCGCCGGCGCGTCGGGGCTCGGTCCGACGGGGTTTATTTGGCTGGGACCCGCCGAGCGCGTGCCTGCCTTGAAGCAAGCAGCGAGCTGTCGAGCAGCCCTTTGAGCTCTGGCTGGCTTTACGTTCCCCAAACGCTGCGGTACTTTGTCACGTACCAGAGGTTGCTTTTTGCAGGTGGCTCTTTGCCGAGCGCCTCGTGAGGCTCTTGACAAGCCTGCCCAAAAAGGAGGGACCCGAGTTGAAGAGGGGGCAGGCTCCAGGCTCCTTAGGAAGGTGCCAAAACTCTTCAGGTTGCCACTTCAGGAGGGGGTTTCCCTCGGTCTCTCTGTCCCTGCTTGATGCAATGAGAAACTCTCACCTCCCCTTTCTAAGGGCCGGGTTGTTCGGCACCTGCCCGCTCTGCCTGCTCGCAGCGGGGCTGGGGGGATCCCGTTCGGCAATAACCGAATTTCTCCCCGCCTCCCCCGTGCTTGGTAACGAGCTGGCACCCTCTGAGAGAGGATCCGGCGAGGGCGGGGGGCTGCCGGTGCCCCAAATCCAGCTTACCCCTCTCTGAGCGGCGCCATGCTCGCCCTGCGTTTTAAAACGAGGGTGATCAGCCCGGGGGGCCCCATCGCCCGAGCTCACGGGGCTGCAACACCCCAAGCCCCACTTCAGCTCTCGGCCCCCCGTTTCGGGGCCAGCCTTTCGTTGTGGCGCGGCGTCAGGGGCGCTCTCGCTGCATTTTCAGGGGCAACACCAGGGTGGAGGAAGCCTGCGAGATGTACACCAGGGCTGCCAACATGTTCAAGATCGCCAAAAACTGGAGCGGTGAGTACGGCCCCCGCCGCTGGGGGGGGGCTGCGTAGAGGGTGGCTGATGCCGGGGTGACCCGCGGGCGCCCGAGCATCTTCCTGCAGGAATTGGGAGTTCTACATCCCAGGCTGTTTCCATGGGGATGGTCCCTATGGCGATGCAATTCCTCTGCTCGATGCAGTTCCTCTGCTCGGCCCGGTCCTGCGATGATTTCACTACGGGGAGGGGGGTGGTCAGAGGGGGGGACCTGGATGTTCCCGACATTAAATTAGCCGGGGTGCAGTTCACAGTTTGAAAACAAAAGCTCCTAATTCTGCGGGGAAGCCTGCTAAGGGGCCGCTGCCCTGGCTTTGCTCTTCCGCGAGGAAATACCGTGGGGTGGGACATCAAATCCAATGGATTTTGGGATCCCTGGGGATCCCTCTTGCCGACCCAGTAGCGAGGGCGAGCACAGGCTGCCACGGATGAGCGTGTGGGTGGGATGTCCCCCTCAGCAGAGGAGCAGCGCCTGGCCACAAACAATTTGGGTTTTTGCATCTCCCGGCCTCTCCGGGTCCCGGGAAGCGACGCGTGCTTTGCCATTTTGCGGCGATCCCGCTCGTTGCCGGGCCGGAGGGGTACACGGGGTCGGTGCGTGCTTCTCTCCCAGCCGCAGGGAACGCGTTTTGTCAGGCGGCCAAGCTGCACATGCAGCTGCAGAGCAAGCACGACTCGGCCACCAGCTTCGTGGATGCCGGCAACGCCTACAAAAAAGCAGACCCACAAGGTAAGGGGAGCGAAATCCGGGATTGTTTCTTGCAAAGCCGCTGAGCGGCAGAGGAGGTGGCGCGCGAGGCTCTCGGTAGTCACCGGCTCCGTGGGGCTGCGGATCCTGGCTCCTACTCGAAAGCCGTAATAGCTCCCGCGCTTCTGCCTCTCCAAGGCAGTCCTTGGGGTGACGCCAGGTAGCCGGCATCGTCTTGGCCTGCCGCGCGGACCGGCACGCGCGGGGGAGTCGTCCCTAGGTGATCTCTGGTGCTTCGGCTCTACCGAAGCCTTTGCTGAGCTTGGGTAGCGCTCGGCAGCTTCCTTCCTGCTTTAGCTTGGCTTGGGAGAAACACCGGCTTCTGGGGGAATGCCTCAGGCAGGTCTGGATGGCGCCGGGACCCCTGCCCTCAGCCCCAGCCCCCTCCCCAGGGCTTTCCCCGGGGCCGAGGCGAGGCGGGAGGGAAACGGACTGACCTGCGATGGGCTGGGGGTCTGGATTTGTTAAACCTGGTGGTAACGGAGCAGGGTTGTGGTTCTCCGGAAGACCCTCACCCCAGCCGAGTGTTTGGAAACAAGCCAGCCCGCCCGCCCGCCCGCCCACCGGTGGCACCCCTGCTTTCCTGTGCCGGGGGGCCGAAGAAATGAACTCCGGGCTGACGCTACGACGGGTTTACAGTTGTAAACCACCCAAATTTCCTAGAAAGCGGCAGCCTCTGTGTGTTTACGAGATCAGCGTTTTGAATTTTGCTCTGTTGGAGGGTGCAGCCTGACAAACCCAGGGTACAAAGTGTTTGTATTTTGACCATTAACTTTCAGCATCGGAGTTTTTTTCCCCCGGGTGAACCAGGAGGCTGTCGGTGGGCTGGGGGTGTTTGGGCTGGGCAAGTGGGGATTAGATCTGCAAGTGCAGAAATGCGAGGGACGTTACATCTGTTGATCTTAGGGGTTGGAAATGCTGTGTCTGTTGTTCTGGACGTACGCGGGTGAGTAGGTATTTACTGAAAAAGCTGGTTTGTGGCCTGATGAAGAGAAACGTTACCAGGCTCTGATTTTTGGAGGGTTGGGGGAGGTCTTGGGCTGGGAATTCTGACGTGCTGGCTGACTTTGTTGTTTCTCCTGACCACTCATGCTGCAGAGGCCATCAACTGCTTAAATGCAGCTATCGATATCTACACCGACATGGTAAGAAGCTGCACTGGCAGCTCGTGGACCGATGCGCTTGCAAGAGATGCAGCTCGGTAAACGCCGCGTGTGCCGGGCGGAGGGGGAGCCCCCGTCTCACGCGCAGCCTCTGCCTTCCCTAGGGGCGCTTCACTATCGCTGCCAAGCACCACATCACCATTGCGGAGATCTACGAGGCCGAGCTGGTAGACATCGAAAAGGTGAGGGTGCTGGGTGCCACTGGTGCCACCCTGCGGGTGCTGCGGCGGCGGCTGCGTTTCCTTCCCCGGCCAGAGCCGCCCCGGGCTCAGCGCGGCTCATGAAACCCGTCGGCCGTCCGGCACCGGGCTGCTTTACGTGGGTGCAAGTCACCCATAGGTTAAAGTTAGCGTTAAGGGGGTGAGTGATGGTGTTCCCAGCACGGCGCTCCCGCGGGGCAATCCTGCCTCTTCTGGGTGCCCCTCTGCTGAGCAGCAGCAGGGCAGGGCGGGCAGAGACGCCCAGGTGAGAAACCTTCGCCACTGACGTGGTGGTTCACATTGGAAAAGCGCTTTGGGAAAGCTGTGGGGGTGGATTTGTAGCTGTTTTCTGATGCACCCAAAGCAGCTGCTGTTACCTTTTGGTGCCCACCTTGGCACCGACCCTCTCTTGTTCCCATAACCCATGGATTCCTGGGTGGGAATCCTGCAGCCGCTCGACTGGCTGCAAATCTCCTGCTTCAACTTTGCCAAACAAAAATTTAAGGTTTCCGGATACTATTTATTTTCTAGACAATCATTTGCTCCCTCAGCTCCACTTCGCTGGATCCTATCTTATCTCTGTTAACGACTCCAGTCTTGCCTCTCCACGTGCACCCCGCTTAAATCAAGCCCCGCTCTGTCAGGGCTGCGCTCTTAAGCGATGTGTTCTACGGTGGCGAAGCCTTGTCGCGCTGTCACTGTGAGCGGTTGTTGTCATTGCCTTGAGAGTGGCGTCACCTGCGTTAAACCTACACTGGACTTCGGGGTCTCTTAACAAGTCCAGGGGCAAATTTCCACGGGCAGCCTCATGTTTTGAGCGTGGCTGCGCCTCCTTCCACCCCCGCCGCGCGGCGGAACGGAAAAGCTTGTGCGAGCGCGGTGGCTGCACGCTGGCCTGAGGGAAAGCCGTACCTCCGCAGCGGCGTTCAAGCGCGGTGTTTCTGTCCCCAGGCGATCGCGCACTACGAGCAGGCTGCGGACTATTACAAAGGAGAGGAGTCTAACAGGCAAGTGGGCCTCTGGCGGGGAAGGGCGCAGACGGGGGCTCGCCCTGGGTGGCCCACGCGCGCGCTCCTCGCCTGCCGCCCTCCTCTGAGGTGTCCCTTGGTGGGGTGCCCAGGTCCTACTCGGGCAGGTTTCTCTTGGAGGTTCTCATCCTGCACGCAGGCTTGTCTGCTGCGGGGTGCCCGTTTTGGGCGCAGAGCAAAGCACGGAGGGCTTGAACGCTGCCCGGTGCCAGCTCTGTGCTGAGCTGAAGGGCTTCCCGCCTTTCCCTGGGTTTTAATTTTGGCTGCTAAAAAGAAAATTCCCCTCTTTTGCAGCTTTTGGGTCCCACTTTTATGTGTTCTAAGTAGTACAGATAGCGCTTGGGGGTACCGGGGTATGGATTTGGTTTATTCCCCCCCCCCAGGACACAATTACTTACTTTAATGCTCCCTTGATTGCAGCTCGGCCAATAAGTGTCTGCTGAAGGTGGCTGCCTACGCCGCGCAGCTGGAGCAGTACCAGAAGGCGATAGAAATCTATGAGCAGGTGAGGACGCGCGCTTGTCCGACCAGGCTGGGGCAGCCCGGCACCGCCGTCGCATCCCTCGGCCGCTGAGCGCCTGTCCCTGGCGTCGGGGTGGTTATGGCAGCCTCGGCAGCGGGGACGTGACGAGTTTTGTGCCATAGGGCCAGGTTATCCACAGCGAAATTCATAAGGACCCTCCTACACGGGGCGGGGGGGGGGAGGCTTCAGGTCTGGTCGGGGTTGAAAGGTTTTTGTCTTTACATGGTGCTGCAGATCGGATGAGAGATGCGAATTAGAGAAAATCCTGAGCCGAAAAATTCTTGAAAATGAGAAGTGGGTCAGTGTGCCGGTCTCACAAAACTGCCGTGGCCTAGGAGCTCCTGATCGTGCTTATTTCGGGGCCGATGATGCCTTTACCAGACACGGTTTGCTCCTGTGCTTTTAAGAGTTGCTTTAAGGCGTTTTTTTTTCCTCTGAATTCTGTTGTTTCTGGAGAAAGGTTGGGGGCAGGAAATCTCTAGTTACACCTTTGATCGTGTTTACAAACATGTTTGGTGGAAAATTCCCCCACCCACCCCCAATTTGTGAACCTGATTGCTCTGCCTTTGTGCCAGGTATTTATCGGGGAGCCCTTGCAGGGCTGCTTTGGTGCATCCGGAGGGTTCATAGCGCAGCCGCTCTCACCGTGTCGACTCGCTTTCCCCTTCCTGCATCAGACGGGAGGTACCGGGTGCCAGCCTGGCACCCCCAAACTGGCACAGCGACCCCCTGGGGGGCTGGGCTGCCTGGGTGCTGCTCAGTGAGGTTTCTGACCTCACTCGGGATTAGGTAAAAACCCATCTGGCTTCCCCATAGCTTCTTCTATGGACGCTGGTGTTTTTTCTCTGTGGTCTTTATTCACCTTACGGTGCTGTGTGTGATTTTAATCAGCCGTCCCATTTTTAATTCAGTTCTTAACGATGCACAAGTCATATGAGGAGCAGCTGAGGGAACTGGGGTTGTTTAGTCTGGAGAAGGGGAGGCTGAGGGGAGCCCTCATCGCCCTCTACAACTGCCTGAGAGGAGGGGGGAGCCGGGGGGGTCGGCCTCTTCTCCCTGGGAACGGGCAATGGGACGAGGGGGAATGGTCTGAAGTTGCACCAGGGCAGGTTTAGGTTGGACATTAGGAAAAACTTCTTCACCGAAAGGGCTGTCAGGCTCTGGAATGGGCTGCCCAGGGAGGTGGTCGAGTCCCCATCCCTGGAGGGATTTAAAAGAAGGAGAGATGAGGTGCTGAGGGACAGGGTTTCGTGGTGGGATGGCAGGGTTAGGGGAACGGTTGGACTCGATGATCTTAAAGGGCTTTTCCAACCAAAGTGATTCTATGATTCTTTCCCAACTCCAATAATACCCGTTTGTGCCCAGGTCGGAACAAACACGATGGATAATCCTTTGCTCAAGTACAGCGCGAAAGAGTATTTCTTCAAAGCCGCTCTGTGCCACTTCATCGTGGATGAGCTGAACGCGAAGGTCAGTGGGCTCCGAGCCCTGCTCCCAAACGTTCTGCCTCCCTCGTAACCGACCTCTGCCGGCTGCGGCACCTTCCTGCGCGCAGGGGGGGTTCGCGTGGCTGCGGCACGGGCTGACGCGTGGAAGCGCCCTAGGGCCGGGTCGGATTTACTGCGAATGCTTCCCCAAGCGCTCTGTGCAGTCTTAAGGCTAGAAGGCAAAAATTGAATTAAAAAGCAGGTGGGTTTGTGTGAAACGAGCCTAACGCCGCCTTCTCTCTTCCAGCTCGCGCTCGAGAAGTACGAAGAAATGTTCCCCGCGTTCACAGATTCACGGGAGTGCAAGCTATTGAAAGTGAGTAAAGAGCAGTCGCGCTGAGAGCGCCCGCTGCCCGGTGCTGTTCCACCTCGCCGTAGCTCGGGTCGCTCACTTGAGCGTCATTTATCTGAACGGTTTAGAGGACATTGGACGCACTTTGCGCTGGGTTTATCCCAGGCTTGCAGAAGTTGCTGCAGCGGAAAGATGATTGTTCTGGCTGACTTAAACCCAACCCAACCTCTTTGTGTGTTTGTGGCGGGTGGTTTGAAGAGACTGTGAGGGCGCCGTGGGTGCCCCGTGGCTGCAAGGGGTCCCCCCCGCCCCTGGGGACGAGGTGCCTGTGTACCGGCCCCGGGGGAACGCACGGTGACAGAGGATTTTCCTAATTTTTTAATGGTGTTCTAGAAACTGCTGGAAGCCCACGAGGAGCAGAACTGCGAGGCGTACACCGAGGCGGTGAGTAGCCACGAATTTGCGAAGGCGCGCTCGTGGATGGCGGCTTGTTCCTTTTTTTTTTTTTTTTTTTTTAAATCTTTTTCGGGGCGCGGGTGCAGTTCAATGCCCGGTAACTGGGTGCCCAAGCCCCCGCATCCTGTGACCGAGCCCCGAGGGGCACACCACCGGGCGCGGCGCTGCTTAACCCTCCCGCCGTGAAGCTGCCCGAGCTGCTGCCAGCCTCTGCTCTCGCACGTCCCAAACTTAATACTGTAAAAATGACTGGTTTGCCACTGGGAGTTAAGACAAGGTCCTGCCTGGGTTTGCATCACCACCCCTTGGTCTTTGGCTTTAAAGCGCTCCGTGTGCTTTTGGGTAGGCAGGGATCTTTTATTTTTTTTTCTCTGGGAGGACCAGGAAGCTGTAGAAGATGGCGTGGCGTGAGCTGCAGGGCGCTGCTTCTGCAGCAGTCCTGTTGCTTTCCAACAGCTTCCTTTAAACCATTTTTTTTTTTTTCCTCCTAACAGGTGAAAGAATTCGATTCGATATCGCGGTTGGATCAGTGGCTTACGACCATGTTGCTCCGCATCAAAAAGTCAATCCAAGGAGAAGGGGACGGCGACCTGAAGTGAAGCGTCCCCGGTGCCTGTGGCGTGCAGCCGGAGTAACCTGGGCCTGCGTCGCAGCCAAGGACCGCTGTGGGATACGTGATAAACCACCTCGCTTTGTTTTGTCGCTTACACCTCAATGACGTGTGTGTTCCTTTAGCCTCCTGCTCTTTGTCGTGACAGCGTGGGGGGGGAGAAGCGATGCCCTGGGTCTCCCCGGCAGCCCCTCTGGCAGAGACCCCCCCCCTCGGGTTTGTTAGCTGTGAGCCCAGCGGCTGCTCTCGCAACTGTCGTTATTTTTCTCCTGCTGTTCTGTCTTAAGGCTCAGTCTCGGTGATTCCAGCATGTAAATACTTTGTCCACGCCAGCGCGGTCCCAATAACGGCTTCCGAGCTCTTGCTGTATTGTTGCCGTTGTCTGTTTCTACACGGACCCCTCCTCTGTCGGATACACTTGGACCTTGTGCTTTTGTTGGTTTGTTTTGGTTTTTTTTTTTTTAAATTGAGCTTTTTTAATGGTAAGGCTTTGTGGGTCTCATATAGAGTGCGCATATACGTGCTGTACAGACACCTGTGTGCACGTGCAAGTGCAGAACGCGCGACGGGGCGGTGCCAGCCCTCCGGAGAGGCGGTGCGAGCAGACCTCGCTCGTGGTGTGTTTTCTATTTCAGATCTAAATATAAAATGTAAGGGTCTTCTCTATTTTCTTGGATCTATTTTTTCCGCTCACTTTATTTTGTGGCGCATCCCACCCCTCCTACCCCACGATGGCTTTGCCCCAGTAATAATCTATTTTTCTAACGCCCCGTTTACATGCCCCCCCCCCCCCCCCCCCCGCTGCTGTCTCTGTGCCCCTCGGGTCCCGTCCTCTTTGCTGGGGGCGAAGCCGCCTCGTTCTTGCGCAGCGCGGAGGTGTTGGCGGAGACACGATGTTACGTGGAGAGCGTGGTTGAGGTGTCTGGGCGACGGCTGGAGCCAGCTTGCTTTGATAAGGTGTAGACAGGCTTAAGAATTCCCACGGTCATTTCGGAAACGTGTTTTATGATGTCTGTGGCCCAGGCCCTTCCGTGCGCTGCTGCCTTCAACCTAGAGCTGATCAGGCTGCCTGTTTTTTCCCGGGCAGGCGTTAAGGAGGGCTCGGGAGCCTGCGCAGTTTGCCCGCCGGAGTCATCACGCAGTATTTCTCTGTAGCGAAGGGATTTCCAGCTGCGCTGTCGCCACATGAAGAATTGCAAAATTCATTGCTTTGTTTGGCACAAGTGCTGTTTCGGTGGGCCGGAGTGGGCTGCTTTGGTGGGTGCTGCTGCCCAGTCTGGGCTCTGCCCCTCCTCTCTCTCGGAAGCGATCGCCTCTGCTCGTGTTCTGGCAGCCCAAACGCTGCCTTTTGCATTCTCTTCGGTTCCGTTTTAATCCAGAACTTCATTTGAGTAGAACAGTTTGGCTTGCTGGTCTAAGGGGTTTGGGTCTACTGAAGTGGGGCTTTACCACTGACTTACAAAAAGAAAACCAAAAAAACCCACTCCTGGTAGATGCCAAATTATTTCCATTTCTTTGTTTTCCTGACTGGTCTGGCTGGGCGCTCGTTCTCTGTAGGCGGTTCCGTGCATCCTCGCCTGCCGGGGAAGACCCCTGAGCTGTGCAGAACTGGCACGGTGAGCGCGTTACAAAAGCCCGGATGGACAAAAGATTTTTGCCCCGGATGGGCGGATTTCTCAGTAAAGAAATACGTTACGGTCCCGGGCTGCCTCCACCCCGAGGCGGGTGCGCACCCCGGCTCACTGGGGACAAGGACCCGCTGCCGTTTTCCGAGGGCGTCCCGCCCGGTCCCGGCGTCCTTCGCCAGCGCCGCCGGGCTTAGGAGCTGCTGGCGGGGCAGGGAGGCACTGGCGTCGCTGAAGCTGGGTTCGCTGCAGCTCTGCTCGCGTTCTGGGGAGGGCCCAGCTGCTGCTGAACCTCCCGGCGTGAAGAGGATGGGGCGGGAAGCGTTTTTGTTTTAACTGACCTGTTCCCTGAGCGAGCAGAGCCCCACGGTGCCGGCGGGTTGGTCTTGGCTTGTATCCAGCACCTCCGGAGCCTTGGCGAGGGGCGCTGAGGCCCAGGCCCCTGAAGTCGACTGTTCCTAGCGTCACGCAGAACCGCGGTGGGTGTTTTATACCTTTGCTTGTCATCGTCGTCGTTCGCTTTTCCAGTCGCCAGTACTGGGCACGGTTGCGGTAAGGTGCAGGCGGAGCAGGAGCCCGTAGCCGTGGGGTTGCGTGGTCTGGCGCTGCGCTCTGGGGTAACAGCATCAAAATCCCGACGTTAGTTGTGTGTCCGTAGGCTGCAGCATGTCCTCCAGCGTATCCCTGGTAAATGGTGACTGTTTAAAAATGACAAATCTGCCACGCTGCTGTGTTTCCCTTCTCCCCCCATACACAACTCTGTACTCTGAAGACGTATTCATGAAATGGCCTTAGTGAGAATATCCTGCTCTGTGTGAGTCTGTACGTTAATAAAGGTAAAACCATCGATGTAAGCAGTGGTGAACGTTCTTCCCTGGAAAACGCCCGGCCTGAAGCCGGAGAGTGTGATGGTAAAAGCCAGCGTGCGCAGCGGGTTGGTGACCAACTGTTAGGTACAGCCCAAGGGTGAACACCCTACAGGAGAGCGCTGGCTGATCGCATCCCAGCGACCCTCGCACCGCTGAGCTGCCTGTGGTACAGCACGTCACCTGCAGGAGATGGGAACACCCCAAAGCGCACATTTCCTATTTTTTCCGGCGTGTTTCCTAACGCCCAGCTAAAGGTAAGCTCCGAGCGTCCGCTCCCGACGGGTGGGAAGGGAAAGCCTGGCCCAGGCTTCCGCAGTGCTGTCCCAGCCCTCGCTGGCGGCAGGGCCTGAGGAAGAGGAGTGGCACCCAGCAGCCCCAGGCCCACAGAGGAGCCGAGTGAGGACTTACCCCAGTCGTAGCACGTTACGTGGAGGGTATCGGAGCGTCCGTAGGGTCATGGAGTCACTGGGAGGGGCGGTCGTAAGATTTCAGTATTTTATTAGGAACATTTCATACAAGTAACTCCCTTCCGTACATTCCTGGAGTACAAAAGTTTCCCTGGCTACAGGTACTAATGCGCAGACTTTAAATATATCTACAAACGCGTTACATTGGTCGTGGGGAATACTGAGCTTCAACAGGAACATCGCGCTTGAATAAATATTTCAAATATAACCTCTTGGAAATGTTCTCTTTAAAAAAATTCCCTTTCTATAGATTAAGTTTTGATTCCATGGTTAACACATCAGGCATCCCTTTAAGGTTCAAAAATAGCTCTATGCCATGCTCTGGGTATCTTTATTGCTTTGCCAACCCCTAAGCCTCAGAACGGGCCCTAGCAAGGCTTGATTGTGCTTACCTTTACGCTAATGCAATCTTTCAGAAGAGTTTTTCTCACAGCTTTAGCTGAGAAAGCTCCTGTGGAAATACTACATTAACATCGAAATAAAGAGGCACAGAAAAGCAACAGGAAAATGAATTGGAAAAGCTCTGGAGTTCTACATGGTGGCTCTGGGAATCTGGGCCTGAGGTTGAAGCTGTAACCATACACAGCTGCTCCCAAAACCCAGCGTTGGCCCCATCCGCTGTTCCTTTGTCAGGGCCAACCCTTTCAAAGGTTCCACCCCAAATCCTTCCAAGTGCTGCGGGGAGGTTAATGCGAGCCCGTGACTTTCTCCTTCCAGTTCAGCTTCGGCGTTAGCAAAGGTGCCCGAGCTTCAGGAAACGCTTACCCTGGGCAGAAACTCAGCCGGGTTTCCCGGCCGCGGGAGGAGAAGGGGAGGTGATGTTAAGGGAGGAGCTGCCTGGCTTGGTAAGAAAGGCCCGAAGCGACGCGCGGGTCTGCTGGCGACCGGTGGTGCGGGGACCCAAGGCCGGTGGGGGTGGGAGCAGGCTGTGTTGAGGGGGAGTCATGCTCCGGACCCCTAGGCCTCACATTTCCTAATTTCAAACAAACAGGGTGCGTCACCAGGGTTATGCCACTGAAATTCAGCAGCAGCTGCCAATCAATCAGGAAAAGCCTTCAAACTCTTAAGTCTGTGCGTCGCTTATGTTCCTAAGGCCCGGCTCTTACCCTGCTGGGGACAGCTAAACAGGTGCCAGCCTAAAACTGCCACTGGGATTCCAGCGTGGCCTGACAGACAAAAGTATTCACAACCTGGGAAGTAAAGGCCTACATCCCTTGAGCAGTCCAGTGCGTTTTTCACTTACTTGCATCTTTCTATGCCATTAGTCTTACGCACCCTGCCTGCCTCCCGTCGGTATCTGGATTTGCCTCTGGAGACTCTCGCCCTACTGGTGGAATGAGCTGTAGCAGCTCGACAGCAAAGTGGTAATTAACTTCTCCCAGCGGAGTATGACTGAATTTAAAAGCGGCTGTGCAGTTCTGAGCGACGGCCACCTTCAAGTGACAGTGGAGAACAGCACTGCTGGTCCAGCAGGAAGCAGCTCAAATACAAGCTAACAGGAAAACAGCCACCAGCTGTGCTTCCACCCTAGGCTTTTCGTAGATGTTTTTACAAGAGATGTTTTAGGTCTCTTAATTGCAAAGTTATCTGTAAGCAGGGGCAGTTAGAAGGTGAAGACTGCCTGAATGCCAAGTGTCAAACTGCACCAGGTGTCAGGGAAACATAAAAAACACCACTGCTGCCTGTACGGGCACAGCTTCCCCACTAGAGAAGCAAAGCCCCTGGAAAGAAACCCCCTGCATCGTTCCGCAGCCTGCTCACCTGCCCTGGCTCACTGCTTGGATCTTTGGCAAAAGCGGAGATAAACCAACGCTTCCTGAAAAGCACTTCAGTGACACTGACTTTATGTATGACCTTCCACTAGGGGAAGCGCAGTTCACATCACTAAGCTCCTAAACTGAGAAACACAACCACCTTCCTCTTGCTGTTACGCGTGTCAGCGAATCAACCCGCACTCACCCTCGCACCTTCTTTACAACCCACCCCAAGAGGCGCTTGCTGTCGCTGCAGGCCCACTAGAGCAAACAAGCTGAACTACACCCTTTGATTCGTAGGGAATAAACTTCCTGGGACCTCTGCCTCCTCCTCCACCACCCTGCAGACGGAGCTGAACGCTTTGGAGGTGGAGAACAAATCTTTTTTTTGAGGAAATTCTGGCAATCCAGTGCAGGGCTTTCACCTCTAGCCCTGCTTCCCTGTAACAGCTTCCCCCCTAGGTCCCTCCCTCAGTAGGGTATTGGCAAAGTCAAAGGAGCACACAAAGGGTGCAGCTTAAGCTGGATTTGTACAGACCAAGCTATTCCATGTTCACCAGAGCGTGGAGCTGCGGCTGCATGGAGTCTGTCTGTGTGTGCAGCACTGTCAGCTCACTTAAGGTGGTAGCTATAAGGGCTTCCTGGGGTCCCGGAGTCCCGTCGGACTTACAGTCTGTTCCCGGGGCAGAACCGTTGTCATGCAGCACAGTCACGCTCCCCGGGACAGCGGTCAAGTTTTGATAGTGGCCGTTTTCGGAGAAAGACAGCTTTTCTGGTATTTTGGGTGATGCGTCGTATTCTTTGTCGGGAAGTTCCGTTTTGTGACCTTCATCATTCTTGGATGCTCCTTCAACAATGACAAGGAAGGACTTCCAGGGCGTGTTTTTATCGTGTATCTGAAAGAAAAGCCCAACCCAAAACCAGAAGGTTGAGCACACGATGACTGTCTGAGAGGCAAAAACTTGGGCCCAACTCATATCCACCTCTGGTAGAAAAGGTCTCTCTCTTCATCCCACATAGCCATCCCAAAGGTAGGTCAGTACGCATCCACGTGCAAATCTGTGTCCCCAGTGAGCCCCCCATTTTCCTAAAGTGTCTAACGGGGCCAGCAGAGAGCCTGGCCCAGACAGTGAATTCTCCCAGCATTGCCACTGTGTGGGGAACATGCTCAGAGGAACAAACCTGGGACCAAACAACCCTCAGGCATGACCTGTACAGGCCTCGCTGCAACGGATTAACAATGGCTTCCCTGCGGACTCGGGACCAAACACGAAGCATCTGAGTGTTGTAGTGCCACGGCAGAGAGAGGACGCTGTGCTAAACCCAACAACAACTGGACAGGAGGTCCTCGCCGGGCCTGACAGAGCTGACAGGTCAGCACCTGGCCACGGAGAAAGGCTGTAAGGGCTACAAGGCGGGGGGGGGGGTTACAGGTCCTTACCGAAGTGTGCCGTCGGAGGGTGGACTTGTCAGTGAACGTCCGCCCGCAGGCGTTGCACATGAAGGGCTTCTCGCCGGTGTGTATTCGATGGTGCCGCTGCAGGGCGTTCAGCTGCGTGAACTGCTTACCACACTGGTCACAGCAGTAGGGTCGTTCACCTGAAAGCAGAGCGCGGCATTAGGGGGGTGATGTTGGGGAATTACGAGTGGGGTGATGTCGGGGAATTACAAGCGCTGCTCAGTGGGGGACCCCAGGTAACCCCTGTACATCATCAAACGACAAGGCACATGCAAGCATCTTCAGAAAAAAAAAAAAACAAAACGTATTCTGGGCTGCATCAGGAGAAGCGTGGCCAGCAGGTCGAGGGAGGGGATTGTGCCCCTCTACTCTGCTCTGGGGAGACCTCCCCTGGAGCCCTGCATCCAGCTCTGGAGCCCTCAGCACCAGGAGGACATGGAGCTGTTGGAGCGGGGCCAGAGGAGGGCTACTAAAATGCTCCGAGGGCTGGAGCACCTCTGCTCTGAGGCCAGGCTGGGAGAGTTGGGGGTGTTCAGCCTGGAGAAGAGAAGGCTGCGGGGAGACCTGATTGCGGCCTTTCAGTACCTAAAGGGGGCCCATAGGAAAGATGGGGAAAATCTTTTTAGTAGGGCCAGCTGTGACAGGACAAGGGGGGATGGTTTTAAACTAAACCAGGGTAGATTTAGACTGGATGTAAGGAGGAAATTCTTTACGATGAGGGTGGTGAAACCCTGGCAGGGGTTGCCCAGAGAGGGGGTGGAGGCCCCATCCCTGGGAACATTCCAGGCCAGGTTGGACGGGGCTGTGAGCAACCTGATGTGGTTCAAGGTGTCCCTGCTCCTGCACGGGGGTTGGGCTGGGTGACCTCTAGGGGTCCCTTCCCACCCAAAACATTCTATGATTCTATGATTTCAGAATTCTCACAGTTGGGTAAATGTTGACACACCTGAAGCAAGCAGCTACTCACAGAGTAAGGGCTAGGCCCGTAGCCTGCATAAATCTGTGCAACCACTGAAGCCTCCACAGTTTTCACGTGTATTTTCCGTTAGCAGCTAGAGTCCTATCCCAGAGTACAAGCTTTCCTGGGTACGTTCTCTGAGCACGAATACCAGAGCTGCTCTAGGGTCTCTCCAAATACATCACAAACTCTCTTGCTGCAGTCGCTGTATTAAGCGCTTTGTGAAACAACCACTGTTTCCTCCTTCCCTGGCTAAGGTAGAAGAAGGGGCACCAAAAACCAGTCTCTACAGATGCAAGCGGCGTCACAGAAAAAGACAACATACCAGACCAGGAAAAAAAAAGGAAAACATCAGCACTGCTGTGCTGGCCTCCCATGCTGCCCCTACAGTAACGCCACACCAGATGTGTAAAGCAAGAAGTAAAGCAAGTGCAAGGCATGGCAGCCAAACGAAAATTTTGTTAATGGAGAATTCTGGCAAGGATGCTTTCTACAGGGCGGCACTGGGTAAGAAAGCACGGTGTTTATGACATGATGAAAGCAAAACAAGCATTTGCAAGCTGCTGTTCTGCTGAGTAATGTGGACTTTGAGAGAGCGGATAAGAAAACTTAAGAGAGAAAGCACGTCTAAGATGGCAGGGGAGGTATGGAATTTAGAGCTAGCCCTGGGAAGAGACCAGAGGAAGGGTAAGGGAATGTAAAATGGAGAAATGCTACGGTTGGGAAGACTGGAAGTGACTGTTCCCCTGTCCTTGACACTGACGCAAGGCCCGGGCCACAGCACAGCAGTATCTGAAAGTCAGTGTTACTGTTCCCACGGTCACTGCTTTCTGCTCAGCAGACCAGAGGAGCGGGAACGCAACAGGCGCTGAAGAGAGAGCGGGAGAGAATGCAAACGTGAAAGGCGGGCAAGCAGACACGGACGAGACCAGCGCTCTGCAAGTGCTTTGCTCAGAGCTAAAGCAGACACAGTTCTTTGGTCACGAATAACCCCAGCAGCGCTACAAAGGGTGTCTGCACAGCTCCTGGAGGTATTTCGGAGAATGGCGGTAACTTGGTAAGCACGGGCAGCAGAACCGGGAGAAGGGAAGCGGATCAAAGAACACACTGCATCAAGAATTCAAACCATGCACACAGGTGTCCTGGTTTCAGCTGGGATAGAGTTAATTTTCTTCACAGAAGCTAGCATAGTGCTGTGCTTTGGATTTAGTGCCAGAAGAATGTTGATAACACGCTGATGTTTTTAGTTGTTGCCAAGCAGTGCTCAGACTGCTCAAGGACTTTTTGAGCTTCTCCTGCTCGGCCAGGGGCATAACAAGCTGGGAGTACAGCACAGCCAGGACCCAAACTGTCCAAAGAGCTATTCCAGACCATAGAACGTCATGCTCGGGGGGGGGTTGGTGGGTCGGTCGGTCACGGGGAGAGTGATCGCTGCTCGGGGACTGATCGCTGCTCGGGACGGGCTGGGCATCGGTCGGCGGGTGGTGAGCAATTGCATTGTGCATCATTCGTTTTGTATATTTTGTTATCATTCTCATTATTACTATTATTATTATTTTCTCTTATTAAACTGTCTTTATCTCAGCCCTCGGCTCTAACCTTTTTCCCCTTCCCGATTCTCTCCCCCATCCCACTGAGGGAGGGGGGGGAGTGAGCGAGCGGCTGCGTGGTGCTGAGTTGCCAGCCGGGTTAAACCACGACAACAGGGTAGGAATTAAAGTATTGGAAAATCCTAGCGGAGAAATTCCTTGCCTGAATTATGCAACTGTGAAGACTACGGCTTTAAATCGTGGCGGTTTGTTTCAAACAAAGAGAGCACCCCCTACCTGTGTGAACTTTTATATGCTGGTAGAGCGAGTTCCTCTGTGCAAACGTTCTGAAGCAAACTTCACATTTGAACGGTTTGGATCCAGTGTGGATTCTGTTGTGGTGTTTCAAGTACTCCTTGGAGGCAAAGCTCTTCCCGCACGTTTCACACATAAAAGGCCTTTCCCCTGCGGCAAGGGTGAAAAGGGAGAATTAAACCAACACAGCCTTTGAGAACAGTGTTAAACAGCAAAAACTGAACGCTGTTAGAAACAAATCAACCATGGGCCAGCCTCACAGAAGGATCTGAAGGGGCCACGGTGACAGCGGTGATGTCTGCACAAAGCACAGAGCTTTCTTGTGAGCAACCCGCCCCAAACCCCCCGCAACCCACCCCAAACCCCCCCCCAAGTGCGAGGGCAGCCACACCTCTGCCACAGGACCCCAACAGCTCTACACAGCGTGGGAAAAGCCCTGCCAGACCTGCCGCTGGCGCTCTGCTCACCCCCTCGGGAGTACCCTGGCTTACTCTCATCACGAACACAACGCCGCGTGCCTCTGATGAAAGGCCTCCACGCAGAAGCTGCCAATTTTAGTGAGAGGCATCTTGAACAGCGCTCTTGGGATTTTATTTCATTGTAATTTCAGGTTTTCTGCTATCCACCTTTACTCACAAGTCACCGGCAGAAGGCAAGACGGTTTTAAGATGGGTTGATGAAGAGATGCAGAAGCACCACACGCAACTCGTGGCGGGTACGAGGGGTCAATTCAAAACGCCAGCTTACGCCGCGAAAGACAGCTGGGAGAAGGCCACGTGCTTTTGAAAGGATCAGAATAAGCCAAGACAGCTGTTTTCTATTCCTTGGGCTATGTTTTCTATTCCTTGGGCTAACTGCTCCAGACGTGCAGAGAAATTGCTTTTCTTGGAAGAATTCAGCTAGACCCCTTACTGATGACAGATCTTTGGATATCGCAGACTATCCAAGCGGCCACTCAACGGCAGATCCCAGACAGATGAGGGGAGAGAGTTCCCTCCTTTTATTCTTTCATCGGCTCCTTTTACTCTCTCCCCTGTCTGCCTATCCACCTATAGGAACCTTTCTCAGAAAAATCTTGTCTGGGGATGAGAATATCTCATTTTATATATTAGAAAACCCAACAAAAAAGCATTTTCTGCATGAAAACAAGATCTCCTGGTTTCAGAGCGGGCCGCCTCCTTTACGTCGTACATTGAGAAAGCAAGCCTTACCTGTGTGACATCGTTTGTGATATATAAGCATGTGATTCTGAGTGAACCTGGCGCCACATTCATCACAGACAAAAGGTTTTTCACCAGTATGGATTCTGAAATGAGAAAGCAACGTTAAAGCGCCGAGGTAGGGGGGCTCTTTCCTCTGCAGCACAACGCGAGTTGTCTTTACGTTGTGGCTGCTCTCCGAAGAGCGACTGTAGGCCCGCGCAAGGTTTTAGTGTCATTCAGAAACACCTTCAGCGTCCTGGTTTCTGCAGTGCTGCTTTTACTGCTCGATCCTGCATGTGCTGCACGATCAAGGCCCAGCCTCAGACATTTCTTTAGGGTAAAAACAAATTGTTAAAAGGTAAAAATTGAGTCAAGTTTAGAAAACTTGTACCCAGACAGACTGAAAGAAAAACATAGCTACCTTTTGGGATCTGAAGTAAAGCAGCTTATCTTTACATTGCTGATACTATCCGTAAAATATTCCAGGCAGAACATGAGGGATGTGTTCCCTGGCGCGCTGCTCTTGCAGGGCCATCAAGGAGAGAGTCACCGGCTACTCTGGAACAAGCAGCACCCGATTGGGGAATAAAAAGGTGCCACTTGTATACAGGTTCCTTGCTCCCACCCCAAGCTTGTGCTATCCTGCGCGTACAGGAAGGGCAGTTTACAGAATCGCTGCCTGCGCCAGTTTAGCTTCAATTTTTGAGCCCACGTGCGCTTCGGGACACTTTTGAATAGCGCTGCAGGAACACAGCCAGCAATAGCCAGTTTTCCTGGTGGTATACATCAACGTGAAGAGCACAGATGTAAAAACACGTACAAAAAGGTGAGAAATTCTCACCACAGACTGTCACAATACACAAGTTAGGACAGCACTGAGTTTCCAGCATTCAACAAGCTTACTGAATAGTCAGAGCGGTTCACAATGGAGGACAAACTCCACTTACGCCCAAACCTAGTTGTTTAAGCAGCGCTAAGGAGTTACTTGTGGTTAGGAAAGGACACGTGGTGGAAGAGAGATGCCATAGAGCTGCGTCAGCAATAACATCGCAGGAGCGCTCCGGTAAAACATCTTCTGGATGCGCTTTCTACCCCTGGGAGTAAACCCACTGACTTGAAAAGGGGCAGTGAAACGAAGGGGTGGTTGATGAACCCTTCTGCCTTGCAGGGAACACCACCTAGGAATACGCTGAGCACCACCGCGTTCCCTTTTGGGGATGTGAGCGGTTAGTACTTCGGGGTATTTCTTCCATACCTCCCCCTCCACGCTTCCTCCCTGGCTGTAACCTGGACTTTGGCTTGCAGGTGACTGCTTTGGTAGACTAATAAAACCCCCTAACAGTTTGCCTCGATAACAACATCTCCCCCGGGAACTCTCTAGACCGTTTGCACCTCCGCCGCCGAGTCTCACTGCGATGTAAGCGCTACAACCGATTTCACCAGCTCCGCGTGGGTGCCTTCGGCGCTTCACTCGCCTCCAGACGGTGACACGTCAGCCTGTTTTTAATCACATATCAGCTGTTTTCTACGCTCAGCACCCAAACCTGGTGTTCTTGAATTTAACACGCGGCCAAATCTTTTTAGAATATTTTCATCCTTATTGCATAACATTTTTCTACTGAGTATTAGCTGACATAATTGTAGCCCCAATCCTACACATAATTTGGCACAGGGGTGCCAACATCCCGTTGGCTCTTAATAGCTCTACTCCCATGAGAAAAGTTAACTGTGTGCTTCAGCAGCGGCAGGCCTCAGCCCGTGCACCCCTACTTTGGCTTAAAGAAAATTACAGCAACTCCCTTAACCTGAAAAGCGGGGAAAAAAAAAGCTATGGGGAAAAAAAAAAAAAGGAAATATGGAAACTTTCCAGTCAGTCATGTTTTACATCCCCACTTCACTTGAAGGCTCAAGGTGTGTTCCAGGGGACTCTGCTTCTCCCCCCAGAATCTAACAAGGCCAGTTAAGTCTGTTCATACCTCATGTGTGTTTTAAGTGCAGAAGGCTGAGAAAATTTAGCCTCACACTCTGTGCACCCATAAGGCTTGTCGCCTGTATGCGTCCTTTCATGGAGCCTCAAGGCAGTTTTGGAGCTCAACCCCTTTCCACACTGTTGGCACTGATGACGCTCCCCACCACCCTCATGAACCTGGAGAATGTGCCTCTTGACGTCCTTCTTCCTCTTGAACTTCTTACCGCAGAGCTCACAAGGGAAGTGGCGCTCGCTGCTGTGGACATGGCGCTGATGGCTTTTTAGGTTGCACCGGTTGGCAAAGGTCTGACTGCAGGTTTCGCACCGATAAACGATTTCAGCCGCAATGCCGTGGCTGTGCTTTATGTGCTTGAGAAAGCTTTTCTCATACAGGAATTCCTTCTCGCATGTGCTGCACTTGAAGTTACTGCCTCGTTTCTTTTTGTCCTCTTCAGATTTTTTCAGGTTTTCTTCCGATTCACAGTTGCCATCGCATTCTTCGCTCTCAGGTTTGATGTTGTTCTCCGCTTGCTCCTCCTCCCTCTCCATATCGCACATTTCCTGACCTTGAGGATATTTGTTTTCTTCAACAGCAACCTCTGCATTCTTCTGCTGCTCTCTCAGCCGCCGTGTGTATTTCTTCTTCGGGATTTCCACAAACACTTTCCTCCCAGCCAGTCTCCCGCTCGCCCTTCTGATTTTGGCATAAGGAGGCTTCATCATCTCCTTCTTTTTGTCTACTTTCTCTTTCGATTTGGTAGCAGGCATCTCAGGAGACATTCCGTTGCTGGGCCTGCCTACCGGGGAATCTGCAGGATCCAGAGGACAGTCTGCCTGGTCAGCTTCTGCCACAGCAGCTGCTTTGGACTCGAGCAAAAGGCTTGGCTGGGTAGCGCTCTCTTCCTCGGAGTTCTGTGATTCTGAGAAGTTTTGCAACTCCAGCAGCACCGATTCAAGCATCTGCTTCTTTAATTGAAAGCACGTTTCTGAGAGGTCCAAGCACTTCAGCTTTTCGGCTATTTCCAGCATGCGCTGCACCCTGTCTTCTTCCACTTCTACCTTAGCAGTATAGACAAACTCGAGAAACGAAGCAAAATCAGCAACCTGGACCTCGTTCAAGAACACGTTGGTCCTTGGGCCATCCATGCCCTTCTCATTAAGGAACACCTCCTTGAAAAATTTGCTTGTTGCTGCCAATACAGCCTTGTGAGCAACAAACTCTGCCCTGACGCCTTGATACTCCACGCTGACAGTCACGTCGCAGAGGTGGCCCAGGAGACGCAGCTGGTGCATTTCATTCAGCAGGTTGATAGGCGAGGACTTGGATTCCAGTAAAACTGCATTACTTTCCATCTTTCTTCTCTCTGCAAAAAGCTGTTAACAACATTGCACATTAGCTATTTGCACGGAAGCTAACAAACCCAAAGATTTAAGTGGCCAAAAGTCACGCCCAGGCTTTCGAGAGCGCTTCACTTCAGATTTCAGCACTTAAGGTTCTTGAGCTTCAGAGACCTGACTTTCAAAGGAGCATTGTGAAAAGCCTGGCTAGAAGCGCAGATTTCAAAAAGCATCACCCTAAGTGGCTGTACCTAAAACTGTGCCGCCAGTCGTGCGCAGAGATTGCTCTGAAGTTAATTTCAGTTTAAATCTCACCCGTAATTTCACCTGAAACACTTGAGACTATTAGAACCTGTAATAGGGACAAAGCAAACAGGAAGATCAAAAGATGTGTTCTCATTAAGGCACATGAAATTAAGAAATTATTCGCCCTCCTAGTCAGGCAATAAGAGAAAGGTAAGATTAAGTAAAAGTTAACTGCAATCCTAAATAAACACTTCCTTAAACAGGCTTTTGAGATAAGACTTTTAAACAAGACTCGGATAAAATTCCAAATGCTTAACCGACCAAAGCGTAGGAGACTGCGCAATCATATTCTCAGACTGTAAACCGAAGGAACGACAAAACTTCCTCGAAGTGTTTTCTTTTTGAAAAAAACCTCATCACTCAGAATGGACTTACAGCCTCTAAATTTCAAATGCCTGTTTATAGCCTTACAGGGGCATCACCATTTCCACTACCTTTTAGGTTACGTCGTGTTTCCACGTAACATTTTAAGCTACTCCAAAGTTCTCAAAAGAACCAAGGGTTTGTTTTTTTTTTAAAAGAAAGTTTGCTCCCAGAACAAACAGTATTTCTGTGAACTTTGACGACACTCTAAGCCACAGCTCCCCTGCAATTTATTGAGTTTCACTGTGTTCCTACCAACTATGTACGCATGCCTTTTGAACACGAAGAATTTCTTTCCACTTTCTAAAAGTTAACTAAGGTTTCTTCCCTCTGTATGTGCTCGGGTACAGTAGACTCACAGCCTTTTACACACAGGACGCTAGAAATCTTGCTCAGGAGGATAAATTAAAAAAAAAAGTGTACAAACAGAACAAAATTTATATTAATACAACAGTAAGGAAGCCATATGAAGCATGAGAGGGAGACACAAGAATAATATTCATAGCCTCAGAAAGAGATACCTTCTGCTCCCATAGAGCTATGAACTCAAATTTTGGTCCATATGCATTTCCACAACCCAAAAGTTAGACTCGCATCCCAGTACAATTTTCTGTTAAAAGTTTTGACAAAATATTTTCAAGGAGTGGTAAAACAGAGCTACAAAGCACGCACATTCATGGAGATTATCAGTAGCCATGTAAAATGAATGCTTTGTGGAGCAGGTACTATGGAAGGCAAAAAGCCGCAGGGAGCCCCTGCCCTAAGGAGTTTACAAACAAGGCAGACAAGACTCGAGGGAAACAGAATCCTTTCCCCAACGTCACGCCACAAGCAAGCGGGAGAGCAGGGAACACCATCCACCACAGGCACCCAAACCCCCACCTTCGATTCTACAGAACAAGATTATCCTCGGATCCAAACCCTTCTTATTTCCTAGCCTTTGAATCTTCAGCTCAGTAGGCTTACTATGGAGATTTAAACAGTTCCGTTAATATTATGCTAACAAATACCTAAGCACCAGTTACCGAGTTATGCTTACTACACCTAAACCAAAAGAAGGGGATAAATAATCGCCTGTGCCAGCTCAGAGCTCAACAAGCATCTCAAAATGCTGTCTGCTTTTACAAGCAAACCCCAGTACTACACTTCAGTTTTAATAGAAATGTTATACAAATGGGAATGACACAATTTGACTGCTGATGGAAAGGCTGACTCTTATAAATAAGCACAAAAGATGACGTTGAAACTTTGCTTCCCTTTCTCCACAGTCACTCTGCGATTTCTTTCCTCCCAGTTCCACTAGCACTCTGAATATTTGAGGATGAATTAAGCAAAGACTCACCAAATGCTTTATCCAAAATCATCGATGACATAAACATGTAACTTTTTTCCCCTCACAATACAATTATTTTCAAACTACTTATTATTCCACAGCTATCCATCCATTTTCCATCTGAACACACAGAAAAAGCTGTGGTTACGTGTAGACAACAGCGATCCCCAGCAGGAAACAAGAACCCAAACCACAAACTTCTCCCACTGGGGCAAACGAGCTCCTAACTGTACTCGGCAAGCTGCTCGGTTTGGGAGCTGACCGGAGACACGTGTGTTAACAGACGCATCGTTCCGATTCCTTTTTTTCTTAAGGCTGCAAAGCAGAAACCTCCTGCTCTTACCACCATAGTATTTGCAGAATCAAAAGCCACTGTGAAAACGCATCGCTCGCCTTCCACTGGTTTGGAATTTGTTCAGAGGAGGAGCACTAATCCAATGCGTGCAGTGAGACACGTTGCACTGTGAAGGCTTTTCATTGCTGCTGCTCTGGCAAGTACACTGAGCTGCTGAGAGCTGGGCTGGCACAACAACAGAAGCATGATATAGTTAAAAAAAGGCAAGGCCTGAAAACCTGCAAACTGAGCCTGCTCGCTAGGACTGGCCTGTAGAACTGAGATTCAAATAAAAGCAACTCTTGCATGCAGACCACGAATGCGTCCCCTTCCAGAGGCAAAACAAGCCGAAAAAATAGCGAGCCAGCTAGATTTAACAGATTGTGATCCCACAAGCTTATCCGTTCTTCTGCACCAACAATTCAACACAGATCCAACAGAAGAGACGCCCACCTGCCTCCTTTAGGATTGCTCTAGCTATCTAAGGATAGATAGATTGCTCTATCAAAGCCACGATATTGACACCACAACCACAGGCGCAGCCCGTGGGGCTGGAGCCGAAGTTAAACCTGTGAAGCAACGGACAGCACGGTGCCACGGACGCCCAGCCGCACTTCAGACGTCAGGCCAGAGCACCCCACGAACACCCTGCAGCCCCCGCGAGAGCGCGGGGGGCCCTCAGAGACACGCACCGAGCCCAGCGCAGGACTCCCGGGAGGGTGGACGGGCCATCGCCACGCGCTTCCCCGCAGCGTACGTGACAAGGCCACTCGCCCTCCTCCTCCCTCAGCAGGCTGCTTCTTCCTCGGCCTCTCCTGCTTGCCACGGCGGCCCGAGGATGGGCCTGGGGGAGCAGCCGCGGCCCACCGGCCCATCCCAACCCGGCCACGAGAGGGCGGCGGCCGCCGGGGGGGTACCGGAGAAGGATGCCCGGCGGCTGCCCGGTGGGGGGCGGGGGGTACCGACCGCACCGCCGGGGCAGATCCCCCTTCCCCCCCCAGGAAGGGCCGTGGACCGCGCGGGAGCGCGTCCCGCTACCTCCCCACGGCGGAGGGCAGCTCCCGGCCCAAGCGCCACAGCGGCCGCCCGGCTGCGAGGGGAAGGGGGACGGCCAGCGGCGGGGGGAAGCAGCGACGCCGCCGGGGAGGCGGGGGCCAGGCCCCCCCCCCCCCCCCGGGCCGGGCCGGGCCGCGCCGCCCCCCCCCCCGGGCGGCGGCCGGGGCGCGCCCCCCGACGCGCAGGAAGTGGCGTCAGCGGCGCGACGGGCGTTGCTCGGCAACGCGGCCCAGCCCCTCGGCACCACCACGTAAGACTGTCACCCTTACCAAATTTAACAAGTTTTTCTACAGTCAGATCTAAGCAAGTGAAGCAGTTATAAGGGAAGGATGGCCACCTTCGTTATGAGCGCATCTTTATTAAAAAAAACGCCAACAATTTCCAGCGACAGCACCATACCCGTCTGTGTTTACACCCACAAACCTGTACGTGCCTTCCCCAAGAGACCCCCTCTGTGACGTACCCAAGACTTCGCAAAAAATAAAACTCCGCAGGCAGCTAGAAGTCGCACCCACGTAACTACTTTTAATAGGGATTACGAACCCCTTTCCTCCGCCAGCGACGTCCGTAACTCCAGCTCACCCGCACAAAGACAACACCGCGCTGCAGAGCTTAATGAGGCAGCCGCAACGGACATTTGAGATCGTTAGGCCTATTATAACCTGGGGAGCCATAATTATTACGTGGCAGCCAGTACCATTCTCCATCGAGAACTGAGGTTATAAGTACAAAAGGGAGCGATCGGTGCCTGCCACGTCACTAACACTAGATGGCACGTGTTCTACTTTTTTAAGAACAACGCTTTCTGGTTTGTAAAGTTTACCTTGGTCAACTGACCAAATTTCCGGTGCTGAGTCTTCACCCATACAGGTTTCTGAGAATGTTTCTATTTTGGACCAATTATGGTCTTTTTTGGTTGTCAGATCTATTAAGAAGCTTCTCCAGTGAGCATTCCGGTCATGAATCTAGGGAAAAAAAAGGGGGAGAACAATTAGACCTGAGTTTTTCCTAACAATAGCTTTAGTAACTGAAGATTCAATCCCGTGCAAAATCAAGAAACACCGGGGTTAAGTCAGTGATACTGAGCTCAAACACAAAAGCTGAACTCTGAAACGCAAGAACAAGCCTGTTTTGCCAACTCTGCACGGATTTTCTGGCACCGCTGTCATGCAACAGTTCCAAAAGAAGTTAGAATTTTAGCATACAGGCAAAAAACCCCTTGTAATTGGAAAAAAACCCACTTCTGTTCTGTCTTAGCAGTCACTTCAAGGTCCCAAAGGACTCTGAAAACAGCTAAGCTCAGCAATCCATTTTTTCAGCATATCACAATGCTGGAAACACGTAAAACCATATTCATCTGCGACAGGAAGATGTTAAAAACCATCGTGTTACGGCTTAAAAGACTGCAGGGACTGCAGTAGCACAAAACGCGGTACCGTTCCTTTCTGAAGAGGAGGATTCAATCAGTAACGCGCATTTTAAATAACCTCTGTCCAAGATGAAGTTCTCCTCCTGAAGATGGTACAACTAGTTGGGAGACGACTGGTTTCACAGCCAGCAGTGGGAGCTGCTGCACTGCCAGTGGAAAATTCTGCACCCTTCAGAACTGCGTTTTTAAAAGCTGTCTGCAGATGGCAGAGCAATCTCCCACCCCTAATATTCATTCTTCTGCCATGTATTTATTTAATAAACATCAGAACCTAAGCACCAATGTGAACCCTCATTAAGCCAAGAAACTTTTCCTGGTAGTTAAGTGCCACCACCATGGTTTGCCTGCCACAAAGACGGCCAAGGGGCAGCGTACCGACACGTGTCTGCGCAAGGTGGACATGTCCGTGAAGGTCCTCTCGCATGCTCTGCACTTGTACGGCTTTTCCCCGGTGTGAATGCGCTGGTGGCGACGGAGAGCGCCCTGTTGGGTGAATGTTTTCCCACACTGTTCACAAAAATACGGACGGGTCTCTAAAAACAAACAAAAAAAACCCACCCAGGAAGCACAGAGTTAGAAGGCAGGTTCTTTTGGCCCCAATTTCAGCAGACAAAAAGTGTAAAGAATTTTTAAAAGATCAATATTGATAACGCGGTGCACATAGGAGGTAGGCGCTTCAGACCCTGGTGTTTAAGGTTACGTGATGAACGTTTCTTAGCTGCAAAGGAAAACCTGAGAACAGCTCCCTGATCTTGCAAGGGGAATAAGCAGCAACTACAGCCGCGCTCTGCTCAGACGTCCTTCAGCAGCACAAACCAGTCTTCGGGGCAAGCATCATCCGATATTGCGCCCTGTTCAACGAGCCAGGATTGCTACGAGCCCTGCTTCTCCTCATCACCTAATTCAAGGAGCTTATAAAAGTGGTTCTGGATTAAAACATCACCATCCAAACCGGAAAGCACTTCAGACCCGAGCTTCCAGTGCCGTTTTGTTCTCCCGGCCCTGATCAGTTTGTTTCGTTACCTGCATGGACGTTACTGTGCTGGGCTAGCGAGGCTCTCAGTCCAAACACCTTCCCGCAAACCTCACACTTGTAGGGCTTAGCACCCATGTGGCATCGTTTATGGCATTTTAAGTATTCGTTGGTGGCAAAATGTTTTCCGCAGACATCGCATTTAAAAAGGCGCTCTCCTGAGTAAACAGAAAAAGACACCCGGAATTCTTTCAGCAGAATTCTGTACTTCAAAGCTGGTTTTCAAATGTCTTTCTATCCCGAGGAGTTCCTTCCTGGTACTTGAATTCTCTTTGAGTTAAAAAAAAATAATAAAACAAACAAAACATGCACCTTCTTCAAATTCCAACTAGCAAATTTCTAGCAGTATAAAGGGAGGCGATGGGAGAAAACAGATGGAAGGAACGAAGTATTTAATGCCTACCTGTGTGGGTCCTTTTGTGGCCGGTGAGTTTGCCTTTATCAGCAAAGCAAGCCCCACAGTCCTCGCAAATATATGGCTTTTCCCCTGTATGGGACCTAAACGAAGCGAAACGCAGATGAGTATTAATAAATTAGCTCTTGTAGTGCGTTCCTAAAATAATGTATTTGAAATTACGTTCTACACGCTACAGGCAGCATGCTTCATTTTTTAAATGAAGTGGAAAAAAGTACATTCTGCTCACTCAGGAAATAGAGCACAGGTGCTACGCTAAAGCATTAAAATTCCCATTTAAGGTTTATCTTTTCCTCGCTCTCAGGCCCTACAAAATCCACCTTTCTTTCCCAAGTTATAGCTCACAGAATCAGCCTCGGAAGGGAGAAAGCAGGGAAGATGACAAGCGGATGCTGTGCTAGAGACTGAAAGTGCATCCAGATTGTCCCCAGCACGCTGCCAGCAGCAGATCTCTTGGGACATTGTAGGCCACATTGTTGCCTTCCACAACCCCTTCGTCTCGCGTCCTGTGGCCTGCGAACTTTAACTGGCAGGATATTCTCATTTTTCAGACAAAAGGCACTAAGGGAAGTCAGGCAAGTGGTGTTTCCAAACACATGCTGGACATCTGATTTTAAACTAGTTCAAATCACAGAAAGTCTGATCCTAATGTTTGGTCTTAACACTGTGCTGACTTCCCTTATTCGGACCCAAACTATATGATGTGGAAAAGCAGGGCTAATTTTGAGTTGTCAGGCAAAATGCTGCAACTCTGAGACAGCCAGTTACCCAACACAACCCCCGTGAGTCACCGTTTTGTTGCAGTCATACCGCATCTTGCACGCAGCGCAGCTCTGCTGCGGTTCAGCTGGCAAGAGATTATCTTGCCATTTCAGATGTTTTGCTGGTCCCGGATCAGTATGCCTCACAATTTTTTAAATCGCGCTAAGAATGCTTAGAAGAAAGCTACTGTCCCCATTGCATGGGTGCACAGCCTCTAGCAACAGGTTTTCTCCCGCCTAATTTAGCCCTCCAACAGCTAACACCCTCCTACAAGCTAGCTGTCATGTTCCCCGTTTGCAGAAAGATGGGAAATTCCATGGCATGATTCACCCTCTCCTGGGAGCAGACACATTTAAGAGACACCATCAGGGAGCAATTCATCCAGTCTAGCTGCAATGACTACAGAGGGAGCCCAGATGAGAAGTCCAGCTTTTGTATTGCATACAAGAAATGAAATCCCACACTAAATGACTTGCTTGGAGTGACAAAGAGTGAGCAGGGCTCAAGATCTGGGTCTCTGAGGTCCCTGACTAATTCTTCAGCTTATGCTACTTTCCATCAGAGGAGGCCGTCATCTTATTTTGAAGACCATCTCAAATGACTGGCACTTGCTTACAAGTTTGGACAGAGCATCTGTTTCAAAATCCTTACTAAAACTGACGCAATGTCCAGCTGCAGACAAAGCCTTTACATAAAAGAATTAATCACAGCTACTCCAGAACAAATTATATCCCAGTATTCCTGTTATAAGGACACACAAGGGGAATGACTCGGAACTGGGAAGTCAGGAGAGGAGAAAGAAGTGCTGAAGGACACTGGGCATGCAGGGAGCGGTAACGGGAGAAGCAGTACCGTAGGCTGACCTGGTATGGATCTTGAGTTGCGACGGCTGAGCAAATTTTGAATGACAAATGCCACATTCGTAAGGTTTTTCTCCTGTGTGCGTCCGCATATGAAACACCAGGGCTGTTCGGGAGCTGAGGATCTTCCCGCAGACAGAGCAGAGAGGGCGTTTGACCCTGCCTTCATGCTTCCGCATATAATGTGTCCTCACATCCCTCTTTCTTTTAAAAGTAGCATTGCAAAGGGTGCAGGCAAACTGCCTTTCCTCAGTGTGGACACAGGCCCGGTGCTCCTTCCAGCTATTGTAACTAGCAAACGACTTGCTGCAGATGTCACACTGATAGACTTTACCAGGCAAGCACTGATGGACATCTCTGCAGTGATCCACATACTTTTTCCGGGAAACAAACTGCTCGTTACACTTATCGCACGTTATTACGTAGGCAGATTTGTTATTCACTCCACTTTTATTTACCTTCTTGATTTTAAACTCTCCATCTGATTCACGCTCTTCACCATCCTTCTCGTTAGAGTATTCATCGTCCTCCTCAGCACAGACCTCCTCGTTACCCAACCTCTGAATACGCCCCTTCGTAACCTACCTCCTCCTCTCCCTTCACGCTCCTTTCACCTTCATCTTCATTCCCTTCTTCGCTCATTTTTTCACTTCTGGCTTCAGCTTCCTTACATTTCCGCTTCCATTCTTCTTGCTCATTGCCACAGTCTGCTTTGGTAACAGATGAACCCCCGGGTTCCTCCTCACGACTCGTGGCCTCTTCGTGCCTCGCACACTTTTGTCGCTCAGCCTCCGATGTCCCATCCCACGTCTCTCTGTCGGGATCTTTGTCACAACTTGTGTTTGTTCTACGTGCAGGTGGAACTACCATCCAATAGACAGGCATAAGTTTCCTCTCTTGCCCCGACTCATGGATTTTTCTGTTAAAATAAACAAACAACTGAGCACAACTTCAGTAAGTTCACTTGTTTCAATTCAGACATGTTTGCCTTGGAGGAAGAGTCGTTTCCTTTTAATTGTTCCTCACACCGTTTAAGAAATTAACGGCATGATTGGAGAGCCGAACAACAGGGGAAATTTTGTGTAGAGTTGGACCAGATAATTAGAGAAAATTAAAATGTCTCAACTCATCAAGGATGGAGCCTTTCAAGTATACACATTCATCATCGGACTAGTGACATAGGATGGACTGTAAATTTTCCTCCAAGGCCATGGTGGACAGGATAAGAAACTGTGGACTTAAACCAAGGGAAATATAGAACCAAGGGAAATATGGATTAAATGCCTATATGGAGTAACAAAACAGACCCCCTTATAAGCCATCAATTGCAGTGCTTAACTACTTATTGCTACTCAGTGCACAGAACGAGCTATGCCATGGCACTCACAACACACCTGGAATGTTTTTTCTGCTACGGGACTGAACTACAAACAAATTTTGACATTTTTTAAAAGGAAAGCTGAGATCCAGTAGAAAATCGCCAATCTCCTGTACCACACAGGCAGGGTACGGAGACATTTGACACGCACAGTGGCTTCTGCAGTTCTGGAAACTACTGTGCAATTTCAACATCTTATTTTCAGTCAGGCAGCACTTAATCCTATCTGGAAGCTCACACCACCCAGTACAACAGTGTGCAGGTCTTTTGGCCCATGGAAACCATATTAAAAAGCACCAAGCTGCCCCGATACTTATGAAACAGGCATTTTCTTGTGCATTTTAAACAGATGCTGATTATTTTCAGGCTCCTATTAAAAAATCCAAATCTGAGGCTTCCAGAATCACCTAACAGATTTGGTTGCACAAGTCCTCTTTGATTCAAGGGGAAATATTCACCTAAATTCCCAGTCTGGGCGACCTCAATCCAGCAATCCGGACTGAGAGCTTGATGAGGGCAATGAAAAAATCTGTGCCGATTTCAACACACTTCCAATCAGATCCAAGCAATTCTGGAACTGAAGCAGCGGGGATTTCAGGAATGTTTTTATCCTGGCACCCAGAGTGTTTTTCCTGCACGCACGGGGACACACGCACGCACACAGAGAATGCTGTACCTTACATGAGAATTGTAAGCAGACCTCTGAGCAAAGCTGGCGGGGCAGCACTCGCATTTGTACGGTTTCTCCCCGGTGTGCGTTCGTATATGGACAGTCAGGCCGCACTTGGAGCTGATGACCTTGTCGCAGTACGGGCAGGCCTGGGGATCCTGCTTCTTCTCATGCACCCTGCGGATATGCCCCTTTATGTCCTTCTGGCGCTTAAACCTCTTGTCGCAAAACACGCAGGAAAAGCCCCACTCGTCGCTATGAACAGCGAGGCGGTGCTGCCGGAGGTTCTGGTGAGTGGAGAAGAGCTGCTCACAGGAGTTGCAGCTGTACTTGACAGCCAGATTAACGTCATGCTTGAGCTCCATGTGCGACCGGTACTGCTTGATAACACGGAACGATTCGTTGCACTTCTCACATGCAATCTGCGGCAAGACTTTTGCCACGTGCCGCTGCGATTTTCTACGCTCAGTTTTACTGGCAAATTTGGAAATTAAACTGTTTTCACCTTCCCGCTGCTCAGGCAGCACATTCCCAGTTACCACACAGGCTTCCTTTGACTCAGTCCGACTTAGGAGAGAACGACTATTCTCATTTTCCAGACTATCAATATCCACGCCGAGTCCGTTTCCCATATCTGTCTTGTTACATTTCAGTAGCTTTGCTGTCCTGGATTTTGGTTCTGGAAAAGCAGTGGCCTCTTGCTCCAGGCTTGTTGGTTGGCCTTCAACGACTTTGTAGCCAGCCAGCAACTTTTTATGTTTTTGCCTATCCCAAAGTTTCCTCTGCATGGGTATTGCCACAACCTGGGAAGGGTTACTCAGTTTGTGGTGGTCCTCTTGCTGGATGCGAGTCCACTGTGGCCCACCATTTTCACACAGCTGACCTTTCAGGTGGAGGCTCAAATCTAAACCCTTCCTGCCCTCTCCTTTCACTTCTTCACAAATGTCAAGCAAATCCTTGCATTCGAGCCTTTCAGCTATTTCTTTCATCCGTTGCAGTTTTTCCGCTTCAATCTCCACTTCGGCAGTGTAAACAAACTCCAGGAAGGAGGTGAACTCTTCCGTGTAAATGTCTTGCAGAGTCACCGTGCAATTCTTGGTGTCCAGCATCTCATCATGCAGGAAAAGCCCCTTGAAATAGTTGCTGGAAGCTGCCAAGACAGCTTTGTGAACCAGAAACTCCTCCTGAATTCCGAGATGTTGTGTGTGAACTGTCACGTCACACAGGTGACCAAACTGGTACAGAGAATGCAGTGCCCTCAGGAGGTTGGGAGCAGCAACCTTGGATTTCATTAGAATTTTCTTTTTCTCCATCCTGCCAGAAAAACAGACAAATGTGTGAATGCTTGCTCTCCCTCTTCCACGAGCTGTCTTTTCATTCATGTACGACATCAATCACTTAAGAAAAGAGCTCAGTGGAGATCCACGCCCCAATTCCTCATTTACAAGATGTGGCAAAGGTCTCAAGGTTACTTCTCTCAATGCAACCGCCATCAGCAAACACACTTGGTTTATTACAGTCGCGGATTTAGATTTACGCTCTGGGATAGCCCTTCAGAGCGAATATTCTGTTGCACAGACGGTAACAGTAACGAAATATGAGCAGCATGATTGGCCCAGCTTAATAATAAAACATTCTTCGTACAAGCACTTTTCAACAGCAGAGGTCACGACGATTTACAGTGGGAACAAACATCTTTCCCCACCCCTCCTGTACCAAGGGGGAACCGGAGCGTAGCAAGTCACTTCGCTGCCGACGGTTTCCAGGCTGGTGTTGAAACGGAGCCCGTGTTTTCACAGTCACACCAGGCTCCGCTCGCTGCGCCAGGCAGCCCCTTGTGCCAAAGCAGGGGGATAAACCTTTGGATCTGGTTCAGTTTTGTTTCTGGGGTTTCTTTCCCCTCGTGTTAAAACAATCAGACCTAGTGGTTAATAAGACAGTTAGTAAGCTTGTACTGTATCTGGCCGCTTAAATAATATACAGGGACAAACTACGCATCCAGAAACAGCTACAAATTTTTTGAGGCGGCAGGAGTGTTTTATTTGAAAAAATATTTCAAAACTGCTCCTTCACAATCAACAAACAGAGAGGTCAGAAGTTTTCCGACTGTTTCAGAAATAACAATTTGCATTTCCCCACCAGCTCTAAAGACAGACACTAGCTATTATCACTGTAAATCCGATGCCTGAGAACTCCGTGGCTTTCCTGCCTCAACCCGCATATGACACCTCTACTGCCAGAACAAGAAGTCCCAATTAGCCTTGCCCATAAAGCACGACGACGACGCTGTCAACCTTACCGAGGCCTTCAGACGCTCTGATCTGATCCTCTAAGCCGATATCCCCGATCTAGCATAGTTTTTAAACATCTGCTATTTAGCACACGCTTACAACGGCTTTGTAACCCAGGGAAGAACATTAGGCCAAAATAAACAGACGATTGGGCTTGTTATTGCTTAAAGCCTCCGTTTAAGCTTGGCTTGCTCCGCTTCCCTCTCACAGTAATAACGGTTGGCAGAAAACGACACCAAACTCTACTTTCACTTCTCATCCAAATTATGTTTGACATTATATTAAATACAATCCTGGCAGATTTAAACTGCCTGATTAAGAAGACAAGTGTGTCTTCAACATAAAGTACCAGGAAGTCGAATACAATACATAGCCTGGAGTGAACAGGTTTGAATAGCAAGCTTAAGAGATAGCTTTGAGAATCCTCTTCCTATTACAGGCTACGGCAGCAAGCACCGCAGAGGATAATCATCTTCTAATCTGCAAGGTGCAAGTCACTCAACGCTTGCGACACCCCAAATAAAGTTTTAAAACTGGCATTTAAAGGTTTAAACTTATTTTCTAATGACCCTGTTAAGTGCCACCGGAACGCATACAGCTACGTTTGTAGGAAATGGACAAATTTCCCCTAGATATAAAATATCTCTACATTTGAGCTACGTGGAACCTCAAATATTTGTATTTAATTAGGGGTTTGATTGCAAGTACTCAATGAGTTCCTGGGAGAAGTCATCCCCCCCAGTCAATGGGACTGCTTGAGATCTCAGCCTTCTCGCCTAGCTGCTGCAGAACCTCCTCACTCCCACACTCCTCATGGCTAGCAGGTTCAAAGATGTTTACCCAGAGAAAAGAAAACAAAAATATTACTTTTCCTGAGTATTTTTCCTGTAGCAACTAGAAGAAAAAGATGAACAGAGCATGTGTTGAAACATCCCAAAGCAGCTAGAAATTGAGGAGGGGAACGTGCAAAACAGCATTGTCTAAATTCCGTCAGAAAAGGACTCTTCGCATCCAGACTCCTACAAACACACGATAAATATCACAGTCTCTGCCTTATGAATTCTGGCCAGCAGGCATCTTTAAAATGCTCCCAACTCAACAGCTGCCAACTATTCCCTACCATCGACCACCAGCTACACGGAGACATAATCCCAACGGCTCCCACGGCACACTTGCAGGCTGCAGGAAGAAGCGCAGATCTGGAGGTTAATACCTACATCCAGTCCGCAAATTCACAAAAGCTTCCACTTAATCTGTCCCCTGGCTTGCCCTTCTTAAATGTTTTCCAACAGGATATCATTCTTCATTTCTGTGCAGAACTGACCCCAGCGTCGCGGAGCTCACCGATCAGTAGCGCTTAAAGAAATCAATGAGCAGAGCATGTGCTAATTTCCTCCTTTCTCCTTTTTAAGATCCCCATCTGTGATAAATTCTCGATACGCGCTCCCATGTGAGCTCTACTAACACTAGTATCTGATACTAAGCCAAATGGAGCGGTACGTTCCAACATCGCCTCTTTAGTTCAGCTGGTTCTAGATTAAATCAGCCCAGAAGTGGCTTACTGAAATGTCTTTCCAATGAAAAATGCCACAAATTAATCAAGTCTCACTTTTTTTTTTCCCCCACTCAGAAAAAGGAGACTGCACTTTTTGTTACCATTTGGACAGAAAATTGATCTTTAGTTTTCTGAAGTGGTGTTGAATATAGTTTCTTTTCATGTTTTAGCTTCATGAGGTTGAGCATAGAACACAATGTTTTAGAAATATAAAACAATACGTAAGATTCCCCCCTCCCCCAAAATAAAAAAAGTTAGGTAGTAGATTTCCAAATATTTTGCTTTCACTGTGGGGGTAAGGAAGCAGCTTCTTATCCCCAATGGATTAGGAAAGCTCTTTTCTCCTTACTCTTTACACTTCATTTACACTTAACGATGAGAGAAGATTCTTGAGAAATTCCCATCCACAGCAACAGGAATGAGGATGACAAACACGGCAGGAAAACATCCAGTTATTGAGTCAAAGAGAAGGATGTATCTTGTTCTAATTGCCAGTTAATGTTGGCTTGAATTAACCACCAGTAATCGAATAGGAAAAATAATACTAACATCATTAATAGGTTTAATTCTATCCCTCATTTATGTACACAAGGCACCGTGGTTTTCATAACCCTAACTTTTGCTCCCAACTGCATCTGTAAACTGAGCATTCCCAGAGCTGCATCCCACCTCTTTCGCTTTCCAGCGCTCCAACCAGCCCAAACAGCAAAAGGATCGTCACTTCTCTCGCCTGCAAACACGCTGCCCTAACCCAGCGGAACAAGCTCCCAAGGGGCAATGCAGGATGGTCATGAAGGTGGAAAAAGTCAGAAAAAAGCACAAGGCAGCAGGAGGAACACGCTCCGCTGCTCCACAACCCCTCTGCTCTTTTCTCATACCCTCAGAAACCCTCTTGGAGCTGCTCCCGGGAGGCAGCAGGGTTCACAGCCTGCTGGGAGAAAGACACCACCGACCACCGCGGGTCATCGCAAACCTGTGACCACCGCTTACGAAACAGGGAAGCAAAAGGAAGCTGGTTAGAGGTTAACAGTCCCCATAAACGTCATTCTGCTGCACCCTGAAGCCACTTCCAAAAGCAGCAAGTTGCTAGTTACTGACACGCTGGCTTCAGTGGGAAGACTTAAATGAAACCCATGTTTTTTCCACATACTGCGTTTTACGGGTTTGTTTGTAAAGCTTTTTGCCTAGTAACAATGAAATAAATAGTTTAAAAGAATATGCATGCATGCAAGATTTACAGAAAACATAATTAATCTAACAGAACCACTGCAAAAGCCAAAAATGTGTTTCAATTCAGTTACAGCTCCTGATAAGGTCACTGGAATAAGTACAACTGTTTTAAAAAATAAAGCCTAACAGTGGCTTCCAACCTCCAAGAAGAGATTTATATTTGCTCTGTGCTACAGCACTTTTTTTCTTTGTGATACAACAACATAGTCAATAGCAGCTCTCTAATTCAGGATCATTAATGCGGTAAACAAAGACGTTTGTAAGAAGGACAGTAAATATTTCCCATTGCTGTTCCTTGGACTTTCACTGCTTGCGTCTACTTTGCAATTCCTATGGGCCAGAGCCTTAACTAGTGTGATAGGGTATAGCCCTGTTGAAGTGAAGGCAGCGAAGGTACACCGATTTATACACCCAACTATCTAGGGGAGAAAAAACCCATAGGTCAAAGAAATCGAATCGCATGCTTCTCAAAAATTCTGTTATTCCACATAAACATGCCCTGTTTTTTGCAAAGTATACGTAATCTTTGGTTGCTTGATTTTCCCCAAGCCTTTTCAATTAGATCTTAAGTTTCTCTTCAGAGAAGCGAGGAGGAAATTCTTCCTTAATTTATTTTCCCAGGAAGGGTTCTTTTAAACTCTCAATAGCTGTACGCACATGTACAACAAAAGGCTCCAACAGCGATCAAAATGAGAACTCTTGAAATAGCAATAGTGTTAGGAAGAAAAGAGTCCTCGTATGCTCTTATTGGATCACTTTGCCCTCTGCAGAAACTGCCCAAATATCTCTCTGAAGTGCTGGTATGGTGTAAGAGCGTGTAATCGCTCCTCTTGATGCCTGGGCTCCCACTTGGCAAAATAAGCCCAGCACAGGTAGATCATAACAGCAGTGCAACACCCCAGATCTCGACCGATAAAACAAACCACTCAAGAGATCAGATTAAACAACCAGAACTGCAGTGCAGCAGGCAAAATATTTAAGAGCACGCAAACCGCCCTGAGGAAAGGGCAATAAGACTCATTACCATAGATACGTAAAACCTAGCTTCAGTCCTCAAACAAGCCACACCTGTGATATTTTTCTGATTTTCACCTTTTTTCCTGTAAAATCAGGTGATGTTCGCCTGTCTTAAAGATGGATTGCGATGATAAAAAAAGCTTATTATCTTGCTGCTGTTAACGCAACATAGGTGAAAAAGAGCATTACAAGAAGACAAGTAACAGCTAGAGTTACTCAACTACATTAATCACCTCAGAAAATTAAGCTCGCTCACACAAGCTCCCACGCGATGCAGATACATAAAGTTAGGCACGCCAGGACACCAAGAGAATAGCAATACCAACCGAGCTGCTCCAGCCACGGTTTCTGGCCTTTGTGCACCGCTGCCTAACTTGAGGAACTGCCATCCAGAGCGGCCCAATTTATCCTACAGCGGACCGAGGGCCAAATACCTCCAAGAGTCCTTTAGATGTTTATTATTATCTTTTAAAACGTACAGAACTTCCGCCTTGCTAAAAACCAACTACGTTACCTTAGAGACACAACTAGAAACGCTCTTCACGACAGACAATCGAGGCTGACCACGCTTTCCAGGTGGAACAGCGCTAACACTCACAATCCTATCTGAAAGAGAGCCGTGTTATTCCTCGCGCCGCTGACAAAACACGGCTGTTACTGTCTTCTGGTTTTTGCCGTTTACCTCACGCGGCCAACAGATTTCTACGCGTGTAACGGCCTGCAAGGCGCACAGGTCCCCCCTGAGCCCTGCAAGGAAAAAAGCAACCAAAGATGGTTTTTGCCCTGCGCTCGCCCAAAGCGCGAGTCCCCTCGCTCGGGGAAACAAACCCCGCCTCGGCCGGAGCTCCGAGCAACACCGGCGGAGGCGTGGGGCGGCCGGCTGCCTTACCCCGGCCCCCCCGGGCAGGGCGGCGGCAGCCGGGCCCCCCCCCCCCCAGGGTGCGGCCCGCTGCCCGGCCTCTCACGGCCGCAGCCCGGCCTTACCCTGCCGGGCGGGACGCCCCGCTCCCGCCTCAGCCGCGTCCTCCCGCCCGGCCGCAACCACCGGCAACCCCCCCCCCCCCCCCCCCCCGGCGGAATGGTACGGCGCGGGGAAGGCCCGCCTGGCAGAGCCCTGCTGCCCGAAAACAACATGGCCGCTGCGGCTTCGCCACATCAGCCGCCTGCTTTTTGCGGCCATCTTGAGTGAGGGAGGGGGCGGGCCGGGAGCAGGCAGCCATCTTGGGCGCGGGCAGCGGGCGGGCTCAGTCCCTTGAGGGGAGGCGCAGCCTCTGAAAAGCCCCGAAATCTCCTCATTTGCAGGCAGGGGTCAGTTTTACCCCGTTACTTGGCGCGCCTCCTGCTACGCCGTTGTTTTTCCGCAAGAAACCCCCTCAAGCAGAGGCCCGCGGTCAGGAACAGCACAGGGTGCCAGGCCTTGCTTGTGCCTGCTCTCACACGTGTATTTTGTGGAGGGTACCCACCTCAGGCAGAAGAAAATGTCGGGTCTTCATGCAGGTTGTGCCAGAAGGGCTTTTCCTGTGGGAAAGCGAGCCGGCCTTGCTCCAGGTCAGGTTTCAGGGCCCCAGACCTCAAACCCCACCCAAGCTGGGTACCAGGGCTCAGGCCGCTCGGGTGCTGCACGGAACCGGCTCGCTACATCGCCAGGCCAGGCAGCAGTAAAATTCACAATTTCTGCGGAGAGCCTTCAGTTTTTCCCGATGATCTATCCACATCTTCACTAAGAAAAGATTGGGGGGAAAAAAAAAAAAAAAGAAATCCATGAATTTTCATAGCTTGTGCTTAGCTGTTGCCACAAAACTGAAAAAAATTTCTGAGTCGAAACAATCGGTTTCCACATTTGCGAAGTGCAGTGTTTAATCAGGTTAAATTGCTCCTGTTGCCGATGGCTGTCTATGGGGGGTTTGTTCCCCAGGCACAATAAATGTCTTCACTCATCTTAAGCCCAGTTTGCTCTGCCAGCTAGATCCAACTCCTCACTGTCTCCCAGTATGGATACTGGCGGATTATTTCAAGCATTAAGAGAAAGGTTATAAGAACTAACTGAAGGGTCTGAACTTTGGGGGGGGGTAAATCTGGGCTTAGAAGAAGCACAAATGGGGTCTCACACCTCCCAGAACCACTGTTCCTGCAGGACGAGCCACCGTTTCTCACTAGTGACCCCATATTGCTGTCATTCATCACATGAAATTATTTTAAACGGCAGACGGATGGGGCAAGTCACTCTGTGGGCTGCCAAGTACTTAAACACACAAATCTTGTTTCCAAGACAAATTGGAGATCAATTCCTCTTTGGAAGCATTTTTTACTTAAGCGCAGGTTTTAATCTTCAAATTTTAACAGCTTGTAAAAATGGTGGATGATGACTGTAATTCCTCAAGGTAACGGAAAATAAATTCCTCCATTAAAAATACCGGGAAGAGGCAGACATCACTGCAAGTTACTATGCTATTTACCTTTCTTTTCTATACTTCCATCACACAAGATTGATCCTATAGTTACCAGGCTGCTAGCTAGGTATTAGGAAATGTTTACACATTTATGTGAAGACAAGACTACCATAGGAAAGACAGAATAAAAATACTTAGAATAAAAAGAACTAGTGCAAATTTGACATGCTTAGACTCGCCCAGGCCAAGAGGCAAATCTCACCTGACAGATAGCTCCCACCACCAAAGAGTGCGTACTTCCAGCATGAATTTGGTTTTCAACCCTGATTATTTTGTTTGTATTCGGGGAATGTTTCTATTGTCAAGGCGCAGCTCTAGGGGTGGAGAAGAACGAGCAGCAATATGAGTGATCCATGCTAAAATGTCAGGATAATATTCCTGTATCTTAGCACGAGGGAATGGTGTTTGCTTTTACTTTATCGGAAACCTGGTCTGCTCAACAGTTCTCACCCAGAGGAGTTGGGAGAGAAGATGAAGTGCAGGCTCCTGTCCAATTTAGTCTGGCTTTCATAAGGATTGAGTGAATTGCTGCAGAAGCTGGCAGCACCGGGTCCTGCCGGCGTGTCAATCTTTGTGGGGCTATCCAGGAGGGATTCTCCCAATGCTCCGCCGGCGGCTGCGTGACTCCAGGCTGGATTTCACGCTACCCTCTGCCACCAGTCTTATTTCTCAGGCCGGAGGAGATGAACTTGATTCTCCAAACGTCCCAGGTGCTCAGCTTTGGGGGCGAACACTACCCCGTGGCTTCCTAGACCATGAGATTGAACCCTGTCTCCCTCATCCCTGATGAATTGTGTCCTGATTGCTCGGGAGAGGGAGGGAAGGGTGTCTTATTCATGCTCTCTGCATCGTTAATTCTTTTCCACATAGTTTCAACAGGAGGGATGCAAGGCTTGGGAGGTGGCCCAGAGGCATCTGAATCCTCTTGGGTTGAGGAAGATGCTGAACCCGGGTACCCCACGCGTGAGGCAAGAGCTGCAGACACAGGGCTGTTGTAATAAAACAGGACGCCACAACCCATTTTTCCCTCTAAGCCAAAACACAACAAAGTCCAGGAAAGAATTACAGCCTGGGAACCCAGATTTTATCAGAGTACTTCCTTCACTTGGGAGCGAAGGCTTTGGTTGTGGTGACTAAGACCAGGAAAGGGGGAGAAGTTGGGGAGCATTTCTGCCAGCCAGGTCACTCTGCTATGAATACAAGTTCTGCTCCTGCAGCACTGAACAGTCAGAAATTTGCAGACGTTTGCCCAAGGTCAGCTGGGACATCTGCAGCAAAGCAAGGAATGGAAACGTAATTCCCAAATCCCAGGCTGATTGCTGGGGCTGCCTCTTCCTCTCTGGAGCACAGGGGGTAGCTCCCCATACGCAACATCACCTGGTTGACATCAGGGCGTTGGCCATTTTGGCTCTTCTCAGTTGCGTTGCAGATGAGTGAAGCTGGGGTACGTTTTTAGAAGCCCCAAAGCCTTCCCTGGCAATGCAAGACGAAACCTCATGGTGCCTCTCTCTCCCCTGGATAGAATCATAGAATCGTTTAGGCTGGAAAAGACCTTTAAGATCAAGTCCAACTGTTAACCTAACATCCTTTCCTTGGGGCTCCGCCAGAGGATGCTGCAAGACTTTGGAAAGAGCAGCCCGGACTGCAGCCCAGCTCATCCTTTCCAGGGTCCAGAGATCGGCGTCCAGTTGCTTGTTGACATAACCTTGGCCTCCTCACATGCAACAAAACGATTTTAATGCGCTTGCAATCAGAGAAGCTAACCCTGCAGCTTTGCCAGGGAGAAAGGAAAAAGACCAGTTAAATAGTTAAGGAGTCTGGAAAAATATAGAATAAATAGGAAGGACAGAAAAAGGATCCTTTAAGCAGTTTCCCTGGTGTATAAATTCATCCCCCATGCTGTTCAAGTGACTGTCACACATCAGGAGGAATTCGACCACAAGGTCCGCAGAGCCTCCGAGGAGGAGAGGGCTTCAAAACGCATTTTTCCCAAGTTTGGAGCTGATGAAACTGAAGCTCTCCTGAATAGGAGCCAAGCCACCACTCAGTAAACCTTACTGTTGTCCCCAAAACGGAGACAGAGCTTTCAGCATAGTCTAAAAATGCAAATTCCAGACAAAATCCTAATGAAAAACAAACAGCAGGCTCTTGGTCTATATGTCAGTGGCGCGTACTGGTTAGCCTCTAATGCTATTCTGCATAATACACTTTGGCATACGATTTCACTACAAATCAAACATACCACATATACTCCCTCTTATGCTGCTTATATATTAAGTCTCAAGAAGCAGGAGTTCTATATATTCTGGCAAAAAAATCCCAAGATCTTGGCGTCACTTGAAAATCACACAGATTGATAGAAGTCCTTAACACTTTTTTTTTTTTTCCCCCCCCTTAAAAAGGAGACATTACAACACTAAAGAGAGAAGCAAAATTTAATTCTGAGCAAGGTGCAGTTTGTTTCTCTGGAGCGAGACTGGCCACCGGAGCAAACCAAAAGGAAACAGCAGCTTCTTCATCCCCAGATGAAGTCAAGTGCCCTTCCAGAGGGAAAGCTTTAGGTAGCCACAGCTGCGCTCAGTAACAGCATACCATCGTATGGTTCGTGGTAAATGAGATCAGACTAGATGGACTAACAGCCGCCCCCCCCGCAGCTTTAAAAATCTGTGAATGTATAAGTTACGTAGATTGTGTAAGATCTGCGATGTTCTCCAAGCCTATGCTAGATGAGTCGGCTCAACTGGGGGGTTAAAATCATGATCCCTTCCTCCCCAAGGCTTGGCTCCACCATGAGGACTTGGGGCTTTACAAAGCCGATGACCTTAATATCTGCCTTCATCTGGCACCAAGAGGATGAATAAGTATTTGCCAAGTCATCACCTGGAAAACATAACGGTGTTTGTCACTTTTCTGATATTGGACTATCATGTAGCTTAGCACATGTTCCTCCTACAGGGCTCGCTTTAACCAATGCAATAAACAATTTTTGGTGCTTGCTGCACAGGAGGGAAAAAAGCCTGCCAAAAAAAATCCTTGGTTTTGCGCAGGGGTTGTGAAGAGAGGGCTGGTGCGGTGGGAAAAGCTCTTTTCAACACTTTTTGTTCCTTTGTGCTATTGAGCCAACAGTTTTGATATTAACTCCATGTTACTGGTGTGGGGACACATCCAAAGCCTATAAAAGCCACTGGAGGGGCTCCCACCGAGGGTCAAGGGCCCTGGGCAAGACCCTTATTTGAGAAGGTTTCTCAGAAATGAACTTGGAGCCAGGTCAGCATCGCCTGATTGGCATTAGGGCACCCGCGATTTTGGCTCTCGCCTGTGAATTACTGGTGCAGAGCAGCGCTTTTCCCATCCAATTCTTCTCCGTAGCTCATTCCTGTGTTTAGGCATTTGCGATAGGATTTATTCCCACAGCTTCAGGGGGCCTGCTTTTGAGTTAATTCTCTACAATCCTGACACCGCGCTCTTGACGAGTGGCCTGTTAGGTCGACGGGGACCCGAACGCAAGGGGTGCATCAGCGGATGGTTTCCCTTTGTTACCAAATAAATCCCCCGCACAGCTCGTTCGTTACGTGCCCTTGTTGTTACACATATCCAAGCTGCTGGCACATTGCAAACTTCTGTTTCTCCCGGCGCCTTCCAGAGAAGCAAAATATTTTAACCCGTGCTAAACTATAGGCATTAAAACCAGCAACTGCCTTGGGAAGCGTATGATTTTTCTATCGCATTCCAGGAAATAGTGAAGGTCTGATGCAGCTCCGGAGAGCTCAGACAAGCTCTTTCTCTGTATGCAAACCCTTTTTAAACTCCATAACTCTCTGCATTTCCAGCCAAGCCCACATTCAAATAGTTTACTGAGTCTGGGGTTTGTGAGAGATTATAAAGATCTTGTTTCCCTGTCAAGGATCTGGAAAGCAGGTGGATGATGTTTAGTCTCTGGCTAACAGACACTGCTGATATCTACAGGATGCTGGTGCTTTTAGTGCTTTCTCCTCTTGGAAACAAACTGCCTCCTGTTTAGTTACAGGCACTTAAACACATAAAAAGAAAAAAAGCAATCAGAGGGGGAAAAAAAAAGCAGGTTTTTTTTCTTTCCTACATAAGGCCAAATGGGTTGCAGAGGATCGCAGAGAATAAATTAATATTAGCACCTTGCTCCCAGCCAAAAGAAATAAAGCAAAAAACCAAAAGTTATTCTTAATGGCAAGAAAATAGCAGTTTCTTGCCAGATTTACAGTCCCAGCCTTACACTGCTGATGTTATCATCCTTTATTTTGACCAAGAATTCTATTAAAAAAGCTGCTGATTTGATGAGGGTGATGCCAGACGAACTCCACCTGATCCCAGATGACGACAGATGAGAATTTTAAAGAAAAGTAGTGAGTCCAAATACATTGGGCTAGGGCTCTTTGGCAATGACTAGCTGTATCTTCCCTTGATCCCCAGAAAGCGGCCTTGCCTTGCAAGACCCCAACCTCACTAAAATCGGTGCAAAACCCCTCCTGTGAAGCCCAGTCAAGCAGCAAAACATCCCTGGTGCCTGCAGGCTACATCTGGCATCAAAATCCCTGCCGTGGGCCAGTGTGGATCCCTAAAAGCTTGGCTGGGACCAGGCAATTGCGGGGCAAACCAAGACCTATAGATACCTTCCTGGAAGAAAAGGGAAGAAAACCCCAAACCAATCAACCGTACCTCTTTCCTTGCCTCTGACCATAATTCAGAGTTGTCATGATAACGCAGCCATTCGTTTAGCCAAGGACTCGATTCACATTCCCGTACCCATCTCAGCCCTGGCGTGAGCCAGCCCGCCATGCTCCATATATGGCGGGTGGGAACACATCCCAAAAACCAGACACAGCCCCAGGAAGGGTCTGCCCCCTCCATGTCAGCTTAGAGAAGCCCCTTAACTTTTAGACAGCTGAATTAGCCTATATGTTGTTTGTTTGTTAAACATGCACACATCTCCTGTCTTCACAGTGATAATATATATATTTTTTTTCCCCCCCCACAGTGATTATTTTCCTTAGTGATGGGCCCTCATCATGATCCAAGAATCCAAATTATTTGGAAGATGAGAATTTAGGTTTGCATCTGGTTGGTCTCACTGGAGGGGTGGAACCGATGTCCTGGACCCAAGCGTGTTCAGGGAGCTACGGTCTGGCTCCGAGCCCTCTGCCGTGGGCGTATTCGTACCTCCGACCGCTGTTGCTTGTTCCCTGCCTGCGATGAGAAAATGCCCTTTTTATCACCAGATTAGGCGCGGAGTCTTTGCCTGCGATGAGTAAACATGCAAAAGGCAGCTGCCTGGAGAAAATAAACACCTGGCAAAATATTTTTGGAAATTCCCGGATTAGTCATTAGTCTGCGTGTTCACAAAGGTGGGACCCCAGCTGCACAGCTCGGGTCCCCGGGAGCATTCCTGGAGGCTGCGCCTGTAGCCAACAGGTTTTATACATTAGCGTGCCCTTGGTTTTCCAGCCTGGATGCTGGCCTGAAGACAATCTTTTCCTCCATCAGCTGGTAGCAGCTTTGTGGAATGAGACATCTCAAGGAACACCTTGGTTAGAGCTGATGGACTGACTCCATTGCTCAGCATGTATTTGCATGAATTTACATGCACGTAAATTAGCCAGCTGTTGAATCCCCATGAGGGGGTGAGGATATGCTCCAAGGTACAACTACCTGAAAATACACCAGAACATCTGCAGGGCATCTTGCAGCCTGAAAACAAAGCATGTGCTTGAGGACTTGCCAAGGCACAGCAGGTATGAGCTTTGACTACTAAACGCATCGGAAAGTCGTCTGAGTTTTGAGCAGCTCCCCCAAAGCAGGTGGCAACCCTTCTGTGGTGGGTGTCCGAAATACTGGTCGGGAAGCGGTCATTACCATGGGAGGAGAAAGCCCCTGGTCATAACGACCAGGTCCTGCAGCGCCACGTTCTTCTCTTGGCCAGAAATCTGGATTAAAGTCAGCACAAGTAGCCACATGTGGAGCTCTGGGATTTTATCCAAGAAACCCGATATGTACACTTTGAAATACAAATAAACAAGCAAGCACACTGCAGATGGGGAACGGAGAGACAGCGCAGAGGGGGCACACCAGGAGAAGGAGATGCTACAGCAGAGGATGAGAGGGAGAAGGCGAGGCCGAGCCGTTTCAGCTGGTGCACTGGAAGGAAACCTGCCCTGTTAAAAACCTTCAGCGGTGATCCACAACTTCTCCCGGCTCCGGGAGCCCTACTGCAGGCCACCAAGCTCCAGCCACTTTGTCCTGGTGGTGGTCTGAGAAAAATCTCCCATTTTTTTTCTTTTTTAACTTTGAGGATGGCCAAATGCCAGCAGCCTCCGTCTTTGGAGATGCTCCAAAGCCATCCCAACATGGTCCTGGCACCCGGCTCTGGGTCACCCTGCTTGAGCAGGGGTTGGAGTTGGTTCAGGGAACAGACTCTGTATTTATACACCAGTATCACCTCTGCATTCGCTGCCTCGGGAAGACTGCACCAGGTGGGGCTGGGTGGGCTTCAGTCAGTACGCTGCAGCCCGAAAGCCCCAGTTTTTATTGACATGAGATATCTTTTGTGTCAGAGCCGTCACCTGATCGTCAGCTGCAACTGGAGATCAGAAGAATTTGCTGTCAGACTCAGAGAATGCTCTTCCTGCTCGCAAACCTGCAGATAAATGGGTTCCCACATTGCTTCTCGCTTCAGAGAGACAATTTTGTGGCAAATTACAGCGGCACTGCAAAGGCGGCAGCGGGAACTCTTGGCAACAAATTGCTGTTTCATGCCGTGGCTGCTCACGAAGCACATCGTGTTTACCAGCACCAGGTCGGGAACCAAGCCTGCCTTTTAAATACGCGATTCACAGATACCAAACAGCCGTACCTTTCTAACCTCTGGGTTTGTTTTCAACAATTTATCAAACTATCTGCCAAGTCTAACTCCAGAGGTTTTGTAATTTGCAGTATCTCCTCCGATAGCAGCGAGAGCTCTTGCTGCTGTCTACCAAGTATCAAACAGGAGAGAGACACGAAAACTTCTTTACTTAAATAACGTTGGCTTTATGTTTCCTGTAGGTGTAATTAGATAAGAGACCTAACAAACGGAAGCGTACGATGCATTTAGTCTAGCTGCAATACTTCACTGGCGTGGAAACCTGACTCGGGTGTCCTGGATGCAGAATCAGCCCGATGCAGTTTTCCCATCTGCTTTCATCTTTTATTCCATCTCTGTATGCTCCTTTCAGCTGGCCTGCCCCGAGAAGGGCCACGCCGAGATCTGTCCTTGTCACCGCTATCGGAAAATGCCGATGAGACACCGTGATCTTGGCATGGTCTGCAGCGAGCTTCAGTTTCTGTGCAAATGGAATGTTCAAACTCATTAAAAATGCAATTAATCCCCTTTTAACCATCAATATTTGTTCCCGGCACGGTCATTAAATACAGAAAAGGAGGAGGGAAGTTTTGTGCTGGAAGCTAACAAATTGGTTATTTTTGGACTCCTCCCAGGGAGTTTTGCTTTTCCCTTAAGCCCTCCTTTCCCTCGCCAGTCCCCAAGGCTCCATGTTTGGGTGGGAAATAATTAATTATTTCGCTCATAGAATAACAGCAAAGAGGAGTAATGGAAATAAATGAAAACGTTGTTCTGCTTGGTGAGGAGGTGGGTCCAGCTCTCCTGGGAGGGTAGGAGCAGGCAGACTCGATCCTTTGCTCCAGCTCCGGGGGAGCTGCAGGGACGTCTCACTTCTGCAGCAACTCGTGGCGTAGATCGGACCGTTTGCTCTTGCAGATATAAATTATGATGAAAACTGGAGAAGCAGGGAGATCACCATCTTTCCTGAATTGCAAGGAAAGCTTAAAAACAAACCCCAAACAATTGGGGAGGCAGCTTGGGCATGCCAAAAGCCCCAGCGTGTGGGAGATGGAGAGTCCAGTGCCACGGACGCAGACTGCTCCCCACCTTGGTGCGAGGATGGATCTTAAGCAAGCTTAAATTGCTTAGGGCAGGCGTAGCCCAAGAGCCTTAGGGCTCTGACGGCGCCAGCGGGAAGACGACAACGAGCATTTCCATCCGCCTCTTGCGGGCAGGGTACCCATTTGTGGGTTAAAAGAGCGGGTTGGGGAGGGGACCTCCGGCTCTTTGGCTCTCCCAGCTCTGCTTTTGTTTTACCTCTTTTCCCATTGTTTTTACAGCTTGTATCCTTGGCTATAGAACTGCTTATCTTCCAGGTCAGCGAAACGGCACTTGCCGAGCCAAGGGCTTGCTCTGCGCTACCCCTGCTTGCCATCCGCTCGGGGGGTCGCGCTGCCCGAGCGTATGAATAATTAATAAAACGGAGGATCGATCCGTCTAAGGAGATTAACGATGGGTCAGTGAAACACGGGGCAGGCTGCGCAGGGGTTAATGGACTGCGCAGGCAGAACGACAGCTTGGACCCGAGACTGGGGTTTACATCTGTTCTTGTCAAGATACGGCTTGCTTTGTAAATCACGGAAGTGAAAATTAATCCACGTCTAAGGCGAGGGGCTTTATTCGCTTCAGCTGAAGGAGGAGGAGGAGGGTCACAGAGTTTTTCACCGAGGTCGCAATAATTTGCTAGCTTTGTGCTTATTTCAAATGATTGCATGGTAGTAAATCTCGGGGACTGTTTTCATGGCTGGAAGCAGGACCAAGCATAAGCTTGGCTGAGACCTGCTGCTCTCCACCGCAGAACAACGGCCACCTTGCTCTTCAAACATACAAAAGAAATACACAGAAATGTTTCCAGACAAATAACTGATGTTTTTTTTTATAAAGAATGGTTACCCAGCTAGCATTAAAAAAAAATAAATAATATTCCTGCATAGCGATAGGGCTTGTAGGAGACCGTACACCCTTCGGTACAGCAGCGAGGGCTTTTGTTCAGGCCACGAGCTCTCCATTAACAGCATCTGCTTCTACTTCAGGATATTTAACGATTGTAGAGCGCCAGAAACTCACAAATTCAAGAGCTGTAGAATTGTCAGAGTGGAGAAAGTCATAAAAAAAAAAAAAAGGTATTCCTTTGTGCAGAGTTTGCAAAGTTTTACTTCACCTTAATGAAAGTCTCAGAACACCGTGCGCTGATGGGCTTTTGCATTCTTGTTTCATTACTCTTTATATGATTCTAAACTCGTATTGCAGAGAAATAGCAAAACAATGTTGCTGCAAGCACGCTCCTGCAGGAGCTTTAACGCAAGCCTAAACCTTTTGTACCTGGAGGAGAACTTGTGCCATGTATGTGTGGTGCAGCTCAGCTCCCCTTGTTGCAAAGTGGGGCTGAGCCCGTCCAAGATCAGGATTTGTCCAAGACGTGGCGGAGCGGCTGCCTGAAGAAGGCAGCACCCAAGTATTCACAGATGCTTTGGGAAAGCCTCAGGTTGAGCAGGAATTTAAGGCAGCTTACATATGCTGGGCTTTGCAAGGAGGGAGTCTAACGGCAGGGACGCAGGCCAGCCCAGGTGCTGGGCACCGGGCTGGAGAAGGCTCCCAGCGAGGCAGGTTACTGGGATGGGCATGGGCAAAGCGAACGCCGGTGCCTAAAGGTACGGGTCTGACCTCTCCTACACCGAGCGCCGTCCTCCCATCTCCCTCACTCCAGATAAACCGCACTCAGAAAAGGAAAAAGCAGTTTCTCTGAGCCCAAATAGAAGCAAACCCACCCTGTTTTGTGTGCACAGACTTGCTGAGCAACCGGCAACGACACCGCCGGCGTGGCTTGCTTTCTTAATCCCACATATCAATACGGAAAGATGTAAATGCAGTCAGTCCCTGGATCGCGCTGGCTGGAGACTGCAAACAAACCGAGGGGAGACAATGTCAGACAAGGGTGCGAGCGATGCTGCGACGCGCGGGCGACGGCGCCGCGGGCGCAGAGTTCTGCAGGCGGAACGCTGAAACGCATACCGAAACAGTTTTACTTGAATTCCTCCACGACAAGGACCTTTTTGGGTACAGTCAGCCGGACCCCCCGCTGTCATTTGGAAGGCAAACCCATCGAGAAGGGGGGCTGAGCCCAGGCAGGCTGGGATGGACGGACCACTGAGCAATTAAGAAATCATGGCCGCGACCAGGCAGCTTCCTATCCGCTACCCAACACCCATTACTTTGTCTGCTCCGCTTCATTAGGAAATGAACCATTACACCCTGCACGGTGGGAGTGGTCTGGGGTATTGCTTTTACAGCCACCTTGCGCCGAAAACCACCTTGTGCCGAAAACAGGCGGCCGCACAAACTGGCAATGCTGGCAAGTCCCCATGCTGGTTTAAAGGCGCCCCGGCCCTCCTGCGACCACCGCAGATAAATCCCAGCGGTGAGCGAGAGCAGCGTGTGTCGAGCTGAGGTTCCTGTTCCACCTTCGTTTTGAGAAAGTGCATTGCACCTCAGAGCTGGGGTTTGCTTCGTTTCTCTATTGTTGCTCTCAAAATAATCAAAATAAAACTCCCTGCCAGAAGCTCCGAAATAAAGCAAAGGCCAGGGCTCTCGTTCATCTTCCTGGGCCGATCCGTCTCCCTCCTTCGGTCACCCCCCTCGCTCAGCTGACACCATTTACATAAACACACAGCAAAACGAACACGCTCAAGGATTGCAACGAGCTGCAGCCCCCCCCCGCCACGCCACCCAAACCAGCCCTGCCAAACGCATGCAAAAACCTCCGCTCGATTTGATTTTCCAAGAGCCCTTTGAAATGGGGCAAACACAAGGACTTTTGGCTAAATACAACTAGGTGTGTTGTCTTTCCAACACTCCCCTCCGTCTTCGTGCTCCAGCCACGTCAGCCATAAAGCGCTCCGACGTTGGCGGAAGGCTCTGCAAGCAGTCGCGTCGCTTTATAAAAATGTGGTTTTATAAAAATGTGGTTTTAATTGCCACGCGGTGCTGGAGAGTGAGAGGGTCTCACGGTTCGAAAGCTGTAAAAATTACATTAAGAATCTGTATAAATCAGCTTGCGCTGCCAGTTTCTGTAGAAGCTGGACAACGTAAAACTGTTGGAGGGGAAAGAGGTGTTCTGTACCAGCCTGCAGAACAAGGCAGCCCTGACAGAGGACACCTATTTACATCAAATTTGTTTTTTTTCCATATAGGAATCACACTGGCAGAGAGACCGACTCCCTACCTGTGTCTAAAAGATGACAGAAGAGGCAGGTGACATTTTGGGCATCTATTTTCACGGCTCAGAAATGGTCAGAGTGCTCAGCTACAGGGTTGTGAGGGTTTCCAGCAGCCGGAGACCCGGCCCCGCGTCTCTGCGGCCTCAAGATGGAAACGGAGACGTGGCAGACGCTGCCGTGGCCCCCACCAGCGGCAGACCTGCTCCCATTCCAGGCCCCTCTCCAAGCGTGTTTAGCAGCATGTTTTTGCATAGAGGAAAAAAAATTTCCACCTGTCACACTGAAACATAACGAAGATTAATTAGGTCGTGGTTGCAAAGCGCTCATCAGCGCCAGATGCCTGCTGAGTGTAATTATATTTATTATGGATGTGCCAGAGCACCCCAACTGCACTCACATAGCGGGCCTGACGGCGGATTTACGGAGCACTGGTGATGCCAGCGGAGCATCCCAAAAAAATTGCTCTTTCAGGGGAGGTTTTGCAAGGAGATGATGCTCCTGGGCGCACACAGCACCCGAGCCGCGGCGAGCATCCCATCCCTTGCCACGGCGAGCACCGCCGCCACGCAGCCACGGGGGACGAGGCTTTCTGAGCCACAACGGGCGAGGAAGGAGAGGAAACTTTGTCATCTTCCTCCCCCAGCAGCCGAGCTGCAAAAGCGCTGCGGAGCGGCAAGGGCTTTCCACACCTCTGACGCGATTACGGGCTGTCACCGCTCGCAGTGACACATTACAGAGTCACATCGCTTCCAAAGACAGATCCCGCTACCGAAAGGCAAGGGACGTGACCGGAGTGCCACTGGCGTGCCGCTCCATTGCTCGGCCACCCCCTCTCCGCCCACCCCGCGGCTGACTGATGCTGGCCACCCCGGGCACGCTTCACTTGTTGAAGATAAAACAGCGAACGCCACGGTTTCCAAACACGCCGCCGCTGTTGCTATGGGGCCGCAGCCCCGCTGCTCGAGGGGGGCAGAGTCTTTTTATTTTTTTTCTTTTCTCCTATTTTACCATTCCTGGCCGCTCCACAGTGGGTCTCTGGAGATCTCTATTGGTGCAAAGCGGAGGAATCGATTAACGTGCCTCGTTAGAGGAGCCGGCTGTTCTGCTGAGGGCTTTCCCTTTCCGAAGCCCACCGCTGTTTTACCGGGGGGCTCGGCTCTGAGGTCAACCACCACACCCCCCCCCACACCCCCAGTTTTGGGGGACCACGGCGAGGAGGCAGCAGGGCGAGGGCATTGTGCAAGACAGCCGGCGCGGGAGGAAGGGCAGGGTGTGCTTGCCGTGCGTGCCAGCCTTCCTGCACCACCCCGGGCAGGTCCGGCCGCGTCCCCGCTCCCGCACAGGATGCTTTGCTCATCAAAGGCTGTCCCGGGCGTCCCACATTTCCTCCCTCTCCTCGGGAGACACGTGCGACCTGCTCTCCACCCCGGGCTCGGGCTGCAAGCGGAGCATGGCTTGCTGTGCTGACCCCTCCGCGACGCCGCTCCCTGCTTTTCCCATCACGTCCTCGGCGCGCACGACTGCCCCAAATCTCTCGGCCCCGTTGGGTGTTTGTGTGAGCGTGGGGATGGTGCCAGCCCGGCCACAGGCGTGGGGCTGCTCCCGAGCCAGGGGGCTGCTCGGGGTGCACCTGAGCCAAGCCCAGGCTTGCTTTGGGTGGCTGAAGCACATGCCAAAATACAGCGGGTCTGTGTTTTTAACCCCTGCCTCTCAGACGCATGAAGACATGAAGAACCCATCCTTAAAAAAAACAAACAAACCACCAAGCAAAAAACCACCCCCAAACCCCTACAGGCTATAAAAAAATTTGTCAGAGAAAAATCTGGCAGACCCCCAAATGCCTTAGCAAGGCCCAGAAGCCACAGGGAAGTGAAAAAGCTCCGAGACCACCTTTTAAAGGTAATCTCATGAGTTACTGCTGCTCGGCCAGAGACTTCCGAGGGCCCAGCTTGCCACAGCACGTCGCAAGGCCAAGAAGCAGAGTTCCCCCTCGGCACGTGCTAGTGGCACGGTAAAGCAGAGGAAAATCCGAGGCCACTGAAAGCCACCAGAAATGACCAGCCCCCCCCCTCCACCCCACCCCACCCCCCGACTCTTTCTGCAGTCATTCGCAGCCCTGGAGGGCTGACGGTCTGTAGAGACTTCACCCATTTACTGCCAGCAATGATGAGACACCCGCTTCCTTACGGACCAAAATGTTCTCCCCACGTCACCCAGTTCCCCACCGTAAGCTGTCACCGCGGGGGCACGCACCGCCCAAACACGCGCCGGGTAGGAGCAGAGGTGCTGCGTTTGGAAAAGCACCCGGTGTGCTCCTGCTCTGTTAAAAGACTTGAGAGTCTTGGGCAAATCACTTAAAGCTCTCCCAGCATCAGCCTTTCATTTCTCAGCCCATCTCGCCTGGGTGGACTCCTTGGCTCCGGGGCCAAGGAACAGACCGGCTGCCTCCGAACGCAGTGAACCTTTCCTCGCCCTGTGCTGCCAGGAGACCCGGCGGATGCACAACGTGACATTTAAAGACTTCCCAAGGGAACTGCTTGCTCGCCAGCAGAGGTGATGGAAAAGTTTATGAGTGGATCCGTGTGACCGTGGCTCCGCAAATAGTGCTTTCCTCTCCCGAGGGAGAGGTTGGGAGTTCAAGACACGCACCTAGAACCGAGAGATGAGCAAACAGCCGGTTATAAGCCCAGAAACCTCACGTCAGTAAATGCCAGCCGTTGGGCTGCACCTTTTTTCCTGCCTTTTCCCAGTGCTAACCGGCCCACGAGAGACCCGGCGGCAGCAGGACAAGGCGCCCCGAGTCACGCTGTACCCATTGCTGCGGGCTGAGCCGTGAGGATCAGGGTGGGGATTTTGTTCCTCTGGAAAATGTTAGTGCATGGGAAGGAAGATCCCATCTTGGCTTCTGCACGGAACAAAGCAACAGCCTCACCCTTTTATTTAAAGGACAGGGCGCAGCACCTGCACCGTGTTGTCGAGCGGCCGGGCGTCCGACGCGCTGGCCGGGGCTGAGGAGAGGAAGATGCTTTGGCACGCTCCGCTCCCCGCCTCTGAACTTTCTAAACGGGGCTGAAAAAGTCACTTTGGTTATTTTGCTGGGAAACACAGACCGGAAAGATCAGACCGAGAGGCTGGGAGATCTCCATACCTTGCTGCAAGCCTCCCCTGCAGCCTGGTGCTTGCGACACCCATGGGAAGATCCGAGCAACTGCTCCCCCCCAAACGCTCCTGGCGTGCGTCGGGGATGCGCTTTCCTCCACTGGTGCGTCGCACCCGAAGCATCACGCTCAGCCAGGGCTCCTGTTCCAGCCACGGCAGCTTTTGGGGGGGTCGTGCAAGCGGGGCCCCCCTCCCAGAGCACCCTTCTTCCCTCGAGCAGCGGTGCAAACATGCCGCTTCCAGAGATGAGCCCGGGAATTCCCTTTTCCTTGCAGCCTTGGGGAGCAGCGTGCAGCCCGCCTGTTTATTTTGGCAGGGCTGCGCTAGCTGGGGTGGAGTTTCCACCTTCAAACGGCTGGTGAAGCGGCCGGGCCCTCGCCGCAGCCCCACGTGCACGGCACGCACAGCGCGTCCCCAGGTGCTGCTGGGGCTGCGCTTTTCGGGGAACCACGCTGCCTGTCCCAAAACCACAGCCAAGGTGCAGAAACACAAGCGCCCGGGGGGTGATGCCACATCGGCATGAAGGCTGCTTGCCTTCCAAACGGGCTGCCCCCCTTGAGCCTGCCAGCTACGCACAGCGGTTCCATAAAAGGAAGGAGAGGGATCATCCCAGCCGGATGGAGCTGGTGGGCAGCGCTGGGAAATAGCCGATGCATTCGGCCGTGCCGAGACACCCACCCTCCCACCGGAGCAGCTCCGCTAGATGAGAGGTACTGTCCAGGGGATTCCCACCCGTGACACACGGGGACTCATGTCCTACGAATGCCACGTTTAATCCCTTAAAACCTCAGCTGAAAGCCAGCCAGGCTGGGGTGACGAAGGCAGCACCACGCACGCTGCGGCCGCGCCGCCTCCAAGGGGACCCGCGTTTGCTGGTCGCCTGCAAACCTTTTGGCCCGTCCCCATCCCGAAGCGTTTGCAAGAGTTGGGAATTTGTATGTTCACACCGTTCCCCTGTGGGAAAGAGGTTTCTTCCTCTAATCCCCTCCACGTTCCTTGAAGATGAAAAAGCTTTTCTTGGAAAGCACCAGCGGCTGCTCCGAGCCTGCCCTGCTGTCACCATGCCTCTGCAAACCCCCCCGGCAGGGCCTGGCATCCGGCAGATCCCAGCCCTGTGCCCAGCATGAGACTGGTGCGGCTCCTCCGACATTCCCCCCCAGAGACGATTGGAACACTTGAAAGAAATACTGGAGCACATCCCCGTTTCGCGATTTTTCCATCCCCTTTGCCAGTTTAAAGCCGTTTTCACAGATATCCAAAAATAACCTCATTTTTCTAGCAGGATCATGGGATCTGGCAGCAAAACAGACGGCAGGAGCCCCTGGGAGCAGCCCAAAGCGGTGCAGGTACCACCCGGCGCTTGCTGCCTGCTGCTCCCTGCCTTCCTGGGGGGCTGCTCCAGGCAGCGTTATCCATCTTTTCCTTAGATTGGGGCTAACGAGGATGAGCAACGAGGAGAAAGAACACAGTTGGCTTTTTAATAAAAATATTTTACTCACAGACGTCAAGATGCTTCCAATTCCCCCCCCTCACCCCAAGGGTGTTACAATCCTAAGCACGATTTGGGGGGATTTTTTCACCTCTCTCAAGGCAAGAGCGTGCACCAGGGAGGGGCGCATTGGCCTCCGGCCCCTTGCAAGGGTTTCTCTGCAGGTTCCCAGTGCAACGCACGCCCCACACACTGGTCTGTGCTGGTGTCCTCAGCCAGCCGAGAGAAGCAGCGGACGCAGACGGCGGGGGGGGGCGGGGGGGAGGAGGATGAGGAGGTGTGGAGGGGTCCCGCCCGGGGCAAGGCGCAGGAGAGGAGCCTTCCCAGAAGAGGTGCAGCAAGAAGCGCAGGGGCACCCCTGGCTCTCGCCGCCAGCCGTAAGGCACCCGCACCAGCGATGCACTGGCCCCGGAGGTGCCCGTGGCACCGCTCCCAGCCACTCATCCCAGTGGGTTTCCCACCTGGATGGCAGGGCTCCCCCAGGACAGCCCTGGGAGGGTCCGGACAGGGTGTTCCTTCCTCCCAGCGCTGAATTTGGGCCCTCGCCTGCCTTTGTCTCTGAGCTCCTTCACGCGGACCAGCCTTCATCCCAGAGCTGGAGGTGGCACGGCTCTATCTGCCGCCTCATTAACCAAACCCCGCTGCCCCGGTCGTGTTCGGGGCTGAAGTTGGCACGGCTGGAGGAGACGGGAGCTCCTGGGGAAGGCAGGCAAACCACGGATGACCCCATCCGGCTCTGCTGATGCAATCCCAGAGTTTATTGCCATGGCAACAGAGCCAGGACCACAACATGGGTTGGTTTTTTTTTTTTTTTTCCGGCGTGATCTCAGCAGCTCCCGATTCATACCAGCGCACCGGTTCTCACAGGACTTTGGTCTCCCCACTTCGCCACCAAGAGCCACGGAGGTCGCTCGTGTGCTTCGTGCACGGTCAGTTTGGCCGTGGGGCACGAGGAGGGTTGCCAAGAGCCCTAAGCAAGTGAAAAACATCCCAGCCAGCCTGCCAGGGAAGGAGGGATTGCTCGACCCGGTGCATGTGCGTGAACAGGGGGAAACTAACTAAATAAATAAAAATAAAAAGCACCTTTCAGGGATGCTTTCCCCAGAAAATGCTCACAGGTTGGGGATCCTGCAGAGCCCCAAATGAAGCAGAGAGGTTAGGAGGATGGTGAAGCAACAGCCTAAGGATGGCACGGCAGCAACGCAGCCTTTCTGCTCCCCGAAACCCTGCGCTTGCGGGCTGGCTACACCACCGAAGCGGCACACGCCATAAGATTGCCACGAGCAACATGCGACTTAAATCCAGAAACAGCAAAGCTTCGGCGCTCCTTCCTTCCGAGTCTGCGGCCGTACTAAACGCGCGGGATGATTTCCGCAAAGAAAGTGGCTGTATGCCCCTTCCGCAAAACAGGGGCTTGCTTCGTGCCAGCAATGAAAGGCTTGGGCAGGATCAGGGCCGTTGCGTAGCACTGGCCACCCCCAAGGGTTCACGCTGGTGTTTTTGGCCAGTGGCTGCAGCTGGAGCACCTGGAGACAGATGCTGGGGCCAACGGGCGCCGATAAAGCGCTCGTTCCTCTCCTCCCCCTTGCTGGAGCCACGGCTCCTTCACCCCAGGACAGAGCCTTCGGGGTGGATTCTCCACCTCCCCAGGATTTTAATCAAGACCAAATGCCTTTTTAAAGCCAGGTGAGAGTCCAAAGCGCACGTTACCCTCGCTCAGCGCCAGAACCTCTGGGTGAAATTTATAGCCCGAGTTACAGGGGAGGTCAGCCCCGCGCGCCGTGAGCTTCGGGACACGCACACGAGCAAGATCGCAGCTGAGATGCCGTCTGCAGCGTTACCACGCACCCAGGGATTTGTGGCTTCTGGACCTAAACTGGGGTGGGAGGGCTGCAGGAATCTGCTCTGATGAGCCAAGATGGGAATTTGCCAGGGATAAATAAAGGAGCACTGCTTTGCATCAGGAACCTCTCTTGCTCAGAAAACCCGCGCATCGTATCACGAAAGGGGTTATAACTTCAGCAGGCGATGTTTATCATCGCCTAGAAGGGAATTTGGGGTTTGGAAGGGGCTCCGTTGCTGACTTTGCTGCTCAGGTGAAGCGGGATGTCACCGGGAGCAGCGTCACCCCACCGCTTCGCTGTTCTTGGTGCCATCCATTAATAGTAAAACCAATAAATAAATAAAGCAAGCTTGATAAATAGGCCGGGGAAGAGCTGCAAAAGGAAGAGGAGGCGGATGGTGCCGGCATTGCACCCTCCTACAGTCATGAGCTGAACCCTGGGACGCTGCCTTCCCACCCCTGCCCCTTTAAAGAACCGAGGAGACGTTCCTGGTTTTAAATTCTGGCAATACAAAAATGCCATTAAAAGAGAACTCCGGCGTGGCTGACGGTGACTCAGCCACCCACGATGACCACGGGTCAGAGGGGCACAGCGGGCGCGGGGGGGGGGGGCACGGCTTGCACCCAAGCCTGGGTGCTGCAGGGATGCCGCTGAGATTAAAACTCTGACCCCATCAATCTGGGAGAGTGACTCTGCCCCCCCTTTGCAAGGTGGGGCTCACGCTCGCTCTGTTTTCCGAATTGCCTGATTTATGGCGTGCCTACCACGCAACCCGCTTCCCACCAGCGCAAACGCACCTCCCTAAGAATAAGTTGCTGTTTCTGCAAGGATCCCCCCCCCCCCAGCTCTGCCTGCCCTATCGCCATGTCGCGATACCGACAGGCAGAGCCACCTGGCCAGGCTTTTCCAGCATTTCACGATAGTTTTCTGAAAACTGTGCTGACCCCCTGGGTCAGAATAAGCTGTTTAACGGAGAAATAGCCCAGCTTTGGCAGGGGGGGCTTAGCGGGAAGCCCAGCCTCGGCACAGCACTTTTGGGTGGTCCCACGGGGCAACCTAGGGGGTGGGGAGAGAACTTGAGGCATTTACTTTGGGGAACTGGGGGGCTGACCCCCAGACCTCCTGTAGCCAAAGGCTTGGAGGCAGCCCCGATCTCAGTAGGCGCCCTCGTAGGGTTTTGGCAGCAGAAAAATAAAGGGGAACCGGCTCATTGGGGAACGCCAAGAGGGCTTTGGGGACAGGCTACGCTTTCGGGCACAGGTTCATCGTGCTTTGCCGCAGCCGAGGGTGCGCGTTTTTCCTTAAATCCTCCCACATATCCAGTCTCTCATTCCCCAATCCTTTCCTTCCTGCAAAAACAGGGCAGGGGGAGGGAATATTTCCCCAGTGAGGTCAGTGGAAAGGCTGCCCTTGCCTCCAGCTGGGTTTGGATCAGGCCAGGGCGTGCAGGTGCCTGGGAGGGACGAGGCAAGGCCAGGATTTTTCCTTTCGCACCCCCCGAGGGCTCACGGGGGTTTGCAAACACCCCCCACTGCCCCCCCCCCCATCCTCTGCGAGCCCCCACTCGGCCCCTCTCCGCCTCCCCGCCCAGGATCACCCCTTGTTCCTCCCCACTTCTCTCCTCCCGCTGCTCCTTTGCGGATAACAATGGCAGGATCCAGATGCTTATCCGCAGGGCTCTTCCCGCGGGATGCTCACCTGTCCTGCGGCCACGCCGCCCTCCCCTGCGAAAGCATCCACGGGTAGCCTTGCCCCCGGGAAAGGCAAAAAACCTTGGAAATCCTGCCGGAGAGGGAACGCCCGAGACCTCTTGCTCACCTCAACCACGTTATAAACGCGGTAATTAGGTGAGGCTGGCCGTGATTTAACCAGATGACAACGAAATCCCGTACCGGCTACGGTAAGGCGCACGCACGCAGCTTTGACCTGTTGGCCGGTCGCCGAAATACGGGAAAACCTTGAGCTTTGGGAAAGGGGAGCATCCTGCCTCCACCCCATGGGACCGGCTGCCTCTTTGTGGTGCTGCCGGCAGGATGGGGCCCCCAGAAGGGCTGGTGCCAGCCCCCAGCCCCGCTGGTAGCGGGCAGGGGGTTTCCCCTTCCCGAAGCCGAGATGGGACATCCCTCTGCCCCAGGAACATCCAAGCCCTCCCGAGAGGATGATGAGCAAGCGATTTGGAAATAACGGCATCGCGGCGCCTCTGGAGATGGAGCCCGATACATCTTCCCTGTCACTGTTTACAGTTTTCGCCTGGGGCCAGCGATCTCGGGATACAACTGCATCAAAGCCCCAAAATACCAGTGACCTCGGCCCCCGGCTCCGTTAATCAGCCGTCCCCGCGGATCCAGCGGCGGATGCCCATAAGACACATGTTTATCATAGCGCAGGGGAGGAGCCTGCCTACGGGGACGCAAGTAAATAGTGCTGTAAAAGAGATAAAGTGCCTTTGTTTTAAACCCCCGAGTAAGCATTTTCTTCGCTGCTTTTGGCAGTTCGGGACAGGGGGTGGAAAAAAAAATAAAAAATAAAATAACTGGAGCCAGGTCTGGAGTCAAGGGGAGGTTTCCCTCCAGCTGAGACGCACCCTGGAACCCAGCGCTTCTCCCTCCCAGCGCAGAGCAGCACCAGACGAGGGGCTATCCACTTTTTATTTACTTTTTTTTTTTTTTTTTTTTTTTTTGGGCTAAAGCTGTAACGTTTTAGCTTGGGCACCTAAACCCAGCACATCCCCTGGCACCGGTGCCCAGCTCCTGCCAGGCAGCGATAAGGAGGGAGGATTGCAGACACTGGACGTGTCCTCTGGCCAGGCTTTGCACAACCTTTCCAGCTCTTATCTTTATCGCCCACGTTACGAACAATTGCCACGTCCCTGTCTTTTATTTATTTAGTTCTTATCCTGGAGGTTAATAATTATAAACAAGGCTGCCTTCAAGCATCCACGTAGGGCGAGACCGCCCTCAGATGCACCACGCACCTGCACGTGGGGTGCAGCCGCGTCCAAGCTCAGCCGGGACACAAGATGCAGCTCAATTCAAGAGGGGAAAAAAAAAAAAAAAAAAAAAAGAAGAAAACCCAACCCTAGTCTTGCTTAATAATTGAAAAAAAAAGAAATATTTGCAATATGCATTGTTAGAGCGATGGCAAAAAGCTTGTAACACCCTTCCTCCCCGCCCCGATGGGGCCCGGGGGGTGCAGCCCCAGGGGTCCCGGCCCTGTGCTGGGGACACGCAGGGAGGCAGGAGGGCTCGGGGCCAGGCAGTGCCCAGGCGATGACTGCAGAAAACTGCTGATGTTTTCCTGTATTGCGGGGTCCCTCCCTGCAGGAAATAATGCATTGTACTGCGGAGCGCCTCGCTTTCCTGCAAAATCCCAGCGGGGGGCCGGCCCGCGCCCCTGCCCTCCGCCACCGCACAACCAGCGCCACGCTGGGGGGGGGGAAAAGGACAAAAAAAAAAAAAAAAAAAAACCACCCCAGATTTCACCTTGTCCACAGAGGGGAAAAGAGGCAGCACGACCCTTGTTTTCCAAAGCAGCCCTAGCGGGGAAACCCTTGGAGGTGGCTTAAAGCAGAGCTTGGCAGCTCCAGGCTATTAAGTCAGGCTTAAGCCCAGGGACCTGATCCCCAAACGTGCCTCAATTTGGGGCACGCAGGCTTTTTGTTCATTCACCGAGCGTCTGGCTGCAAGCAGTGCCCTTTTGCTCCTTTAACCCTTACATGCTACAACAGCAGGGACCACAGCTAATTACCAACTGCTGTACGGGACTAACGAGCGCGGCGGAGCCACCCCAGCTGCACCTCCTGTCTCCCACAGGGCAAGGAGATGGGGAGAGGGAAGGGGCACCCTGCGCCGCAGGTCGCCGTTATTAATCCTGTATGGAAATGCACTCGCAGAGCAAGTTAATTATGGACCCGATCCAAAGGGAGCAGAAGTTTCTGCCCCAGGGGCGGTGACCTCTGGATGGGATCCATTCGGTGTCGCTGGCTGTTACGGGAAGATTTACTGACATTTTTCTGTGCCACCTCCTGCATCTGGAGCTCTTCCTCCTGCCAGAGCCATGGTGCTGTCCCTCCGAGCCCGGTCCATCCCCCGGGCTTGGGAGCAGGTTTAAGCACCGCTTGCTAGCCACTCAGTATAAGCCCAGCCTATTTTGGCAGCTCAAAGCACCCTGGGGTCAGGACCCAGGCTTTATTCATGCACAAATCGACACCGATGCTGAGCATCTTGTCCCAGCACCTACCCAGGAAGACCCGAGATCCCGGCAGCCCTTCAAAGGAGGTGGGATTTGCTTCCACCCAGGCTCAAAGCAAGAAAAATCAAACCTTGCTCGCCCTTTTCCCAGTGATTCTAGAAGGTGGTTTTTTTTGTCCTCCTCCCAAAACCACACGGATTTCCCAGCTGTTGGTTTCCCCTGGAGCAGAAGCTCGGCACGAGGTGCTCCGGCTCTCGGGATGCCCTTTTGCCGAGCCCTGCATCAGTTCTGCAGCCAAGGGCGGTAATGAGGGGAGGGGGGGAAGGAGACAGCCCAGCTCAGAAGCTATGACCCCCCTCCATCCTATTTAAATGTAAGGAAGCCCCTGGGGCTCCCACCACCAGCGTCGCAAGCGGCACAGCCATCGGACGGATGCACAGGTCTGACCTTTCGGCAGGCAGCGACGCCGCACGGGCCTCGGCAGCTCCTGCCTTCCTGCCATTGAAATGCCAAGCAGCCCCATTTCCGTGGTAAATACAAGATGCAAGTGGTAAAAGAGTTAAATAATAATAAAAAAAGACAAACACCCACACCACAAAGGGAAGAAAACTTGGACCAATTTGAGTATATGGAAGATGAAAACCAGGTTGGAGTTGCTCTATGTATCCCAGCCACGGCAGCTCTGCCAAGCTGTACTCAGGGGTACAACTCAAAGCGCTCTTTTTCCATGCAAAAAGGGATTTTTTTTTTTGTTGCTGTTCCCCCCCCCCAGCCCACACCATCATCGCTAAGGTAAAAACCAGTGTGTAACAGCACCAGACTCTTGTTCATGTTTTAGGGACATGGTTTAGTGGTGGGATGGCTGTGCTAGGTTAACGGTTGGACTCAACGATCTTAAAGGTCTTTCCCAACCGAGGTGATTCTATGATTCCCCTCCTGTTTGACACGAGGGTTTTTAATCCATCCGCTCTAATGTAAGCTATGAAAACCGCTGGCAAAATACTCCTCCCAGGAGCTCGGGGAGAGCCTCCTGTGGCCAGCACACTGGCTCTTTCCTTTAAAAAAAAAAAAAAAAAAGTAGGCAAAAGGTTTATCCCCAGCATGGAAACTCTCCAGAACTTCTGGAACTCCACCAGCTCTCAAACCGGTGCAGGAGGGACGCTCCAGGAGCCTCAGTGAAGCTCAGCCAGAAGAGGGCACGTCTGCCCCGGCCGCAGAACCCAGATCCCAACCTGCTCCAGGCTCACGCCAACACCTCCTGGCATTCTATTAAAACCACTAAAGTGAAAAAAAGTTTCCAGCCTGCCTATTATTCCTAAAGAGGCAGCAGTGCGGGGCGATGCTCCCCTGGGTCTGGAAGGAAAGGGCCAGCCCCTGCCCGGGGCAGGCTGGGCTCCCATCGCCCGCTTCTTCCGGAGCCCTGTGGCTCACAGCCCGGCTTCTGCTCCAGACTATGACTTCAGATCACACTGATAGCATTTGATAATCTTTTTTTAGCCCCCTCTTTTTTTTTTTTTTTAAGCTCCATTTTATTTGCTTTTGATGTTTTAAGTGCAAGGACAGGGCAGGTTTCTGAGCATTGCTCCAACACCAAAGTTTCTAGCTTTTTTTTTTTTTAAGTGAAAGCTGAAGCATCAAGCAATTCCAGGCACCACGACACAAATATTTACACATTTCTTTACTTCTTTTGGCCTGGGTGGGAGCAGACATTTGCTTTCCACTTCAAAAAGTCTTTGCAGCCCATTGCTCGCTGGCGGCGGAGCGCGACGCTTCCCGGGTGAGCCCCTGCAGCCAGCAGGTAAATGCCTTTGGGGATTTCCATGAGTTTGAGGAGGGCTCAGAGCAGGACCCGGCTCTGCATGTGGCAGGGAATGACCAGGAATTCCTTACACTGGGAGCTACAGCAGCACACATTCAGGGTGAGAAAACAGACCCGGGAGCAGCTTCCGCAGCCTCCGAGGCCCAAATCCCAGGGGATGCAGGCTAGAACCAGGGGCAGGAGGGAACAGCTATTCCAGTGCATTTGGTGAACTCGGGATCCCAACCTTTGGAGTTTAAACCCAGAGCCCTCCCAGCATCCAGGCTCTCGGGAATGAAGCGCCGGCCACTTCTCGCTACCTTGGGCATGGCTTCCAGCTGAACCCTGTGCCTTGGGAAACCAAACCGCCAAAAAAATGGGGGCCAGCTCACAGGGATGGGGCTTATTGTTGGCTTCCCCGTGACCTTCTGTTTATACATGGTTGTGTTATGAGGTTTATATTGAATAACATTAGCTAAAGATAATTCGCTTGTTTATACTGGATCCAGCCGGCTCTGATGACACCAGAAATAAAGCTCCGGCAACGCTTACCAGCTGGCTCCCAGCACATCCCCAACTTCTGCTGAGCTCCCTGCAAAAAGCTGGAGCCGCTTCTTGCAAAGAGACGGGCACAGGCAAAGCTCAACCCAAACCCCGGGGCAGGCTCTGCAAGAGCACATGGCTCCAGAAAGGCGTGGGCCGGCGCTCCCAAAAGCGATGCTCCCTCCCCAAGTGTAATTCTGGATTTGCAAAGAAATGGGGTAGGGGAAAAAAAAAGAAAAAGGCAGAAAAAAAACCAACCAGGAATGAATTGCCCACGCTATTCCCAGTTAGAGGTGCCATGGAGGGGATGCCCAGAGCCAGCATCCACGCTTACAGTGGGGAAGGGGAAAGCGGGCTGGGCTAATCCTTCGGCTCCTCACCAGCTATGAAATCCCCAATTTCTCTCGCCGCCGAGTGACAAACTTCCTCAGCATAAAGGCAAACAGATTTTTCTTGGCGTGGCTCTCGTGTCACTGGAAGGGCAGACGCTGCTTTCGCTGCGCCCTCGCTCCCTGGGCACACCGAAGGCACCTGCCCCTCCCTCCTCCTCCTCTTCCAAAGGCCAGCACTTGCTGGCTGTAGCTAAAGAAAGGCCTTGAAAAGCGACCAGCTCCTTCTGCATGGGGTCCCCAGGGGGGTGACCTCAACGTTTTCATGTGCTGCAAGATACTTTTCTGCCAAGCTTCTAAAAAAAAAAAAAAACAACAACAAACCCCCACACCAGAAAAACCACATTTGAGCTGCAGGCTCATCTTCCTTCTTCACGCCCCCCTGATGAGGCTTCTCCTTGGCCGCAGATGGGCTGGGGCAACCACATCCCATAGCGGGGGGCTGCCAGCCCCCTTGCTCTGCTGGTAGTGATACGCCCCAGTTAATGACAACATTTTGTAACCCCCCGCCCTTTTTTTTTCTACTGAATCATTGGTCCCCCCACCCCAACAGTGCTGGCAGCATCTTGCAGCCTCTTCGGTCAGCTTTGGCCGTTCCCATTGCACCTTGAACGTCCTCCGAAGCAATCACGCAAGACAGAGCACGGAGGTGGTGGGGCATCAGGATGCTCTGACCCCTTGTCCCTGCCTGGATCCGTGCTGCTCTTCTCAGGGCTCTCCTGCCAGCTCAATAGCCCCCCAAAAAGGGGGAAATGCACACAAAAATCGTTCTTGGGAGATGCCTGGAGAGGGTGGAAAAGGTGCACAGCTGGGGCATCACCGAGCAGCTACCCAGGGAGGCAGCACTGCCTGGCCCCTGAGGACCTCGGATTTGGGAGCAGCCTTCCAAAAAAGACGGCCGCGTTCTCGTTGACCATTGCCGCAGCGGGGCCGCTCCCCCCGCGCAGCCGGGATGCTGCTGCCCACGTTTCCCCGGCAGTGGCCAGCGCTGGCTCAGACCCAGGCCCACGGGGGGCAACCCCAGAGAGTCCCCCAAAGGGGCAGCACACACAAACGGCCCAAGACCCGGTCTCTGTCATACAAATTTTGAATTTCTGGGGATGGAAGATGCACAGAAGACTGATTTGCTTGCAGAAATAGAATATTTCAGATTACATTCAGATTCGGCAGAAAGATCACACTGCTTTTGAAAGCAAAAGAATTAATGCTCCTCCTGCTGCTGCTGCAGGTTGAATTTCATGACCTTGCTGTGCCACATCCCTTCATCAACCCCTGGCCTTTTGGGCTACATCAACTTTTTATTTAACCCTCTCTCCAGGCTGTAGAGGAGGGAGGAAGCAACAAACACATCCCACGCCACCCGATTGATGCTCCTGCAAGTCTGGGGGAGCCGCTCGGCCCCTCCGATGATTTCCACCCTCCCTTTCCTTCCAGCTATTGCTGCCCAGGCAGGGCAACACCCATCCCTTCCCCGAGCCCCCTGTCTGTTTACAACCCTTTTCCTTCATGTTTCCCCCAGGCAGCTTTCGGCTGCCTCCGAATCCATCTCCTTCACACGAGTGAACGCATCAGCAGGAGGTAACAGGAGGAGAGGAAAAGTAATTCAATGCAGCTGGGCTGGGACAGCACAAAAAAAAAAAAAGGAAGAAAAAACAGCAAAATAAGAAACAACCCAGCTGGGTGTGTTGGGGGTGGAGGCGGAGGGATGGTGCCAGCAGCGCCTTCCCCACTGAGTCACACCAGTCCCTCCTGGGCCCGTGGGATGTGGGAATTACAAGGAAATCACGCTTAGCACAGCAGCAAAAAGTCGGTGTTTAGGGCTGCAGAGCCAGAACAAACCCAAACCCCATTCAAGCTATTTTGTGCCACCCAAATTCTTTCCCCATCCATGCATTTCATGCTTGGGGCAGCCAGGCAGCAAACCTCAGCCAGGAAATTTGGGGGGGAGGAAGCACAAATGCAGAAAGGCGAACAGGAAGGCAAGGGAAAGCAGCCAAGGAGAGCGTGCGCTGTGAGCAAACAGGCTAGGGAGGAGGAAATTAATATTTAATAAAGAAGGCCCACGGCTCCCCCGGCTCTGCTCCGGAGGGGAAGCCGCAGGCATTTGGAGACACCATCATTTATGCATGTGTGTGACTGTCCTGAGCATCACCCAGAGCCCCCAAAACCCCCACCCAGGCCCCCACTGCCCTTTCTGGACCTCACCGTCCCCACAGGTGGGATCCCATAGGGATCTGTGAGGGATGAGGGTGCTTCCTTTGGGATTCCCCCTCTGGCACCAAAGGGAGATGGACCGGGTATGGCGACCACCTTGGACCCCCCTGCTCCCCGTATTAAGTACAAACGGGGCGCTCTGCAATGGTCCTCGCTCGGCCACGGCTCTGCACGCCCCCGGGGCGGTGAGGCCGGTCCTGCACACCCCCACTTTGTCCAGCTCAGGTCTCCTTTGCAGCCCCAGCAGGGACCAATTTCTTCCCCTTCCTCCTTCAAAAGCAAAGCTAAAAGCTGAAGCTAACGGCACCTTCCAGACCTCTCTGCGCTGCCCACCACCCAAGCTTGGCTCTAGGATAAGAGAGGTTTCCCACGCTTGGCACCCCTACATGATAAGGACAAGCCTTTTTCCATGGGAAAGAAACCTTGCGAGCCATAAATACAAAGGGGAAACCCATCCTCACCCATCACCTGAGAGCAAAACGGCGCAATGCTCGCTTTCTGCATTAAATCAATGTTTAGCCAGGCAGCGACTCGCTCACCCGCCCGTGGCCACCCCCCCCCCCCACTCGGGCTGGCTTCCGAGGGCTCGCCGCAGCCATCGGCCACGGGAGCGGTGTCAGATCCACACTGGAAAAAGCCATTTGCAATGAAATCTTCGTCTTTGCAGCGCTGCGGTGGATCGAGGCACCCGCGCTGCGTTTGCAGGAGGTGCTGAGGAGCTCCGGGCACACAGCAAGCTCCTCGGTAGGGTTCACCACCCTGTTACCCCCCTGCTTCCCTCCTCTCCCCCCGTGCTCGTACGGTATTTCCCTTGGGCGATATTTTCCTCAATACACCGGCAAATAACCGCTGTGAAAGTACCAACTGTTTGCCCAGGGAAACCTCAGCTTTGAGCCTGCGCTCTTGAGTTTTGCTGAAGTTCTACGGTTTCAAGGGGGGGGGGGTGGGAAGAGAGAAGCAAAACTGCAGAAAAAAGCATTCGTGAAACCATTTCTCCCCACGCCCAGCTCCCAGGTACTGGGAGAACGAAGCAAACGCAGAACACCCCCCGATGTTTTTATAAGCCAAGCAACACTTTGCCTCTTATTTTAAGACGTGACACAACGCCATCAAAGCCTCATCACCATCAAATATTGCGACCTGGTGCCGTGCTGGAGGGGGGGAAGCGGTCGCAGAGAGGAGAAGCCCTTGGCAAGGGCTGGGGAAGGGACCCACGTGGAAGGAGCGGGGATGCTCAGCCCGTGGTCCTGCCTCAGCCAGGAACCCATCTCACTTCTGCTTGGGGGGCTTTGGGGGCTTAGGGTGGGGGGTTCCTTTTTTTTTTTTTCTTTAAATTTTTACTTTTTTTAAGCTCTCAGGCCCAGTGCTGCACAAGGGCCCTTAGAGCAGGCACATCTGAATTTCTAGCACCTGTATCAGTACTTTGCAGTCCTTGCTATGAGTATTCCATAACCTTGATTCATTTGCACTGGGGGGGGGGGGGGGGAATGCTGTTACCAAATGGAATGAGCTAAAGTGGAAACCCTTCCAGCATTTACTATTGGCAGGGGAGAATCCCAAGCTATACAAAAAAAAAAAAAGCAGAATACACTAAAAATGTTTTCTCACCATATTTTGCCTTTGCAGCCAGCTCCCCACGAAGAACAGACGCACAACTTCAGCAAAAAAAAAAAACAACCCACATTTAAAACTTCACTGTGCCTTTGCAATCAGCAATTACCCTTTACCAGTTTGTACTTCAGGGCCAGTAATTCCGGGAGCAGATGAAAACACCCCAATTTCTCTTTTCTTGGGCAGCCCCTGGTGAGGGGGGGAAGGTGCCTTGCGATCCCCCCCAGCCACATTGCTCAGGCTGCCGCTTCAGGAATGTCCTTGGGGAGCACAACCCTCCCCACGTTGCCAAACCACCCACGGGCTCACCCCGGGAAGCGGATGGCCAGGATATATTATGGGATTTGGGAATAATGGGGCATTTGGCAGAGCCGAGGCAGTTTTTGCAACAGCAGCATCCCAGTGCAAGCTTTAACTCTGCCACAAAAACCCCCAAACCGCTCCAGATCGCAGGCCAGCAGCGTCGCCACTCGCTCCGACCTCTTCCAGCTCAAAAATCCCAGGCTGAGCTGAGCAGGATGGCTTGGATTGTTCAGCCGTGGAAATCCCACGGGTTGTTTTTGCAGCCAGAGGGCGTGCGCATCAGACAGGTGTCCTGGTGGGATTCCAGCAGCCATATCCCTAAATCTCGCTCTGAAATTAAAAGGAGGGGCTGTTGGTTGGGTTTGGGGTGGGGTTTTTTTGTTGTTTTGTTTTTTGTTTTTTTTAAACACATCTGTTTTCTTCACATTCCCCCCTACCGCAGTGTAGCTCCCCTATGAAGTATTCATTGGATAACCTTGCTCACCCTACCAGCACACCAGCGGGCATGTGAGCACTAAGGGACAGCACCCAATTTAACCCTCTGGTTTCCCTAAACACATGCCATCTGTGAGGAAGACGCAGCAAGGGGTTCTGATGACACTGCGTCACGTACACACACACACACACACCCCCCCCGACACACAGCCCCAGGCCACCCAAGGCAAACAAGTCGCCAGTTCCAGCACTTGCAAGGCACCGTGACGAGCTTTCGGATACAAGGGGAAAAAAATAAAATCCCTGCAATGCCAAGTGAAGAGGAAAACACCCCTCGGTGTCAGTCGATCAGGACTCTGCCCTCCATCCTGGCAGGGAGCCCGGTGCTCCGGGGGCTGGCCGGGCAGCCCAAAGCTCCCAGGATGAACGCCCGCTGATGCCCTGCTCCCATAGGATCTACAGAGCCTTTTCCTTTTGTGCGGACTCATGGGGAAACAACTCTGCACCGATGAGGAGCCCTGCCAGCTCAGGCAGCTCCGTTAGGGCTTTCAGAGGAATCACTCTCTACTTTTTTTAGCGCCCTGGCTGCTGCCACTGGGTCATTTCTGCGAGCACCCAATGTTCCAGCTATGGCCCAGTCCTTCCACATGCAGGAAAAGCGCCTGGTATATAACCGAAACCATTAAGAACCCCTGCACACTCAGAATTATTCCCCCCCTGCCAAGGCTCAACATTTTTAGGTGAACCCCCCAGTATTCAGTGCGATTTCACCTCCCTGGGTGCTCAGCCAGCAGCCCCAAACACCTCTACAGCAGACAGACAGACACCTGCAGGAAGCAGAGCTCAGACCCTGAGGGCCAGCAGCCCTGCGTGTGTCCCCACCGCCCCCCCGGCCCCCAGTGGCCAGAGCCCTCCCTTCACCCAGCTCCCTCCCGAGCCGGCAGCACAGGCTGCTTTTGGAGACTGGGAACCCTTAACAATACCAATAGCTATAAAAAAAAACCCTATTGTTGCTGCGCAATGTGATTTGTCAGTCAGCCAGATATTATCAGTGCCCATAGTAATTCGGAGAGAGATGGCATTTGGAAACACCTGGGTTTAACACAGGTGCAAGCAGGCTGGTGCCTCTGAGCTCTGACCACAGCAGCTTTCCCCAGCTGGGCAAAGCAGAGAGGGGGCAAAAATCAGAGTGACGTGGGGCCACCGCGAGCTGGAGCTGTCCCGTGGGGGACGACAGGCAGAGGCGAGCGGCCATCGGCCTGTGAACAGGCACATTTTTCCCCCTTTTTTTTGCAGGGCGGTTGGTGCCACTGCCCGAGCACACAGCTGCCTACGGGGTTAACAGTCCCTCCTTAAGGCACAGACACAAAAATCACCCCGAGGAGCGGAGCCCAGCACCAGCACTGCAGCTCAGCCTTCCTCTGCCAGGGGTACCCCAGCTCCGAGCACCGCACCCAAGGAGGATTTCAGCCCAAAGGCAGCAATGCCTGTCCTGATTTGACCTCCAGCAGCGCCTGTTACCAATTATCCTCAGAGCTATGTACACCACGCTGCAGCAGCTCCCTCCCGCCTGGCAGAGACCCCCCCCAGCACCTGCAAACGCCTCCCCCGAGAGAGCCAGCACGGGGACAGCCAAGGCCCACGGACAGCAAGGACCCTCAGCCGGTGCCAGCAGCAGCCCCACGGCACAGAGCTGCTATCCCCGAGGTATTTAAAACAAGGATAGATGAGGTGCTTAGGGACAGGGTTTAGTGGTGGGATGGCAGGGTTAGGGGAACAGTTGGACTTGATCTTAAAGGGCTTTTCCCTCCATGACACCTCCATGACACCTCCATGACACCTCCATGACACCTCCATGACACCTCCATGACACCTCCATGACACCTCCTGCCATTTCACCCAGAGGTGCCCCGCAGATCCTTTTAGCTGCCACCATCTCCTGGCCTTCCCCTTGCACGCTGCCAGCTCAGCACCCCATGCTCCCACCAGCGGAGGATGCTCAGAGGATTTCAGGTGCAGAGGAGCGGGACTGGGGCATGGCTGGAGGAGCACCCCCCCACACGAGCAAAGGTCTGCGCACAAGGTAAGGGCAAGAGCAGCTTGGGGTTCATCTGCAAATGATAGCAAGTGGCTTGATTTGATAGAGAGATTGCTTTGGCCACTGCACACCTCTGCAGCCGAGCGGCTCTGCTAGAAACAGCTCAGAAATAGGTGGAAAATCTGCTGTTGGCTGTCACTGCTGGAAAGCAGGAGGCATTCGAAGCCCATGGTGATGGCCTGGCCTCCGCCGGCCCTGGGAGAGCACCCGAGCATCACGTGGGGAGCGCCTCGAGCTCAGCAGCTCCCCGGCTACGTCTGCTCTCAGCCAGGCTGGAAAACCCAAATCAAAGCCACCCCACCCCACATCCCCCCCAGCTTTAGCCTGAAAGTTGCTTCAGCACTGGAGAAACCTTGACACAAGCAAGAAACCACAGAAGCCGATAAAGCTGCAGGGAGGGTCCTTAAACTGCGCGCTGCCAGGATTAAAGCAACACAAAAAAAAAAGCCCATAAATCTGGGCTGCCATGCAAAGAGCAAGCGTCCCCTTGTCCCCAAGGGGGGGGAAATAAAGGGAGGTGTGAAGAGAGACGCACGCCGGGCTGATGCACAGAGGTGCAGGGATATTTGGGTGGGAATGGTGCCTCCCCTCCCTCGCGCACCATCGCCTTCCATCCAGGTGGGTATTCCCTCACTCCGCCAAAACCATCACCTCTGCCAGACAGACTGGCATTTAGCAAGGATTTCCCAAGCGCAACGCTCTCTGTACAAGCTGGCTCCGAACGCTGTAGCAACCGGAGAGCAAAACACACAGCAAACGGAGACGGGGCAGCTCCCGGGGTCCAGCTCCGTCCCCGAGCCCCCCCACCTCAGCACCCAGAGTCCCCAAGTCACAGCCCTCCCACTTGTTAATCACACAGCATCGGTTGGGCCAGTTGTACTTAATTAATGAGTAACAAGGTTTTCAGTCCACTAAAGGGCAGGGCACTCTACGAGCCAGCACACATCTGTGCTTTTTCCACCACGATTAAACAGAAACAGGGCATTGAGAAAAATCCCACCCAAGAAGTTGAGCACCACGCTGCCGTGTAGCTAGGAGAAGCCTTGCTGTTGTGTGTGAACCCTACCAGTTTGCTCCAGCATTGCCCTGGCATATTTGGCTTTGGCTAAGGGGTTTTGCTTATGGGAGATTTATTCCCAAGATTATTTTTTTTTTATCCTTTAGCAAGACGGCTCTGTTATTTTTTGCAGGAGAAAAACCATGCGAGTTCCTTACACTAGCCAGAAATCAAATCAATCTGAAAGCACCGTCAGGTCCCGTGCTTCCATTCACCATGCTGTCCCTTCCACAGGCATTAAGGCTGTTTCTGGGAAGAGGGAGTTGTCCCATCTTATCGCAGTTAGAAGGCAGGCATTGCATGAATGTTTTGACCTGCACAAATACGTTGAAGCACGATACAAACACCACATTGAGCTCTACTGTACAGCTGGGAGCCCGTATAAATGCATGGTTGGGGCCCCGTTGCCCCCCACGCCTTCCCAAAGGGAGTTCGCCCAGAGAACAACCCAAAATACCAAGGGCAAGCATCTAACCAGCAACAAGCAGCTTGTTTGCCTGTGGCCTCCAGCAAAGGAAAAGCATTGCCCATAGCTACCCCAAGGCAAACCCTCCAGGGAAACGGTGGGATTGCTCCAGCTCCCTTCTCCCTGGGAGATGCCGGTGCTGTGAGCTGCAGAAGGCAGCTCCGGCTTTGGGCTCTCCCAGGACAAACCCACCGCAGGTCACCACGCACCAGCCTGAGCCTTGCCCATTGCCCAAAAGCAGCAATTGGTCTCAAAACCGAGGCGAGGAGCCCAACAGCTCAACACCTACAAAGCCGCCACCACCACCACCACTGCAGCCCGGGCACAGCGGTCCGGGACGCACCACAGCTCAGCCCAGCAGCGACCTCCACCAAAACAGCTTCTGGGGGGAGCTACCAACCAGCAGCTACAGCACCTCCAGAGCCAGGACAAAAACGCCTCCGAGAAGCTTCACCGGACCATTTAACAACACACAGTACAGCCATCTCATCCCCAACCTGTTGTAGCAAAGCCCACGAATGCTCACCTGAAGGACGCGTTGAACGTGGAGCAACATTTGAACGTGGAGCAACGTTTGCCGCACAGCCTGGAGAAGATCTTTGCAGCCCGAGCTCTTGGAAAAACTGGCCTGGGGGAGCAGCTGAGTGATATAGCTGCAGCTGGACCAGCCTGGTGCCCATCAAGCCCTAAGGAGCTCAGCCCCGGGGTTGCCTGATGGCCAACACCTGGGGAAGGGAGCTCCACTCAGGGGCAGCGACCCAAGAAAACCCCCGGAGCTGCTGCCTGTTGTGCTGGCAGTGTGGTGGGTGGTCTGGGCAGCACAGACGCCCCCCCACCATCACCCTGGGATGTTTCCTTGGGGTTTGCAGTGAGTTCTGCCCCAAAGGAGCGACTTAAGGGCATCCCCGATGGGGCACTCCTCCATGCCTGGCTCAGGGGTGCTGCCAGCGAAGGGCTCCCTGCAAATGCAGCCGATTTGCAGGTGTCGGGGGGCAGGGGCTTATCTCGGCCATTAGCAAACCGGGAGCAGCTGGGCTGGCTCTTCGGTTCTGCCCTGCAAAATCAAGCCCCACAGAGTTTATCCCAAGTTGCGGAATGATTTTGTCTGTGCGAGCAGATGCAGCGAGGTGTCCCCCAGCCACGCCGGGTGGGAAGCGCGCTCCTCCAGCGAGTTCGGCCGATGGGGCAAGCGGCAAAGCGAGCCTTGCTCAGCCCTCGCAGGCCCACCAAAAAGGAAGCAGCAGCCCCCCAAAACCTCTCTGAATAGCCCCGGGACGGGGCATGAAGCGCGGTGTTCGTGCTGGCGCTTCTGCGCTCCGCTTGCGGGCCCCCCGCGCGCGCCGCATCCCTGCTTCCCCCAGCTCGTCAAAGCTGGGGCCATCCCAAAGGCTTAGCCACAGGCTAAGGACACGGGGAAAGGTGCTGCAGGTGAGAGGAGGAGGAGGAGGAGGAGGAGGAGGAGGGGGATGCTCAATGACAGCAATCGTTCTCCCTCCGCTGGGAGAGTCATGCTGTAGAAAGCAAACAAACAGTGACACATTGGGAATGGGGAAGACGGAGATTGTGGGCTGTGATCATTCCATTCCCTAAATGGGAATTAAAAGAAAATCTTTATCTGTGGAGTGCAGAGCCTGGGGAGATGGAGATAACGCAGCTCCGCTGCACTGCGGTGTGTGATACCAACCCAGCCGCCGGGCTTGCACACCTGTCTTTTAATTGCCCCCCTTTCCTGTTAAAGTTAATTGGAAAATAAACAAGCAGGAGCCTTGACAAGGAGAATCAGAGGCGGAGGCGGAAAGGTTTTAACCCTCCCTAACGATGGCCCCCCGGTCTCACGGGTGGCTGGAGGTGTGACTGCTGCCACATCCCCGGCCTCTCGGTTCCGCCTTTAAATATCGAGGAATAAGCCCTCCAGCAAACGCCTGGGGAGTCCCCCAGGAGGGACACGAAAGCCTGCGGTGGCAAGGGAGAAAGGCCTTTATAATAAACATGGGGAAGCGCACAATTTCCTGGTAAATCATCACCTACGGTGTGCCCAACACAGACGCGCTTACAGAAATCCCAGCGGGGAACAGGGTACGGCCAGACCCCAAAATCAAGAGCGTGCCCATAGGAGATACAACTCAACACCGCAGAGCTGCGGGTCAGCGCCAGGCCAGGTCGATAACACTTCTAGGCCTGGCCTCGCTGGATTTTACCCAGCATTTGCCAATCAATCCAATTTTTCATCTTGTTTTCCAGGCTCTGGGGAGCTACATCAGAGCTGCCGGCGTGAAGCAAGCACTGGTTTTGAAAGGATGTTCGGAGCAGCCCCCGGCAGACGTTTTATGCCCCAAAGCACCTTTTTGCTTCCTTTTGCTGGGTTTAGGCACTATGCTTGCCAAAACCAGCCGTGCCGCCTGCCCTTGCGTGTGCCCACAGAGCCGGCCCCGGGGGGCAGCGGGCATGGGCTGCCCACCCTGCGGCAGGAACAGCATCCCACCAGCGCCCACAGCGCCGTGGAGAAGGTGCTGTGCTTCCCACCCCTCCCCGACCGCAATCCCACCGGATTTAACCCTTCTGTGCACTGGTGCAGGTTACAAATATTTCCGAGCAAGGGTTCTGGGTACGTCCGAAACCAGCCACAGCGGAGCGCAAGCCCAGCTCAGGGCCGCTTGGCTCAGCTGCGCTACACAAATAACAGCGGCAAAGCCTTTTCGAAGGGGAAAAGCGAGGATCCCGACAGTTGGCATAGGACAGATAGCATAAGCAGCTCCCCCCCAAAAATGTATAGATCTACCACGGCCATTGGGATCGCAGGAGAGAGGACAGGGCGATGAGAAACCCAGCCCCGGTAACTGCCTGCCCTTTAAACCCCCCATTTAATTGGGGAACAAACTTGATAAAAATGGACAGGCTGGAGAGGTGGGGCCTGTGTGAACCTCATGAGGTTCAACAAGGCCAAGGGCAAGGTCCTGCACCTGGGTCGGGGTAACCCCCAATATCAGTACAGGGTGGGGATGAAGGGATGGAGAGCAGCCCTGCCCAGAGGGACTTGGGGGCACTGATGGGTGAAAAGCTGGACATGAGCTGGCCATGGGCGCTGGCAGCCCAGAAGCCAACCCTACCCTGGGCTGCATCAGGAGAAGCGTGGCCAGCATCGAGGGAGTGGATTCTGTCCCTCTGCTCTGCTCTGGGGAGACCTCCCCTGGAGCCCTGCGTCCAGCTCGGGAGCCCTCAGCACCAGGAGGACATGGACCTGTTGGAGCGGGGCCAGAGGAGGGCTACTAAAATGATCCGAGGGGCTACTGAAATGCTCCGAGGGCTGGAGCCCCTCTGCTCTGGGGCCAGGCTGGGAGAGTTGGGGGTGTTCAGCCTGGAGCAGAGGAGGCTGCGGGCAGAGCTGAGTGCGGCCGCTCAGGGCTTCAAGGGGGCCCAGAGGAAAGGGGGGGACAAGCTTTTTAGTAGGGCCAGCTGGGGCAGGACAAGGGGGGATGGTTTTAAACTGAAGCAGGGGAGGTTTAGACTGGATCTAAGGCAGAAATTCTTTCCAGTGAGGGTGGCGAAACCCTGGCAGGGGTTGCCCAAAGAGGGGGTGGAGGCCCCATCCCTGGGAACATTCCAGGCCAGGCTGGACGGGGCTGTGAGCAACCTGATGTGGTTCAAGGTGTCCCTGCTCCTGCAGGGGGGTTGGGCTGGGTGACCTCTGGGGGTCCCTTCCCACCCAAAACATTCCATGATTCTATGATTCTATGATAAGCGTAGGAGGATGCGGCACCGACCTGGTGCAAAGGGATCCCCTCCCAGGGCCAGACCCTGCTTGCTCCTCTCCCCATCGCGGGGATGTTTCCCCCCAGTAGCCGTCTTTGGCGCTCGTGGCTCTTTGCAAAGCCTTTCTCCAGCCGCCCCGTGACGCTCCGCCTTTCGGAAGGGACGGAGGAACTCCTCCCCGTACCCGGCTGCTTCCGAAAAGCACGTCAGAAATATCTCAGCACTAGCTGCTAACGACGTGCCACGGCTTCCCCGCTGCGAGACCCGTAACAAAAATCAGTCTCTCCCTTCCCTGTCTGCGGGGCACGTGAGCCAATGCACCCGCTGGGGCCCTAAATATAGTAACGACCATGGCTTGAAACTAAATAAAGCAATGTCCTCTTCCTGGGGCTTTGGATTTTGCTTCCGTTACAGCCCTGCTCATTCCTGCTCCTCAGCAAGGGACTCCGACGCTGGCCGCTAAGCATCCTCCTTCAAAACTAGAGAGATGGAAAATGCTCCCATCAGCTCTGAGAGCTTTGATAAGCAATAAAATGATAAAAATCTTACTCAATATCCAACAAGGTGTTACTGCAAGTCACCCGCACTAAGCGCGCCCACGCAAACGCGCGGCAGCCTCGCCAGGGCCCGCGTTTGGCGTCAGCAGGACTCAGCCCCCTTCCAGATGGCCCAAATTCCCCCAAAATTTCACATGCAAAAAATGGCAGTCCCTCAGGGCTGCTAGGCCTCGCTCCTTGCCCTGGGGGGGGCGGGCGGCTTGCTCCAGCCACCGACCCGCCACCGCCACGTCCTTGAGGACGTCCCCAGAGGAAGCCCAGTTCCTCCTATTCTTCTGCGGCTGCTGCTGGCGCAGGTGTCCCCCCCCCGGCCCCATTGTCCCTTGTCCCAGCCTTGGGGGTTGCACAAACAGCCGCCGCTGATGTCAGGCAGCCCGTACATGTTTCCTTCTTTGGCCTCGGAGAAATGTTTTTGAAGCAGTTTTCCTTCAGCGAGCTGATTTTGGGGTTTAATTTCCTGTTTTTCTGAAGCGCAGTACGTCGTTCGGCGGGATTTCGGGTCTCCAGAAGATAATTTGGTTATTATTATCTGAAATGGGGGGGTTGTCGTCGTGTTCAGCCATGGGGGGTGAGGAACCAAACCCCTCTTAGCTTCAAAACCAGGACTTGGATTGATTTTCAAATGCGAGCATCAGCCCAACTGAGAAGAAAGTTTAAAAAGTACGGCATATTTAATAAAAAAACAGTAGAAGCATGTTTTTAAGTTACCAAAACGCACTCTCCTGCCAAATCTGTGGGTGAAAATATTAGCACAAGCTTCACAGATGAAGACCTCACTAAAAAGCAGGGGGGGGTGGTTTCCTGTCCGTGAAGTTGTAACCAGCCTGTAAACAGCCCTAGCAGGAACATCCAAACTTTTTTTTTGGGGGGGGGGCGGGAAATAAAGCTGCTGGGAAAAATTACCGGCTATGTTCTGGCAAACAAAGGAAAGGATCTGACCAGTTCTGTTCCCCGGGACAGGAGCCCCAACCCCTGCCTGGTTAGACCTCATACACCGCCTAACGAAGCACATCACCAGCAGTTCATTAATTGCTCTGCTGGGATGACCTCCTAGACATGCACCTAGAAACTATTTTTAATTATTTTTGGTTTTGTCCATAACCCCAGCTTGAGAACGTCCGGAGGAGCTCCAGTTAGAACTGGGACTCCATGGAACTGGGCCGGACAAAAACTGCTCGCTGGGGGTTGCCAAACTGAATTGTCATTTGGGCACTCAGCTCGTCCGACCATCACGGCCAGAGAGAGAAAACCCAGCAGTGCTGCTGTAAAAGCAAAGCCACGTACTGATGTAGCAGAAAGGAAATGCTTTTGTGTTGATCTCTCTTATTTTGTACCAGTCGAAAAAAAGTTCCCCCCGTTTTGTTTTTTTCCAGTAGGAAATTCTGAGTAAAACCCATTTGAGATGGCATCGAGGTCTTTTTTAATGCCCCATGCAGTTGCAGATCCCCGCGTCGTCTTCTCAGGCAGGAGGGACAGCTCCGCGTCACCCAAATGATGCTGCTCCCGGTTTCAGTGAAGCAAGTGCCGCCCAGTAGCTTGCCAAGGCGTGGGGTGCAGAGAGGTCGGCGAGGGGGGTCCAGCTCCAGCCCCCTCCTCCGTTGCACCAAAGGTCTTGGCAACCTTCGGACATGCCAAGACCCAAACCCCAGCACGGGTCGCTGCTGCTGGCCAGAGGATCCCCCAGCTCTCCCAGGAATGCCATGCATGAGCAGGCCTGGGGAGGAACGACAGAAATCAGCGATTTCTGCAGTATCAGGATATCAGGATACTTTTCTATTTAGGGTATAAAAGAGGGAAGCGAACGAGGGGCTTTTCTTGTTTCGGTTGGATTGCTGCCGCTGGCTACCACCTTACCAAGCTGACCCCACGCACCAACCCCACACCAATCAACAGATAGGAGGGTTACTGGAAGGAACGTTGAATGTCATGACAGATGCCTGCTAAGCATGAAAGACAGACTCACAGTCAGGGGGGTTAGCAGCTGCAAGAGGGAAGCTCCAGGAGAAGATCCCAGCACGCAGAAGGGCAGGCAGACCGTCAGCGAGGGAATGGGGAGGGCAGCTTTTTGGAAAACTCCTTAGCTTTTTGCTTGTTTGCCGTCCCAGCAAGCGGGAAGCGCAAGGAGCAGAGCATCTGGAGAGCCTCTCCTGCAGTCCCCCCTTCTTCAAGGCAGCCCATTAATCTTCACTTTCCATCACACCGTCACCATCCTGACCGCCCTGCGGACGCTGCTCTGCTGCAGGAGCCTGCTTGAGGAGGAGAGCTTTACAGTAAAATAAAACCCGACGGGTCCAAGCCGGGACAGGCAGGGGCGCTGACGTGCGGAACGCCGGTTTGCATCGGTGCACGGCCGGTTCCGTGCGTGGCTGCGGCACCCCCGATGCCGAGCACACCCGCTGCAGCGCTGGGTCAGAGGAGAAGTCACCGCTTTGCTTGGCACCTGCTGGTCTGAAAATGGGTAAGCATAGCAAGTTCTGCACCAGTAAAGGTTATTTCAAAATATTGAAGTGTCAAGCACGCCGCTCAAATGCTTTTGGATCCTAAAACGCTGCGGCGGCGAAGTTGCCTTGAGCCCTTTTAGGGGCTTTTGCAGCATGACTGTTTGTTTAAACATTAGAGCGTGCTGTATTAATGCCTTTGCCCTTCTCCTTCTCCCCTGCCCTCTCCCTAAGGCCATTGCCTTCTGAGGGGCCACCGACATCGGCCAAGCCCAGCCGGTTTGCTGCCGGATCGGGGTCAAGTGATTAGCGAGTTATTAACGCCGAGCGTGGCAGCACCAGCCCTCACCCGGGCGATGCTGGGGCAGCCGCCGGCCAGCGCTTCCCTCGGCACCGAGGGTTTGCTCCGGACCGCGTCGGGGACCGGCGGAGCTTGGCTCCGTCCTGGCAGCCTGGACCTTCCCACGACCTAGCTCCTATTTCAGAGCTTGTCTGGCTATTTAAAGCGCACGAAGAAGGGGAAAAATGCGCTGGAAATGTAGCATGCGCGTGGGACACCGCGCCAAATATTCAGTTGCTTTTAGAGGCCGATAGCGAGGGATCCCACCGCTCTTTATTTCTGGGGTTGTTTTTCTTTTTCTCCTTTTAGCAACACGTCCTCGAGGGCTACCAGGCCCTATTAGGGATTAGAAACGTCGTCTGCTGGGTGAGCCAGTCGATCAATCCCTCCGAAAGCGAAAAATAAGGCAGGAACCCGGCTCATTCCTGCCGCAGGGAAGCGGGGCCGAAGCGCAGGGAGCTCCTCGCCAGGCGAAGCTTTGGGATGGTGGCGAGGAGGCCGCAGCGGCGGGGGGGAAGAGGAAGCCAGCGAGGCGAGCGCCCGGGCTGCCAACAAGAAGCGGGGAGCCAGACCACGCTACAGGAAGCCGGAGCCTCCGGTGATAAATAGGAGACCCGGGAGCACAGGATGCGCTCAAGGCCAGCTCGGCGGGACGAGGGGATGCGAGCCGGCGGCTGATCAGTCCCTCCGTTGCTCTCCGTCCGTCTGTCCAGCCGGCGGGATGGCCGTCGCCTGGATGGTGCTGCTGGCGCTGGCGCTGGCGCGGGGCTCCCGCGGGGAGGACGCCGAGGTGCTGTGCGCTGGCACCGCCTGCTACAGCCTGCACCGGGACAAGCTGGGCTGGAGCGACGCCCAGGAGCGCTGCCGGCACAACGGCGGCAGCCTGGCCCCGGCGCGCAGCCCCACCGAGGCCCAGCGGCTGGGGGAGCTGCTGGCGGCCGCCGCCTGGCAGGGCCCGGCCTGGTTCGGGCTGTGGCTGCCGCAGGGCCGCTGCACACGCCGCGGCGCCTGCGGGGCTTCGCTGGGGGCGGCCCCGCGCTGCCCGCCTTCCTCTGCAAGTTCAGCTTCCGCGGGATGTGCGGGCCCCTGCCGCTGGCTGGGCCTGGCCGGGTCCACTACACCACCCCCTTTGGGGTGCGCAGCCCCCGGCTGGCGGCCGCCCCTGCCCGCCGGGCCGAGGGGGGCAAGGGCCCGGCCTTCGCTGTCTGCAAGGGCCCGCTGGAGGGGGGCGGCTTCGCCTGGGACCCGCCCGGGCCCCTCTGCCCCGCCGCCTGCGCCCACCGCAACGGTGGCTGCCAGCACCGCTGCCTGGAGGCGCCCGGGCAGCCCCCGCGCTGCGCCTGCTCCTGGGCCCCGACATGGCCGCCTGCCTGCCCGAGGACGCCTGCCACCCCAGCCCCTGCCAGGGCACCTGCCGCGCCCTGCCCGGCGGCTTCGAGTGCGGCTGCCGGCCCGGCTACCAGCGCCAGCCCGGCAGCGGCGACGCCTGCCTGGACGTGGACGAGTGCCTGCGGGACCCCTGCCCTGGGCCCTGCCGCAACCTGCCTGGCAGCTTCGAGTGCCTCTGCCGGCCCGGCTTCCTCCCGGAGGAGGATGGACATGGCTGCCGCGCAGCACCCACCCCTGGAGAGGAGCCTGCCGGGGCCGCTGGCAGCACCCCGCAGACCACAGGCGCCCCACGGACCACGGGCGCCCTGCAGACCATGGGCGCCCCACGGACCACGGGCGCTCTGCAGACCACGGGCACGCTCCAGACCACAGGCACCCCATGGACCACGGGCATCCCCCAGACCCCGGGCATCCCCGTTGGGGCGACGCCAACGGCCCCCACGGCAGTAGGGTCGGCGCCCGGCTCCGAGCACAGCGCCGACGGCCCCAGGCTGCTCCTCTACTACATCCTGGGCAGCCTGGTAGCCATCCTGCTGCTGCTGGCCTTTGCCCTGGCCCTGCTGGCCTGCAGGAGGAGGGTGGCCAAGCGGGAGAAACAGCCAGCCAAAAGCGCGGCGGACAACTACTGCTGGGTGCCCGAGCAGCCGGAGAGCCGCGGGGTGGGCGGCGAGCGCAGGTAACGGCGCCCGGGGCAGCGGGGGGGACGCAGGGCTGCAAGAGGCAGGCAGCGTTCTTGCAAATCGGAAAAAAAACAAAAGGGGGGCTGGGGGGAGCGATGCTGTTGTTCAACACGGGGGTTTGTGTCCGCCTGCCTGTCCTGGGGTTCTTTGCAAAGCGGGAGCTGATCACCCCCCCCCGCCAAAGGCAGGTCTCGGCGCTGGGTGGGGAGGCAGCCCAAATTAGACCTGCGGTTTCTAAACCAGCCGCCGCTCCTCTGAGGGAAGGGTTAACAGGACGGTGCTGCGAGGTGGAGAGGGAATGGGGTTGAATCTGCCTTGCCAGGGCTGCTCCTCAACTCTGCAGAACCTCGCTGTGCTGGAAAATAGCAAATTACAGGTATTGATTTGCCTTCCTAAGGGAGAACAGTTCATTTCGCTTTGCTTTTGGTCTCCACTCGCCTGTATTTGCAATGCTGGCATGCAAAAGCAGCAGCTTCCCTGCCCTGTCCCTGCAGCCCCCCCCCCCCATCCTTTGCCACCCCCAAAGTGATGCTGGTCCCCCCCTCGCCTGCCCAGCAGCAGCCAGCCCGCGTTCAGCCCTTGGGTTTGCCTTGTTCTCACTGAAATGGGGTGCAAATTCTTATGTGTGTCACCGGGGCAAGAACTCGTCCCTGCAGCCCCAAGCAGGGTTGGTTTTCTTTAGTGTGGTGTTGTTTTTTTTTTTGGTTTTGTTTTTGTTTTAAAAAGATGTCACAGCAGAGTGAACTGAATAAAACTTTTTAAAACTGCAGCAGCGGAGGGCTTCTCCAGGGGAGCGGGCACTGTGAGGCTGGTGGGGCTGTCATCCTGGCAGGCCCCCCCCTCCCCGGAGCCGTGCAGGAGCCTGGGCCATTGCCTGGGGTTTGGAGCAGTGAGGCAGCCGTGCTCCCCCCAGGCATCGCGCCCCGTAAGGGCCAGAGCTGAATCCTCCCCCTGAGCACGGGAGGTGCACAGGACCAGGAAAGCTGTTGGCCGAGGCGGAGAATAGATGGTAAAAGGCTACGTTCAGAAGAACCGCCTGCCTGTTGCCCGTGTATTCGGCTTAAAACCTCTTGCAAAATACAGAAAACGCAGCCGGATGAGGCCTGGCTTTTCCTGCTGGATCGTACTTGCGGGGTCGGACCCCTTCCCGGACCGCGTGGGGTCCGGGCTGAGTGCATTTCCCGTTCCTCCCCCTGTGAAGGATACACTGGATGTGGCATAGTTATGATATATAAAGCGTCTAACCCCGCTTAAGCGAATGCTTTCTCAGGGCGAGGTTGTTTCCCGGTCTTCCCTGGGTACCCGACTTCAGACTCAGCCACTCCTGGCGATGAAGACTCTTTGAGCTCTTTCAGCAGGAATCCTCCCCAAAAAGCCTGAGGGGCACAGGGGCCATTCCCACTCCCCCTCAAGCAGCGCTAGCTTCGTTATTTACCCAGGCTCTCTGCGGTAGAAGGGTGCTAGGGAAGAGGGGGTGCGTGATTTGAAGGGTGCATGAGTTTCCTGATGTTTCTGCTGGTTTTATTGTATACTTGAGCCTTAATTGCTGCAGAACTGGGAAGTGAACACAAAGGAGTTTGCTGTAGGCAGCGACCTGCATCCTGTTCTTCCATGCGTGGAGGAAAACCCTTTCCTGCTGGGTTTTGGCTTTTTTTGTCTTCATTTCTCCATTGTCAAATGAAAAAAAAAACAAACCAAACCAAACCAAACCAAACCAACCCAGGAAAAGGCAGCCGATAGAAATGTTTTTAATGTTTTGTCTGCGCTTCCTTTTCTCTGCACAGTGGCTGGGAGAAGCAGTGAATGCAGCAGCCACATTATTGGAAGTCCCGCGGAAAACTCATCCCCCCATCTGTGTAATGGCAAGAAGCCGGCAGAGCATTCTGAACGCGTGAATAAATTAAGCAACCAAAATCAGTGGGACAACCTACATAGATTACATGATGCCTGGGGTTTGCGCGGGGAAGAGGTGGTCACAGCGACCTGCCTTGCGTTGCAGGGACCCCTTGGGTTGCTTCATCGAAAGCTGAGGCATTTTCCAGACCTTAACAGTCCTGCGAGTGTTTCTTGCCTTATTTTGCTGTTCAGGTATCAATTAATTGTTGTCTGTAACTCTTATTTCACTATGAAGACAGGAAACGGAAGCGTAAGTGTGGGCTCAAAGCTGGTACAAATCCGAGAGGCGTTATTTATTCCACAAATTCCTCAGTAAAACCTGTAATCCCGATTTCTGTTACAATTTCTGTGTATATTCCAGTGGGTGTGCTGCATTACCAATGGAGCATGGCAGCAGCTTCAGCCTAGGGGAGACACAAATTCGTGCCTAGGTTTAGTCTGGGTTCTCCCCGGTGGAATATTTCCTGACGTGGCATCCTTCACCCTGGCGCACCTACCTGAATAATCTTGTCTCTCCCTTTCCTCCCTGCCACAAACCCAGCAGGGTTTCGTTTCGATCCCTTGCCCTCGTTAGGGCGTTATCCGGGGCCCAGTGAATCCCCTGGGCGAAAGCAGATTGGAATGGGACCGGTTTTATGTTTTGGTACCCCATCTTACAGTCAGAAGAGATGGGATGTTCATCCCGGCCCAAGGGGGTTTCCCCGCGGAGCCCGGGGCAGCTACCTCTGCTCCCCGTTCCTTCCGTTTAATTCGGGTGCCGGTGTAAGCAAGCCCTCCCACCGTCCCGCCGTCGCCGGGGCAGGGCGGGTGGCCAACACGCCTGGAATGCTGCGTACCTATCAGCTGGTTGGCAACGAAGCACGCGTTTCATTTTTATGGTCCAGCATCAAGACGCGCCTCGCCCTTCATGGAATCGGCACGCCAGGACTCGCTTTCGCTTTGTCGCCCGTGCGGCAGTGGCGCAGCACCCACAGCCTCCCAGCTGCCTTCGGCTGAAGAGACTGAGGCTATCCCGCCCGCCAAATAACGCTGCGTGTTGCTCTTCGGATGAAGCGCCAATAAAATCTAAACAGAATGCGTCTTTAGTGGGTTTTAATAAATACGTACGATACCAAAAGCTGTTGGTTTGGCACAGGTGATCCTGGCGTTGCCTATGGCAGTGGACGGGGCTAACGAAGCCTCTGTCAATGCTCACCCCGTGCGTAGCGAAGTCAGCAGGGTCTCAGCCTTTCGTAGGCAGGGCTGGCCTGAGCGAGGGCCCTTCGCTCCATGTCTACCATGGCTGTGGGGTGGGGGCACTGGGATGATCCTGGATGGGTCCTAAGCCCACCAGCAAGGTCTGAGCCCACCAGCAAGGTCCTGAGCCCACCAGCAAAGGTCCCGAGCCCACCAGCAAGGTCCTGAGCCCACCAGCAAAGGTCCTGAGCCCACCAGCAAAGGTCCTGAGCCCACCAGCAAGGTCCTGAGCCCACCAGCAAGGTCCCGAACCCACCAGCAAGGTCCTGAGAGCCCACCAGCAAAGGTTCTGAGCCCACCAGCAAAGGTCTCGAGCCCACCAGCAAGGTCCAGAGCCCACCAGCAAAAGTTCTGAGCCCACCAGCAAAGGTCCTGAGCCCACCAGCAAAGGTCCTGAGCCCACCAGCAAGGTCCTGAGCCCACCAGCAAAGGTCCCGAGCCCACCAGCAAGGTCCTGAGCCCACCAGCAAGGTCCCATGAGCCCACCAGCAAAGGTACTGAGCCCACCAGCAAGGTCATGAGCCCACTAGCAAGATCCCGAGCCCACCAGCAAAGGTCCCAAACCCACCAGCAAAGGTCCCGAGCCCACCAGCAAGGTCATGAGCCCACCAGCAAGGTCATGAGCCCACTAGCAAGATCCCGAGCCCACCAGCAAAGGTCCTGAGCCCACCAGCAATCCCACTGGGGCAGAGATCTGCTTTTCTGGCCCTGGTCAGCGAGCAGGCGCAGAAGTCACTTAATGAATTCAGCCTCCAGGATTGCTGGTGGCTAGGGCTGCCACCGCGATGTGCACCACCAAAGAATGGCCAGCATCAAAAGGGAAAAGGCCATGAAGATGGGGGGGGAAAACCCCAACAACACCAAAACCCACCTGTATCATAGAATCATAGAATCGTCTAGGTTGGAAAAGACCTTTAAGATCATCAAGTCCAACTGTATCACCCACACCTGCAATGGCATCCATGTGGTGTTCTACCAGTCGTTGGCATTTGCCTTAAATAGGGTTTAAAACTGAGAAAACCCTTAAAAAAAAAAAGGCCATTGCATCTTGTGGTGGATGTTTGGTGACCACAAAGAGCATTGCCAGGGCTGCTCTGCCTGCCCTGGGGAGCGCCCATGGGGAGAAGGCACCGGCCGTGCAAAATTTGCTGGCAGAGTCCGCGCGGGGAGCAGGGGGGGGTCCCCGCTGAGCTCAAGGAGCAGCTTAACACAACGATGATTGCATTTTAGCAGGAGCTTTGCTCCCAGCCCGAGCGCGGCAAGAATCCGTCCGCCTGCTGCTACCTCTGGTCCTGTTTATTTTGCCCTGCCGAGGTCAGGGCCCGTCGGATGGGGTTCCCCCTGCCGCAGCCTCCTGGCTGGCCCCATAACCCAACGCGAGGGAGCGTGACGGAGGAATTCGGCCACCCTCCCCAGATAGATTTTTTTTCCCCATTTCTGGGAAAAGGTGCTGCAAGGCAACAGCCTCCACCAGAGGAATTTAGAGAAGAGGCGCTGACTAATGGTAAAATATAATCTGCAAAATGCCACGCTCCTTCCTTCAAATCCCACAAAGAGTCAGCCGCTGCGCAACCAAATGCTTTAAACGTCTGCTCATTTCCCCTTCTTCTTATTTTTATCTTTTAAATATTTATTGGCATTTGGGTCTCCCGAGCCCTTTCAAGGCTGCGGTTCCTGCCTCACCGGGCAGATTTGAGCGGCGCCGGTGGCAACGTGACAGAGGGAAAGGGCCAGCCCGCGGCAGAGGGAAGATCCTTCGGCTTTCCGCAAGGAAAATCCCGCACATGCCTCAGGGTGCCTTGAGCGCACGTGTTGGAGATGCTGCCGGGCTCAACCAAAAGCCCAGGGTAAGGGTCTAACGCCCCTAAAGAAGCAAAACTTCCATTATTTTCCCTGCTGGGGTCCTGCCTGGGCTTGCCTAGCCCCCCCATCCCCGGTGAACCGAGCTGCACGCCAGCCCTCATGTACAGAAGCCCCCGATAAATTCGGCGGTGCTGGGGGCCGGGCCGGCGCAAGGGCGGGTGGCCAGGTGACGGTGACGGTAGGAGGAGAAGTCACGCTTTCCCATGCCAGATAGCACAAACACCCAGCCTCGGGAGGCTCTAATCCCTGTGGGAAGCGGCCCCGGCTGCTTTCCCTGGTTGTGGTCCAAGAAATAACATAAAACTATGCGCCGGGGAAAAAAAAAAAGGCAGGGGGCGTGCTGGCAGGACCTAGCTCAGCCCCGCCACCGCTCTCATGTCATAGTTCCTACACCCGGACTGGACATAGCGGCCGTAGCAGCCCGAGGAGATGCGAGGGCATGGAGCAGAGCTATCGCCCCGGTTTTAATGAGAGGAGTCAGTCGCCACCTGTGACCCCCCCAGCCCTGCCTTCCCCTCAGCCCTTGCAAACAGAACTCCCTTCGAGCAGAAGTGATGCTCTTAATTAATGCGCAGCCAATTAAGCATCCTCAGTGCGGCTGGGCAGTGACACCCCCTTGCAGGTCCCTACCTCGCCTGGGTGCCTGGCTGGGCACTAAATCTTATTTTGGGGTGTATTTATGTGTCCGGACCTGAGATATTTTTCTCCTTGTGGCTGAGCCAGCCCAGGGAAATTTTCCTTTTCTGCAAGGGATTCCTGCCCCGGACCTGTGGGACCACGGCTCATACGCAGCCAGTGGGCACCACGAAACCCCCAGGTCGATCGCCCAAATCGGGGAGAAGGGGCCCCTGTGTGGTTTTAATGGCCCTGGGCTGGGATCGCGTGCAGAGCGTGCATAGGTGGGACAGCACGTAAATGCTATGTAGTGGTCTGCTTTTAACCTTTTTTTTAATACTGACATAACAATTTTATATTATATTATATTATATTATATTGATTATATTATATTACGGGCCAAAGTTATATTACAATGTTAAGCTATGTTATGTTATAATGTTATATTATAATGTTATATTATAATGCTATATGTATGATGTTATAATGTTATATTATAATGTTATATTACAATGTTAAGCTATGTTATGTTATAATGTTATATTATAATGTTATGTTATAATGCTATATTATGATGTTATGCTATGTAACATTATATTATATTATACTATACTATATTATATTGCATTGCATTGCATTGCATGATATTAAGTGGTGCCCGTCCGTCAGCATTCTGACACACCGGAACCCCGCTCCCCAAATCCCACGAACAAGCCAAGAAAATCCGTGACACATACCCCGCCAGCCGCAGGGCGCAAGAACTATTCGAAACACCCGCTATCAGCACTGCCCTGGCCCAAGGGCGACGGCGACATTTCGGATGAGTCAAGCCGGGAGGAAAGCGAAAGGTCCCCCCCCCCCGGTTATCCCGGCCGGCCCCGCGGTGACTTCGCGTTGCGGAGCAGCGTGGTTCATCGGCTTTCCCAAAGGCACGGCGGGATGTCAGCAGGAAGGGCATTTCTGTGCCCGTGAGTCAGCGCGTCCGGGCCGCGCCAGCCAACGCCTGCCGGCCTCCGAGGCGACAGAGGGAAAGGATCCTCGGAATAAAGAGTTCTCAAACCATGATTAATCTCCTTTCTCCCCGCCCTGGTTATCTCTCCCTCCTACTGGCAAGATCCACCCTGCAAGCTGCCGCTGGCGGGGCAAGGACACGGCGGGGCGATCTGAGGAATCATTGTTTTGGGAGTGCTATTATTTTTTTTTCCTGGAAATTCGCAAAGTATTTCTCATCATGCAGCCTTGAAAAGGAAAAATGTATCTGTCTTTAGAATTTCTTAAAAAAAGAACAGAAATCTATCGGTGTTTTTTCCTTTTCCACTGATTACATTCTGTCTTCTTTCTTTTTCCGTTGTTTGCCCTGACCTTTCCCCCCTTGTTCTGCTGTTTTGCTTCTGAAAACAGAAGGAGAAAGAGAAAAAGAAAGAAAGAAAGAGAAAAAGGGAAAAAAAGGAAAAATAAAAAGAAAAAGGGAAAAAAGAAAAAGGGAAAAAAGAAAAAGGGAAAAAAGAAAAAGGGAAAAAAGAAAATAAAAAGAAGAAAAAAAGAAAAAAAGAAAAAAGAAAAAGAAAAAGAAAAAAAAGAAAAAGAAAAAAAAAAAAAAAAAAAAAAAAAAAAAAAAAAAAAAAAAAAAAAAAAGAAAAACCCCCAAAAAAATGAAAACCGGGGAAACAACAAGTTTTACTAAAGCAGGGAAAGATCGGCATTACCCAGCCCTCTGGGAAACTCCTGGGAACTGCCCTGTTTACCCATTTTGTGGCAACAAAGAGCAACTGAGCTCTTGGCAGGTGAATTATTTTATCCTGGGAATTATTTTATCACCCACATAGGCCCTGGTGTGTGTCCCCCCCATTCCAGGGGCCTGGGAATGGTGGAGCAGACCTCCAGGACGTGGCTTTGGGCTGGGATTGGGGAACCCTGGCCTGAGCCCAGCCCTTGCCCTGGGCTTCGTTAGGGGGGAAAGCCAACCCGCCCTGCGCCGTACCCCAGCCTTGCCCCTCAGGGCACGGCCCCACTGATGGAATTCAAGCCCCCAGCCATTGATTTCCCCTGCAGGTGATAAGAGCTGAAATTTTCAAGGGGGTTGTTGTGGTTTAACCCTGGCCGGCAACTCAGCCCCCCCGGCCGCTCGCCCACTCCCCCCCACATGGGATGGGGGAGAGAATCGGAAGGGGAAAAGCGAGAAAGCTCCCGCCTTGAGGTAAGGACAGCTTAATAGGGAGAGCAAAAGCCACCCGTGCAAGCAAAGCAAAGCAAGGGATTCATTCCCACTTCCCATGGGTAGGGGGTGCTCAGCCACCCCCAGGACAGCCGGGCTCCATCCTGCGTAACAGGGACTTGGGCAGACAAACGCCATCGCTCCCAGCGTCCCCCCCTTCCTCCTTCTTCCCCCAGCTCCATGCGCTGAGTGTGACGCCATGCGGTCTGGAATAGCCCTTGGGCCAGCTGGGGTCGGCTGTCCTGGCCGTGCCCCCTCCCAGCTTCCCGTGCCCCTGGCAGAGCTGAGAGGTCCTGGGCCAGGCTCAGCACTACCCAGCAACGACTGACCCATCAGGGTGTTAGCCACATTCTTCTTGTTCTGAGTCCAAAACGCAGCACTATGCAAACCACTAGGAAGAAAATCAACTCTGTCCCAGCCAAAACCAGGACAGGGGTGAAATGATGGACTTGAACGCTCCGTAGGCCGAGCTCTGAGCTCTCCGTTGCTCCTCCTGCAGTCTGAGCGGAAAATGGCATTTCCTTGGAATTCCCCTCCCTGAGAGGCGAGGGGTGAAGAGGTGGAAGGGATGGAGATGGGCAGGAGGAAAGGCGGCCGATAAGGAGCAGGAGCTCCTCTGCTCCCGTTTCCACCAGGCCAGCCTTGCAGCTACCAAACAGCACAGCTTGTTTGGTGATGTTTATCATTATTACTATTATTAAGGATTATTATTTTTATTTAATTGGAGAAAATGGGGGCGGAGAGGCCGGCAGCGTGCTGTGCCCCGTGCCAGGACAGCATCCTGGCTCCTACGCTGCCCGAGCCGGGCAGGGAGGGCTGGGGCTGAGCTCTGGGAGAGGGGCCCCCTCCCTGGTGCTCCTGCAAAGTCGGGGGGGCCTCACCCCACAGGCACTGGCTCCTCTTCTCCACAGCCCGCAGCCTCGTGCGCGCTACACGAACCACGGAGGGCTGGAAGAGGACGAGGCAAACCGCGAGAGTTTAATAAAGTAACCTCCCTGCAATGAGTGAAGCAAGGAGACACGGATTTGCTTCTCCGCAGGGGATCCCGGGGGCTAATTGCAGCGACTGAGTCTTTCTGGTAAAAACACAGCTCTCAAAATTAGAAAAAAAAAAAAACAACAAAGGGCCAAATACCCTTTCCTTTGAGCGGCGAGGCTTCTGATGTTTGCTTTTCATTTTTATTTTGCTCTTGGCTATGTTCTGACAGCAGAGGTGGATCCTGCAAAGATAGAACCGTAGAGAGGGTATGGCTGCCTGTGAGGAAGAGGAGCCAGTGCCTGTGGGGTGAGGCCCCCCCGACTTTGCAGGAGCACCAGGGAGGGGGCCCCTCTCCCAGAGCTCAGCCCCAGCCCTCCCTGCCCGGCTCGGGCAGCGTAGGAGCCAGGATGCTGTCCTGGCACGGGGCACAGCACGCTGCCGGCCTCTCCGCCCCCATTTTCTCCAATTCCAAGTGCAAGGCCGTGCCAGCCCCGTTTATAACCGGAGAAGAGCAAGTGATGGGAAGAGGCCAAGGGGCGGGCAGGCATGGCCACCAGCCCTGTGGCCCCTGATCCCGGCTGCCTTGAAGATACAAAGGCATCCATCCATCGCGCATGGTTTGCAGCCGAGCGGCAGCCTCCCTCAGGAGCGACTGCTGTGACACGGAGATCCCAAAGCTCCAGGAGAGGCAGCGGATGAGCAGTGGGGTTTAGGCTGGAAGGGACCACGGGGCTGTTGGTCCGGCCTTAGCGGGGTGTCCCAAGTGCGGATGGCTGGGGGGCTGCCAGTGGTACCACTGCCATCGCTGCTTCATGTCGGCTCCCGGGGCCGTGTAGGCTCTTTGGGATGGTGCTGACTGCAAAATCATAGAATCATAGAATCCCGGGTGGGAAGGGACCTCAAGGATCATCTGGTCCAACCTTTCTAGGCAAGAGCACAGTCTAGACAAGACAGCCCAGCACCCTGTTGTCCTGGTTTTGGCTGGGACAGAGTTGATTTTCTTCCTAGTGGTTTGCATAGTGCTGCGTTTTGGACTCAGAACAAGAAGAATGTGGCTAACACCCTGATGGGTCAGTCGTTGCTGGGTAGTGCTGAGCCTGGCCCAGGACCTCTCAGCTCTGCCAGGGGCACGGGAAGCTGGGAGGGGGCACGGCCAGGACAGCCGACCCCAGCTGGCCCAAGGGCTATTCCAGACCGCATGGCGTCACACTCAGCGCATGGAGCTGGGGGAAGAAGGAGGAAGGGGGGGACGCTGGGAGCGATGGCGTTTGTCTGCCCAAGTCCCTGTTACGCAGGATGGAGCCCGGCTGTCCTGGGGGTGGCTGAGCACCCCCACCCATGGGAAGTGGGAATGAACCCTTTTTTTTTTGGGGGCTTTTGGGTTTTTTCCCCTTCCGTTCTCCCCCCATCCCATGTGGGGGGCAGGGGCGAGCGGCCGGGGGGGCTGAGTTGCCGGCTGGGGTTAAACCACGACACTTGCCCAGCCGGGTGGTCAGTGTCCCGTGTGGCCGAGCGGGGCGGAGGGGCGACGAGCCCAGCGGGGTTCGGCTGCCTGACGGGGTGCCCTTCAGAGAGCCGCCCCCCCCCCCAGTGCTCGGTCCCCCTTCGCCCCCGGAGCAAGCCCCCTTCCCCGGCTCCCCGGCACCTCGGCGACCGGCAGCGCCGCCCCGGGCGCGCCCCGCGGGGTCCGGGGGTCGGGCTCTCGGCTCCCCCCCCCCCCCCCCCCGCCGCCGGGGCGCCCCCCCGGCCCGGCGCTCCCTACGCCCGGCGGAGAGGAGCCGGCAGGAGGCGCGGGGAGGGGAGCGCGGGGGGTGCCCCCGCCCCGCCGCCGCCCGCCATGCGGCGGGTCCTGCTGCCGCTGCTGCTGGGGCTGGGGCTGGGGCTGGGCCTGCCCTCCCCCTGCACCGAGCCGGCCCAGCGCCTCCGCGGCTTCCAGTGGGTGACGGGCGACCGCCTCACCGACTACTCCAACTGGGCGTCCCCGAAGCGGCGGTGCGGGCAGCGCTGCGTGACCGTGTCGCGGGAGTTGCGCTGGGAGGAGCGGAGCTGCGAGGCGCCGGCCGACGGCTTCCTCTGCGAGTACAACTACGGGGGCAGCTGCCCCCGCCTGCCCCCCGCCGCCGGGCTGCCCGTCACCTACGCCACCCCCTTCGGCGCCCGCGGCGGCGACTTCCAAGCCCTACCGCCCGGCAGCGCGGCCATCGTCCCGGCGGCGGGGCTGGAGCTGCGCTGCGGGCAGCAGCCCGGGGAGAGCGGGGGGCTGCGCTGGGGCCGCGCCGCCCCGGGGGCCTGGCCCTGCCGCTTGGCCAACGGCGGCTGCGAGGGGGCTTGCGGCGAGGCGAGCGGCCAGCCGCGCTGCGCTTGCCCCGAGGGCGAGGTGCTGGCCCCCGACGGGCGCGGCTGCCGCTCGCCCTGCGCCGGAGCGCCCTGCCAGCACCGCGCGGGGCCGGCCCGGCTACCCTGCGAGGACGACTGCGCCGCCGTGCCCGGGCCCTGCGAGCAGCTCTGCATCAACACCGAGGGCGGCTTCGAGTGCCGCTGCTACCACGGCTACAGGATGGTGGAGGGCCACTGCCGCCGCGTCTCCCACTGCTACGAGGCGCCCTGCCAGCAGCGCTGCGAGGACGTGCCCGGCGGCTACCGCTGCGGCTGCTTCCCCGGCTACGCCGTCGATCCGCAGGAGCCCACCCGCTGCCTGCTGCACTGCAACCGCAGCCAGTGCCCGGCCCACTGCGACCCCCACACCGGGACCTGCGAGTGCCCCGACGGCTTCTTGCTGGAGGACGAGAGCCAGCAGGTCTGCGTGGACATCGACGAGTGCGACATGAACTTCTGCCCCCAGAACTGCAGCAACCGCCCCGGCGGCTACGAGTGCCACTGCCAAGCCGGCTACCAGCTCGACAACAAGAACTGCTGCGTCAAAATCCCGGAGGAGGATGGGGAGGAGAAGTACTCGGGGGACTTCGGGCCTGAAGACCAGACCCCCACCCCCAGCCAGACCCCACCGAAGCCGGAGCACCTCCACCCCGGCGTGCTGGTGGGCATTGCCATGGGCATCCTCTCGGGGGCCCTGGCCCTGCTGGCCCTGGGGTACCACCTGGTGAAGAAGCACTGCAGGCCCCCTGCCACCATGGATTACAAGTGCAGCGGCCCCCACGAAAAGGAGATGGGACTTCAGCCGGTCGCCTCCGGCTGTGCCGCCCCTGGCCAGAAACTGTAGGGAGACCGGGCAGGACGGAGAGAGGGAGGTGGACAGAACTGGGTAACATTTACTTCCCCCTGGCCCTGCAATTTTTTAATGATGAAAGAGGATTAGGGAAAAGCCGTGATCACCCCTGTTTCCAAAAATACTCACTGCTTTCCAGCTGGCTCTTGCAACACTCGCGCCAGAGGGTGGGGAAGGTGGAAGGCACGGAGCCCCGCTCCGTTTCTGCTCCCTTCGTAGGCAGCGGCGGGTGCTTGGCTTTCCTTTTCCCAGACGGGAGAGGCTTCAAGGAGAACCCGGGCGAGTGTTGCAGGAGGGAAGTCTCTGTCTGGATCCGACCATTTAAATCTGCCTTGCCATGGGGCAAGAGCACGCGTGCCACGGCCAGCTGAGTTGCTGCGGACCACGGAAGGTCTTGCCTGGCCCCCAATTCCCCCTCCCCTCGTTTGGGAAGCGTGCCGCCGGGTGGGAGATGATGGTTTTCCCCGGGTGGCGAGGAGCTGGGATGCTCCTGCCCTTGTCTGGGTTTGGTTTGGGTTTTTTAAACTGAGGGGTGATGGAAGAAGGAGCAAAGACCTGGCGCTCAGCACTTTGCCTCACTCTTCTGGCCCCCCCCCACCTCATCGGCAGAAATCTTGGGTTTTGTTCCCCCCCCCCCCCCGGTCTTTTGCCTCTCACCTCTGGCAGCTGAGGACTTTTCACCTTAAATCACTAGCGACAGCGGGGACCCTGCTGAATGTCACCATGCGAGGGTGAAAATGCCTGGTTTCTATTCCCTCTTACCATTTGGGGGCTTTTTTTGGGGGGCGCAGGGGTTAAATGGGGATAACAAGACTGGCAGGGTAATTTTTTTTCCAGGGTAGGAAAGGTCGTTTGCAGCACCGGGGAGCCTCGTGGTGCCCACGCAATTTCTTCCGTGATTTTCTACCGTTGTTGGGTTAAACTGGTTTGAGTTTGGTTTTTTTTTTCATGAACCCACTGGACCAAACCCTTCTGTTCACAGGGTTTTTTTTTTCCCATTTTTTCCTTTACTCTTGTCCAGATCATGGCCAAGGGCTGAGTCTAAACCCTGCTGAAGCTCACAGCAAAACTTTCAGCGGGGGGGGCAGGGTCTGCCCCGCTGCTTGCTTCCCAGCCACGGACTGGGGGGAAATCTGGGAAGGTATTTTATGTGTTTTTCCAGCTCTGTTGTTCGGTGGGGAGACAAGCGGCAGCCCTGCAAAGCCAGCACGCCGAGCTGGCGGGGCTGGGGGGGGGGGTCCTGCTCCGGCAGCCGCGCTGGAGTGGAGCCGGGGGTTGTTGGTGCGGGCACGGGGCGAGCGGCTGAGCGGGTGCCGATGGCTTTGCACCCGTGAAGCCTCAGCCTGCGGCAGCGCTTGGCTTTCCCGCAGGAAGTTTTGCAAGCCTGGGGTCCAAGCCAGGGAGGGCGGGAGACTGCAGAGGGGCTGCAGAGCTCTGGGGGGGGCTGCATCCCCCCCCCGTATCCCCCCAAATGTGCTAAGCGAGCTTGCTGTCTGTCAGGCGGCGGTTCCCCCTCCCGATACGATAGAGCTGCGCTGCAGCCTCCAGAGGAAATAAAAAGACACGCCTTGTGTGAACAGTGGCTTTCCTGACATAAAGGGCTGAACCTGCTGCCTTATCCACCCGGCACATTTGTAAATACTTATTTATTTATTGGAAATATACCCTACGCAATGCACAATCACATGGTGATTTTGTGTGTAGACCAATAAAGCTTTTACAGTCTGGTTTATAGAAAGCTGCTAATGAACGATTCCTTCTCCCCTTCCCTGAAATGCCTGGATTTCCTCACCCAGCACCGGCCCCTCTGGCAGCCAGAGCTCCAGAAGTCACAAACCCCGCTGGAGAAACGAAAATACAAACAAACAAATAAATAAATAAATCAAAGGAGCCGTGGGCTCATAGCGGGGAGCATCAGGCAGAAAACATTGCCCTGCCGGTTGTTTCACCAGCACGATTAAAATAGAAGGAGTGAGCCATAAATACTGGAGAGCAAGAATAACATTCAGAGGACAAAGTTAAAACCAAATAAGCTGGAAATGGCTAATTTAACGCTGCCCCAGCGCAGCCGAGCCGGTGCAGCCCCAGCGCTGCCCTTCTGCTGGCGTTCCCAGGGCTGTGGGGCTCAAGTACCGCCGGAGGTGATGGTTGCCCAGGGCAAAGAGAGCGGGATGTGGTTCTCCTGGGTTTTCTTGTGGAAAATACAATTTTGGTCCTGCGTGCGCTGAAATCCTTTCGCCTGGCAATCTGCGGGGGCGGGGGAGATTTACTGGTGGGACCTGAGGTTTGGTGGTTTTTTTTTCCTTTCCCCATTAGCTGAAGGGAGGCTGGGCCCTCCCTGGCACCTGCCAAGGCTCGGTGTGCGTAGTCTCAAGCTGTGATCTCCGTTGTTGAGAAAATCCCTGCTTTTTGGGTAAGAGGAACCCAAAGGGGTCAGGTTGATCCCGTGCTCTCGATGCCCTGCGGAGCTGCCGCAGGAGCCCAGTCCAGTCCCATCCCCTTGCTCTCCTGCAGACGGAGCTGGGCTGATGGGCTTTAGGACTTTTCCTCCGTCCCTCAGAGCACGTTTGGGGAGGGAATGGGCAGTTTCTGGTTTATTATTCTGGTGGGGCACCTGCCCCATAGCTATGGTCACCGTTCGCTAATGCGTTTTGAAATCCTCCTCGTCACCGACCCCAGCGGAGGCTCCTCGGTGCTGAAGGTAACGGTGATAATTGCTCAGTCGACATTAATTAGCTGTGTCGCCGGCCAGTCCTATGGCTTTTTATTTTGTCGAACTGCACAGCGCAAGCGAGGACCAGCGGCGTGGGGCATGGCGGTTTGCCCCCTCTCCGGCCAGGGTCCCCTTCGCCCGTGCCCGGTGGGGACGCCGGTCCAGGGGCCGGCGAGGCGCGGAGGCACCCTAAAAGGTGGTGGTCTTTGCGAGGAGGGGTCCGGGCTTGCAGCAGGGCTCGGGGTGCAGGGGCTCCTGCTGGCAGGGCAGGGGCGGGCAGATGCAGCCCTTGCCCTTGTCGTCCCCCCGGGGAGCGGCGCAGTAGTCGAGGGGCTCTTCCTCCTCCTCCTCCTCGGCGGCCCCCTCCCTGGCGGGGCAGCAGCAGAGGCTGGCGTCGAGGCAGCGGCGCAGCACGCCGTGGAAGGAGTGCCGGAAATTTTCAGAGAGGAAGCCGTAGAGGATGGGATTGGCGCAGCTGTTGGAGTAGCTGAGGATGAGGGAGGCGTTGTTGACGGTGGCATCCAGGCGGCCGGGCAGCAGGAGGTTGACCAGCTGCACCACATAGAAGGGCATCCAGCAGACCACGAACATGGCGACCACCATGAGCACCAGGCGCGTCAGCTTGCCCTCGGAGCGCGGCGCTGCTGCCAGCCCACCCGCTGTGCCACCGCCCGCATCTTGCCCACGATCAGCAGGTAGCACAGCCCCATGGCCAGCACTGGCAGCAGGAAGCCCAGCAAGGTGGTGTAGACCACAAAAGCGGCCGACCAGGCCGGGCTTGGCCACAGGAGGTTGCAGGCCACCGCTTGGCCGTCACGGGTGGTTGCTGTACCGGCGAAGATGGGGATGGGTGAGGCCACGAGCAAGGAGAGGAGCCACACGCCCCCGTTGACCATCTTGGCCACCCGAGGACGGCGGTAGGTGGCTGCCCGCAGCGGGTGCACCACCGCAATGTAGCGGTCCAGGCTGAGGACGGTCAAGCAGAAGACGCTGGTGAACATGTTGAGCCCGTCGACACCCAGCACGGTGCGGCACAGGGCCCGGCCAAAGGGCCAGTGGTGCAGGGCAGCCGACGTGGCCACGAAGGGGATGCTGAGCATGAAGAGTTCGTCAGCGATGGCCAGGTTGAGCAGGTAGATGTTGGTGGCCGTCTTCATCTTGGCGTAGCGCAGGATGACGAAGATCACCAGGGAGTTGCCCAGCAGCCCCAGCAGGCACACCAGGGCATAGATGCACTGGATCACCACCATGCCGGCGATCTCGCCCGCCCTGCTGCCCCACTCCGCCTGCCCCTGCTGCCGGCCGGCCTCCCCCGTGGCCGCGCTGGTGTTGGGGGGCACCTCGGAGGCGGCCCAGCTGGATACGGTCCAGAGGGGCACGCTGGCCGCCTGGGCCCCCGCCGGGAGCTGCTCGGCGTCGGCGCTCATGCCAGGAGGTGGTCCATGGACAGGACGCCGCTGGGGGTGGGTGCCAGCCTGCAGGCAGGGCATGGGCAGAGAGAGAAGGGGGTGAGAGCTGCGGTGCGCGGCAGCCGCAGAGCACGCTCCCCTGCCTCCCCCCTCGGCTCGTGGCCGCACGCTTTGGGCAGCCCCGGCCCTGGCCTCCCCCCCCCACTCCCTCCATCCACCCCCCCTCCCTGCCCGGGCACCTTCACGGTCACTCCTCGGGGCTGCAGCATCCCTCCCCAGGCCGCAGCATCCCCTGTGCGTGGCGAACCGGTGGCGTGACCTGGGAATCCGTGCCGCCATCCGCCTTCGCCAACCTCAAAATCTCAAGGGTTTCGTTAACCCCCGCGGGGAAAGCAAAGGGGAGGAGAAACCGAGCTGGAGATATTTTACCTCTCAGTCCTCCGGGGCTTGAAGGAGCCTCCCCGCCTCCCTCCCGGGGGGCAGGAGCGGGCACCGGGGGCTGCTCCGGTGGGCTCGGCGGGCCGGCGGGGCGATGCCGGGTCCTGCGCGACCTCAGCCGGGTGGCCAGAAGGATCCGGACAAGCCAGAGGCGGAGGGCGCTGGCCGGGTGGGAGCGGGGGCTATTCTAACTCGCCCCCCCCCACCACCCCCGCCGCCAAAACCCGGCGTTCCCGTTAAAAAGGAAGAAATAACCCCTCCCGCTTTTCCCGGGTGGAAGCGAAGCGGCGGCCGGCGCCCAGCCCTCCGGCGGGGGTGGCCCCGGCCCCGGCGCTGCGGCTGCCGCTCTCCGGGAGCGGCCGCCCCGCCGCGCCGCGGCCCCGGCCCCGCGGCCCGGTTGCCCTGGCGACTGCCGGCAGCCCGCCCCCCGCGCGCGCTCCCGCCGCCCTCCGCGCGGCCCCGCGGCCCCCGGCCCCGCTCCCACCCACGGCGGAGGGGGGGGGGACACCCCCACACACCCAGGCGGGCCTCCCCCCCCCCCGGTTCCCGGGCAGGAGGGGGGAGCAGCCCGCGGCGCCGGGCCCCCAAAAGCTGGGGGTGGGGAGGCGGCGGGGCAAGGACCAGCCCCAGCCTGGCCCCGAAATTCGGTGTGTACCCCAATTTCTGGGCACGCACCAAAAATCTCACCTCAGTGGGAAGCCTCGGCCAAACCGCGTGGTGCAACCAGCAAAAAGGGGCAGCGATTGCATCTCTCTTTTTTTTTTTTTTTTTTTTTTAAGCAACTGCTGTGCTTGGCATTTTCTTTTTTTTTCTTTTGGTGAGAGAGCTCAAGGACAAATTTGCGCCAAGAAATCACTGGCCGCGGCCCAGCTCGGCGACAGCCCAGGCCTGGGGCAGGGAGGACCACCGCCCACTTGCCCGTGGGGCTGGGGACTTTCTGATGGTGCAGTCCTAACCCTACGCCCCATCGCTCCCTCCCGGTCTGGGCCACCAAGTGATGGAGCACAGGGACTTTTTCCCATGTATCTGCAGCTCCTGCCCCCAAGCCACCATGTTGGGTGGGCACCCGTGGGTGGTGGAGAAGCCAGGATGGGGCCGTGAGCTGACAGCAAGCTGGCTGAACGAGCGCGTTTGTGCCAGGAGCCGGGCTCTGACCACTGGTGGGAACCCAGGCAAACGTGCCAGGAGCTGGGCTCCAACCACATGGTGGGAACCCAGGCAAACGTGCCAGGAGCTGGGCTCCAACCACATGGTGGGAACCCAGGCAAACGTGCCAGGAGCTGGGCTCCAACCAATGGTGGGAACCCAAGCAAATTGCCAGGAGCCAGGTCCGACCCGGGTGGGAACCCAGGCAAAGAACAGGCCCAACGTGCATGGGAAAGCAGGTGCATTTTTCTTCTCGGTGCTTAAATATATATGACCGTAGTTAATTGTGCAGCTGGCAAAGAGGTTTTGGCTGCGACACCCCAGCTTGAGTATTGTGGACGTGGAGAAGGACAGAAAGGCCCACAGCACTGGGCACGGAGCACCCCCTCTCCGTACGCTGCTCCTCCTCATCTCCCTGGGGTGTTTTTTTTTGGGGGGGGGGCAGGGAATGATGCTCCGGCCACAAAAGTTCCCAGCGTCAGTGGCTACGGGCTGGGTGTGGAGGCCCGTGAGGGGCACCGTACTCCAGGCGTTCCTGTTGCAGCCGGCGACCGGAAAATGTGTAATAAAACAATGAAAGCGCCTGCAGATTACATCGACCCCCTCCACCTCCCAGGAGGAACAGGAAACTTTTAAATGCTCCTTTACTGTAAGGGAGGAAACTCCTTCGCAGCGAGCAGGACTTTTGCTCACATTGTACTGCTGGTACCGGTCCTTCCGTGGAAAAGCGGCGAACCAGGGATGAATAGCGGCTGCTTTGGCTGCAGGGGAACGTTTGGTGGTGGCTGGTGGCCACCAGAGCCTCCTTGTGGCCGGCCAAGGGTGCCCTGGCAAGAACCCTCAGCCGCTGGGGAGCAGCTCTGCTGCTTGGGGTGATTTCCTAGGGGATCCTACACCCAGTGCCGGGAAAAGATGTGTTTTTCCAAGCCAAAGTGCTCCCCGTGGCTGGAAGGATGGCCAGCAGCGATGGCTTTGGACCCTCTACTGGTGCAGCCCTCTGTGCCGAGCTGCCCAGCCGTTACCCGCCCTCCCTCCTTCCTTCCAAAACTCATGGAGCCGAGAGAGTTGAGCTGAGCGGCTGTTGCACCTAGAGTGAATTATTTTAACCGAATCGCCTAAGAAGCAAAATCAACCTGCTGTCCCCCAAGCCAAGCTCTCCAGATGGCTCATTTCAAAATAAAACGCAGGTCATTCCCCCCAAGCCCCAAGACAGCGTCAAGTGATATTTAAATAGGTTAAAAACCAAAAACCAACACCACCCTCCCTAACCTCAGCGCCCAGAGCCTGCAATAATAAAAACGAGCTTTGCGGGGTGAAATCTGAAGCCTTCCCTTATCAGCTGACGGCAAACACGCGCCAAGCTGGCACGCAGCTCTGCTTTTGGGGTGCTGAGTGTCCGCCCGCTGCAGCCGCGCACCCTATTGCCTTCCAGCCGTAAAGCCGGGTGTGCAAGCGTGCCCTCTCCCAGGCCTGCCGGGGGCGAATGGCGCAGAGCGGGGCCTTTCCTCGAAAATCCAAGGAAATACAGCGCTGGGCAGAACAGACTCTGCTGGTTTGGTTTTTTTTTTTCTACTTTTAGGCTGTTTTTTTTTTTCTTTAAATCTTTTCCTAAAAAAAAAAAAAAAAAAAAAAAAGAGAAATGTAATTTCAGAATGGAACAGGTGAAATATTCCAATTTTAAAACGTCTGGAAAATATACTTTAAACCAGCCCCAGCTCTTACCCTGCGGTGCTAAGGGGGTTTCCCGGCCGTGCCGGGCTCCGGGGCATGGCCGGCAGAGCTGGCAGTGGGAATGCTGGTCGGGGGGGGCTGCGTACGGCTGTACCCCACGGGAATGTATACGTGGGCCGTAACAGGAGGCGGTGTGGGGCCCGCCCCATTGCCATAGCTCCCTGCCGGTGTAAACGCTCCTCGTGACGGGGAGCGCATCGTTTCCTTCGGCCAATGGTCCCCGTGGCCGATCAGCTCGTCGTTACCAACTTGCAGCTGGTTTTTAATCTGATGAGAAGCAAAGACGCGCCGAGGGCTCTGCAGGGCGCCCCGGGAAGGCTCCGCTCTGCCCGGCTGGCCCCCGGGGGCTGCTGGGGCTCCCGGCGCGCGCTTGAGACCTGGGGGCTGCTTTGCTGGTACGAAGCGCAACCACTTCGTCCGCGTCCGGGAGCTGCTTTCTCAGCTAAAAATAGGCTAATCCCTGCAGTAAGGGCTGAATTAATACAAAAATGACACTGCCAAGTGCGCATTTTCTCCATTCTTAGCCTTTCGAGCCTGAATATAAAATGTGGATGTCTTCGCTTTGCAGCCTTTGGACTCACCCCCCTCTGGTTTTAGTGTAAGCCAAAAGCCTTTGCGTACCAAAACCTCCGCTGGAATATCGTGCAGTGGTGAAGGAGGAGCAGGGAATCAGGCTCGAATGCCTGGCCCCGCTTGTCCAACTTTTAATTTTGGCGTTAGGAAAGGAATGGTTGCCTCGGTTCACGGAACAAGAGCAATCTCCCCAAGGGGGCGGCTCAGCCGAAGACCCCGCGCCGCGGGGCAGCTCCACGTGCCCCTCCGGGGACCGGCTGCACCCTAATGCGATCGCGGCCCCGTGGCAGGTGGCGGCGGCGCTTTGTGCATCTTTCTGAGCAGAAGGGGAAATATGTCTAAAATACCCCGCTGTTTAAGGGACGGCAGCTGCATTTCAATTAAAAACCAAAAGAGTTCAGCCCATTTCACAATTCCCATTTAAAAACCCAACCACAGCAAGAGGCAATACCGTTGCCACTGGGGCCGAACAGCCAAGCGCAGGAGGAAGAGAGATTTAAAATGTGTTAAATCACGTTATAGGATTTTGCCGCTCCCGGTGTTGCGCCGGAGCGGCCATTGCATTGCGCGTCCCACCCTTCCCCCAGGGCAAACACATGTCCTCCTCGGTTATTACTCCCCAAAAGAGTTGACGGAAAATGAGCTGAAACCGAGGAAATTCACACCCAGGTCCCGTGCAGCGGTGCGGATAACGCAGGGCTCCGGCTGGAACTCTCTGGCCCCTGCAGAGAAGACGGGAGACGCTTCATGGCCGTGGCGTGAGGCCCAGCAGCTCGAGGCAAAGGGCAGGACCAGCAAACCCCAAATTTTCCCCCCACGCTGGCGGTCGGAGCATTGCCCACTGCCCTTTGAAGGCAGGGAGAGGCGGCGTCCCCACCCGGGTGTTTGAAATTTGCCCGTTTCTGTGGCGTTATTATTCTGTTTTTCCCAGAAAGCTCTCTCTTGCATTTAATTAGCTAAATGCAAAGCAAGCTGGAGAGAAGCTCTCCAAAAAAACCCCGACCCTTGCCACTGCGGCACGTGGCCGGGGACACCCCGGCGCCTGCGGTGCCCAGCTCCATGCAGCACGGAGAGCCTCTGGGTACCGGAGGGTGAGGAGGGGAGGATGCTCCTGGCACCAGGCTGCATTCGGATGGCTCCGAACGCAGCCATGGGTGGCAAGGGGAAGCCCTCCCTGGGGGGGTTGGTGGGAACAGGTGAATAAAATCACCTCGTGGCGGCGTGGTTGCTTGTCTGGGTTGGAGGTTTTTTGCGTGTGCTTTCCTCTAATGAAGTAAAAGCAATGGGGAAAAAAAACGCCCAAACATTTCAAATGTTCCCTGAAAAATTCAGCCCGGCTCTGTCGCCAGAGGAGGGGACGTTCCGCAGCGCCTCAGGGAGGTTTTGCTCTCCTCCAGCACACGGCCCGTTCCTGCGAAAGGCAAAAGCCCAGCTGGAATTTAACCTGGCCACTGTTATAAGGGATAATAAGAAGAGTTTTTATAAATATGTTAACAGCAAAAAGAGAGCCAGGGAGAACCTCCATCCACTAGTGGATGCAAGGGGGAACATTGCCACTAAGGATGAGGAAAAGGCTGAGATACTCAACGCCTTCTTTACCTCGGTCTTTAATGGCCCGACAAGTTATCCCCAGGGTACCCAGCCTCCTGAGCTGGAAGATGGGGACAGAGAGTGGAATGAACCCCCCATAATCCAGGAGGGAGCAGTGTTTGACCTGCTATGCCACCTGGACATCCACAAGTCTATGGGGCCGGATGGGATCCACCCAAGAGTGCTGAAGGAGCTGGCAGAGGAGCTTGCCAAGCCACTCTCTATCATTTATCAGCAGTCCTGGAGAACAGGGGAGGTCCCAGATGACTGGAGGTTGGCAAACGTGACGCCTCTCTTCAAGAAGGGCCGGAAGGAGGATCCGGGGAACTACAGACCAGTCAGCCTAACCTCGGTACCGGGGAAGATTATGGAGCGGTTTATCTTGAGTGTGCTCACCAGGCACATGGAGGACAATCAGGGGATCAGGCCCAGTCGGCATGGGTTCACGAAAGGCAAGTCTTGCCTAACCAACCTGATTTCCTTCTATGACCAGGTGACCCGCCTGGTAGATGAGGGAAAGGCTGTGGATGTTGTCTACCTGGACTTCAGCAAAGCCTTCGACACAGTCTCCCATAGCATTCTCGTGGAGAAGCTGGCAGTTCATGGCCTAGATGGATGTACTCTTCGCTGGGTTAAAAACTGGCTGGATGGCCGAGCCCAGAGAGTCATGGTGAATGGAGCTAAATCCAGTTGGCGGCCGGGCACAAGCGGTGTCCCCCAGGGCTCAGTTCTAGGGCCAGTCTTGTTTAATATCTTTATCAATGACCTGGATGAGGGGATTGAGTGTGCCCTCAGTAAATTTGCAGATGACACCAAACTGGGTGGGAGTGTTGATCTGCTGGAGGGGAGGAGGGCTCTGCAGGGGGACCTGGCCAGGCTGGATCGATGGGCCGAGGCCAATTGTATGAGGTTCAACAAGGCCAAGTGCCGGGTCCTGCACTTTGGTCACAACAACCCCATGCAGCGCTACAGGCTTGGGGCAGAGTGGCTGGAAAGCTGCCCAGAGGAAAAAGACCTGGGGGTACTGGCTGACAGACGGCTGAATATGAGCCAGCAGTGTGCCCAAGTGGCCAAGAAGGCCAATGGCATCCTGGCTTGTATCAGGAATAGTGTGGCCAGCAGGAGTAGGGAAGTGATCGTGCCCCTGTACTCGGTGCTGGTGAGGCCGCCCCTCGAATGCTGTGTTCAGTTTTGGGCCCCTCACTCCAAGAAAGATGTTGCCTTGCTGGAACAGGTCCAGAGGAGAGCAACCAAGCTGGGGAGGGGTCTGGAACACAAGTCATACGAGGAGCGGCTGGGGGAGCTGGGGGTGTTTAGTCTGGAGAAGAGGAGGCTGAGGGGAGACCTGATCGCCCTCTACAACTGCCTGAGAGGAGGGGGGAGTGAGGGGGGGGTCGGCCTCTTCTCCCTGGTAACAGATGAAGGACGAGGGGGAATGGCTTGAAGCTGCGCCAGGGCAGGTTTAGGCTGGACATTAGGAAAAACTTCTTCACCGAGAGGGTTGTCAGGCTCTGGAATGGGCTGCCCAGGGAGGTGGTGGAGTCCTCATCCCTGGAGGTATTTAAAAGAAGGAGAGATGAGGTGCTGAGGGACATGGTTTAGTGGTGGGATGGCAGGGGTAGGTTAACGGTTGGACTCGATGATCTTAAAGGGCTTTTCCAACCGAGGTGATTCTATGATTCTATGATTCTATGACTCCTCTTTTTAAAAAAACCCCCATGCGTTTCGCACGGCTGAGAACAGAGACTGGGGAGATGCAGCCGTTCCTGCAGGGCTGGGGATTTCCTGGCAGAGCACGCGAATCCGTCGTTTTGGAATGCAGACGTCCATCGGCGGGGACACCACACCTTTGGGGGACTCACACCGGGAGCAGCCCCTGCCCCTCGGAAGCCCCACCCCCGCCCAGGGCAGAGCCTTCTCCTTAATGCAAACAAAAGCAAAACATCTTGCACGTCCACGGTGTCGCTTCCAGGGATCGCCTTGGAAAACCAGAGCTTTTTCAGAGTGAGCAAAACCTCCTCCCGTGCGTGAAAACCTCTCCCGCCCCACAAAATACCCCCAGCCCTTGCTGGGCTATTTGCTCTGAGAGGATTTTTTCTGGCCTTGGGGGCCGAGTTGCACCCCCAGGCAGGGACCCACTCTTGCAAATCAGACCCAAGCCCCCCAAAAGGTGCTGTGCGGAGTACCAGGTCTTAGGTGAAACCAGGGAAGGAAGCGTCACTGGGGTACCGAAAAACCTGCTGAATGTCCCGGGAACAGCGGATAAAACCCGCTCTTGCCGCTGCATTTTGGCACCCCCAGGGACGGGATGATTTCCCTGCCACGCGTTCCATCGCATCCCGAGATGCCTGCAGCGCTCAGTCCCTCCGGCAGGGAAGGGTCAGGCCCCGGGTGGGCAGGGGGGTGGTGCACGAGCTTTTTGGACGCATTTGTTGACAGAAATCTGCTGGCTCGGCAGCAGGCGCGATGCGGCTGTCCCCCTCCTGGGAGGATGTCCCCCCCACCCTTCCCTTCGGGCGCCGGATGGGATGCTCCTCCCGGCCGCCCCGTTGCCAGCACCCGGCTCCCTCCCTCCCAGCCCCTTCCCGTGGGGATCTGCGAGCCCCCGACCTGCCGCAGCATCCTGCAGCGCCGCGGGAAAAAAACCCCTTAGGATCTTAAATTTTAGGGACGGAGCTCGGTTTTTAGCCCATGGGTCTTCAGCCTGGCCGGGGAGCAAGGGGCAGAGGCAGGGAGCAGGCAGAGCTTTAGCTGCAGCCTTCCCAGAAAGCCGGCTGGCTCCACGCTGTCTGCCAGGATAACCGCGAGGGGAAAGATGGGAGAAGGAGACGCCAGAGCGACGCTGGGCTCCGGGGCGTCTCTTTGAGTCCCATCGCCATCAGGAGGTGGGGACGCATTTTTGGGAGGGCTGGGCCAGGCAGCCTGGCCGTTTGGGCAGCACCAAAGGCAGCCTTCGTGCCCGCAGCCTCTCCCCTCCTGGGCAAGTGCTTGCCGCAGGCAGGTGGCCAGGCGGGCGATGCTCTGGGAGCAGCCGGCGGGGAGAGCATGGCGGGCGGCTGCTGATGCATAAACACTCGGGGAGCGCCTGGGCAGGGTCCCCCCCGTCCCGAAAGCTGTGAGATGACAGATGCCACATCCTGCCTTTGTTCGCAGAGGGGCCGGGAGGTGCTGATAGCATCGCCCCCCGCTCCCCCGGCCCTGGAAGAGCCGGCCTCTGCGGCGAGAAAAGGATCTTTATTTTTTTTTCTCTGAGCTATCTCAGGAAACGGGGCCGGGGACACACGCTGGAGGTTCATCCCGAGCACACAGGCCTGAAAAGGGGAGGCTGTGCCTTGTGCGCCAAAAACATCGTTGAGATGTTACCTCAATCGCAGCGTGGGGTTTGGTGGTGGGGAACCCCGAGTCTTGTCTGAGCGCTGCTCCTGGTCTGGAGAACTGTCTGAGCGAGGTACCGAAGGGAAATCCGGCACTTTCTAACGGCAACCGCTAACCGCTCGGAGGGAAAATGCAGAGGAAAGGTCCCTTTTTGCAGAAAAACAGCGCCTTTCACTCTGCAAAAGCCTTCGCTTTCATTCGAGGTGGAGCCTCCAAAGAGAACAGCCACCGAAAGTGCCTTTGCCTGTTGGTGCCCCTGAGTTTTGGGGGGGGTGTTAGTCTGGCTAGGAGTTAAAGCTGCTCTCAGATTGAAACTGGGCATCAGAGGGCTTAACGTGCTGCCTGAAATGCTTCCCATTTATAAAGGGCAATTCTCATTTTGGAGGGGCCTGGGCGCGGGGGGCGCTGAGCACCTTGGCTTGCTGGAGGCACCCAAGCCACCGCAGTTCTGGCATACGGAGGCGTGGGGTAGCGGAGTGGGAAGAGCGGGGAGACGGAGCGATGGGAGCCTGGGAGGAGTCCTTCAAACCACGGAAATCAAACCCTGGGCCAACAGTAGGTGCTAAACATCTCCCATGGCTTTGCTGGGTCATGCTGGGTCACGTATGCGTGTAGGGGACCCCGGCCTCAAGCAGGAGCTCGTCCTTCTCCCTGGGAGGGGACATCTCGGCTTTAATCTGGAGGTTTGAGGGGCAAAGCATTTGCATTCCTGTTGGGCTGCGGGTTGCAAGCAGCCCAGCAAAGCCTCCTGCTCCCAAAGAGAGCTGGTGGTTGGGATGGGGCCCCTCCGCGCGGCCAAGGATTGCGAAATGGGAGGAGGAGGAGGAGGAGGAGGAGGAGGCCCGAAACCCTGCTGGCAAAGGCGGCCGATCTGCCTGGGTTGTGGGGGGCTGAGTGCTTGGCGTGGGGAGCGGGGAGGAACCCAGCGATCCGACAGTCTGCTGGGAGCGAGTGGAAGGGGACAGGGAGCCTGGATCACAGAGGGTGTTATTCCATGTAGGGGTGGGGGGGGTCCTCCACTGGCTTTCTAGGAATCAAAAATAAAAAGAGAAAAACTGATGTTCCTGATGTTGTTTTGCACCTTTAAAGGAAATTCCAGGACTGGGAACCTTCAGGGAAACAATGAGCGGGGCTGGGGGTGAAGGTGGGTGCCCCAGGTTGGGGCGGCTGCGGCAGGGCCCTGTGCCCCCACCCCAGCCCTTTCGGATGCAGTCAGGGCGGCTGCCAGGGCCCCCCCCGCTACCACCGGTGGGGAAGGGGAGACCCGCGCTGCCAGCACCCCGCACCCCGCTTGGATGCAGGGCTCGGTTTTGGCTTGGCCATTTCCTGTAACCTTGCTTTTTCAGAAAAACACCCAAATTCCCGAGCGAGTAGGGCACACTGGGATGCTCCCTGGCCTCTCCTGCGCCGCAGAAGCCTCTCATTTTTTCAGGGGGGCCAGGATTTCAGCCTCGCTGCAAGCGTTTCTGCTGCGGGGTTAACCCAGCACCTCCCCACCACCGTGCTTATTACTGAGACGCGAGTTTTAGTTGAAAATTATTACTTCTCTCTGCTCTCTTCCCTCAAATAACAACGGTGCCTTTTATTTTCAATGCTCGAAGTTTCCCGGGGAGCACAGCTCTCCCCTCTCTTAGCATCGGCCACGCTCCGCATCCCTGCGGCTGGGGCCGCGCTTGCCTGGTGATGCTTCAGCCCAGAGAGCCGACGGCGTCGCCGGAGAAAAGCAGCAGCGTGCCGAGTTCCCGTGTGAACGACATCGCGTCCGCCCGCGCCGAGGTCCGCAGGCTGGGTGCGGACATGCCCGGCTGCTCCCCGTCCTCCGTAGGTTTGTGAAGCCGTGCTGGAAAGATGTTTCCTCCCTTCCTCTGGTCTCCCTGCTGCGTTTCCCTTCCCTCTGCCGAGACCCAAGTGTTAAATTCCCAGCTTAGCAAAACAGGGTTTGGTGTCAAATGCTTCATTTGAGGTTTTTGTGAGGAGCCAGCTCATTTACAAATCACCAGCTGGAAGTTATTAGGCCCTTAAAACAAAATAAATTGCTGCAAAATCGTGCCTCCCTGCAGTTGGTCTGCTATTAATTTGTGCTGAGTGCTGGAGCCAGCTAAACCCCAGCCCGCCGGCTCCCTTCTTCCCCTCTGGCATCCGTCAGCACAAAGGAGAGGGCGGTGGGACGGAGGGTGCGGGGAGGTGCTGAGATTTCAGGTGCCCGGTTCTCTGTTGATGCCGGCTCCGTCCGATGGCAGCTCTGGATGGGGATGGCCTTGTCCTTTAGGAAGCAATAAGGACTTGCTGGTAGCAAAAATCAACTGTAAAAAAAAAAAAAAAAAGTGGAAAAACGGGCTAAGTATATTTTTTGATTATTCAATTATTTTTTTTATTTTTTGCTGAGAGAGCTGGGGATTTCCTCCGCCGAGCTCTGCTTCCCTCGCTGTCCTGGCCGGAGTCTGAGCTTCCCCGCAAGCTCAGTCAGGCGCCGCGGCTGGTTGGGAGCACCTCGGCACCACCTTGGGACCTTGCTTTAAAGCTTCACATCGGGGTGGTGGGCTCCGGGGGAAGGATGTTCACCGTGGCTTCTGAAATCCAGTTGGCGGCTGGTCACGAGTGGTGTCCCCCAGGGCTCAGTTCTAGGGCCGGTCTTGTTTAATATCTTTATCAACAACCTGGACAAGGGGATTGAGTGTGCCCTTAGTAAGTTTGCAGGTGACACCAGACTGGGTGGGAGTGTTGATCTGCTCAAGGGGAAGTGGGCTCTGCAGAGGGACCTGGCCAGGCTGGATCCATGGGCCAAGGCCAATTGGGTGAGGGTCAACAAGGCCAAGTGCCGGGTCCTGCACTTTGGTCAGAAGAACCCCACGCAATGCTACAGGCTTGGCGAAGAGTGGCTGGAAAGCTGCCCGGTGGAAAAGGACCTGGGGATGTTGGTCAACAGGCGGCTGGATATGAGCCAGCAGTGTGCTCAGGTGGCCAAGAGGGCCAATGGCATCCTGGCTTGTATCAGGGATGGGGTGGCCAGCAGGAGCAGGGCAGTGATCGTGCCCCTGTACTCGGTGCTGGTGAGGCTGCACCTTGAATCCTGTGTTCAGTTTTGGGCCCCTCACTCCAAGAAAGACGTTGCCTTGCTGGAGCATGTCCAGAGGAGAGCCACAAAGCTGGGGAGGGGGCTGGAGCTCCAGGCTGCTGGGGAGCGGCTGGGGGAGCTGGGGGTGTTCAGCCTGGAGCAGAGGAGGCTGAGGGGAGCCCTCATCGCTCCCTACAACTGCCTGAGAGGAGGGGGGAGCCGGGGGGGGGTCGGGCTCTGCTCCCAGGGAACCGGCGATGGGACGAGGAGAAACGGCATCAAGTTGTGCCAGGGCAGGTTTAGGTTGGACATTGGGAAAAATTTCTTCATGGAAAGGGCTGTCACGCTCTGGAATGGGCTGCCCAGGGAGTTGGTCAAGTCCCCATCCCTGGAGGTATTTAAAAGAAGGAGAGATGAGGTGCTGAGGGACAGGGTTTGGTGGTGGGATGGCAGGGTTGGGTTAACAGTTGGACGTGATGATCTTAAAGGTCTTTTCCAACCTCAACGATTCTATGATTCTTGCTGGGGAGCACTGTGGCCTCCATCCCCGTCCAGAGCACGGCTGCCTGGGGGGGGCAGGAGCTGTGGGTTCAGTCATCGTTTCGTGATAGAGCCCGGGGAGCATTTCTCTTGTCCCTCAATCAGTTGGGAATGAGTTTGCCCGGGCAGCCTGGACAAATTGGGAAAATTCCTTAAAATAAGGACCCAGGGAATGACCCCAGAATAACTGCTGCAGTGGCAGTCTGTGCTTGGGCACCTTGGCTTGCAGCAGGTTCCCAAACTGGGGTGGCCTCCGCTTCTCCCCCCATTTCTCAGCGTGTGGCTTCTGCTGAGAGCCGGGGGCTGCTCCTCTCCTTCCAGCCGCGCGCCAGCTTTGCTGGAATAAAACCTGAGTCTCTTCCCTTCTGCAGAGAAAACCCAGGGAGGCTCTGCCAAAGCGGGCAATGCCCCGGCTGAGGATGTGCCCTGTTAAACCTCAAAGTCCAGGTCAGAAAATCTTCCTTGGCACCCAAGTACCACCAGGATCCCAGTTTCGCCTGCTGTTGACTGCTGGCCAACAAGATGTGCTTTTAAGGGAATAAATTGTTTGCAAAACGCTCTTCCGAGAGCTGGCCCCGTCGTGCCCGTGTCCTCACCCTTCCCGTGCTTTCCTCGGCAGCGCGTCCAATTTCTTTCTTCCCATCCTGCGTTTGATCAGAATTACAAGGGAATAGATAAGCCCTCGCCGTTGGCACGACCTCATCCCAAAACCGGATTCCCGTAGGGGGTTTGAGCTCATTTCAACACCCCTCGGAAGAACGAAGCAACCGTGTCCTTGCCCTGCCTGTCCGCCTCTGTCAGGGCTGGAGGGGCCGCAGAAAATCCCATCCCCCCTCTCAGGGTGGGGGGGGAAACCCCAACCCCCCAGCCCGCCACCCCATGCGGGGCAACCCGAGGGGGCTCTGCGGGGGCTGCACACCATTTTTGCCCTCCCCGGATCACCCCCAGGTTTGCGGGAGGAGGGTTTGAGCCTCGGGGTAAGCGGAAAAGCAGCACCAGATATTTTGTGTCAGATATAAAAAAAAAAAAAAAAAAAGAAGGAAAAAACAACCCTCCAACCCCCTCAGCCCTGTTTGTATCTCGGATTTCTGACAGCATTTACGCCTTCCCAGCCAAACTGGAGAGAAAACAAACCAGTTCAATGACTGAAAAAATGCTTGATTTGCTAAATAGGGCGAAGTACCTTCCTCTCGTGGGGGGGGGGTGTGGAACTGGCCGGGACCCAGGGCAGCCCTCCCGCCCTCCCTCCCAAATAGTTGGAGTTATCAAAAGGCCTGAAAAATTTCAGCTGAATCAGAACCGTTCCTGGCAGCCAGGGAGATGTTTCTCAGAAGTAAAACATCCTCGTGCAAACACGTCACATCGGCGCCGTTGCCAGCGCCGTTCTCGGGACCGGGACATGACCCCCCCCACCCCCCACCCCCCACCCTGGGTCGCACCCCTCCTCTCGTCCCCACTGGGGGACACGCGGCCGGGGCTCCCCACCGCCAGCACCCTTCCCACCTCCCCGGACACCTCCCTCTCTGTTTTAGCCCATCAATGAGGGGAATAACCCGGCGTAGGGGCTCCCTCTGTACGGTCCCACTGCCCCCAGCACCGCTGAGAAATCCCCGCAGTCCTTCCTAATTCACAAGAATTAAGGGCTGGGTTGTTGTTTGGTTTGTTTTTTGTTTTTTGTTTTTTTTGAGCTATTACAGCATAATAATAATATTATTAGAATCAGGATTTGGCAGGGAGAAGAAAATCTGTCCCCGTTTTGCGGTGCTCTGGAAACTTCTCTCTTCTACCTGCTTTGGAGAACTGGCCTTGAGCAAAACCTTTCCACCCCCCCAGACCTCCCCCCAGGGGAGCTGCCCTACTGCCCGCCCCAACTGGAGATGGGGCCCATGCCAGTGCAAAGGAAAATCCCGGATTTGCTGGTGGAGGCTGCGTGCACCCCTGGGTGTCCCAGGGGAGCTGTGGACCTTGGGATCACCAGTTTGGGGGTTTTGAGATCTGTGGCATCCAGTGTTTGTAGGAAAACTCTAAGCCAGCAAAGTGCATGGAGGTAGTCCTGGCTTTTCAGCCCTAGAGACAGCTGCTTCAGCTCTGCTAATCCTGCGCTCGCCCCCCCTCACCCCTGTGTGCCATGTCCCCCCCCAGACCTGCCCTGCTCCCCCGCCATGGCTGAACCCCAAATTCACAGCCAAGGGGTCGCCCCCATGTGGGAAAAGAGCCTGTGGATGCTGAGGACGTGGCAGAGGGCACAGCTGGGGGGTGAATTCGCGGCTAAACGAGGGCTCCTCAGGTGTTTTCTGTCTGGGTGAACTCCCATTTAAAGGGTGCAAAGGGCCCTTCCCTGGGGTGCTTTTGGTGGAGGTAGGTGCTGGGAGAGGCTTGTGGGTCCCTGGGTGTGATGGCTTGGCAGGGGTGGGGAGCTGGCTGTGCTCTTTTGCTGCTATAAATCTCAACTGGCTGGGATTTAAGCATGCCCAGGGAGCTGCCCCAGCAGATAAGGGTGAGCATGTTGCTCCTTGGCTTGGTGTTTGGGCTGGTTTGAATGGTGCTGGTGGGCTGCCTGGGGGTGCTGTGGGGTGCCTCTGCTCCCAGCTTGCTGCTGTGTGTTTGCAGTGCTGGCTGGCTTTCCTTCCCCCTCCCTTGCAGAGGAATCCTCTGTGACCTTGGGGAAGTCCCTTCTCCTTTTGCCTCCATGCTAGGGGCTTGTTTCCTAACAGGGGAGGATTTGGCCTTTGCTCTGTGTATCTGGGTGTGCTGCTGTTGCAAACTGGTCCGGTGCTGCCGTTGCAGCGAAGCCCCTTTGCTTTCTGCTGGCTGCAGCACCGGCTTTTGCTCTGTACCTGTCCTGGGCAAAGCTGGGAGCCCCCTGAAGCCACTTCCCCACCCTCTGCCTATGAACCCCGAGGGTGGGATTGCGTCCTCCTTCCCTCTGGGGAGCGCAGGGCACCAGCAAGGCTGCTTCACCTTGCTGTGGTGCTTCTTGTGCTGCAGCTGTGGGATTTCTTGGGATTGCTATGGAAATGCGGGTTTCCTACAGACCACTGCTGCCTGCTCCGATTTAGCTGCCACGCTCTGACCCTGTGTTTTCTCTCCAAAAGCTGCTGCGCTCCCTGTGACCATGCCGAGGGAAGGGGGTGCTGAGCAGAGCCCCAGGGCTGATGAAGTGCAGGAGAGGCGCAGCAACTGCTGCTCCTGATCGCCTTCAACCACTGGTGGGGAAGCTGCTGCCTCTGCCTGCTGCTGCAAACCCCTGCCCAGCTTCTGCCCGCAGCTTCCGCTAAGCCAGGCTTTGCAACCGCAGGTAACCGGCCTCTGCTGCCCACTGGCATGGGCTCGAGGGCTGGTGACAAACAGCTGGAGGAGGTGACACTTCAGCTGGCACCCGTGTGTTTGCAAAATGAGTGTGTTTGCAAAATAAGTGGGGTGCTTCTCCTTTTTTCCAGTAAACCCTCAATGCCAGGCCGCTGCAATTGCTTCGGACGGGGCTTTTTGCCAGCTCGGGGCTTTCCTGGGCTTTGTGTCACCTCCTGGGTCGGGGGGAGCTTTGCTGTCTCCCCGTGACTCAGTGCCTGGCCCTGCAAAGCGCAGCCCCATGCAATTCAAGCCCCGCTTTGGGAGCCGTGCCTGGGTTTTTGCACCCCGGCTGTCAGGGTCTGCGCCCCAGGACAGACCTGCGAGTGAGTCTGTCTGTCCGTGTCCCCGCGATTGCGGGGCGGCTGCGGGGGATGGAGCCGGGTTTAGCGTAGCTGGCATTTTGCAAAGCTGTCCCCAATTCCATGCCCGCCGAGAGCCCGAAATGTGAATCTCTGCTGCCCTCTCCTGTTCGCCCCGCCGGGAAACCACTCGCCTCTGGGGCGGTTGCAGGTGCCGCTAGCCCTGGCCGGCAAGCCCAAGCCAGGGCAGCTAGTCCTGGCCACAGCAATATTTTGGAAGGGAATTTCCCGGGTGCCATGAAGGCTGCTGGGCGTTTGGAGCCCCACTGGGATGCTTTGGCCCCCCCAGGTTGGTCTGGGGAGGCTGAAACCCTGCAGCACCTGCGAGCCACGGGGCTGGGGAGAAAGGCAGCCTGGCTTCCAGCCGGCTGGCGGGTTTGGCACTTCCCAGGTATTTTATTTTTACGCTTTAGGGGTTTTTAAACACTGCTTGCCATCTCAAAGCAGAAAGCCATTTCCAGTAATGAAAATTTATTTAAGAAGCGTCAGGGTAGGGTCCTTCCAAAATGCCAAACAAGCAGGTACTGACCCATTTTTAAAACCTCTCTTCCCCTCCTAAAATACCGTGCTGTTGGGTAAAACTGCACCTTTTGATTAGGAACACTTTTCTGGCCAAAGTGTAACCAGCTGGAGATTTTTGACCAGTGTGGCTAAGGGCTGGTACCCTGCGGCCACCTCCAGGGTAGCTGCTGCCTTTCTGTATTCCGGAAAATGGCATCTTGAAACTCTCCAAAGCTTTGCCCCTCTTCACTTTGGGGTTTCTGCTGCCTCATGGGGGGGGGGGGAAAAACAGGTTTTGGGAAAAGCACCATTTTTTTGGTGAAGAAAGGCATTAACAAAAAGAACGTCCATGTAGTTTAAAAGCCATCTCGCTAGGAGAGAAGTATTTTGGGAGGGTCCTTGGCATGTGCAGCCCTGTGCAAGGGTGGGGGGAAAGGCCTTTATTGCAGTCTGTGCCTTTATAGAGTGAACATCCCAAAATGAGGGGGAGCCCAGGTGAAGCTTGGAGGGTTTGAGGTGTTTCTGTTGATGTGTGCGTGTTCTCTGCTTGTGTGGTACCTCCGTGTCCCCCTCGGACTGTGTGGGGGACGGATGGGGCTGCTTGCTGACCCCTGCCAGGGCATCCTGCTGCTGGTTTATCCCCCGGGGTACCTGGATGCTACACAAATACCTGAGCACCTTTCTCCTCCCTGGTGGGTGCGGAGGTGGCTTTACGTCTGCTCGTGGGGGGGGGTGGAGGTGGGGGCCCTGCGTGTCCCCCCGATGCCAGCTGGTGGAGCTCGGGCAGGGAGCTGGGCTGCGCGGGTATTTGTTTACACGGTCTGGGGAACCACAGTGGTGTTACTTATTCCTGCCCTGGCTGGTGTCCCGGCAGCTCCTGGACGCTGGCAGCTCGGCGGTGCCGGCCGGGAGCGGGGCAGACACTGCTGCGTTTCACAGCCCCGCTCAATGCCCCTGTGTCTGCTCCTCCAAATATTCACACCTTGGCAGGAGCCTGGGGATGGGGGAGCCACCGGTGCGGGGTGCATGGGATGGGGGACAACCCTGGGGGCTGCAGGGGTGCCCCCAAACCTCAATCATCCTGGATACCCCCCCCCTTGCAAGCTGTTGCTGAGGGGGGATGCAGCATAGGTCCCGCCGCCAATTTGGGCTGGGGCTGTGGCCAAGGTACACAGGACACGTCTCAGAGCGAGCACCGGCCAGGGTCGGCTCGCTGCGCCCCGTCTGACCCAGCTTTTCAGCCCATTGCTCCATCTGAATGCCTCTCACGTCCTCCCCGTGGGCTGGGAGACGTGGCAGGGGCTGCGGGAGGCACAGCCTGGCCCCGGGGCATGGCTGCGGTGGGGTGCCCTGTCTGCATCCCCGCCTCCCCTTCCCCAAGCCCCACTTGCTCCGGGCTGTTGCGTTCAGGCTGTGCTCTTACCCTGAACTTAGGTTTTCATCTGCGTGCACCCAAGTGCAGGTTTCTGTGCGTGAGCTCTCTGTGCCCAAACCTTGGCTTTATTGGCGTAAAGGTTCAGGCTGGTCCCTGGGGCGCTGATGCCGAGCGAAGCAGAACGGGGAAGGGGCAGAGGCATGGTGCTGGGCAGGAGGGGACCCTAAGGCTGCTCGAACCCTGTGGATTTGCAAGGCTTGTGCCTTCAGGTGCATTTAACAAGCTTAAAGCAAGAAGAGTAACCCAGCAAGCAGCTGGTGAAGCGGGTGGGTGTGCTTGGCCACGTGGGATGGCAGAGCTGCCAGAGCAAAGGCTGGATTCATCTCGGCTCCGGCAATGGGAAGGAACCCATTTAATCCCAGATCACCCAGCCTGGACCAACCTTTTAACGCAGGGAGCTGAGGATGGAGAGGGGAGTAATTTGGCTAATTGCCTGTTGCCCCGCTCCCCGTGGTGAGGGCTTTGCCAGGCTCCTTGGCTCTCAAGGGGTCTGAGGGACGGCAAGGCAGCCGGGCTGCCGTTCATCCCCCAGTGCCTGCCAGCCCTGGCCTGTTTGCCATAAACCTACTTGAAAAACGTCTCCCAGATTTGGAGGGATGAAAGCTGTTTGAAGGGATATGCAGGATGCGCCGGGTGAGAAATCTTAATTAATATTTAAATAGCGCAGTGGAATTTGTCTAAATCCTGCTAGATTAAACGCAGGCATGGCAGTGGATGAGCCTGAATTTCTGATGGAAATTGCGGCGAGCCACGCTCTCCAGAAACACAGCGGCCAAGTGAGGGCTCAGAGGCTGCAGCGCCTTCGGTAGTTGGTCCAAGCGCTGATGCTTTTCTCCTTGGTGGGGGTGATGCTGTGGTTTATCCCTCTTAGCTATGGACAAAACCAACAGAAAGGGGAAAGCACTGAAAACAGGTGAAACTCAAAGGTGCTTGTGGTTGCCAAAGCTCCCAGTTCTCTGAAGGGCCTTGTGGGAAACTGGGGACACTGCTTGGAGCCCCTGGTTGTAGTGCGAGGGTCTCGCCTGTCAGTACAAAAACGGGAGAGAAGGAGGACTTCCCTTCCTGGGGTCAAGGAAAGGCACTGACAGCTTTGTGTTAAATCCCTTCATATTCCCCAATTTTTCCCCGGGCACGTGTGTTCTCCATCTGGAGCTGCAGCTTGTCACAGTGCCTTTCCTCTGGCCCAGCCGGGGTGTTTCTGGGAAGAGCGGGATGAAGTCAGGACAGAGGGATGCATTTATCCCCCCCCCCCCGCCCCGCGCCACTCTCTGCGAGGCCCGAGTGACATCACTTCACCAGTCGCTCACACCATATTAATTTACTGCACCTTATTTTGGAGGGCTGGAGCCTGAGGCTTTACCGTTTCCTATGGTCTCCTCAAGCTGGCTGAGGCTTCCTGGCTGCCAGGACAGAGGAGCAGGCAACTTTTATGGCAGGGCACCGCCGAAACCCGGCTGGGGATGAATAGAGCCCAATAGAAAACCTGGAGCCCCAGAGCCAGAAAGCATCTCACCCTGCCCGTGGTCCCCCTGTCGGGGCAGGCCAGGTCTGTGGGGACAGTGGCTGCTGGCCACAGGGACGGGCTCTGATGCCCAGGAATGTCCCCTGCGGGTCTCCTGGCTGCGGAGATGCGCCCTTGCTGGAAAGCTGGGGCTGCAAGGTCCTCCAGGGCTGGGCACCCACCGGCCCCCTCCTTGCATTGGGGTGCTGCTGCTGCTTTGGTGGGGGTTTTTTGGCTTTTTTTCATGGTCAGACTGGAGGAGCCTCCCTTCTTCCATCCTCCCCCATGGCCCGTGTCGCCTGCCGGGGTGCCCAAGCACCGGCCGCCCGTGCACCTCCTTGTTTGCACTGGGGGAGGAAACACCCCCTGCGCTTTCTCGCGCCGCTGGCACTCGCAGAGGAAGGCCGCTACCACCTCAAAACCATTTGCAAATAGCTTCTGTTTGCTCAGACAAACACTGGAAAAAATATCTAATTTTTTTTTCTCTCGCAGCAGCGTGTTTATTGCCCTCTGTGCTTTAGCACAGGCTTCGCCCAAGTGCTGCTGAGCGCCGCTTCTAATTGTCTGCTCCTGAGCTGCCCATGGTCTCAGCCGTTCTTCACAAGCTTTTTTTTTTTTCCCCCCCCCCCTCCCCGAGCAGTGGAAATGCTGCCCTTAAACCTGGCTCTTCTGCGTGCAGCTCTGCCTCCTGCCCGCCGCGGCGGCGAGGAGGGCAGCTTGGCGGGGAGCCGGCCGTATTGTTCAAGATGATGCTGGGGAGGGCATCCCTATTGCTTTCCTGGGGGCAGGGGTGGGATGCTGGTGCATCCGCAAGCCCCCTGCCCCAGGTCCGGCTGTGTGCTCCGTGGAGAGCCTGGGAACGCGCTTAAATCGGCCGTGGTGCGGGCTTAGCGTTGAAGTGCGAGCTTAGCGCCCGTTGCCTCCCAGGCTTTGCTTACTGTATGCACAGCTGGAGGGGAAAAAAAATAACTCCCCAGTTCAATCGCATCATTACTGCCCTACCTGAGGAAATGTTTTTTCCTGCCCGGAGCTGGAGCGAGGTCTGGCAGCTGGGTGAGCAGAAAGAGGCTGGGAGGCTTGGCTGCTGTTTGCTCAAGCAAACAGCTGTGGCAGTGGCGGATGTTACTGGCTCCCCCCGATGCTTTTCAGCATCCCTGTGCCGCTCGGGAAGGCTGGGAAGGTGCCCTCTCCTCCCTGTCTGATATTCAGCATTTTACATGGCCTCAGCATCTCCCACGCTGCAGTCCAGGGGTGCCTGCCCTCCCGCCATCCCCCCCAGAGCATCCTCTGCCAGGGGGTCAGGAGGGCAGGTGACTCTCAAAATAACTTCTGTCACCTCCTTGAGCCCTGTGGCGTGGCACCTCCAAGCCACGAGCCCTTCCGAGCCCCGTGGCCTAGGCACCCGTGCTGCAGGCGGTGGGTGCGTGCGACGCAGTGCTGTTTGGGGGGAGGAAGGTCCCCCTGCTGCCACTCCCGCTCCGATGCTCTGCCGTGGGCCGGTGAAACCCACTGATCCAGCAGAAAGCAAGCCCTGTTTGGGGAGGTTGCCCTTCTGCTGGTTTGGTGGGAGCAGCAGGGCTGGTGCTTGGTGCAAGGAGAGGGGGGGAAAACCCCACAGCCGAAAGTGGAGCCAGGCGCATCCCCCTGTGCTCCCAGCTGCTGTAGGGCTTGGCGCCCGTGAGCCAAAGGAAATGAGATTTATTCCCCCTCCTTTTAACCAAATGGCTCCAGGTGGATCACGGTGCTACTGTGCCTTGAGCCATCGCAGGATTTCCTTTGCCCTGGGGGGCATTAAATATAAATATTCTGCAAATTGCAGGGTGCTTATCGCCCCAGGGGAAGGGCACCCTCTACAACCGGAGTGATGCGGGCGTGTGGTTTTGCTGGCCATCTCCAGGAGCAGCATAGCCCAGTGGAAAGGGCAGAATTCCAAGCACTGTTCCGGCCCTCTAAGGGGCCAGACTGCTCCAGACCTTGGTTCCTTCGGCACAAACCGAGGCGATGGAGCTCGTAACCCGCGGCTGGGAATGCGCCGGGTACCGCTGATACAGATTATTACAATAACGTGTGGTCCAGTGTGTAAATCTGGAACGCTTCCCTGAAGCAAATCGCCCAGATACTAAAAGAAAACAGGGGATTTCTCCTGTGTTAGGTCAGAGATTTCCAGAGGGTTTGAATTTGCCCAAATACTGTGAAATTTCAGTGGGATTTGGGGAAACAAATCTCTTAAATCCCAGTGAAAGGGGTTTCCACCACAGTGGTGGCTTTTCTTTCTCCCCCTCGCTTTGTTCTAGCAGATGAACAAATAAAAACAACGGTGAAAGTCCCAGGAAGGATGATGCAAGGGGCGGGAGGCTGGTGTCTAAGCTGTGTTATTACAGAGAAAATGACCTGGCACTGAAAGAATTAAAATAATGTCATTCCTGTTTGCTCTGGCTCATTTTTAATACGCCAGTCACCTTGACATTTCTAAAAGAATTTTTCAAGTATGTAAGTTCAAAAATTATGCAACTTGACAAAAGCAAGGGGGATATGTGAGGCTGGTGGAATAAATTGGGAGCGGGAAGCAGTGCGTGCCCCGTGCCGGAGCGATGCTGGTGCGAGCTGGGCTGGCTGGGGCCGGCTCCTGCACCCACATCTGGGGGGCCAGGGGGGTGCAAGGGGCCGGGCCAGTTTGGGGCTATCCCCCTGTGCCAGCGCCAGGCGTGAGCCGAAGCCAGGCGATTGCTCACGCAGAAGCCAGGGAAGAGATCATTTGCCTGTGTAATTGTATGCTTTGCTGTTAAGCGTATTGATTCTGAAAAGTTAATCAGACAATTTGGAGGTGCTATATCTAAAAACATAAAATCCCATTAAACTGATTAAATTAAAACTGAATCCATCTTAAATAACCCCATGCAACTTAAAACTGTTGAAATAGCATATTGTCTTCAAATAAAATTATTTCAGTCAAACAAGGCTGCGAGGAGCTTTTGCCCACCAAGGCCTCCCGTGTCTCAGCTGGCGCTGGTGCAGGGATCCCCCATCATACGCCGTCAGCTGTGGTGACATCGGTGAGGGTCTCTCCCGGATGAATCCTTGGGTGGTGATGCTGGGGATGGGTTTGATGAACATGTGGCCACATCTGGGTGTGGGATGTGGCACGGCCTCGGAAGCCCTCTCCTTGTGGCTTGGGGAACGTGTGGTGCTTGCCAGCAGGCTGCTCCCCAAAATGCCGGGTCGCCCGGCTGTGCTGCATCCTCAGGTGCTCTGAGCATCATGCTGGAACCTCAACAGCTTCTGGAAAACGATGCTTTGCTCTCTGCTTTTCAAAGTGACTGGTAGTCCCAGGTGCCCAGCTTGGGGTCTGCCCATGGGTTTGGAAGCCAGAAGGACTTTGGCGTGGGTGTAACACGTGTTTTTTACGATCCCGGAGGCTCTGCCTACAGGCGGAGCGGGGGATTGGATGGGGTTGCTCGGCGGTGGGGAGAGCTGCGGCTGGGGAGCGTGCCCGCCGTGCCTGGCACGTTGCCCCAGTGTGCTGCAGGTAGCCAAGGTGTCTCCTGGAGCACCCATGGGACCGGCCACCCATGGGCCCCGCAGACACAGCCTGTGTGGGGCAGAGGGGCTTTCCCATGGGGCGGAGGGGTTTGCCCTTGGGGCCATACCTTGCTCTGGCAAGCTGGTGGGACAAAGGCTCGCTGACAAGGTCAGCGCCTTGATTTGAGCAACACCTTTGCTGGGAGGAGGGAGGAGATGGTGCAGGGCGGCCGTGAGCTTGGAGCGAGCGCCCATCCCCACTGCGTTCCCATCCCCGCTGCGTTCCCATCCCTGCTGCGTTCCCATCCCCACTGCGTTCCCATCCCTGCCGCGTTCCCATCCCTGCCACGTTCCCATCCCTGCCACGTTCCCATCCCTGCTGCGTTCCCATCCCTGCCGCGTTCCCATCCCTGCCACGTTCCCATCCCCACTGTTTTCCCATCCCTGCCACGTTCCCATCACTCCACTGTTTTCCCATCCCTGCCACGTTCCCATCCCTGCCACGTTCCCATCCCCACTGTTTTCCCATCCCTGCCACGGTCCCATCCCTGCCACGGTCCCATCCCCACTGGTTTCCCATCCCTGCCACGTTCCCATCCCTGCAGCGTTCCCATCCCTGCCGCGTTCCCATCCCTGCAGTCCCATGGGCTGCAGCCCCTCGCTGTGTGCTCCCCAAATCGGCTCTTCTCCAAGCGGGTGCCCGCTCTTGGCACGAGGCACGCGGCTTTGGGAAGAGCCCCCCAGCTCTGTTGACGTGCCAGCGTGGAGTATCGGGCAGAGGCGGCAGCAGGAGCTGATTTCAGCTGCCTGAGGGACGAGAAAAGGTTTTATCTGCCCGGAGCCGAGTTGAGGATTGTTTCTGATTGCATCACTCAGCAAAGCGCTGCGGAGAGCTGTAAGCCTTGGATTGCCTTCGTGATGTTATCGGCTGGCACCCGGCGAAGCAGGACTTGTGACTCGGAGATAAGTGCAGGATTGCTCAGTTAGCTTGCTTCCAAATTTGTTTATTTTCCCCCTTTCGGAGTCTACCATCTCTCCTTCTTGATAAGTTCCGACTGCGAGCCAGCCTCGATCTATTTGCGAAGGAAGCGCTCCTCCTCGCCCCGGCGAGGCAGCAGCACCAATAACCACCGCATCCCGGGGGGATGAGCGCCGGCTCCCACCCGCCCCGGCAGGGAGCCTGGGGCAGGGACCCCTCCGCAGCACAGGGCTTCCTGAGCATCCCGCTCCAGCTGGCCTGCGGTTTGCTTTGGAAGGCGCTTCCCCCGCTCCCCTGCCACCCCAAGGGGAGGCTTTTCCAAATGGGTTGGGCACCGGCATGCCGAGATCCCCGCTGTTGGGAGTGAGGGGAAGTTTCATGGCTGAGAAGGGCGGGCGCCGGGTGGGCACATCGGCGTGCCAAGCGTGCCGCTGCCCATGGGCACGCTCTGACGCCTTCCTTGACGCGCAGGCTTGGTCGCCCCGAGCCGGGAGGAAGGCTTTTTCCATAGGCGAACCATGTGGTGTCACTGCTATAAGCTCTGCAGTCCGAAGGCAGCTTCGGGCCGGCGCGTAGGCAAGTCGGAGGGGGTCGAGGGCTTTAATCTTGCTGGGCTTGCAGGAGCAGGGGAGCAGCAGCGGGGAGGGCTGCGGGTGCCCTCTGCGTTTCGCCAGGCCCTGGCTGATGGTTCTGCCTGAGCAGAAAGCGTGCGCTTCCCGAACCTTCCCCTGCGCCCTCCTGGAGCCTCTGTTTACCTTTGCTGGCCCCCGAAGCGGGCAGGGGAGGTATCGGCACGCTGAATTTCCAGCCCTGACCTCTGCAGCACTGCCACGCTGCTTTATCTCCTCTGCAACCGCCCGGCTGCTTTTTTTGCAGCATCCCGAACAAAGGCCGCGCCGGCAACCGCCGTTTTTCACGGCGTCGTTCATGGCTGCGAGCTGCCACCCGAGAATAAATCCTGGTCCCCCGTCAGCAGCAGCGGGGAGCCTTCCTCCCAAGGCCGTCGGGTGCGTGCCGGCGGCGAAGCCCCCCGCGCCGGGCCTAATCCCACGGCACAGCGAGGGGGGAAGCATCCCCTTCTGCAGCAGGGGGACGGGGCTGGGGGGGGAGCCCATTAGCATCTGTATGTGCGGGGGCTTGGGGAGCAGCGGGGCGCAGCGGGGCGCAGGGGCCCTTCCTGAATCCACATCCTGGCATCCCTGCCCTCCCAGGTGCTGTTTGCCCACCCCAGATGTGGGGCTGGAGGCAGCTGTGCCCCTGGGGCCAGGAAGCAGCATCCTCCTCTTCCTCCTCCTCCCGCCCCGGGGGCTCTGCATCACAAGGCCGGGGGTATTTCCTCGGGCGGGTGGGCTGTGTTTGCTGGGGTCCCCAGGGAGCTGATGAGGTGCTAATGCGGGGATTGCCGGCGGCTTTTCAGCCTGCAAACCGCCCGGGGGGGACAGGGGGCAGAGGCCGGCGGGGCAAACCATCATTTTGCCATTGGGAAAGCCCAGCCAGCCCGGGGGCAGGGGTCCACAGCCGGAGGGCAGGGATGCGGGTGGGAACAGCCCCTGTGGATTGGGGAAGTCGCCTCGCAAGCAGGGCTTTTGTGATGGAAGCGGCGGGGAGGAACAAGGGGGGGCGAGTGAAAGTTGTGTGCCCCGGTGAAAGTTGCGATGCTCGGGTACCCTCGCCCTGCCCGGGGGCTGCAGAGGGAGCCAGGGGGACTCGGGCGGGAGCTGCCAGCGGGCTTCGGCCGGCTGCCCGTGCTGGGCATGGCTCCCACCAACCCTGTTCGCGGTGGAATAAGGCCTGGGTGGGCAAAGCAGGGCGATTCGGTTGCGGTCAGCACCGGTGTCGGCACAAAATCCTGCCTCTGTCTTCCCTTTTTATCTTTTTGTGGTCTGGTCTGGTCTTGTATTTGTGTTCCTTGCTCGTGACTGAGCTCTCTGACCTTTGTTTTCTGGTTAAAGAACAAACGCGATTCTCTGGAGCGTCTTTGGGTGTTAAAATAAATGCGTGACATGTCCGGGCGCCCGTTCCTGCTGCTTTAGTGTACAAAAACGTACCCGAAGCATAAAGCTCGACGTACAGACCGTAAGCCACGTACTTCGTTTAGCAAATGCCGGTGGACAGGGAGGCAGGGGCAGCACATGGAGCGGTGGGTGTCTGCAGAGCTAAGGGCCAGCCTTGTCCCTCGCCTGCGGAGCCGCAGCTGATGGGGGGTGTCATGGTCCTGTGCCCCCGCGGCCATGGGGAGACCTCGGGGAGCTCTGCCTCCTGCGCAGAGATGGAACTCGCTGGGGGCCGGGGCTGCAGGGAGGGGCTGGGGTATGGAGGCTGGGAGGCTGCTGCGGAGATAAGCAGTGCCCTGGCTTCCCAGCCGGGCTGGGTCGTTGTGTGTCCCCAGGGAACGGGTCTTCCTAGCTCGGGAAGGGGAGGGAAACCTGCTCCCTCCTGCTGCCTGCGAGCGCGGTCCCGTCACCCTCGGACTGTCGCCAGTGCGGCTCATCGTGGCTGGCTCCCAAGTTAAGAACGACTTGGGGATGCTCTTGGACTTGATGATCTTAAAGGTCTTTTCCAACCAAAGCGATTCTGTGATTCTAGGTGCCTTTAGGACCAGCCCTGAGGTCCTGACCCATGGCTTCGCCTCCGTAGGACTGGTATGTACTTGTGGTCAGCAGGGCGAGGGAGGTTCTCCTCCCGCTCTGCTCTGCCCTGCTGAGACCCCACCTGGAGCACTGGGTCCAGTTCTGGGCTCCCCAGTTCAAGAAAGATGAGGAACTCCTAGAAAGAGTCCAGAGGAGAGCAACGACGATGATGGGGGGACTGGAGCATCTCCCCTACAAGGAAAGGCTGAGGGAGCTGGGCTTGTTCAGCCTGGAGAAGAGAAGACTGAGAGGGGATCTCGTCAACACCTACAAATATCTCAAGGGTGGGGGCCACGAGGATGGAGCCAGACTCTTCCCAGTGGTGCCCAGCGCCAGGACAAGGGGCCATGGGCACAAACTGAGACATAAGAGGTTCCAGTTGAACGGGAGGAAGAACTTGTTGACTGTGAGGGTGATGGAGCCCTGGCCCAGGCTGCCCAGGGGGGCTGTGGAGTCTCCTTCTCTGGAGATCTTCAACCCCGCCTGGATGCTGTCCTGTGTAACATGCTCTAGGAGAGCCTGCTTGGGCAGGGGGGTGGCACTGGGTGAGCTCCTGAGGTCCCTTCCAACCCTTGCCATTCTGGGATTCTGGGATTCTGTATCGCCCGCAGAGGCTTGCAGGAGCTACTGGACCCTGCGAGGAGCTGCCCGCTTGCCGGCCCACGTGCATGCCACGTGCTGCCAGCCCAGCGGCTGCCGAAATCCCCCCGGTGCGCTCCTGCCCCGCTCCCAAAGAGGTGCTGCTGGCGGCAGATGGAAATAGCAGCAGCTCTGTTGATTTACAACCACAGCCCTGACTTTAATGGGCTGGTTTTGCTCCCCGACAGCTACAGGTTTGGTCTTTTTTTCTAACAAGTCTCTTTCTTTGGATTTTTTTGGGGTGGGTTTTTTTTTGGTTTTATTTTTTTCCCCCCTGCGTGCGACCCCGTTAGCTCCTCGAGCCAAGGGCGCACGGGGAGGCGAGGGTTCGCCCTGCGCACGGCGGGGAACACACGCGAGCTGCTCCCATCTCCCCTTTGGAAAAACAAACCCGGATCCTATAAAGCATAAGAGGCCTTTGTCTGCAGTGGTCCCTGCTCCCCGGGGAGAGGCGGGTGCTGCTGCACCCCGGTGAAGGGCCGGCGGCAGCCCCGGAGCCAGCCCTGGGCGCCCCAGCCGCACCGCAGGGTGATGCCTCCCCTCGCCAGCCCCGGCAGGAATGTTTGCTGTCACCGCAGCCTGCGGCAAGGAAATATTTTCCAAGCAAAAAAAAGGCCTCCCACTGTATTTCGCGCTGACGGCTTCCAGCAGCCCTCTGTAGCCGTCTTGTTCTGCCGCCGCCGGGACACCTACCCGGAGGAAGAGAGGAGGCGAAGGTGGGAGAGCTTTAAAAAGCTCTGGTTAAGTTTGTTCCACCCTGGCTGTTCCCCGCTAGAGCGGGGCTTTAGAGGCTGCAAAACACCCGGCGGCTGCTCGGGGAGGGGGCCGATGGTTTTCCCGTCTGCCTTGGATGCTCAACGCCCCCCCTGCCCAACGTCGCGTCCCGGGGGAGGGTTGGGGAAGCATGGCAAAGCGGGGCAGCTCCAGGGCCGTGAAGTGATGCCCCAGCTCCTTCCCAGGCTCCTTCCCAGGCTGGCAATGTAGGTCAAAGCCCTCTCCTGATTGAAACCCAGTGACGATGATGGCGTTACAGGTTGGGCTGAAATATGTACCTCCGGGTCTTTACTCTGGCACCGAAACAAAACATACTCAGAAAACTGTGAAAAATAAACCCAGCTTGTGAATGCAGCTGATTGGAAGTTTTTCCAGCAGAAAAGTGCTGTCCGACCCATGTAAAATCATTCCTGGGGCATGTGTTGATTTGGGCAGTGTTTCCTCTGAGGGAAAAAAAAAAAAAAAAAAAAAAGATCAGAGTGAGGGGGGAAAAATGTTTGGCGAGAGCTGGAGCCACCGCCTTCAGCGGAGCTTTTCCATCCCGGCTGCAGAACGGCTCTCCCGTGGAAATGCACTTTATTTAGCAGCCTCAATGCACTTTATTTAGCAGCCCACTGCCTGGTACGTGCTGCCATCGCAGGGGGCAAAACAGGATCGGCTGCCCCAGGCTTGGCCAGGATGCTGGTCCCTGGTGGGGGTGCTTCAGCTGCCTCCACGCTTTTTCCCCAAGGATACAGGAATGCGAGTTTTACTGGGAATGTGAGGGGTTTTGTGGGGAAAGGGTCTCGGCAGCGGGCAGGAGCCAAGCCCTGGCAGAGAGCCTGGCTGGGACGAGCCGTGCCGGTGGCCGTTGCAGCTCGGTCGGCACATCCAGCCTCAGCTCTGGGGCTGCCTTTGCCTAAAACTGCCCCGTTTCCCACCAGCCTCGCTGCAGACACTTTGGGGGCCGAGGGCAGGTGCCCAACGCTTGTCCTCAAGCTGAGGGGGGTTTTTTTTTTTGGAGCAGAAAGGAAGGATGACCGAGCCAGGTGAACATTCGCTTGGCAAAAGTTAAGCCAATCGTGCGGTCAAAGCTTCCCCGGGTCCTAATAGCCTAGGCTGAGATTGAATTTTTTTGCCTGGAAATGAGTGGGGCGGAATTAAAATATCATTGCTGGTGGCAGCAACCCATAGTTCTAGCGATGGGTGCCGCTGATCCGGGGCAGGGGCAGGTGCCCCTGGGATGGGGTGCCCATCCTGGACCCAAAACACCACTGTAATCTGGCTGCGCCGAGCTCAACGTGGCAAGGGTAGGGATGTCCTGGTAGCCCCCTGCTCGCCGCGGTGGCACCAACCCCTCGCCCCAGGGCAGGCTCCGTGTCCCACTCACACTCATGGCACAGAAATGGGCTTGTGCGCCCGTGGCTGACCCCGAGAGGATTTATTGGGTGATCCTGGGCTGCTATTAGTGGTCAAGGAACCGCAGACTCACAGACAGGCTCTGAGGCCCAGGCAAGCTCCTGTGTTTTTTTCGGAGCAGAAATCTCCGCGCCGGCTGTTTTGCCAGCGGCTCTGCCAGGGACACCTCGTTCCCGTGAGCCGCCGGCTCCGGATGGGGCACCTGGGGAGACGGGGTCCCCTGAGAGCAGCGGGCTCCCCTGTCCCTCTGCACCCCCCTGGCAGCTGAGAGGGATGGAGGGGGGTGACACGGAGGGGGGTGACGCAGAGGCTCCGAGCAAAGCATGCAGCCTCGCTCCCCGAGCTCGGAGGAGCCGTCGTGCTCAGCGAGCGGTTCGCCCTGCTATTTATACCCGCCGTGTGCGAGAGGAGCCTTTCAGTATAAATGAAGCTATTTTAAAGGTCTTGGCCAGGTATAACTGGTTTAAACAAGGCCGGTAATGACTCAGAGGGCTATAAATGTCCGTCAGAGTCCTCGGCGAAGCTGTCGGGGATTGATCTCCTGGGCAAGCAGCCTCCCGGTGCGATGCGAAAGCCCGGGCAGCCTGCGCAGGCTCCCGGCCCTGTGCTCCGCCACCGGCCCCGCCACCCGCGCCCCTTCGAGCTCCCTTCATCCACAGCCCGGGGGTTCGTAGACCCAGTTCGTCCGGTTATCTCGGGCTCCGTGTGGGTACGGGCCCTGCCATCCCCCCGTCTCCATTCTCCAGCCGGAGGCTGTGGGGCTGCATCCCTGCCGCAGCCTGAGCATCGGGCTCGGGCACCGCGGGATGCCCCGGCGACGGCTTTGGCTGGCCACATCCCTTCGGTTCTATGGGATGCGTTAAGTCTTTGGTAACTGGGTCCCTGTTTAAGGTGATGGGGGCGATGGCCTGGACCTCAGGCGCTGGACCTTGGGCGCTGTGCTGGACCGCCTCGGGCTGTGGCGGGGTTGCTGTATCCCACTCAGTAGCGAAAGCCGCCGCGTTCCTCCTCCCTCAGCCTCTGTGGGGACCGAAGCACCTTCAGACTGCGCCGGGCTGGAAGGTTTCCAGCAGAAAGGGGTTTTGTTAGGAAATAACAGGGAGTTTTTAAAGCCGAGGGTTTTGGGAGGAGTCTCTATATTCAATTTTTCTGTTTGTTTTCTTATTGTAAAACCAAAGACATTTCAGTTTTCAGAAACTGATAATTAAACATTAAAAAAAACAATGTTTCCCCTGAATGAAACCAAAACCTGAATACTTTGGTCAGCCAGGTAAAACTTCCCCTGCCTGCCAGGGCCCTTGGGGACAAAGCTAATGAGAACGTCCATGGCAGGACTCGCCCGGGAGGCAAAGGAAGGCTTTTGCTTTTTCTTCCTTTCCTTTCTATTCCTTCCTTTCTTGTTCTTCCTTTCCTTTCTATTTCTTCCTTTCTTTTTCTTCCTTTCCTTTCTTTTTCTTCCTTTATTTTCCGACTTGGAAAGTCAGCATCGCTGGGCATCTCCCTCAGCGCCTCCTTCTCCCTCCGCTGCGTGAAAGGAGGGGAGCTGGAGTAGCCCCGCCTGAGCGCCGGGAGGAATCCGTTTGCTCCGGGTTTTTCACACCGAGCCCTCTCCCCCGGACACCGTTCCAGATGCCTGCGCATCTTGTTTACCCAAGCAAAACGTGCTCGTGGCGAAAACCAGCGCCGGGGCGTCACGTGGGCCCACGGTAAACAGCCAGCAGATGCACTCTGTTTATTTTGCTTCAGAACCTTTCCAGAAGGCACCGTTTTGCTGGTGGGCTCCTCGGAAGGGGCTTTTTCCCACACCCGCATCCTGCAGGGTGGCAGATGCCCGCTGCCGGCAGCCCCGCCAGCGCCCATCACACCGCCCCTGGGTGCTGCGGGCCAGCGAGGTCCCTACGTTGGGCTGTTGCTGCACCCAGGGGCTGCTTGCAAACCCTCTCGCGTTCCCCATTTGCTTCTCGGGAGCTCGTCGTCCCCATCGGCACCGGGGCCAACGCTCACCGAGCATCCTGCCGGTGCCAGCGAGACAACGGGACCTCCTCTGTCCTCGAGGGGGACAATAATGGGATTTTATTCCCCCTCCCTCCATCGCATTCTTCAGGCACTTCCAGGGTTTTATTTTACCTTGTGGTGCCAACCACTGATTCCAGCGACTCGTTACCTTCACTGGCACGGTGAATAATTACAGAGTGGGGAGGAACGTTAAAATAGACCTGGAGGACTGGATACGCCAAAAATAGCCACATGGGCCCATGTCCCAACAGGCCGGACCCGTGGGGACACTTGGGGATGAAGCAAGGTTGCCTGCGATGGAGTCTCTGAGAAGCTGGGACCAGGGGATGTCGTTCCAGTGCTGCGCAGATAAATATCCTTGGGCTCTCAAACAGATAGCAGAATTATAGAAATGTCACATGCTCCTGACTCTTCCTTTCTTAGACTCGTTAAAGCCTTGGAAAATACTTTGATGAATTAAGAAGCCCCGTTAAATGTTGGATCCCACTAGAAGAGCCTTGGGTGTAGAGTTCTTCCAAGAGTTAAGTCAATCTCATGGGGTGTAATCGTGGTAAATCCCCGGCGGTTCCGCCGCTGGTGATGGCCTGGTTGGGTGCGCAGGTAACTCCCCGGATGGGGGAAAAGCTCTCCCCACCACCAGAATGTCACTTATTCCGATGGTTCCCATCTGGATCCTTGAATGAGCAGAGGGTAGTGTCTCCTGACATGGAAGTTACGCAGGGACTCTGGAGGCATCCTCAGGAGCGGGACCCTGGCACACCTTGCCGAGCCCATCCTAAACATGACCTTGGGATCGGGCCATGCTGGAGAGCTGGGCTCTTCCTAGCTCTGCTCCGGGGCTGCCCCGAGGACTTTGGGAATGTTCCACCCCTCACCGGCGCATTTCCCTTGTTCAGAAACGTGACTCGTCCTCCTCATCCTCCAGTTGTCCGTTCTTCTGGAGTGAAAGCTCCCAGGGATGCTCGAACCCAGCAGAGCCCCTTGGCCTTACCAAGGGCTCCTTCCAGGGATCCTGAAGGAACAAACTGGGAATAAAGCCAGGCAGCTAGGGGCAGAGGGGCGAGGGCAGCTCCCCTGCCCCAGCTCCACCTTCACCCTTCCCTCTCCCCAGCTTGGACCCAACCGCTCCCTCCTCTTCCTCCAGCACCTCCGTGCATCGATTCCGCCGCAATTTTCGTGTCTTATCAGGGGAAGGCCTTGATAAATCCTGGCGGTAACTGCGGTGGCACCGTGCAGGCACGCCGGGCCGTCTCCCTTCCCGGCAGGCTGGTTGCCTTTTGCCTCTGACGTGATCTGTGGCCCAACGGACTCCTTTTGCTTCTTGTTATTGGGATGACCCTCTTCTTGCGGGCAACGGTGGCTTCTATCTCCCGGGAGAGCTCCTTCCCCAATTAAAGAAAAAAAAAAAAGCCAACGCATTTATTTTGAAGCAGCGGTGCAATTGGGAGAGTTCATTATATTGGATTAATTATGATAATTATCAGTAGAAGGGAGATAATTACCTGTTTGTTGTTGAGAACAAGGTAAGGGGTTCTTTTTTTTTTTTTTTTAATTATTGTTTTCTTTTGCACAGACCAGACTGGTTACATGGGGGCACACAGTTCCTCACTGCTCAGCCTCCGGCTGTGGCTACCTGCTCGCCGACTCACTTGCCACCAAAGCCCGGTGGTGAGCCTGGGCTCAGGAGCATCCTCCCCCTCCCAGCAACGCCCTGCGCTGCCCTGGTCCTTACACGAATTTGCCATTGCAGCCCAGGCAGCTTCACAGGGCAAGGGCCCGTCCCTGGGAGCGCTGGGAAGAGGGAGCGGGATGCGCTCACCGGCATCATCGTTGCCACAAGTGAAGGAGGCGGCCAAAACCACCCCAACTCCTGGCCAAGCTTCACGCCCATCACTGGCCTCCTACCCCTGGGGAGGGGGAGATGGCTCCTCGAGTCGTGGCTTCCAATGCAAATAAGAACGTAATTTAAAAATTAAATTTAAAATAAATATTAGTTAAATATTAAAGAGAAGAAATAATTTTTGAACGAGCGGCGTGTTTCTCAGTAACCCGACCGGGTGTGTTTAAATAAGCCACCGCTGAAAATTTTCAATTTTTAGCATCCCGGGTATTTTTAAAAATGTTCCTTACAAGGCCAGCATAGACATTTTCCCCCTCTCTCAATAGCTGCTCATTTCAGCAGGTTTCCTCGGGCACGGAAGGCTGCCCTGGTGAAAGAAGGGAGACGGAGGTGGCGGCTGCAGGAGCCGGGTTGTTTCCAGGAGCAGAGATCCCTGCTGCTGCCTCCTGGGTTGCTCCGGCACCCAGGCACCTTTGGACGAGCGTTGCCGAAGGCCAAGGCTTGCGAAGCGCCCACAGCGCGTGCCCTTGCGCTACGGAGGCCAAGCCTTTGAGTGGGGGGACGTGGTCGACCCCCAGCACCGTGTCCCCACCGTGTCCCGCACCGAGGATGCTGTTGGGCACGCCAACCGGGAGGGACATGGACGTTCGGTGTGAGGCAGGGGAGGAGGGGGATGAGGAGGGCTTCTCCTCGTCCAACGTGCGCTGCCTGGAAGGTCCTGAGTGTCCCAGGCTGGGTGAGGGACTCGGGTCGTGGGACAGAGTGAAGGGTGCGACAGCAGACCGAAAAGGCTGGATTCAAGCGGTGGGGCTGGAGCAACAACAGTAGGAGCGTCCTCCTTCGCTGAGGAGCGGCCTCAGGTGAACAATTTGGGTCAAAATCCAAGCGAATGGGACCCTGATGAAAGCACCTGAAGCTCCACAGCTTCCAGTCCCCGCACAGGGGAGGTGCTGAGAGGTAGAAAAACCTCATCTTGGGTGGCCACAAAATTCAAAGTCCTGCAAAGTCCTTCCTAAAGAGCCGTGTGAGACCGGGACCTGCAGAGCTCTGGGTGGGTGTCAGCCCCCCGCCACCCCTCGTGCTGAGGTGCCAGACGTGCTGGGAGCAGGCGAACATCTGTGCCGTGGCGGGATGAAGGCCCGGAGGTGGGTGACCTTGTTGCAAGGGGAAATTCTCATTATGGCCTCTCCTCCTCCTCCTACTCCTGCAGAGCTCACCAGGAATTTCGGCTCCAAATCCAGCCACACTGAGAACACAGGCGCACCTCCCGTTCGGAGGGGGGAAACGACACTAAGGCTGACCACACCTTGCCCTAAATGGCTGAAGTCAGCTGCAAGCGGGGAGCCGAGCAGACAGGACCTTTGATTTGATGATGTTCATCGCGTCCAGTAGCCACATTGCTGATTTTACTGGATTCTCCCCGAATTCTCCCTTCCTGAGCCTTTTGGCTCTTACTCCATAGGAGCAAAAAGCTCCAGGGGGAAGCGTGATGTCGGAGAGCCCCGTCCCGGGCTGTGCTAAGCCAGGCCTGGGGTGCAGGTAGCCCAGGAGCCCCTTTCAGCCCTGCCCCAGGGCAGGTGGTTTGGGGGTGACTGCGCATCCCCTGGGGCGGGCAGGGTGCTCCTCCCAGCCCCCGGGAAAAGCCCCTCTCGCCCCTTCGGAGGCAGTCACGCCCGGGCCCTCGGGAACGAGACCCCCGCCCCGGGGGATGCAGCACCCGCACGGCGACCCCGGGGGGGCCCGGGCTGTGTGTCCCCCCTCCCCGGCCCGGCGGACCCGGGGACAGCAGGCGACAGGGGGCGCGCCGCCACCGCTTTTAGCCGGCGGGCCGGGCCCCTCCGGGGGGGCACCGCCGCTCCCCTCGCCTTTTGGGGCACCCCCCTCCCAGCGGGGGCAGCCCCCCTCGGGCCACACCCCAGCCAGCCCCCAAATCCCCTAAACAGGGGCTGGGGAGGGAGGCGGGCTGCCACTGTCGCCGCGGCTATCGCGATAGGAGCGTGCCCCTCCCGGAGCCGGTGGGGTTTGTTTTCCTTGTGGCGATGACTCCCGAGGGTGCCGGGGCCCCGGGGCGGGGGGGGTGAGGGGGGTGTTCGGCGGGAGGGCTAAGGCTGCGGCGGGGGGGGGGGGCGGGGGCGGCGGGGTGAGACCCCGCTCCCCGGCGGGGTTCCGATCGTTCTTAAAAAGTGCTGCCAGCCTTCCCCGGCCGGTGGGTTGGGTTTGCCCCCCCCTCTCGCGAGCGATAGATAGATCGGTAGATAGCTAGATGGATGGATAGGTGGATAGATCAATAAATAAATGCCCCCCCCCCGGCGGTGTCTGGGTTTGAGGGCGGGTGGCAATAGGTGGGATCTATGGAACAGGCAAAAAACCCAAACCCCGGGCGCGGCGGGGGCCGGGCGGCGGGGGGGCGGCGGGGGGGGGGGGGGCCCCCCCGGGGGGGGCTCTGGGCCCCTCCGCCGGCCGGAGCGCGCCGGGAGCCGAGGCGCCCGCAGCGCCCATGGGGCGGGCGGCGGAGCCGGGTGGGTCTTGGAGCCGCGTGATTTTGGTCGTCCGTCTGTCCGTCCTTCCTCCCTTCTTTCCCCCCGCCGAGGCCCGCCGGGGCGTTTCGGCAGCGGGAGCGGCGGCCCTGCCCCGACGGCGCCCACCGGGACCCCGCACCGCCCGGCCGGCGCCGGGGGAGCCCCCGGGCCCCCGCGGCGCTTCCCCCCCGCCGGCCCCCCCTTCCCCCCCCTCCCTGTTTGTTTTAGTTACGAATTTGTTGTAGGTACCTGAGCCGGAGCCCGGGGAGGAGGCAGAGCGGCGGCTGCCGGGGCCGCCGATGGGGCAGAGCCGGGGAACGGCCGGGCGAGCGGCGGCCTGAGCCCCGCGGCCGGGGGCTCCGCCGAGAAGCCGGGGGGAGAGAAGGTGCGTGGGGCTGGGAGCTGCGGGGCTTGGGGGGGCAACGGCTCCAGGCGGGGCTGGGGGGGCAACGGCTGCCGGTGGGGCTGGGGGGTGACTGGCGGGGCGGAGGGGGGGACCGGCTCCCGGGGGGCGGGGGGGACAGAGCGGCTCCCGGCGGGGCTGGGGGGGGACAGAGCGGCTCCCGGCGGGGCTGCGGAAGGGACACAGCGGCTCCCGGCGGGGCTGGGGAGGGGACAGAGCCGGTCCCGGCGGGGCTGGGGGGGGACAGAGCGGCTCCCGGCGGGGCTGGGGGGGGACAGAGCGGCTCCCGGCGGGGCTGCCCGGGGCGGGTGTGTGTGTGTGTTTGGTTTTGGGGTGTGTGTGTGTGATGGAAATCGGCTCCCCAGGATCCCCCCGCAAAGTCGGGGGGACCCGGGGAGGGGAGGGGGGCGTCGCGGCGTCCCGGGGCGCTGCCGGGCCCCCCGTGCTCGGCGGCGGGGTGCGGAGAGGTGCGCGGGGGGCCGCGGAGGAGCCTCTCCCGCCTAGGTGTGAGCTGATTATTCAAATGGGCAGCCGAGGACCTGGGGATTGGAGGCTCGCCCGGCCGCTCCGTGCTATATCACTCGGGCACCCACGTCACTGCAGCACTTGTCCTCCTCTTCCTCCTCCTCCTCTTCTTCCTCCCTCCTCCCTCCTCCTCCTCCGGCTCCTCCATCGCCTCCGGGCGACTCTTCGCCGGGAAGCGCTGCGAAAACCCACCCAAGGAGCAGCAGCGAAAAAAAAACCCCAGCCCCATCGCCGCTCGATTCCCCCCCCCCCCTTCCTCCCTCCCTCCTCTTCCTCCTCCTCCAGCGGCTCCGACGGAGGGGAGGGAGGGCTGGGGACTTTTTTTTCTTTCTTTTTTTTTTTTTTTTTTTTTTTTTGGGTTGCTCTCTGTCGTCGTTTGTTGTGGCTGTTAAATTTTAAACTGCCATGCACTCCACTTCCAGTATGCTGGGAGCGGTGAAAATGGAAGGCCATGAGCACACGGACTGGAGCAACTACTATGGGGAGCCCGAGGTAAGGAGGCGGCCGGGGCTCCGCCGCCCCCGCCGGGGTCCCCCCCGCCCTGCCAGCCCCGGGACGCGATTCCCGTGGGCATGGGCGCTGGCTGGGGGTCCCGCGGGGCGCAGCGGCGGCGCGGGTGGGGGGTCCCGGGGGGCTGTGGGGGTCCCGGGGCGCTGCGGGGCGCTGCGGGGCTCGGGTCCCTCGTCCCGTGTCGTCCCCCCCCCCAGGTATTTTTCTCGCTCCGGGCAGGGATGTTCCTTCCCCTTCCTCAACTCCCCTTTCCAGGACGGCTCCGCCGACCGCGCTGCCATCCCGTCTCTTTTTTAATATATATCGAGATATATATATTTGTTTTTCATTAACGAGAAAAACACCACCCACCCCCCCCCGCCGCCGCCCCGGGATTTAACCCTTCCCACCCCGCGGGGCAGGGAGCCCCGGGGCTGCAGGGGCTCCCACGGGCAGTGATCGGGGCTGGGCTGGGGGTGTCCCCCCACCGCTCGCCGGGCTACTGTCGTCCCCGACGGGGCTACCCACCCGCCTCCGCCCCTTCCCCTCCCCAAATCTCCCTCCTCTCTCTCGCTTGCCCCTGCAGAGCTACTCCTCAGTGAGCAACATGAACGCGGGGCTGGGCATGAACAGCATGAACACGTACATGACCATGTCGGCCATGAGCACCACGGCCAACATGACGGCTGCCACCTCCATGAACATGTCCTATGCCAACACGGGCATGAGCCCCTCGCTCACTGGCATGTCCCCGGGCGCGGGGGCCATGCCCGGCATGGGCTCAGCTGGCGTGGCAGGTATGGGCGCCCACCTCAGCCCCAGCATGAGCCCCATGGGGGGCCAAGCGGGCTCCATGAACGCCCTGGCCCCCTACACCAACATGAACTCCATGAGCCCCATCTACGGGCAATCCAACCTCAACCGCTCGCGGGACCCCAAGACCTACCGGCGGAGCTACACGCACGCCAAGCCACCCTACTCCTACATCTCCCTCATCACCATGGCCATCCAGCAGTCGCCCAACAAGATGCTGACGCTGAGCGAGATCTACCAGTGGATCATGGACCTCTTCCCCTTCTACCGCCAGAACCAGCAGCGCTGGCAGAACAGCATCCGCCACTCGCTCTCCTTCAACGACTGCTTCCTCAAGGTGCCCCGCTCCCCGGACAAGCCGGGCAAAGGCTCCTTCTGGACGCTGCACCCCGATTCGGGCAACATGTTTGAGAACGGCTGCTACCTGCGCCGCCAGAAGCGCTTCAAGTGCGAGAAGCAGCTGGCCGCCAAGGACAGTGGCGGGGCAGGCGGCGGGGGGGGGGGGGGCAAGAAGGGGCCCGGGGCCCCCCCCCCCCGGGGGAAGGCTCCTCAGGGGGCTCCGAGGGCTCAGCTGGCGCTGAGTCCCCGGCCAGCGCCTCGCCGTGCCAGGACCACAAGCGTCCCGGCCACCGGGACCGGGGCTGAGCCCCGGAGAGCCGGCAGCCTCGCCGGCCCAGCACCTCCTGGCCCCCCCGCACGCCGGCCTGCCCCACGACGCCCACCTCAAGCCTGAGCACCACTACGCCTTCAACCACCCCTTCTCCATCAACAACCTGATGTCCTCCTCCGAGCAGCAGCACCACCACCCTCACCACCACCACCACCACCACCACAAAATGGACCTGAAGGCCTACGAGCAGGTGATGCACTACTCGGGCTACGCCTCGCCCATGCCTGGCAGCCTGGCCATGGGGCCCGTAACGAACAAAAACGGCTTAGAGTCCTCCCCTTTAGCCGGAGAGACTTCTTACTACCAAGGTGTGTATTCCCGGCCCATCATGAACTCCTCCTAAAAGGGGTGAGGGGAAAACCTCCCCTGGCGAGGGGGGAGAGCCCCCCGTAGCCCCGCACAGCCCCCGAGCAGAGCGATGGACTATGAACGCTGTCGAGCACGGTACATATACGTATATATATATATCTCTATTTTTTTTTTCCGTTGGCTCCAGATGTTTGCATCCGTTTGGGAAACAGCAGCCGTGTGTCTCGCAAGCATCTCAGCCCGTGCCAAGGGCAGGCGTGTTTGTTCCTCCCCACCTCGGCCCAAAGCCTGGGGGGGGGCAGCAATTCCCTTGGTTTGCCTTGTGGGGTGGTTTGTTTTGGTGGGGAGGGGCGGGTTGGGGGCGAGGGGATGGGGAGAGGGGGGTTTCTGTTGGGCTTATTTTTTTTTTCATTGTCGTCGTCGCAAGGAGGTATAAATATATCTATTTTTTTGTGTGGAAGTGACGGGGGGGGGGAAGAAAAAACCCCAACCCAACCACAAACAAACCTAACCCCTCCTTCAGTGTGAAACCCATGCTAGTTTTGAATCGAGGACCAAAACTCTTGTAATGTTGTAAAAAGGGGGAAAAGGGGTGGGGGGTGGGAGGGGGGAGAGAGAGAGAAAAAAACCTACGAAAAAAAATTTAAAAATAATAATAATAATAATAAAAAAAGTCAGGATAGATCGTTGTAATTGAAACGAACGCTTGATGTTACCGGGAGAGTAAACTACTTGGATCTGATTAATTTATCGTTTCTGTACGCTTTATTTATGGCTTATAAATGTGTGTTCTGGTAGCGACTAGCCAGATTTTCACAGAACTCTATTAAAGTGTTATTGGCGGTTTTTTTTCCCCTGCATCTCTGTTCCGCCGGGAGCCGGACCCGCCGCGGACCCCGCCGCTCGCCGCCACCTCCCCCCCCGCGGCCGTGCCCCCCCGACGGGGCGGTGGTGCCGGCTCGGGGCTCCCCGCCGCCTTCCCTCGGAGGGGCTCGGTCCGGGGGGACGCGGCCCGGGACCAGGGTCCCCCCGCAAACACCCCCCCCCCCCCCCCCCCGGGACCCCGCAGGCAGCGGCGCGGCCGCGCCGGTCGCTCCCAGCCGGGCAGTGTTGGGGGGCGAGGGGGGGGGAATTGGGGCTGGGGGAGGCAGCGCATCCCTGCCCTTCCCGGGGCGGGGGGACGTGGGGGGGGCACACCGGGACTTCCGCGGGGGGATAAACCGGCGGCCAAACGGCGCGGGAGCTTTTTAATTTCGCCTTCTATCACCCCCCCGGCCGGCCCAAGCCGCACACCCCGGCCGCGGAGCCCCCCGGCCGCCCCCCGGCCCCCCCGGGCAGCCCGGCCGGGCTTGGTTTTATTGATTTCCCCCCTTTTTTCCCCACCCGTGAATACCCTGCCCCGCTTCCCGACCACTTGTTGTTTTTCCCACGCATTTACGGCGGTCATAGATGTTGCTTTCCGAAATAACATTCAAATCCTTCTTAAAATTCCGCATTGTCCGCGGGAAGAGAAAAAGGGGGAAGGGGAGGGGGGGGGGGGGGGCGGGAAAAAAACCCTCCCAAAAACAAAACAGGGATCCAGCCAGAAATCTGTCCGTCTCCGTACGCAAGGACACACACGTTGTGGAGCGAGGCGTGCGATGTCGCATTAGCACATAAAAGGCTCCCGCGGGGAGGGGGCACGGGCGCGGGGGTGCCGCCGGTTTGGGGAGCGGGCGGTGGGCTCCGCCGCTGCCCCCCACCCCCCCCGCCCGCCGCTCCGCGCCGGCCCCGGGCACGGCCAGGAGCCGCTCGGGTGCCCGCTCCAGAAGCGGGTCCTCCCCCCCCCTCCATCCCTTTATTATTTTTTTTTCTTTCTTTTCCCCTTCCCCTGGCTTGCTTCACGCCGAAATGCGAGGGTGGGGGATTGGGGAGGTGGGGGGTGGAAGGAAAAAAAAAGGAAAAAAAAAAGGAGAAAAAAAAAGGAAAAAAAAAATCCCCGCGCTAGCCGTTATTCCTTTTTCTTCACCCCCCCCCGGGCATTTTTTCTCTCCCCCTCCCCGCACAACCCGCCCGCCCCCAGCCTTCCTGCCAGCGCATTCTGCTCCCGCCGCTTTAAGCAACCGTGATCTGTGGATAAACAAAGTCAGTAAACAAAAAAAAAAAAAAAAAAAAAGAAAAAAAGAAAAAAAAAGGGGGGGGGGGGGGCGGAATCTAGATCCAAATTCCAGGAGGGTAAACTTTCAACACCACGTCATACTTCAGCAAATTTACACAGATATTATATTGCGTCCCTTTCCTTCCCCCCCCCCCCCCCCCCCCCCCTCCTTTTGAGCCATTGTGCTTAACTGAATTTTATAAAGCTGATCGATATCTTGGTAAAATATTCATTTTTAAACTCGCGGGCAGCGAAATCTTTGCTTTGTGCTAAAGTCAACAGCGGCACAGGTTCAGCTCCCATAAATGCGGGGATGCTCCCAGCTCCCGCAGAGCGGGGCGCGGCGGGCCGGGGTGCAGGTAGGTGACACCCGCCGCTCCTTCTGCTTCTCCTTCAGCCCTTCCAGCCCTCCTCCTCCTCCTCCTCCTCCTCCTCCTCCTCCTGCCCAGCTCGCCTGGGAGCCGGCAGGGAGAGCGGCGCGGCCGGGGAGGCGGCGGGGGCCGGGGGGCGCGGGGGGTTGGATGCTCCCCGCCGTGTCGCCCCCGGGTTTTGGGGGGGGGGGGGGGATGTCCCGGCCCCGCCGCCCCTCTCCCGGCCGAGGAGCCGTTTTAGCGGGGGAAAGCGCGAGTGAGCAGGGGAGGGGGAAACGGGGCGTTTGGTTGGGGGCCGGGGGGGGCCCCCGGGGGGCGGGGTGCGGCCGGGGCCGGGCGGGCTCGGGGCGCCGGCCCCCCCCGTGGCGAGACCGGCCCGGGGGCCACTCGTTGTGCCTCCCCCGGCGGAGGCTGCGAGAGGGACGGGGACCGGCGGGACCAAAGCGCCCGCGCCTCTCCCGCTCCTCCGAGCCGCGCACTCCCGCTTTACTTTTTATTAATTTTTTTTTTTTGCCTTTTATTCCCCTCTTTTTTTTTTTTTTTCCTCCCCCCCCATCTCGTTTTCCTCCCCCGCTCCGTGCCACTCTTTTGTTCCGGGCTGGGAGCCACCACGCCGTGCCCGCGCCGCGGAGGGCATGTCCCCCGTGTCCGTGTCACCGGGCAAGCGCTGCCGGCGGGCAGGGCTCGGCCTGAGCCGGAGGGGCCCGGCCCGGCTGCCTGCACCCGCGTGGGCAAAAAAAAAAAAAAAAAAAGGGGGGGGGCAAGAAAAAAAATTATATATATAAAAAAAACCCCCCGCCGGTTATTTCGGCGTCTTTCGGGAGTTTCGGCGGGGCCGGCGGCCCTTCCCGGGGCTCGCCCGCTCTGCACGCCCGCTCCGGACACGGACACGAGTGGCATCGCTCACGCCGGGGCGGGGGTGGCCGAGCCCGGGGAGGCGAGGGCAGGAGCGGGGTGCGGGTGGGGTGCGGGTGTCGCCGCTGCCGCAGGTGCCACCTCCCCGGCGGGAGGGGAGGGCGCCGGCCGGGAATGGGCTCTCAATAATTCATCCCCGCCCGGCCCGCGCCTTAATGGGGCTCCGCGCGCTCGCCAATTACTCCTCATTAAACGCTTGTCGCCCGCGCGGGGAGGGGGACGCGAGTGGGAGGGGGCCGGCTCCGCCGCATCCCGGAGCCCCCAAAACAGCCTCGACCCAGCCGCTCGCCTCCCCTCCGTTATTTGCAATTTTTATTTTTTATTTCCCCCCCCCCCCCCTTCTTTCTCCTGACTTCCCGTTGGCGGGGTGGGGGGCAAAAAAAAAAAAAAAAAGGCACTTCATTAATTGTGCGGGCCCTAATGCCATGCGGCGATGGCTCCAAAGACATCAAAGCACAAAGGGGACGGCGCCGGCCGCGCTTTGCCGGGGAACCCCGCGCCCGGAGAAGCGGGGCTCGCTGCCCGCGCCCCCCGACCCCCCCCCGGGGCACAGGGGTGCGGGCACCGCCCCCCCCGCCCGCCCCCGCCGGCGGGGCTGGAGGCGAAAGGCGCGCTTCGTGACCATTTAAAAAAAAAAAAAAAAAAAAAAGAAAAACCAAACCAAAACCACCCAAAAAACCCCCCAAAAACAAAAACCCGACACCGGACAACTCGGGGGTGAGATGAGTCTAATTATTGCTGGGTCTAAAAAGAGCTGGAACACCCAAGTAGGGCTTAACTCGTCTCCTGGGAAACTGATGGAGACCTATTTTACAAGCTGTAATTCTGCTTTAGACTATTGCAGGCTAAAGGCAGTTCACACTATCCTCTTTCTTCTAGAAATAGTCCTAATCCTATATTTCGGCCGGGTAAAATCCGCTCCTGCTCCGCACTAGATTAATCCAGAAACCACATAAAACCGGGTAGGGAAGAGGATGGAGAAGGGGAGGAGGGGAAAAAAAAAAAAAAAAATCCGCCCGGTGCCGGTGCCGCGGCCCGGCGGGGCGAGTTTTCAAAGGGCCGGGATTGAGGGATGGTGCGGGCCTGCCGGCCCTTATTTACGGGACGGCTTCCCGGCCGGCCCGGGGGGGCTCCCGGCTGGGTTTGCCCGCTCGCCGCCGTCGTTTTTCAGGCTCGGGCTCCCACGGTGGCGAGCGAAATATTTATCCTTTCCCGACGGAGCCCGCGGGAGGGGGGCGGCCGGGGGGAGAGGTGAATTTGGTAGGTGGTTATTTTTATTGGGAAAAACGAAAAAAAAAAAAAATGAAAGGGAAAAAAAAAAAACCAAACCCAAACCCACCCAAAACGCGAGCGCGCTCGCAGCCCGGCCGGGCACCGCAATCGGGGGTTTATTTTGGTTTTTTCCCCAAATATTCTTTAAGGAGCAGTCGTGTTCCCGGGGGTCGGGCAGTGCCCAGCTTCGCGGAGCACCCCGATAAACCCGGGGCTCGGCTCTAAACGAGCGGCGGGGGGGGGCGGTTTGGCGGTCGGGGGGGGCTTGCCCCGCCATCCCGCCCTGAGCCCGGGCAGCCCCCGGCCCCCCCAGCCCCGGAATCGGGCCCGTGAGGACGGGAAAAGCTGCATGGACATGGAGGGAGGGAGGGAGGAAGGAATTCAGGGATGGATGCAGGGATGGAGGGATCCGTGTGGGGAAGGATGGAGGAAGGGATGCAGGGATGGAGGGAGGGGGGGATAAGGACATTGGAGGGGTGGAGGGATGGGCGAAGGGATGGAGGGGTGGATGGAGGGATGGAGGGATGGACGGGGGGGTTGGTTTAACGGAGGGGGGAGGAAGGGGGGTTCCTTCAGCTGCTGCTGCCCGCAAGGCCTGGCCCCCCCAGGCCGTAGGGGCCCGGGGAGATGCGGGGGAGCCTGGCCGCCCCCCGGAGAGGGGGGGGGGTAAGGCCAAGGGCCCTCGGACGAGGCTGGGAAGCCGGCGGAAGGGCCCGGGGCTCGGCGGCCGGCGAGGCAGCGGCTCGGGGGGGGCGTTATATTTGCAGGGGCAGCCGGGTGTGAAATTGAGCGGGGGGAAAAAAGAAAAAGAAAAAGAAAAAAAAAAACCCCAAACAAAAAAAAAAAAAGAAAAAAAAGAAAGAAAAAGTTTTTGCCAAACGCCGGTGCCGCGGAGGCGGCGGCTCGGGGGGAGCCGCTGGAGCGGGGCCGCCCCCCCCCGCCCGCAGCGGGGTTTTTCGTTTGCACACGGGTGTGCGCGGGCGGGGGGGCCCGGCCCGGCTGCGGGGCAGGGGCAGCCCCCACCTTCCCGTCCTTCTTTTCCTGTGTCCGTTCCCTTCCTCTCCTCCACTTTCCTTTCCTTTTCTTCCTATTATTTCTTTCCTTTTCTTCCTATTTATTTTCCTTTCTTTCCCTTTCTTTTCTTTGCTTTTAATTTCTTCCCCCCTTTTCCCCCCATTTATTTTCCTTTCTTTCCCTTTCTTCCCCCTTTTCAATTTCTTTCCCTTTCCCCCTTTCTTTCCCTTTCCCCCTTTCTTTCCCTTTTTTCGATTTCTTTCCCTTTTCCCCCTTTCTTTCCCTCTTTCCTTTTCCCTTTTTCCCTTTCTTTCCTTTTCCCCCATTCTTTCCCCTTTCCCCCTTTCTTTCCCCTTTTCCCTTCTTTCCTTCCCCCCCGCGATGCCAGCAGCCCACCTCTCCTCACACCTCACCCCTGCTCCTCCCTCCCAAACCCCTTCCCGGGCAGGGGGGCCCCGGGCCGGCCCGGGGAAAGGCACGGAGCACCCCGCCACGGGGATGGGCACCAGGCAAGGAGCACGCCGCAGGTCCCTCCTGCTGCCCTCCACCTGCCAGGGGACGGGGTTTTTTTTTGTAAACCCCAGGGAGCAGGGAAACCCTCGCCATCCCATTTGCTGCCAGATCCCTGCTGCCGGGCGATCTCTACCTGCCCAAACCGCCGCCACTGCCAGCGCCAGCCATGCCAGGCCAGAGCAGGGTGCTCACCCCTGGCTGGGGAAGCGGTGGCTTCCTGCAGATTTTTGGCTCACACAAGCAGCAAAAAGAAGAAGCCTCATCCCTCCGCAGCTGGAAAACAGCTACCAAGTGCCGGCAGCACGGAGGAGCGTTAAGGCGCTGATTTTACTTCCCACCCCGGTACCGAAGGCAGCGATATTGAAGGATCTCGGAGACCCTGAAATGCTTCACTTGCCACCGACAGCCTCCCGAAGCGGCCGGGCGGTGCTTCGCTGCCTGCCTGCGCTTGCGCCCCCCTTCCCTCTCCTCTATTTATTTTAATAACAGCGCAGGGGATCGGTGTCAGGGGTAGCTGGGGCAAACTTGGGGGCTTCACCGAGCGCGCTGCTGCCGGGCACACATCCCCTATTAAAGCCACAGATTCCCATCTCCGATTGCCTCTTTGTGTCTGTGCTTGTGTGTGATACCTGTGTCACGCTCCAGCGATTCCTGATGGGAACGGGGAGAAGCGGTGTCCTGGCCTGGAGGGAGCTTCGGAAGGTGCTTGGCCAGGAGGGATCCTTCTGGGCTTCGAGGAAGTTGGGGGTGGGGCAGGGGGGAAATCAAAATTGTAACAGCACCTTCAGAAAGTTGAGGAGTGAATTAATTTGTGGAGCGCTCCGAGGGATGCGCACTGGTGCTACACAAGCTCGGGAAGGGCTTTGGAGAGGAGGACAAACTCCGGCAGCCAAAAATACCCCCGAAGTGATGATTAAACCCCTTCCTATGCCACAGCTTTTCTACCGTGCCCCACCTTGGAGGTTCCCCCCGCCCCTTCCTCCACACCATGTAGCTCATTGCATGTGGTGTGGATATTTCTATCCCTGGCGTCCCATGGGAAGGGACGGGTGTGTGGGTGCGTGAACCCATTTTTTCGGGAGGGGTTTGCAGCGGTGTAGCTGCCTCACCGCCCTGCATGGGGCTGTACACCGCTCCTGAGCTGATGGCCTGGGAGATGAGGGGGCAAACCCTGGGGGGGGAAGGCAGCGGGGCGGGGGGCAGAAAGTGAGGCTCATTTCAGAAGGGGTTGCCAGGACTTTCTGCCGCCCCTGGGTCCAATCTCAGCCATCATTAGCAAACTAATAAAATAGCTGCAGATGTTGAGCCAACAGCAGAGCACGTTTCTTGGGGGGTGTGTGCGGGGGGGCGCATCCTGACAAACTCTTTGGGTTGGGAAGTCACCGGCTCTCCCCTGGCTTTTTCTTTGTTCCATCTCCTTTCCCACCCTCCTTCCCCATCACTTCCCTCCTCTCTGGATTTTTAGGGGGAGAAGAAGGAAAAAGGCTGGAAAGGGCCTTTTGAGTCAGGAAAGGCAAAAATCCAACATGCTGGGAGAGGTGTAGGGACCCTCAAAGGAATAAAATCATTGGGAGGCAGGGGCTTCCCTGCCCGCCGGCCGAGCGGGGCTGTGTTGTGCTTTCCCCTGGCATGAGGATGCCAGGAGGAGGGAATACATCATCCGGGGTGACGGGCTGTGCCGCTGCAGAAAGAAACGGGGCCAGGGTTTCTGCAGCAATAAGAACCCTCTGTGCCCGGGCGCGGGGGGGGGGGGGGGGGTTGTGCCTGCTGAAGTGCCACGTAACCTTTTATGTATCCTGTTACTAAAGGAGGAAAAAAAAAAAAAAGAAACCTATGAGGAGTTCCTGCCTCTTCACCTAAGCATTAAAAAAAAAACCAGAAAAAAAAATAAAGGGAGGATGCTATTACTCAGCTCTCCAAGACGTTGGGATCCATGAAACCAGACGAGCTTTGCCGCAGGAAAGAGCCAAGTGGCAGCCAGGTCCTGGGAGAGGGAGAGGGGAGGAGATGGGGTGGGTGGAGGGAGAAGTCACCCCAACCGCGGCGACAGGACAGGGCACTGGCTCCCGGCTCTCTGGGCAGCAGCAGGTATTTTAGCTGCTGTTAACGCAGCGGCTGCTGCTGTCACTGGGGGTGCTGAGGCTGCTGGAGCAAAAGCCGTGCTCACTGGTGCATATTTTTAAAAAATTGGGAGCATTTTCCCTGTGCTGCACTGTGTCCTCTGCTCCCACGCCCCAGAAACGTTACTCCGGTTTGCACAGTAACCCAGTTTCGGAGAGCTGACCCCCCACCTGACAGCCATACTCGTCCCTCCGGTGAAACTGGGGGTGTTTTGGGTCAGGAACAGCTCCTGCCAGGGTGAGGCAAGGGCGAGCCATCCCGCTGTGCCAGCGGCCGATGCGATGGGATGCTCTCTCTGCAGGCAGGGCCATGAGGAATGGGCAAGGGGGCTGGGGTGCGGCAGGGTTTGGGATGTGGCGGGGTTTGGGATGTGGGGTGGGGTTGAGATGCTGTAAGGTTTGGGATGCAGGTGGGTTTGGGATGCAGCAGGGTTTGGGATGTGGCAGGATTTGGGATGCAGCAGAGTTTGGGATGCAGCAGGGTTTGGGAGCGGCAGAGTTTGGGAGCGCAGGGTTTGGGATGGGCAGGTTTGGGTGGGGTTGGGTGCAGCAGGGTTTGGGATATGGGGGTTTGGGATGCAGCAGGGTTTGGGATGCAGCAGGGTTTGGGATGCGGCAGGATTTGGGATGCGGCAGGATTTGGGATACAGCAGGATTTGGGATGAGGCAGGGTTTGGGATGCGGGAGGGTTTGGGATGAGGCAAGATTTGGGATGAGCAGGATTTGGGATGCAGCAGGTTTGGGATGCGGAGGGTTTGGGATGCGGCAGGGTTTGGGATGCGGCAGGGTTTGGATGCAGGGGGTTTGGGATGCGGCAGGGTTTAGGATGCGGGAGGGTTTGGGATGCAGCAGGGTTTGGGATGCGGCAGGGTTTGGGATGCAGAAGGACTTGAGCTGCGGAAATGCCTTGGGGTTTCAGGGTTTCCCGCGGGGTGCGGGGGATCTGTTCCCGCTCTGCCGCCTTCCTCTGCGTCCGCTCCAGCCTGCAAAGGGCCCCGCGGGCGCGTCCGGGCTCTGCCCAGCGCCCCGGGCTGCAGCGAGGACGCCGCGGGCTCTGCTGCCCGGGAGCCGGAGGGGGACAGGAGGGGGGTCCGGGCTACAGCGGGGAGCAAAGAGGGAGCCGGCATATTTTTCCTGAGTTACTTATTAACCACTGTTCATTTGACAGGATCAATATTTCAAGCGAGGGAGTAAACACTTAAGAAGCACCACTCTGCTTTGCTCTCTTTTCCTTTGCAAAATGATTTATTTTCTAAAATGCATCTGCCGGGAAAGGAGGCAGCGCCTGGAGCCCGGTGGCTTTTATCTGCGGGATATGCAAAGCACATTTATTTTGTCTTTTATCTCTCATATTGCATGTTGATCCCATACATATAGATTGATTTTGTTCAGGTAGATAATGAAAAGTCAAGTGGAAAATTTACACAAAGGCACTCAGGATCTCGACTTTCTATTGGTATATAAATTGGTTTATTACTTCATTCCCTTAAACAGGGACTTTCACACTGGGGAACACTTTAAAATATATCATGTTTAAACACAAAACCATTTACCTTTCATGTGGGTTTTTTTCCATCAGTAATTTCCTCGCCACTTTTGTTAATTACCAAAGATATTTGTGTTTAAACAAGGGCTCGCTCCTGCTCGATCCCTCATTGCTGATCGGGCAGGCAATTCATCTTCCTCCTCCCGTTCCTGGCGCCCAAAAAGTCCTAACGGGAGATTTCCGAGCCGCCGGCCGTGCCCGCCGTGCCGACATGTTGAGCGCCGGGGCTGACAATACCTTGGGAGCTTTTATTAATTCCCTATAAGCGGCTTTCATTTCGCCACCCTCGCCCGGCGTCAAGCGCGCTGCCTCGGCGCTGAATAGAGGGCACTGTATGGGAGAGCACAGCTTGGAACAACAAAAAAAAAAAAACCAAAAACCCCCCCCAAAACCTAGAGGAAACATTATTAATAAACATCTTCTGGACATTTGGTGGCTGGTATAGGCTGCTCCAGCTTAAAGCAATTAATTCAGGATACTGACATAAACTCTCCAGCTCTTTGACAGCTTGGAGCTGAAATAAAAATGCTAGTTCTCCAGGGAAAAGGAGAGGATAGTTGGCTCTTTTCTGGACTGTTTGCTTATAGGCCCAGAGAGCAATCTTCCTCGCAGAATGAAATGCAAGGACACAAACAATGTACCAGGGAGAGAATAGGAGATGGGAATGAACAGTTTGAACTATTTGCTCAGCAGAAGGGCAGCCACAATGCTCGGCCAATGGCTTTCCCATGCATCAACCCGGCTTCTTAGCCCCTTTTGTTGTTCAGCCCCTTCCTCCGGCCAGATAAGAGCACAGCTGCGGCGTGGCGGCTAAGGCAGGCCTTCTACTCAGCCACCCAAAGCTCGCCTCGCCTTTACTGTATTTCCCCCCGAAAAATGCCCTCCCCGGCCCATCGGCTGCTGCGTTCGCCCCCAGGGCCGCCTGGCAGCCAGCGCGCGGGGGCAATTTGTCCCCCCGCAGCTTGCTTTGGTGTCTACGGGGATGGCAAGGGAACGCTTTGGGGGCACCCTCCGTTACGGCCGCCTCCCCTCGTCCCCTGCTCGGGTGGCAGGTGGCGGGGAGAGAAACCACGCGCCAGGCGTGTCCTTGCGGGTGCCCCCGGCCGCCCCCCTGCCCACGCGTGCCATCGCGCCCTCGGTCAGCACTGGCGCTCCCGGCTCCACAAGCGCCGCGCTCCAAACGGTGCCATCCCAGGCTGGAGATGTGGGGCTGCGAAACGCGGAATTTTGGCTTTCCACGAGGCAGGACCATGCATAAGCATGTGTTGCCCGCGCAGGGCGGGGGGGGGATCTATCTCCTGCTACCTGGCGTGAGCAACAGCAAGCATGGATGGCAATACCCTTGCAGGGGCAGCGCCTCCGTTCCCCTTCCCTCCCTGCGCCCCGTGTCCCCAAAGATCACCCTCCCTCCGCTAATCCGCCCAGGGCACCACTTGTTTTGCTTTAACGATGTCATTGCTGATCGGGCAGGCAAATGCTGTAATTAAAAATAAATACGTAGCAAGGTCGGACGCTACGGCACAGGCGGCTCTCGCAGCCTGAGCGAAGCGCCGAGGCCGATGGGGATGCTTTGCTATTTTTGCTCTTTGTCCTTCCCCAGGCTGTTGGTTTTGGGAGCCGGGCTGCGCCGCGCCGTTCTGTTGTAATAAGGTTTATTTAGCTTGAAAGGGTTTTACGAGGTGAAAAGGCAAAATGCTGAGGACTAAAGAAAACGCCTGCCTGGCGGAGATCACATTCAGTGCTGGCAGCCACGGAGCACACCTGCAGGGAACGCGGAGGCCCAGTACCGCTTCTGCCACAGAAATCCAAGGAACCGACGGCGGGGGGGGGGGGGGACGGGTGTTGGGTTTTTTTTCCCTTCTCCCCTGGTGGGTGGTCAGGAGGATGGGCTGAAAAGCAGGAGGGCTCCTATTGTCTCTGCGCTGCCTTAAGAGCTGACCCCACGTGTCCCTGAAGCCGCTGAGCACCTGGCTGTCCCCGGCGATGCCGCAGCACCCCGCAGCACCCTGCAGCACCCACACACCCACCGCAAGCGAATCAGGGCAGTCCCGTGGTGTCTGGCCATGCGACCCCTCAAGAAATGAGTGTTTAGGACTGCACAGCAGCAATATTTTTATGCCCAAGCGGTGTCTTATCACCCCTCAGGGTTGGGGTGCTGTTTGATTTAATTGTGTTGGTGTTTCACGGAGCATCTCGAGCTGGCAGGGACCCACCAGGATCACCGAGGCCGATTTGATCTTCGTTTCGAAGGCGCAGCGCTAAAGAAAAACTGATGCTGGCGTTCAACGTAGGGCGCTCAGGCTCCGCCGTTTCACCGGCAGCTTGAGCATCATCAGCTGTGGAGCAGCCCCCTAAAAATGGGACAAACCTGCCCGAACCGAGCCCGAATCGCCATCCGAAAGGGTGAGGAGCAAGCCCTGCGAGCAGGCGAGGCAGAGCAAGCCCAGCGGCTGGCAGCCAGGTGGCCCCTCTGCCCACCCCGGGGCATCGATCTGCTCCCCGCCCAGACGGGTTAATTAATAAGACATTAAAGAGGCGGAATGACACTTCCCACCACTCACTTACGGTGCTAATTTCCAAACCACTCCGCCATAGACAAAGAGAAAGTGCAGTTAGTGCAGAGTAATTTGCGCTGTGTTCCTGGCGAATGAATTTAGGGGAGCAAATATAGTTATGCAGAATTTAAATTAAAGTTGACACTAATGTAAATACAGCAATGCAACTGCATGTTTAAGAAATATGATGAGGCTACGGTTTTAATCAGGTCCTTTTAACTCAGGTGGCATTTTAAATCCTTGCCATTTAAATTGGATAAAATCCGTAAGCTGGGAGAAGGAGCGTCAGAGGGAAAGTCCGCGGGCTCGGCTGCGGAGCGTGGAGCGGCTCTGCCCCAGCTCCTTCCCGAGGGATGCCCTGGGTGCAGGAGGGGTACCCGGGCTCACAGCCGTGGGGCCGCCTGGAGAGGAAAACCCCTGCAGGGTGCCTGACTGGGGGACCTCCCCCCCCGACAAAGGCTGGGGAGAGCCCCCCCAGGGCCCTGCTGGGGACCTCCCGACCAGACCCCTGCTCCGAAACTCTGCGGCGTCTCGCCTGCCGACATCCATTGCGTTGGACGTTTCACGGTAGCGCAGGTGCTGCCCACCCATGTCTGGGTCACGCCAAGGAGGCCACAAAGCCGACGATCAAACCCCAGAGCATCTCTGACCGGCGCCAACACTGCGTGCCTCCCCCTCCTGCCTCTGCAGCACAAATCTGGGGGTGGGGGAGACCTGTCGGTGCCTGCCAAATTTCTCCTGGTGCTTTCGAAGGCTCTGCTTCCAGCCTAAATCATAGACCTGGGGCTTTGGGAGGGGAAACAAAAAAGAAAGAAGAAAGAAAAGGAGCAAAGAGGGGAGCCCGCCCCACCTACTTCAGAGTGGGGTGATCCCGAACGGGAGCGCTCTGCAGCAACAATAGCATTGACTGCAGGACGGCCGGAGCGGCTCCGCGGGAGCTTTGTAACCTGCCAGGAGCCAGAGTCATTTCTGCTGCAGTTACCGGAACAATATCTTGGGCAATTGAATACCTCGGCCTTTTTATTTTTTTCTCAAAGCGAATAGAATGCCCCTGGCAGGAGCGCGCTGCCAGCCCGGCTCTGCTGCGGGTTCCTCTGCCACCAGATAAGGTGCTTTGGTGTAAAGCACCGTCTCCGCCACCCCCCGAGCGGTACCAGGGCTTGCCCACCCCCAACCGGGGCGGCCGCATCCCGGGCCCAGGGCTGGGGACCGGCTCCCCCACGCTGCGCTGGGGCACGCTGCTTCTTTCTGCGGGTCACCTTGCTCCCGGGGGGCTCTGGGTCCCTGGGGCGCCTGCAGAGGCGGCGGGGGGAGCGGGTGGGAGCAGAGAGCCCGGCCGCAACCGCACCGACTGCGCTTCACCTCCGGCCACCCCCGCGGCCGGTGCTGGGGCAGGGGCACGGGTCGGCCCCAAGGAGCGTGGCTGGGAGGAGTGGCAGAGCAGGCAGGGGAGAAGTGACCCCCACCAGGTATTTTCCTTTATTTTTCCGACTGGCGTTAAGTGAAGGTGCCTCATGCAGCGGTGGCCAGAGATGAGCTGGCCAGCCCAGGGAAGAAGAGGGGCCTGCGGTGTGCGCCCAGCTCGGTTAAGCTTCTTTCTCCTCTTCCCCGCCATAATGTGAAGCCTATAGGTGAGGAGGGGGAGCGGCCCCCGCCGTGGCTGAGCCCGGCCAGAGCTCCTCAGTGCCCAGCCCTTGCACCCAGGGGCTGGCGGCCACGAGTACCAGCCAGTTCGGAGGAGTCGAACAAACCCCCCCGACAAAATGCAAGTAAATGGAGCCAAGTTTATGCCCTTATTGAGGGGAGTTCTTCCCCAATACCAAAATAATAATAACAACAACAACAATAATAATAATAATTATAAGTAGTAGTAGTAGTAGTAATAGTAATAACCACCATAACAATACAATAGCAGTAACACTACTACTACAGTAATAGTAGCAGCAATAGTAGCAATAGTACTAGTACTTAGTAATAATAGTGATGATGATGATGATGATGATGATGATGATGATGATAATAATAATAATAATATCAACTAACGTTTGGGGAAAACGAACTCTTTTTCTCGGGATTTTTGCCGAGCCTACATTTAATGGCTGGCTGCCTCCAGGCATTTGGGGTGCCCGAGCCAGAGGCTTGGGTGAAGTTTGGGGACCCAGGTCTGGCCTGGGGTGCAGGGGGGTGCAGAGGAAATGCCCAGGGGAGTCAGGACGGGCCAGGCATCCCCTCTGTGCGTTACTGTACAACGCAGGAAACCCCCAGGATGGGGTGTGACTGGGCTTGTGTCACCCCAGGTAGGTCCTGCCTGGCAGGGACGCCCCCCCCAAGCCACCTCTGGCTCCAGGCCCTGTCCCAGCCTCCAAAATCTGCCGCCCGCCGCCCCTGGCTGGCCCGGCTTTGTATTCCTATAGCTGCCTCAGTCCCCCAGCGTGACTCTGCGGTGTTCACATGTCTAACAGAGGAACAAAATGTGTTATAATGCCATTAATTATCCCCCCTCCCAATATCCTGCCCACCCTGCTACAGAAAAAAGAGATATTTCAAGTGCCCGATTTGGGGAAAAAACACCCAGAAGGATTCAAAGGAGGGGGGAAACTCCCCCAAAAAGCAAGGGGAAAAACCTGGGGAACACCTCCGGAGGTGGGGCGATGTGGTCCTGCTCTCCTGGGAGGGAAGTGGGGTCCTGGGCAGGGGGATTTTACCCCCCAGCCCCTTGCCTGCGCACAGATGCCTATGTCTACCCCCCCCAGGACTTAATGAGCTTCAGACAGCTTTTGTCTTGGCAAATCTGATTGAAACCAGCCACGGGGTTCAAGGGTTAGGAGGGGGGGGCCGCACAGACAGGGCACCACCAGAACCCCCGTCTGGGTGGAAATTGAAATAGATGGGGCTCCTCCATAGGTGCGAGCCGCCGAGACCTCTGGAGTGATGGTAATTGATGCTGGGGAGCACCCAAGTGGCCCTGACACGCTGTTCTTTAGTGGTTTAATTTCTGGTGGGCGACACGGGGAAGGAAAAAGCAGAGAAGTTGATGAAGAAGCAAAGAAGTTGATGTGATGATGTGATCTGCCCTGACTTTGCTGTCCGAGCCTGCCCGGGTAGAGCCAGTGAGCACTTTTGCTGCCAGAACTGCTGGGGAAATAAGAAAGAGGTTGCACGGTGATTTGGTTTGCAAGGCCAGTTGTGGTCCCACGTTTTTTTCCCAGCTTTTAGGGAGAATTGTGTCCGTGGGCTAGATGGGCCCCCGGGGAAGAGGCGCAGCAGCCACCCAGGGAGGACGAACAGCCCTTATCGAGGGGCAAAGTCCAAATTGCTCAACACATTTTGGGCACTCCTTGGACCTTGCCTAATGAGTTTGGAAGGGGGAAGGCCAAGGCGAGGGCAGTGCTGTCACCCCCAAATTGCTTCTGCCATGAGAGCTGGGGAACCCCTGGGCCGGCAGAGCCCGCTCTGCTCCTCTCTGGCTGGCCATGCTGGCTGGGTGGGTTTGTTTTTTTTTTTTTTTGAGACGGCCAGGAATGTTTTCCATGTGCATTCGAAATCCCGAAACCACCTTCGTCTCGGCAAGACCAAAAGAGATAAGAAATAGTGTTTAAGTTGGCCGAAAGGGGTAACCGCATCTGCCGCACAATGGCTCGGCCGCCACGAGCGGTGACCGGGGAATGGCACGGGTGAGGTATGCTGGCAATGTTTAACAAAGCATCCGTCTTTTACCTGGGCCTGCTCAACAGAAACCTTTGTTTGAGCCACAGGCCCATTCGGTTGCGCTGCTGTCTGCTTATCGGGAAGATTAATCTCCCAGGTATCACTATATTAATTTTAAAACCAGCCTTTATTGCTCTGCGTCCCCCGCTGGGGTGGCGGGAGAGCGAGGGCGGCGTTTCTGCCGCTGCCGGGGAAGCCGGGCTCCTGCTACCCGCACCCCTGCCAAACCCCAAAGGCAGCCCAGCGAACCCCGACTCCCTCCCGCTCCGCAGAGGCAACACGTTCTCATCGGCCTTGTAATGTGGGGGGAGCTGGGTGCCCTGGCTCATCTCCCACACCGCCCCAGCATGACGGCTAGTGGAGGGGATGCTGTGCCAGGGCAGGTTTAGGCTGGACATTAGGAAAAACTTCTTCACAGAAAGGGCTGTCAGGCTCTGGAATGGGCTGCCCAGGGAGGTGGTGGAGTCCCCATCCCTGGGGGTATTTAAAAGAAGGAGAGATGAGGTGCTGAGGGACAGGGTTTGGTGGTGGGATGGCAGGGTTAGGGTAACGGTTGGACTCAATGATCTTAAAGGGTTTTTCCAACCAAAGCGATTCTATGATTCCATGATTCTATGGTGGGCGCATCTCTCTACGCCCCCGAAAAACGAGGGGGCGCGAGGCCAGCCCCGCTGCACCGGGGGGCACGGGGAGTGAGCCGGGTGAAGGTGGCTGTTGGGAAGGTGGCCGCGGCGGGGGGGCCGGGCCCCGAATTCCTGGCGGAGTGCTGTGCACACATGCCTTATCTCACCCGGCTGTGTTTGCGCAGCAGGGAGCTGGCCGCCCCGGCGGGGAGAGAGGGCGGCCAGCACCCACAGGGGTCCCCCAGCTCTGGTCCCTTCCATCCCTGCATGCCAAGGAGCGTCTCTAAGCTGGTTTGTGTGCTTTCTCTAGGGTTTTTCACGGGGGGTTGGTGTCTCCCGGTGCTTAACCCCCTTGGCGGACCTGCTCCCTGTGATTTCTCTCATTGCAAGTGTTGCGGGAGGTCGTTCCTACCTCTTGTCGTGGCCACATCTTGTGGCACCGAGACCCCCCCAAGCACCGAGCACTGCGTTGTTATTTCCAAACCGGTACCCGATCAGTTTTGGTTGCACTGCCCGCTTCTCATGATGGAGGGCTGGCGGGTGGGCAACATCACCCAGCAGTGCCCCAGCATCCACACCCCAGCTCCGCGGCCACTTGAGCCTGTGCAACCCCCCCAATGAAAGGGGTCTGCTGTGAAAGCGTTGGTGCTACCCCTAAAGATGATGGTTGCCCGCCTGGGCTTCCTGGAGATGAGCCCAGCCCTTGCTTGCCAGGCCCCGGGGGGTGGAGGCGAGGGGACACACGGGACCTGCTGGGAGCCAGCCCAGGGTGCTGCGGGGCGGAGGGGGCAGCCGGGACTGCGTGATTCCCCCCATTACTGAAGCCCCCTGGTCTCAGGGACATCAGGTAAACCCCCTCCCAGTGCAGAAAAGAGCTAAAACCCCCTCTATTTGAGCAAACCCGGGGCATTCCCACAGCGCTTCTGTGCCGCTTGCCCTCCCCTCTCTCTTGGCTGTAATGAGTGCTGCAGGAGACGTCCAGCTCCTTATTAATAATAGAAGGTAGGAAAGCAAACACGGCTGGCCCGCTGACCCCCGCAGATGTACCTGCTGGGCACCCACTGGCACGCGTGGCTCCTTCTGGCCCGCCTCGCCACGGGGGCAAGGACACTTTGCTTCCCCGTTAATTGAGCTGGAGGGTGCCCGGGACCCACCCGTGTGCCTGCCAGGCGGCGGTGGCCGTGCCTGGCCACCCCTGCCCTCTGGAAGCAGCCCCTGTAATTGTGTATTTACCCATCGGAGGCTCTCATTATCTCATTATCACGAGAGGTTAACCGACCGGCTCTGGGTCACTGAGGAGGTCGCCGGCAATGCGAGGAAGGGTTCAGATTCATGCCTTGGCTCGGCATCACTGCGGGGCTGAGGGACTGATCCTGGGCACGCTGTGGACACGTCCCTTCCCGAGCCGGGCAGGGCATCCCATCTCCCTTCCATGCCCCCGGCTGGTTCTGCCATGCAGGGGTGAGCCGGGGGGCAGGGGGGGGGCGAGCCGAACACCCCTCCCCAGCGCACCCCAAACTCGCCTGAGATATCCAGGCGTTCCCTGCAAGCAGCCGGAAGGTTCCAGCTGCGGGAACCAGGCCTTTTCGTTCCTCCGGCCAAACCGACGCGGCCGATGGGGGTGACGCCGCTTTTCCACGCATGGCGCCATCGCCCGGCGGCGGCCGCCCGTTCTGCCCGCGGCCCACGCCCTGCTGCTTGCCTTGCCTTCCGCTGTTACCTGCCCTGGTGAGGAAACCCGGGGACTAATGAATAGCCCGGCAGCCCCCAGCGTGAGGCTTGGGCCCGGGAAGGGCACCTGGGAAGGTGAAGGATTCCCAGCCCGCAGCCGGAGAAGCGGCCCCTTCCCCTTCCCCTGCCCAAGCTCACTCTTCTGCTATGTCAAATAACAGGCAGGCGGAAACCCTGCCTACGCTGGCAAGGGACAGAGGCTTCCCTGTTTGGATCCGAGATGGGGATTTCTGTGGCTGAAAGTACCTTTGTTATTTTTCCAGGAAAGCTTCCTTTTTGGCCGGCTTCACCTCTGCATAGGATTCACGCGGCAAATTGACTGCAGCGATGAAGAAGGAAAAATATTTAAACAAGCAATTATGAATGAGCTTTGGTTGCTAGCTCGGAGAGCAGTTTCCTCCGTCTGTGTTGAAATGTAAGTGATTTACCCTAGAAGCCCAATCGCAGCCTCAGGAGTTCATTAAGAACACCTCTTAGATTAGAGCTTTGTGGCCAGAGAGGGCCATAATTAGTCTGCTGTGCTCGTTAATCACTGGTGCTACTAGAAAGCTGTGCTGGGCTTCCAGCGCGGCTGTGCCTGGGAGCAGGTCCTGCTGGCTGGTTCCCATTTATCGTCTCCCACCGGATTAAAGAGCCTTTTAGCACCCTGGATTTCCTCCCCGGGGGGCTGATCCTACCCCACAGTCAACTCATCCCCCAATGTTCCCGAGCAGCTCGATGGCGAGCCCCGGCTCCCTGCCTGCCGCGTGCGTCGCCTCCTCCTCCCAGTCTTGCGTCGACCTCGTGCTTCTGCCCCGCAGCGGAGCCCGGCTCGGTGCTCTCGGCTGGAAGGCAGAGCCGGCTCCGAGCTAAAGCCTACGGAAAGCAATGGAAATCTTTTCCTTAGGCTCTCTGAAAGCTTTAACTTGGAGCAGAGCAAGCTGCGGCACCTCCAGAATCGAGCAAAGCACGAGCTTCAAGTCAAACACCAGCGCCGGCTTTGGGCAAGAGGACACAGGGAGCTGCAGGCTGGCCAGGTGGGGAGGCTCCTTGGGAATTTTGCAGAAGGGAGTGTATCCCGCCCTCCCCCAGGCCAATCCCAGAGAGCCTCACCCTACAAAGAGGGCCCCGGCATCTCACCCACCTGGGATGCAGCAGCCAGTACCTGCGAGGGGGCTCGGGGTGGGGAGCCATGACCGTGAGTAGCAGCGAGCGCCGGGTTCTGTGTTGGTCTCCTGCGGCCGGGCTCTCACGTGCAGTGGGGTGCCTGGGTGCTCCCCAGGGCCCGCTTAGAAACCCTCAGGTTTACTTGGCTGGTTTTAAAAAGTTAAAAGTAAAGGAGTAAATAAGCACAAGCGAGTAAAGTGGCTGACCCTGACCTAGCTGGTGAGCCAGGGGTGCAGGAGCTTTGAGGGTGCTCAACTCCGTCCCCGGGGCTCTGAGCAACCTGATCTAGTTGCAGTGTCCCTGCTCACTGCAGGGGGGTTGGACTAGATGACCTCTAGGTGTCCCTTCCAACCCAAACCATTCTATGATTCTAACCAACCCATGGCTGGGATGTGGGCACCCAGGCACTTCTCAAGGCCAGAGGAGCCTCCAAGATTTGACCTGGTGGGCACGTGCATGGGGGATTTCATTGCCTCCGTGGGATGTGAGCCGGCCCCTGGTTAGGCAAGAGTATTTTGAGTTGCGTTCTTTGTTGTAGCTGTTCTGCTAGGCCTGGGTTGCAAAAGAGCTGTTACCTGCCAGGGTGTTTCAAAAGGTGGAGATCAAAGCTGGTGGTGGCCTTGGGGCTGCAATGTTTGCCTGGCTTTCAGGAGACCTGGTTGCGGACCCCGACGCCGCCCTGGGCTTGCTCTGCAGTCAGGGCACGGTCCTGTGTGTTTGTCACAAACCATGGCACATCAGCTCTATCGCACCAGGGACGGGTTGGTCCGAGGGCCATGCACAGGGCATGATGGGGACACGTGCAGGACGCGATAGGGGCGTGCGCTTAGAAGGGACTGGTTATATTTACAGGGACTATGGCATGCGAGACCTGGCCCCTCTCAGCCATTGGGGTCTCTAGGTGTGAGGACCCCGCTCAGGAGAAATATCACCATGTGTACCCCGTCCTCCTAATCATCTCTAGGTGTCTGTTATTTACTGCTGAAAGGTCAGGTGTGGGCTTTTTGCTCCTCTGGTCTGACCAGGCTGGGTAGTGCTCATGTCCTTCCTTCACCGAAGCCTGCAACCCCCAGCCCCGGGCTGCATCGACCACCTACAGCACCCGCAGAATTATTGGTGCAGGTACCTCATTGTGTGGGGTGTTTTACCCCATGAGGCACTACAAGCCGGGGGTGGGGGGTGCCCTCTGGGTGTTGATGACCTTGGCAGCTTCTCCAGATGCAGCTCAGCCCCGTAGGAAGCCCATGGTACCAAGGCTCCTTCAAGGTCCTTGAGAACGTTATCTCCATGAGTCACCATTAGCTGGCCTTTACAAACCTGTGACATTTAAGGGAGTTTCCTCTTTGATCTTAAAAAAAAAAAAAAAAAAAAAACCAAACCAAAAACCCAACCCCAAAACTGGCAGAAGGAGCTGGTGGCCTGGCCCCACATTCCTCTGGTGGCTTTGGGGTGTGCCAAGTTCATGAGGGACACGGTGGCAGGGCTCCCTGGGCCAAAAACTGCTCGAGTAGAAACTTCTTGGCTGCCTTGCGTTTCCTGAGTGCAGCAAGGAGACCCCCTGTCCTGGCTGAGCGGGTGCAAGCTCTGGATGATGGAGAGGGGATGGTGGTCGGTCACATCTGACCCCAAGCAGCCCCGGAGCCCTTATGATGTCCCCTGTAGGGTGCTGGGCTGCAAAGCCGCCTGTAGGGACCTCCTCCGGGAAACCCCCAGGTTAGGTGTAGAGCAAGTGGTGCCAGGGCAGGGATGATCTGTGAGCTCTGGGTGACTTTTCAACCCAGGACGCCCCAGGGTGAGCAGGATGGAGGAACCCATGGGGGAGGATGGAGGAACCCATGGTGTTTGCCCACTGTGCTCCATCCAGCCCGCTGAGACCACGAGGGATGAGGGCAGTGTGTCTGAGCAGCGAGGAGGCAAAAAACTAAGGAATCTTTTAACTCTTAGGTTTAGCATCTGATACGCTCCGCATCTGCGGGGGTGCTAGAGGGAAAACCTCACTTGAATGTAGTCCTCAAGATACTTTAGTGTCCCAACCTGGAAACGGTTGTGGAGGGAGAAGGGGCCCTCGCCCGCGCTCTGGCTGGGGGGGGGGGCATTTCCTACCTGCCCGTGTCTGAATGTGATATCAGGGCTCCCTCCCAGGAATTAGGATGCATTTGCTCCTTTGACGCTGGCTGGGCTGTTGTGCTGGCAGCCGTCAGCTGCAGAATCAGTAAGGCATCGGGGCGAAAGTGTTCCAGCTGGAAGCACGGGGGGGGTTCAGTCTGATTTTCCTGTCTGGGTGGTATAAATGCAGGGATAAAGCAGTGAGAGGGCCCTTGGCGGGGTTCTCCCCGCCCCCCCCATCACTGCCGGGCACTGCGCTGCCGGGGCGGGTGGGCAGAGCGTGCTGGCAGGGCTCGGCGGAGTCAAGGGAACAGTTCAAGCACCTTGAAGTTTGACTGTGATTCTCGTTGAAGCTGGCACAAATCACCTCCGCCCAGCAGCTTTACGGGGGCCTGCAGACCTACCTGTCCTTTACGCCGCGGAGCGGGGGGGTGCTGCTCGAGACCACCACAAACAAATGCATTTTATTTGCTAAATTGGAGAAAGCAGAACTGGCCCCCAGTGCCTCGATCAGGGTGCCCGGGAAGGGAAACCATTTGGTCTCCTCCTAAACCACATCCTCAAGAGGTGAGCTCCTGAAACCTCTGCCCTCCCTCCCCCAGCACCTGGAAGAATCAGGCCCTGGGCAAACAATTTGGAGGCAGAACTGCAATGCAGAAGATCCTCAAGCCCCTTGCTGACACCGGGGCGGGGGGAGGAGAGGAGGGGAGCGGAGCGAGGCAGTCTGCATTCCTCCCCATCCATACATTATTTGCGAGGGATTATTTGCTCAACCCCGAAGCGCACGCACACACGAATTGACAGCTGCGAAGCCGTACAAAGCGCTGCATTCAGATGACCAATATGGAGCGCGTGAGCCCCCCGCTCGGGGCTGGCTGGGCGGGCTGGCCCCGCGTTTTACCCCCGAGGAAGGGCCAAAGGGTCCGGGCTTGGAGCAAGCAGGGAAAGCTGGGAGCTGGCTGGCGTAAAATCACGGGAGCTCTTCGTGGGCTCGGACCTGCTGGGAGCCCGACCCAGCTGGAAGGGAGGCTATATATACATCTATATATTTATATATATATTTATATATATATATTTATATATATATATGCACAGGGGCACACGGGGGCATCTGTGCGGGGAGCCGAGGGCAGGTGAAGGGAAATGTGCAGCCGGGCGGCGGGCAATGAAACGGGGAGGCGTGAGCCAGGCTGCTCATTAGTACCTGGGCATGGCTGCCGCTGACCTGATGGCAAATATGAAATATCAAAGCGCTTGTCAGCACTCCTGAATGGGACAAAGAAAAGGCGCATTAATGATTAACTCCGCTAAAAGCTCAGGCTTTTTTATTCCCATGGCGCTCGGACTATCTCGCTGCCATGTGACATGCTTGGGCCATTTTCTAGCAGATTGGGGAAAGCTAGTGAGCAAACACAGGTGCTTTGGAGGCAGCAGCGCTGTCAGGGACAACCACAAACACCACCAGCTATGCCTGCCTAAATTAGCTCCTGTGTTTGCCTCCATTTTTCCTTCCTGGAGATTTTACTTTCTAAGTCGGGCGTCTTTCGCTCCTGCCTTCGACTATTCACACGCAGCGTTAAAAGAGAGCGAGGCAGAGAAAAGAAAAGAGAAGAAAAGGGAAAACACACAGAAAGGCTCCTCTTTGAACCCCCCGGGGCTGCGTGGGGACCCCATGCAAAGGGCCCGAGTAAACTAATTAAAACTACTCCGGTCTTTAACTGCAAAAACAAAACGCGTTTATGGTGCTCAAGTGGAATTATTTTAGTGATCCTCGGCAAACACCAAGCCCTGCAAACATGCACGGGGGGCTGCAGGCGCGCTTTGGAATTGGCCCGGAGCAGCGCGTCGCTGGCGGGGGAGGTGGGAAGGGGTCTGGGCTGGGCAGCTGGGGGGGGGGCAGCTTGGGGGGGGGACTTGGCCATCGCTTGCCCAGGGCTACACCTCGGCTGATGCGTGTGACCTCCCCGGTGCCGCCGAGCCGAGTGAAGGTCCCTCTAGCGGTATTATTTGTTTTAATTTATTCCTTCCATAGCGCAAATCAGACAGACTTTCTTTTCCTGTTCAAATATTTATATATGTGTGTTATTGCACTATGCTTAGGCTCCTTGCAATCGCGTTGGGGCAATAAAGACCAGACTATCAGCGTGCGATGATAAAGGTACTTTGAGTAAACAGCAGAAAATGAAATAAAGTTATCAAAAAAAAAAAGGCCTGGGATGGTATAAATGTCTACAAATAATCACCATATCAGCCTGCCTGATACTCGAGCAATTAACAGCAACAGGGGTGAAATCGTACCCAAGCTGTGCCATTGAATTTAAATGCTGCCTCCTCTCCAGGCCCTGGAAGGAGTAAAGCGTCCTGCCTTTCCAAAGGAGGGATTTGCAGCCTTTCAGGGGCCGGGTAATCCCGACGGCAGCCTCCAGCAGGAGAGTCACTCACACCGCCCCGGGCTCCCGTGCACCCCTGGGGGCTTCAGCTTTAGGGGGGCTGCTGAGCACAACGGGGCCGTAGGGGTTGGCCACGCAATGCCAGGGCTGGTTGCGCAGCTTGGAGCTCCCTTGGCTTTGTCGTTGTGGTTGAAAGGTTAACCCACCCCAAAAAATGGGCACGAGTTCCCCAAAGGGACGGGGACTCAAATCTCGGACGTCCAAGAGGGGTTTTGGGGCTTGTGTTGAGTCTTTGCTGCGAATGCGCAGTGAGCCCGGCAAGGTCCCACGTGCCAGCTGGGGGCTGGTAGGCACCCATGGGACCACTTGTAGCCCATGGCAAGCGTGGGGTGGCTCGATGGCAGGAGCACCCATTGCCTTGGATCAAGTGACTTCAGTGTCAAGTGGATTAAAGTTGTATAAGCAAAAAGTTACCGTGGTTTGGCTACTGGATGCCATCATCCGCGAGGCTCCTCTGCAAACCCGCCCTTGCCATAGCATTGCATGTCAAACACCCGGTGGCGCCGAGCAAGGAGACTGTTCCATCAGAAAGTGGGCGTCCACAAGCACTGAAACACGCAGGCGTTCGAAACCAGCATCCAGATTTTGTCCCAAGGACAATGATTGCAGATGCAGCGTAGTTCACTTTGGGGGGGAATTAAAATCTGTGTATTTAGGGAGATTATGCTTGAACTGGTACCAATTTATTTTGCCAAATTGAGCTGCAGCCAATTTCTCTCCCATGCGATGATGGATAAATATCATTAAATAGGAAAAGATGAAGGCGATTGATGCCCTTGCGTTAGCAGGAGCTAATGTCAGGCGCTGGAGAACGGAAGGACAGAACTGGGGAGATCTGGATGCAAATCATCCCAATGAGACTGATGAAGTGGGAGGGGCCGAGGGAGAATGGGATCTGGAAAGCGTGATGCTGGGACGAGTGGGAAACTGCTCGGGTTGTATTTGCTGAAGGAGCTGCAGGGGCACCAGCCCCTTGGAGACGCCCCAGATCTCAGGGGCTCTTAATGCCAGGGCTGCCTGGGGCACATCCTGCCTCCAGACACTGGAAATTTTGGGGAGAGCAGAGCCAGGTGCCATCCATGATGGGGTCTTCTGCCAACAGCCTCCCCCTGCGAGCCTCCCCAACTGTGGCCACTGAAGGAGGAGCTTGAGAGCAACCCTCATCTCCAACCGAATCGTTTGGTGTTGGAATTTTGTTTTCCAGAAAAAAAACAAATTAGAAGGATCTACAGGAGGGGCTCGTCATAACTTCTGGCTTTTGCGTTCCTGGCGTAGTTTTTGAAGAGCTGAATAATCCTCAGTCTGGGAAATTCTGCTGTCTCTGATGAGCTCGTGGGTGCTTGCTTCGTGAGGGCAATGCCTGTCATTTTACGAGTCGCTGTCAGTTTTGAGATGGATGATGGAATTCAGAGAAATGAATTTTACAAGGGGGATCACAGCGGGGGTGGGGGAAAACCCCCCCAAACCCTTCCTTTCACCCACTACGGGCTCCCTTCCATCCAGTGGCAGCCAATGCTCCCCCATTTCTCTGTTCAGAGAGGCCGAAGGTAAATCTCTAGTTTGCCATCGCAACACGCGCGCAGGTAGAGTTTAACCCTTCCTCCCCCTAAGCTAGAGTTGCAGCCTTCGATTTTTTTTTTTCCCCTATATATTAGGAATTTTTTCCTATATATTTCTATCCCTTTCCATTGCAGCAGCAATTCCACTGGGTTTGGTGGCTACCTGTTGAATACAGGCTTCTACTCAGTCTTTCAGCCGCCGTTCCTGCCTTCCTTCGTGCCGAGCCCAGGCGCTTTGCCGATTGCTGCCTGCAGGCTTCAGCTGGGTCCCCCCCGCCGTTACCTGTTGCCACAGGCAGAACCCGCCTAGGTTTCGGATGGCTCCCCCGCAGCGTGGCACACGGCGCCTGCCGGCTCCGGCCCTCGTCGTGCCGCTGCCCGCACCGCAGCTCGCCCCGGCAGCGACGCGCTTGTCCTCCCTCCACACCCCAAAATGTGCCCACCCCTTCACTCCGTTTGCTTTTCTGCCATGCGCTTCCCAGCCCCTGGCGTGACTCTGGGCTGGCACCACTGCGGCCTCGCTTGCGGGTGCTTTTGAGGGAGCTGGGGGCCCGGCTTCTCTTCCCCCTGTGCGTCCTCTGAAAGCCCGTTGGCTCCCTTTCCCTTTGCCCCGCTGCTTTTGGTGTATAGGAAAGGGAAAAGCCTCCCAGCATCTCCGTGGGCTTGGGTTGGGGCTTGGGTTGGGGCTTGGGTTGGGGCTTGGGTTGGGGCGTGTTGGGCTGCTCTAGCATGGGGTTGTCTCCTGCATCTTTTATAAAGCCATTCGAGCAATCGCTTCCTAAGGAAGCTCGCAGCTTAGCGTTCCAGCGTTCCCGGCATTGTGCAAAGACGGAGCAGGTCAGGTTTTCCTCCTTGCAGAACAGTGGCCAAGGTAGTTTTGAATAGCGCCGCTTTCTTCTTGGGTTCCGTGGCCATAGACCCTCTGGGAGGGATCTTCTTGGTTTTGCCCTGTGATATGGGGGCACTAAGGGGGCTTGGTCTCTGTCCCCAGCTAGCGTCCGTGCGGAGATTCCCGGGGGCTTTCTGGGTTTGAACCCATCTCTACCCGGCTCATTTGGGACAAGGATGACTCTTTGCAAAGCTGGTCCTTGGGGGGCGCGGAGGGGTAACGCAAACCATCCCCCAGCAAAACTGCCCTGCATCTCCGGGTCGGGCAGAGCCGGGGGAGCACGTGGCTGGTGTTTGCTTCCCGGCGCCCGTGGAAGGACTCGCCCCAGAGTGCCGGTGCCCGCGGGGCTGCAGCACCCGCCTCCTGCAGGGTGGGACCTGGGAGGGCAAAGAGGGAGGCGCTGAGCTGTGGGGGGACGATGCTGCGAGTCCCCAGGACCGCGGAGGGGGGGGATGCTCTGCCTCATCTGGGGAGCCACGCCCGGAGAGGGCATGGAGGAACCGGAGAGGGTGCGGAGGCCGGCGGGGATGGGTGCAGCTGGCAAGGCGAGCGGTGCGGAGGCACGCCAGGCTCTGCGACCTGCGCGGGGTTGTCACGGTCCGGCTGAGGGACCCGGGGAAAGTCACCCTGGGTATTGCAACAGCCCTGCCCGCCCCGGCTCCAGCAGCCTTTTGGGAAATAACCGCGACCCAGAATGCTCTCCCCAGCCCAGCTATTCAGCAGCGCGGCGAAGCAGAAGCTTTGGGCTGTGCTTGCAGATCTAGCAAGCTATTTTTTTTTTTTTTTGCTGCTCTATAAAAAACAAAAAACCACAAAAGGATGGGGGTGTGTGTGTGTGTGTGTTTAAAAAAAGGAAGTGATACTGTTGCAATCAGCACGGTGTGTGATAAAGATTTATTACAGGTAGAAAGCAAATAAAGGTATGGTAGGAACTTCTTTATTACCCCTATCATGATTGCTTATGTGATCAGTGACCTGGAATACAGTCAAATTCATGTTAAATAAAAGCCTAATAGAATTTTTGTTCCCCCCCCCCCCCGCCTTATGGTGACATGTGGGCAGGAGAAAGAGCAGCCAATTGCCGTGTTTACCCGTTTCCTGCTTTTCTGGAAAGTCAACAGTTTTTAAAGGCTTAGGCTGGCTCCGAATTAAGAAACTTGCACTGGTTTAACTAAGGTCGTTGGCAGACAAATGGGATGGAACCACTGGGGTTTCTTTAGGAAGAAGTCGCCGTGCCAGGCTCAGCCCCCCCTGTCCCTCTGCTCCCACCATGCAGGCTGGCCCCCCACCCTTCTCCAAGCCACCTCCTGGCTGGTTTAGAGGAGGACACCTCAGCAGGAGCCCCAAACATCCCAGGGCGCCCCAATGACTTGCAGAGACCACGTTCATCTCTGCCCCACCACCACAAACCCTCCCAGGCTTTGGCTTGCACGGCAGCCCAAGAGGTGCAGGTGGACCTGATGCCCCCCCCCTTCCCAAGAGGGGGTCATCACAAGGTGGATTGAGCCTTCTGCTTTGGGCCGAAACCCCAGAAACCCATCGCAAATCCTGATGCTTGCACCTCCAGGAGGTACCCATGGGCTCAGATAAGGCCTTATCTGCTCAGCGCCTTCAGACCTTTCTTCTTCTGGTGCTTCATCCATCACTGGTTAACAGGGCACCCTTGCGAGGCTGGCTGGCTTTGTGCCGTATCTTTAACCTCCCACAGGTAAATACCTTTTGTACGCGTGTATCTCCCTCCCGATAACGCATTGTATTCCTTCCACCACCAAGGCATGAGGAGAAACACTCCATTTAGATAAAAAGCAATTAGCACCTCCCAGGCAGGCTGGGTGGATATTGTTAAAGCAAAGGGCCCTGGTGGGAGCCTGGCGAAATTCCTCCTGGCTGGAAAGAATAATAATAAATAAAAAAAAAAAAGCCGAGGTTATTCCCAAGGGAACCTCTCCTATGGATTTGGAGATGCTGGGTTCTTCCTGAAAGTCAGGTGACAAAACCGTTGCAGCTTTTGGCCGGGAGTTAGATTTTGGTGAAGAAGTTGGTGCGGTCTCTTGAGAATGGAAGGAAAGTTAGGGATAAGCTCCAAAAAAGAAAACAAAATTCCCATCTTTCATATGCTTCCCTGCGGCATGGTCCTGGTGTACCCCCTGGGCAGGTTTGGGGCAGGTGGCAGGAGGCATTTGGGGGTTGCGGCGCGGGGACTCAGCCCAGCGAAATATTTTGATTTGTTTTATAGCCCGCTCCCATCGGTTGTATCATTGCACATGATGGGTTTTAACAACGCGGGGCGACGCAGTTTCTGCAAGTCTCTGGGAAGAGCCATGTATCTTCATTTATATGTTAATTTGCATTAAATAAATGTCACTATAAACAACTTGTATCTCGGGAGAAGGTGGAAAACATATGGGCGTGTGCCAACCAGGGGTTATTAATTTTACACTTTCCATCTGGAGCCTATAAAGGGTCCATTCTCAGAAACAATAAAGATCCAAGGTCACCAGCGAGCGCGAGGAAGGCCACCGGCGGGGCTCTGCCGTGTGCGATGGGAGAAGCCATAAAAGCCTTTGTTCCACCTCCGAGGCGCCCATGCCCCGGGTAAGGCCCGCCTGCATGCCGGGGCACGCTCGCCTCTTTTTGTGAACCATCCCGCCCCAGCAAAGCCGAGAAGCAGCTGGCGCCTGTGCCGGGTGGAGGCACGGCAAGGGACACCTCGCTGGCAGGGGGCCAGGGAGGAAGCGGGGAGCGTCCCGGGAAGGCGACGTGGGTGCGTACGGTGGCTGGGGCGCCCCGTGCCCGCAGAGGAGGGGTGGGTGGCCCGCACCTCGCAGAGGTCCAGCCTGCCTGGCTGTGGGTGGGAAGGAGCCCAGGAGCTCCATCGCTTGGAGGACGTGGGTGGCGGGGGAGCAGCCAAGTTGGCGTTTCGTGCAAAAAGCAACCGGGTTGTCCCCAAAAGACCACCCCGTTCCATCTGCGTGTCGGGTTCCTCAAGAGCTGCTGCAGGGGGAAAAAGAATAAACGTTCCCAAGGAAGGCGAACGGGCCCGTCCCCAGCATCCAGGGGCTGGGGACATGGGTCTGAGCCCTTGGGGACACGGGTCTGAGCCCTGTCCTGTCCCTTGGGCTGAGGACATGGGTCTGAGCCCTTGGGGACACGGGTCTGAGCCCTGTCCTGTCCCTTGGGCTGGGGACATGGGTCTGAGCCCTTGGAGACATGGGTCTGAGCCCTGTCCTGTCCCTTGGGCTGGGGACATGGGTCTGAGCCCTTGGAGACATGGGTCTGAGCCCTGCCCTGTCCCCCGGGCTGGGGACACCCCGGCGGCCAGCAGAGCTGCCGGTGGCACAGTCGTTCCTGCTGAAACCAGGCTGGTGGTGACAAAAGTGCCAGCAAAGGCTTCTAAAAGCCACCACGTCACTGCTGTAGGGGCTGCTGCTTCCCAGGCGCTGGCGCGAGCGGCCCCACGCCACCCCTCTGGCTCCTCCTAACCTGTCGTCCCCTTGCTTCTTGTTCCCTTTCTCCTCCTTTTGTTGCAGCCCATGTTTGCTTTTCTCACCGCCTGCCCCTCTCCCCACGTTTATTGGATTTCTCTCTTCTTTCTTGTTCCTCCTCGGTTCCTTCCTTCGCCCGCTTTCCCGAGCAGGAAACAAAACTCGATGGGGTTGGCGTTGGCTGCGTGAACTTTTGACCCTCCTGGGTGATGTTTGAGTGAATTTGAGACGCGGTTGCATAAATGCACCTCTGCCCCGAGCACCTGGATCCCAGGCATCCTGCTCCCAGGTGGCCCGCGGTGCCGCGGCTCCGCACCGGCCTTGGCCATCGCGTCCCAGCGGGGCCCCAGAGGCAGGGGGGAGAGCAGGGAGTGACCCCAGTATGGCCTGCGGATCCCCGTGCATGGGCCAAAGGTGTGTTGGCGATGACTTGGTGGCTCTCAAAGGCGAAGGCAACCCAAACCCAAGCGGATGAGGCTGTACTGAAGGGTCTTCACTGGAAACTAGGTTGCTAGCTTGTAATTTTTTTTTAAAATTCCCTCCTAGTTCTCTGTTTTTTCCAAATCTCCCGGTGTTTCAGCCAGGCGATACAGTTCCCTGAGCCAAGAGGCCTTTATTAAAAAAATAAAAACAAACCCAAAAAGCTCCAAAACCAAAAAAAAAGCTCCAAAAAAAAACCAACAAAAACAAAACCCCAAACCAAAGAAAAAAACCTCCCACCTTAAGTTATCACAAAAGCAAATGTCAAAAGGCCACCCAGATTATTCTGGGCACCCCGGTTTGAAGTCTAAAGAGTGAGTGAGGGGCCGGCTTTTTGAAGGGCGCCCGGAGTGTTGGTGGGGTCTGCAGCAGCGCCAGGGTGCTCTGGAAATGCTCCCTGGATACCGGCCCCCTCGGCATGTAAACATCCCTGAAAAGGGGTTCCCTAGGAGCCTTGACAGGCTCCAGGACTTATGCTCCCAAGCTATTGGGGTGAGCTGGAAGCCTCACCCCGGCGCTCAACGGAGAGCTCCATGGGGTGGGGTGGGGTTTGCCTGGGGTGGATTTTTTTTTTTTTTTTTTGATTGAAAGTTGATTTACTTGCTGTTTGGGGGAGGGAAGCCTAGTTCAGCGCCGCTTCGAAGACAGTTCTGAGAGCAAGCGCCACCGGGCAGTTATTTCTCAAGAGGGCTGTTTTGGAGGTGGCCCTGTGCAGTTGTTTTCCAGTCTCCCCCAGCCCAGAAAAGGGTGTAAATAATAAATTTTTCTTCTGTAGCTGGAACAAACCCAGCCCTGAAGCGAAGGGGATGGTGGGACCGAGGGGGGTGGTGGGCGCGGAGCCGGCCGCCCATCGCTTTGCGCTGCGGCAGGGTTTGCGTGCCGGGAGCCGGGGTGCCCCCACCACAAAAACTTTCCCAGGGGAGTTTCTCCCACCCAATTAAATGCAACCGTGCCATCAGCTTGGAAGCCCCCAATTTCCAAATGCACATGGGTTTGGGTATTTATTTTTATTTTTCCAGATACATAAGGCTGGCCGGCCTCTTGCCGGGTATTCCCATACCGTTCCCGGCTCTGTCCTGCCCCGTTCCCAGTCCGAGCTGTCCCGTAACAAATCTATTCAGGGAGGCCTCTGAAAAGGGAGAAAGAAATGCCATCCATTCAGCCGCCCCTGCTCCTTCTGACACCCTCTGTCTCCCCATCCAGTTCATAAAGGACTTTCTGTTGGTTCGCGGCAACCAGGGAGCAGGAATGCCGCCGGCCGATCATGGTTTATGTCGTCTACAAAACGCCAACAGTATGGGGATCAGATGACCCTGGACGTGTTTATTGTAGTAGGGGAAATTAGCAATAAATAAAGGCAAGTGGGCAGAAGAAAACTGGGACCCTCTGGGACTCTTGTGTCTATAGGGTCAGAATCAAAAGAAGGCTTGATTTGCTCCTATAATTTAACCCAGCCCCTGGGCTCCTTTATCAGAGCAAGGACAAGGACATGCTAATCTGAGTGCCCATAATTTAACGGAGATATACTGTACTTACACTGTGCGTGTAGAGGCGGCTGATGGTCCCGCAGGGCCCCTGGTCCCGGCCGAGCCGATGCTGCACGTGAAGGCGGCCGCAGCAGCCTTGCCCTGCTGTCAGAAAGTGGCAGATTTCGGTGCTTTGAGGCTGTTTGGTGCCCGTGTGGGGCGTCTGGCCGGGGCCGTCTGAGCACAGGGGTCTAGGGCGGGCATTTTCCTCGCGATGCTGATTTTTTTCCCCATCCTGGCCCTGCGGCACGGGGGAGCCAGGCGTTGCTGCCTCATCCCCAGGTGATGGGTCCCTTTCGTCCAACCCCACCATGGGTTTGAGTTTGGCCATGCAGGGGGGCGTTACGAGCCCTCTCTTCTCTCCTACTCCCAGCACTTGCCCCATCCCATCTCGGCGGAGTGGAGGCATCGCCGCAGAGCCTGGTCCTGCTCCATCCTGCTGAACAGACGCCGGTCACCCTCCCCTCCGGGCCCATATTTAGGAGGTTAATGGGATTACCCAGCAGCTAAGTGGTGTGCGTGCGGGTAAATGCAGCGCTGGATGAGGTCCCAAAGGCCCCGCGTTCCCGGGACGGACTGGGAAAGCTCCCCTCTGCAAAGTGCCACCGCCAAGCCCTGCTGCTGGTGGCTTCATGCCGGGCTGGGAGACCTGGTTTTTGACTTGCATCAGCCTGGGAGAGGCGTTTTTGGGTTGGTTTTGTTCGGGTGTGCACACAGATGCTTTTATCTATTCCCGCTCCATAACCGCAGCATCAGCAGGACCCAAGGCATTTGGAATTTTTGGCTCCGGTGGCCCGTGGGTGCCGGGGCGAGACCCGGTGGGTGCCCATCGGCTTCAACGTCAGCACCTGATGGCTTCCAAAGGGGTTCCTGGCCAAAAACCTGGCTGTGGTTAGTGGTCCCCTTGCTGCCCCGCCGCGGTGACCCATGCGCGTGGGCAGCCTGCGTCTGCCATGCCGCCATCACCGCGTCCTCCTGCCCCGGGGGTGATGGAGCTGCCGGGAAAGCGCCTTCTTGGGTGCCTGCTCCCGCACCTTCCCCACCGAACGGGTGGTGGGGAGCAATTAGGGACCCCGCCGAGGGGTGACAGCCTTGTTGTGTGAAATAAAACATTAAACCATGCGATAACGGAGGAAATTAATAATGCCCAGAAGACGGTAAAGGTAAATATAATTGTAATGTAAACATAATGGCTTTAAATATCGGCTTTTATGTGGCAGCTGCTCTCTAAGCACCTGCTTTAGGCTCTTATTCACGACAGTCATTTACAGGCAGCAGCTTTTGTTGCACGGCATAAAAAAAATGAAATATCCCTGTATTCCTGTTGTCTTGGGGTACTTTTCCCTTCCGTTCCCTTGCACGGGAGGTATTACTGACCACACTTCGTCCCCGCTCGGAGCAGCACATCAACGCGGTGACGACCCCACTGCGGGACCACAGACCCGCAAAGGGGCGCGTCAAAACCGCGTGCCCACCCCTTCCCCGGCAGCGGCTGGTGTTTGCTTTCTGGGCAGCCGGGGTTTTCGGAGCCAAGAGGCGCTGGGGGTCCCTGGGCTTGTGGGGACGGACCCTGCCACGCCGGCTCGCACTCGGCTTGAAATATTCCTGCCGAGGATCGTCTGGCTGGGTGAGGCTGAGGGATGGAAGCGGCGTTTAGGCGCGGTGAGCTGGAAGTGCTGATTTTCTGCTCTTACGCAAAAAGCTGCGTTTTCTTGGAATATACAGTTGCATATTTGGGAGCTGGGCTGGCCCTATTTTATTTTTTTCCCCCCTATAGATGTTTGCAGGCAGGCCTTGGCCGCGGCGGGGGGTGATGCTGGGCTTCGTCGGGCACCAGGGCCAGCAGCGGCACCACCTGCACCGGGTGCGTTTATGGCCCTGGGGCCAGTGGCCCCCGGGTGCCAGGTGCTGGCCCGGGAGGGGGCTCGGGCACCGGCGAGTCCATAGTACGGCCATTAAACGCGTTTGCTCTCGCCGCCTTACCCTGCTCTGTCCGCCCTCCCCCTTTTTTTTTTTTTTGCAACAGCCATTTTCTCCCCTGCAATGGAAGATGGTGCAAATCTGGCAGCAGTTTTAATTGCACCCGCCCGCGTGGTGTTCAGCCCCATGCAAGGATCGTGGAGGCGCCCGGGACGGGGGAGACACAACCCCAGGTCTCAGCTTTTTGCATACTTGGCTGCTTTTAAAACGCCGGTTTCCAGAGCTGTGTCATCCTGTGACGAGCCTCTCGCATCTCCCCAAAGGAAAGTAAGCTTTGTGTGTCCCCCCCACCCTGTTCTTTTTTTACAGCCTCAAAACCCATGAGGGAAGCAAAAATTACAGCCATCCAGGTTTTTTTTTTTTTAATTATGTCCTTTTAAAGGTCATTCCATCACTGGGTATTAGGTTCGTGACGGCCTTGCCGAGGGCTGGTTGTTAGCAGCAAAGCATTTCCAGAGCAAATTCAGCTCTCGGGGGCAGGCTGGGGCGGGGGTGCCCAGCCAAAAGCTCCTGCACCCTGCCAGGTTTTTCACAGCGGTTATGAGTTTTGCCTCCCTCTGCGGCTGCGAGGTCTAATTTTGCTGAGGCGCTGCCGGGCCGAGGGGTTGGGTGGCGCTGGGTGTGAGGGCTGGAATATTCCCCCGGCCGTGCCAGTATCGGGGGGCACGGCCAACCCTTACCTTAACAGAGCGGCGGAGAGATGTGCCCGAGCTTCATATTTGCTTTAAGATTAGCGAAGAATTGGCTGGAACAGCGTGTTTTCTGTTGACTGTGAAAACAAGCGTGGCCCTGGCCGCTCCTGAACCCGGTGGGGGGACAAGCCCCATGCCAGCAGTGTGCGGGCAGGGTCCCTGCCCACCCCTGGGTGTGGGTGACACCCGGCAGGAGCCCCACGTTCAGCCTTGGGATGGCAAAGGCTGCGGCCGTGGTGGCTAACGCTAGCCCAACCTGTGCTGGGAGGAGGCGGCCGGGGGACCCACTCAGCTCTTTGCTACTCCAAGACGTTTTTAAAAGGTAATGAACGTCCAGCCGTGGGAGGGACAGAGCACTCGGGTAGCGTGGCTTAGGCTCATGATAGAAAATTCAAACAATATTAGACTCAAAAAGTCAACATTAGACACACTTCTACTAAGGACCTACAAACAAACAGAGTTCCTCTGTACACACATTAACAAACACAGCTCGGGTGATGATGGCTGCTGTCACCTTTTCACCGCCTCCGACTCCTACCCGGGCGTTGCGGAGGCTCCGGGGGTTCCCGGCAGCGGGGAGGCTGCCTTGCGGAGGGCTCTTGCTGTCAGCGTGCCGCCCGCCCGGCTGCGGAGCCTCCGCGGGGACCCAGCCCTGGGCTCAGCCCGTCCGCTGGGCTTTCGTCCCTCTGGGGCCGGGAAAGTCATGAAGAATTTGTGCAGGGCGAGCTGAAGGGCGGGCAGCACCTGTAGGAGCCCCGTGGCGGTGCAGGCTCCCTTCCCTGCTCTTCCCTTCCCTTGCTGTCAGCCGGGTGCCGCCGCCGCCGCCGCTCGGATTTGCGATGAGGATGAGGAGCGTGAACCGAGCGGCGGGGTAGAGACTTTCCTAACCCTGGCCCTGGGCTGCAGAGCGGCTGGGTGGGTTGGTCATGGTGATGTGGGAGGGCTAGAGCCACTGGCAGGTAGACAGACGGACGGCTAACCCTGCCGATGCCCACGTCCAGCATCTCTGTGCTTCAGCAGAAGCTGCAATTGCTGCTGCTGCCAGACATGAAATGCCTTGGGCATGGCTTAAGGTCTGATTTTTCCATGGCTTAGCAGCCGGCCTTGGGGCTAGGTGTTTCTAACACCTGGAGGAAGATCAAGCCTCTCCTTCCTGAAGCCGAAATGCTCAGCCCCCCCCAGGCCCCACTGCTTAAGGAACAGGGTGGGAGATGATCTCCTTTGAAAAATCCTCCCTTAAATATTGAGTTGAATCTGGGGAACATCAAGAGCGAAGGGAGCCCTTGGGCTCTGCTGCCGCTGTCTCCCCTTCCACGTTTCACCCCGAGGACCGGGGAGGGGGGAGCGGAGGGAAAGCCTCCCTCCTAAAGAGCATCCTAATTGTCCTTGCCCCCACGCCAGGCAGTCGATAGCACCCAGCAGGCGCATCCAGGGCAGCCGCCGCTCCTCCGAGTCCCCGGTAATGCAATGCTCTTCCCCAGGATCAAGGTATTAAGGTTTAGGTTATTTGTATTGATTTTATGTGCTGCCATGCTGTGTCAGTCACGCTCATATTTGTGGTTCACAAATTCCTCCTTTAAATGTCACAGCCATTTCATCTCCCTCTGCCATCAATACTTCCAGCCACCGGGGCTGGTTATTAACCCCCGGTGCCAGTGCCGGCTCCTCGCGCGCGCTCCGCACTTCTCCTTTCCAGACTCCTTTTTATTAGCGAAACAGGAAAATAGAGTTACGTCCCCGCAGGCCTCCAGAAAGTGCGTCCCCCAGCCGCCGGCGCGGCGCTCCGTACAATTTTTGGGCCCTCTAGTGGTTAATGCCATTTTTTTGGATGGAATTTTGGCATTTCCCCGGTGCCGCGGCGAGACGTGCGCGGCTGCGGCTTCCTCCTGGCAAAGCCGGGGCTGTGTTTGGACAACACGATTGCTGAGCCAGCAAGTACAAAGAAAACGGCGGAGACGGCTTCCTCGGGAGCCCGCCGTGCCCAGGGATTCCCCAGGAAAAGTGGGAGCGGGGCTGGCACATCACCCAAGCCCGGAGCCTGCACTCTCCGCAGGCGCTGCCCTCGCCGGGACGCGGCCGGGACGCCCAGCGGCTCCCTCCATGCCTGCAGGGATAACGGCCGTATTTATTAGGCAGCGTCCGATTTTCCTTGCCATCCTTTCCCAAGCAGGCAGCGGAAATAAACCCAGCAAACATGTTTTCCCCTCTTTCCTCTGCGGGCGCTTACTTAAGCTTTTATTATATTTGGCCATGGGACGTTTGGTAAACTTTAGTGATGATATCAGGGAATGATTTTACAAACAGTAAAAGTTACGCTCTCGACACCTCCAAATTCGGGCGTATTTACACTGCGTTGGGTGCGCGCGCGCTCGGCGAGATTAACAAACATTCCTCAAAGGGCTATAGCCAAATCCACCGCGGTTGTTTATAAAACCTTTACAACTCATCAGCTTCCACTAACACAGTGGCACTGTTCAATTACCATCACTTTTAGAGAGCCTTAGCAAAACACCCAGTGCCCATGTAAATAGACAAATCTGAAAACTAGCTGCTCTGTTGGCTTACATACTGTAGGTAATGTTTTCTTTTGCTCAAATTTGTTCTAGAAACTAATCACGCTCTGATAAAGCCATCTGCAAATATGAGAAAGATTGACATCCACATGTCAAAGTTTACACAGCCTGACCAAGTGTACATATAGTGCGGGCGACGCGAGGGCCCCGCTGCGCCGAGCCGCGCGGGGCTCTGCCGGCAGGGATGCTGCTTCGGGGACCCAGCCCCCTGCCCGGGCGCCGCTCACCGCGGCCCGGCATGTGGCGCCTTCCCAGGGACGGGGGCGGGGGGGGATAACGCCGAATTATTCCAATGCAAACGGGAGGTCTTGGCTAAGCCCCGTGGGGGTGGAGATGCTCTGCTGCATCCCCAGCTCCCCCAAGGCGGCGGGGATCCCGCGCCGGGAAGCTCCCGCACTGGGATGCGCCAGCAACCGCCTGAACTTATCTTCCACGTCCCCGTTAGAGCAACTTTATCGCATCCCCCTTCTCCGGGAGAGCAATAAAGCTCTTTTCTCCTGGGGTTTTGCTCCGAGCAGGGTGCCTCGAGGTGCATCAGTGGGGTGCCGAGCTGGTAATGGCACTGTGGGGCTGGGGGCGAGCGCTTGTGCCTGTGCCACCAGCTTTCTGCGTGGCAACGGCCAAAAAAAAGTTGGAAAAAGCTTTGAGGTGAAGCTTAGCAAAAGGTTTTGACACAAGACTTGTTATCCTGCTGAGGAACGATCATTAGAGCTGGTCCAAAGTACAGATTTCCATTTGGCGTACGGTTGCTAAACACGGCTTTTGTTGACTCCTAAACAAGGCCAGCGCTCGAGATTTGGAGCTGACCCCAGCGCCTGGCACCCGGGCCCTGAAAACCCAAATGCAGGAGGAGAGAATAAATCAGCAACGTTTCACTTAATCGTATTGCTAAAGAAAGGATTTAATGGACTTCCCGTCCTTCTTTTAATCAAATAAAATACCCTGCCCGCACGGGGCCGTGCCTGGACATTTGCCTCGGCAGCGCGGCGAGGGAGCCAACTTGGAGCGTGTGCTGGGGGGGCCGGATAAAGCCCTGGGCTCAAATCCTCCTTTTTCAGGCCCCATGAGGCTGGGCAGGACCCCAAACTGAGAGGCTGGGGGCCACGGCCGCCGGCTGGGGAGCCACCGCCACAATGCATGTCCTACCCGTGTCCTCTGCTGACGCGGCACGGGAACCCGTGCTGCCCTCGGGTTTGCTCTCCCTTGCCTGGCTGCTGTTGGCGTTGTTTGCTCATTGTTATAGAGCCTGGGATGGGGAAATGAGGATTTTTTGGGTGCTGAGGGGGGAAAGGCCACCTCCAGCACAGCCATGCTCCGTGCAGAGCTCCCCTCCTGTGCTCTCCTGGGCACAAGAAGGATGAGGAACTCCTAGAAAGAGTCCAGAGGAGGGCAACAAGGATGATGGGGGGACTGGAGCATCTCCCCTAGGAGGAAAGGCTGAGGGAGCTGGGCTTGTTCAGCCTGGAGAAGAGAAGGCTGAGAGGGGATCTCATCAACACCTACAAATATCTCAAGGGTGGGGGTCACGAGGACGGAGCCAGACTCTTCCCAGTGGTGCCCAGCGCCAGGACAAGGGGCCATGGGCACAACCTGAAGCACAAGAGGTTCCAGTTGAACGGGAGGAAGAACTTGTTGACTGTGAGGGTGATGGAGCCCTGGCCCAGGCTGCCCAGGGGGGCTGTGGAGTCTCCTTCTCTGGAGATCTTCAACCCCCGCCTGGATGCTGTCCTGTGTAACATGCTCTAGGAGAGCCTGCTTGGGCAGGGGGGTGGCACTGGGTGATCTCCTGAGGTCCCTTCCAACCCTTGTCATTCTGGGATTCTGTGATTTTTGTGGGTTCCTGGAGCAGAGAGGCCATGGGTAGCACCGCTGGCGGGGTCCCCTCGGTGCTGAGCAGAAAGGTCAGAGTCCTGGGCGCTCCTTGTGGCTGCAATGGCTGTGGTTGGCTTTTTCCACCAGCCTTGGCTTTGTCTCAGCATTTCCAAGCTGTTTTCTCAGCCTCTGGGGTACAGAGGTAGGTGGGTAAATGTTAAAGCACCACTCACCCCCCTTCCTGCTCGCCCTGATCCCACCGTGGCTGAAGGATGCCCGGGGCTTGCCCTGCCGGCAGGGAGCTCTCCATTGGGAAGGGGCAGCTATGCCATCCCCCCTTTCCTCGTGTCCCCATGGAAAGCCAGCCCTGATTGCCCGGGCTTCGTTAGGGTAACGGGGCCGCCTAGCAGGGGGTGCCGGGGTAACCCCCAACCACCCCAGGGCTGCTCCGCACCGGCAGGCTGCCGCGAAGGGGACCTTGTCTGAGGGGGACAGCCAGCCTCCAGAAGGACCTTTAAGGGAATAAATAAATAAAGGGATAAATCCAGGCTGGCGGCTGCTGGGGGCTGGAGCTGCAGGTCCGTACGTGCTCGCCTTAGGTGTTTAAGGCGACTTGTTTGAAAGCGCATCAGCATCAATCATTGTCTGCCGCTACTTGAAAAACAAGGCCGATAGACTGGCGGGGAGCAAAGCTTTCTGCCTGCCGGGGCGGCATGCTGCAATTCAATTAGGCATGGGCAGAGGGGGGCATTATTATTCATACATTACTGATTGTTCCCAAAGCAAACAGCGCGAGGATGGGGTCTGTGATCCTCTCCGTGCCCTCAGCCAGGACACAAAGGGAAATGCGCCGCAGAGCCTGGGGTGGGACGTTGTTTGCAAACTTCACAGTCGGAGCGCGCTGGTTTTCATCCTCCTCGCGGATCAGTGTCGGCGGATGCATACAAAAAAGCCCTGCGATATTTTACCCCAGTCAATTCCGTGATGGTTCCTTCTGATCACTTTTTTTTTTCTTTTTTTTTTTAAGGGGAAAAAAAACCCCAGCACCACATGCTAATTTTAGATAGGATGGATAGCTTAAACTATGCAAATACAAAGCCTGTCACCGCCGAATATAATAATGATCGACAGCTTAGCAATTAGCAGTAAATAACCGTGCTATACAGCACAGCAATATCATTTGCATGCTCGCAAAATAGCCACCCAAAGCTGTAATGGCCTCCGAAGCCATCTGTTTATCAGTCGTACGGCAGCAAAAGCCAAAACACGCGGGACGCCGCGACAGCCCGAACGGCCGGGGACCAACTTGTGTCCCCGCCGGCTCCTGGGGCTGCGGGAGCGGTGGGACCCGTGCGCCCCTCCCCAGCAGGCGCAGAGCCCTTCCCCTGGCACGAAGGTGGGGACATGGGCTCCCGAGAAGGTTGCTAATTGCTTTACACTCTTCCGTCTGGCCCCCCCTCGCCCCCCTGCTCGGTTTATCACCTCCGCTAATGGTGCAAATCACTGCCCCGGCTGACTCCCTCAGCTCGCCCACACTTTAATAAAGCGAATGCGGAGCTGGGGGGCCAGGGGCTGAGCGGTGCCTGCAAAGCAGCAAGAAGCTCGCGAGAGGCCGTGGCACCCCCAAAGGGCAAAGCTCCTTGCGGCCCGGGTCGCCGTCCCCTTGCCTGGTGATGCTGCGGAGCAGGAATGTATGGAAATCCAGGGGACTACGGTGGGCAGGGATGGGCTAGCCAGCCGCTCTGGGAAAGGCTGGTGCTAAAGCAGAGGGCTGGGTGTAGCTTGGTCCAGCACAGCTCATGGGCATGTGCCGGTCGCACGTGTAGGGTCGAGCGTTTAGGGGTACGAGCACCCTCCGAGGGCAGCTGCGGTACCACGAATAGGCTGGAAATAAATACAGGCACGGTTCATGTCAACACCGCCCGTCCAGGTACTTCTATATGTGTCTGAAAATCTGGGCTCAGCCATTCAGGCTTGGCTTGCTGAAAGGCTGAGAGGCTTTTCCAGCACCGCAGAATGCAGCACTTCCCCCGCCAGGGGAGCGCAGGAGGGGGCTGCATGTCCTGATGTATTTACCAAACTTGCAAGCTCCTCCTTCACCTTTGTGCTTCAGAAGTGCTAGCAAAATGTCCAGAGAGCCTTTTCTTTTGGGGCAGGGGGCTTGAAATGCAGAGGGTGTTTCTTCTTGCCACATCCAAAAGGAAAAGCGACTTGTACGGATGCGTAGAAAATGAGCCTGCTCCCTGGAACCAGCTCCTGGCTCCTCCTGTGATAGGGATGCTCTCCTGGTGTGGCTTCGCCGCCGCTCCCCAGCAAACCCCTCCTCCAGCTGCCGGTGTATTTGCACAAAACTTGAAGGAGTGCGATCTATGGGGGAGCCCTGCTGCCTCCGGGGTTATGGCAGGGGCTGGTGGGCAGCCGCCCTGCGGAGCAGTGTATTTGCTCCTTTTCCTTGGGGAAGCCGGCTGGGCTACCGCGAAAACGTGCTCTTCCATAACCCCTGCCCCTGGCGCTTGACGAAATTCCGGTACAAGGGAGGGAGATGGCTTTGGGCAGGGCGGGGGTGAAGAGGAGCTTCCTACTGCTGCGGATGGGGCGAAGACGTTGCAGTGGTTGGCGGCAAAGGGCTTCCAGGCTCAAGAGCAGAATTATTGACGTGGCTGCACCATTTCCGAGAGGACACGCAGCATGTCGCTTACACATCCCACCCGGAGGAAAATAGCTCCAATGAGCTCTAATTTTCCTTTTTTTTTTTAATTTAAGCAAAAGAAAAAGAGGCCATCTTCGCTATCTCATTGATATTCTTCCCTTGCCCTGCTCCTCTTCCAAAGGACCAACCCAAAGGTAGCAAGGGAGCAGCCGCAAACCTCCCAAAATGACAGATGCAATGCCCGGTGTCAGTCAGCGGCGTTCTTTTGCATAGTGGTACTGTTCTGGCCCCTTGACAGCTTGATTTAAGGCCGCCCTCGCTTGTCGTGTTGACATGACAACTGGTGGCTATGTCGTAAATATCCCAGGAGTGGACAGGAATTGTGGGGCTGGATTGTACGGCCGGTATTGTACGGCATGTGGTTGAGCCCTCAGCCTGGCCCGGCGGCCGAGCAGGGTTTGCTGTGGTTTTGTTTGGAGAAGAAAGAAAGAAAAAAGAAAGGGGGGAAAAAAAAAAACAAAACAAGAAAACTTTATTTTTGGTTGATTTTGTAACTCTTTGCGGTTGTGGAATCACTCATGGCCATCAAGGACCCAGCCGGCTGAAAGCCATCCATCAGCCAGAGGTTTCCTTAAAGAGCCGGAGAGATCCGTTCCCCCTCCCCAAGGCTGAGCTGCCGCAGAAGGTGAAGCCAAGGCTTTTCAAGACTTGAACTGGAGGCCAGGCTTTTAAATCTGGGCAGGCAGGATGGTGAGAAGAAGTGTTAGCAGAGCAAAGTCTTGACCTAAAGCCCGTCAAAGCCAGGGCAGGGGCTTACCGAGCTCCGCGCAGGGTCCTGCTGGTTATGAGGGCCGTTAGAGCCAGGTTCTGGGGCAGGTTGGACCACATGGCATCCCCCAGCAATCCCGAATCCCGTTGTGTTTCTGGCCTGGGTGGCCGTGGAGCATCGGCTGAGCGGCTCCCACCACGGCCCCCCCCACCGGCACTGGGGTAGCCGCAGCCCGGCAGCCCACGAGCAGGGGATGGAGATGAGGGGGTCCCAGAGGCACAGACACCAGCGTCGGGCGCCGCTCTGTCACCTGGCAACCGAACAGCTTGTCTGCACCCAGGGACAAAGATTATCAATAAAGCGGGTACGATTGGTACAAAATAGTTTTTCAAAGGGAGGGTGTTTGGGCAGGGAGCTGCACTAGGGTGACAGAATTCCACGATTTCCTGGACTTCTGGGGGTGAAGCCGAGCGATCCGTGCCAGGTGAGGTACCGCAGTTGTTGCCTGCAAACCCATACCCCGGGCTGGACTGGTCCGAAGCCCTTCCCTCCAGTTAGCGCCCCGGAGGGCGGCGCGGCCGTGCTGTTATTCTCCTTGCTGTGTGGAGTTTATAAAGTGGTGCCCATGCACAGCGGGTTTTGTTTCATAGAATCATGGAATCCTAGAATGTTTTGGGTGAGAAGGGACCCCTAGAGGTCACCCAGCTCAACCCCCCTGCAGGGAGCAGGGACACCTTGAACCACATCAGGTTGCTCACAGCCCCTCCAACCTGGCCTGGAATGTTCCCAGGGATGGGGCCTCCACCACCTCTCTGGGCAACCCCTGCCAAGGTTTCACCACCCTCATTGCAAAGAATTTCTTCCTTAGATCCAGTCTAAACCTCCCCTGCTTCAGTTTAAAGCCATCCCCCCTTGTCCTGTCCCAGCTGGCCCTACTAAAAAGCTTGTCCCCCCCTTTCCTCTGGGCCCCCTTGAAGCCCTGAGCGGCCGCACTCAGCTCTGCCCGCAGCCTCCTCTGCTCCAGGCTGAACACCCCCAACTCTCCCAGCCTGGCCCCAGAGCAGAGGGGCTCCAGCCCTTGGAGCATTTTAGTAGCCCCTCGGATCATTTTAGTAGCCCTCCTCTGGCCCCGCTCCAACAGGTCCATGTCCTCCTTGTGCTGAGGGCTCCAGGGCTGGACGCAGGGCTCCAGGGGAGGTCTCCCCAGAGCAGAGCAGAGGGGCACAATCCCCTCCCTCGACGCTGGCCACGCTTCTCCTGATGCAGCCCAGGGTAGGGTTGGCTTCTGGGCTGCCAGCGCCCATGGCCGGCTCATGTCCAGCTTTTCATCCACCAGTGCCCCCAAGTCCCTCTGGGCAGGGCTGCTCTCCATCCTTTCTTCCCCCAGAAGACATTCACACTGACACGAGACATTACTGAAACAGGGAAAGTTCCCTCTCCTCTCCCCCCTTTCTTTTCTGCTGTTATTGGCCGTAAGGCAAACGATGGGGCAAAGCTCCTGCTTTTCCCTTTTCTCTTTTTCCCTTTGTAATTTCGAAAAAAAGACCCCAACTTGAAAGGAAGACGAGCCAGAGCAGCAAGGGAACGAAACCCATCCCCAACACCATCGCTGTTCAGATGCACCAGGGTTACAAGGGAACAATCTCTGTTATTCCCAAAGTTCCCCTGAGCTCGAGGAGCTGCGGGAAGGGAAAGAGGCAGAGGGGGAAGAAAAGGGGGGAACAACGGCAATTCCCAAATATGAAGCGTTGAACGCAAGCAGTGGGTGTAGGCTTCAGAGTTGGTTTTTTGGGCAACTTTGGAAATGATGGAGATGATTCATGGTCTTGGCCTGGAACAGAGCCTGCCAAACTGAGTGAGCCTTGGTCTGATCCGGGGTGGGCATGAACTTACCGGGAGCTTTACATGGACTTTATCGCTGTCCCTACCTTCGCTGTCAATAGCCCCAAAGAGCTCCAAGCCATCAAGCCAGCCCAGGCCTCTAAAATCCACCCCCATCCCGCTTCCCTTCGCTGCAGCACAGGGTTGGAACCCGGGTGGGTACCACGAGCATCCCACCGAAAGTCCCCGCCTGTGGCAGCAGCCCGAGGCAGACACTTTGGGGACAGCAGCCAGAGGAGGAGGAGCACGAGAGGTTCCCTTCCCAAATATCCCTCGAGCCTTCAGAAAGGACCTCTCCAGCCAGCAGCAGTTTGTAAATATTTCGTAACTCTCAGGGAACTCTGCCCCGAAGCCTCCCTTGGTTTATTCCAACCTCTTTGGGAGTTTGCTCTGCTGCAGGCTGGTCCTCTTGAAGCTACCCCTCATTCTGGGGGTGCCAGGGCTCCCATCCTGTTGCTGCATCCCCTATCCTGGAGGACACCTCTGAGCGCGGCTGCCGGCAGCGTGGCTGCTGCCTGGAAATTTCAGCGGGGAGAGGTGGGTGGGTGGGTGGGTGGGTTTGATACCTGCCACCTCACCCTCCTGGGTCATCTCTCAACTCTTAGCTGAATGTGTTGACTAAGGAGCACACTATAAATGTGAGGGGGGAGAGCATCTCATTCCACCACCAGTGAAAGCGTCACCTCTTTGCCCAGGGCTGCGTGGTGCAGCACGGAGCCACCCACGGCAAGGGTGCTCAGAAATCCCAGGGAGGACCTTTGGCGTTGGCCAGGGTGACCACCTCCACCCCACCGCCTGGCCTGGCCGCGGCTCGGCAGTGCTGACAAGCAGGAATCATAAATGCAACGCTGGTCCTTCCTTGCCTTCCCAGATGCTGGGAGAAACATCTTGATTAGGTTTTGTTTGCCTGTTTGCTTGGGCTTGTTTGTTTGTTGATGTGTGCGGTGTATTTGTAGGTGTGCGTAGGCTTTATTGACCGAGCGCTAAGTTGATGCATAAGTGGGGTTATAGGGAGGCATTGGGGAGGAGAAGCAAGCTGGCTGGATTGATAGATATGGCATTTACATTCCCCACTCAATCTGCATCGGCGAGGAGGGTCACTGCAATATTAGCTTTGACTGAGGTGTGCTTTGTGGAGCTCCGAGGAAGCCACAGGAACAGGGTTGGCAGATGAAAATCCTTCAGCCTTCCCCAGCCTCCCCAAAACCTGGCCAGAGCCACCACCGGCTTGACCTGACAGTGTTTGTCCCACAGGCTGGAGGGAGGAGAAGGGGAAGGTCGCAGGGGATGGGCTGGCAGGGGAACCTCTGCTGCCAGGAGCAGCTGTGGGGCTGCCCGAGACAATCCATGACGTTGCCATTGCCATCACCATTGCCATCACCATTGCCATCACCATTGCCATTGCCATCGCTATCGCTGTTGCCATTGCTGTTGCTATTGCCATTGCCATCACCATCACCATTGCCATCACTGTCACTGTTGCTGTTGCTATTGCCATCGCTGTCACCATTGCCATTGCCATCGCCGTTGCTATTGCCATCACCATCACCATTGCCATCACTATTGTCATCACCGTTGCCATTGCCACTGCCATCGCTGTTGCCGTTGCCATAGGAGTGTCAGGATTGCTGGGGGGGCTTGGCGGGTGCATCGCCTCCGCTCCGGGGTACAAGTGCTGTGCTGGGAAGCTTGGCTCTGCCTTCCTGCCCACTGGCCATGGCCCTGCTGCGGCGGTGGGGCTCCAAGCTGTGCTTCAAGAGCACTTAGCAAGTTTCAGGACCCAGAAGATAAATAAAAAGCTCGGGTTTTTTTTTTAAGGTTTCGTACTTACTAAACCAGTCTGCGGCTTTTTTTCTTTGAGTCTTGGCTCGAGGGTTTTAATCCCTGGGCGTAGGGAAAGGAAGACGGGAAAAAGGTGACTTTAATTTTCACCTGCCTCCGCTCCCCAGTGGGACAGCCGGGGGGGGTGCTCCCCAGCCCCAGCTTTCCCTGGGCAACCGGCTCTGCCCACAATATGCAAACCCAAGATGTTGAGGCACAGTTTGGGTTTGGGCTACTTCCACCCTTAGCTGCCTTAGCTGAGGCTGGCAGCAGGGCTCTGGCTCCCAAACAGCCCAGGAAAACCAGTGCCGAAACGGTGTCCAGCGCCAAAAATCAACCCGGCAAACCCAGAACACCGCTGGGAGGTAAACCCAAGGCCAGTCAGGGTGGATTGATCCCGCTCGCACCAGCTCCCTTCTGCTTCACATCGGCTCAGCGCTTGAGCAACAAATATAAAGCCCTGGCGGTTGTACAGGAGCGTGCACGGGCCAGCACGGGGCTCCGCGCCAACGGGCCACATCTGCAGCTGCCCCCAGGCAGGCAGACAGACAGACAGACAGGCTGATGTGAATTATTTAACACAAAGTGCCGTGACCTCTATTAACAAAGGGAGATGCTTCCAGACCTGCGGGCAGCACCATGGGAAGCAGCTGGATCCAAATCAATCTAATTGAAGACGGGCCTGAATTTATTATAGAGGCTGGGGGTGAGCATCCTGGTGAGGGTGCTGGGGGCATGGATGCCGGTGCTCTGCTCCCCCGATAGCCCCGCTGGAAAGATCGCGCCCGTAAATTGTGCTTAAGCAAAAGCCCCGCAGCCGGGCGCGTCCGGACGCACATGCGCTGAGAGGCGGGGGGATCGGCTTCAGGCTGGGGCGCTTTGGAAATATAAAATTATCTTGAAATGTCCTGATTTTTTTTTTTTTCTTTCCCCTTCCCCTTCCTCTGCAATCAAAAGAAAGAACTGAAAGAAACGTGCACTTCAAGGCTTTAAATCTGAAACTTCCTAATCCCCTGAAGTCCACACTAGACTTCTTGCCTCCATGGAAACCCCAAAGCATTCATCCAAGTGATTGGCCTCCAATGAATTTTAGATAAGACAGAATGGAACGGAATTGATGTGATTTTAATGCAGAAGAAAGCGGTGGAAGGGAGGTCCACTTGGTTCATATTTGAATAAAGCAAACATGACAGACAAAAGGCTGACAGCTGTAAATGACATTGTCAGTACAAAAATTATCAGCCAGTTTACAATCTGTTTGCTTATGTTGAACAAACAGAATGTGTGTGGCATCCCTCGGCTTCATGAATGGCAGAAATGCTTGCAGGCTCCGGAGAGAGGCAGATAGCTGTTCCCTCCCAGCCCTCCCACCAGACCAGATCCATTTGACAGCCGCGCTGAAAAAGAAAATTCTCTCCTTTTCCTCCCCCCCCCCCACCCCTGCTTTTTTGTTTCTTTAAATTTTTTTAGTCCTTTTATTTTATTTTATTTTATTTAACCCTTTTTTTCCCTCTCCTCCTTGCTTTAGTTGTGGGTTTGTTTTTTTTTTTCCTGCTGGGTTTTTTTTTTGCGGGAGGGGTAGGGCTGCAGCCGGGCACGGCCGCGCCGGCGTGGCAGCGGTGCTGGGCGAAGCCGTGCGGCGGCGGCTCCGGCATCGCAGGCACCCAAGCAGCCGTCACCCCGCAGGAGCCGCAGCCGAGCACGCCTCCCGCTGCTTGCCTTCCTGTCCTTCTCCCGGCACGGGGGCAGATCCCGGGAGCGCCGTTCGGGGACGGCATTGTCCGGGTGTTGGCTCCAAACCCCTTTGCTCTTCCATTCCTCAGCCCAGCCGGAACGTCAGCTGTGCCAAAAATAACCCCAAGCCAACCCTTTTTCCTTTGGTTACAGGCTTGATAAGGTAGTGATGGTCGCCCTCTGAAAGTGTGGCTCTGAGGCACAGGTGCAATGAGTTGTGGGGTCTCAGCTTAGCGCCGTTCAGGGCATGGACGCCGTCCCCCTCAGTCCATAAACCCCGTGTTTATGTGCATATTTAGCTCAGGTGTTAAACATCTTCCTTTTTAAAAATATTTTTTCCCCCCCGGAGGGTTTCTGTTGTCCTTGGCTGTGTTTCTCTGTTACTTTACGGCCAGACCTTACAGAAGTTCTCGCCCGCCCAGGCCCTTACCCCCAGCCCATCCCCGCGGCGCTGGGCTGCCTTCGCACCACATGGCTCGCGATTCTTGGGAACCAGCTGCCCACCGGCATAACCCAACCCCTGGCTAAAAAGCAGCGGAACCCGAGAGCCCAGCTCCGGGTTTCCCATTCTCACCGCCAAGCCAGCCCCTTCTATTCCGTCCCGAGCCGAGCCCTAAAGCCAGGAGGAAGCCCGGTGGCTCGCAGCGGTGAATCAAGTCCCCTTCTTTTATGTAAATGTAAAGGGGGGTGTGGGGGGAATAAAAACCAAACCCACGCTAGAATTTGTTTAGTGGCACTTGGCTTGTTTGATCAGAAGGAAAAAATAACGCGAGGTGAGGACAGCCTGCGCGGGGCAGATAAAGGGCCTGGAATAACGCCGGGAGAACACGGCGCTGGCTTTCCGGGCAGCCAAGCATCCAAACACAGGCGCTCGTATGAAAAGTTTATCCAATTACGGCGAACCGGATGGCGCTCGTTAGGTCGCGTTACTCTTTTCATTTTAATCTAAATTGCCGTTTCTTCCCCTCTGATATGGCAATCGGTCATAAAGGGTTGACCACCATTAAAGCTGTTTGATTTGGAACCCTGTAGTGTTTGACTAAGAGGGTAAATGCAAATTTGATGAAAGAATAAGGATAAATTTACATATCAGCTTCAGCTCACATGGAGAGAGTAAACATTCTGTTTATCTCAAGTGTCACTTTATGATTTCAGTAGAATATAAAACTGACCTTGGTCCAGACATTGCAAAAGACCTGAATGAAATATATTGTTGTCTAAATACAATTTACTCAAGTAGAAGTTGTCAGCAAACCCGGCGTAACTCAGCAAACAGGGTTAGACAGCAGGGTCGCCGGGACAAAATTGTGCCGATCGACTCCGAAATGAAAATCTCCGCGGCTTTGTAGCCGGCCAGCGGGTGGGAAAGGGAAGGAGCTTCCCTTGCCGAGGCCATTCCCTAAATCACGGCTCCTTCTTCCAGCCGCAAGCTCGGGGGGAAAACCCGAGGAGCTGCAAACTCTGTGATGCAGCAGGCGGGGGGCATCGATGTGGGGAGGGCAAACGTAGTTGGGCAAAGCGACCTTAAACCGCTGCGCTCGGTATTTTGATTTTTTTCAACCGTTTTTTTTTTTTTTTTTAGCCTTCCGGCTGTGTTATTCTTTCGCTCCCTTACACTGACACTCGCCCCTTGCTCAACACCACCTACAAATAACGGCACACCGGGTCACACACACGCTTCCCCAGCCCTTTCCTCCCTCTCTGCTGCCCGGGGGTTTGCAGCCGTGGGGGAGAAATGTGAAACTTTAACGGTTCGTGGGGATTCTGCCACCGTGCAGAAATACTTCCAGGCTACTCAAGCTCCACCGAGCATTTCTTTGCCCCTGCTCCGTCAAATCACCCAGGAGGAGAACATAGAGAGGAGCGGAGATTTTCTCCCGCTGGCAGCTCCGCGATGCCTAACGAAGGGTCAAACCGCGGAGCGCGATGCCTAACGAGCGACTTTGTGTATTTAACACAGAGGCGAGCGAGCCCCACCGAACAAATAAATAAGAAAGTAATCGGAACAGACACGCGGAAGAGAGAGGCAGCGTAATCTGTTTTTCCAGGTAACGAAAGACATCGGCTATGGCAAGGATGCCGCCTTGGCAGAAGGCAGAGCCGCCTGAGAGGCGTGGGGCCGGGGGAAAGCGAGCGGGCAGCGAGCAGGGGCTTTGCTTTGGCTCCGCACCCAGCCCGGGCAAGGTCAAGGTGAGGTAAAGGCTGGGGGGACACCGGGCTGGGGAGGGCAGGGCGTCCCCAGTGTCCTCGGCGTCCCGGCGGCTGCTCCCGGCAGAGCCCGGGCACGGGTGGCAGCGGCCTCGGCCCCGGAGCGGCGTGGGCTCGGCAGAGACAAAGGCTGGAGGGGAACAAAAGGCGGCGGGGAATAAAGGCGACTCGTGCGGGGTCGCTGGTCTTGCTGCGGGCGGGCTTGTTAGCGGGCTTTGCTTATTTGTCAGTGCAAACCTCGATGTTTTAATGCTTCTTTTGCCTGCCTAGAAATGGTGATTCCAGGGGCCGGATCACAGGAATGGTTCTCCCGTCGGTGCTGCTCCGCAAGCAGACCCTTCGCGCTCTGAGGGGCGAAGCAGACCAAGCCTGGGTGACGCCCCGGTGCCCCCAGAATCTGGCCCCCACCCCAGGTATTCGGGGCTGGTTCCACAGCCCAAACCACGGCTGTAAAACGCTTTGTAACCTCCATTTACCTGGGCCCAGAACGCGCCTGGGATCCTTTTTTTAATTGGCGAGCGTGGATGTAATGGGGGAACCTTGCAAAGGCCAAAAGCCCTGTGATACCGTGCGGGGCCGGTTTCAGCTCCCCTCGGGAGCCCCGGAGCAGGGACGGGTGCGGAGGCAGAGCCCCGAGCCCCGTCAGCCCGGCTCTGGCCCCTGATCTATAAGGGAGAGGGAGCGTATGGAGCTACAGCCCCGACGCACCGCTGGCTTCTGAGCTGCACAAGCCCTCGGTGGAAAACGGCAAAAAATAAAAAAAAAAAAAATAAAAGGAGGAAGAATAAACCGCCGCGGATGAAAAAGCAGGGAGAGGCAGCGCGTCCCTGGGACAGCCCCGTGCCCTCCCAAGCTGCATGGGGAGAGCTCCTGCCCCACCGCTTGATCTGTTCCCCCCATTTATAGAGATTATTTGCACTTCTAAAAGCCTGAACAAGGCGGCAGCTCCTGGGGGCCGGGAGCAGGCTGGGAGAACAAGGGATTTGGGCTGACCCCGGGAATTCCCCGCTGCTGCATTGTTTCAGGGCAGCCAAGAATTAGCGAAAAGGGGGCACTTCGCCGTTCGGGGGAGGGAGGGGCCACCTCCTCCCTGGCTGGGGAAAATCATCTGCTGCTGGGTGGAAATATTCACATGTTGACGGTTCTGATGTTGTATTTAAGTGAAAAAATCCCAGGGAAGCGGGGGGAAAGTTACTGGGAGAAAGACCCCGGGTTCCCTGCTCCTGTGCTGGCCACGGTTCTCCTAAATGTTGAATCGCAAATGAGATTATTTCTACATGTTCCCAAAATCATGATGACGATTTGTTTTTCGGAGAGAGAGCTTGTGAAAGAAATACAACGGTGATTTTCCTCTTCTTCCCCACCCAGGGGACGTCTGCCCTGTGGTTCCATGCTTTACTGGGGATGCTGGGGGGCAGGTACCAGCACCCGCAGCCCCATCCCGCCTCGGGTGGGCAAGTGCCTCAGCGCGATGCTTGCCCCGTTGCGCTCTCCGAGCCTGAATGGCCCGGGCAAAACCCGCCCGGCTTCGGCTTCTCCTCTTTCTGGACTCCTTTGCCCACGAAGGCAGCTCGCCGTGGCTCTGTCCCCCTTGCAAAAGGTCAGAGCTGCTCTTTCTGTGTTTTACCCTGGCCAAGGTATGAGCGAGGGCTCGGCCAGGTGAGCCCCAGTGATGAGGACGTTACAGGAGCTCTTCGGAGGTGGGCTACTTGCCCAGTGAGAAGGGCAAGAGCCCGGTTCCTTTGCTAAAGGAGGATTTGGACTTTGCTGACAGTCGGATCCAGGGCAGGAATCAAGAGGGTGCCTGATGAAGAAAGGCCCAGTAATTCTGGTGAGGATGGTCCCTATAGACCAACTCCATCCACGATGGTCCGAACCCTCTGCTTTAATCCTCCTACTGCCAGGCGGCTTTCCCAAAGGCTGCTGCCAAAGCAGCCAGCTCGAGGGAGGACCAGCCAAGCCCCGGCTCCGGAGGGAGCACCCAGAACACGGTCTATGTGCCACCGGGTGCTCCTCACCCCATGTGGCTTCCCTGGAGGACACCAAGGCCACCCTGGAGCACCCTGCCAGGCCACTGCGGTTCCCAGCATCTGCAGAGGGATGCACGCATTTACAAGCTGCCCCCAAAGCCCCTTTTCTCCTGCTTCTCCTTCTCCTCCCCAGGACTCATCCAGCCTCTTGCTAACCTAAGGGCTGGGGCTGGAGAGCGCTGCCAAAACCCTCCTGGCCTGACCAAGGGCTTCCCTCTTGGGATGGGCACATCTCGCTGAAACCCCTGACACCCACTGCCCGGCTCCGCGCATCCCCCGGCACCTCGGTGGGCTCTGGATGGGGCCCCACGGTCCAGCAAGCCCTTTGCTGCCCGTTCCCATTTCCTCCCAGCCAAAAGCCCAGCTCCGTAGCCGGCGTAATCTCCACCGGCTTTCACACCTCATATCCATCTCCCAAACCAAGGACCGGTCCCGTAGGCTGCTAACGCCATAGGGGAAGGTTGCACCTGAAGCATCGTCCTGCCCAGCGGTACCTATAAAAAGGAGGGAGGCGGCCGCTCTGGGCTTTTGGCAACGCAAGCGTGAACCTTCCCCCCCCCGGTGGAAACCAGGGTGTATAATGGAGCCGCTGACACCACCTCAATTACGGCCGCGCTACCCACCGCCCCGTAATGAAGGAATTTTCCTCTTTTTGCAGTGTGAATACTAATTGAGACGGGCTCCAGCACAGCGCCAGCGCAGGAGGATGGTGCCATCTAAAGGAACCGAAGGCAAAGAAGAGCAGCAGCCGCCGAGGGGGCGCAGAGGGACCGGCGGCATCATTTTGGCTGCTGTGAGGTGGGGCCCCGGGTCAGCAGAGGCTTCCAGAGGAAGTTTCTGATTGGTGTTTGATGGTTTCTTGCCACCTTAGAGGTAATTTGCACAGAATTTGCCTATTGCCTACAAAGCTGATGTCCAAGCATGTTTTCCTCCTAGCACCTTCTTGTTCCCACCATGAGCATAGCTGATACCAGGGAATTCAGGGGTGACGCCTGACTGTCTGGGATCCTCGAGCCAAGCAAAGCCGGGCTGTCCACCCCAATGCCAAGCGGTCATGATCCTAGAGGACTTAGTGCAGGTCTTTGGGATCAGGTTTTGGAAGTGCCTGTACCCGATACGTACAAGCTTGGTCCCGCCCCGGCAGCCTCACTGGAGCGTCAGGGGTGGTTACAGTTACGGGAACTGGGAACAAGGACCTCCTCAGAAAAGCTTCTGAGCCAACCTGTCCAAGTCAACCCGTGGGCACATCTGCTGGCGCTCCGACCCAGCTTAGACTCCCCCCGATGAATTCCCTTTGTCGAGAGGGCTGCAGTCATCCAAAAAAATCCTCTTGGCATAGGCAGCTGACAAGCCCAAACCAACCCCAACATTCCTATTTTACCTTCTTTGACTCGCTGCACGCTATGAAAGGAACAGCAGTCATGATTTACAGAGCTGCCACAAGAACCCTGCAAGATGGGACCGCCCGCCGCATTCCAGGTACGTGCGGAAGGCTGACGCTTTTGTTTCGGCAATTAATTAATTTTCACCGGGCTTTCACTTTTATGACCTCTGTTTCCACTTCCCAGGTTGCTCAACTCGAAATCAATGACACCACCCCTTGATAAAGGTGTCACGCCGAACGTACATGTCATTAATCACTTGGGTTACCTTTCAACCCAGCGCGTTTCCATTGTCAGAGCCTTCCCTCGAGGTACTGTAAAGCCAAAAAGGCACATTTATATCAACCCCTTAGGGCTAAGTCAACAGTTGCATTCACCGCCTTAATCAACATCTTGGGCTTAACCAAGATCATCTCTAAAACTCCTCAAAGAGCTACAAAGCAGGAACCGTACTGTCCCAGGACAGATAATTGGGATTTTTCATGACGTGATGATAGACTTGACTGAAAAAGTTGTCCTAACATCGTTGCTCGCTGCTGGGGGCCCTAAAGTCCTTGCCCAAACCAAAGCGAGAGTTCAGATACCTGATGGCATCACGAAGACGCGCTTGGGCATGTTTTCCAAACCATTAATATTTGGCTGCGGTGCAGCGGGAGATGAAAGCCCTGGAGTCCTCTGCTTTCAACCACCCAAACCACATATGACATGGACCCGTAAGACAGGCCCCACCATGCCTCGATCCAATTTTTATGCGTCTTTTGTAGAAGAGCGATGCGAAGGTCAACGAGTCAAGAGCTGGAGCACCCAGGACCGTCAGGGTTGCAGCTGTCCGCAGGAGTTCGCTTCAGCTCCCTGGGGCTCGGGGCTCCCCGTTTGCAGGATCTGGCACCAACTTGCGCCGTCTCGGTCGATGAGGTCACCGGACCCACCATGGGGTCCATCTCACATGCAGTCCTTCACCTGGCCAGGTCCTCTTCTCTTCTGCAGCTCTCCACAGCCTGCGGGGAGCAACAGAGCCTCCGCTGAAGCGCTCAAAATATTTTTGAATGAAAGTGTCAGTTCAAGATCCTCAGCATAAAACGCACCTAACAAAGCCTATTTGCAAAGTAAATTTACTCTGGATTTCTGATACCTAGGAAAGTTTTTTCTATTATATTTATTTAAAATTACAACAGTTTACATTAGAAACAAGCTCAAACAATTAAGGTAAAAGATAAATAACTGCATACAGTTTAATTTTACAGAATGCAAACACACATCTTTCCTTGTTCCCTTATCCCCGTATTAAGGGCAATAGAATCGTCCGATGCATTTTTGCTGACTTAAATGCTATAAATTAAACAGGCCGGACTTTTAGGAAATCATCTTTATTTTCCTTCAGCGTGCAAGCAGCAGCCTGAGACAGCTGAGAGGTTTGGAGGGGGACACCTTCAAACGAAATGGTTGCTTTCTGCCACACAGCAGGCTTCCTCTGGGTTTCAGGTGGCCAAAGGTACCACCAACAGAAGGACCACCAACAGAAGGACCACCGACAGAAGCACCACCACAGAAGCACCACCACAGAAGACCACCGACAGAAGTACCACCAACAGAAGCACCACCAACAGAAGCACCACCGACAGAAGACCACCAACAGAAGCACCACCAACAGAAGCACCACGAACAGAAGCACCACACAGAAGACCACCAACAGAAGCACCAACAGAAGAACCACCAACAGAAGACCACCAACAGAAGCACCACCACAGAAGACCACCAACAGAAGACCCCACAGAAGCACCACAAGTACCACCACAGAAGCACCACCAACAGAAGTAGCACTACCACAGAAGCACCACCACAACAGCACTACCACGGCACGGCGAGCCAGCCTGCACTGCGTGCCATGCTTTCCTCGCTCCCCTCACTAAACACCCCTGGGGGCTGCGCTCTCTATCTGGGATGCAATTATAGAAATTGGCTTTGAAATAATCCTGTTAGAAGGATGAAACCCCCCAAGAGGAGGCTGATGCGCTTATGTTGTAAGGTGGGTGCTGCAGGAGGTACAGCGCCTGGCGGAGGAGGTGTCATGTCCACAGCAGGGTGACAGGGGTGGGCAAAATGCAGCCATGGTTGGCGAGGAATAAAATAAGGGGAAGGGCCAAAAGGAAAAAGTGGCAAAATAGGAGCCAATAATGGCAAAATAGGAGCCAATAGTGGCAAAATAAGAGCCAGTAGTGGCAAAATAAGAGCCAGTAGTGGCAAAATAGGAGCCAATAATGGCAAAATAAGAGCCAGTAGTGGCAAAATAGGAGCCAATAGTGGCAAAATGAGAGCCCATAATGGCAAAAGAAGAGCCCATAATGTGCAGCCTGGGGAAGGCAGGTAGGAGGATCTGTCTGGAAGGGCAAGCGGAGGGGCAGCTGGAAGCCGAGCCGGGAGCCCGCCGTGTGGCAGGCTTGCCTTGGGGCCGAGCTGGCCGTGTGCCGCAGCGGCACGGCGGTCCCCGGCGGAGCGAGCCAAGCCAACGCCCCATGGCTAAAGCCAGGAGCACTTGGCGACTAATTGGGGTGTGAGTTACGGCTGAATCATACCATCCTGCGGGGCGGGCTGGGCTCACAAAGGTCTGCAGGTGCTTAGGGATAATCCTGTAAACCCCTTTTCCTCCAACTCTTTGAAGGCGCATGCGGCTTTCAGCCAGCCACGAGGCGAGGCGGTGGCTCCGGCCGCTTCTGGAGGGCTGAAACGCGCTCTCGGCAGTGCTGGCCTTATCCCAGCCCTTTGCATCCCGAGGGCGCGTGCCGCGAGAGGCAGCTTTCCCCTACCGGCTTCCCAAGTGCCTGGGCTGCTCCGTAGCTACAGGTCCTGCCCGCTTTGGGATTTAGGAGGGGACGCAGCCCTGCACCGCGCCGCCGCCGCTCCGGCAGCATCCTAGGGCACCCCCTGAGTTATGGGGACCATATTTGTCTTGCAAACAGGCACATTCCTCTTGCGCAAGGATGCCTCCAGCCACCCCCCAGGCGGGCATGAATCAGCCCAGCCCGCCGAGATTGGCCCCATAACTCCTGTCTGCGGCAACGCCAGCGCGGGCCGCTCGCACAGAGGACGCCGGCCAATGCCAGGCGTGTTTTCCAAGGCAAATCAAGTGTTTTGATAAGACGAGCCCAACACGCCGGCACTAGCTGTTGATTTGCGGTGACTCCGGCGGCGGTGATGCTGAAAGGGCAGACCCTCAGCGGGTGTAAATTGGCACCAGTCCCCCCTGGGGTCCTGGGTCAGCTCGTAAAATGGTGTAACTCAGCGTAGCCCTATGGATGTCACCGCATCCCCACTAATTTACCCCTGCTGAAAGCCCTCTCTGTGGGATGAAAGCATTAACTCTGCTGCCAGACAGCCGCAGGGACGCCTCCCGGACCTCTGCCTGCAAGCAGCACTGAAAAATTGCAATGCAACTTCTCCCCCCTTCTTTTTTTTTTTTTTGTAGTAACCCTTTAATTCTTCCCCTTGCAGCTGCATTCTCCGTTGCCTACTCCTGCATCCACAAAGAGGGGCTGCTAAAAGGAGAAGCCGGCGCGCTCATAAGTCACTACCTAGGCAGTGGCAATGGCTCAGCCTCCGCTCGCACCCCCGGACACAAAGGCCATGTGTCACAGCCCCCAAACAAATGCTCCCGGCACAATGCGGCGACACAAGCGAGGGGGCTGGGGGTCAAAAGTTATTTGTGTAAGCCGGTACGCTTTCAGCGGGAAGACAGAGCTGGGACAAGACTTTAAAGGTCAGGCTTGTCTCGTTGTTTTTTTTTTTTTCATCTTTTACCCCCCCCCCCCCCCCCGCCTGCGAAGCCGCTGAGGGCCCTGCCTGAGCAAAGGGGGCTGCAGAACCCCCCGGTGAAGGGCACGGGGCGCAGTCATCCCGGGAGCGGGTGCAGGGAGGGCTTTGCCCTGGGAAGCAGGAGGGCAGAGCCCGGCGGGGGGAGCTGGGCTCCATCTGCACCCCTAGACCTGCTGGGGGGAGCTGGGCTCCACCTGCACCCCTGGACCTGCTGGGGGGAGCCGGGCTCCACCTGCACCCCTGGACCCGCTGGGGGGACCTGGGCTCCACCTGCACCCCTGGACCTGCTGGGGGGAGCCGGGCTCTACCTGCACCCCTGGACCTGCTGGGTTTGTGGGGGGCAGTGGGGGGAGCCAGGCTCCACCTGCACCCCTGGACCTGCTGGGTTTGCGTGGGGTGGTGGGGAGCAGTCGGATGCGTTTAGCTCTGGGGCAGCATTTCCATGGGGAACGTCTCCACCAGCCCCAAGTCTGCCCGCTTTTGGGGAGGTGGTGTTGTTCAGAGGGCAGCGGTGGGATGGAAATTTGGGCGATTTGCATGCAAAGGCATGGACTGGTGAAGGGGCAAAGAACAGGAAAAAGAGGGGGGGGAAAAGGAAAAAAGAAGAAAAAAAGGAAAAAAAAAGGAAAAAAAGAAAAGGCAAAAAGCTTGTGGCAGGCCTGAGCAGATGGTGGGGTCTCTATGGAGATGGGGGGGGAGAGCGGGTGAATGTGCCTGAAAGGCAGCCACTGGCCACCAGCCACCGGCCACCAGCCACCATTCACCGGCCAGCAGCAGCTTTTGGGGAAATGCCTCTTGAGGCACACGTTCAGGTAGCGCTTGCTTGCCCTGCAGATCCACCCAGCCTGGCGCTGCGCCTCCGTACGTTTGCTGATGGAGTCGCTGGCCCCGACTTGGGTGACCAAGAGCAGAGGTTCTGCTCCCGGCTGTGCCTCCTCCAGTCGCTAACTGGTTTAAACTGGAGCACCCGCTGGCACCCTGAGGCTGGTGTGGAGTGCCAGTGGGCCCTCAGAGGTGCGCCAGGGGGATGGGGAAGCCGCAGCGCAATCTTGGATGGATGCTTGCTTCTCCACAGCCAAGAAACCTGGGCGGAAAACATAAAATTCCCGAGAGCCAGGGACTTTTGCTGGGGTGGCCAGAAAAGAAGACAGAAATGGGGGAAAGCCTCCCCTTCTCTCTCTAGAAATAATTTTCATTTTGCAAAAGAGAATTAAAAAATGGTTCTGAGTTTTATCCAACACATGTAACTTTTTTCCCCACGTGGGGGTTCATGGATTGCTGGCTTTGCGAAGAGGATTGCCCGCTTTCCTTCTGCGCCCTCACGCCGGGGCGCTAACGGCGGGGCTGCTGGTTGGCAGGAGGGCAAGGTACGGCGAGGGGAGAGCCAGAAGCTCAGCCCCCCCCAGCGAGGTGTGCTGGACGGATGGGAGGAAGATGAGCCCCGCTGATGGGCAGCCCCTCTCCTGGCTGCCTCCTCCCGGCCCCTCTCCCACCCCCCGCGAGGGGCAGGACGCGCAGTAACGCGGCAGAGACGCGCAAGCCCGAGCATCGTGGCCGAAGCTGCTGCCCGGGCTTTGGGGGCAGGCAGGGTTTGCCCTCGCACCGCGGGGAGACCCTGCAGGGAGCAGCTCATCCCCCCCCCAGGAATGCGCCCACCCCCTCCAGATGGGGGGGCACCCTTGAGAGCGAAAGGGGGTCCTCACCTCACCTTCTCCTTTCAGTTCCCTGGGACAAAACATAAATACCTCCAGCCAAGTGCACTCAGCGCGCACTTGTTTGCCAAGCCATTATCTACTCCTGGGTTATGAGAAGGCATTTGTGTTCCAACGGGAATCCAATCAATAAATTCCACAGTCTTTCACCCTCTCTTCTCGGCAAACATATCCATCCCACCCCACTACACCAGGTTTTCTCCCTTTGCTGGAGTTAAATATTTGTGGGGCCTCTTGTTAAAACACCAGGAGCACCGGGCTGCGGCAGAGGACTCCGGGCAGCGCTGGCTGGGCGGTTCGCAAGGAAACCCTCTCCTCCCTTGGACCGGGGGGGCGAGGGGAGCTGGCAAGTCTCTTGCTGTTCTCCCTGCCCCAGCCAGCGGGTTTGGTGGTGGAAAAGGCAAATCAAACGAAAGGCTTACAGGTGGGCTTGGCGATCCCTTCCAACCTGGGGTAGCCTACGATTCTGTGACTCCAAACACCTTTTACCACGGTGCCTTGCCCGTAATCCGCTGATGAGAGGGACTTTTCTGGTTTCAACCCGAGAAAACCTCCTCCTTTACCCTATCAAGGATAAATCAGATGCCAAAAGGTCCCCTTGGAAGTCCCCTGGGGGCCTCTGAGGCTCATCCTTGGTTTGCAGGAGAGGCCAGGGAAGGGACGAGGCTGAGCCCAGGCGAGCCGGCCCAGGAGGGGCTGTGGTCCCTCTGGAAGCCCGGGGATAGAAGGCGATGGCAGCTTGACTGCAGGCCTTTAGCAGCTGCCGGTGCCCCCAGGTGTTCCCAGCTGTGCCCCAAACCCGCCCGCACGCTCCCAGCCTGCCGCTGGCACTGCCTTGGCTTCCATTGCCGGGGCAAAGAGGTGTTCCCCTCGGCAGGGTGCAAGGGTCTGCCGCCGCCATGGCACTCTTACACCAGAAAAAGAAAGCGTCCTCTTCCTAAGCTTCATTTTAGAGGCCACAGCGAGCTGAAGCTACGGCAGGGCGTATTCCTGGTAGCAGACCCGTTCCCCTTCTCCCTCCCGAAGAGGGGAACTGGATATCCCAGAAGTGCTAGAAATGCTTATTCGGATCTTGCCGACCTCTTGCACCGCCTGCAGGGGTGGCCGTGCTCAGCCCCACGTTCGGTAACTTGCCCCGTCCCTGCTCCCACATTTCTCTTTCTGTCTGGAGCAACGGAGTCTGGAAAAGTGTGTTTCCAATTAAGATTATCAACTGCGTTATTAAATGAATTCAATGAGCACTGAGATCTGGGAGCTTTTTCCATGCCGGATAGGTACCAGACGTGCTATGCAGGCTGGTTGTGTCCTCCCAACACACGGCCGTGCCTTCGGGGTGTGCATTAAGAGGAGCGTGGCCAGCAGGGCGAGGGAGGTTCTCCTCCCCCTCTGCTCTGCCCTGGGGAGACACCACCTGGAGCACTGGGTCCAGTTATGGGTTCCCCAGTTCAAGAAAGATGAGGAACTCCTAGAAAGAGTCCAGAGGAGAGTAACGACGATGATGGGGGGACTGGAGCATCTCCCCTACGAGGAAAGGCTGAGGGAGCTGGGCTTGTTCAGCCTGGAGAAGAGAAGACTGAGAGGGGATCTCATCAACACCTACAAATATCTCAAGGGTGGGGGTCACGAGGATGGAGCCAGACTCTTCCCAGTGGTGCCCAGTGCCAGGACAAGGGGCAATGGGCACAACCTGAAGCAGAAGAGGTTCCAGTTGAACGGGAGGAAGAACTTTTGACTGTGAGGGTGATGGAGCCCTGGCCCAGGCTGCCCAGGGGGGCTGTGGAGTCTCCTTCTCTGGAGATCTTCAACCCCTGCCTGGATGCTGTCCCTGGGTGATCTCCTGAGGTCCCTTCCAACCCTTGCCATTCTGGGATTCTGGGATTCTGTGATCTCCCAACACACAGCCGTGCTTCAGGGTGTACATCTTCAGATGCTCGCCCACCCCATCAAGCCCAGGGGCCTTAGACCGGTCGGTGGGCACCAGCAGTGAGATGGGGTGGGTTACGCCACTGTCATAGAATCATGGAATCACAGAATGGTTTGGGTGGGAAGGGACCCCTAGAGCCCATCCAGCCCAACCCCCCTGCAGGAGCAGGGACACCTTGAACCACATCAGTTTGCTCACAGCCCCGTCCAACCTGGCCTGGAATGTTCCCAGGGATGGGGCCTCCACCCCCTCTCTGGGCAACCCCTTCCAGTGTTTCACCACCCTCATTGCAAAGAATTTCTTCCTTAGATCCAGTCTAAACCTACCCTGTTTTAGTTTAAAACCATCCCCCCTTGTCCTGTCACAGCTGGCCCTACCACAGGCAAGCAAACCCCTCGGGGTTTGCCCCCCTAGGGCATTTCGATGCTTTCTTACATCTTATCGTACCGTAGAGCCGCGTTGCAGCCCCAGGGTGAGCTGAGCTCCTTCAGGGCTTTGCTCCGAGTCAGGCCTTTGCGAGCCCCTTGGTTACGGGCAGATTTGAAGGCGCTTCTGGATGCTGGGCTTTCAACCTTCCCCTGGCTGTGTTTGCTGTAAGATGCCAGAGAGCACATCATACACTCACGGACTCAAAGATAGATGCTAAATGTCCAGGAAAACCATCCATGTTTCCAGGGAGAGCGATCCTGATGGGCAGCTTCGGCATATTCTGGTTGTTACAGGCTCGTACAGTACAACTCCAAAGTCAACGACAGCAAGGACTTCCATGGCAGCTGAGAGCCTCTGCTGTTTCCTTGGGGAAAAAAAAAAAAAAAAAAAAGTTTGCTCTCCTCATTGGGAATATCTTGTGGAAAAGAAAATATGTCACCAGAGCGACGGGGAGTTTCTGACACAAGTAATGGGAGCTGAAAGGCATTGGCAGCGCAGCAAGAATCCCTCAATCAAAAGCGGGCGGTATCAAACAGAGGTGAGGAGGGAGGAAATTCGTAGCAGAGGTTGTCGGGGGGGAGCAGGACAGCAGGCACTTGACAGGGAGCTGGGCCAGTGTCAGCTGCCCATAGGGGGCATCCCGCGCTGGGACGTCCAGCGGGTCCCGAGCAGGAGCGGGGAGCGGGGGGGTGGCTCATGGTGGGGGTGTCAGGCATTTTCCACTGAGATGGGGAACCAAAATAAAGCACTCCCTGGCTTATTTTCCATGCTGAAATCAGGGCCTCGCTAGCCGAGGGCAGGGGCAACCCCTTGGCAGGGCAACCAGCCCTCCTCTGCCCCAGCCCCAGGTGAGCAGAGGGGAGCTGGCGTGCGGTCCCTCAGCCCGCGCCTCTGGGGACACCGTCCCCTTGGCAGCGCCCGTCCTGCCCACAGCTCAGCCTCGGCCGAGCAGGGGCTGCTCAGCACCCCCAGGAGCCCGGCAGGGTGCGAGAGCAGGGAATGGCTTGGGAAGGGAATCCAGGTGATTTCAACCCAATTTTACTGGGTGGCTGCCGCTCAGCTGGGATGCATGCGTGCGGAGAAGGAGGAGCGGAGAGGCACTCCATGCTTGCTGGTCTCCCTAAACCCACGACGCTGAGCCCTTGGGGTGGGCAGGGGGTGCTGGGGGAGCCCCGGGCTTGGCCCAGGGCAGCTCCTTGGCAGCGAGGGACGCCTTGCGGCGGTCGCTCCCACTCCCTCGGTTTGCACGTAGCCGTGGATGCCGAGGTTTGGGAGGACCCTTGAAGGGAGCATGTCACCCAGCAGCATATTCCCCCCGGCTCTAGCCATAGGGAATGGCAGGGGGAGCGGCGGCACTGGCAGGCAAGGGGCATTGCGGCAGCGCCACGTGTATCCCCCCAAAATGAAATAAAATCAGGCTGTGTTGTAACAACTGTATTGTATCAGGCTGACTTTTAATTAGGGCCATTAGAGGGATAGTCATTGAGGCAAAGGGGAACTATCTTTAAGCCTTAACCTTTCTAATCATCCCCGCATGGCATGCCAGAGCTTGCAAACAGGAGCCTTTTGTTCCTCCAAGAACATCCAGCAGACAATTGCATGTGAAGGCATCGTCGAGGGTTAACAGACAACCTGTCAGGAGCCAGGCAGCTCCTCACCCCCAAACCACATGCTTGGATAAAGGAGGGGGTGCTGGGCCTGATTTTCAAAGGCAAATGCGCTCCCAAAGGCGAATGAAAGGCCTCGAGAGCTGTGTTTGCTCAGAACCTCTGGAAATGGTGCCCTGGTGGCCATGATCCAGGCACTGTTGAATTCCCTGGAAGGGCTCTGCTGGGCGCCGATGGGCGTCAGATCAGGCCCCGCGGAGGCAGCGGTGCCTCGAGGGAAACGTGACCTGAATTCAGACAAATAAATCAATCGCCCTCTCTCACCAACCCAACTGTTTCAGCTGTAAGCAAACTATTTGGGATTTAAAGGGTCCTGACAAGTCAGGCAATGCTGGGAAGGCCAACAACCGCGCTGTGCCAGTGAACCACGCTGCCGCTGAAGCAACAGTGTGCAGTTTGCTGTGCTAATAATGGCGGTGGTGCCATACGCAATGCCACCCCAAGGGCACTACAGCAGGTTGGGGTGGGGGGTTTTGTTGCCCTTTGCATATCCGCAGACAAAACAGGCATGGAGCCCACCTTCGGGGGGGGGCAGGGCCCGACGAGAACAGCCGAAGCACCACCACGTCCTCCTCAAGAGCACGGAGCTGCCAGCACCTTGCTGGGCAGATGGAGCAGCTCCCGCTGAGGCTCCTGCACTCGACGTTCCTCCCCGCCGCGCTCCCACCGGCAGGCATCTATCCTCCCAAGTGGGGTAATCCGCCTCGGAAAGGAGAGGTGAGACCAATGGTCTTCCAGAGGAGAAAGGCGGATGGAGTACTTTCTCTGAAAGGCACTGTTAAATAGTCCAGAACCTTTCTCTTTGCTCTTCCCTGGACATACTGGGTGCCACAGCCCGAGAAGTGGTGTTTGGGGATGCTGGGCACAAATTTCTGAGCCCCCTCAGGCAGCTGAAGCGGCAGAGATAAACCCGGGGTGAGGCACTTGGGCTCCAGGAGTGGAAGACCTGGTAACGGGCGATGGGACGAGGGGGAATGGTCTGAAGTTTCACCAGGGCAGGTTTAGGCTAGACATTAGGAAAAATTTCTTCACCGAAAGGGTTGTCAGGCTCTGGAATGGGCTGCCCAGGGAGGTGGTCGAGTCCCCATCCCTGGAGGTATTTAAAAGAAGGGTAGAAGAGGTGCTCAGGGATAGGGTTTAGTGGTGGGATGGCAGGGTTAGGTTGAAGGTTGGACTTGATGATCTTAAAGGGCTTTTCCAGCCAGGGCGATTCTATGATTCTATAAAACCTTGCTGGGGGCACGGAGGGGGTTTCCATCCAGCACCCAGGCCACACACCCAACGCACCTTTGGGGCACGACAGCTAACAGACCGCCCGTGAGAGCCGTGTGAGTACCCAGAAGGGTGGGCTAATGCTGGGAGAGTGTTGGAGAACCAGCGGGATTTGGAAAGGAACAGGCAGCTCATGAGCTCCCGGCGGGAGGATGCAGGACCCCCCCGGATGCAGGACCCCCCTGCGTGTCGTGGTCAGCATCACTCGGCGCGTCCCAGCACCCATGGCCCTGCGCAGGAGGGTCCCGAAGGTGGCATCTGGCTCTGGTGCTGGGAGGACAGGGATGCTTGGGTGGGGGGATTGAGGATGAGACTGGGGCAGGAGTGACAAGGTGTGAATTTGGGGGGGGGGAATGCTTCTCATCTTCTCTGACCCTCCCTTTGAGGCTTTGAGGCCCCCAGGGACATGCCCAGCACGTATTTTTGCCTTACCGCAGGGTAAAACCGAAGCAAATGCTCACGTGTGGCTCACCAAAAGCAATATTGCAGTGGTGCAGGTTCCCCTGCGCGGGACTCGGTGGCTTCCGTAGCTCCCCCAGGATTTCAGCCGATCTCCTTATATCTATGTGTATATATTTCATTTATTTAAAAACCAAAGTGACTCCGTTGAGTTACCAAACTAAATTAAGGGGAAGCCCCGGGGGGTGCCTGGATTTTCCCTCCTGACCGCCTTCCCCGCAGGAAAAGCTCTCTGAGAGGCAGGAAAGCAGTGCCTGGAATTAGACAAATCGCACTTCTCTCCTTTTCTTTAATTGGTTTAGCATTTTTCTTTTGCCTGAGCAAGCTCCAGCCATGCTTCCCCAGCCCTCCTTTAAATGCAAACCTATTTCAAGCCCGTGCATCGAATCGCTTGCCATATGCTCCCTCCAGTGGGCAAAGGACCTCAAAGCAAAGGCAGCAGAAACGCTCCGGCTTTCTGCTCCGGGACCCTACGGCAAACCTTACCCGGCCAAAAGAGCTGGTGCCAGTTTGGGATCGACACCCAAGGGTTCAGCCAGTTTTTCCATGCTTGTCCCGCTAAAGAATCTGCCTGAAAATGTACCTTTGGCTGCGGGAGGAGGGTTAAGTTTTGCTGGGGCTTGTTTACCCTTGGTCAATCCCAGCCTTATCCAAGCTCAGGAATTCTCAGGCCAAAATTTCGTCTCTGTTTATTTTCCCCGTCTGGTTTTAAGGTGCCCTTTTAGGATCCCTCACCCACCCATCCCCATGGTCACCTTCAAAGCCTTAGACAGGACCTTCGCTGCCTAAATAAACCATCACAAACCAATTCCTCCTTGGAGAGCCACCATTTCGTAACACCACCACATCCCCCTCAAATGTGCAGCCTTCCTATGGCTACAGAATCACCTTGCTCCTCCCGCGTGGCCATAATTAACTTCTCAACACCCACCGCTGCCAAAGGGGAACCTTTGGTTAATGAACGATGGGGAAGGCATTGTTCGGCAGTCTTAGAGGCTGGGCAGAAAGAATGGGTGCTGTCCGGGTGGCCCCGGGCCTCGGGGGGGACACAGTGACCCACGAGCTGCCAGCCGAATCCAGCGCTCCTGGTGAAGCGACACGGGTGCTTGGCCCCGTGCTTTTACACCTCTGGCTTGCTCGCCTTTGTAATGTATGGCACATGCAGAGCTTGAAATTGGGCTTGTGGAGGGGTCACGCTGCCTAAGGCGGCTGAATATACCCCCAGTCCAGGGGGTACCCTGAAAACGGGGTGCGCTTCTGAGGAGGGCGCATCGCCCTGAGCTGCCCATGTGTTTGTCCAGCCACAGGTTGGATCCATCCATCCCATCTCCTCCTGAGCCGCTGATGCAGTTGACCTCTCCGGCATCCCGTGGCGGCAGTTTCCCCATGTCTCAATCGGCGCTGGAAGCGTGCCTTTGCAGGGCTCCCCCCAGCTCGGGGGGGGCTCAGAGAGGCTCCTTTCTCTGGGCTGCGCTGCCCATGTGGCTGGATGTCTGCAGACAGACGGGTTTAATTGCGGGATCACGGCCTGTGTCATTCCTCCTGGCATCCCGCGCTCCCCGGAACAATAGAGCTCCCTCTGCTAAAACAAGCACCTACAGCATTACTTAAATCAAAGCCCTTTCAAACTGACCAGTTCCTCCCAAGAAAATGCCGTTTTCCTATTAAGCCTGAAAGCAATTATCTGGGATTAGCATCAGATCAAAAGGGATTACTTTCCAGTATTGTTTTCAAAACCCTCAGGGCTGGCAGAATTATGATACGGCACCGCCGCCGCCGGCATGCCGAGCCGCAGCGCCCGCGCCGGAGGATGCCAACCAGCCGGCACCCCGCCATGGCGGGGGCTTGGGGTGTCCTGGGCAGCAGCGGGGCGTGCCGGGGCTCCTCGGGAGGCTCAGCCCCGACTGCTGCTCGCTGCCTTGGCGTGCTGCGGCGAAGGGTGGATCATGGGTTTTCGGGTGGCTCTGCCCGACGGTTCGCCCCCCCCCGCTGCCCCTCCGGGTGCCGGCAGCCGCATCGCCCCGCGTGGCTCTGTGGGGCAGGCAGGGGGCCACTGGGGTCCCTGCTGCGGGTGGGTATCTCTCTCAGCCCCCACACCAGGGTGTGGAGCCCCTGCCCCGTGGAGCCCCTTGCCACAGCCACCCCCTCTGCCCGGCAGCTGGGCTCGTCATGCTGGCTGCCTCAGTTTCCCCACCTGTGAAAGGGCTGGGGGCTGTTGCAATTCCCTCTGGAAAGCCCTCTGGGAGCTCCCACAGAAGCCCACTGCATAAAGGCCAAGGGTTTTCCCTCCTCAGAAGCCTGATTAAGATGGCAGAGAGCGGAGGAAGGCTTCAGAGAGCAAATGTCTGCATTTCTCCTTAGAGCTACCTGCAGAAACTGGTTATCCCGCTGCCAAAATCCCCCAAAAAGCAACGTCTGTGAAGATGCTGAAGCTGGCATGAATGCAAGCATCATTTCGGGTAAGATGCAGGGGGGGGAGGGCTCTGGACCCCTGGGACCCGGCAGCCCCCCGCCCCCCCCACCCCCCCGGCCTGCCGCGGCCCTTTGGCAGGTCCCTGCGGGAGCAGGAGCCGTGGATCTGCCACGGGCTCGCCAGGCTGGCACGGGCTAACATTGCATCCCCGTCTCCCCCCGTGCCGCGGGAGGGAAAGCCGGTTCAGAGCGATGCGGCAGGGGGGTGACCTGTGAGCAAAGCCCCCTCCCATCCCGGCGGCTCCCCGAAGGAAGGGCTGGGGACGTGGCCAAGTGCCAGGGGTTGGAGAGAGGGCAGGCTTTTGGGCGAGTCGGGAAGCCCCTGATGTCTCTGTTTGTACGGAGCCGGCTGATGAGACAGCTCAGCTCTTATTATTTGGCCGGTTTTATTTTTGGAGTTGGTTCCTCCTTCCCAGTGTGAACAAACCCCCCTTGGCCGCAGGAAGCAAGCCTGCAGTTTGAAGGTCTGGGCAATACCACATTTGAAACCAGTTATTTTCGGCGCTTCCTGCGAGCGCTCTGTAATTCAGTGCTTCTGAGGCAGGGCTTGGTCTCATCTTTATTAAACTTTGAGAAGCAAACAGAATATTATTAACTGCTCAAGTACAGCTCCTCCTGCCCGCATGGACCAGAGGATGCCAGCCGTGCGAATGCCCCAGCATCCATGATGATGAGGAAGGGCCCGGTGGGTCTTCATCCCCGTGGCAGCCAGGGCCGGCAGTTTTCTAACGGCGTGGGTCCCGAGCAGAGCAGTGGGGGGGTTTGGAGCCCGGGACCCCAGGGCGCTGGTGGGCACCCAGGGGTTTGCAGCAGCCCAAAAGTCCTGGCGGGGAAGGGAGCAGCCACCCTGCGATGCTCTGGGAGGTGGGAGAGGGCTTTGCCCGTGGCCTCCTGCTTTTTTTCTTTCCTCTTCGATGTGAATTTTCTCCATTTTTAAGAAGTGTGTTCCTCCAGCAAGCAAGCTAAAAAAAAATAACTATTACCCTTTGAGATTCAAGGGCGAGGGAATAGGAGGCCCAGAGCTAAGAGAAAAACAGAGAAACAGCGTGACCCCTTCTGGATGGGCCACATCTGGCTCGGGTCCGGCGGCAGGGACGCTGGCCTCCCTCCCCTGTCCCACCCCACCGGTGAGCAGGTCCTCGTGATCGGTCGCGGTGCACTTAGTGAGCTCTAATTCTCCTTTTCTCACTGCAAAGGAGCGGTTCTTCTTTGCCCAGCACCAGCGAGGTAATGAAAGTCAGGCTAATTTTTATTTTAGAAAAGCAATTTTCATAAATGGGGTTCCACTAATGGCTCATGATCACATATAAGCCCCACAGCAAATTATTCTTAATCCAGTTTGTCTGTGTTATGTTACCTGAGGGAAATAATATCAATCCTTTCTCTTTGCTAGCAAACTGTTCACCGGGACTTCTCCAATATATATTAATCCCATCATTTATCTTTGTCAACTGAGAACAAAAATAATTTGTGGGAGAGTAAACAGAAGAGCACACAAGACAGGAGCTCAGCGTTATTAAACAGCGGAAAGCAGGTGTTCACAAAACCCAGCTTATTTTTATTGCAAAAACTTGGGTAATTCTCCTCCTGCATCCGTGCATAGTAAACAAGAGTTTAGGGGGGGGGTCTAATATTTCAGAGGAAACTGAAATTTCACCGCTCCGGGAACAAGGCACAAACAGCAGAATATGCAGCCTTGCTGGGAAATTTGCTGGGGGCGAAGGGACGGGCTGGCTCCTCTTCTCCTGGCACACGGAGCGGGTGTCATTTCGGAAGAGGTGCTCGGTCCTGAGCCGGGCGACGGCAGGAGGATCCCCCCCTCCCCGCCCCGCCGAGGATCGCAGCAGGGCTTGGAGCTGGCAGCATTGGTTGCTCGAGCACCTTTTGGTGCCCCAGGGGTGACATCCCCATGTGCTGGGACCACTCCGAGACGGGGGCCAGGGAATGGGCCCCTCCCCGCCTGCCCTTTCCCCATCCTCATCCCACGTCTCCGGGTCCTGCTCAGAGGCCAAGCCCGTCCCCGGTACTTTGGTGACAGTGCTGGGTGCCAGCTTGCTGCAAACCCCTCCAGATCTCCCCAGGGACACAAGCTCTCGGCCTCCTCTCCTCCTCCAGCATCTTCCAAAGCATCACATCAGTGATGCATCTTCCAAAGCATCACATCAGTGGTGCATCTTCCAAAGCATCTTCCAAAGCATCACATCAGTGATGCATCTTCCAAAGGATCACATCACTTCTCAGTCAGCATCCATCCCATGGGTGCACCGAGATGCCGTGTTTGGGAGCTTTGTCTCATTTTCTCCCATGGGTGCTGTTTTCGCTGGCACGGTGGCTCTGAGTGACTGTTTCCAGTGGCTTTGGAGATAACTTGTTTGGGTTTCTGCAGGTTTTTTGGAGGACGAGATAACTTGTTTGGGTTTCTGCAGGTTTTTGGAGGAGGAAGCCCCGCCATTAGCAGCACGCCTCTAATTGGGGCTGCTGACCCACTCCGCGCTGCAGAAAGAGCTATTTTTTGTCTGGCTTAAATGGGGCTTTAAATAGAGCTTCATAATGAGCCTCATTACAGCAGGTACTCTGATGTCGCGGGGATTAAATTACCCTCGGCAGGTATTCCCCCCGGCCGCAGCCTGCCCCTGCGGCTGACAGCTCGCACGCCCGGGCACACCCGGCCAGGGGAGGACAGCCCCCATGTCCCCCCTCGCCCCATAAAGCACTGGCCAGGAATGAGCTTTCCCACGGGGCTGTCACCGGCGGTGTAGGGGAGCTGAGGGTGCTGTCAGGGCACGGGAGTTATGGGGTGCTGGGTGGCAGTGGGTCACACACCCCTCATTCACTGACGGGGACACACACCCCCCCTCCCCAAATAAATAAATTAAAAAGCGCCAGGCGTTCCTGGGGCATAAAGACGGCTTTATGAGACGGCAGCCCCTGTCAGCGCCTGCCATTAACTGCATGGGGGGGGCGGCCGAGCCGAGCACACGGCCAGCAGGGATACGTCTCCGCGGTGCCATTGGCTTGGGGACGCAGCAGGCACTTCGGGCAAGCAAATCCCAGAGCTCCCCCCTCCGACACTTTTTCTTTTCTTTATTTTTCCTGTCTCCAGGTCACGTTCACCCAAAACCTTGTAAAAGAAACCGTAACGCAAAACCGAAATGATCCCCTTCGGACCTCGCCGGCCGTTCCGTGCAGCTGGGAGGCGCAGTGCTCAGCACCGCACATATCCAGGCCCTTAAGAAATGGAGCGAAGAGAGATTTCTAAATGAAAACTCTTTGCCAAACCTTTATTACCATTTCTTTTTGCCAAAAAATGTTTTCTCCAGCTGTCAGCTCCTGTGGCCCAGGAGCCCGCCTGCTCGAAGCGGGGTGGCTGGAGGCAGAGCTGCCCAGCCGGGGTTCCCATGCAAGTCTGAGGTGTCCCTGGGCCACCTGGTGCCACCAGGCTGCAGGCCGGCGTTGGCATCCCTTCGCAAGGGCTGGGTGGCCCTGGGTGCTGGCACGAAGGGCATCACCTCAAGGACTGCAGCGCTGAAGCTGAGCATCCTTGCATGCCAAGGGCAAGGTCTCGAGGGAGACCAGGACACCATGAGTGGTGGCTCCGGCTTCCCGAGCAAACTGTTGAGCCCAGGCTCATCAGGTGGCTGAGATGTAAGAGGCAGCGGGCAGCTGCAGCTCCACGGACGGGGCTCAGTTGCTTCGTTGGCTTGGGCTCAGTTGCCTTGTTGGCTTGGGCTCAGTTGCCTCGTTGGCTTGGGGCGATGCTGTGCGCCCATCACTGGGGCCAAGCAGGATCATCCAATGCCCCTACGAAGGGGACCCTCTGAAAGTGCTGGTCCTTCGTCTTCAGAGTCACTAGGTGGCAACCTAAGGCATCCTTTGTGTTTGGAGAGGTCTTGTGGAAGATGGAAATGCCTCTGCTGCCGCCTCCGATCTGCTCCCTCTCCTTCACTTTTTTATTCTCATCCTGAATTACTGACAGACACCATAAAAACATCTCTTCCCCCATGTTCTTCAGCGGCCAGAGGTGGACAGCAGTTCTAGGTCTGCTTTATCCCAAGATTGCACCCAATAACGTGACAAAGGCAAGGAGGTGACCACGTGCTGCACAAAGTCCAGCGATGATGAGGTTTCAGAGACGAAAAAAGTGACTGAGGGTAATAAAGGGGGGGGAGCATCCTCGGCTGGGGTTGCTGGCAAAGGGGCTGGTGAGGCAACAAATGCTGGAAATCCCAGATTTGGGTCGTGTTGGGGAAGTCTGGGCGGCCTAATGGGAATTGCTGGTCGGGTGCACATTTTCAGGATGGTTTTGCCAGTTTTCCTTGCCCACATTTTGTGGGTTCTTTTTCAGGGCCTTTTCATAGAAATATCTGAAAATATTGATTTTTTTTTTCCTTTCTTTCTAAAAGAGGATGGATTTACTTTTTTTTTCCTAAAAGATGATGTTCTGCCCAGGAACACAGAGTTCATTGCGCATTTGCACCCATAACACGCAGCTGGGATTCGAAAGGAGAATGCTTTTCCCCAGAATTCCCCATCAGCATTGGCATAATCATCTCTCTCATCCCTGTAAGGGACAGTGGCTCCTTTTGGCTAAGCTGGGACATGGAGAAGTCCCCTCCAGCTCAAAAAGCAACCAGCTCTCTGCCGCCCCTTCCCACGGGGGAGAGATGCATCTCCATCGCTCAATAACCATCTGCTTACCCCGCCACCTCTCAGTGCTCAATCTGTCTGCTCCCATGACTTTTTTTTTCTCCCCCCCCCCCCAATTTCCCTATTTGAAACTTCAAATTTGTCCCGCCGTCACCTCGCCTGAGCAAAACACACAGAGCTGATCCACTGCGGAAGGCACGTGCTCTTCCCTTCATTCCCTCCTGCTACCCTCCCATTAACTTCTGCTGAGCATCGAGACTTTCTTCCCAAAAGACAGAGCCTCTTTGCAGCTCCCAGACCCCGGGCAGAAGGGGAGCACCCGTCTTTGGCCGTGGGAGGCAGGCGACCCCCTGCCCACCCCAGTACCGCCTGGCCAGGGAGCGAAATCACGGTCCCTTGGCATTGCCCGCCAGCGGGAGCTGAGCTGCTCCTTCCCTGAGAACCCGGCTGGAAAAACGTCCACTGGCTTCACCATGTCTCCAGGCAGAGAAAGGAATCCATTTACACCTTCCTCTTGTTTAATTTGGCTCCCAGCAGATCTGTTTTATAGGGCTGTCGACTCTGGGAACGGGGATTTTTCAGAGGTTTTATTCCCTCCAGATGTTCCGACTGTCTCTGGGAACCCCGTTCTGGTGTGGCGGTTGCACAGTGTCCTCCCTCGTCATGGGGTGTGATTAGGTAAGACAGCTTGCTCCTGGGTATAAACGCTGATCGCAAGTGAAAGGGAGGCGTGATCCAGTGCAAAAGCTGGGCACAAAGCTTTATGAGACCTCAGACGCTTCCCCTGTCCTCCGAACCACACTGAGAAGTCAAAATCTCAAAGGAAAAAGTCGGAGGGAACCGACAGCTTGAAAAGGTTTTCAGCTTCCACCAACGAAAGGTTCATTTTGAAAAGCTTAATTTGGCCTTCAGCCCCCTGAAAACACAATTAGGATGTTCACAGTAATTCAGATTTTAGAAAAAAATAGCTTGGACCAGTTGGTCTGAACACCCTTGCCATGCCCGTATTTACAGCAGCACAGCCAGGTATTGCCCGGGCTCGGGGGCCACTCAGGTCAGCCCATGAGGAATAACCATCCCAAGGAGCACAACGACTCCATGCCTTTGCCCTGGCATGCTCTGCTGTTTTTTTTTTATCAGCCTTCATTTCCCGGAGGAGCCGATGCTCCGTGCTGGTGGGATGAGGGGGTTTGCCCCCAGGAGATGTGATGGCTCAATGGCAGAGCTAGGAACAACACCCAGCATCGCTCCAGCTTTCTGCTGGACCGTGATGTCCAAGCCATGCCCGCACTCGTTGTCCCACCGACACGGTTAAAGCCAGTCTCTTGCTCGTGCCCCCGGTTCGTGCCTCAGTGGCCAGTGCTCCTGGCCAAACCCAAGCCCCGGTGTAGACAAGACGAGGCCCAACCGGAGCCGAGTGCTCGGGCCAGAGAAAACAGCCTTTGCTGGAGCATGGGGAGAGAATGGCCATTTATGGGTTTCAGGCTACAGAAACATGATCTTCTACTGGGTTTATAATGTGGAAATAGCCCGAAAAGACTGGGGCTCTCAGAGTGGGCATTTGGCTTTCGGACAAAGAACCCCACACATCATTACTTTGGCTTTGGTTCTTCCCCCGATACAGAGGGCTGCTTTCTTAGCACGGCTCTTGCTCCGGGACGGCCACCTCAACGTCCTGACCACTGTCCAGTTTCTCACAGCAATCAAGTGGCGAGAGCGAAGAGGATTTGGTCTGGTATTGGCCAAATGCCTCTTCGGCTTCGTTTCTTGGTTGCTTAATGATGGTTCCCTCCCAGGCAAGCGGAGGAAGAGCGTAATAGGTAAGATCCCCCCATGTTCTCTCTGCCTTAGACTTTGATCATGCCTAGCTGGAGTTTCTAAGTCTTGCAGCCTTCACCCCTGGGTCTTGACTCCTTCCATGCAGTCCAGGTTAGGAAAAGGCATGAAAGACCACGGCCAGGTCTTCATCTGCTGATGGGGTAGAGGGTCCCCTGGTCTGATGGAGACAGTCTCGCTCCTGGCTGCTGTTAGGTGGGAGCTCAGCACCCTGCAGGAGCACATCGATGCTGGGACCTGCAGATCTGCATCCTCGCCCAGCAGCTTAGAATCACAGAATCACAGAATCGTTTGGGTTGGAAAAGCCCTTTAAGATCATCAAGCCCAACCGTTCCCCCACCCCTGCCATCCCACCCCCAAACCCTGTCTCTAAGCACGCATCTGCCCGGCTGTTAAATCCCCCCAGGGGTGGGAACTCAACCCCTTCCCTGGGCAGCCCCTTCCCGTGCCGGACAGCCCTTTGGGGAAGGAATTTTTCCCAATGTCCAACCTAACCCTGCCCAGCTTCTCCCGGCTCTCAGACACCTGCAGCAGTGGAGCGAGGTCTCTGCTCCTCCCCAGCGCTCCCCTGCTCTCTTTAGACCGCAAACGAGAGACGCCACCCCCCCAGCAGAGGCGAGGACCATCGGCCATAGGAGATGAAAGCTGGCAGCAAACAGGGTCCCTTTGTGGAAGCGGAGTTGAATATTCCTGGGTTTGGATCAGTTTGCTCATTAACGAGCTGGAGCTTGGGTTTGGTGATACCGTATGCTTGCTCGTTCAGTGTCACCCAATCTTTCTCCTGCTGCTGCGGCATGAATATTTCTGTTTCCCTTCCCTGTACAGACCTGACTCCATACCTCAAAGAACTATTTATTTTATAGGTGTTTTTTTTTTTCCAGGCAGGTCACTGAAAAATATTCCCGAGGAGTTGTGCCAGGTTTCGATCACCAACCCCCGAAGCAGAAGCACGGAGAGCAGCCATGGGACAATATAAAGGACGTGCCAGAGCCCGGCAAGGTTGGACAAAGCCCAGGCCGTGCTGTCCTGAAGAGCTGGGACGTCCAGGTCCCGGGCTGGACCAGAGCAGGGCTACTGAGCTCAGTGGAGGAGCCCCCCCGTCGGCAAGGGGCAATCTGGTTGGTACGGGCTCTGCGCTCCCAAGGCTGCACCCACTCCTTTCAGCAGCAACGTTAGCGGGGAGGGGGGGCTCAGCTCCCGGGATGCAAATAGCAAGGTTTGTCATCTTCTGAGGGTGCTGGTTTTCATCAGAACCACATCACGGGGCAGGCTTGCTGAGCGAAGGCTTCTCATCGCCCTCTTTAGCTTTGGGGAGAGTTCAAGTCACTGGTAGCTGGGTTAATCAAGAGCTGGCCAAGACCTTAAAGTGGTTCAGTTTTGCTTTGTGCATTCCTATTTATCTGACCTCAAAATACCGGCGCGTGCGTGTATGGCATTGACTGTTGTCAAACCGTTGGGTTCGCAGGACCACGCAGTCCCGGGGCCCCTCTGCTCCTGTCTCCCGACGCACCGCTTCCACCGGGGTTTGGGGCCAGGTTTTGGGCAGGGACGCAGGCGCTACCCTGGGGGGCTTTGTGGGGCAGCATCATGTTCCCTGACGGCCTGCAGGGAGCCGGCCAGCTGCTCGCGGCGCAGCCGAAACCCTTTCGCCGAGGCTTCCCGATGGCTCAAACTCCCGTCCAATTTGGAAGCCAGCAGCTGCAGGTTACGTTTTTCAGAAATCCAGATCTTCTGCATGGCTAAATAGGGGGGGAACGCCCAAATATGCACCACGAAGGTGGCGGCTGCCTTACCAAGCTGCGGTGCGCAATGGGGCTGTGGCACAACACACGGGGCAGGGGGCTGAGAGCCTCGTGGCCACCTTATTTGTATTTTTGGCACTTTTATTGCAGCCCGTTTGGCTGGTGGGAAGGCTTAGAGGGAGCCCAGGAGGAACCCCTGGGAGCAGGCGAGATCCAGAAAGCCCAGCCCGCAAGGGGAGCTCCCGTCCGCCAGTGCTGTTTCCCCAGTGAGCTGAAAAAAGACGGGAAAGACACGTGAGAAATTATTCCTGGTGGGCTCAGGAGCATTGCCCCCTTCTCCCATCGCTCCTGCAAGGATGGTAACCCTGTACTGAGGTGGGAAAAGTTATATCCAGAGCTAAAATAACCCACGCAGAGTGCGGGGGCTGCTGCCCGCTGAACCCCCCCCAGCCGGCTGCTCCTGGGCGCCTGTGCAGCAGCCCGGCCCCACCAGGCATTTCGGGGCTCGGGGTTTCATATGAGCTTCATTAGCTTCAGACCAGTTTTATTTCCCTTTGAATTTGGGAGATGGAATAGAACGCGATAAGCAGAATACCGGAAAGCCTTGCGGCGGGAGGAAAAACACTGGGAAGAAGCGGAGTGGAGGGTAATGAAACAGCTCGCGGGCGTGAGCACCAGCCCCAAACCCAAACCAGCCCCAAACCCAAACCAGCCCCATCCCCAGAGCCGGCTGAGGCTTCCCAGGGCCTCTGCTCTCCAGATCGCTCCCTCCTGCGGAAAGCATTCGGGGGGGGGGGGCTCGCTGGGGTTCAGAGTTTAGGGGGAGCCCCCTTCCCTGGGGCAGTGTCCCAAGCTCCTGGGCTGCCCCAACACCCTGCAGATGGGGACAGCGGGGTGGGACCTCTGTCACCGCGTCCCTGCCTGGGAAGGCTGCGGGAGCAAGGTGGGTACGTGTGATGCCCCTCCCCGGACACCTCCCGCCTGTTCCTTGGGTTAGAGGTATTTTGGGGGATGTTTTTGGCCACCCTCAGCTTTATCTCTTTGCCCTAAGTTTGCCCAGCCTCTCCTGGAAGCTGCATGAGGCTTCAGCAGCTGCAACGCCCGAGAGTCGCGGGTCCCCTTGGGTCTGCCTGAGGTTGGGTCACCTCTGCGGTGGCTTCCCTGGTGCCTGGTGCTCGGGCTGAGCTCGGGCTGCCCCCCCCCCAGCCCCTCCGAAGGCACCAGGCACCTCAGACACCTCAGGCGTCAGCTCCCCTGGCTCCTTCACTTGCACCGCACGGTCCGGGGGTTCTTTGGGGCCAGGAATTAGGGACGCGCCTGCCAGAGCCGTGCGTCCTTTGGCCAGGCAGCTAACAAATCCTGGGGGCGATGAGCTCCGGGCTTCTCCCCACTCCCAAGCCTGTAGGTTCAGGCGCTCTGAATCATATTCCTCAGCGCCAAAGCGAAAAAGATGTGTCCTGTCCTTGGCCAGAGAGAGAATGAAAATGAAAAAAAAAAAAAAAAAAAAAAAAAAAAAAAAGCCGGTGATGTGCCAGAACTTTTACTTTTTATTAAAAACTTAAGTGCGGATGACGAGGAACCCACCTGTTTTTGATTTTTTTAATAAAAAGTCAAATAATCCCCACAAACAATTCCTTTGCAATGGTTTCAATATCGGAACCATAAAGATGAACTTTAAAGGCGCTTGTAAAAGAAAGAATATTACAATAATTTTAGTGCAAAACTCCAATATCATATTTTCTTTTATTTGAAGGAAAAGGGGGAATGTAGAGAGGATTTCTTTTTTTTTTCTTGCTCAGGATGCAGCAGTTTCAGATAATCTATTTACTTATGAGAAGGGAAAAGAGGGGGGGAGGAGGAGGAGCGGGAGGCCGGGGGTGCGGGCAGCTGCTGAGCGGGGGGTGCCCTGGGGGGGAGGCACGCAGCCTGCCTCGCGCCGGCAGCATCCTCTCCCTCGCTGAAATTAGGACCTGCACCCCTGGCTTCCCCGCGACCGGCCGGTGTCTAATTAGGGCCGTGCTCCTTGTGGGGCGGAACGGCTGTGCCTCGCCTTCCCACCGCCGTGGAGTGCCTTGGTATTTGGAGGTGCTCTGGTTCAGTAAATGGGGCTCGAAGTCGCTGGGGGAGAGGGGTCCGGGGGGGCGCGGTGCTCACCGCCCTCTCCCGAGCAGGGCAGGCGAGAAAGCCGAGCGGCTTGGAATTCCTCCCTAAGCTCCAATCAGCCCCAAACGCACCCCAGCTCCCCATAAAAGCACAGTCCTATTGCTCCTTAAAAAATAAAAAATAAAGGAAAATAAATTCCTAACACTCAGCGGAGACGGCCTTACCCTCAGCTGAGTTTTTCCCCCCAGCATGCCAGAAATGTCACCAAATTTCTTGGGGAGCTTTGTGCACAGGGGATGCTCAGACCCCGCAACCACGGATGCCACCGGCCGGTCGGAGACTGGGATGAGCTCTGCCGAGGGCAGGGAGCAGGAGCTCTGGGGGCTGCGGGAGCCGCTTTGCCGGTGGGGCAGCCGGCCTTACCCCGATATCAGAATTTTAAAACATATGAGAAGCGATAAAGTAAACTTTAATCTCCTTTAAAAGGTATTTCGAACCGGGGAATTAAAGCTGGTGAGGATTAGGAGGCGGTCAAGGAGCGCGTTTCAAAAGCACTGGAAATCCGAGGGTTTAAAATATATTAGCAAACAGAAGCGACGCTTTGGAAAAGCTGTGCGGGAGGGAGCGGAGCCGGGCGCGAGCAGCAGCCGGGTGCTGGGGACCGGGCGCTGGGCTTGGGGCTTGGGCAGCCGCGGCACCGCGCGGAAAGGGAGCAGCGACAACGTGGGCTTCAGCGGGGCAGGAATTCGGGCAGGAAGTCGGGCAGGAACAGGAAAGCGAGCCTGAACCAAGCGGCGTGAGCAGAGACGCAAGGCTGCCGGTAAAACGTGTCTTTGGCAGCGGTGGCAGAGGGCTCCTTGCCCTTTCATTCCCCAGCTCTCTAATTTATTTTAATTTTTATTTTTCCCCTATCCTGTACTGGTTTAGCCACCCCGATTTCCTGATTCCATCTGGGCAAAAGCAACACTCGCACGGGAATTCCCCCCACCAGGAGCCAGGCTGAAGGCATCTTCAGGCAGAGGCTCGCTCGGCTGGGGCAAATTCCCCCACTCCCGGAGTCACGGGACAGCGTCTGAGCTCCTGCCACCGGGCACGGCGACGCTTCCCACCCTATGGGTTGTGCAGGAAATTCTGGAAATCATTGAGGATGACAAGCACAAATTTTGCCAATGTGATTTATGCATCTGTATATATTTATTTATTTTGAAATCCTCCTGATCTTCAGCCCTCCCCAATGGGTTTGGCTGCCCCAAAGGTGTCAGCGGGGAGGAAGGCTGCCGCTCCAGCGGTGATGGTAACGAACTGCCTGCACCTTCTCACGCCTCCAACCTGCCCAGGCACCTGCCTTGCCCCTCCAGCAGCAAATGCATCCAGCCCACCAAAAATCATTCCATTAGGGACCCCGCAGAGACGTGTGGGCAAGCAGGGGGAGCCCGGCCCCACTGCAGCGGAGCCCGCTGCCACGGAGGAGCAGGGTCTCTCCCCCCCAGCCCCTCTCTGCTGGCCACTTGTCCAAATAGTCGTAAATCACCAGCAAATTCCTGGGTCTGCTGGGGGGGTCTGGGCTTCAAAGGCAGCCAGGGGGCAAACAGGAACCTTTCATTAACTGTGGGAAAAGCCTCCCCGCACCTTGGACAGGGTGAAAAGTCCTCGCCGGGTATTTGAAGCGGTGAAAAAACAGGTGGGGGGAACCTAAAGAAGGGTACGCGCGATGTGGGGATCTGCTTGTCTGGGCTCTGGTCTGGTCGGCAGCGCCCATCGCTCGTGGGCGATGGCAGGGCGAGGGCGCCGGGGCGCCGCGTTGCTGGTGCCGTCTGATGGGCTTGCACCCAAGGAGGCGGGCAGCTTGCCAAGCTGCCCATCCTTGCTTTCTCACCCAAGGTTCTTCCTCCTTGATTTTCATTTTCGTATCCGGCTTTTTACTGCGGGCAGAGGCAACACAAGCTTTAACGGGAGCCTTAACGGCGCAGGGGCGACGCGGCGCCGTCAGCTGGGATTGCCATTTCCTTCCAGCGTGACCCCAGCGTCCGACGCTTGACTTTCCAGGAATCAAGGTGAAGGAGAACAAACCCAGAGCGGGAAAACAAAACACTCAGCAAGCCACTGGGCTTTGGGAAACTCATCCGTGGGCGGCCTGCTAGAGCCAAGCCTGGGCGAGGGGGGGCCACCAGCACAAAGCGGAGAAAGGGAAAGGAAAATGTTGGCAAGCAGATGATTTTCCATGTGGTGCAGGGTCCCTGGTTCGCTACACACAGATGGAATGATCGTGGTGTCAGGAGGGGCGGTACGGGGAGCGGCTTCACCCAGGGGTGGGCTGCCCGCGCCCCCGGGGTGCGTCCTGGGCTGCAGCACCTCGGTGTGCCCGGGAGGCTTGGACCTCGTCCCTGCCAAGGAGCGTGGGGGCACCTTTGTCAGCTGTATCCCCAGGACCCCCCCCTGGAGCGGCTGAATGGTGATGGGGAGGGACTGGCTGTCGCCCGCCTGCATCCCCGGGGTGGCTGCACCACCCAGGGCAACCCCCCCCCCAACAGCCCCTCCTCCATATGGTGACCCCAAATATATATTGTCCTGTCTCTGTACTCCAGGTACCCCTATACCCCTGCTGCCTCTTTTGAGCTAAGAAATAAAGTCAATAAGAACCTGAGAGGAAGGAAAACTTAAAAAGGAGAACAAAAATCAGTGTCTTTCCCAAAAGGCTGAACTCTAACCGCGGTGCCTGCTCCCCACCATGTACAGCGAAGGGATTTCCCCAACCCCCCCGGTACACAAGCGCTTTGGATGTGGCAGGTCTGGCGTGAGCCGAGCCCAGGGCGCAGTGCTGCCTGCGGCTGCACCGCACGGGGCTGGGAGCAGCTCAGCACCTGCAGGCACAGACTGCGGCCAGCACCTGCGCTGCTCCGGGCCGGGACCGATGCCGTCCCCCCCAAGCTCCCAGCCGCTGGGGGTTAGTCTGGGTTTAGGGAAAGGCTCAGGCTCATCAAACTCCCCTGGGCACAACCCAGCCTAAGTGTCAGGAAAGGGGTTAAGCCTCCCACTCACCTCACCTGTACCGAATTAGCACCTTGTGCCAGGCTGACCCTGGAATCTACTTAAACCCTCCCCAAGGTGCTCCCTGCTTGCTGTCTGTCCTAATGCTGCCGGTTGTCCTTCCTGAGGCTGGCTGCCCTCCTGCCTTGCAACACTGGGGCTCAGCTGTGCTGCCTCTGGTCCCAAAGCAAGGTGTGATAGAGCTCCAAAGCCACCAGTGGTGGTGGTGGCTCGGCAGGAGGAAAGGTTTTGCAGAAGATGATGCTGAAGCAGAGCTCAAGCAAAGGTAAGATGTGAAGATACAGGAGAAGGGAGAAGGGCTGCTGCAAAATGTCCAGCGGCTGGGCTGCTGTGTGTGGTCTGGCTGGCTAAGGGAGTCTGAGTGTGGCTTTCTGGGGCAGCAGAAACTGGTGCTGGCTGAGGGGAGCAAAGCCACCACGCTCCTCCACTGAAGCTGGTCTTGCCTCCAAAAAACAGCATTGAGGAGCTGCCGGCTGGATAGCTGTGGGGGCTGCAGCTCCCTGTGTGGGTGCATGTACAGGCGTCGATGCCGGCGTTGCTCCACGTTGGGAGGAGCTGGGCAGGTTGCTCCTGCGGTGGGCAGGGAGGGGAGATGTGTTGTTAAACTGCAGGGCTTCATGTGTTGGTCCGGGTGGGACCAAAGGGCTGGCCTGCCTTAGCCAGAGCCCCCCTTCTGCCCTGCCTCCAGCAAGCGGGCGCCCCTGCAGCACAAGCCCCTGACGTTCAGGAGGGGCTGCAGGCTTTTGCCTTGCAGGTGGCAGGGCTTACCCTGTCCCCTCTTCCTCCCAGGGCCCCTTTTGCAAAGCACTTGGGTACCTGCCCGTTCCCAGTAGCATCCGGAGGGCGCAGGGATGCGGTGGGGACACTGGGAGTGCCTGGAGGGCATCGGCGCAGCCCTGCAAAGGGCCTGGGGTCTGGCTGGAGCTGAGGGACACTGCTGTGACCTTCCTCCCCTCCCTGCCACCCACCCGGGGCTGACCTGGAGGGACAAGGCCACCACGAGCCTCTGGAAATCCTGCAGCACCATGCACGGTGCTCCCGGGTTTCGGCTTGTTTTCATTAGCGAGCAGCGGTGCCGTGGGTCTGCCTGCTATCTTTTGATTCGGGAAATAAGGCACGGTGACTTGCGCTGAGTTTTTGGAAGCTGGCCCAGGGTGTCCAGAGGCCCCAGCTCCCAGATGCAGTGCTGTGCGGTGCAATGGCGTGGATTTGAGCAGAACCCTCTGCTCTGAGCAGCCTGCAGCCCTGTGTGCTTGCACACGCGTGTGTCAGGGCCCCGGTTCCCGCAGCTCAGCTCTGCCGCTGCCTCGCGTTTCCCCCCGCCTTGGGGGATTTGGCCCTTGTTGGGGGGAAAAGCATGGGGCAAAGCCCAGCCTCAGCTGCCGAGGCGCCCCTGCCCGGCGGATGGACGTCGTGGCTTGGCCACTGCCTGCAGCAGGCAGGCGCAGTGAGACGCCACCCTTGGGTGGCAGGAGTAAGGAAACCCCATTCCATGGAGATTTTGTGGCTCTGGAGGGATGGGGAGAGGAATCGCAGGCTGGTTTTCCTCTCCCTCCAGCAAATCCGTGTGATAGCTCCGCGTGAGAAAGACGGGGTGTGCTGGGGTTAATGGGAATGGTGTGGGTGCTGTCGGCTCTCTGGGATGTGCACTGAGCACCCAGCTGGAGCAGGCATGGAGCGTCCCTTCCCTTGCAGTGGGAGCACTAACAGGGTCTCCCTTCCCTGCAGAATTGCTGGGTTTCATTTGATACCCCCCTAATTTGTTGAGCTCTAATTCTCTTTGCTGCCTGGCTGGGACTGAGCAGCAGACTGAAAAGCTTCGGGGGGAGACTTTGGTTTCGGTGGAGAGAGGTACACTTGAGAGATTACACAAACCTCATTTCTCTGGGAAGCCAGGCTGAAAACCCACAATACTTATTTGCTTAGAAAATAAACCACTCCAATCCATCAACTGTCTGCGCATAGGCGGGACGGTCACTGTTTAGCCAAATAACTGTAATTTTCCCTTTTCTGTCCTTCCAAAGTGACTCTTGGAGGCTTGGACCTCAAGCAGCCTGCAAAATGCAGCTGCCAAAAAAGCTCGGCACATGTGGGCGCTGTTCCTTATGTTACAGCTGGGCGCTTCTGTGTCAAGGAGCTCCCAGCTCTGGGAAATCGGGCAATTGGGATCATTATTCCTGAGTGTTTAGCTCCAGCTCGGGGGGCTGAGCTGCCTGGAAGAGGGTTGGGGGGGGCACGGCAGGGTGGCAGCGCCCTGTCCACAGGGTTTGCACCTGAGAGGGGTGCTTAATGTGCAGGTATGGCACGATCCCGTGGGATTTGTTCAGCTGGGAGCAGGGCCATGTGGTGGGGCTGAGCTAGATGCCCCGGGGGGGAAGGGGCGGCCCGGGCCAGGGGGAATCGCTTCTCAGGGCTCACCCAGCTCCTGCTGCTGACCCTCTGTGCGCAAATTAATTCAACTTGATTGAGCATGGATGTACCTGCGCAGGCTTCTAGCTTCCCATTAAACACCTCGTGCAGTAAATGTTGGGAAGATGATGCAAAGTGTCTTAAAAACCCACGAACAAACCCAATGATATCGGTTTGAATGCAGTGGGGACAGCAACTTTGGGACTTTGCTTGAGGCTCATGGTTCTGATTGCTCCCTGGAAAGGAACGGGCGCTTCCCCTGGGGCTTGTGGCAGCTTTGCCTTGCTCTAAGGCCCGGCATGAAGGGGAGCCTTGCCTGGCAGGGGGAGAAGGGTTTCAGCAGGACAGGTTTGGAGAGGAGCCGGACTCAGCTCTGCCACCTCCTGGCTGATGAACTTGACCCACAGCCTTGCGCCGAGGTCTTGCTGTCCATCCGCAGTTTCTGACCTTGCTTGCGCAGGGTTAGCCCTGTCCTGCTCCGGTGGCAACTGGCTTATTGCTGACCCCAGCTCTGGGCCCAGCCAGCCCCCGGGCAAGAGCCGTGGCAGCTCCCCAAATACCACAGAAAATTTTCTTTTGGTTCTATTCTAGGGGTCAGGCCCCCCAGATTTAGGTGCTTGAACTCTTATGTGCCTAAGAGATGCATTGGATCTCACCCCAGACTGGGAAGGTTAAAGGGGCTCCCCCCCAGTGCTCCTCTGACTTTATGCACTTGTAATATTCCAGGTCACTTTCTGGTCCCCGATGACTTCATTTGTATTTTGCATTTGGTTCAGAGCTTGCAGGCTGTTAATGTTATTGGCAAAGGAGTAAATAAAAGGTAAATGGTGCCTGTGTTCTAAAAATAAAAGCCACGCTGTTAAAAAACTATATAGGCACCCCAAAATCCAAGTTCCTTTGGGTTTGCCTGTGCAGAGGCTGAAGCTTTGCCTGGCCCCCTGCTCCCGTGCTGCGTTCCGTACCGCTCCTGGCTTGCCCGATTTAAGCGCAGTTATTCCTTAGCCCGGGGCAGCTGGTTAATGGCAGCGTGGGCTCAGGCTCTCCCCGCCGTTGGAGGCGGAATGTCTCTGGCTCTGGAGCCGGGATTAGGGTTTGCTATAGTCCCGCCTGGTAGGAAACCTCCCGCCTGGCAGCTTCCACCACCCTGCTTGGCTGCAGGCGTGGAAGTCGCCTCTGTTATTGCTGCCACCGAGAGTGGAGGGCATTTGCCATACGGCTGCTGAAGGGACCCAAGAGGCTCCCCTTCTTTAAAAGGAAGAAAAAAGGAGGGGGGGTGTGTGTGTCTTAAAGTGCAAGTCTGGCAAGAGACTTGAAAACAAGGCAAATAAAAATAAGTGCTCCTCTTGGCAAAGCAGTCTATTAAAGTTTCCATTTACCAGCTTCAGCCCTTCATTAGGGCTAATGGAGACAAAACCATCCCAGTGGCTTTTTTTGCTCCCCTGTTTGGTGTGTTTGTAGGCTTTTTTGTTATTAGATCCCCCCTCCGCAGTACTAAAACCCCCATTTTCCCCGTGTGGAGCTCCCTTGGTGCTAAGGGTGGGATGCGGCCCAGCGCCGGCAGTGGCTAACTTGCCACTGATCTCAAAAAAGTTGGGATTTCACCCAAAACAGGATTCTATATTCTCTGGAGTTTGCAGGCAGGAACTCATATGTGTGTATATATATATATAAAGCTTAGAGCTGGCATCGGCATGTTGCAGCTTCATCTGTATTCCTGAGGCCTTTCAGGACATGGTGAGGTGCAGCAATGCCCACGCGCCCTCGCTCCCAGCCTCCGCCAGTTAGGCTCGCGTGCTCTGAGTGGGCTCTCCGGCACCGGGCGCTGCGGGGAGAGCAGCTCAGCTCCCGCTCCAGCAGAGCTGACAGGGCTGTCATCACCCAGCCTGAGGGCTGGAGCGTTTCTGGATGCTCAGGGTTGGGTGGTGGCTTTCACTGGGGAGTGGGGGGGAGATGGAGTGATCTGCCTTGTGCTCTGTCACGCAGCCAGATTTCCATTCAGCCCAAGGGATATCGCTCATATTTACCTTGAGAACCTCATATACCGGAGTAGAAGAAAAACATGCCTTTGCCCGTTGTCCCAGATGGAGCAGATAACTGTTTGCAGTTTGCAAAGCTGGACCCTTGTTTTCCCCTTGATCCTAATGCTCGGAGGAGCAGGCTGGGGCGCGCGGCGCGAGCGCGCCTGCGGGGTCCGTGTCAGAGCTGGGCTGTGAAACAAGAGCTGCCTCGGAAAGCCTGGGGCTTTAACCACAAACTCGGGCTCTCCAGCAGACTGTTCCTCCTCCTCGTGCCCAAACCCCATCCAAGTGTCTGGAGCGGCTGAACATCTGGTATCAACTGCTCATCCCAGCACTGGGTTTTGGGAAAGAGAGTCGAAACCACTGGAGTAGTCATATCCTAAGCAGATGAGTTTATCCCCCTAACTGACCGCTTCGTTCCCATTTCTTCTGTGTTTCTCACTCCTTTGCTCTCTCTCCTCTTCCAGGAGCAGCCAAGCAACATTTTTGAACAACTGGGGCTTCGTGCTGGACAACAGGGAGGCGAGGGTCGCTGCTGGAGGTACAGCCCTTACGGAGGTCAGGTAAGGTTTTATCTCTCATGCCTTTGCCACCGCTGTTGTCTTTGTACTGCGTTAAAAAAATAGCTCGGGCTCGGAGCGGTGGTTGGTTCAGCCCAGCGTCCCATGGCTGATACTGGTCAGTAATAAAAAATTGGGGGCTACGCATAAGAGATGGGCTCCAGGGGCTCCTCTTCTGCAGCTCTGCACCGCGGGGCACGGGCAGGAGCTGCTGCTCTCCTGTGCCTCGGGCTGGCCATATCAGCCCCCTGGGGTCCCGGAGCAGTGGGGGGGTCTGAGCTGGCCCCCCCAGCCTCTGGGCACACGTGCTCCTTGCCTCTTCAGCTGCAAAGCCCCACGGCCGTGGTCTGCAGGTTGGAGCTGTGCAAGGGCTGGTGCCTGAGCTGGGTCTGTCCTGGTGTGCGGACAGCGGCACCGCGCGAGGCCGGTGCCACCAGCACCCAGACCCTGTGCAGAGCCTGAGATGGGCAACGGCTTGAAGGGATAACGGGAAAGCTGGGATGTGACCATATGGCTGGCAGGGTCACCTCCGTCTGGTGGCGACTTCTGCATCTTGGTGGTGTTCACCCCGGATCGGAGCGGAAGGTCGAGGCATGTGTTGGTGCAGGACGCTCACAGCTGGGTTTGCTATAGGATGTATTATTACGCTAAACAAAATAGCTTAGAGTATTCAAGCTGTTTGGGCTCAAAGTGGGGTTTCTAAGTGAAATATTTCATTTTAAAATATCTTCTTGTAAAATAAAGAAAAACATGGTTGCGGTCAGGTTTTCCCTGCCGAGAGCTCGATCCTGATGGGACTGCCCGTTCTGATAAAAAACATTTTGCAGCGGAAGGCGTCTCGCCAGCTGGCCTGTCGGGAAACACCGCTCTGCGCTCCGTGGGCGCAGGCTGCTTCAGCCTTAGGTCACGCTGCGTGTTCCGGACACAAGCGTTTCCGTACGCAGGCCGTGCCACGCGTGCTTCGTCTTAGCGAGCCAGAAGGGTTTGAGTGCTGGCTGGTGCCTGTTGTGCAAACGCACTTCCACGTCATAGTGAATGTTATTGTGAGGGTGATGAGGATCAAATAAGAATTAAAATTTTGCCTTGATTTTTTTTTTTTTTCCCTTATATACCTTGCTTTGAAATGGGTGCCATCCCGGCTTCAGTCTGAGGTTTGGGTATCTCCATCCATGGGCTTCAAAGGAAGAAGGTGGGAAAACAGCTCTGCTAAAATCTGCCTTAGGCTTTCTGTGGACTTTTATGGGGCCAGGATTTCACCCTCTGGGGTGAGGCCATGCGAGCAGCTCATCCCGGGCATCACTTTCACGGTGGGAGTTCCACTGCTGCTTCGCTTCCACCCTTATTAAAGCTGAGGCTTGACTGCATCCTGCCTGGAGCCCTGCGAGCCCAGGTTCTTGGTTTCTCCTGCCTGGGGCTTCCTCCCGGTGAAGTTTTGCCAGCAAACAGCCAAGCAGGGGGGAAATGAGGTGGCGTGAGGGTTGCGGTGCTGTCAGGTGGTTCTTTTTTGGGTGGTGGGTGTTGTAGCGCTGAGCTGTGGGAGGCTCAACTAGATGCTTGCCTGAAGGAGCAGATTTACCTGTGGGGTACCAGGGTGGAATCATAGAATCATAGAACGTTTTGGGTTGGAAGGGACCCCTAGAGGTCATCTAGTCCAACCTCAGTGACCCTGTCCTCATTTACTGGTCAGGGACCAGTATGTTGGTGTGAGTCCTGCAGCCTTTGTATGGCATCCCAGCCCTGCCCAGTGACCCGGAGCAAGCAAGCTCCAAGCTAAGGGCAGGCACAGGACTGCATTGCTCTACCAGTGACTCCCTTCCCAAACCAAGGACAAATCTTGACACTGAGACTGGAAGACCTCAGAAAGACACCAGTAAAAACCCAACCAACAAACTCTCCCCACATTAGTGTCCCAGTGCAGATGCTTCAGCCTCCAGGGGGGAGAGGATGAAACTTTTTATTGAGAATGGAATGAAAACCACGATCTGGGCAGAAAGTGTGGCTGAGAGGATGAAGAGTGATTTGGAAGGCAAGATTCACCGGTGCCTCTCTTGGAAACCAGTTTTTATTTAACTTGAAAAACATGCCAATAACAGAAAGCATAACTCATCTCGTGAACGTTATGGTTGGCCGTAAAAGAGAATACAGAAAATTTTCCTACTCAAGCTGAAATGTTTTTCTTTTAATTCCTTGGTATTCTCTCCGCAGCGCTATAAACCCTAACTCATGTCTTGGCTAGGGCTGCCGGGCCTCGCGCTGCTCAGCAGATCAGGCTCCGCTTTCAAAATGGTTGAGGTTTCCAGTCGCACACCTTGCATGGCGTTAAACCCTGCCAGATGTCCCCTGGCTTCCCTTGCCTTTATGAGACCCCTGGCTTAGGGGAAAGGCGAAGGGGAAGACTGGAAGGTAGAGAGCTAGCTCAGTGGGGTTTAACTGCTGTGTGTTGTTTTAAATATCCTTTTAAAAAAAAAAAAACTAATGCTGTAAACCGAGCCAGGTTCCATGTTCAGGGGATCGCAGATGTCATTTATTTGCTTTCCAGGTAGTTCTCATAGACCGTACAGTTCCGGCTGTGATTTAGTGTCGCGGGGCTAAACGGAACCGTATGCAATTAGCCATTGGGCAATATAATTGGGGGTTGGACTAGATGACCTCTAGGGGTCCCTTCCAACCCAAAACATTCTATGATTCTATGATAATGATGGGGATTTCAAAGCATGTGGACCTTCCCCCTGTTTTTGGTCGGAAACTGCTTCCTCTGAAGGTCCTTTATGGTCTCAGAGCTGCGTAACCCATCGGCCTCACCTTGCCCTGGGCCCCCACCTCATGGCAAAGGTGTCTCTGCAGACCCCGGGCTTGGGGCCGGGCTCCTGTGCCCATCACCTCCTGGTCGGACTTTGCACCCTGTTGGACATGTTGCCATCTCGGGCGTTGTTTTCGGCTCTGAAATAGTGTGAAACAAATGCTTTGGAAACTTCCCAGGCAGAGAATGAAAACAAACAGGATCCCAGTTATGTTTTCATTCTGGGGTCTTGAAACTGGCAGCATCATCGTGGGGTTTTTCTTTTTCTTGCTTTCTTCAAACAGTTTCGTATCAGGCTGTTGCTTCCACGGGAGCATCTACTCCCTTTGGTGAGAGACTTTAATTCTGTGAAAACTGCCTGGTTTCCTGAAAATAGGCTCTGACCCACACTTTGCAGTCCATGCCACGTACAATATGTGACGCAGTTATGGGTATGTTGAGTAGAACTCCAATGCCCTGGGCAAATAAACCCAGGCGTTATTGTGGCTCGCTTGCCGGGCGGGCGGTAGCAGCATGCTATTGCCAAAGCCGAAAGCTTGGACGCTTGCTGTACACGTCAACGGGGCTGATTCTGCAGACTCATCATAAATCTTTACAATCACATGTGGCTGAGTTATAAATATCTGCAAAGAGAGAGTGGGGGGGGGAAGCAACCAGCCTGGAGAAAGGTGTCTTCAGGGTTTGGTACTGGCTTGGAGCATTTGGAAGTGTTTTTGAGACGCTATCCTTTTGTTAGCGGGAACTCTGTATTTTAGAGAGTGGAGGGGAATTATCCTGGCAACCTCGTGACCCTGGGAATGCTGGCAAACAGCCCGAAGAATCAACTAAACACAATCCCTAATGCTTCAAAACATAAACTCTTTTCATTCTCGTTAGGCGAAGAAGTCTCTCCAATGCTCCTAGTCTGACAGCCAGGAGGTTGAGCCCCCGGAGAAGCAGAATTTTGACAGCCCCAGTGCCCTCTCCCTCCCCAGCCTGGGTTCTCCTGCGCCCAGCGACAGGTTGCTGCTGCCGCCAGCCCTTGTCCCATCCTCGCTGCTGCAAGCACGGCTCCTCAAGTCTTTAAATGCTGTGCTTGTAGGGGGGGAGAGGAGCGACCAGAAGGTCAGGGGGTTCTACACACTTGGAAAAAATTAGGGTAAAATAAGGAAATATGGATATTTTTTAAAGGACTTGCTCTTGGGCTTCCCTCTGGGTTGAGTGGCCCCAAGCATCTCGCGTCACATTGATAATAACGAAATGAATGCAGCAAAGGGCTCTCCTATGGGGGGGAGGAAGGCAAAGGCTAGGCAGGTGGGTCAGCTCTTCATCCAATGGTCATGACTCACAGGATGCAGAGCCTTGTGAGGTCCATGACTTATCCTAGCCGAATAAAGCAGGATTTCCTATGGGTTCCTCTTCAGAAACCTCGCATATTTTTACCTTCACAGCGCGGCTCTTTGGAAAACGCGTATCTCATGAAATATCAAGCGCGCTTTCTATTTTTGGAGGGCTGCCAACATTTTGTGGCAATAGAAATAGAATTAACTGAAAAGGAATCTGGGAACCTGCAAGTGGCCATGCTGACCACGAGCCAGCAGGGTGCCCTGGTGGCCAAGAAGGCCAAGGGCACCCTGGGGTGCATCAAGAAGAGCATGGCCAGCAGAGCGAGGGAGGTTCTCCTCCCCCTCTGCTCTGCCCTGCTGAGACCCCACCTGGAGCTCTGTGTCCAGTTCTGGGCTCCCTGGTTCAAGAAGGATGAGGAACTCCTGGAGAGAGTCCAGAGGAGGGCAACAAGGATGGTGGGGGGACTGGAGCATCTCCCCTAGGAGGAAAGGCTGAGGGAGCTGGGCTTGTTCAGCCTGGAGAAGAGAAGGCTGAGAGGGGATCTCATCACCACCTACAAATATCTCAAGGGTGGGGGTCACGAGGGTGGAGCCAGACTCTTCCCAGTGGTGCCCAGCGCCAGGCCAAGGGGCCATGGGCACAACCTGAAGCAGAAGAGGTTCCAGTTGAACGGGAGGAAGAACTTGTTGCCTGTGAGGGTGCCCGAGCCCTGGCCCAGGCTGCCCAGGGGGGCTGTGGAGTCTCCTTCTCTGGAGATCTTCAACCCCCGCCTGGCCGCTGTCCTGTGCCCCTGCTCTGGGTGAGCCTGCTTGGGCAGGGGGGTGGCACTGGGGGAGCTCCGGGGGGCCCTGCCAGCCCTGGCCATGCTGGGATTCTGAAGTGCGGAGGAAAGCTGCGGGGTTTTCTGCCTGGTAGCAGGGGCAAATCTTGCAAGTGTCAGTAAAATATTCTCCTTTTTTTGGTGGGGTTTTTTTTGTGGTGCTCCCTGATCAGCTACAAGGTGAAAGATTAAAAAGGGCTTGTGCAGGATATCTTCCCCAAGGTCTAATATTAGTACCTGAGACTGGAATACCATGGGACCAAATTCCCCATTTTCCTCCTGGTGGGGCTGCTGGGGGGGATTTACGGCCCGCGCTGCCCGCTGGGGCTCATGCCTCTTCCTTTAAACGCTAGCCGGGTGTATTTTATCCAAAGGTAATTACGACCTAGCCAAAGCATTGCGCTCCTGAAACCGCGGCGGCGCGTGATATCTTCCATTTCGCAATGGAGCAACCGGGGCTTTAGGAAAGGCAGGAGGAAGCTTTGCCTCGGTGAGCTGGGCACCGGCTTCCCCGTGCACGAACCCCTCTTCTGCAAGGGCTGATTTTAGCAAAGCGGCAGCTATGGAGTCCTGGAGACAGGCAGCAGAATTTGGGCAAACTGCTTTGCCTTCGCCTATGGTCAGAGATGCCCGTGCCGGGCTGTTGGAGAAGCCCCTCTGGAGCTTCACGGCTCCCCGTCCCTAATGAGTGTTTGTTGCTTTTAGAATTATTTTAAAATAACTTTTTAACATTTGTAACACCTGGGGACAGCACCTTCCAGTGGAGGGGGCAGTCGCCCCCTGTCTGGAGCGCGGGGTCCCTGCCTGGCTGCGGCACCAGCAGGGCTGGCGGAGGCAGGGATTCCTTCCAGAACCAGCAATTTCCTGGCAGTGGCTGGGTTAAGATGGTTTGTTCGGTGTAGAAATATCGCAGATTTGTGTAGTATTTGATACGTATTTATTACCCATACCACATGAGATGTAAGTGCAATATGTCTATATGTATATTATGCATATATATCACATCTTTGTCAGTCTCGCCGATAAATGAAACAGTGCCTGGTTGCCAAACGCCTCTGGAAGCACGTGGGAGGCTGCCCTTGCCTGCACGGGGTTGGAGGGGAGCCCTCATCGCTCCCTACAGCTGCCTGAGAGGAGGGGGGAGCCGGGGGGGTCGGGCTCTGCTCCCAGGGAAGGGGCGATGGGACGAGGGGCACCGGCCTCAAGTTGCCAGGGCAGGGTGAGGTTGGCCCTGGGGAACAATTCCTTCCCCAAAGGGCTGTCAGGGGCTGGAAGGGGCTGCCCAGGGAAGGGGTCGAGTCCCCAGCCCTGGGGGGATTGAACAGCTGGGCAGAGGCGGTGCTGAGGGACGGGGTTTGGGGGTGGGATGGCAGGGGTAGGGGAATGGTTGGGCTGGGGGAGCTTCAAGGGCTTTCCCAACCTCAACGATTCCATGATTCCATGCACCAGGCGGGGCGATGCCGGGCTGGTACCTCCGAGCTTCGGGGCTTCTAGCGCAGCCGTCAGCTGCTTTTGCACCAGTTGGATGAAGTGGTGCTAACTGCTGCCAGTGCGCCTTTGGTCCGCAGCTGCAGGCTTTCCACGGCCACTGCTTTCGGGGTTGGTTTTTTTTCAATTTTTGGGAATTCGGGATTGCTCAGGGTTGTGTCTTCCGAAGCACTGGCCCATGGGTCAGCATGCCCACTTGCTCATACGCTGTTTCTCATGAGTGTCGTCATGCTGTTCTTCCGAAGCCCCAGGTCTTGGAGTCATGTTATTTGAGGTATTTCTTGTCATTTTCTAGTAATTTTGGTTAATAGAAATATGAAAAAATGGGGTGCTTGGACAGGCTGAGCCTCTTCTATTTGAGGTTGAGCTGAGCCCTCTGGGGGTGATGGGTGGGCTCCCACGGGCTGGGAAAGCCGCTCTGCCTGCTTGCCCCAACCAGCACTGCAGGCCACGTGCATGCATGGAGGAGCTGCGCTGGAGCAGAGAGCGGTTTTCTGCCAGAGAAAGGCTTGATTGAGACTGGTGTAAATTGATTACTTTGTACTGGGATTGGCACATCTCCAGTAGGCAAGGGAGTTCAGGCTGGCTGATATTGGGTATTTACTGAGTGCTGCTCTTCAGAGCCGGGTGCCTCTGTCCCCTCGGAAATGGGGATGGGTGTCTGGGTGAAGCTGATGAAACAAGTCCATGGTCTCCCTGTGAACATAACTCCCCAAATACCAGCACACCCATTGGCTGGGGGGTCCCTTATGTTCCACGTGTTATCCCCCAGGACACAGCCAATGTCATGTTATGCTGCAATCCGTGCTGCTGGCTTATTCCCAGCTGTGACTCCATGTAGGGTTGTGTTTCTAAGAGTGATTAAAGCACCAGAGACATTTTTTTCCCCTATAAGATATATTGTTTTATGCTGAGGAAGAAGAGGGTCTGCTTACCCACTTTAGGAGGGACTTGATGATCTTAAAGGTCTTTTCCAATCTAGATGATTCTATGATTCTATGACTCTGTTGTTGAGGTTTTTCCCATGGTAATCTTGCATCTGGCTTTGCACGGCTTAAATTCTTCAGGAATAGGAAGGGGAAAGACTGAAAAGAGAGTGAAGTCACCAAAAAGCCGCTTTCCCCCTCACTTGCAGCGGGAATGGTCCCTTTCCAGGGCCTCACTTGTGCGGTTTCCTTGGCGGAACGTAAAAGTTTTGCCCTGGTGTGCCGGTCGGCTGCCCCACGGGTCGCTCTGTACCGCTTGGCTGCCTCTTCTCTGGGCATAATCAAGGTCTGCTCCTCGGGGCAGAGCTTCCAGGGCGTCACTGCCTCTGCGAGGGACCCCCGGCTCCACCACCCGCGTGTCCTGCCCGGCACCCGGCCGCCAGGGGGCCCCCAATCCTCCTGGCAGGCAGGGACCCTGGCTGCGGCCGTGAGCCTTCAGCCACCCCGCTTTGTTAGACCCAAACCCCGTCGCTCCTGGGATGCAGCTGTTCCAGCCCTGAGTTTTCCCCTTGTGGCACGGGTGGAGGACTCTGATCTTCATTTTTTTTTTTTAATTCAATTATTTGCTGGATATCTGAGACCTGAACTGAGGCTTTGGAGCGGAGTGGGCTGCCGTAGGAGCAGGCTTAAGTTGAAGCAACGTGCCCAAAGGTCCAGTATGGAAGGCATCCACTGGCCCTTTGGGGGGGTCGCTTGCTTACAGCCTGTTATTTGCAGACGTTGCCACGCATCTTACCACGTAAATGGGTTTGCAATATGGAAAAGCAGAGGCATGTTTAGCCTTGGAGAGCTTCTCGCGTGCCGTGGTCAAAGGGGTTCACCAGGCGAGCATAGATGCACGCTTTGCGCACCTTGTGGTCTTTAACTGGTTAAAAAAAATAGAATTTGTGTTCTTGGTAGCGATAACAAAGTATTCCCTGCCTCCTACCAACAGGCAGGCTGTCAGGAAGGTTTTGCGTGCACGTGTTTCAGCCACCCTGATGTCATGGGTCGGGCGCGAGGGGTGTTCTACAGCTGAGCTACGCCTGGAGAAAGGCTCGAGTCCCGTCGGCACGTGTACTGAGAGGGGAGGACACGCTCGCATGCCCACGGCTGGGCCTTTTGTGCCTTGCTGGGGATCAGCACCAAGCAGCCGAGGCTCCGCTCTGCCGGGTGAAGGCGAAATGGCCCAAGTTCCAGGCGATGGAGAAGGGGGGGAAGGTGGGGGCACCTCGGCTGCACGAGGGCTTTGCCTTCATGCCCGGGCACCCTGCACCGAGGCTTGGGCAGTGAGCGGCACGGGAGCTGTGCTCCGTGCAAGCTGGGAGGCTGTGCTAATGAAGATCTCTCCGGGCATATGGATCCCATTTGCAAGCGGCGGTGAGAATATCCAGGTCAGCCGGTGTACGCCGGGGTGTCTGTCCGTCCATCTGTTTTCGCACGGCTGGCGAATGATGGAACCCTCCAGACCCAAAGGATCGTAAATCTCGGCGGCGAGCGTGGCCGCTTTTCCCATCCGTCATAAAACAACGAATTAAATTCATGCCTGTCAAAATACGCCGCCGCGAGCTCGCCTTCTCCCGCAGCCGGAGGAATACAAAGCCCCATCTCATTGCCGTAATTTATGGCCTCCCGGGGAGATTTGGGTGATTAGGGCTTGGCCCACCAACACGCAGAAAAACAGTAGGAACTCCAATAACTCCAAATGGAAATCTTGGGTCAAATTTATCAAACAAATCAGAGAGAAATCTATTTCTGTTTGGAGAAGGAGGAGATATATTACATGTTTAGTAGACGAGTACAGCTCTGGAACATTTGGCTGTTCGGTATTTGTGAGTTTTGGAATTTCTAGCTTAAATAGTATCACCAGAGGACATGTGATGTATTAGGCATGAGCACATTTTTAGCCAAATAAAATATACAACTGCAAGCAAAGAGGTTTTTCAATGTTAACAACAACATATTTGTGCAAATGATGTAACCGAAAATTTTCTAGGTAGGACTTGGAAAAGCAGAAGGTTTTTTTTAGCCCTGGAAAAATACGCCGGGGAAAAGAAGATAAAATTTGTTAGCGGTGGATGGCAACAGAACCGGAGAAGGCGATCAGGTGGCGTTATTCCACTTAGAGAGCTAAACTGCTGCTTGATGTCTGATCTTGGGAGGGTTTCTTTTTTTTTTTTGATCAATCCTTTTCCTTTTTCCCCGTGAACGGGACCATTAACCTGGAACACACCCTGGTCGTGCACTTTGCAATTAGGGATGTGCTGGAAAACAAATGGGGAGAAGTGTGGATGTGTGCTCCCACCCCACCGGGGGGCTTGGCACCCACCTGGGGCTCCTTTGCGGCCGCCCCGGGATTTCCCCGGCACCCTGGAGCCCCTGTTCCCCTTGGGCAGCCGGGGCGGTGACGTTCCGGGATGACAAGCTGGGGTGATGGCTGCTGCACCGCTGCCGGGCGTCCCTGTTATCCAGGTGCTGTGACAGCGATGCCTGCCTGCGCCAGCAGCTGGGAGGGGGAAATCTGCTGGGGCCTGCCGTGGCAGGGCCGGGGGGGGAATGGTGCAGGGACTGGGGCTGCACGGGGGGGGGAACGCCTTCGGAAATCATTGAGCCGGTGGAAGCGCCCGCCGTGAGGTTGCAAGGACCGAGTGAGGTGCTACTGAGGATCTGGGACTCAAACTGCTGCGAGGGTGTCCGTGTTGCAAAAAAAAGAATCGTTAAAAGGGTTCTGGAAAGATGTTTGGGTTTTAGAGATTTACAGCGTGCTCTTGCCCCGTCCCTGGACTGGTGTCTCTGCTCCATAATCTGTTAAAAATGCCCGCACCCCCCAGGATTTTCCCTAAAGCCCGTGGACCTTGACGGCAGGCTCCCTGAGGCTCCAGCATCCCCCGAATGGATTTGCTGGAATAGCCACTTGGGCAGAGGAGACGGGGCTCGTCTGGCAGCCGCACACATTGGGAGCACGTTACAGCCACGCCGGCGGAGGGGGAACCCCCCCTCTCTCCTAATTGCACTCCATTAGCCGCCACGGGAGGAGCAACCCCTGCGATCCAAAGGCACCGGTTTATTGGTTTGCACTTCATAAAACCAGTTGCTGTTAGTTTTATGGCAGCCGTGGTTTTTCTGTTTAGTTGGGGGGGGGGAAGGTAGCTCCTTACACCACAGCCTCCGGTACCTGTCCCAACCCCGCGCAGGCGCCGCAGCCGGCTCCGCTGCTTGCAAGGGTCTGGTAAATGGGAACACATGTTGGGAGTGGGGAAGACTGCTGCTGCTGCGGCTGCCAGGAGGGTTTTCTGCAAAAGCAGGGGTTATCCGAGCTACTGGGCTTGCACCCCAGCAAAACTGCACCAGGGGGCCAGGGCAGGGCGCTGGGAATTAAGAAAGAGCAGGAAAAAAGCTGGATGTGTCGGGCCATGCCGGCCAAAGGCAGTGGGAGCGTGGGCTCTGGCTGCGAACAGCGCCGAGGCCGTGCCGGCTCCTGCTGAGCTGCCAGGGCTCAGCCCTTTGGGAATTCAGGCTGCTTATTTCTATTTTATGCAAGGCAGGAAACGCAGTTTTCACTGTAGAAATGATAATTTTAATATTCACATATTCTTGTCCCAAATTGAGGTTGAAATGTTGATTTTGAAATGGCTTGCGCACCCAAAGGTTTTGGGGAGTGATGGTTCTGGGTGGCTTAAACAGCTCTGGTGAGTTCCAAATGTCTCCCTTCCCAGCCCCAGATCATTATTTTTATCATCTAAACCAGAAAATCCCTTGAAAACCAAACGATGGGTTTGGAAAGTAATGAAATAAATAAGATGTAAATTTTTATTTTCAGAAGCTCTTTGTAGTGGGGGTGGGCGGGAAGTGTTGAAACTTAACTCTTTAGCCTGAAAACCGTGGATTTTGGGAAATTGGGGATTCCTTTTGAAATGGTGCCTTGTCGTTTGACCTCCTCGCTCAGGGAGCTGGGACAAAACCTGTTGGGAAGAGAGCAGAGAATTGTGCTGGGGAGCTGCAGGGACCGCAGGAGCAGCCAGCGGCTCCTGGCCAAGATGCTCTGTGTCCGTCCTCCAGCCCCAAACGCCGCCCCGAATTGGGTACAGAACCGATGGGTGCAACGTGAGAGGGGTGAGGCTGTAGGCGATGCTGAGTGGGGGCCCCTGGCTGCTTTCTGGGCCCCCACGTACCCCAGGAAAGCTCCCCTGGATGCCCCCACTGAGCCCTGGGTACCACTGCCCCGCGCGTTGGCCATCCCAGGGCTCCTCATCATCGTCCCGCGTAGCTTGGTTGCCAAAGCCGTCACTAAAGCTTCGTGGCCGTCACTTCTCCACCTGCACGCTCCCACCTTGTTCCACCCCACTGGGAGGGGAAAGCACCTGCGGGATTTTTTTTTTTTTTCCCTTATAGCAAGATGGGGCCTCGGGAGCAAACAGGAGTGATGGAATGCAGCCCAGGTTATCCGGGAAGGAGGATTTTCCCCAGTGTACCGAGAGGCAGCTGGGGAGAGAGGTGGCTGCGGAGACCAATGCAATTAATTTATACGGCAAAAGAAATTCGTTGCAGTAGTGCGGAGGGGGAGGAACTGATGGAGAGTGGCACTCGGGATGGAGCAGCAGGTATTCCTGCAGGAAGGAATTGCCATCAGGGAAGCAAACGTCCTCCTGCGTGGCTCGAACGCTGGTGGGAGCTGCTGGCAGCCGAGCCGTGAATGGCGTTACGCACGGCGTCGGTTATTTACGACAGGCATCTCCGCAAGCGAAGGCAAGGGTCCCACGCCTGGCAGTCATTTCAGGATTTCGGAAATAGTTTAAGTGTATGGTAGCCACGTGGAATTAAAGCTGCCACAAATCATTCCCAGCCGCCCGGAGCAGCAACCTGCGCTGACACCTCCCAGGAAGGTGTCCTGCCCGCGCCGTGCCGGGCAGCCCCAGGCCTTCAAGGTTTGGGTGAAAGCAAAGGCGTTTTGCTCCATCTCTACATTTGAGCATCTCCCCCTCTTTTTTTTTTTCCTTTTTCCAACTAAAGTTGAAGCTGGTGGGAGTTGCAGAAGACGAAGTTCTGGGGCTGCAGAGCGCAGTGCGTTCCCTGTTGCCCTGGAGTTGTTGGATGCAAATATCTCTTATTCTTCACAACAGCCCGCGGGAGGGAGCCAAAAAGCCCTCTTTAAATAGGTGCACGCTTGCTTGGGACCTTTCAATTAATCTTTTAAGGATTTGGGGAAGGAACCATGTAAGGAAAAAGCGTTTCACGGTCCTTGAAGACGCTGGGGCGGGTTTTTGAGGGGGTGCCCAGCGAGCCAGGTGTCCCCAATGCGCCTGTTGATGAGAGGGGGAACCACCATGGTCAAGTCTTCGTCCTGGGCGGCAGCTGGCGGCGTCTCGGTGACGCTGCCTTGCGCTTGCTTCGTCCGCATGCGGTGCAGAACAGGGGGATGTTTTCCCCCTTCAGGAGTGCCTGGAGTTCCCAGGACCCCCTGGGGGGCACAAAACCTCCAGGAGAAACCGCAAGGCCCAGCGGCGAAACCTCTGCGTTCGCAGAGGCTGTTTCTCCGCCGAAAAGGGGGTGCAGCTGGGGGGCGCTGGGGACCCTTACCCCTGGTTCATCTTCCTTTAGGTGATTGTGTCTTTTTTTTTTTTTTAAATCCTGGCAAGGATGTGATTTTAGTATTGCTTGCGCCACCTCACCGCTTGCTAATTGTCCCCGAGGCTAACGAAGCCGGGGTGTAAATGGCTCCCTGAGCCCGCCTCCCCTTGGCATTTCCGATCCTCAGCTGGGGGGCAGAGGGAGCTTTGTGTGACTCCCACCGTGCCTCTTCTCTAAATCCAAGGTCCCCCTCGCTGGGTGGTGCGACGTGTGCCCGTGTCCTCTGGATTTCCCCCCCAACATAGATGCTTTGGGGCATCGTTTTACCTTCAGGGTAAAGCCCTCCGAAGCCGAGAGAGAGAAAACCAAGGGAGCCAGGCTCCCAGAGTTCATTCGGACAGTTATTTTTAAAAATAACCCTTTCTATTTACCTTCCTTATGTTAAACCACAGCAGAAAACACTCGTAACTCGATGTAAGACGCTTGGGCCGCTCGGCTTTGCTCATGCGGCTCGGGCGGGCAAACGAGCTCCAGGTTTTATGTGCAGTTCATTCTTCATGTTGCCTTTCCTGGCTTGTTTGTGTTAGCTTAGCCCCCATCAGAACGATGTCTTAATTAAATCTGAAAAATGGACGTTTGACTTGATTTTAAGTGATGATTTCATTCCGCCGTGGGTATAAATTTGAGTTATACATAACAGGCATGCACTCTGCACGGCGTGTTCCTGGTTTATATATATATTCGTTAAACGACGGCATTTTTTCTCTCCATATTTTTCAACTGTTTGTTTTAAAAAAAAAAAAAAATAACCCCCCAAACCTCAAGCCAACAGCCGTGCTTTCGGCTCACGTTGAAACCAAAGGCAGCGTATCCGGATGGTGGGTCTGCAACGCGTAGCGTGATGCTGTATTTTTTTGGGAGGGTAAATCCTGGTGCGTGTCCCAGTGGTCTCTGCCCATGATGCTCACGGGCAGAGCATCAGCACCGAGGTGCCGGCTCTCGCAGGCAGCAGGGAGCCCCAAAATGCGGGGTCTGAGCCACCCGTTTGGCTGCCGGTCGCTGTTGCCGTCTCCCCACAGCCATAAGGGGCTCAATCCCAATATTGGGATGTTTGCACCTTGCAGTGAAGGAGATGCCTGGCTTGTGGAGGGGGCGCAGCCTGCGCCCGTATCGAGGGGCCACCTCCCAGCCCTGGCTTGGGTTTGTGGATGGCGCCCGTTCCAACCCAGCGCCCGGCTGAAGGCTTTGCTTTACCCTGCATTTATGTGGAAGTACACAGCCCAGCCACAACATGCCTCCTCCTTCCCCCCCCCAGCTATCCAGGGCCTGGCTGTGGGCATGCTGGATTTCGCGTTGCCAGCGACTGCGTCTGCCGTGCCTCTGGAACGATCCCGCCTCCACCAAATAGAGAACAGAGGCCTTTAAAATGTGGAAAATTAAGAAAATGCAGAACACATCATTAAATCATATACTCAGGAAGCTGCGGCAATCTTTCCTTCCACTCACAGAAGGTCCACTATAAATGAAATCTATATTTTAATGATTTCCAGTTTGGATGCCCCCAATGCGCAATAGAGAACCTCCACTCCTTGCCGTCGAATGAAAGGGAAAATTGGGTGGTAAAAAGAAGAATGCTGCGGCTAATGCAGAACAGTTGCACGTTTACGTTCCACATTGCCCGGAGCGAAACCCGTCCTTTTATTTTCAGAGAAAAAGCAATTGCTTTCCTCCCTGGTGCCGCGCTGCACACGCCTTGGGTCTGCCCAGGTTTGCCCTCAGCAGCGTTTTGGAGCAGCCGCTCTCCCGGCACCCGCTGGCCTTGCATCTCCTTCGAGCGGCGGGGCGAAAGATCCTCCGGCACGCTGGGCTTGAACGGATTTTATTTCTGGAAAAGGTTTTATTTTTTGCATTGCCCTGCCGGTTGTGGGGAGGGCTGGCAGGACCCCGAGCCCACCTTTGCTGAGGTACCGCGCAGGGTGCAGCGTCCCCTAAACCCCGCCAGGGGCAAAGCCGCTGGCTGATGGCAACCGAAATACTGGCCCGGGCTGGGTTTGCTGCTTCAGCGTGTGTGCGGATCAAGTGCGGCCACTCTGTCCGATGGGCTCGTTCCTGCCGGTGCCCTGCTTGGTGGTTTTTTGGCCGGCTAATAGACGATTTGATTTTGTTCTGGAAGCGTTGGGTTTCACCAAAGATCCCCCTTAGAAAGGGAAGAGCATGAAACCCTCATTTTCTTCCTGTTTTCAGACAAAACAATGCCAGTTGGGTAGCGATGGGCCCGTGGGCGTACACGTACGCTGGTTGCCGCTCTCCCTGTTCCAACCAACCGAGCTCGCAGATGTTTCTCTCTTGCCAGCCGGCGGTGATCGGATACTCACTACCGCGGTGGCACCGTGTGCCGAGGAAAGGCTGCCAGCAGGCAAAGGACACCCATGGGGTCCCCGAACATTAAACACGCTTTTGCTGCCTTTTAGATTGAATGCGAAGAGTGAAAGTTGAGCGTTGGCCATAGGAGCTCGGTTTCTTCTGGTTTTCTCGCTCTTTGAGTGCGAATGGCGGCTGGGCGGGGGAAACAGCCTCTCTGGGATTTAAGGCTTAAGGATGCTAATGCTGGGAACGGGGCTGAGGGGCTCGTAGCCCCCGCGCAGCCATCTGGAGGGGCCTTTCCTCCCCGCGTCCCTCGGCTGCTGCCTGGATGCTGGAACCGGCCAGAGGGTGTTGGGCATCCGCCGCCCCTGGGGCTGGGCTCCCCTGGCTTTGCTCTTTCCTGGGATCACTGCACAGAAATGGGGCTTGGTGGTTGTATCCACAGGGGGTTTCTGTAACCCCCCTGGTACAGGGAACGCAGTTGTGTTTCTCGGTGGGTTTGGTGCTGGCAGGGAAAGGGTGCAGGGAGCGGCGGGGCTCTGCCCATGGGCATCTCTGCTGCATCTCTGCCTTCCCAGCATCTTCGGGGCGAATCCTTCTGTTGGCCTTGTGCTCTCCCAGCTTCGAGGGTGTAGTCTTGATTTCCAGCCAGCTCTGTAGGACGAAAATACTAAAAAAGCAAAAAGGCAATCACTTTTTTTTTTGTGGCCGCTGTGTCTGAGTCCATCTCATAACTGTCCTGCGTAACGGGTTTCCCACGCTTCCGTGGGCACAGAATCACAGAGTCACAGAATGTCAAGGGTTGGAAGGGACCTCGGGAGCTCACCCAGTGTCACCCCCCTGCCCAAGCAGGCTCACCCAGAGCAGGGGGCACAGGACAGCGGCCAGGTGGGGGTTGAAGATCTCCAGAGAAGGAGACTCCGCAGCCCCCCTGGGCAGCCTGGGCCAGGGCTCGGGTACCCTCACAGTCAAGAAGTTCTTCCTCCCATTCAACTGGAACCTCTTCTGCTTCAGGTTGTGCCCATGGCCCCTTGTCCTGGCACTGGGCACCACTGGGAAGAGTCTGGCTCCATCCTCGTGACCCCCACCCTTGAGATATTTGTAGGTGGTGATGAGATCCCCTCTCAGTCTTCTCTTCTCCAGGCTGAACAAGTCCAGCTCCCTCAGCCTTTCCTCCTAGGGGAGATGCTCCAGTCCCCCCACCATCCTTGTTGCCCTCCTCTGGACTCTCTCCAGGAGTTCCTCATCCTTCTTGAACCGGGGAGCCCAGAACTGGACACAGAGCTTGGGGGGGGGGTGGTGTCTCACCAGGGCAGAGCAGAGGGGGAGGAGAACCAGCAAGGGAAGCACGCACGCTCCAGGTCTCCCTCGGGAGTGTGCAGTTAGCTGCCCCCGCCGCTGCTGCCCTTGCTGGACACCACCGCCATCCAGTCCCGGTGCCTGGAGCCCCTTTGTTCCCAGCCTCCATTTTGGGGTGGAATCGCTCCCTTCCCTACAGCCGCCCCACCCTGACGCTCAGCCCCCCAGGGTCATTCCCGGCGGGAAGGGGGTGTAAAGGCGCTGGCGCTGTGGGGTGCGGGGGCCCCTCCCTGCCCCATTTCTGTGGCTCCGAGCAGGGCTTGGGCATGCGGCTTTGCGGGGAGGTTGGTCTCGGGCTTTTCCCTGCCGACCGCTCTTGCGTGCAAAGTACGGGGCTGCGCTGCCGCCCTCCACCGGGGAGCCGAGGGGAGGGATGGATCCCACCCCGGGGGGGTTATTCCCAGTATTTATTATTTGCGTTGCAGCAATGCCTAGAAGCCTCCGTCATGGCACATTGGGCTTTGTTTTTCATTCCAGGCAGCTTGGCGAGGGCGAGCATGCTCTGCTGAAAAAATAAGGGAAGGGGGGGGAAGAGCCAACCAACTCAGCGGCTGGGTTGTTGACTGGCGTAAATCAGAATAAACTGATTTATATGGGCTGAAGGGCAAGCCCCACGCTTCTGGCAGTCTGGAGATGGCTTTGGGGTTTTTTCTGGGCTTTGGAAATCTCAGGTGCTAGAGCGAAGCGGGCAACCATGCCTTGCCTTGGGCTGCTGCTTTGCCATGCCTCCTGGCCCCGGCTGGCTTTCCCGGCTGCTGCCTGGTGCCGGGAAAGTGGGCCGGGAGCGTTTTCCTTCGCTCCGTGGTGAAGTGCATTGCTTCGGGTCCTGGCTGGGCCCAAACCAGCCCCACACCAGCGTCCCCCTCTGCAGGTGCGGCTGCGCGCCGTGGGTCTCCACCGAGCCCTTGGCTTTCGTCTGCCTCCCTGTTCCTGCTCCATCTGCTCACACGCAAAATCCCGTGGGAAGCCCAAGTGTTGGGAGACTCCAGAAGCGTTCAGGAGTAACCTCTTGAGTAGCAAAGAACTTAACTCCGCAAAGGAAGAAAAAAAAAAGTCAGATTTGTGGGATGAGAGGCTACTAAACAGGGGGGAGGAGCGTGGATGTCTCCTCGATTCAGGGCTCTGGATGGTTTTTACAGCGTTTCTGCTAAAAACCGCTCAAGAAATCCAAGTTCTGTCTCACTGTTTGAAACGTGTTGTTTTCTGCTTTCAGGTCAATTGAATTCTTTCTTGTTGAGTCCCTAACCTTCCCCTGAAGGCCAGATGGAACACAGGCTCTCTCTTCTGTCCTGTGGAAAATTACACAAAACCCAGAAAATTGATTTTCCGGGGCTTGTGCGGTTTTGTGTAGAAGCCAGACAGTTTGCATTTAGCCCGGCCCTCAGCGGCTGCAGTTGGGTCCTGCGCGATGCGATTTAATGACGCTTGCTCGGTAGCATCCCGTCCTCAGCGGGGGTACATCAGCGGCTCCCCCCTGGAGTTGATGGGGGCGGGCCACTTCCCGCCAGCTGAAATTTGGCCCTTGGGGATTTCTGTAAGATGCGGGAAAAGGCGTCGTGGGTGGTGGGTTGCCCCCTTGGAGCAGGGGAGGGGACCCTGGCGCCCTCCCGTGATGGGCAGTGGTGGTGGGAGCAAAGATCCCGTGATGATGCTGAGCCCCTCTGGGGTGCTGTGCCCCCCCGGTGCCGCCGGTGGCTGTAATGGGAAGGCTGGTTTTTTTTACAGCAGTGATAAAGAAGAAATTGGGGAAAGCCTACAGCTTAAGATCTCGGCTCCTGGCGTAGTTTTCGGCATGTTTTTGGAATTCCACCAAATACCGAAAACTTATTCTTCCTCAAAACCTCACGCAAGTTGTTGGAGGTAGGGACCTGAATTTGCCAGCCATTCCCAAAGCTGGGCCAGTCATTTCAGCAAAGAGCAGCCATGCAGCAGCCAGCCGTTAGGCAAATGCCCATTTTTAGGTCTAGATTAAAGCAAAGCATCGGTTGCCCTAGCCCAGAGCGAGCCAGCAGGGTTAGGCTGGGAGTTGGGGGCTGGATCTCTGCATTCAGCTGCAAACAAAAGTGGAGATGGCAGCGACGTGGGTACCCAACGGCGCTGCGCCTTGCTCTGAGGTCCATAGGCGTCCCTGGGGGATAAAATAGGAGAGAAGGTTTTGATCAAGGCAGAGCGCCTTGGTATTCTATTTCCATCTCTTGCTGCTTCTAACCATGAGCATCTTCTGTCTTGGTTAGGAAGGAGCTACCTGCTGCTCTCCAGGCAGGCCAGCGTCTGCTGGCCACCAGGCTTGACCTTGAAAGGTCCTTCCACGAGCTAAACAGCCGTGGCTCTGGAAAAGACATTGCCCTGGGTGTGATGGTTTGAAAAAATTGTGATTTTGGTTGTTTGGGGTTTTTTTGTTAATAAATTTAAAAGTGTCAGGGCAAAATTCTGACAGTGGCTTAAAAAAGAAACAGCTCAGAGATGCTAGACTTGGCTGAGTGGTTGCTAAAACCCCTTGGATTTGGAAACAAAGCCTTCTCGGTCCAGAATTATTGCCTCTGCCTTTTTATGACCAAAAAGGGAAACGTTCAAAGGGAAGAGAGGGAGAGGAGGCAACGCAAATCAAAAACCACATAGCTTGTGGCCCTAAGAAAACAGATTTTTTTTTTTTCCTTTAAAATCATGGGGTTTGTAGCTTAAGGGCTCCTCGGGATGTGCTGAGGTCAAGAGATGTTGGCAGTCACGCGGGTGCCCTGTCCCCTTGTCGGCGGCTGCTTGCAGGCAAATCCCCTTATACCGAAGCCACAGCACCGAGACAATACGGGGGCACAGAGCCAAAAACTGCCCGATGACAAAATGTTTAGTAGCAGATAAACCCCCCCAAGCAAGGGCTCGAAGGAACGCCCCCCAAGCAAGGGCTCGAAGGAACGCCTCATCTTAAACTTCTTTTGGCCCAAACTTCAGCCGCTTCCCAAAGGCTTTTATGTCCCTGCTCTTTCCTCGTGTACGTCCTTCCGGCAGATGTAGGAGCTCCTCAAGCGTGTGACCTGGCCAGCAAGTGCCCCTGGGCTCTCGGACACCTCCCCACCTCTGCCCCCAGGCTCCACGGGGGCTGAGCGATGCCTTGATGTGTTGGCCGGGTCTTGTTCTTTCCCTCGTAAGCCTCCTGCCTTCGGCGCCCGGTACCTGCTCAATGCCCGAGAGGCTTTGGGGATAAATCTTTGGTCTTTAACTAGGTGCAGGGGCATTTTGGGGTTCCTCCAGGTTCCAGACGGACCCCCCCCTTGTGCTTGGCAAAGCACCGTCCTGTGCGGGGCTGACGAGGTTACAGCACAAATGCACGGCTGGGAAGGAGAGGGAGGGCTGGGCGCTTGCATGACCCGACGGACAAAACTTTCGTGGCAATTAAAAAAGAAAACTGAGCAGTTTATGACTTGAATCTCATGATGCCGCAAGGAGCTGTTCCCAGTTTATGGTTTTAGTGTAGGGGAAAAAAAAAAAATCTGTGCCCTGGCTGTGGCATGGGGTCTCTTGGATTCGCCTGGGGCAGCTCCCTAAATTATTTTCCGCAGCACCCAGGGCTCCTGGGCTGCCCGGACCGTGTTCCCTGTGCCCCTGGGGTGCATGGTTTGGCCACGCTGTCCTCAGCAGGAGGAGCTGGTGAGATGCAGAGCGGGGCTGTCCGAGGAGGGGCTGAATTAGCCCAACCTAAACGCGTCCAGGGTTGAGGGAACCAAAGCTGCGCATTTGCCTTGGGTGAGGATTTTCAAGAGCTTCCTTCCACGAAGTGGGGAGTTTACCCCAGCCGGTGCCGTGGCTGGAGTTGGTACATGTTGTGGTGACAGGGAAAAGGGCGATGCCCACGAGGTGTCAGCTTCGGCTGGGGCGCTCCCACCCTGGCATCCCCCCCAAAAAACCCCTTCAGGATGCTGATCTGTGTGGAGATGGGGACCATCCCACCAGGGTGTCTCACTCCAATGCTACGACGTGGGAGCAACGGGCAGCAAACTTTATCCCAGCTCCAGCCTTTTCCACTGGGATGTCTGACTCGGTGCACGAGGTACCTTCCAGTGCAGGGGGCTGCAGCTACCTCCCCCTTTTCGGCTAACGATTATTCCTGGAGCATGTGGGCTTGCAAGGGAACCACCAGACATTGCATTTTGTATGAAGCAGAGAAGAGAGAACCTTCTGGATCTCCAGTCCGGACTTTTCAGAGGCTGGTGGCATCGTAAAAAGGCGTAGGCTGGCATGGGCTACTCCCTAATCCAGCCCTGGAAAAAGGACCTGGAGCAAGGAGGGGGAAGATGGTGACAAATAGGACTGATGCTCCTGTAGAGGCAGCGTAATTTGTGGTTTGTCTCCGAGGATCCAGGTGTCTTGGCAGCATTTGTATCCTGCCTCCCGAGCCTGGTGGCAGGGCGAGGGGCTCTGGGAGCATCACCCTTGGGGACCTCTCAGTTCAACAGCTCGGGCAGCATGGGCGCCAGGGGACACAGGGCGAGCAACCACTGCAGCTTTTACCTCCCCGTGCCTTGCTCCCCAAAGCCCCGCCGCCGTTTGCAACCCTGCTGCCTCTCCAAGCCATTAAGGCTCTTTTAAGGGCATTAAGCCTGAGCTGGAAAGGCATAACCTGGTCCAACAGTAATGCAGTGGGATGAAGCCTGGGTGGAAAGCTGCCACCGAGAGCGCAGCTGTGGGATATGAGTGCCAAGCAGTACGGAAGGTTTTCGCTGGCGACTGGGAGAGCAGCCCTCCCCCCTTGCTGGATATCTGCTCCAAAACACTGTCGGGAAGGCACGTGCCGAGGTGTTTGCGCGTTGCTGGGAGGCAGGTGTGGCTCAGAGGGCCGGTGACGCTGCAGAGCCAAGAGCAAGGGTGGAGGCAGAGGAGAGCCCGTCCTTCCTCGGCGTGTGCCAGCAGCAGACGTGGCAGGGTGTCCCACCAGCACCTCCTCGCCCCCCCTGCACTGTGCGAGGGCCGGGCGTGATGCCAGCGAGCATCACGGGGCAATAACTCATTTCCACATTCCTTCCACCTTATTTCTTTCATGCCGTGGTGCCCAAGAAACGCCTGCTGTGCCATGAGGCAGGCTGGGGTTCCCTTTCGGCGCTGCAGGTGTAGAAAGCAAGGAGGGGGCAGGGTGGCCTGTCCTGGAGCAAGGCAGGGGGCAAGGACTGACCCCTGGGACCCCACCGTCATCGCTGCGGTGCAGGGACATGAGGAGCCACCTGCCCTGCGTCGGTGGCAGCATCATTAACCATCGTTGGTGGTGCCGCGTCAGGGGGCCGGGCTCAACCAAAACGGCGCGAGCCCTTGCGCTAATCCACATTAAAAATAACCCACACTTAAATACAGGGCGCACGGCTGTTCCTGCGCCTGAGGAACGCTGCGGCCCAGGCTTCTGCAGCGTTAGCAAGCACCTTGACAAAGTTGGGGGCATTTATTTAAAGCCCCGGGTTTGGGGTAACATCATCGTACGTAGCCGCGTTCTTCACAGACGCAAGCCTCCCGGCTTCGTAGCCATAGAGGAAAGCTTGGAAAGGTCTGGGGTCAAAAACGGGAAGGGAAATGAAATGAAAAGAGCCCAGGATTTATTATTTTTCTTATTATTATTTGCCTGGTTTCTGAGCTTGTCTTCTGTTTTCTTTGGACCTGGCTCATGATTTCTGAACTCCTGGGGCTGACAGTGCTGGAGCTGGGCTCCAGCAGAAGCGCCTGGCTGCTGCGTTTCTGCTCAAGCAGCTTTCGAACCCCTAAGCAGGACCAACGAAAGACGTTGGTGTTATTCCTGCTTTCCCAGAGGCTGTCCAGGGGAGCCGGTTTGTTCCCTCGGGGCTTGCTTTCCTGGTTGTAACACCCAGCTTCCATCCCCACTCCTCCATGCTAAATGCAAGGCTCCTCATCCCACAACCCGAAGCGAGAACATCCCTTTGCAGCTTGGCACCTTTTCCCAACCAGGTGCTGGCCCCAAGCAGATAATGCTCCCAGAGCCGCCGGTTGAACCGACAGCCCTTAACCCCGAAACTGAGCGGCCCGTGCGGGGCCGTCGCGGTGGGAAGGAGGGAGCTGCAGCCCGAAGCCCCCCCAGGGGGACCCAGGCACCCAGTGCTGCGTTGGCCGGGCAGGGTCCCACGGCGTGAGTCGGCCGAGGAATCTCACGGCACGGTTCCTCCCCGCCTGGGGACCTGGCTCACTCTGCTGCCCATCTGCCCATCGTGAGATGAACCTATATTTTCCTATGCTTAAACATGGTTAATCTGGACCTAAGCCCAAAAGCACATAACGTTACAAAACCTGCCAGTAATGCGGGGGAGAAAGAAGCCCATCTCCTACTTTCCCCTGGTATTTTTGTTATGAATCATGTTCATTACAGGGCTGCTCGCTGGAAAGCTTCAGGCTTTGCTTTTCTTCTTCTTTTTTTGTTTTTTTTTCTCGGCCACTTTGTCGGTTTGGCAAACACCAGGGTGCTTCGGGGGGGTGGAAGGCTCGGAGACAGCCGGTTGCCATCCCTGGAGCTGTAGGAGATACCTGATGGAGAAATGCAACGACAGCTCAGCTTGGAGTTGGCAAAACTGTTAAAAACCCCAGTTTGTTACCAAAATAGCTTTTTAAAGGCCACCTCCTCCTAGCAAGGTGGGAAGGGGATGCATTGGCTTTCTGGAGGCTGGGAACGGTGCCTGGAAAGGCAGGGGCTTGCCTGGTTTGAGGACGTTTCCATTGCTGTTCCGGGGCTCAGGCAGCTGGCGCCAAAGGGCTGGAGGTGCCATGCGGAGCCGCTGGATGCCTGGCATGTCCCTTCTGGAGCCGCTTGATGCCTGGCGTGTCCCTTCTGGAGCCGCTTGATGCCTGGCGTGTCCCTTCCGGAGCCCCGGCTCCCATAGCCTGCGCCTCAGGATCAGTGAAGTAGCACGGGCTTTAGAGCAATATTTGGCTTGGCAGCCTCTCGGTCCCCGTGATCTCCTGGATCCACTTAAGAAACCCTTTCGGCCGGTTTCCTGGACCTGCAAGGGGCCAACCCAGGTGGAAGGATCTTCCCTTTCCGTGGCAACTGCTTCTGGAGTAGCAAAACCCCCCCTCGAGTTCAGCTCTGGGTTGGTTTTCCCTTGTGCGTTGGTACGGCAGCTGGCGTTTAAAGGGAGGAAAAGAACCCAAGCGAAGGCTAAATGAGAAGCTCATTGATTTTTCACTTAAATTCTCCAAGAAAAAGCCTTGGAGCTACAGAAGCATCCTGCCAGAATGCCTTTTTACCACCTTCCAGACCCAGACGCATGCTTAGCCCAAAAAAAGCCGTATGAAGGGCAATGAAGGAGTCGTCCCTCTGCGAAAGGCCACGGGGGGGGCCATGCCCCAAGGCAGGCGTACAGCGAGAGGCAGCGGCGCGCTTGCTTCTCCCACACCTACATCTGTAGGAGGCAATTCCGTGCCCACGGACTGTATGGTTTGGAAAGCGAAGGAGAAAACCAGCGAGCGCGTAAGCAGAACTGGGAACAGCAATTTAGATCCTGGTGGGTAAACTGGCACTGGATAAACAGGATAAACCTGCAAAGCTTGCGGCCCGCTCGCCCCGGCGCCCGGCCCTCGGAGGCGGCGCAGCTGATGGTGGCACATATGGGATCGGTTATTGCAGACGCGAAGAATCAATTCTTGGGTGTTTTTGCAGCTCGGAGCCAGGCTTGGCATCGAGATCCTTTCTGTGGACTTTGTCTGCACTAATCATTTTTATTGTTGCAGCGAGGGGGGAGGAGGAGGAAAACCGACTCCTTTACTCCTGGTGGTGGTGATTTCTTAAAATATTAAACTGGTGCAGAATGGCCAAGCATCACAGCAGTAAAAATGTAAGCCCCTAATAAAAGGGAGTTAATGCTTCACAGCGCGAACGCTTCTCAGGGCTTCCCGCTGATTCTGAGTCACTTTGCTTTGGCCCGTAAATTTGGGCTTAAAGCAGCAACATTTAGCAGTGGGGTTGCGATGAAGGTATCGGCCCGTAACCATCACGATAGTAGCTAATATCAGTTGTTTTATTGATGCCAGAAGCTTGGCCCAAACCCCCAAAGGCCGTTGTGGAAGAGCCTGATCTTCCCAGGTTGGGTTGGGTTGGGTTGCCCGTACGTGTTGGGAGGGCGCTGGCGCAGGAGTGGGTCCCCTCGCCGTGGGCAGAGCTGGCGAGGGACAGACAAAAAAATATCTCCTTGTTTTAATCATACGCGTGCCTCCATCTGCCCCTATTTCAGTACGAAGTGCAGAATTCTCTTGAAGATCCCGAAGTGTACTCCCACAGCAGGTCTGGGGGTCAATAGCTACCTTCCACCATGCTTTTTGGTTCTGTTACTGAGATCTTTCAGTGCTTAAAGGGGAGCCCATGAGAAAGATGGGGAAAATCTTTTTAGCAGGGCCGGCTGTGACAGGACAAGGGGTGATGGTTTTAAACTGAAGCAGGGTAGGTTTAGACTGGATCTAAGGAAGAAATTCTTTCCAGTGAGGGTGGTGAAACCCTGGCAGGGGTTGCCCAGAGAGGGGGTGGAGGCCCCATCCCTGGGAACATTCCAGGCCAGGTTGGACGGGGCTGTGAGCAACCTGATGTGGTTCAAGGTGTCCCTGCTCCTGCAGGGGGGTTGGGCTGGGTGACCTCTAGGGGTCCCTTCCCACCCAAAACATTCCATGATTCCATGATCTTGACCCATCAGTTAATCGGCAGCAGGCTGCGAGCTGGCAGAGTAGGCGTGTTCCTTCTCACAGGGCAGAAAGTTTCTTTGAAAACTCCAACGTGCGTTTCCTCAGATTTCCAGTTGCTCTCAAGGATTTGAAAACAAAACAAGAAACAACAAAAAAACCCCTCATGCCCCTTTTTCATGTGGGAACGGGCTAATTTAACAAATTTGATCCTCCCTCGGGAGGGTTATGGGTTTGTATTAATTTTGAAGAGGCTTTCTGTGCTGCAGCCACTTTTAATAGCGGCGTTGGGCGAGGAGTGCCAGGGCGTGAGCCCTTGCTGCTGGGAAGGGGGCGGGGGGGCTTTGGGGCAGCAGGATGAAAGAGCGACCTGGAATATTTATCGGAGAGGGAAAGATGGAACATCCCCAGCCGGGCGTGACGGTGGGTCCCCATCCTGTGCCCTGCCCCGGGGCAGGGGCTGCCTGGAGCATGGAGCTTCCAGGCTGGAAGCGGGGTCTCCATCTGAGCCGAGAGTGGAGGGTTTGGGGAGGAGGAGAGTGAAGAATGGGGCTTTCAGCTGATGGGAAATACCCATTTCTTTTTTTTTTATATTATTTTTTGGTGGCGTTCTTTTTTGGGGCAAGAAGTCAAACCATCGCGTCCATTTGCCAAATGGAAAGCTTCTTCTGCCCCAAAAGCAGGATTCATTTCGGAAAGATGTCAATGTTTTGCTTCGGCATTTCTGATCACTGTAAAAGGCTCTGACGTTTCCCCGCAGGAAGGTTTTTCTCCCAGATTTTTTCCTGATTGCGTTGGGTGGAATTTTCCATCCAATTGCATGGGGGGTGGGAGGGAATCAACTTTGGAAAAAAGCAAGAGTGGCCCCGGGAGCAGCGTCTGGCTGAGCTTGGAGACCCGCTGCCCTGGGGGGTCCTGGAGAAGGAGCTCTCCAAGCATGCCCATTGCCTGCCTGTCGGGACGGGCTTCCGTGAAGCGTTTCAGAGCATCAGGTCGTTTGCCATGAGCAATGCCCACCCCTTCCCCTTCTCCTCGGCCCTTCTGTGGGATGGGTGGGGTGGGATCCTGAGCATGTATGAACCGGCACAGCTTCATTTCACCTTCAGAGCTCCTGCCAGCGCATCCCCTTTGGGCGGCGGGTAGGTAAGCGGCTACAGAATGACGTCATTAACATCATCACTTGTCCAGCTCATTTGTCGGAAACGATGTGTGCTTCGTTTGCTAAGGTAGAACAGCAGAGCCTACGCTTCTCGAAAGCAAAAGAACTTTGAAAATCTTTCTTAAAAGAATGCATTCAGCAAAAGATCTTCTGGTAATAAGTTGGGGGGATTCTGCTAAGATTGGGTTTTATTTTTCTTTCCGCAATCAGATGGTATAGGAATGTCAATCAGCCTCTTTCAAAGCCCTTTCTGCCTCCTTCAGCATGTTAATGAATTTGGAGGAAACTGCTAGAGGCTTGTATTTTTGCTCTAGGTTTTGCTTTATGTGCTACCCACGGAAGAAACAGAAGTACCAACTCATGAGCAGGCTGCAGCTGTAAAACACACCGGGGGGTGAGGGGGTTGTTTAGCTTTCCATTGCAATGCCACACTCCGTCCCTTTTCTTCCCATGGCAGTCCCAGATGGGGAGCTCGGGATGCTTCAAAGCAGCAAGAAGTAAAACCTGGGGGATTGCCTTTGCCAAAAGCCCGTGGGTTCCGGCTGTGGCAGGGGTGGCGTCTGGTGCCTGGGGAGGTTGGGCTGAGGGTCCCTGCCCCATTTAACTGCGGATGTGCCTGGAGCGGCTCTCACCTGGCTCCGCCAGCCCCTCGGCAGGTCCCAAGCTGCTCTCTCCAGGGCAATTTGCACCACGGCTGCTGCTCCTTCTCCTGTTGGACACTTTCTCTGGGAAGCCTGGGCTCCCTAAGAGCTGGCTGCATCCTTGCGAGTGCAGCCGCTGTTTCACGTTCCTTGGCATCTGATTAAGACAAGCAAAAAAAATAGGGAGGGAAAAAAACCCCACCCTGTTAAGATGCAGGAGAAATGAAAAGGGGAAATATTCTGATCACATAACTTGATCTGAAATAGCGATATGGAGCATCTTCTGTGAAATCTCAGCTCCTTCTGGAGAGGGTTCAGAGAAGAGAGCTGGAAGCGATCGAAGGACTTGGAAAATGTTCCTTTGCGGGGAGCGGGAGACGCTCGGCGTTGCTGGTCCGGGAAGGGAGGTGAATTGCAAAGCAAAAGATGTGGCAGGGGCCCGGTCTGGAGGAAGCACCTCTCCCGCTTCCCGCGGTGCCTGAGCTGTTTCTCCCCAGGGAGCGTCGGTCCGTCTGCCGCAGTCGGGTTTGCATGGGGCGCAGGCTGCGAAGGCGCAGGCAGAGGCGCTGGGAAATAGGCACGAGCCCCCAGCGTCGGACCCCGCTGTGCCGGGCCCCGGTGGCTGCACCGGCAGCATCCTTGCACCTCCTCTGTCCCAACCCTGTCCCTGCACCGGCAGCATCCCTGCACCTCCGCCATCCCGACCCTGTCCCTGCACCAGCAGCATCCCTGCACCTCCGCCATCCCAACCCTGTCCCTGCACCAGCAGCATCCCTGCACCTCCGCCATCCCAACCCTGCCCAACCCCGTCCCTGCACCAGCAGCATCCCTGCACCTCAGCCATCCCAGCCCTGTCCCTGCACTGACAGCATCCCTGCACCTCCGCCATCCCGACCCTGTCCCTGCACCAGCAGCATCCCTGCACCTCCGCCATCCCAACCCTGCCCAACCCCGTCCCTGCACCAGCAGCATCCCTGCACCTCAGCCATCCCACCCGTCCCTGCACTGGCAGCATCCCTGCACCTCCTCCATTCCAACCCTTTCCAATCCCATCCCTGCACCGGCAGCATCCCTGTGCCTCCTCCATCCCAAATATGCTCTTGTGTTCTCCCATCGCAGCTGCTCTAGCTGCAAAAATTCTAATTATTTGGGGGCTGTGGAGCAAATCCACCAACCTCGAGAGCTGATGTCACGTCCCAGGTGTCCAAAATGCACGTTCCTGGGTTGAGCAACACCTACAGGCACATTCCGCTGTTCCCTTATCCCTTCTGGCATCTCAGATATTTACTTTTCTTTGCGGCTGGGAGGTAGGGAAGCCCCCGGCTGCACCAAGGGGCGATGAAGCGGAGGAAGAGCCTGTCTGCAAGCTACGCCCCGCAGCCAGCACCGTGGGCTGCGGGCATCCAGCACGAACCCCCGCTGGCCTGGCCTTTCCCCAGCAGCACTCCCCTTCCCATCTTGTTTTCCGCACCGGTCAGGCACCGCGGGAGGGAGCTTGGAGCTTCTGGGTGCAAAACTCACAGTGCAGATCGGAGCGCGACGTCTCCGTTCGTCTGATGCTCAGCCTGCATCCAAAAGCTGGGTGACTCAGAAATGTTTAATTTTTCCCTGCAAAATGCGCCTTAAGTGGGCATTGATGTTCATAGATAAAATCCTGGCCAGGTCCTATGTGGCGACAGAGGGACATTCTGCTGGGAGTGATGGCAGTATCCTTCCGGAGTGACCCCTCTCAGGTTGAGGACAAAATCTGGGTGCTCTCTGCAGGTGCGAGTTGCTCTCCTGTGCCTTGAAAATGCTCGGCCGGGGGTGTCCCCCCCCCACAGCCAGCAGAATTAGACGGGAAAGGCAGGCTCAGTTTCAGCGGGGTTTGGATCCGTCCCCAGCCCAGCACATTTCTTGTTTGCATTTCCCTTCCCCGTTTAAGATTAATCGATATGGTTCCCTGCTCGGTGCAGGAATGAGGGGTGGAAGGCAGAACTCAACTCCGCTTAACCCCCGGTGTTGAAATCCGTACGAGGAATGCCTCGTTTTATTTTCCTAGCCTTTCCTATCCTGCTCTGCTCCTCCTGGGAGCTGTTTGCATGAGTGTTTTGGTGCCGCTCTATTTTCGCTGGCCTTCTCCTAATGCACCCCGCTCTGTGGGGTATATGAACATTTAGCATAGCTTCGTGTCATTGCCGTGTTGATCTTGCACGCTGGAATTTTATTTTAATGAATTACACGTATATTTTACTCATGGAAGCGGGCAAAATGCGGCTTAAAAGTGAGAGGAAAAAAACCCTTTCAAAAACTTGAGATGGCCAAAGCAGACAAAGTCCGAGTGGCTTTGAGCACGCCACCACTGCCATCCGTATTTTATCGCTCACGTTACGGTCACGGTCAAAGGCATCTGCTGAGATCAGCCTTCAAATACGTTTAACGTGGAGTCATTCCCACGCCGAAGGAAAGCCGGCTGTGGAGGGAACTGACTCACGGAGTGGGATGTGTCGCCGGAGTGTGGGTGCTTTGGGGCATGGACCGGGGCCGGTTTATAAGATGTGGTGAGAATACAATAGAGAATCCCCAAAGGAAGGAGAAGAACGCACATTTTTGCGGTCCCTGACCTGCCTGAAGAGCAGATGGCGTCCTGCTGCGGGCTCCGAGCTGGCTGGCGGGCAGAGGCATGCGCTGACGTCGCCGGGGCCTTGCTTGCTCGCGAGGGTCTCTTGTCCTGGTGGGGAGCAGGACCCCTTGGCCATTGCCCCCGCCTTGGGTGCTCTGCGCCCGCGTTGGGATCCTGTGTGCGGGAGAATGGTCCCCTGGGGCAGGATGCTGGGAGAGCCTTCGCCTTCCCGTTCCCTCGGATGAGGAAGAGGAGGGCAATATAAGCGGCCCATTTTTAGCTCTCGAGGACTCGAGGAGGGTCGGCTGCCATGGCGAGCCATGCATGCTGCCCGAGGGATTTGAGCAAATGGCCCCGCTCCGCGTGGGCCTGGAGGTGCCACGACAGCGTCCATCCTCATGATGCACGGCACCCGGCCTCCATGGCTGAGCACCCACCGCACCCTGCGGGACTTGCAGATTTTAAAATAATGGATAAAAATATCTGGGGGGGCTTCTTATTGTTCATCTTGGCTTTTTATGGCAAACACAGGCCCCCAATGTCTTCAAGTCCCCCTTAGCCTCTCCTGGCTCTTCCCCTGTTGAGAAGGGAGATGGCAATGACAGCGCGGTGATCTGTATTAATGTTAAGTTAATGAGAAAACATCTCCTGTCAAAACCGCTCGCGTCCTGTTGTGAAAATCAATTCAGCAAGATCACTTAAAGATTTTTTTTTTTTTCCCCCAAGCCTGATTGGGGTTCGTCATTCTGCACTCATGCCTCATTTCCTCATAAAAGTCACTGCAAAGACAATTTTCAGGAGCTTGTGCATAGTTAGGGCCGATAATCACAACTGGTGTGAGCAGAATGGGAAAGCCAAATGCAAATCACATAGGGATGGGGGGGAAAGAGCATTGCGGAGCACTGGGACGTTAATTAGGAGAGAGGAATGTTTGTAACGATGTTTGATCCTCGCCTGCTTCCCCCTTCTCTGAGTTTTGAAGTCTTAGCAGACTCTCTCACTGAAATTGGGACCGCAGGGGTGGTTGGTGATGCTGTAGGACCCCGGGCAGCACCCGCTCTGTGGTTGAAGCCCTTCCACGAGCGGCAGCTCTGAGTCCATGCGCTCCCCATGGCCCCGGGCACTTTGTCCGTCACCCATTTTTTCCCCCAAAGAAGTCTCGCGAAGCGGGGACGTGCTGCCACCCATCCGGCAGGCGGCTTGGTACCCAAGCATAGCGCCCCATCCTTGGCTCCCCCTCGGCAGTGACCCAGCTGGCCAGGCTCACCCCAGGTTTCTGCCCCAGGGTCCCTTTTCTGGCCTTAGGAAGAAGTCCCCAAGCTTCCCTGCCCCGGCGCCCTGGCAGCGCTGGAGATGCTCACGTTTATCCTTTGCTGCCCTCTTTTGCTTTCCAGTAACCTGGTGCCTTGGCAGGTTTATTTGACGTGACTCCTGGAGCACGCTTTTCTGACCAGGTCATGAACAGAAATTTAAAAAAAAAAAAGATATTTGGACCCTGACAGTGCTTTTAATTTCAAATTGCCTAATTACCTTAATGGAGCTGCCCGGGACACCTGCGTTACGCTGAGACCCCGGAATAAGAGGTCTCTTCATTTAGAAATCTGCCCAAGCCAATTTAATAACACATTGGTGATAACCAATATCGAGGCTTTGCAATTTCTGGGACCAAAATTATCCCAGCCTCCAGGTAGAAACCACAACCAGGGGCTCGGGGTCCTTTGCAAGCCGAGCGCCCCCCGCTGTGCCCTGCCAACGCAGGTGGTGCTTGGCTGAGCTGCTGGGGAGACTTGGGCAAGCATTTCTCTCCAGTGGCCCAATTATTTTTTGCAAATCGTCAAAGGCGATGGCATTTTTGGCTTGCGACTTGACTGTGGCCAGGGGAATGCTGGAAGGGACCTCGCTTGCACTAATGCTGCTCGCATGCCCCGGCGTCGAACGGGGAATGTGTCGGAAGGCTTCAAACCCTGTTGGGTTAGGTTTATTTTTTTAAAACCAAACTTTATACTTGTGTACCTCCGTTGCTTTGTTCTCGGAAATGTTTTGTCCCTTGACTCAACTGTTGGAAAACAAAGCGATGGCAAGAGAAATACAAACAGCCCCAGCGAGGAGAGCTGGGTTGTTGAAAATTGAGGCAGAGAGCAAGGCACGTTAATCGGGTGTCATTCCAGGTTCCTCTGGGGCTGGGGGGGGGCTGGGTCCCGGCCCCTTTGAGTGACCTGGCTCCCAAACACAGGGATGGAGCTGCCGGTCACAGCCTCCTGGGCGGCCGCTTCTTGTGTGGTGCAGCCCCGGGGACGTAACTTCGGGTACTGTCCTGCAGGGATGGAGGTGCTTGCTGAAGTGTTACAGGGATGCCAAAAATGATTGTGATTTGGGCCTCCGTCCCGTAGGGAACGTTGTTTAATGATGACCGGGTTGTTAAGCGACACCGAAGTGCCCGTCAATGCCCAGGCGGGCAGTAAGGCGCTGCTGGGTTTGCTGCCCCCGGGTTTGCAGGCTGGGTGAAGACCTTTGGTACCTGTTGGGGTAATTTACTGTCGTGGCGTTTGGTTTGGGTTCAGGCTGAGGTGACCCGTGCAAGGCTGTGGCTCCCTTGGGGCGGTGGAATAATAAAGTACGGCCCTTCCTGAAGCTTCCCCCCCACCCCTTCCCACTGTTTTTTATCATCCAGTTCTTTCTCAGCACCCAGCACCACATTAGAGAAGCCATCCAGCTCTCCTGCCTGATATTTCGTGTTCCTCTGCCTTTTTTTCCCTCCCTTTTTCCCATTTGCCAGAGGAGATGCTTCTTCCTCAGGTTCCTCTGACTTTTATCTGCTTTTCCCATGCTCCGCAGACCATGCTTTTTCTTTGCAATGGTAGAGGGGGCGTTGCGATGTTGAAGATGCAGGTGACTCTCTTAGCCCTGCAGAAATACACCTGTGCTCAGCAGAAGGGTGCACGTAGTTTTGTGGGTACAGGAGGTTTGAGGCTGTGGATCAGCGGGTGGGTACGTTGTCACAGCACAGAGTCCTTTTGGTCATTTTGGAGGACGTAACGGTGGCTTCCAGAGAGCTTGTCCAGGGCTTGCAGCCCCAGGGTTGTTAGGAAGGGCCCTGGGCAGAGGCCAATCTCCCCTTCCAGAGACAGAGATGAGCCTGGGGAACCTGTTTCTGAAAGGCAGCAGCACTCCCAGGTGGAATAAAATGCTTAAGGGGGTTAAAAAAAGAAAACATTCACCATCCTTGGTGGAAACTAAATCAGCTTGAAGGAAGAGCTTTGGTCCTCTCCACGTTATGGCCCCACGAGCAGCTTTGGAAAAAAATCAGGGGAGCTGCACTCTCGGGTGGAGGCAGGAGAGTCCTCGCTGCTCCCAACGGCAGGATGAGGCGCTTCCCAGCAGCCCGAAAGTGCCCAGCAGAGCTTTACCCGGGAGCTCCTATGGATAACCGCAGTGCGGGGCTGGTTCACGGAGGCACGCGCTCGCATTCAGCCCGTAAGGCAGAGAGGGGTGCTCCTGTTCCTGGACATAGCACGCAAGGTTTGGCCCATTGGTGCTCCAGGGAGAGGGGTTTTATGGAGTGAAATGTTAAGCAGGGCTCAAACGCTGTTTTCAACCGCTTCCATGTCTTTATTGGAACTACATTTCCATCCACCTCCAGTATCCCCCACTGCAGTTGTACCTCTGTAGCGGGAAGCACGTCTTCCTTTGGCTTTTGCAGCTTCTCGATGGGGCCGGTAAGAAGTTTGTCAGTGGGTTTGGTGGGGTTCTTTGTGGGGTTTGGGTTAGTTCAGTTGGGTTTTTTGAGAGCTCAGCTGGGGCGATTCAACAAAGTCAGTGAAGTTGCAACAGGGTCTGAGAATTGTGCATCCCCCATGCTGAGCAGACGCGGAACGAGCTGCTCTTGTGTTGGTGAGGGAGAATAAAGCGCTCCTCATGCTTTGCTCTCTTCGCGCCGGGGGGAACGGGCGTTCTCATCCACGTCTCAAGGCGTCGCGGTGACCAAGAGTGGAACTAGCCCTGAGGTCATCGGGCAACGCTGCAGACCTTGCAACGGGAGCGAACTGCAACGTCCTTCCAAGTGCTCTCCTGGGCTCCATATGTGTAGACTGGTAAAGCTGTTAACGTTCCCAATTAGGTTTTAATTTATCTTCGTTTCCTCAGCGTTGCCATTAAAAGTCACACCGTACCGCCATTAAACCCCACCATTACAGCCGCAGAGTTTTGTCAGGTGCTGGCCGGTGAATCCAACTACAGACGTGTGGCAGAGGCTGGACTTTAATTCCAGATTTAAAAAAAAAAAAAAAAAAAAAAATGTTTAAATGGGTCAGGAGAATTTACCCTGGACATCTGTTTGACGTATAACGCGAGGATATTTAAAAGTCTTTTAAGAAAAACAAATAGAGGCTTCCACATTCTCGAGGACAGAAAGCATTTAATCTACTCGTACGGTCCTTTCAAGAATTTCCCATTTTGGCAGGAGATAGATGTCATTAACGAAACAACCGATAAGATTTATGACGGCTAATTTATGGCTGTAACGGCTAGGACACGGTTTGGGGTAGCCGAGCTCGCCATGGGCAGTATTTTCCTTCCTGCACATTGGTATTGTTTTAGTTTATTCCAGCAGCACGTCTTGTGAGATCATTTATTGCTTAGCGCGATGGTACGACGAAGCCATTTATTACGGGGAGACATCAACACGTTGAGTGAGATCACCCCTTTTCCTCGGGGTCGCTGTACTGGAGGTGATGAAATCATCTATTTACCTACAACTTATTAGATGCGTTTGATTGACTGGGGATCGGTTTTTGTTTAACCAACTGTGCTGATGAGGAAGTTTCTGGGTGTACCACCGCAATGTTTCAAAACAGCCGTTAAAATAATTACCAGGGTACGGGGCCGGGGGGTGGCCCCCTAACATATGTTTGCAGCAAGAAGAGGACAGTTCTAGCAACTAAAAATATAAGCCAGATGGAAAACTCATCCAGCTCCAAGGGGGGAGAGAAGCTCAACCTGTTGTAGGTTTTTTTATACATCGGGAATGGTACAGTAAATGTTTGGGATAACCCAAGGCACCAGTAGGTCTTTCCTGCCATTGCTGAACTTCTGACCTTATGTCCTTGGAGGGCTGTTAAAATGAAGTCAGAGGGCGAGCAGAGTTATTTGCCAGCACCGTTTTCACTTGTGTGGTCTGGAAAGCTAACAGATTTTTTTTTTTCACACACACACACACCCCCTTTCCACGAGACAGACGCGGCGATGAGAGGAAAGAGGAGATAGCTTAATTAGAGAAAGCTTAATAAATTTATCGCCCTCTACAACTGCCTGAAAGGAGACTACAGCGAGGTGGAGGTCGGCCTCTTCTCCCTGGTAATGATGATGGGACAAGAGGAAATGGTCTGAAGTTGCACCAGGGCAGGTTTAGGTTGGACATTGCGAAAAATTGCTTCACAGAAAGGGTTGTCAGGCACTGGAAGGGGCTGCCCAGGGAAGGGGTCGAGTCCCCATCCCTGGGGGGATTTAACAGCCAAGCAGACACAGTGCTGAGGGCCAGGGTTTAGTGGTGGGATGGCAGGGGTAGGGGAACAGTTGGGCTGGGGGAGCTTCAAGGGCTTTTCCAACACCAACGATTCCATGGTTCTATCATTGATTCTATGACTGATTCTATGATTGATTCTGTGGTTCTATGATTGATTCCGTGATTGATTCTATGATTCTGTGATTGATTCCGTGGTTCTATGATTGATTCCGTGATTGATTCTATGAATCTGTGATTGATTTTATGATTCTGTGATTGATTCATGATTCTATGATTGATTCCATGGTTCTATGATTGATTCCGTGATTGATTCTTGATTCTGTGATTGATTCCATGATTCTATGATTCAGTGATTCAGTGATCAAACCCTAGCTTACACTTTGGATGGCTCTGTTGGGAGATGCCGCAGCATGGGGATGGTGTTCCCACGCGGGCTTCTGCAAGGTGACACCTTGAATCCAGAACCATCCTGCTCCTTTGCAGGTTGGTGTCTCTGACTCAGCTTTTGGGACGAACACAGCCCACTGCCTTTTGTGCCTTCTTAGCGTTACATGGGGTCTCCCGAGGAAAACCGAGACCGCAGGGCAAGCGTCTGTAGTTGTTCTGGTTGGCAAGTGTTGGTTTCTCCAGGATTTTCTGGGAACAAAGAGCTGCTGGTGGCCGCGGGTGAGCTGGAATAATCTGCGTGGGTACTGCTCAGCGGATCCGCTGCTGGGGAAGGAGCCGGACTTTGCTTGCGGAGGCCAGAGACACAGGCAGAGGGAATGAGGCTGAGTGGGGGGAGATGATCCCATGCTGGGCTACAGGGATGCGTTCCCTAGGGGAGACCAGGGGAAGCAATAACAGGCAGGCAGGTACCTCCCAGCGTCTCCATTCCCGTGGCAAAGCTGGTTAAGGAGGATGCTCAGAGAAGAAATCATTCGCCATTCGTTCTCCCCGTTCCCTTCCTCCTGCCCTCAACGCCACGCTTGGGCTTTTGTGTCATTTGGAGGGAACCCGCTGGAGATCCCCAGCACCGCACGCCATGCCTGGTGTCGGGCGCACCCGAGCTTTTGTCCTCTCAATGTTCTGGCACGGTAGGTTTCCCTGCTGCTACTCCGACAGCCTAAATAAACATTATTAACCTCTCCTAGACGCGCACCCCGCCGCTGCGTGGACCTCTCTAAGCCCTTTTTAACAGGAGGGCGATGCTTTTCCTTTTTAAGAGGGCACCTTTTTTTTTATCTACTAAAATCAGGTGACAACTAAAGAATCGGCACGTGCCTACCATTCCACCAACGGATTAATGAACTGCTGCATTAATTGTTTCCTACCAACACCCGAGTCCGTTGCCTTTTCACCGTGTCCCAGCCTTGCTCGGAGCTCATTCCCTGGGTTACGAGGTTCCCGGGGCTGGAATTACGGCACCGGCAACATCAGGCATCCGACGCTGGGAGGATGCTGACATCCAACCAGCCCGTGCGCCGGTGAATAGTCTGCTCCTCTACATCTAATCGCAGGCGACGGTGATGAAGTAGCGTGAAAAGCAGTGACAGCAGGCAACGGGAAAGGGAGCTGAGGGGTAAATTACAGGCAGCACAGTGCGTTTTATCGCTGCGCTCCGGCAGACAGCAGACATGTGTTCTCTGGCATGGTACAGCTCCATGGCCCGAGGTAGATCACATGAGCCACCAACTACTTTCAGCTGTGCCGGTGCGATGAAATGCTTCAGACATATGGTCCCAGGGCTAATCCCTACGTAGGCGATGCCTGGAAACGGGGAGAAGGCGTTGGGGAAGGAGTGGTACATGTAAGTGGATTCCCAGAGCCTGGAGCACATGGGGGGCTCTGGATATTGGATATGGGGAGGGGGGGGGAACCCTGCTGCTAAGATCACGGTTCAGCAATTTGGGGATTTGGTGACAAGCTTGAGTATTTCCCCCAAATAAACCAAACCAACCAAAAAAGCTCCCTCCAACCCCCCCAAAACTAACCCCCTTGCAAAGGATGAATTCTCTCCCCCTCTCCTAGTGTTTCAGCCCTGGGTCAGTTCCCTTCGGAGCAATGCGATCAAGTGACAGCTCGCGAGGACCTCTACGAGGTCCAAAGGTATCCCAGTGCCTTGCCTCTGGGTGTCACCAAAACATTGCGGTCCCAGCGCCGACACCGTGCACCGCACCTTCATACCCATCGTTTGCTAGGGATTCAGGAAAGATCCTAGAGATTTGGTGGCCTGTTGTATAAGAGAGAAAGCTTTTCCGAGGGTTTGGAGAAATGATAATGGAGCGGCCCCCCCCCCCCCCGCACTGTAGCGACGGTGTTTGGGTGGTTTGGTGCTGGGGGGACGAAGCAGAGCCAAGGAGTTGGTCTGGAGCAGGAGCCAGTCCCCGTGGCTTCCTCCTGCCTTGCTGGGACAGCCCGTCCAGGCCGGCCGCTTGGCTCAGGTGGGAGTGGAAGGACCCCCAGGAACACCATCCGACCGTCTGAAGGCTTAGGGAAGAGCGTGGAAACGGAGCAAGTAAATAGGATTTTTTTTTTTTTCCTCTCGTCTTTTTCCAGCCCCTAGCTAACACGCTAGCCTACACGTCCTCTCCCCGCTCGTTAGACAGAAGGTCCCACTGTAATGCTCTAATGGTCCCTTTTGACCTTAAAAATCACCGACGCAACCTGGTGTGGGGCGGGCGGTTGCTAATTTGTCTGTCTGCGTGCAGACCTCTCCTCGTAGCTTTGTAAATCCGAGAGTTTTGTGGCTTGAAGGTCTCAGCCAGGCTTTGATGAATCTCGTTTCTCATCCAGACGCAGTGATGGTCCCTGCTCTGAAGGCAAGTTCTCCAGGCAGGGTAGCTGAATATTCCTGGGGCACACTTAAATCAGATTTAAGTGACTTAATTCAACTCAGGCTGATTCCTTATCAATTTAAATGACTCATTTAATCTAAACTTTAATGTCAATCAATCTTTCTACCTTGCCGCTCTCATCTTCTGAGGCCGGAGAAATGGGATCCAGCTGTTTGTGTTTAGGTCTGTGACTGGCTGCCAAGGCGGAGAAATGTGGGGTTTTTTCGGTGTGCAGTTATCCAAACATTCCAGAAGGTTAGCTTCCCGCGCAGGGAGGCGCATGCCATGCCATCCCTGACAAATAGGGCGGGAAGGGGCGCAGAGAGCTCGTCTCATCCAGCCCCACCGCAGAGCAGGCTCTGCCACACCAAGCCCCTTCCTGGCAGTTGCACCCCAGGGCTTTCTCCTGCCGCAAGGGATGGAGCTCGCACTGCTGCCCCGGGCAAGCCCTTGCCGAGTTTCTCTAACCATTGCAGAAGATAACGGAGTCTTGAACCCTTATCTTCCTCGCTGCAGCTGAAAGCCATGATTTCTTGCCTGTAGCGATGTGCAGAAGCTCCGTCCATGCTGTTCTGCAGTAGCTTCTAATGCTTAACTCTTATCCTGCCCCATCCCGGTTTTCTCAAAGCCGAACCGTTTGCTTCTCCCTTCCTTGGGGTCACCTTTCCCAGGCTTCGCCCATCCCTGGGGCTCGGTGCCAGCAGGCTGCACCGGGCCCGCATCTTTCTGGAGGCACAGGGCTTTGCAAAGCGTGCAGCCCTGGCCTCGCCTCGCTGAGATGGAAGGTGAGCTCTGCCAGAGGGTGAGGGTGAAGCCACCGCGGACACGAACGCGAAGCGAAGCGCTAGGGTTCGTCGTGAAGCCTGAAGACCAGCCGCTACCTCCAGCAGCTCCCCCCGTGCGCCTTCAGCAGGAGCGCAGTCCTTTTCCTCCAGCGCATCGGTGTCCAGCACGGGGCGCCCACGTCCGGAATGGTTTGGAGCAGAGTCCCTGGCTGGCGGAGGTCAGGGCTCAGCCTCGCGGGCGGTGCTCCTCTCCGGCTGCTGAAGATCACGAGACAGATGGCGACTTATCCCTTGGGGATAGGCAGTAGGAAACTTCTTGAGTGTTCCCGTTGGCACCTTGAATGGCATTACCCACTGGCACAGGTGGGAACCGCTGGGGAATATCCAGAACCCTTCAGGGAAACAGCTGATAAACCCATCCCAAAATGAATGGGGAGTCAGCTGCGTACGTCAAATTCCAAGGAAAACAGCAAATGAGGAAATTACCTCCATAACCGATGTAAAGAATTAGCAACTTTATGTATCACAGCTCAAAAAAAACCCAATCAAAACCCCCTCGGGATGAGTTCATCGGGGGTCTCGCATCAGCCAAGAGCTGAACCGCCATGTTAACGTTGTTCCCGAGGGGGGGGATGCTGAAGACCATGGGATGGCACGCCTGCCTCCGCCTCCGAACCAGCCTACGCAGCGCCCTGGACGGGCCGTCCTGGAAGCCGAGAGCCCCCTCCCTGCCTCTCGGCCGTGCGACAGACCTCCCGAAGCCGGCTTCAATTGTGGCCGCAGCAAGGAGCGCGCCTGCGTTGCGGCGCCCTGCCTGCCCAGCTCAGACACTTCGGGGATGGCACTTCTGCCATAAATCTTCAGCTCCCATCCTCCTTCTCCAGCATCCAAAAATTCCTTCTGAGCTGAGACTTGGCACATTTGGTCTTGGCTGGGTAAGAACGTTTTTCCACCAAATTTGAAAGGGAAAAAGAAAAAAATTAAGTTCAGCTGGTTTTAATTTAGGAAATTTGGGGGGGGGGGTGTATGTAAGTATTGAAATGTCTGAAATCTCTTGGCAATACCCTTCCCCCCCTCTTTTTTTATTTGGTTTTTTGTTTCTGTTTTGCTCTGAGCCGCTGAAACGTGAACTATTCCCTCACCCAGACTGGGAGAAGAGCCAGGGAAGGGGAATCTGCTCCGTCCCTCTGCACCCTGACGCTGGAGCAGGGTAAATCCTCCCACTCCCCGTACGGCTGCAGAAGCATTTCCAGGGGGTTTTGTCTTCATTCGGGCAAGGCTGCACCGTTCTCCTTAATGGACATGGGGCGTTTGTTCATTAGCGCTGGCTGATTGCGCATTTCTCAGGACAAAGGACTGAATTTTAGTTTCTTGTGCCCAGAAAGAGCCCTCGGCTGTCATATCAACCCCTGACCTGGCCTTGGGTTTTGTTGCCTCTTGGGAATTCAATTTTGGCTAAAAACCAGGCTGTGGGAGAGTCACCAAAGCGCCCCTGCAAACCGGGATGGTTGGGATGCTGATGCAGGATGAGCGATTCCTGGGTTTAGGATCAGCCATGCCCTGGAGCAATGATCCAGGGGCTATTTCAGGGCATCAGGACCCTAAGGAGAGGACTGGTGGGGTTTACTGGGGCCATAGCCACTTCTCGCCGCAGGCTGGATTCCTTCTGGCTCTTCCCAACAGCCTGCTGCTTTCCCAGTCCCGGCTCCTCCTCATTAAGCGATGGATGCTCACCACCTTCCTCAGCCCACGTCTTCCATCACTCCTCCATCCTCAGCCTGCAGTCTTATCCGTGATTTATTGTCCTATCAGCCATGGGCCTGAGGACGGGTGGTCGCCTTCCTGTTGGCATGCACCATTCGCATCTCCGAAGGTTTATTGCTGCGGCCGCACCCGGGTTGCTCCCAAAGAGGCTGGGCTCAATTTCTTTCATGGAGCAGGACAGGGTTTATGTGCTCAGGCTGTCCTCCATCCCTTCCTCTGGTTCTCAGAACTAAACCTCAGCCTGCTCCGGCCTTGAGCAGAGCCCGCGTGCCTTGTGGCAATGCTCTCAGCGAGGGATGCAAACATGATCGCCTATTTTTGTGTGATTTTATTTGCTTGTTTTGCTTTGCCTTTAAGCAATAGCAAGGTTTTACTCCACCGAGGCCTTGGGTTTGGTTCTTCTGCAGACCTGCTGCTCTGCCAGATGCTCCCCCTCACAAATTTCTGCAAAGATCTTGAAAAAAACTGGAATAATGGCCTTGCGAAGCTGGCCCTTGGTGGGGTCCGGCGGGGCCAGCCGCTGGGCAGCGATGCAGCATGCAAGCCCGGCCAGCGGTGGGGGCTTGGCCAAGCTGGAGCGCAGCCAGCGCAGAAGAGCCTCGGTCATTTGATTTTTGGCATGGGCAATTAAAATAGCCCGTGTAATTCTAACGGTTCTCTGAGCTAGATCGTATTTTATTTGCAAGCTCTTAAAATTTTCGACTCTTTTGTCTTCGGTCCACATGCAAAGCGGGCGGCGCTGTATTTTAGGTATAATTGCGTGGATTTGAAAGTTTCCTTTTTCATTCCTTTTACTGTTGGAACCTTAAACGCTGCACGGGCTGCGAGCAGCCGCAAAACCTCCCCATGTGCAGCACACATGGTAGAAGCGTTTCTAACGGCACCGCCGTCCTACCAGCATCCCCGCACGCTGGAGCCGCCGGAACTTGGATTTCCGCTCCAGAAGGAATTGTTGCCCTTCACGTCTTGTTTTCACGCTTGAAACAGCAGAGGTTTTTGCAGGATTTGGGGTTTTTTGGGAAAAAAAAAAATTATAAAAGTTATCTCTGATCAGCCAGGGCTTTTGGTCGCTGGCTGGATTTTTATTTAGCTTTTTCGGGATGGTTCCAAAGGTGCCGTCGAGGCACCCTGCTCCGGGCGTCCTCTCTGTTCCGAGGTCTCCAGCGAGCCCTTCGGAGGCAGCGGCCCTCCTAGAAAGGTCCGGTTTTTAACAAGATGGCAGTCACTAATGGGAAACACTCCCTCCAAAGCTTCCTGACAAGCTTCGGCTCCGTTCCCCCCAATTGCTGCTCCTGGTTTTAGATTACCACTGGTACTGTAACTGGTATTTATTTAATACGGCGCTGAGTTTCAGAATAGCTGGTGGAAGAAAACATCTGCCTGGGAGCAGAGCGTATTAAAATAAGAGGAATTATTTGCTTTTAAACCAGCCCAGGTTAGAACATGGGCCCGTGGGTATGTCACCGGGGGAAGCCTTACGCTCCCGGCGCACAGGCCTGTGTGCTCGGTCCCCCTGGGAAGGATGTTCCCAAACTATTTAAAACCTTCCCAACAGACCTCCCACAAATGATAACTTCTTGAAAGGCCAAACGTCTCCGAAGACGTACGTGGCTTCAAAAGGGAATCCCCTCCGATGATTAGAACCGTGCAGCCTCCCATCTGGATTCGAGCTCCAATAATAAGGGTCAGGACCTTGTCCATACATAGTAAAAAAAAATACTGTAAGAAAGCACTTTTTTAGTACTTCCAGATGTCGGGTGAACATTTTTCTTTTTGAAATACAATGAGAAAGCTTTGTCAAGCTTTTTTGGAAACAAATATATAGGCAAGCCCAGCAAAGAGAACCGTCTTGCCAAATAGTCCAGCCCCACTAGGACAGGTGAGTTTGGGGGCTGGCAGCACAACAGCTCGCCAAAGGCCAGCAAATTCCCGAACTGTGCTGTAAATGGGATTTATTTCAATCAAATGGGGAATCCCATTTTAAATAGATTTGTGGATTTTTCAGGCCAGAAGGGGATCATTAAATTTTCAAGGCTTTTCTCCAGTATAACCTAACCCATTGAATCTCCCCTCTCAGTTACCTCTGAGGAAAAAAGAGAAGAAAAAAAAAAAAAAGACAAAGATGAGGAACTCCTAGAGAGAGTTCAGAGGAGAGAAACAAGGGTGATGAGGGGACTGGAGCATCTCCCCTACAAGAAAAGGCTGAGGGAGCTGGGCTTGTTCAGCCTGGAGAAGAGAAGGCTGAGAGGGGATCTCATCACCACCTACAAATATCTCAAGGGTGGGGGTCACAAGGACGGAGCCAGACTCTTCCCAGTGGTGCCCAGCGCCAGGCCAAGGGGCCATGGGCACAACCTGAAGCAGAAGAGGTTCCAGTTGAATGGGAGGAAGAACTTGTTGACTGTGAGGGTGATGGAGCCCTGGCCCAGGCTGCCCAGGGGGGCTGTGGAGTCTCCTTCTCTGGAGATCTTCAACCCCCGCCTGGCCGCTGTCCTGTGCCCCCTGCTCTGGGTGAGCCTGCTTGGGCAGGGGGGTGGCACTGGGGGAGCTCCGGAGGGCCCTGCCAGCCCCGGCCATGCTGGGATTCTGTGTGACTCTGTGTAAAACCCCCTCAATAACTGGTATTTGGATGGCATCGTGGAAGACCTGCTTTAACCAGGGTCCAGCGCTCCCGCCAGTTGTTCACATGGCCGGTCCCCACTTGCTTTGTTCTGCTTTCAGTTGTGCCTGGCTTCAGCCTTCAGCCACCACCTCTTCTCATCCCTTTTTCTTCATGATAAATAAAAAAAAACCCAATCCCTTAAGCACGTGGTATTTTTATCTCACAAAGGTACTTACACACCTGAATCAAATCTCTTGATCTTCTTTTTGATGAGTGGAACAGCTTATGATCCTCGAACTGTTTTCACCTTAAGCCCTTGAATAATTCTCCTGGCTGTCCCTCGAACTGCACCATTGAAGCATAAGCTGAAGCTCGGGCACAGCTTCCTTCCAAATGTGCCACGAGGAACAAAATTTAATTGCAAGGGCACTTCCCTGAGAAGAAGGGAGGAATCCGCGTGTCTGCAGACAAGATAACGGGGCATGTGTTTGCCAGCTTCAGATGCGGGCAACCAGACGCACGTGGAAAATAATTCTATTTCCTTGAAACATTAAAATAAGCAAAATATTCTTCAACGCATTTGGAATCTGTCCTTGATTTTTTTTTTTTTGAAGCAGCTGAAGTAGAAGCATTTTCTTCAGTTTCATTTTTATGAGGTTTTATATTTCTTTATATACCACATGTTTTGCTTGGATTTTTTGGTTCTTGGGGTTTCCCTCTGCCTTTTTTTTTTTCCTTTATTCACATTTAAAGAATAGGGAAACGAAAGGAAAGAAGGAAAATGAAAGATTTGGTGTGTTTTTACGGGGAAGGAAGATTACTTAATGCCCGGAGGCCGAGAAGACTGGGTTTGCATGGAGGCACGGCACGCAGCACGGCCTCGGCACGCGTCTTGCCCCTTTGGTCATCTTGCTTGGAGCATCCTCCTGCCCTCAACACCAAGCTTGAGCCAGCCTGAGGGAGACCTGGTCTGATGTGGGCTGGGGTGAAGCTCTTGGGAAATTTCCCGTGAGCTTAGTTCTGCCACTTTTGCTCTGCTCCAGGGTCGGTCCCCGGGGCTGGACTGCATTTGCGGAGCTGGGCTGGGAGCGGGGTGGCACATCCCAGCAGCATCGCCCATCTCCATCCCTCACTTCGTGGCACGCTGCAGCAGCCGGAGCCAAGCGAGCGCCATGGCTGGTGCTGATCACCTGGCTGGACGCAAGCTATGGGTGCAACAGCTGCAGGTCAAAATACCCCCAGATTTACCCCGTTTTCTGGCCTGGGAGTTAGGATGGAGGCTTTATGGATGTGATTGTGAGTCTGTGCATGTCCAAAGAATCATGGAATCATAGAATCATAGAATCATAGAATGTTTTGGGTTGGAAGGGACCCCTAGAGGTCATCTAGTCCAACCCCCCTGCAGTGAGCAGGGACACCACCAACTAGATCAGGTTGGAATCGTTTAGGTTGGAAAAGCCCTTTAAGATCACCAATTCCAACCGTTAACCTAACCCTGCCATCCCACCACTAAACCATGTCCAAAGCGACAGCGATTCCCAAAACAGGGCTGTACATCTGGAAAACTCCAATATATGCCTAGCGTGAGGGCACCGAGGAAGGAGGACATGTGCTCCCCGGGCACGCTCAGCGCAGTTTGCTCAGCTCGGGAATTCATTTGCTCGCTTGGCCATCATCGATGTGACCGGCTCTGGCAGTTCTGCACCGCACCGCTGCAGGCGGGGACTTATCAGGGCAGCTGGTGGGGGGCGGTCGGGACGGTGAGACGAGAAAATGCTGTCGCGACTGCAGGAGGACAGGTTAAAACCCGTTTATTCTGCGTGCGTCTGGTGAGCCGCTCCCTATTTTTAAGGCAAGAGCAAGAGGAGCGGAAGGGCCCGCCAGGTCACGGCGTGTTTACGAAAGCTGGCTTTCCTGGAAGCGGGGGACCTTAGGAGACTTTGGGGTTTCATTTTTAAAAACACGGTGCCTCTGGCCCGCGTGGCTGCCGAGAAGATTGACAATGCCATCTCTGTGGATCGGTGAGGCTCGGAAGGCGTTGGAGGGTGAAAAGAGGAGCCTTTCAAGGGCCTTTGCTCGGCAGCCGATTCCACAAATGTTTGGGTCCTGACTCACCATTCTGAACGCTTTTAGGCTTGGCAGCGCGCGCCCCACCAGTACTTTGTGGGATCCAATTCTTTCAGAGACAGCCTAGAGTTTGCCGGTGTTTTCCTTGGTTTGGAGCTTTTTTTTGGTTGAATTTCTTTCCTTTTTTTTTTTTTTTTTTTTAATTTAAATGATCCTTGACGGTTCTGTGCTGTCGTCAGCTGAATACTGCCTTGGTTACCGACAAGTGCTAGCGAATATCTAAGGGAATATCAGAGCCGATGCGCACCTTTTGCGACCTGGAATGAGTAGCAGCAACCTGCTGCTGATCAGGGTTTCCTGGGAACGGTTTGTTTGTCCCTCCTCTTTCCCACTGAACGGTGTTCAGGGAAAAACTTTAGCTAACAGTGTAGGACTACCTGCATTTAACAGAAAACGCGCCTGAAAAACTCCTGAGCCCTTTAAAGGTACAATTCCCCTTACCTGAGAGCCTCTCTGCCTCCGCCCCCCCCGAGCTGGGAGGGGATCTATTAATTAATTCTGTGCTCCGGCGGCCCCTCCGCTATCCCGCCCGTCTCCGGCAGGAAGAGCGATGGGGCACGCCGGAGCCGGGCGGTTCTCCGAGCGGCACATGGAGCCCAGTTTCATCCATCACGGTCTGCGCAGCCGCTAAGTGGAAGCACATTGCGGGACCCCGGGGCTCCCCGCCCGCCCCAGGGCGCTGCCGCAGCACGAACCCGGCGGCCGCTCACTGCACGAGGAGATTGCTATGGAAAAAATAAAAGTCCGGGCAACTTCCTGGCCCTTTCGCTTGTCCCAGTCTTGCCAGTTTTGGTACAAGCCGAATGCTACCCTAGGTGGTTGTGCTCCGTGTTAGTCATTTGGAACGATTTTGTGCCCCCCTCCAAAAAATAGCTTTTTTTGAGTGCGAGGGTTTTAGCTTTTCTGTGACTTTTCCATTCACTTGAAGAGGAATTCCCAACTACCTGTGCTGTAAATATTTTTAAATGTTCTTTATTTCATTATTTATTTATTTATTTTTCTTCTTAAATGTTGTACCCGGCCTGCATAGTCTTTAAAATCCGTACCTTACCCCAGGTCTTAAACTCAAGTTTGGTTTAGTCTCCAGAAGGAAGCGAACGGAGCCGTGTTAACTCCATATCCATTCAAAATATAGGCTATCACCCGCCGAGTGCCCGCACGTGATACAGCGCCCGTTCAGGTCGTATCTCACAATGGCGAGTGGGTGTCGGAACCAGCCTGCGTGAGCAGCGCCCCCGGGGAGGGGCTGGGCACCCCTCAGCTGCCTTTTCCATGGGTAGGGCTCCTTCCGCAGCACGCGGAGCCCCGGGGAGGGCGAGCCCCGCTCTCGGGCAATGGTGCGAGAGCGACAGCCGGTTGCCCAAATTCGCACCCGTGCCCAGAGCAGCAGAGCCGGGGCCAAGGCAGCTGCGGCATTGCTGGGGGGAAGAGTCCCAGCCCAGGGCTTTCCCTGCTCAGGGGGCGTCGCAGTCATCGTCCTTCTCCGCTTTCCCGATACAAAGGGGTCAGGGTGTCAGCCACCGCCTCTGCCAGAGCCGCGGCTCCTTCAGGCTGTGCCCCTTCTGTCTGGGTCTCCTCATCTGCAGCTAAACCTTGCACCCCTGCCCGCCCTGCCTTGCGCTGAGCCCTTCGTGCTCACCCAGGGACCCAACCCTCCCGTCCAGGCACCTCCCTGATTGCAGCATCTCCCCCCCCCCCCAGTGCTTCTCCACCCTCCTCGGACTTTCCCTCCCCTTTCCCCATCTTCTCCCTCCCCTCCTGCTCAGGGTCCGGTCCACACGTGCTACATCACTTCCCCGTTACCTTTCGTGCTTTCTCCTCACCCTTGGAGGAGCTGGTCCCCATTGACGCGCGCCACGCTACCCTGCTGTGACCTTCTGGGACCCTCCCTAAATCTCACCATGATACCCGCAGGAGACTTAGCCTGCCGCACCGCTTTTTGAGACGCAGGCAGAGCTGCTCTCAGATGCTCCTTTATGGCTGCTGATGTTATTTAAGGAGAGGGAAAAAGGAAGCAAAGACCTAGCTGTGCAGGTTCTCATTTCACTCCCAGTGCAGCTTTTCAGGCTGGGAATTTGGTCGGCTGGGTCCAAAAGGTTAAATACCACGCGGCAATAGTTTATACCCGTGCCCATGTATCTAATATTTAATTACGGAGTAGTTGTGTTTGCTAAAAGCCCAAACCGTGCATCAGACAGGACCGTGGAGGCTAAGCAATGGGAAGGTGAAGCCAGGGAGGAGGCGGCGTTTGCACCCCCAGCCACCATGGGAAGAGGTCACCAGTGCCGCGGCCCCCCCGCTGGCGGGGGAGGATATCTGCTGCTCCAGTCCCCGGCACCACGACTGCTTTTTGTGAACGTTTGGAGGCTGGATTAGCTCAATAGCCCCAGTTTGCCGTGAGCCCTCCATGAGTTGTGCCCTTGCCGAGGGGATCCGCTTGGAGCAATCAGGAGGAGCTATGGTGGTGGACGTCAGGAGGCAGCGGCGAGGTTTTGGCAGAGCCGCCCCCACCCCCATCACCCTCGCTTTGCCCTTGTAGGGATGCCCCATCGCCAGCGAGTACTCCCCAAATACGCTAAATGTCACTCTACACGAGGGATTTACATCAAATCTGCCCCTCCCAGCAGCAGGGCCAGCCGCGAGCATTTGGGATGGTCCTGCCCCGACCCCTTCCAGACTCAAACTGAGCGTCCTCACTTCAGCGGGAGGCACTCGCCTCTTCTCTTCGTGCTTCCTGACCTCGGTGGCTGGTGACCACTCGGTGGCTGGTGACCCCTCTTACTGGAAAGGCCCTTTCCTCTCCAGAAGCAGCTAATTTAGCTCAACCCCCCCGTCTTGGAGGTAGCCGTAAAGGGGTGGAGGTTTTCCAGCGGAGCCAGTCACCGTGAACACCGTGGCTTATTTTTCTGCAGCCTCCCACGCCTCCGTGAATCAGCATCTCTGCCACGCTGGGGGCAAACGCTTGCCAAGGGAGCCTGGGTCTCCCACCAAGGCGCTGCTGCTTTGTGTGAGCGGAGCTGGCCGCTTCAAGCCAGTGGTGGAGAGGCAGCGGTTTTGTTAATGCAGAGCTCGATTCTGCGGGAGTTAAGAGAAATAGCCAGGTTTGCTGCATGCCACCTCTTCAGCTCGATCTCAGCCCGCCTGGCTGCCCAGTCATGGAGAGGTTTCAAGCTTTTGATGGAAATATGGGCAGTGTGTGATTTAATGGGCACTCGTTTGATCGGCCATGCTCTGTTTGAGCTCTTTGCAGCATGCTCTATCTTGGCATGCCTCGAATTTGCCGTCTGGTTTTGGAACCAAGTACCTGTTTCTTTTACGGTTGCACTCCGTGTCCCTCGGAGGCGGGGGGGGGTGGGTCTGTTTGTTTGCTTTCCCGTTTTTTGATTTGGGATTCCGCAGAGGACAGAGCCCTCTTCTGTGGCACCCGGGGAAGCAGCACAAGGGCAGCAAAGAGCTGCGCGCCGGCCGAGGGGCAAACCTCAGACCCTTTCTGAAGCTGGGTTCGGATCTGTGTCCAAAAGTTGGGATGCTTTTCTGAAACTCATCCAAACGTATCTGAGACTCTTTGGGTGAGGAACTGGGCTAAACCCCTGGAGAACAGTCGCTTTGCATTCTGTAATTCCCCCCCCCCAGCGTTGCCGTGCTTACTGGTTCTTGCAAAGCCTGGTCTCCAGTCAAAAATCGTAATTCACAGGGGAACTCGACAATTCTCCCTCTGCTCTTGGAAGAAGCTAAGGTGACCAGATGTGTGCAGTCATTGTGGGTGGGAGAACAGGCTGAAGTTGGCCCAACAGTTTTCCCCCGCTCTCTGGACCTAAGTCACGGCTGTGGGACAGAGATGCCCCCCAACAAAAGCCCTCATCTCCTCTTCCTCTGCAAGCTGTGCATTTCCTTCCGGTGTTTCACCACCAATAAATCGCCCTCCTCTGGTTCCTTCATATGCACCCACGTGTGCACGGGCCCTAGAGCTGCCCTGACACCTGCAGAGCATCCAACCTGTAGGTCCTTGGCTCCTGGAGCCACCCCACTAGACCTTGTTGGAGGAAGGAATGTGTTCATGGAACACAAGGGGCACGGTGTTCCATGTAGGAGACCCGCTGGCCCACCCCAAGGTCCCCAGTGCCACCGGCAGGCTCGGAGCTCAGTGGGACCAGCTCCATCCAACACACAAACCTCAAAACCTTTGCCTGCCCCCGCTAAAAATAGAATAATAATGTACCTTGGAGTTGTGACCGCAGAGTCAAACCCAGAAACTAAATCAGGTAGGAAAAAAAAATGCTGTAATTTTCTCCAAGACTATGGTCCAAAGAGCATCTGTGCGATGCTAAAATTTTATACTCGATCCTACGGCACTGATATATTAGCCTACAGTACTGAAATATTGGCCCCCGGCAGCATAAATCAGAGCTGCGTTGCCGAGGCTCGTGGAGCCCTGCTGATTTACCCCCTTCTTGCCCGGTGCGCTGACCTGCCCCAGGGTTTTAATCAGGTCTGAAGCCACTGAAGTACAGAGCCAATAAATTACCATGCGCTCTTTGATAGCATGGCAAAGGTTTCCCGCCTGAGGAGGTAGAGTATCTGAAATCAAACCATCAGAATGCGGCCTCGCCGGCATTTTACCCCTTCAGCCTCAGTTCATCAAAAAGTCAGTAAAAGCCTCTGTGGATCCCGCCCGGCTGCTACTTATTCTGCTCCTAATGAATGTGGAAATATCCATGGCACGTGGAATTTATGGATGAAGGAATTCCAGTTGCCATCATTTCAGCTCTGCTGTAATAAGGCGGGCTGCGGCTGACAGCCCTGTGAAATACTGCCAGCTCGCCCCAAAACGCCCTGAACCCCGGTCCTGGGAGCCCGTCCTGCCTGCGCCCAGGGGGGGAAACCACCTTCAGACCCCCAGAAGATGTTTATAACATAGAGCAGCTCCTGTGCCTCCCCAGGCTGCTTCGCCAAGCCAAATGAAGGCCGAGCAAATACTTTATTGAGTGGGCTCTGATGACCTCTGCTTATTTTTTTTTTTTTTAAATGAGCAGATCTTTTTAAGGCAAAAAGAAAAAAAAAAAGGCTATGAAAAACCCAAACTAAGTTCAGATGGTGAGTTTAACCTCCAGTGATCTCATGGATTAAAAAACATTAAATCTTTTTATCTAAATTCTAATAAAAATCATGTCTCCCATGGTTTTAGTGACTGCTGCCAACTACACTTAAAAGCTGATTATTTTCAGGTCAGGCACTGCGAAACTTTTGGCATTTTGGGGTTTTTTTATAGATTTTGAACCATTAATTTAAGGTTTGGTCTTACTATGAAAAAATACCTTGTTAAATATTCTTGCCTGTCACAATCTCACCCAGGAAAAGCTTCACCTTTAAAATGGAACATTGAATTTTGACTATCAGAGGATTTGAATGGCAGATCCACCCCACGGCCCCTTTCCTTACCCTCCTTGGCTCAGAGTTGTTGATACGCCGCGTTTTAACATGTTAGCTGGGGAAAATACCTTTTTCTCCTTAAAAATCTCAAATTAATAAAGTATGGAACGGGTCGAGGCAGCTTGGCTCCATCCCCAGGTAGAAGCGTCCCCAGGGCGATGCTGAGCTGTTGGTTTCCCTGCCTGGAAAAGCCTCCAGAGGCAAAGGAAAACACTGGCGCTCCCCAATACAGGGAAATCCTGAAGGTTTGAGGGGAACGAGCTGCAGATCCTGGCAGAACTGAAGTGGGAGAACTGAAGGTTCCAGGTCTGGGTTGACCGGGTCTGGCTTCAGCCCAGCCTGCCGGCGAGGGGCTGAAAGCAGGGGGGCAGGCTCCAGCTGGCCCTTCGGGGTAGGGGGGGTTGCTGGTTTGGGGAATCTGTTGTGAAGTGCGTATTGGTATCTCATATTGATGGTTTGGGTGAAAACATAGCGAAAGGGGATGTTTTCGTCCACTGGCCTCTTTGCTTTTAGCATGCAAGATGGGGAAAAATGACCTTGTTTTATTTGAGGTGAAAGAAGTATTTAATTCACCCCAAACTGGAGCTCTGCTCTTCTCCTTTAAAAACCAACCAACCAACCAACACCAACACTGCTTCTTTTTGGCCTGTGGTTGATCCAGAATAATTTGGGATATGCCTGAGGTTTCATTTGTTATTGTTCTCCTGGTTTTCAGCTGAAAACGTGGTTATTCCTGTGGCTTCGTCGGGCGCAGTTTCGGGATACAGGCGGGCGGGAGCTGCGTCACTCGGGAACACTGTGCTCAAGCCTGCCGGGGGGGTGTTGGGTGGGCAAACAGACCCGAAAGCTGCTGGACCCAAAAGTTCTGCATCATTAGGGACAATTTTCAACTGGACGGAGCAGCCCATTTAAATTGCTGGATTTAAAAATGCCTTTTCAGTGGCCTTTGCCTTGCGGAACAGGGACTTTTCCTTGCGCACTCCTGCTTTCCAGATTGACTTTGTACAGTTCTGAGGTTGCTGAGGAACCTTGCTTATGGACACTGCTTCTCCTTTTTTTATTTTTTTTGTGGTAGCTAAAATCAAAACGTGTTGAGGGAGGGCAAGGAACTGGGCGGTGAGGCACCAAGCCATGCTTGACTTCCAACATGGGATCCCGGTGAGGTTTATATGGGAAACCTGGTCTCGGATCTGCAGTGCTAGCAAGCGCTGGATGTTCAGCTGATAAATGTGATAAATCTCAACATGCCCGGTGTTTTCAATGCAGAAAAACTGGGCTGTGCCAGCCTGAGCCAGCGTGGTGCCTCCCGGAGCAGCCACCGGCTGGGGCAGGGGCAGGTGACGGGGGCACGTCCCTGCCTCCGCGGCGGGGCAGCCCCACACCTTGGGAAATTCTCTCGGCTGCAGCAAATCCATAAAACCAAGAGCTAAATCAGGAGTTTGGAGTCTCCCTTTCCCCAAAAGGAAGCAAAAGTTAGCGGGAATCATGAAAATCTTAAAATAAGGGGGCAAACCACCCAGCCCCCCTCTTCGCGTAACTTCTGCCCGCCTCAGAAACCAGCCCTTCCCTCTCCAAACACTGCTATCCCAACCCTGCACCCAATGGAGGCATTTTGCTGCCAGAAGGATAGGGGGTGGGAGGGGGAAAATCCCGACTTTCCATTTGCGAGAGCATTTAAGCAACACTTTACATCAAAGCCCTTTCATTCCCCGGCCGGGGGAGTTATAAATGGGGCTCGGAGCAATCGGTACGGCTCCCGCCTCGGGACGGAGGGCTCCAAGTGCCTCGTGCTCTCAAATGCCACAACATTAATATCCACCATCCTGAAAGTTAAAGGAATATTTATACACGTACACATCCCATTAATAATGCATCGATTGACTGCTCTTATATTTAGAAACTAATATATTAAAACAAATTACCAAGTGACAAAACTTCCCTGACAGGGGATGAAATATGCTGCCCTGCTTTATTGGATGTTATGGATGTTAGGAGAAATCAAGCCAGTTCTTCCCGTACCCAGACTTTTTCAAACAAAGTCTTCGCATCGGAGTCTCCGAGCGCTGCATACAGGGCGGCGACGGGGTGGGTAAGGAAGGAGCCTTTCAAAGGGAAGACTTTAAACCCCCTTATTTAGGATGTACTTGACGGGAGAAAATAACCTTCCACCCTGCGCCCCGCTTGGGCAGCAAACACCGGGCTTTCAGGACCCCAGCGCTAAAATTTGGAAAGGTCTTTAGCGTAATCCTTTAATCTGTTTACCGTTAGATACATGAGAAAATGCTTATTTACAAGAGCAAACACCTACTTCCATTTCAAATAGGAGTTTAATCTGTTTAGAGAAAGGCTTGGGGGGAAATAATTCAAACTGCTTTAAAGCTTAAGGTTATCGTCTTTTTTTTCTTTTCCCTTCAAAGGGGATGGCAGGCAACCTTCGGAGGAAGCTGTATTCATTAAAATGAGCCGCAAAGTGTTTCAAATCCTCGACCATTCGTCCTCCTCGATGTGAGCCCAAACACGAGACCCCCGCGCCGGGGGGCTCCCCATCCCGCAGGCGTGCGCACGGCTCCGGCTGTTGGTTCGGCTCGGCGGGCGGCTCTAGCACCGCTGCTTTTCGTGGTTCCGATACCCTCTGCCATCCTCACCCCTGCGTTTCCATCGTTATTAGGTTCCACAGCAAACGCTAGCGAGCCTTTTGAAAGGGCTTCGTGCTCAAATGCTTGGTTCTCTTCTGAGTCTTTATTTAAAGATACTTTTGATTAAAACCACCCGTCCCGCCGGGCAACCCCTTCCTCGCACGGCGCATCCATTTCTGTGCGGTACCTTCTCCTTGGGGCAGAGGAGATTGGATCCCATTTGCTGTAAACCTCCTTGCCCTGCTGAAAGTTGGGTAAAACCTATTTTGAGATGCAGAGGTGGCTGCTGGGCTCCCAGCCGCTCGGCAGGGGACCGGGATGGGGCCAAACGGAGCGGCAGCGCTGGCTGGGCGGGAAGGGTCTGAGCTTAACGCGGCAGCTTTCCTGCCCAGCCTCCTTCGAGGGGGCCGAGGCAGTAAGCGGCCAGCTCCAAAAATTTACCCCCAGCACGCCGATGGGGCTTGATGTCCCCAGATGTGCCGGCGCCTCCCGCCCTCGAGCTGCCGGAGCGCTCGAGCACGTGCGTCAGGTCGGGCTTTGGCGGGTCCGCTCGCGCGCCTGCGGCCAAGCGGGTGCTGCCACCACCGAATCCTTGCAGAGCCCAGCACGGGCTCTCAGGGTCCAGATTTCTCCTTTCCATCCCCACCTAAGGGGAATTTTGAATTCTACTGAAAGTTCCTCCCGACGTGACCCTCCCAGGCTTCAGGGATGTCCCCCCTTGGGCTGGGTGGTGAAGGCTGCCCATACGGAGGGGCTTTTCCCTGCCCGGGATGCTCTCTGAAGCTCTGGGGTGAGAAGGCTCAGTAGCTCTGTGGGGCTAAAACACAAACCCCGCTCCTCTTCTCCAAAACGCCACCTCGGTAATGTGGGACACCAGCAGCGGGAACGTCGCCGTCTCCCACGGGGAAGCGGTATAGCATCACGTGGCAGGGATCGGGGGTCAACTGCCCACGGCGAAGAGCTTAGGGGCTGACACAACCTGAGTTGCCTCCTGCATTGGCCAGTGTCACGTACGTCTTGCACAGACATTCTAAGCTCCGAGGGAGAGGCAGCGGCGTGGACAAGTGCCCATCCGCTGAGCTTCCTCAGCTTTTTCCTCTGGACCCTTTCCTCACGCAGCTCAGATGTCCCCAGGCTTCTCAACCCCATTGAAGTCCACGGCGAAACGGCCAGCAGCCTGGGCAGAGCCACGTGGCTAACAGGGCCTCAGCAGGAGGAGCCACGTTATGGCCTCGGGGAGTCCCCTCCAGCGGACTCCATCACATCCCTCTGCATTGAGCCTGAGCTTATCCCAAATTTGTCCTCCTCATAGTGCGGGTAGGGCTCTCCTGTCTCTTGGGTTGCTCCCCACGCTCCTTGTCCCTCGTCCCCCAGCAGATCTCAGCTTTAAAGAAGAAATAATCATTGTTTTTTTTCCCCCCACCTCCTTTAGCTTAAAAAGCCGGTGGTTATAAGAGCGAACGGGGAGTGCTGATGCCAACACATCCCAGATCCATCAGGTATCTCCCAGCTTGCTCTCTGGGCAGAATCAGAAGGTCAGGGCAGTCGTCTTCCTCCAGAGCCTTCGGGAGGAGGAGGAGGAGGAGATCAGCAGTTACGGGGACGCGGGGTTCCCCATTAGCACAGAGAGGCTCACCGCTGTGTCGGCTTTCAGGCTTCTGGGACGGATGGATACCTGCGTTTTAACGGGGCAGCTGCAAGGCAAAAAGCATCAAACCCACTTTGATCTCCATCCTTAAAACCGTCGCCTGGTTTTATCTATCCCCACCCCGAACGCGGCCGACAAAAATAACCGGTGGCAGCAACGCCAACCGTAAAAGAAGGAGCGAAACTCAGAGAGGGTTTGAAAGCAGCTTTGCGGGGATGAGATGGAAGGTGCTGCTGTCGATAGCGCTGAGATGAGGGAGCGTTTTGAAATGCTTCGCTGCCAGGGGGGGCTGGGGGGGGTTCGTCGGGTGGGCCAGATCCGGCAGCGCTGCGGATGCTGCACCCTCTTCCAGCTTTCCGGCGCCCCCTCCCAGACTGGCGGGCATGGTGAGGAAGCACGGCATTTTCACGCACAGAATTTTCATTCCGTTAAGGTGAGGCAGCAGAATTAGGTGAAGAGCAGAGCAACACTTGAAAAATCCGGCTGGGCGTAACAGGGGAGAGGTCTCGCCGCCTGAACTTGGGGAATGCAAGCAGTCACGGGGAACAAACTTGTGCGGTTTTGCCTGTAGCGTTTCGCAAAAAAGCCCTGGATTTCAGCTTGCCTGTGTGATGGGAATGTCGGTCGCCCCTGCCCACCCCAGACAAGGCCCCCCCCCCACGCCCCAGCGGTGGAGCGTGCCCCCCGCTGCCGCGTGATCCAGCCCTGCCAGCCCAAGTGGTGGAGTCGGCAAGGGGAAAGTGAACGTCTTTGTAACCAGGGCTTGATTTAAAATAATTATCGCGACGTTAAAGGAGCGGTGGCCTCCATTATTTATTTGCAACGTGCACATTAAAATGCTTAACCAGAGCTCAACTTCATTAAGCCAGGCTGTGGCATCAGCAGGTTATGTAGCATGGTCTGCAGCCTGCTCGGAGGGGCAGAAACGAGCCCCCCGTCTGTGTGTTTAAACGCAGGCGCCGGCGTCGCACCGACGGCAGGGAGGGGTTTCTCACCAGGCAGTGAGCACGGCCGATATTCGCGCCCAAAAGCAGAGCAGAGCAGCGACGCGCCTTTAAAGCATCACACCTAAGCAAGTGCGGCTGGGAGCGTGGGCCAGGTTTCAGTTTGGTTTGGGGGTCAAACAGGAGTGATTCCCGGGTGTGTGGTATGGTGGAACCCCCTCCAGGTTGGGGTTTCTTTTTAAGAGGGACCGCTGATGCTTTTTTTAAGGCACGGTCCTGCCCGGCGGAACACGCGCCCTTCTTCACCACCCCTCCTGTAACACAAACGGCTTCATCACCGGAGGGTGCCAGCGACAGCGGGGGCTGGCCCCTGCTCCCTTCCTCAGGTGGAATAGAACGGGAGTCTCCACGGGACTTTGCAATTCCATGATGGTCTGAGTCATAGAGTCATAGAGTCATAGAAGTCATAGAATCATGGAATGGTTTGGGTGGGAAGGGACCCCTAGAGGTCACCCAGTCCAACCCCCTGCAGGGAGCAGGGACACCTTGAACCACATCAGGTTGAATGAACGTTCAGCGTTCTGGATGAGAAGTTCATGTTGAAGGGCATCCTTGTTTTTACGTAGGAAGGCAAAGAATCCCTGGAGCAGCCAGGCGGGCCCAACGCACAGGGTGCTGAACGAGCGATCAGCATGCTGGTTTGGGCTGATTTTTCCCGTCTCCCTGTTACAAACCACACTCCTGGAGCATTTCTCCTTCCCACCTCACAGCAAGAAATGATGAGGGCGCGAAACTCGCCCCGTGCCCACCCCTAAGCGAGTGCGCGTGGCTTGGGACGCCACAGGGTCCCCTCCGTGGCAATCGCTGCAGAGAGCAGGCCAGGTTTTGCCTTGGAGTTTGGCTTTAACCTCATCAATCCCAATGCCGGGGTTATTTCTAGGCAGGGATTTCCCAACACCGCAATGAACCCTGCGGGCAAAGCAGGCAGGCAGGAGTCTTACCTGCCTGGGGAACGGGTGGGCAGGTTCCTACGGCGCTCACCCTCCTTTTGCCATAGCTTAATCAGTGTGCAAGGCAAAAAAAACCCCGTACCTCTATTCTGCAGAAAGGATTTTTCAGTGAGTGTAAGCCGGTGGCTGGCGACAGCCGCGGGGGGGAGGTGACGTTGCCGGCGGCGCGAAGGGGCGCAGGCGGGGGTGTGTGTGATGGGGTACGGGGTCAGCGGTGCCCTCGACGTATGGAAATGGCTGTAGGGAACGAGGTGCAGCGCTCCCCGCTGCAGCTTCCAAATGGGGTCAGGCTGGGGCTGCAGCCGGTCCAGCGCCGGGCAGCCGCAGGTGGGAGGGGGCTGATGCGGGGCTGAGAAGCCCAACGCACCCATCCTGCCCGCGGGGATGGGAATGGGTTTCCCATGGCGGACAGAAAGAGGAGAAACCATCTTAAAGTGCAGCAAGAGCAGTTCCTACTGGGAACGGGTGACAGCTTGCCAACGGCAGCAGAGAGGAGCACGTAAGGAAGCGGTGACATCTCCAGCCCAAGATTTGGTCAGCCCTTAGGGGTTATTAAGGACGAAGGGTAGAGCCGGTCCTGGTTTGCAGCTGAGGGATGGCTCCCCCTGGTTTCTGGAAGCCCAGCCACCCTCGCTGGGTGGCTGCTGCCTTCCGGCGTTTGGCCACCAGATGCCCCTGCAGGGAGCCCAGAGCCATCCCTGGTCAAAGCCAACACCAACACCAAGGTGGAGCTCAAGCGGTGCGCCTCTTCGCTTCCACAGCTCCCGCTCCTCGTGCCCAGGGCACTTTGGGATTCTGCGTGATGTAAAGACGTCGGATTCCACAGCAAGTCCCCCATCTCAACGGGAACGAGGCATGCCATAAACCAGCACAATTACCCAAGCCTGCGGCTGTCGCCCCGGCCAAGGAGTTAAATCTTTGCGCCCCTTAGACCTTTGCCCAGGCTCGCTGCCCGCTTGCCCAGGATGAACTCAGGATTTCAAACCTGGGTTTCTTCAGTAGCGGCTGGCGCAGGGGGGAGCTCTGCCCGGTCCCCTGGGCTCCTCCCCAGCGTTTGACAAAGCGCATCTGTGGCCCAGCGTTAGGCGCAGAATTAATCACACCTGCCAGGCCAAGCGCCGCCCATACGAAAGGGCCGCGCTCCAGCACGGCCAGCGGCTCCAGCAGCTCTGCCCCGGCCTCATCCATCTGAAGCCATTCCTTGCAAACACTGATTTATTTTCTAGACAGGGGCAGGAGGGGGGACACACCTCGTTTTTGGCAGGTCCTCTGGGTGGGTTTTCATTTTTTAAAGTGACTGGCAGTGTCGAGCGACAGAAATGCTTTTCTTTGGTGATGGGCGGCGGAGAAAGGAAGCCTTTGTCAGCATAGAGCTGCCACTCTTTTGGGGTGACACCTTTCCCCGGGCAGTGATTTGTTTGGTAACTCGGTACGGTACGGGGACGCCTCTGCCTCCCCTGGGCAGGTCTGTTTATATGCTGAGGTTATAACCCCAGCTCAGCCCCCAGCTCTACATAGCCCACCTATGCCATTAGCCTTGGGAAAGGTTGCAGCCGTAGCTGTTGGATATATGCATATATTTTATTTTTTTCTTTTAATTTGGCTGAAATTTTAACAGTGTAAGCGTGATGTTGTTATTCCTCCTCTTGTTTGCATTGCACAGCTCCCGTTCTGTGTGCGATGTCCTGCAGCGGGAGCGACTTGGCCCGGGCTCTCCTTTCTCCCGGCCCCTGGACCGGAGCAGGGGGGTTGGCTCAGGCTGCGACTCAGCCGGCCCCGACACCCACGTCCTCCAACAGCTCCAGCTGCTGCAACGCTGGCTCTGCCGGCTGCGTCGCCCTGCGTGCCGTCAGGCCCGTCCCCTTGGCTTGCCTCCCCGGGGGACCCCTGCATCAAATCCGGGCTTGCCAAATATCTAAAACCTTAGCTATAAGCGTTGCTTCTCCTACGAGCGTGGTCTTTGGTCAGAGCTGGGGTGGTGGGGACTGGTGGGTAGGGTTTGCGGAGCAGACGTGGAGGGTTTCTGCAGGAGTTGGCTTTGGAGAGAGCTGGGGTGGTGGGGACTGGTGGGTAGGGTTTGCGGAGCAGACGTGGAGGGTTTCTGCAGGAGTTGGCTTTGGAGTGGGCTACCAGACTGGCTCTCCTGGCCACCAGGAATGGCCAGGGGTGTCACAGTACACAGTTCTCGCATTCAACCCGAATTTACTTGAGCTGGAAGGGATTCAAGCACACGGCCCCAGCAAAGTGCGTGTTAAGGCGGAGAGAGGAGTGTGACGGAAGCGATGCCTCGAGTGCACAACCCCTTCCGTCAGCTGAATTTGCTCTGGAATAAAACCTCCTTCGAGAAAAAAATGGATCCTCCCTCACCTCCCGTGCAACGGGGGGGGCGTGATTTTCTCACGTGCCAACCATCAATAAATCCGAGGAGTCCTCGGGAAAACATCCTGCAGGTCCTCCCTCTGTACATGTCCTCCCTTCAGGCATGCCTGCCTTTTTTAAATGCCTGCTAAACCCACCTCCCTGCTTCGCTTCCTCATGCTCCCGGTCCCTTTCCTTCTCCAGAAATAAATCTGAATGTCTCTTGAACTCATTTATACTGCTCGCTTGCCTTCCCCAGCCTAACTCATTCCATATGGCTGTTGCTCTTTGCGTGGAGCAGTTCTGCCTGGGTTCCCTCATTTACTTCCAAGATTCTTAATTTTATGAACAATTTCCTAACAATCAGATCAATTAGAATGTGGAAAAGTCCTCCAAGGGAAGCGGTAGGATCCCTGTCACTGGTATAATGCAAATTTGGGCCAGACAAAGCAATTCCGCCCGTCCTCTGCGGAACAATCCCTTGGATGAGCTGATCTAATAAAGCAGATATTTTCCATCTTTGCATTCCCGGGGCCTGATCCTCCTCCCAGTGACACCAGTGGCCACACTCTCCCGGCCCGCTGGGGGAGAGGCTGGGTTCCCTCTGCCCATCACACCGGGGCTTCGCCTTCCGCTCTGCCCTTTTCCAGAGCCAGGGCCGCGCGTCGTGGAATCACTTTGGGTTTTTCAGGCTCGTTTGCGCAATCACGGCTGCCGCTGCGTTGCCGTTCTTTTTTTTTGTTTACCCCCCTTACTTATTCCGGGTAATGCCTGACACATGCTTATTTCATGCTTCGTACCCATATATTTCAACATAAAGAATGAAACCAATGCAGTCTTAATGGATCAAATACCATCCTACTAAAAACCACAATTTTCGAATCAAGGTTTTTATTGAAGCCGACTTTCTTTCGGGGCAAAGCATCCACCGAAACCCAGCGTCTTCTCAAACCCTTGTCCAACAGCCTCTTTTATTTTCCCATCTCAAACAGGTAATTTTCCAATCATCCCTATTACGCCAAATCAATTTACATTTACCAAAAATATATAATTACAAGAATTAGCCCAAACCAACGTATTTTTTTAATCCTTCGCCTGTTAACGCAAACCACATATATCTGCAAGCAGGAATTCTTTCGGAGACCAGTGGAAATGGATTCCAAACAACGCATTCTTATTCAAATTCTTCTCCATTTTAATCAAAAAAATCTTGTATTATCTGCAACCAATCTCTTCGAAGTCAGCCCCGCTCATTTTGTTTAAGTCGGGCCACTTCTACCGACCCCCTCGTTTATATGGAATTAATAGAGCCCGCGTACGGCTGCGATGCCTAATGACTTTGATGTAATAACACAAGCAGGTTATTTTCGGGAGAGAGAGAGAGAGAGAGAGAGAAAAATATAACGAATGGCCGTATTGCTGATACTTACCAACCCAAAACATATTTTTATTGAAAACAGGAGGGGTAGCCAGCAAGGGCTTGCTTTTCCCCTGGTCGGGGTGGGGGAGTGGGGGGCCAAAGGGGGGCGGTGCTCGGGGGGGGGATATTCCCACCCCGCAGACTTCTGCTGCCTGGAGTAGCACAGGAGAGCACCGGGCGGCGATAGCGTCTTCACGCTGGAGCCTCCCACGTGGTGTTGCACCTTCCATAACCTCCCAAAAACCCGTAAACGTGGGAGTTTCTATGGGAAACCCATGCAGCTTGCATGGGAAACTTCTCCGGCACCGTCTCCGGGGATGGTTGGAACCTTCTTCCAGCTGCAGGCCGGCGGAGATTCACCTGCCTGGAGCCGGCGCTGGCCTCCCTGGATCTTCTCCGCCCTGGAGATGTGGCTGCTGACAGGCATTAGATCTGCTCTCGTGTTCCCCCCTCCTGGCTGAAAGACAGGCTCTGCTTTCTCCGGGGCATCCTGGAGCTCTTCCCTGCGCTGGCTCTAGCTCCAGCAGAGCTTCCTTGCACGTGGACGACCAAATTCCTGAGTTCTCTATTAAAGAAGGTCTCAGCAGAGTATTATAAAGTGGCAATAAAATTCTTCTGCCCTGGGTAGATTCGTGCCAGGTCCCCTCAGCCGCCTCCCTTTCCCTGCTGAAATTCCAGCCCTTAGCTCCGTGACCCTACTGATCTCCCCCAGCTTTGGCAGCCGCCTCAAAGTGCAATATTCTGGCTGACCTAGCATGGGACAGAAAGGTTCCTCCACGGGGCAGGTCCTCTCATCTCACCCTAGCTTGGGTCACCCTTGGGAGACGCTGGTCTTCCCCCCGGTCTGCGAGAGGGAGGAGGTGGCAAGAGAAACCCGCGGTTGGGTGGGCAACCGTGTGCCGCAGCCCCTGGGACGTGCTGGTCCCTGGCTCAATGGCCCGGGGACGGTCCCACCCCGCCGTGCCTGGCCAGGGGGGCTGCACGGCACTGGCAAATCCTGGTCTCCATCCCCGCCGTGGCTTCTCCCGGTGGCTGATGAGAGGGTTGGGATGGGGCTGGTGTTTCGGTCCCTGCCAGGCAGCTGGAAGGCTGGGAAGCTGGCCTGGCCAAATTAATTTTCTCCTCTGCTCGCTCCTTTATTTATTGAGGGGCTGAGCAGGCTTGGCAGTATTCTGGTATTTCAGCAAAATTAGATATTAATTTTCTCCTAAATGCTCTATAATTTTATTTTATTAAAACTTTTACAAGGAGAGAGAGAGGGAGTTTTCTTGCACCGTCCCAAATGGGTGCCAATAAAATCTTTATACCCTACCGCAGGCTCAGGTACTCCACAACCGCAAAGAAAAACACGTTATGCAGAGAAATGTTTTTTTTTAAATATAGTTTAGAGAAAGGATATAAAAGTTTATTGGCGCTGTATTTCCTACCCCTCTACTTCCGAAAGCCAACGTTCTCAAGCATTATACAGCAAGCGTATGGCCCCGAAAGGGAGGAAAAAAGGGAAATAGGGCGCTAGCGGGGGTCTCTGAGAGCGCCTCCCATCGCCTCTGCTGCCAGAGCGATACCCTGAGCTCAGGTCTGGCGCCTTGGGGAGCGAGAGGGGTTCAGAGGGGAGCGGCTCGAGGGGCTGGGGAGGCCGGGAAGGCGGTGGCAGTCCCCGAAGCACCCGTGCAAGCAGAGGGCTTGGCCTCCTGCTCGTTAATCCCGGCGCTTTGGGCGCTGTTTAGGTCAAACCGTGCCTTTAGCATCGCCTCTTGCAGAGCACGGGGCGGGGGGGGGCACGAAAAGGCTGAGCCGCAGCTCGGGTCAGCGGGGGTAGCCCTGCTCGAGCCAGATGCTCGCTCCCGGCTGAATCGGGCCAGGAACGTGGCCACTTTTCCAGTCTTTATTGGGAAAATTTGTTTACAGCTCTATACCGGGCACGGGAAGCTTGCCGGCCCTTCCCCAGCACTTATTCACACAAAGCTTTAATATTTGATAATGTTATTTAATAAAATCTGTTACAAGGTTCTTAAATAACTCTTTATGACCCTTCCATGATTTATGCCATGACACGTAACCTCGGGTGGATATATTTTATGTTATTACAGATGTGTAAACTGATATTAATTGTACACATTTTCCCCTGAAGTATAAGAACGGTTTTGGTTGGGTTTTTTTTTTTTTTTTCTCTTTTTCCCCTGGCTATATAACTAGACATATAATAATTTCTACAGAAGGTAAACCCAGCACATATAGTAAAAAATGGATGAAAAATGTTTGTGCAGCTCTGCCTTTCATTTTAAATGAATATAAATGTTCGTATATGTCATAAATTTAAGCGGCAAGTAAATTACTGCCAAGTTCTGAACCCATCTCGTGTTTGAATCCTGGAGTAAAATAGAAAACATTTGTTGAATCAGTCTGCTGAAAGCAGCAAGGAAATGATGTAATGTTTATGAAATATGCAGGTTTGATACAATCCAATTAGCACTCCCGGTTGCTCTCTCGCAGGCTTGCAGCAGGTTTCCTGGGGGGCCTGACCCCCGCCGTGGCAGGGGCGATGGTTTCCCTTCGGAGGGTGCAGCTCCCTGCAGGTTGGTGCTCCCACCCCTGCCGGTGATGCCCCCCAAATGCTCCTTGAGGCCGCCGGCCTTGGACGTGCTGCTCAAGGCTGCTCTGGGCAAATGGGTGAGACCCTCCCCCCAGGCAAATCCGTGTTTCCAAGGGGAAACACTCTCCTTTCGGTGAGAACTGCTACACCTTCCCTTTTCTCAAGGAAAGCACCCACCGGCAGCTGCGGCGTTCCCGCGCGGTAGGGACGGGGCAGCACCCCCTCTTGCCGGGAGCTTCGGTGGCGCCGACCCAGGCAGCTCCCCTGGTGTGGCCATGCCCAGAGAAACGGGGCAGAACATTGCCCAGGGAAGGGGTTGAGTTGCCCAGGGAAGGGGTCAAGTCCCCAGCCCTGGGGGGATTTAACAGCCGGGCAGAGGCGGTGCTGAGGGCCAGGGTTTGGGGCTGGGATGGCAGGGGTAGGGGAACAGTTGAGCTGGGGGAGCTTAAAGGGCTTTGCCAACCCCAACAATTCCATGATTCTATGGAAGTAAGGCTACAGCGTCAGGAGCTGCATCCTGGCTTTCTGAACCTATGGGGATTTCCACCCCGAAATTCCTCTCTGCAAATGATAACCCCGGCTGAGGGAGTCACAGCATCCGAAGGGAGGGAAACAAAGCCGGGATACCTTCCTCCTCAAATGCCGTTTACCAAACAGTTCAGCATCTGGAACAAGGGACATTGGGTTTTGATTATTTCCTTATGATATTTATTCAATTTGTTATGCTTAAAACAATCATAGTTTTCTATTCTACCTCTCCCTCGCTCTGTTCTTCTCTTTCATCCCCATATTTCTGTTCATTTGTCAAGGAAAAAAAAAAAAATCAGTGGCAGGGAAAAAAAAAAAATCAGAATATGTCACCAGCGTGGCTTTTTTTGGTTTATGGTGTTGAATGAAGTGCCTGCCCGGGCAGAAGAAATATGGCAAGTATGTGAAGTTCGGCGTTACAGCGACCGAAAGCGAAGCGTGAAGTGAGCCGGTCAGTAACGCTGCCCATGGCTGCGCACGCGCGTCTGCCGCCTCGAGGGCCGCGAGCCGCCACGACGTTAACTTGACCGCCCGTTAAATATTGAGTTAAAGCAGCCGTGCTCGCTCGAAGCTCTACGAACCAGGCAGAGCTGCAGAAACCAGCCCGGAGGTGCTGGGGCCGGTGGCCACATGGCTCCTCGCTCTGTCTCCCCCCTGCGCGGGGGCAACGGGGCTGCCCCATCCCACCCTTCGGCCCGCCCAGCCCAAGCAAGGAGCAGCAGGGGTCCAGCCCCACGCCGGGGCCTGCCAAAGAGCTCCCCATCAAACTAGGCCCATGATGGATTTTTTGGCTCCCTGGCCAAACCAGAGCACAAAAAAAAAAAAAAAAAAAAAATCCAGCATATGTTGGTTGTCAGCTTTTGGGGGAAAAAGCTTAAAACCCCAACCATGTCATGTTGGGTCAACCTGAAACGTCATCTTTGATTCCAGCCTGAAGGACTTTGTGTTGCTTTGCTGAGTTATTTAACTCTCTTGTTGTAACTTTTGTCTTTTCATTTGGGTCAATTTGGAAATAATTTGGAAACAAAAGGCTTAAAGGTTTTGCTGGGGAAATGTCAAACCTTTTAGCAAGCCTGAAGTGAAATGTTTTGACATTTTCCAAAAAAAAAAAAAAAAGAGAAGATCCGTGCTTTGTTCGAGCTCAAATCAATAGCTGAGTCTGACCCGAAAGTGTGAAAAGTTTCTCTTTTCTTCTGAAACTCCATTTTTAAGGGAAATTAATTTCAGTGGCAAAAAAAAAAAAAGAGAAAAAAACCCCACACTATGCCCAAGCGTAGCGCTTTTCTCCTGGTGTGAGGGAAGCGTCCGGAAACCCTGTGCTTCCCGGGCACTCGCTTCCCGCAGGACCAGGGCATGCACGGATCTGCCTTTCCCATCCGACAGCTACTCGGGCGTGAGGAAATCGCCTCTGTTAATAACCACGGGAGATGGCTCTTCCTTTTAGAGTCCTTGGCCAACACACCGCCTGCAAGCGGCCGTGAATCCCTTCGCCTTCCTCCCGTCGTTACACCCTGCTCTCGTTGGGTGGCCGGCTCTTCTGCCCGGGGAACGGCCAAGGTCTGCCGAGGCGGGGGGGCTGATCTCGCTGGTGTTTGCTCCGTCAGGGCGCTCCTGAGCGGGGGCCTCTCCGGGCTGCCTCCTCCCCTTCGCTGCCTGCGTTTGATGCAAGCCGGCCGGTTGCTCCATCCCGAGCGCGCGGGGCTCGTTGAGGCCGGTTTGCGGTGGCGTGGGACAGAGCTGGGCGTCACGGCACACGTGTAATAAATCACCGGCTGAGAAGGAATGCGTTTGGACAATGGGGAGAGACAATACCCAAGATAAAACCAGAGTAAAATTGGTGCCTGCTTGGAGGGGAGCACACGCAGTGCTGCCAGCAGCCATCCACACGGGTCCCAGCCTGCCTTTGCCACCTCTCCCACGCCTGGTCCCACCAGGCTGAGAGCATGCGAGAGACCCCCCGCAGGGTCAGGCCATCCCCTTTTGCTATAGCAATGCAGAACGGGCTGGCCCCCCGGGGGGGGGTAATTGGAACGAAAGGGCAGCAAAGCTGCTGCAAAAGAATTTTGTGATGATTGGAAGTTAGCTCTGGCACCCTGAAAGGCGGGTGCTGGTGCTCTGTCTCACCCCCCGCGTTAGCCCAGGCACTGCAGGGGGCTCGGGAGCACTTCCAGCCGCCTGCCAAAGAGATGCGGGGGGGCTTCTTGGCTCCCCACCCAGGGCAGAAGTGCAATTCCTGGGAAAGTTTACTGTGGAAACTGATACCCCCCTAAAAGTCCTCCTTCGCCCCGGCGTCGCGGCAGGTAGGGCTGGGTCGGAGGATTACTCTGGGGCTGCCCGCCACGCTCATTGTGCTCCCGAAGAGGGATGAATGGGGTAATTTAACCCCCAGGAGATAACAAAGCGCCCGCCTGCCCCGACCGTTGGTGTTAGCATTTCCCATGAAGCTGCCGGGTGTTGCTTTAAAGGCTCTTTCAAGAAATTATCAGGATATCTGGCTCCTTCCAGGTGCTGAGTGTCTCAGCTTCTCTCTGGTCATCAGCTGAGCGCAGGCAGGAAAGCTTTAATTACCTCCAGCGCTCGTTACATGCCTGGCAGGAGGTCGAGGCAGGGCTGGCGGGTGGTGGGTCCCGGCACGTCTCACCCTCCAACGCCCATGGCCCATCCTGCTGGGGGAATCCTGCTCCTCGGCCGATACCTGCGCTCAGGGAGCCTTAGGAAGCATTTCCCCACTTTTCCAGCTATGCCCCAACGTTTTTCCTTCCGGGTGGGATTTCAATAGGTGATAATTGCACCGTTTTAGGCTGATACTGATAACGCTTATACCAATCCATACCCCAAATTACGAAGAACATATCAGTCTAAAATTACAGCAGCTAATTCAGCTGGAAGCCAGTTGCCCCCTTTGCTAAATTTATGGTTGGACACCTCCCAGAAGCAGCTGGGCACGTTAATCCCGGCTGCCGATTACACGCCAGCGGATTTCCCAGCTCCTGGTGAGGGTTAGCTGGAACTCCCCGTTGTTTGCTCCATGTGTGATCACGGGCATCACACCCTCACCCTCTGCTCACTTACTGCATCTGCCCCATCTTCCTTGGTTGCCACTGCTCCGGAGCGGAGAAGAACCGGTCATGGATAGGTGGGATGGGTGGGATGGGGGCTCAGCCCCCGTGACTTCACCCCCAGCAGCAGCGGTGGGCTCGGGGTCTCCCACTGCTATAGAATGACTGGTTTTGGTGGGCACATTTGGTTGGAATAGTGGAGCGATTGCATCGGTACCCACCCCAAGCCCGCCTCGCCTGTAGCACCGAGGTGATTCGGGTGTCCCCTCGCTGGGGTCCCATCCCAGCTGCACCCCGCTGCAGGAGGGGAGAGCACAGCTACGGAAAGTCCCTTGGGACCTGCTGCAGGAGCAGCCACATCTCCGGCAGTTCCTCCTCCTCCTCCTCTCCATCCCTGCTCTGAGCCCTTACCCTCGCTGGAGTGGGGGTCCCCAGCTCCCTCCCCCAGCCATCCCATAATGCCCCTGCTCTCCTGTGCAGGCGAGGGCGGCCCTGCATTCTCCAGCGCAAGCCACCCAGACACCCGAATTAGCAGAGTGGCACAGGGGCTCCTGTTTCTCACGCCACCCATCCGTCCATCCATCCGTCCATCCATCCATCCGCCCACCCCTCCTTCCCTCCCGCCATGCCCGGGCTCCCGCAGTGTGCCGGTCAGCGGCTGGGCTGGCTCAGCTGCAGCAAGGGGGGCTCGGGGGACCCACATGTGCTCCTCCACGCCATGGCGCGGCCACAGTGCAGCAGCTCTTGTTTGAGTTTTCATGAGGGCAGCTGCTTTTTTCCCCATGGAGGGGGCTCCATTGCACCATTTCCCACGAATTCCAGCCTCACCTTTCCTGCCTCCGCGGCTGTGCCTTTTTCGCACGTGTCCCGGCGAGGTTGGGTGCAAGTAGGGGGGTGAAAAGCACAGGCTGTGACGGTGGCGCAGCGGCACCTATGCCCCGGGGCTCCGGGCCCAAGCAGCAGGCGGGGGGGGAGCCCTGGGCACGTCGCTGCTCCGCGGGCGGAGGACTCGGCCGTGCGGTGCCCGTCTTTGCGAAAGCCTGCAGACCTTAGGTCCAAATTTTAATTTCGCCTGCCGCCCGCCGGCTTCTCCAGCAGATGAGATGCATTCCGCTCCGGGAAGCCATCCACCATCGCAAGCGCCCAGCCTAAAGCAGCCTATCAGTTTTATTAAGCAGGATGCTAGGCAATTTAATAGCCTGGTTTAATTTGGTAGAATTCATCCAGCTTAAGTATTTTTCCATCTTCTACTCAGCCCGTTTTATGATTTATCAATTACTTATTTCACATATATCACGGGGTTCACTTTTTCACTCTGTAAATCATATTCCTGGCTGAAGAAACGCGTTGGGTTTTTTGGGTTTTTTTTACAATTGAAAAAAAAAAAACCAGCTCGTCTTTCTCTGAGAAGCAAAATACTTTCTGTGAAATATTTAAAGCATCATCTACAATAGATGTCGTTCAGCAGCGAGCCAGAAGATTTGCAGGATGCTCACGAGGTTAGGGTGACCTTTGGAGGATAAACTGTATTAAGTATTAATCTTTCCTACAAATAAACCTGATTTCCATCAATAGACGGTTCCCTCCTGCCCCCCCCGGCTAAGCATGCCACCCCTTTTGGGGAAAGCCTCTCCCCGTAGCACTGCTGGCGTCGCGCGGTTCGGCAGGAGCTGCCCCCCCGTCCCCGCGCGGAGCTGAGCCCTCGCTGGCGACGGGAGGAGGTTTGTGGGTGCCTCCCCCAGAGCCTGATTTTGCGAAGCGCTTACTGAAATGCTGCCTGAAAAAACAAACAGGCAGCTTAAATCCCTCACCCGCATCCCGGGGGGACGGCTCCATTCACTCCGGCGGGCGCCGGCCCAGACTCCGGCTGGGCACAGGCACGGCAGCGTAATTGCAATAGGCCCCGCCACAGCGCTGCCAAATTAAAACGAAAATTTTGTAATTCTCCTCTTTTAATCGTCCATCGTATCCGACCCTGACCGAGGACTTGAAAACACCAGGCCGCTGGGTGAAACCCCGGCTTCGCGGCGGTCAGCGGCCGGAGCTTCCGTGGGCGCGGTGACGTCACGGGCTCGCCCCGCGCCTCTCGGGGCTTGATTGATTTATGCTGCGGTTTTAATGAATGATTGCCCAGCGCAGATGGGTAAATGGCTCCAAACGAGGCCGCCAGCCCTGCGCTGGTTGGCGCTGGGTGGAAATGTGATTTTTGAGGCTGGCTCTGCCCCCACGGCCGGGGGCTTCGGAGAAAAGACAGGGAGAAGACGCACCAACTCACCTGCTGGGGGGGGACTTTGCCATTTTTGCGGTGCCACTCCTCCGGCGCAAACCCACAGCACCGGCAGGCAAAAGGGAATTATAATTTTGCAAAAATACCCCCAAAAAGCAACAAAGTCACCCAGGAAACCAGGCAAGGGCAAAGGCTGGAGCCCTCCCCCAGCCCCCCCTGCTTGGCCACGACAGCTCCTGCGTACGGTCGGGAGCGTTATTGATCCGTCAGCATCTCATCAGGAGGGACCGAGTTAATGAACGGATGTGATAATTCCACGGCGCTTCATGGGTTCGGTCTGGAATACGACCCCTGCCAAAAATGGGTTTGACTGAAGGTTTTGACAGGGAGAATAAACCTCTCCCGAATCCAGGGTCGCCCATTAGAGCTGATGATATTGTGGGAAGCGTTCGTCCCCGCCTCAGAAACGCACGTCCTTTTTGGGTTTTAGACCAGAAAACGAGCATGAGAGGGGGTTTTTCTCTGCCGGGGACCTGCGCTTCCAAATGGAAACTGCTCCAAAATTTAAAAAATGTTTGCAAAAAAGGACATTTTCCCTTTCCAGCCGACTCTGTTATTGATTTTCCAGGCCGAATAAGGAATGCTTGTTGAATTTTATGGAAGCTGATAGTGGGACTATATGAAACTGGCCATAAAAGATAACAGATTTTGTTTTAAAGTCAGATAAAAGTTATAGTCCCGTGTTATTTGGCATACGCATTTCCTATGATACCAATAAAAATGTTAGTTATAAAGCATTTCCTGAGGAACGGCTGTAACCCCAAATGATGGGGGTTATTTGCCGAGGAAAATAGGTTTTATTCCGAACAATAAACCTATGCAGATTTATTAACCTGGGAAGCCCACGGCCGGCTTGTGTGCCAATCCCGCTCGAGCCGACGGAATTAATAATGCTGATCTAATGAAAAATGTCTTTTACACGCCGAACTCCTTGCCTGCATAATGTCACACATAAAAGCATTTACTTAGCAGCCCCTTAGCTCTATCCCCCCCTTCGTCGCAGAAGTCTTCATCCACAATGGCTTGGCTCTGTTCACGCAGCGATATTTGCTGTGTCTCGTGTTACCGCGGCGCTATTCCCTGCAGATGGATGAAAGCCGAGCAGGAACTAACAAGAAAAATGCTCGGAAGATGAAAATGCAAAACAACCGAAAATGCCTTTCGTGCCTTCAAGGTGATGGCAAGCGACCATTTGGGGACCTCCAAAGCCTCCCCAGTGCGCGCTGCGGCCAGAGTGCCTTCGCCCACCTTCGCTGCAAGCCCACAGAGCCCGAACCCCTGGGATTCATCTCGGAAAATACGTGGGGAGAAGATTAAATGGAGGGTGAAGGGGTGCGTGGTCCACAGCCCCCTGAGCACGCCTGGGAACCTGCTGGAGGGCTCAGCAGGGCTGGATTGGGGCTGCAATGCACACGGGGGTGCTGAGCCCTGGATGGGGGCTGCAATGCACACAGGGGTGCTGAGCCCTGGATGGGGGCTGCAATGCACACAGTGGTGCTGAGCCCTGGATGGGGGATGCAATGCACATAGGGGTGCTGAGACCTGGAGGGGGGCTGCAATGCACACAGTGGTGCTGAGCCCTGGATGGGGGCTGCAATGCTGGTACGGATGCTGAGCCCTGGATGGGGGCTGCAATGCACACGGGGGTGCTGAGCCCTGGATGGGGGATGCAATGAACACAGGGGTGCTGAACCCTGGATGGGGGCTGCAATGCACACAGTGGTGCTAAGCCCTGGATTGGGGCTGCAATGCACACGGGGGTGCTGAGCCCTGGATGGGGGCTGCAATGCTGGTACGGGTGCTGAGCTCTCCTAACCCAGTGAACTACGCGTTCTCGTGCAGTGTTACCCCTTTTTTAACACGGGAATAGCTGTCTCAAGCCGGGGGGCGCTAGGAGGAGGCTCGTTCCCTCACCAGCTGCTGGGGGGGGGGTCTGGACGGCAAAAGCTAAAGCTGGGCTGAGGACACGCTGTGGGAAAGGGACACCAGCGGGATGTCCTGCAGCGCCCAGCTCAACGCAAGGCCAGCTTTACCTCGGCATTAAGGGCAGTGCAAAGACAAGACTCAATTAGCAGAAAAAGGCATTTTTTCCCCCTAACGTTGCTTCTTTTAATTTTTCTTCATTTTACCCTGAAGCTGGCTACCACCGTTTAATTCATCCCGCATTTCCCAAGGTCGAAGTCCGCCATCCCGGGCAGCAGCGTGCTCCACAACTGTTAATTCTTTCGGAGCACAGGACGAGGACAGGTTTATCCCGTCGGCTGCCTTTGCCTCCCCAGGGCGGCTGGAAGCGGGGCCGGTGGGGCCGCGGAAGCTGGCGGAGGCAGCGCCCATCCTCAGCCCCGTCCCACCCCATCCTCAGCCCCATCCCACCCCATCCTCAGCCCCATCCCACCCCAGTCTGTGGAGCAGAGAATGAGAGAAGGGGGGAGGCAACGGCGCTTTGGGGAGGGTCTGGCCCCGGTGCACCAAGGAGATGCTGATACGGCTGAGGCAGAGCCCCGGAGCTGCCGGTGCTCGGCGCTGGACACCCCCTCTGGAGCACCTTAAGTCCGGATCAGCTGAGCCCGATCCGTGAGCGCTGCCTTCTCCCGCCTGGGCAACCTCTCTTTTCAAAATAATTCACCTTAAAAAGACGCCTCTGAAACCATCACTGGAAAAATCAGGCGGGAAACCAAATTTTACCTGATTTTGGTACCTCCTTCCAGAACCCACCAGCTCTACCAGTGGCTGCATCTGCAGCCAGCGGCGTTTTTGCCATGTGCTTAGCTCCCCCCCACCCCAAAACATTACCAGCTCACCTGACACGTGATGCTTGCACACAGGGGGGAGAGGGTTAAGGTAGGAATTCGGGGTTTGTACAAATCAGCACATTCTGCTTGTATAGATGCACGCATCGCTACACAGCGAGAGGGGGGAGCGTGCTGGCTGAATCTCGCCTCTTCATAAAGCGGAGCCGAAGCCTACAGGCCACGCAGGAAGCCAAAGAGCATGTTTTCGGGTAATTAGTGTTTATAATCAGTTTGTAAAGCTAAAGGCACTCCAGAGCGCAGCGCACTCAAGGAAAAAAAAAAAAAAAAACATGTAGAGAAGATTTTTTTTTCTTTGCGTATGCATGCAAACGCCAAATTAACATCTGCATACAATATACGCTGGGTCAGCCCCTAGATATTGTTGTGGTTATGGCCAATTCACTTAAAAGCCTAGATGTTTAAAGCCTCGCATTAGTATGGATGAAATGTTTTCTGTTCCTTTAACTTTCTTTAGGGCTGGGGTTTGGGTTTTAAGTTAAGGTTTCGCGTTGATGGTGCTTATAAGCCCCAGCTGTTTTGCTGTGCTCTGTAACAATAGCAGTTTGTATCGCAGCAGCTTTGGAAACCTTCAGGCTTACTCAATTCTTCCAAACCCAAAAGCAACCCCACTTGTTCCTTGAAATGGAAGAGGTATCTGCAGGCTTTGCAAAGCAATTAGATCCTTGACAGCTCTTCCTAAAGATGATGCTTTGTTATTGCTTTGGAGATGGGGTGGAATTCCAGCTCAGAGTCAGAGGAAATTTGACAATTTTGGCTCTGGGACCTTTTTTTTTTGTTGTTGTTGTTATTGCTGCGGGGAAGGGAAGGGTGAGTGGGCTACTTGGCTGGCACTGGTGGGGGTCTCTGGGGATGGAGGCACCCCTCGGCTGCTGTGGAAAGGTGAGCGGTGCCCCTTTCCTCACCGGGGAGGGCAACCGAGCCGCAGCCGCCTGCCTCCTCGTATCTCCATTACAGCACCTAGGGGGGCTGTCAGGGCGAAAACACAAACCCTAGGAGCCCCAGGCAGCTGTGCAGCCTCTGGGTGAAGCCAGCAGGTGACCAAGGCTCAGCAAGCAGGCAGTGCCCAACAGCTTCGTGCAATGCAAGGGGCTTTCCTGCAGCCCCCTCGTGCAACCAAAGGCTTTCCTGCACGCCCATCCTTCGTGCAACGCAAAGGACTTTCCTGCACGCCCATCCTTCGTGCAAGCAAAGGACTTTCCTGCACGCCCATCCTTCGTGCAAGCAAAGGACTTTCGCCCATCCTTCGTGCAACGCAAAGGACTTTCCTGCACGCCCATCCTTCGTGCAATGCAAAGGACTTTCCTGCACGCCCATCCTTCGTGCAACGCAAAGGACTTTCCTGCACGCCCATCCTCACAACCATGGTTTGCAGGTGAGGGCTGGAAGATCCCAGGCCATTTCCATTGTGCCACGTTTACTTCTCCCTGGCCTGATCATGTTGCCCAGGTTGGCACAGCACAGAGTTACCCAGCGTCCTGCAAGGCCGCTGTGCTGCTGCCCATCTCCAGCTGCTGGAGATGTCCCATGCACACCCGCCTGTGACCCTGACCCGGGCATTTATCCCACAGGGAACCTCCAGCTTGGCTAGTTGCCGTGGGCAGCCCTCAGGAGAGCCAGGTGGTCCAGCTTTGGCTAGCAAAGGCAGCTCGTTTCTTCCATGCTCATGCTAGGAGCAGAGAAGGGGATGTTAATGAGGTGGGGGAGTTGCTGGTGGTGCAAAAACCAATGCCTGTGCACAAACCAATGACCGTGCACAAACCAATGACCGTGCACAAACCAGTGCCCATGCACAAACCAATGACCGTGCACAAACCAGTGCCCATGCACAAACCAATGCCCATGCAAAGCGCTGCGGAGGGATCTGGGGAACAACCCAGCAGGAAAATGGCAGATGGAATCCAGCAAACTGCTGGTAACCACCCTTAGGTGGGCGCACAGGCGCTGCCAGCACAGCCGGTCCCTACCTCCCTGCTCGGGCTTGCTGGTGATCCCTCGGCCGTGCCGTAAGGATGCCCCAGGCCCTGGGGTGGGAAGCCCTTGTGCGCACACTGCTGCACCCCCAGCACCTTTGCAAGCCCGCAGGTCTCTCTGCTGCAGATTGCGGGTGCAGCGCTTGGCTTCAAGAGATCTGGCTTGTGCCCTGCGGCTTTGGTGGCCACCGCTTGGCTCCGCCGGTGACCAGGGAGAGCGATAGGCGTGCGTGAGGATGCACACAGGCGGGACACGCGCCGCTCTCCTGCCGCGAGCAAGGAGAAGATGGAGTTTCCGACAGAGGGTATTTTATTCTCACTTTCAAGCGGATTATGAAGCAGTTTGTTGGGTGGTTTGGGGGTTGTTTTTTTTTTCTTCTCAGCACATTTCATCTCTTTCTTCAAACCTCCAGTTTTCCGGGAGAGGTTTTGAAGTGGCCTCATTTGTAATCTGACCTCGCTTCTTGTCATATTTGCGTCATCGGCTCGGGGGGCCGTGCTCGGATGCTGACAAGTATTTCTAACTTTAAAAATACGACTCTTGGGCAACCCAAAAGAAGAAAAAAGAAAAATACCCTGCTGTCTTCGGCGTGTTTCTGCAGCAAAGGGACACGGGTTCATGGCACAACACAACCGTGCCCGAGATTGTCCGAAGCCGCCAGGATCCCGCCCTGTTCTATTCTCGCCAGTTATGGTGAGCCCAGTTATTGTCTCCCATGGGCAACCCCCCAGGGACCAGCAGAAGCCGCATCCCGGGAAAGGCAAGGAGCTGGGGTTGCTGCTTGCTGCACAGGGAGCCGCGGCTCTGGACCCTGCACATCTCCACAAGCTGCCGGTCTTCTTCCAGGGATCACGAAAAGGCTACAACAAACTGTGGTCCTCTCCCAGCGGGTACCACCCCGTGGGACATGGATGCCACAGGAGCCTGTGCCTGGCCCCACGGTCCTGCCAGGCCGCGGCTGGCCCTTGGGTGCTGCATGTCCCAGGAGCTGCCCCAGGGCTTTGGTACGTGCATGAGGTTTGGCAGGTCCCGCTGAGGCCACCGTGGCTGGGATCAGCGGGCCAGACCTCCTTTTTGGCAAAGGGAGGTTCTTCCCTGCAGGAAGGGGCACAGAAACAGCGCTGGGTCAGAGCGGGGGCAATTACAGCTCCTAGGAAATAAGCAGGGACTATTTTAAGGCCACTTCCCAAAGCTTACAAAACCAACCCTGCCCAGCAATGCCTCCCACTTCCCCTTCCTCCGGCACATGCCCTCCGGCCCTCGCAGCCCCGCGTGCTGGAGCAAGCAGCCTCGGAGAGGTCTCCTGGTTTTAACACCCCTTATAAAAACCAGTTGCCAAATGGCTGAGACTGGCCCCAGCTGGCATCTCGAAGGACAGAGGCGGGCAGGGCTCGGCCGGGGACAGGGCAATAGCACCATCCTGCTATTTTTCCAACCATGAAGGGAAATCCCTTAGACCTTTGTCAGACACTTTCGTTATAATAAAGTTGAAATACCTGATGTCAAGTCTCGTGCTCAGAAGATCTGCATCAACACTGACTCTGTGGAGCTACACAGATTCCTGTAATCTTGATGCTGGAGGGGGGAAAAAAAAAATCTCTGTAGACTTAGAAGTAATCTCTATTAATCCCTCTGTTCTTCAAGAGGCTCTTCAAGAGTTTAGGGCTTTACATGCGTGTAAGCATCTGCAAGGTTGAAACCAAAAGATGCTTCAGCCAGCCCCGAAATGAAAAACGTAAATATGAAATATTAAAACCAGATCTGCTCTAGAGAAGAACTTTGACATCGCCACAAATCTGAAGAAGAAAGGGAAAACTCTGGCATATAAATCCAGGATGACATCACTTGCTGAGAACCTGGTGCCAAACCAGGGCTATCTCTGGGAGAGCTTCAGTGAAAGCTTCTGTCATCTTTGCCAGGTTAATATAACTTTGAAATAAAAAGTGTTTATACTGCGGGATGGGGGGGCGGGGGGGTAGCATTCAGAGCCGTAGTATCAAGTCAAGAAAGAGAAGACTCACCGTCTTTGGGCAAGTCATCAATCTTCCACCCCAACGTGCTCCAAAACCCACCGACACAGGATGCTTCGGAGCAGGGACCGAAACCCAGGGTGCTCCTTGGTGGCTCAGTAACGCTGTGCTTAGCATTCCGCAAAGTTTTTGCTTCTGTTTATCACCACCAGCTTTCTACAAATTATCGAGAGGAGCCCCTGCAAAAACTCTGACCCCACTGCTCTGCTTTAGTTCCTCTCCTGCATCAAGCAATTTGGGAAGGGGGGGTGCAAAAAAATAGAACGAAATGCAAAATTTCCTGGAAAAAGCTTTCTTATCGCGTGCAATCTTTGCAAATCGCTTCCTTCAGGACCCCTGCCTCACCCCCCATTGCTCCCCTGCCTCACCCCCCCCCATTGCTCCCCTACCTCACCCCCCCATTGTTCCCCTACCTCACCCCCCCATTGCTCCCCTACCTCACCCCCCATTGCTCCCCTGCCTCACACCCCCATTGCTCCACTGCCTCACCCCCCCATTGCTCCCCTACCTCACCCCCCCATTGCTCCCCTACCTCACCCCCCCTTGCTCCCCTACCTCACCCCCCCATTGCTCCCTACCTCACCCCCATTGCTCCCCTACCTCACCCCCATTGCTCTCCTGCCTCACACCCCCAGTGCTCCCCTACCTCACCCCCCACATTGCTCCCCTACCTCACCACCCCATTGCTCCCCTACATCACCCCCCATTGCTCCCCTACCTCACCCCCCCATTGCTCCCCTACCTCACCCCCCCATTGCTCCCCTGCCTCACCCCCCATTGCTCCCCTGCCACCCTGTCCTCGGGAGCGGGCGGCGATCCGTGCTTCGCCGCCAGCCGCCGCAGTGGTTTCCCGCAGTGCCCAGTGCGCTGGCGGGGCCCAGGCAGCCCCGGGTCCCCTCTGCGGGCACTGCCCTGCTGCAGCCAGGCCTGAGGCTTATTCGGTGGGGGTAAGGTGGAGAAAAGAGCGGTTCACCTCTTGACCCTGGAATCCAGGGGGGAAAGCGGGTCTCTTCCGGCTGTCTGCAGTGGACGGAGCTTGCAGGCGTGCATGGTCTGCACGCGGTCCCAGAGAACCTGCAGCAAAAGAAGGAAAAGCTGCAAGAAATGCTCACGGGAACGCCAGCAGATCCCATACCCTCCGCACAAATAAAGGCTGGAGCACGCGGCGGATTTGCAGCCAGGCGCGGGTTGAGCCTGGGTTGCTTTCGGTGACCACCTTTGCTGACCCCCAGCCCCGTGCCTGACGGTGGCAGCTCCCTTCCCTCTAAAGCTTCAACTTATAAATGTCTCTCAGCACCTCCAGGAAATAAAAGCCTGTTCTCCAGCCTCTCGCTGCCGGAGCGGACGTCTTGGATACCAAGCAGGCAACATAAATATTGCAGCTGTACGAGGTGCCGATGTTAGCAGGGGCTTACACCAGCAGAATTACAACTGCGGAGATTATCGCGGTCGCCTTTGGGACGCGCTGGGTAACACATCTGGCCCAGCGATGCGCTGCCTCTCCCCATACACCAGCAGGGCTGCAGGCTCCGGGGGTTTCTGTCCCACAGCCGCCCCGCGGGGAAGGGCGGCGCTCGGTGAGCAGACACCGGGTGACATCCAGCACCACCCGCATTTCTGTCTTGGGAAATGCTGGGTTTGCCCAAACTAACGCCAAAATCCCCCCCGGCATCCGGAGGGGCTGTTTTTCCACCTGGAGCTCTTTTCTTGCTCGGGAGCGGCGAGGAGGCTGGGGTTTGGCAGCTCGGAGGAGATGAGGTGTCAGCCAGCGGATTGCTGCCGTGCAAAGCTCCGAGGGAGAGAGCCTGGGGGCCGGGCTGGTCCTGCGGCTGCGGAGGCAGCGGTAGCGGGGGGCAGACGGGAGGTTAAACCCCCCCCCTTCATAGCCAGCCCCTCCACACGCACGTTGGTGGTGCCTCTTGTCACGGGCCAGCAGCAAAGCCAGGGAGGACACTGCGAGAAAGGGCTAAGGGGGCTGCAAAGCTTGGGATGGAAGAGCCACCCCAGGTGCCTGCCCAAGGCAAAGCCCCCATCCAAAACGCCTGCCCTGGGGATGCTGAGGCAGGGGTGCCGAGGGGGCTTGCCCGACGCGGGGCACAGATCCTGCTCGCTGTGCGTGGGCTTTGGGGTGAGCACGTGGGTGCAGGCGGGGGGGGGCGGGCTGGCAAGCAGAGCTGCGGGGGACATGGACAGCCCGAGGAAGAGGGACCCCACGGCGGGGGTCGGCTTGCACAGGCGTGAGCTTTTACGGGCTCTAGCCCCGGCTGGGTAGCGCGAAAGCTGGTCCCTGCCTATCTGCGGTTTGAGCAATGCTTGTCTGAGGCACGTTCAGGTTTCATCACCTCACATGTTGGGGCTCTCCCCCTGCCAAATGCGTTTGCTGTTAGCGAAGGCGGTGGGGATGGGGTACGCTGGGGTAGCCCCCGGCGTGGGGGGCACATCTGCCGTGGCCCCGCCGCGGCGCGGGGAGGTGCAGGAGCGGGAACCCGACGAGTGGAAAGCTCCGGAGGCTGCGAGGCACGGCCGGGCGCGCCAGCGGGGCTTTACCTGCGGTCTGGCTGCAATCTAGGCGAGCTCACAAATCAAAGGGGTGGGAGAGAGAACTGCCGGGGAGGAGGATGAAAATTGCAGGCATATGGGTTTCTCGGGGAGGAAAAACGGATTTTTTCATTCGGTTCGGGTCTGGCGTACAGGCTGCCCATGATGCAATCATTTTAGTGTCCCTATTATTTTATTTACCCTGCCGAGCTCCCACGCTGGAGCGCCTAAGCTCTGCTCAGAGATCTGCCAGACCTGGGGGCAGTGTAAGAGTTAACCACAAGGCCGGTGGCTCCCAACCCCAATTCTCTCTCCATGGATCTTCTGAACAACTTGTGCAGCTTTGGGCAGCTATTAGGCATCTCAAGCTGCAAAACAAGGAGCTGAGCTGGACTTTTCTCCTCTGTCCATGTGAACGGCAAGGAAGGGTTACAGGGAAGGTGTCCACAGCAGTCGGCACCGGTGGAAACCTGCAGGTGGGCAAGGCTGGGTCTGGTCCCCCACCTAAACCGAGTGAGCCGAGTGCCCAGAAGGCTGTTTATTAAGAGGAAACCTTAGGAAGTGCCTGAGTGATTTGGGAATCAAAGTCTCATTTTCAAAAACGACTTAGGCAATTGTGGGCAGGTTTATAAATTCGCAAATGATGGTTTGGCTTCCGACTTCCAGTGAGAGCCAGTGAGAGCTGGGCACGTATTCTCGTGCGTTCGCCTGCAAACGCTCCTTGAGGAGGATGCGGATTTAGTTACAAAGAATGCAAAATATTTGAGCCAATCCGATTCTGAAAACTGTGTGTAGGCTGTTTCCAAGCGTACCTAGCACTTGCTGAAAACTGGCCCCTGCCTGAGGGCCAGGCCTTTGGGCAGCATGGTCTCCAGCGCCGCTGCTCAGCCAGCTGGCCCTGGCTCTCCAGTGTGAGTTAGGAACCCCAAATCCCAGGATGCTGCAGGGAAGGTGCCTTCCAAAAACCCCTGATGAGGAGAAAAGTTGCAGGCTAGAAAATAACAGCTCTAGCAAATGTGTACTATTTCTCTTCCGCGGTTGTGTTCCAAGGCCATCTGTGTTTTCCTGCTGGTGCAATGGGAAGACCCGAAGCGTGGGGAGTCAGGCACGGGGACCGGCACGAGCTGGCGCAAGCAGGGGCTGGATCTGCGTGCATGCGTGTATATACTGTGCACATATAAACACATGCGTATGCATGTGTACGTGCATTCGCTATTGATGCATGTGCATGTATACACACACACAGATATGTGCCTATGTACACACACGTATGTGTCTGGGTGTCTATATATGTATGTGCACCTCTATGTGCATGTATGTGCGCTGAACTATTCTGTATCCCCTGCCCTGCTGCTGCAGCCGGAGCCAGAGCAAGGAGGCAGCCATATCTTTGAGCGCATCGATTCCTGGCTCTTAACGATGAGCCAAAGCCTGACTGTCACCCGCTGCGGGTGACCCGGGGTTACCAGGATGAAGGGGGGGGGGTGTCTATTCTTTCCTGGGGCAATACCAGCATGGCTTGGTCTCCTCCAGCCGGCCGTGAGCTGCTCCAGCAAGGCGAGACCCGCCGGGATGCTCAGCACGCCGCACGGGCGATGGCGAGGCAGACCCTGCGAGAGCAGCCTGTACTTACGCCAAACATCTGCCAGCCCCGCTTCCACGGCTCGGCTTCTTCCTAACCAGAGTCACAGCTTTAAATCTTTATGATTCTTAACATGCTAAAAAGAAAATAAATACGCGGTCCAGCAGCGAGTCTCCAGTAACAACGCGCGGGCCTTTGAGCGAGGTCTGGAACGTTCTCCATCCTGCTCCGCGCTCTCGGAAGAAACAGCGCTGGAGATATATGGGGCAGGTAGAGCTGACGGAAACACTTTCAACCTCATACTTTTCCCGTCAGAAAACACCATTTCATCAAAATTGACGTGTTCCAAGGGGTGGTAGCGATTTTGACAAAACCGTCGCTGGAAAAGTGTCAGAGCGGGTTGTTTCCCCCCACCCGCCTTGCTCCAGTAAATTCAGAAAGTTCTGCTCCGATCAAGTCCCATTTTCCCTGGATTATGTCAGTCTGCCCACTGCAGAGAGAAATTTGTTGCGAGGCCGGGCCGCGGAGAGGCAGAGCGGCACTCCATGTCGCCCTGCTTGAGGGACTGAACTTTGGGATTTGCCTGGGCTCTTTGCTCCCTGCGTTACCGTTTGCTCCCAGTCTCGCAGCCAAACTCTGTGCAGGCGCCCACAGAGGAGCAGCGGTGGTTCGGGGAGCCAGGCAGCAGCCGGCCATGCAACAAGCCCAGCACGGCACCATGCATTTGGTGTTGGAGGTGGCTCTGTCGCTGGAGAACGGACCCATGCGTGCCCAGAGGCTGCTTCCCAGCCCAAAGGCCAGCAGAGCTGCCACGGACGAGCGCCCACAGCCCTCCTTTGCCATTCGAAAATGCCATCGCCTTCCCTTCTTTTTTTATAGAGCAAGTGAGGCAACGAGCCATCCACTCCACTGCAGCAGGTCTTGCAGGAGGCAAGAAAAATTCTGTATTAGCAATAACCCCGGGGGGGGGTTTCAAGGTGTGAATTATCCACCCCGCAGCAACCTCCAGTCCCTCCACCCCTCAGATCCCCAGTGAGCCCCCCCCCAGCCCCACTAAGCTCCCCTTTCATGCCATCTGCATTCGGATCAGCCCATTTTCCCTCCAGACACAAGAGGAGAAGGCTGAGCCCTGGGCAGGGGTGGCTTTCCCCTCCTCAGTTTGCATGTTCAGAACAGGGTTTGAACCCAAACATCCTGGACTTCCAGCTGGAGAGAGCCATGCCCAGCTCCAAGGAATCTGCGGTGGCAGTAAATAGCATCAGGCCCATCACCAGCGTGGGCAAAGCAATGTATTTGTCCTCCTTTTCTCAGAACTCGGTGACCTTCTGCAGCTGGAGCTCATTTCCCTTCCTCTTCACGCTACGTTTTTCTCTGCCGCTACAACGTCAGCCTTAGGGAAGTGCTTGTGGCGGCAAATTTCACCCCAAATAATACACTGTCCACTACATTTCCAACTGGAAATGCCTAAATTTCCAACTGGGAGTGCCTGGCAATCTCAGTAGCACCTCTTGCCACCGGGGCCATCGGCACACGTGTCCTGCTGCCGGCACCAGCACCAGGACCCCTGGTTTGCTCTCATAAATGCGTCGGCCGTTCAGAGACCTCTGCTCAGACCAAGACCAGTTTGTCCCCGCTTGGTTGGGCTGGGCTGAGCTGGGTGCCGCTGTCGGTAGTCCAGCAACAGCTCTGCCAAGGCATCGCTCAGGGCAGCTTCCTCGCAAAAGCTCTTCTCCCACAGCAAAGCACGGGGGGGGGAAGGAAGAGAGCTACCGGCTTTCAAAGACCTGAGTTAAACCCAGTGGCTGAAACAATCCCCCCAAAGTCTCCTTCCCTAATCACAGTTGTTAAAATTGCACGTTTAATAAGAGCTACTGACAGCCGAGCAGTCAAGAAAAGAACAGAAACCAGAAGCTGGACTGCAGGAAAGCCAGCCCACTGTCGCCCGGCGTGCGTCCCCCTGCTCCCCTTGGAGCAGCACCCCATGGCTTGGCACAGCTCCTCTTCCTCGGGGCACAGCAGCCCTCAAGTCCTGCAGAAGAGCAGGTTTGTTGCTGTGGCTGGGAACGCATCCTGCATGTCCGCCTGTTCCCGGCCGGGAGCGCGGAGGCTCCTGGAGCAGCCGGGAGGTGTTTGTGGAACAATAGGGTCTCCCTCTGGTGGCAAATTCCACCCGAGGTGCGCTGAGATCGCAGGCAGGATTGGGGCTGCAGGGCAGCAGAGCTGGCTTCCAGCCCGCTTCCCCAGGCACCGTGCGGCTGCGCAGCCCCGGGGGGGGGGAGCCTGTGCTGGGGGTGCCCAGGACACCCCGGGAACAACTGCTGCCATGAGCTTCCCACAGAAGCCTCTGGAGGAGCAGGTACATGCTACACCCTGTTACATGCTGCACCCCATCACACGCTGCACCCCGTCACACCCTGCACCCTGTCATGTCCAGCACCCCGTCATGTCCTGCACCCCGTCACATGCTGCACCCCATCACATCTGCACCCCTCACCCTGCACCCCGCATCACAAGCTGCATCCCTCAGTCCTGCACCCCTAGCTGCATCCCGTCATGTCCTGCACCCCGTCACGCCCTGCACCCCGTCACAGGCTGCACCCCGTCACACCCTGCACCCCGTCATGGCACAGCCGGCGCCCGGCAAGCGCTTGCGAAGGGATGCCTTTGCCTGGGGGCTGTGGCGGATGCTAAGCATCAAGTTGTTGTTTGGGGTTTTGGCAGGTCCGTGACAGTCTTGGAAGGGAATAACTCAGCCGCTCGCACACCACCCCAGCAGCACAGTGATTCAAAGGGTCGGACTCTGCGCTACGTCTCTGTCCCACGCCAGCACTCGTGTCTCGCTCGTCCCAGACATCTGCCAGAGCCCCCGGCCCCGTCTCCGCAGGAGCGCTGCCCCATCCCGCAGGGGACGGGGGAGATGAGGGCTGGCAGCCAGGTCCCCACGCAGCAGAGCTACCACCAAATACCGACGTGAGCCGCGGCGCTGGGAGGTGGGCGGGGGGGGTCAGGGTGCATCCAGCCCTGAAGCACCCCAAGGGTCTGGGCTTTAGGAGCCAGAAGGTGCTGCAGGGCGAGATAGACATGGCTGGCGGCACGGAACAGCCACCTGTGGGACACGGCACAGCATTTTCAGGCTCTTCCAGCCTTGCTAGAATGGGTACAGCACCATGGGGGTGGCCGTTCCCACCTACCCAGAGCCCTCCGCAGCTCCGCACAGGCTTCTCCCAGCTCCCCAGCGGAAGGGCTTTTGGGCAGCCCTATTACAGCGGATAGACCGGTTTCTTCAGCCTCGCAAGCTGTAAGGTTTCAGCGTTGGGGAGGCAAAGGGCTCCTCTGACCTCCCAGACCAGCAGAGTAGGAGGGGGACGGGGCTTGGGCTGTCCCCGCACCCCCCTCTTCCCCCAGCGGGGCTGCATCCCAGCTGCTGTGGCGCTGGGGTGGGCAGAAGGGCCGGGTGTGCTGCGTTCCAGCGGTAAGGGTGTCGGTGTCACTCATCTTTTCCAAAGCTGCTCTGCCACGTACTTGACCATAGCTTTCAACAGGCAAACGCGGCAGGGGCCTGGCCAGAGCTGTCAGCCATCTGCTTCAGGTGACTCGTCCCTCCTCGCACCCCTTAAAATGCAGTCAGGGACAGTGTGGCGGCAGATCTCGCCCTGGGACAGTACTCTCGCCTACTTAAAATTCCCTCCTTTCCCTCCCGTCCTTTGTAGTCGCCTGCAAAGACCAGCTCTAGCTGGAGGCTTTGCAGCAGAGGAGGCAAAACTAAATTTTGCCACCCTGAGGTTGAAGGCAAAATAATTTCCTGGGGTGGGATGTCAAATTTGGCATCCTTCTCGCTCCCTCCCACAAAGACACACTCTCTGCAAAAAGCCAGGCGTGTATTCTCCTGCCAGGATATTTCCTCCCTGCCCCACTGTAGGACCTTCCCCTTCTCCAGACAATGAAGGGACCAAAGCCAATGGCAGCGGCTGGTGGAGCCAGGGAATGAGAAAGCCCAGTGGAGCCCGTCCTGAACGCACCCCAACTGGCTGGACAGGAGGGGGATAACGAACCCCGGTGTGTGGGCTGCGAGGGGCAGCCCCGCCGCCGGCCCCCCGCGGCCAGGTGAGGCAGTGGGAGCTGGCCCAGGGCTGGGGGGCGGCCACCCACCTCCCCTCCTGCACCCAGAGCCAGCCCCACGGCCTCAGGAGTCACCCAGCGGGGCCGTGGCCTCCCTGAGGCGGGGGAACCCCAAATTGCTTGGGGAGCGGAGCTGCAGCACCTCACAGCAGCACAGGGCGCCCAGGAGGGTGGGTGCACGAATCCAGACCCGGGCAGGACTCTGCTGCCCACCGGCAACCGGCAGATGCCATCTGAGGCTGGGGGACACCGGGAGAAGCAGCGGGGCTCAGCTGGACCCCGCGGGAAGGAGCACGTGCCCACGGTAGTCACTTTTTATTAAGGTTTGTTATTATAAAAATATATCATAAAACGTTGTGGCGTATTTGTCCATTTCCACTCCGGCGCAGAGGCACTGGAAGGCTGGGACGGAGCGGGCTCCATCGCACAGCGGCTCTGGCTGCAGCGTGGGGAGGCCAGAAACGGCTCCCTGGGGGAAACGCGCGCCCTTGGGCTGGGACAGAGCCAGGGACGCACCGAGCAGCAGCTGGGGGCGAGAGGCATTCGCTGCCCTGCATCCAACAGTCTTCACAGGGGACATGGGAAGGAGAAAGAAAAACTGAAAACAAGGGGGGAAAAAACAAAAAAAACAACAAACCCAAAATAAAACAAAATAAAGAAGGAAAACCAAGTCTCTTCTGTCACCCCTTTCCGATCCGATGGAGGTAAAGCGTCCCTATGGGAAGAGTGCATGAACGTCCCGACCGCGCTCCCCCACGCAGGGATTTGCCCGAGGATGTCACCTCTCACCGCCCAGGCTGTCTCCTCGTCCCTGCAGGCACCTGCCGGAGGCGGTGGCACTTCGGGTACAGTTTGGTGGCACTTCGGGCTTGGGTTACGGCTTGCAGGTGCTTATTCCAAGAGTCCCCATCTCTCGACTGCTGCTCCGTGGCTCTAGGGAGAGGAGGCTGGGATAGCGAGTCCGTGGATGGTATTTAGAGGGTCTGGAGATTTCCCCACGGGGCTGGCAGGTTTTCTGTCCACGACTGCAAGGGGGAGAGAAAAAAAAGAGAAGGCAGCGGCAGTGGATTGATGGACTCCAAGCACGTCATGGCAGCTGGGCATGTCCCACGTCTGCACACGCACACGGATCCTCTTCCTGTGGCTCCCCAAAAATGGCTCTGCGCCGCCAGGCCCCCCAATCCACCTGCCCCCAGGAAAGCCACCCCTTCAGAAAGGGGCTGCTGCACATCAGACCTCTCCAGGGCAAATGAAGCGGAAAGGGGGGATGCGTCCCCCGAGCGATAGGGACTGTGATGGTGACAGACACCCTCGGCCATCACTGGGGATCGGGATCTGGCGACCCAGCCCCAGCCCAGCCCCGCAGAGAGCACGTCCCACGCGCTTTCGGAAAGCCCATGACTGGGGTGCCCTGGGAGGGGACCTCCCCACCAGTGCCAGGATGGGGAAGGGGAAAGGATCTGCATGCCGTGCCGGCTGTGGGTAAACCCCAGTTGAGCTCGGCCCAGCCCCAGCTCATCCCAGCAGAGCCTGGCCCCAGGAGGGGTCACGGCGGAGGGCCCAGGGCTCCCCATATCCCCCCCGCACCGTCCCCGCACGGGCCTCGGGGGTGGGGAGATTTTTTTTTTCCTGGGGAAATAACGGCTGTGAAATGGGAAACAGGTCTGAACTGGAAGGCGAAATTGCCCGGCTGAGTTTGTCTTTTTTCCCCTCTCTCTTTCTTTTTTTCCTTCTCTCTCTTCCTCTGCCCGCACGATGCAGGGGCCAGGGAGCGGCGCGGGGCCACCAGCCCGGCCGGGGGGAGTTTGGCCGGGTCATCCCGCGCCTGCTTCATCCTGGAGAAGTAGCGGAACCAGAAAACCGATCCGAAAAAAAAAAAAAAAAAAACACGCAAAACGAAACCAAACCAAAAAACCCAAACGCAAGGAAAGTCCGTGGGCCTTTCGGCAGAGGCAGCCCGAGATCGGCAAGTCAGAAAATTCAGGCTCCAAGTCGCTTAAAATACCTCGAAAAACACAGTAAACACGCGCGGGTCCTCTTTCCTCCTTCGCTCGTTTTCTTTCCTTCCTTTCTCCTCTCCTTCTTTTCCTCTTTTCTTTTTTTTTTTTTCTTTCCCTTTTTGTTTTCCTCCCTCACTTTCCCGCGCTCCTTTTTTCTCTCGGTTTTTTATTCCCCCCGAAAGAATTGGTTTACAATTTTCTGTTTTCCCCCCCCGGCCACCCGCAGGAACTCATCCCCGCGCCACCTGATGTCGTAACTCGCAGCAGGTTGCCGTAGTTTGATAAAAACGGTAAAGGGTCGTATAAAAAAAAAACCAAACAAACAAAAAAACAAAAACCAAAAAAAACATTAAAAACAAACAAACAAACAAAAAAACCCCAACAAAAAGAAATGGACTCAAAAGTGGGAAATTGCAAATGTGAAAAAGAATAGAAAGCCTAAAAGCACGGGAAAAGGAGAAAAATATCGACGGGGATTTTATATCCAGAACGGACGAGCTGGGCGTTTTAAACCGAAACGGCCTATCGAGGAAACAAAGGTTCCGCCAATTAACCGCCGTAATTAGCAGGGGAGGACAGAACCGCCCCCGTCAGCAGCCTCCGGTGCCGGCGTTCGGGTCCGGCCCGGGATGCTCGGGGGGGAGTTTGTCTTTAAACGCCCCCCTCGGCGGGGCAACCGCTGATGCCGACTATTCCCGGCCGAGGCTCCTGCCTTTCCGCCAGGCTTTTCGGTGGGGCGGGAGCTGCCAGCGCCGCTTTTTTGTCCCTGGTTTTGTCGCTGTTGGGGAAAAAAAACCTCCGGCAGCGGACTCTCCCGCTCCGCGGGCGATTCCCCGGGGCCCCCCCGGGGGGGGGGGGGGGGGGGGGTCACCCTGCCTCTTCCCACTCCCCTGGGCGATTCCCCGCGCATAGGCGTGGAAAATGCCGAGGAAAACTCATTCCCGGTTTGTGATCCCGAGGGCCGGGCAGGGAGGGGGTTGACTGGGACCCATGGAATAGGGGGGGGGGGAGGGGGATATTACGGATTTAAAACGCTCAGCGAGGTAACCCCTGCCTGAGGGGGGGGGGGACCCGCACCCTTAGCCCCGCAGCCGCGCCCCTGTCGCCCCGGGAGTGCCCCCGTCCCCCCCAGGCTCACCTTCCCTCCCGGGCTGCTTGAACGCCATCGCCGTGGCCAGGTCCGCCGCACCGCCACGCCGGGCCCGTGGTGGGCCAAGGGGCTACCCTGGGGCTGCCAGGGGTGGCCCGGGGGGATGTAGCCGCCGGCCGGCCCGCCGTAGACGCCGTGCTGGTTGGAGGGGGGGTAGGCGCAGGGCGGAGGAGCCGCCGGGGGGGCGGGGGGGGAGGGGCAGCGGGCGCTGGGGGCAGCCCACCCGGCCGCGGCGGTGCGGAGCCCGGCGGGGGGAATGGGAGCAATCGCCCCCCCTTGCCCCTCCTGCCCTCCCCTCGTCCCCTCCTGCAACCCCCTTGTCCCCCCTGCCCTCCCTTGTCCTCTCCTGCAACCCCCTTGTCCCCTCCGCCCCCCCCGTCCCCCCCCCCCGTCCCAGCAGTTACCTGCGGGTATTTGATGTCCCCTTCCATGGCAGCCTTGTCGATGCCGTTGACTGCCTGGGGCGGGGGGAAGGCCGTCCTGTTCACGCTGGGCCAGTCTTCCATTTTGGGGGGGTAGGCAGACCCCTCGGTGCCAGCCAGAGCCCCTGGGGGAGGAGAGCGCGACGACCCCGTTAGCTACAGCCCTCGCACCCCCGGGCCCGAGCAGGTTTTGTCCCCCCCGGCGCAGGGATGGGGGTGAAACGTGGGGAGAGCCCGGCTTTGCAAGCGCTTGTTCCTATAACCCCCGGGGGGGGGGGGCACACGGGTCCCCCCCCCCCCGTCTGCGCCAGCATCCCGGGGAGGCGGCCGGGAGAGGCGCGGTCCTGCGGCCGAAATTAGGTTTGGTACCCGGCCGGGGGGAGAGGCTGTGCCCCCCGCCCCAACCCGCTCCCTCCGCCCGGCTCTCCGCACCCCACTCCCCCCCCTCCACGCTCCCGATAATTTAGGAGGCCCCGATTTCTCTTCTGACGAAGGAGATTTATAAAAGTGACATCGGAATTTTAAAGATAAATGATTGCACGGAGGGAAACTCATGCGGTTGATTTACTCGGGCTTTTGGAAGGATGAAAGGACTGGCACCCCCCTCGCCGTGCCCCCCCCGGCCGGCGCTCCCCTCGCCTCCCGCGGCTGCCCGGCGGCCGAAGCCCGCTCCTCACTTCCTCCGCCGCCGCCGCTTGGATTTTAGGAAAACCGGGGCGATTTCTCGGGGGGAACCCGGAGAGCGCCCTGCCCGTTTTCTGAGGCGGCTTGCTTGCCTTCCTCTTCTTATTTGTGCCCCTTTTGCCTCTCCCGGGATTGCTTTCGCTCCTTTTTTACCTCCCCTTCCTTTTTTTTTTTCCCCCCCCCCCTCTTCCTCCCCCCGTTGCAAAGGGAAATTCAGGGCTCCGAATTTGCGGTCGGCAATCTATCATCCCTCGGAAAATATTTTCCACATTTTTCATAAAAAGTTCAAGATGTCTGAGCCTCGCCGCATCTGGCCCCGCTGCCCCGTCCTGCTGGAGTGGGGTGCGGCGATTAAAAAAAAAAAAAAAAACAAAAACAAAAAATAAAAAAAACCCAACACAACCGAAAAAAGCTAAAATAAAAGAAAAAAGAAAAAAAAAAAAGCCGGGGGGCGGTGAGGGGGGGGGGAAGCTCGCCGGGGGGGGGAAGGGGCCACCCTGCCCGGGGGCGCGGGCGCGGTACCCACCCGCCTGCTCGACGAAGGTGCGGATGCCCAGGATGTTGGTGACGGAATGCGCCGAGGGCCAGGAGCGGGGCAGGCTGACGTGGGCCGCCGTCACGGGGGCGCCGGGGGGGGCCCCCGCGGGGGGCGGGGGACGTTGTACTGGTGTCGCAGACGCCGTCGGCCAGCAGCCGGTCGCGGATCTCCCAGGCGAAGATGCCGGGGTCGCCCTGCTTGTAGTCTCGGAGGCTGACCGGGGGCCCGTTCCCCGGCCCCGGGTCTTGCTGACGCAGCCGTGGGAGACGCGGAGCTGGCGGCTGATGTCGCAGGGCCGGATCCCGAGCTGCGCCAGCTCCACGATCCGCAGCCGGATGGCGTTGGGCAGCGGCCGCCCGTTGACGAAGACGCCGCCCAGCTGGTTCACCTCCCCGTAGGTGTGCTCTGCGGCGGAGCGGAGCGCCTTACCGGCGGGACGGGAACGGGGGGACGGGAACGGGGTGAGGAAAATGGGGAAAAAGGAAAGGAAAGGAAAGGAAAGGAAAGGAAAGGAAAGGAAAGGAAAGGAAAGGAAAGGAAAGGAAAGGAAAGGAAAGGAAAGGAAAGGAAAGGAAAGGAAAGGAAAGGAAGGAAAGGAAAAGGAGAAGGAGGCGAAAAGGAGAAAGGAAAAAAGAGAGAGGAGAAAGGAAAGGAAAGGAAAGGAAGGGAAAGGAAAACGAAAATGAGACGGAGAGCGAAAAGGAGAAAGGAAAAAAGAGAGAGGAAAGAGGAGAAAAAAAAGAGAAAGGAACGGAAGGAAAAAGCAAAAAGAAGAGACAAAAAAAGGAGAAACAAAGAAAAAAATGAGGGAAAAAAGACGGGGGGAGGGAAGGGGGGAAGAGAAACAGCGAGAACGGGAGAAAGAACGGGAAGAAGAGAGCGGGGCAAAAGAGAAGGAAGGGAGCAGCGGGGAAGCGGGGAGTCGGAGCCTCCCCGGCCGGGCACGCCGGGCCGGACCCCCGCCCGCCGCCAGCACGGCCCGCAGGTCCGGCCCGGCGCCCCCCGCCCCCGCCCGGTGCCCCCCCCGCCCCCCCCCCCCCCCGGCCCCGGCCCCGGCCGCCACCAGCCCGGCATAGAGGGCCCGGGGAGCGGCGGAGGGCGGGCGGGCTGGGCGGGAGCCGGCGGCGGGGCGGCGGGGGTGTTCTGGCGGCGCCGGGCCGGTTCCCCGCTCGCGGGGAGCCCCCGCCGCTACTTGGGATCAATTTGACGTGGGAAACACGTCAATCTCGGCCGTCACGGCAGCGGCGCCGCCGCGGGCCGCCCATTGGCTCCCCCGCCGCTCCTAAATGGCCGCGGCTGCCGCTCCCCGCCGCGAAGGGGGGGTTGGAGGGGGGGGGGCCGGCACCCTCCGCCCGCCCCCGCGGGGCCACGTCCCGCCACGGCCGGGGCTGCCCGCACCAGCCCCACGGGACGCTCCCCGCCCCCGCTCCCCCCCACCCGCGCCGCGGGCCGGGGCGCAGCGCGGGCACCTGCCCCGCCTCCGCCCCGACGGCCGGGACCCGCGGGTGGGGACACCCCCAGGGGCTCCGGGGGGGGGTGTGTGTGTGTGTGTGTGTGCTTCGGGGGTGGGGGGGCCGCCGGCGCGTCCCGGTGACGGGGGGGCCGGGGGCCCGGCTTGCCCTGCAAACCTGCCACCGCCCACCGGCACCGAGACCCGCGGGTTCTCACCCGAGTAACAACGCGCCTCGTAAAACGCGGACGGGGCGAGCGTTCGGGCGATTTCTGGGGGGCTTGTGCCCCCCCAGGAGAGGCTGATGGGGGATCGTGAGTGTTTCTCCGCAAAGGAATGGAAGGGGCGGGGGGCGGCGGGGGAGAGGGGAAAGCCGCCCCGCAGCCGGCCGCGGGCATCGCCTCCGCCGCCTCATCGAAAACTCGGCCGCTCCGCGGGTTTCAGCCGGGGGGTGTGGGGGGAGAGGCCCGCGCCCGCCCCCCCCCCCCCGGGACGGGCACGGGGGCAAGCCCCCACGCGGTGCCCACCGAGCCGCCCCCCTCCCGAGATCTGGGATCAAACCCCTGCAACCCCGTCGGGGTCGGGGCAAGGTGGTGCCCGCCCGAGCGTTGGAAACCGATCGTCGGGAAAAAGAGAGCGGATCGATTAAAAAGCGGCTGAGAATCGCAGAGGGATGGGTGCCTCGTGTTTACCTCCGCCTCCCCGGCCCCCCCAGCTACAGCCCCCGGGGGAGCGCCGTGGCGATGAGTTTGCCGTCCTCAGCCGCCGGGGAGCGGGGCGGCAGCCGGCAGCCTGCGGGGAGGAGGCGATGGAAAGGCGGCCGAGCAAACCAGGCGTCTTCATCCCTGCCCCGGTAATCCAACGGGACGATTTTTTTCGGGGCGTGCGGGGGTCCCCTCCCACCCGCCGCAGAGCCTTTTCCCCCGGGGGCCGGGCTCGCCCGGGGCGAGGGGGGCCCCGCCGGGGAAGGGCCGGGTGGGGCTCCCGAAACCGCGGCCGCTCCCCCCGCTGCTCTTCCCTGCTCCCGCCGGGCCCCGGGAGGGGCTCGGGGGCTGCCCCGGTGGCCTCTGTCCCCCGCAGGCTTTGGGCCAGAAGGAACGAGAGAATTTTGGCCTCGCTGGAGGGGTCGGGAGCCGTGATCGCGGGGGCTGCGCGGCTGCCCCGTACCGGCCGGAGGGTCCTCCCCGCCCGCCGGGTGCAGGCGAGGAAATAGCGGGGAGAGAAAGGAAGAAGAAGAAAAGGAGCTAAAACGAAGAGGAAAAGAATAATAAAAAGAAAACGAAGGAAGAAAAGAGGAGGGAGGAAAATAAAAATAAAAAGAAAATCAAGAAAGAGAAGAAGAAGGAAAGGAATAAGTAGAAGAAGAAGGAAAAGAAATAAAAACGAAAAAAAAGAAAAAGGAAAAAGAAAAACTGAAAAAGAAAAAGAAAAAAAGAAAGAGAAAATAAAAGAAACGAAACAGAGAAAGGAAAAAGAAAAGAAAAAGAGATGAGGAAAGGGCAGGGGGCTGCGGGGAGCAGGGCAGGGCGGTGCCGCCGGCCCGGCTCAGCAAACCGCCCTAACGTCATTCCTAATTTGCTCCGAACGCTCAGCGCCCTGCGGACTGATGGGGGCAGCGCCTGGGGGCTTCCCGGTACCCCCAAACCCTCTACCCCCGGGGGCCCAGCCCTTCCCTCCCGTCCCCCGACCTGGCTCTGAGATGGTTTTCATTTGCTCCGGCTTTTTTTTTTTTTTTCCCCCCCCCCTCCACCCCTCTTTCTCCGCTCCGCTCCCGGCCCGCTCGGTATATCGACGTCCCCCCCGCCTCCGGTTTTGATTTAGCGCCGTGAGCTCAGGGTCCGGCATGGAAAATATTAGGCCGGGGCTAAAGCTCGGGGCGCGGAGTGGGGGTGGGGGGGCACAGTCCTTGTCCCCCCGGTGAGGGACAGGCGGCCCGGGCCGGGCAACCCTCCCCGCAGCGGGTCCTCGGCTCACAGACAGACAAATACCTTTTTATTTTCATTTCTTTTTCATTTTCTCTTCTTGCCGCTGTTGTGATGGAACCGGGGGGGAGAAATAAAAAATCAAAATGCCCTCATTCTAACGACATTTGCGAAAGCTGCCGGGCGTTTGCGCGTGATTTGGTGCCGTTGCCTTCCGAGGAGCTGAGCCCCTTGCGAGGGAGCCACGGTTCTGCTCTGCTGCTTTTGCTGAATAAAAGCGCGGAGCGGCGGCGCAGCCGGTAGCCCCGAGAGCCGCGTTAGAGCCGGAGCCCCGCGCCCCGCAGCGGCTGGCGCTTGGGGGGGGGGGGCCGCCGCCTCTCCCCACTCTTTGCCCCGCACTCGTTACCGGTTCAGAAAGGCTGCGGCCGTAAGAGGGGATATTCAGCTTGGTGACGCTCACGGAGCTCATTTTCTGCCACGATCAGCCAGAACCGGAGGATGCTGTCGCGGGGGGACACGCCGCAACCGTGGGGCGCAAGGGGAGCCGGGGGCCGCTGCCTGTGCTTTTTGTGTCAGAAGGATCGCGAAATTACTTCTGACAATTTTTTTTTTTTTTTTTTTTCTCCAGCGTTTTGACACTGCCTAAATACAGAGAGTTGAACGATCCCGCCGTCAGGACAAAAACCGCTTGCTTTTTTTTTTTTCCTCTTTCTGAAGAAAAGGCTTTCAGAGCTCAAAAACTAAAATCATTCTTCAAAGCTTAATGCGCTGTCTGAACCATTTTGTTTGATCATATATTTCAGTTTGGTAGAGGCCACAGGTTGAGTAATTAACAGTAACTTTGCTTCATTTGTCAGAAGCAATTTAGCTGTATAAAATATACTCCACCGCAAGCCTGAAAGCTCCTCAATTCCGCACGGAAAAAAAAAAAAATACCCCAACCCTCAGATTTTTAGGTTTGAAATTTTTTTTCCTAAAGACTATTTTTTTTAATCACAGAGTCGTAATGTGAAAACGATAGTGGCGTCCTGGATCCTTCACAAATTCTGTCTAGTTCTCACGCAAAACGCCCCTGAGCTGAGGGCAATACAGGGCATTTACAATCCTTGCCCTCGCTTAAACAAACAGCAGTGGACACATCCTACCCCTCTTTTTACCGACAGTCATTTGCTTGTCCTTTTCTGCCTGTAAACCATTTCGGATCGCCTGGAAGTCACCGTGCGTGCATTCGAAATCTCTTTTAATGCCCTGAGGAACGTGTAGGCAGCGGGAGAGGTTTTTTAGCTACAGCCCAAAGCCGCCTATCTCCCATCGGCTACAGAGGTGCACACTCACAGGCCATCACCTTAACTTACTAGGTATTGAAATTTTAAAAATACAAAGCCATCTGAGAACGCTATTAAGCGGCTCTCAAGGTTAGGGGCGCGCAGAGGTCTCGCCGGAGGGGAGGGCTGCGGGCTGGCAGTAGAAGCGGGCGAGCGGGATGGGACGGGGGCTGCCTGCTCTGGCCGGCTGCCTCTGAAGGAGGAGGCGAACCGAAGCCTCTGCCTTGCAAAGGCTTAATATTGTGAAAAAGACATCTGTCAGACGTATGCGGGGGGACTGGCTCGCAGCAGCGGCTTCATTAAACGGCAGGGTTGATATTGGAATTCAGTCCAGCTGCCTGGGGATGGACCGGGCTGGATGGCCCCAGCTCCTCGCTGCAGCCATGGGGGTCTCCAAGGACAGGAGCTCCAGGCTGTCTTCCCAGCAAAGGAGTTCGGGGAGGTTGAAAGCATGCAGCCATCCTTTAAAAAGCAGGTATGAAACCCTGATTCCGCATGGGACAGCACTGCTCTCCCCATGCTCGTGCAGGGTCACATGCTGCTGGCCGCAGTGGCACGGAGCAAGGGGCAAAAATCCCAAGAGCAGCAGCTGAGCACCCCTTTTTCTGGCTTTGCTAGGGCTTAGATTCAAACCGCCGTGGAAGCCGTGGTCGGGCACGCGATGCTGTTGCACGGGCTCTGGGCAGGTGCCGGATCCGTTCGCAGGCAGCCAGTTTTGTCCCCGGTGCATGTGGCAGTGCCTGCCCTGCTGCCATGGGTCGGAAAGGGGGTCTTGCGCCACAGCCACGCTGGCTGCAGGCCAGGAGGCAGATACCTCTCCTTGTGCGTTACACAGCCTTCGCCGGGGAATTCAGAGCCGAGGGTGTCGCTTGGCTTTTCCGTCTCCTCGGTTCGCTGAGCCCATTGCAAACAGGCACCTTTCAGCTCCTGCGTTCAGGTCCTTCCCTTCCGCTGCGCCTGTAGGAGCAGAGAAGCCACGGTCTGCGCAGCCCCCTCCTGTGCCCTGCCCAGGGCGAGGGCAAACATCCACCCCTCTCCTGAAAACGCTCATCCAGCCCCAGCGCCGCATGGCGCTCAGGACCCGCAGTCCTTGGGGCTTTGGTGGGAGCTGTAGGTGCTGCGGGAGACGACCAGCACCTCCTCAGATGAAGTCCTCGTCTCTCAGCTGCCCCCCGGACCTCTGGAGTCAGCCTCTGTCTCCCCATCCACTTTGGTGAATATTCCTTTGCTCCTACAGTGCACTGAAAGAGAAACAAAACAAAACAAAAAAACCCCAAACCCAAATATTTTCCTTTAGATTAAGCTCTTGCTTAATGTTAAGCCCATATGGAAGTCTTTGCCTGAGTGTAAATCTCTGCAAGATCAGCTTATTAGCTTATGCCCAACTTTGCAAACAAACGCCGCACGTGCTCGCCGACAGAAGGGACGAAGGGCTGCTAAACCTATTCCTTTGTTTTCTTATTGGAACGGTTTTCTCATGACCATAATGAAGTGGGAAGGCCGCACGCTTGGCAAAGAAATGGATGTTAAGTTGTGCTGGTGGAAAAACACGTCGAGTAGGCTGAAATAGCACGGGGTCGGCTTGTTGCATTTGGCACCGCGCGTACGGAGAGCGGCTGCACACTGAACGGCGCGCGCCTGGCCCCAGGGGAGGAGTGGGGAATCTTCTCCTCCTCCTCATGGAAAATATTTCGGGTGAGATGCAGATACCTTTACTCACGCTTCAGCCAGCCAGGCTTTATGGCACGGATCCATCCGGCACATCACCCCTGGTGCTCGGAGGTGGACCTCCATCGCTTTTGTGCGGGAGCTTCTCATCCCTACGGAATCCTGGAGAGGGACCATGGGGGGGGGAAGGAGGGGAGGTGCATCAGGGTGACCTGAACCAATGCTCTGGAAGAAAGTCAGGATAAATAACCCATCCCGATCTCCCAGGGGAGTAACCCACCCTGCCTTTCTGACAGCAACGGGCTCCACAAACCTGAAGCCGAGGTCTCACCCCACAGCCAGGCTTCTCCTCCTGCTGCAAGAGACAGCGGCTGGCCAAGGGGCAGCCGATGCAAGCGCTGGCCGGGACAGCTTCGGGGGGCAACCCTGGCCCCTACCTTGCGTGCCCCCTGCTTGCCAGCCACGAGCTGGCGGCGGGGCTAACCCTCCAGGTCAGTTTGCCTCATGGGTTTTGCTCCACGCCTGACTTGGCATTAGGGGTGGCAAAGGATGCAACAGGTTAAATTTTATACTGCTGGGCTATGAACATAATGTACCTTCTGCGGCTCTTTACGACCCGGTGCCACACTTCATAGCCCTTAATGAGGGTGCTGTATGAGGTATGCGCTCAGCGCGTGGTTCCAGCAAGCCAAGAGCTGCGTTTCACGGTGTTGTACCAGAGCATTTCACGGAGTTCAGAGCCATTTAGTGGCAGGTAAACTCTTTTCAGGGATCATTTCACAGCAGAAACTTGTATCAATATGAGAACGCGCCGAGGCAGCAGGGCGAGAGCGAGGTGAGCGGCAGAGAACATTATAACCATCATAAAGACTCTGAATAATCATCGCAAACCTCTGTTTATTTCTTGCTGTATGTGGCACGGGGGATATAAAATGGGATTTACAGCACGTAAAGCTGTGAAGAGCTGCCTTGTCTGACTCCTTCAGCCTGAAGCAGCCTTGTGGGTACCGCTCCGGCGATGCTCCCTTTGCTTCTCATCCCTGCCTGCACGCGCTGGCAGCGTGCTCCTTGCACAAGGCTACGAAAGTTGAAGATGAGGGGGCAAAAAAAAAAAAATTGCCTTATCCTCACTGCCCTGGAAACTGAGGAAGACAAAGAGCAGGCACTGTGAGCAGCAGCCCGCCTTGCACAGCCCTTCCTCCTCCTCCCGCGGGCGCAGCAGCTAAACCCTGCAGGCAACAGTTCACCCCACAGAGCCGTGGGGCCGATGCACTCATGGTCCTGTAGTATTTGTTTCATGCATCGCTAATTAAATATTGCCAGCTCCTAGAGCCGACTTGCCAGCTTGGCCAGCATCCTCCCTCCCCGCCACCTGGCCACAGCGATGCACCACGACCTGGGCTTGAAGCTCTCGGAGGCAGCAGGATTCTTCTCAAGGCTCTGGCTCAGCTGGGAGCTCTCCACTGGGTCGTTTGGTGCTGCTCCGACACCAAAACCACAGCACGGCCAGAGGGATGCGCTGCAGGTGATGGGAGGGAAACCCCAACCCTCTGGCAGGGAGGAAGGACCATCGGGTCTCACCCCTCTGCTCCAGGGGACAGGCTGTACTTCGTGGTCCTTGGGCAACGGTGGGCTGGTGGCACAGCCCTGGTTCTTCTCCCTGCCATAGAAAAGAGAAGCCTGAGAAGTGGGTGATGATGCAGCTGTGGAGGGACCACTTCGAATGAGACCAGCATCAGCTGGAGCCCGCTGTTAGGAGATGAGCCTAAGATTTAATAACAGCACCCACGGGTAGCAATGGGTGCTGCACAGATTTGGTGCCACTCTTGGGCATGAATTATTTGGAATGGAAACGATTGCTTCGTTCCCCTTGTCTCCCTGACTTTACAGGGCTGGCAAGAGATGACCAAAATAAAACAAAAAACCAGTTATTTTTGTCCCTATAAATTGTTTTCATTGAAGTCTTTCTCCAGGGGGAAAAAAAAAATCGTTTGAGCAAAACGGGTCTTTTTTTTTTTCAGGGGTCTGGGTTTGAATAGAAATGTTTTGAGATGCAGAAGATGGTTTCCTGACTGTGGGTTTTTTGACGGTTGAGATAAGAGAAGATGGCTAGTCCTGTACGGCTGGAAAAGTTTTCACTTCAAAAAATATTTTGGCTTTTCCCTGATGTCCCTGGTTTGGGTTTGATGGGGGACGCTCTGCTGGTTTGCTTTGAAAGAGGGAAAAAAACTTCCTAGCTTGTTTCACTTCATATTTTCCCTGGAAAACAGAAACAACATTTTGCTGTAAGCTCTTATAAAAAAAAAAAATCTATTCGTGGCACCATTTTGCAGCCGTGTGGGCATATGGAGCGGGAGAAGAGCTGCTGGATAACGCGATGGTGCTTTCACAGCCACTTCTTCCAACCAGGATCCTGCTTTCAATCGCGCTCCAAAATTTTCCCTCTACTCCGGGCCCCCCTTCACCTCTGCCTCGAGTTTCCATCCCTGCCAGGCAGAACCCAACCTCAGAGCTGGCTTTGCTGGAAACGCTGGGGTAGCATAAATACAGGTGATGTTTGACATCAGAGGTTGCGTGAGACTGGCTGCATCGGGTCAGACAGAAGATGCTGAGCCCCCCGCCTCAGAAATGGGCACAAAAAGGCCCTTTCTTGCTCCCTACCCTCCCAAGCAAGCTCTGGAACAGGGGGACTCACTGATTTTTTGGCATAACACACCAATGGGTTTCACCTACCAGAACTTTTCCGATCCTATGAGCACCGGGGGAGCTGGGAGGTGGAAGCAGACCCAAGCAGGAGCCGATCAGGACTTGCAGTAATTTCACCGTGCAAGAAGCCAGGCATCTTCCAGGGAGCCTGCATGGGCCTGGCAGCTCCTGTTAAACCCACGCCTGTGATATTGGCCCCAAAAGATTTTTAAATAAGAAATGAAACTTGTTGTACTTTAGGTGAATGCTACTACCTTCTGGTAGTTCCCCTGGAGCAGCGGCGGCAGGAAGGAACGGCGAGGGTTGGAACGGGAACATCCGCATCCCTGGCTGCCATCGTTGGGATGGGGAGTGTGGATCCCAAAGAACGAGCGGCTCCTTTCTGGAATTTCCCCTCTAAACTGACCGCTGCTCCTGGAGGGAAAGCATGCGTGTTACGTGAGTTACTGCGTGGTACCGGACACCTGCAAGGCCAGGAGGAACAGCAGCAGAGCCATTTGCTGTTCCCAAATCCTGAGCAGCTCTGCTCTCCGTGTTAAGGTTTATTTGCAGGGTACATATGGGTCCTGCCTCCTGGCACAAACCTTATTTCCCTCTGCACTCCCTCTGCCCTTGCTCAATCCTCCTTCTCCCATAAGGATTTAGGGGGGTGAGCAGCACCCCAGCCTCGCTGGCCCTGTCGGGATGGGCGGCTGCTTGGGATGGGCAAAGCCAGCCCCCGGCCCCCACAATGGGCACCGAGTGCCAAATCCTGCCCTCTCCTTCCCACCCCAGGGAATTTGGCATTGCTGTCACAGAGCGGGGTTCCCCCTTGGCCCAGGACTGGGCAGGCGAGATCCTCATGGACAGCCGGGCCAGTAATTCGGATAAAATGTGAACGAAACAATGTAAGAGGAAAATGTAAGTACAATTTGTAAAGGCTGTGCACAAACAATGCTTCCTGCTATTAATTCAAAGGCAGCAATAGCTGAGTGCTTTCAGGGCACAGTATCTATTCTGTTTTCCATTTATATGCTAGAATTGTGGTAGATGTCAGGAGAATTTAATACACATGATGTAGGCATATGAATAAGCTGGATCCTTTTCTGGGAACAAGTATTCATAAGTCTCCATGTGGTTCCACATCTACAAAGACATGGGTATTTATTTCATGAGATCTGGACTCCATTTCAGGCAAGAAAAATCCCGCTGAAGCCAATGGGGAATCTTTCTGTTCACGTCAATGGATCTCAGAGCCTAAATTCAGGAATGCACTTAAAACACATGCTTAACTTTAAAGCCAGGCTTAAGTCTCACCGAGGCCCATTAGACGTAAGTGTACGCTCCTGCTGAAAGATGAGGAATTTAAACAAACATTTACGTGCTTACCTGAATCGGAGCCTGGCTCGCGCTCACAGCAGAGCGACGCTGCGCCTCGTAAAAGCGATGCCGCAAAACAGCGCACACGTGAAGCTTTGCGGGCGGGGGGCGTCCGTCTGCGCTACCCGACCAGCGTGGTGGGAAAGGCTCTTTCACAGGCAAAGGCAGGGTTCGACACGTGCTTGCATCTGCTCCAGTTTCCCCGAATTGTCCGGGTAGCCACCGCCGATCTGCACGGCCAGCGGCGAGCCCCTCTAGGCCATCATTCCCCGGTACGAGCGAAGCTCAGCGGGTGACATTCAGCGCTCCCACCACGGCCCCCAGCTGCCCTTCTCTGGCTTTCGGGGCTTGCCTGTGCTTTTTCAGCAGAAAAAGGCAATTTTGTCCAAATGGGTGCACTCCTCCACAAAATAACAGGGTTTTGGGGGGAAAAGACCCTGCTGACCCCCAGCTGAGTGTGGGCTCCCACCCCACCAGGGGCTGGTGCCTCCCTGCCCCATGGCAGAGCACAGACACCCCCAAATTGTGCCGGCACTGCCCCACCACTTCAGGGAGAGAGCACCCCCAACAAGCACCCAGGAGTCCCGGGTTCACTCCTTGCCGGCGTGAAAGCACCAGTTCCTCCCCCAAATCCTTCCTCCGCAGCAGCCTGGCCTTGCCTGGGGGGGCTGGAGGAAGCCCCAGCAGGTGCTGCAGCCCCCCCAGGGCAATGGCCTGGACCAAGTTACTGCCCCCATGCACACGATATAATTTGGGGTGAGCCAATGCAGGTCTGAGAGAAGCCCCATGGCTTTGCATCCCCCTTGGGCACAGCTGGGCTGCAGAGAGAGGGTGCGTCACCCCCAGCAGACATCGGCGGTCAAAACACGCACCTCCAGCTCGGGCAGGGAGAGGAGGGCATTCCCTGGGCCGGCTGCACGGAGGGACTGGGAGAGCACAGGAGCGGGAAGCCCTCCAGAGAGGCGGACATCACCTTGCCCACTTCTGCCGTGTATTTATTTTCCCCTCTCCCAAGCCCTCACCCTGGCTTTTAGCAACCCGCAGCTGAGTGACCGACCTGCTCCGGGCTCCAAGATTCAACATCTGCAGCGATTAATTTCCTCAGGATTAAGTTCCTCTGATTTAAAACAACAGATAATGGCTAATAAGGGGAAACATCCCTATCATAAACACTGCTTTGGCATTTACCATTTGAAATAATTTATATTCTCTGGTCTAGTGGGTTTGTATCACCAGACTTAATGACTGTTTCTGTTTAATTTTCAGATGCTTAATTGCAGTAGAACACTTCAACACCATTAAATTAAAACAAGCTACCAGCTTTTCCTTGCCTATGCTGCTGGCCTGGCTCCAAGTGACATTTAAAGCGATCTCAGATGTTTTATTCCTGCCACACAGGCTGCTCGCTTACGAACAAAAAGTGTGTGTGCGCGCCGGGGCAGGGGGGTGCGTAAAGCCGCCAACATGGGAGCACTAACAACATCATCCAAGGCAGAAGAGAGCTGGGATGAGGCTCGGTAGCCACAACTGCTTTCCCTTCTCTGGAGATCTGCGGTACCTGGCCGTGCCCGTGGCCGAGCTGCTGCCGGGTGGAGGGTCTGGGGGCAGGGAAGGACCCCAAAATGGGAGCCGACCCCAGAGAGGAGCCGACAGCCCCCAGCCTTGGCAGACACCCCCCCCTTTCACCGACACCAGCTCTGCTGGGGCTTCGCTGGAAAAGGCTCTGTTAAGGGGCTTTATCTCAGGCAACTTCACATCTTTGAGCAGATCTTCCAATGTGGAAGTACTTTGGGTTTCAGGTACCTATTAAAAAGAAGTAAGAGGAAATGGAGTTCCTCTCTAAGTTAATATTCTTCCGTAATGGATGTTTAGAGTTAGTATGTGTCTTTACAACATCATTCATGGGGGTATTGTTTGCTTCTGACAGTTTTTCTTTTAAGATTAATGTGCTTATGAAAACCTTGTGCACCGCGCTATGAGGCAAGCTCGAAATACATCAGCAATACCATCGCCATGACACAATGCTGGGAGAGCAAAGCAAATGACAAACAGAATCGGGCTGTGCAGAAACCAGTGTGTGTTGAAGAGAAATGATCTGAGGCGAAATTTGGCCTCCCTCCAGCCACCCTTCCTGGGCTGCTGTTGGCACCACCGGAGAAGGGGGAGAGAGTAAAAATGCATGCGAGGGAGTGAAAGAAAACAAAATTAATTGGGGGGAAAAAATAACTCAAACCTGCTCGCGTTTGGTCTCTTTTTAGCAAACAAGCATATGGAAAATTCATATAAAATTTAAAGACTATTTCAGCCAAACATGCTCGTTACACATATAAATAATTTCATCAGAGATGAGCGGAAACAATGCAATTAGAGGCGAGTTGCATTTAGCACGTTGGGACTGCATCCAGTTGACGTGCATCCTTGTGAAAATTCAAACATCATGGACCAGACCCCGAGCTTCTCTTGACTGCCAAAGCTATGGTGATTCCCCCCCACACCCCTTCATGGGCTTTTTAACGTTTGCTCAGCCAACCCTGATGAGACGAGACAAGGGCCCGGCCCCGCTGCGGCAGGAGACCGAGCAGCCTGCCGTGCGAAGGCGCTGGGTTAAGCGGTACGCACCGCAGCTGGGCGCCGGGGAGCAGGGAGCCTCGCAGGAGGTACCAAACCATGGCTGGCAAGCGACGGCGGGAGCTGGCCGGCCCCAGCAGGGAGCCACAGGAGCAGGGTGGGGGGGCTGCTGTCCTGCTCCATGGGGCCAAGGCCTTCCCGCAGCCACCCAGAGGCTTTGTAGAAAATTGGGTGAAAATGGGTGATATTTGGAGGGGAAAAAAAAAAAAGAAGCCCAAGTAAGAGCAACATTGAGCAATTCGTGTGTATTCATACCTGCACCCTGGTTGCCTGTAGGAGGGAGAAAACCGCCCGTGTCCCGGACAGCCCAGTGGCTCTGTGAAGGCAGCACCATCCGCCCGCTCCGCTCAGGGCTGGGAGAGGAAAAAAAACCTTAAAACAACATTTGTGCAGAATTCCCAGATCCCAGGGCTGGGATGAACGCAAGGACAGCCTGGACTCGGGCTCTCGCACTCCTGTTGCCATCATTGCCTTAAGGGGAGACGAAACGCCCTGCTTTTCCTTCGAGTACAGCTATCCGAAAAATAACGCTTAAAATGAACCTCACCCTCCCGAGTTCTTTCGCAGAGCAACGAGCAAGCACGGGAGGCGCAGGCCCTCATCCTGTGCGGCTCCTCGCGATGGACCCGCTTTCCTGACGAACCCACGTGAGGCCATATTTAATAAAGCCTCTATTAAACCTGAAAGCGATTCATTTTCCTCAGAGCCCTCGACAGCTGAAGTCACCTGGGATCACTTTCCCATCTCCTCCAGGAGCCTGAGCAGCTCTTTTGGCTTTCCAAGGGAAGGAGACTGGCAGGGGCAGGCTGTCCATCTGTCCTTCTTGTCTTTTTGAACCTTATTGGTCGATGCCCATCCCCACATGCTTTGCCATTCACTGGCAAACATCAACAGTACCCTCAAAAATATTAATTTTCTACCAGTGAGGTGCAGGGACTGAGGGAGACCCTGAGCTCCACCCCGAGGCAGGGGCTCCCCTGGGCAGCTGTGAGGACACAGGAAAAGCCCTCAGAAGTGCTTCTTGTGACTCTGCCCACAGTAATTTCCATCAGACCAGGTTCAGACACAACCTGCTGACTGTGGGTGCCATCCACAGCCCTGCCAAGGAGGAGGCTCCGTGCCAGAGAGCTTGCCCTGGTCAGCCACAGGGGGGAGATGAGCAGAGAACCAGGAGCCCAGGAAGGGCATGTGAGCACCACAGGATCATTTGAGGGGGGAAAAAAAAAGGTGACCAAAAGAAACCAGGAAAAGCTCCCTTTCCACCAGCCCATTTTCTCTCTCAGCAGGCAGCTGCTGCCTTGCACAGCACCAACACCACCGTCTCTTATTTGGGATGCTCGAGTCCCCAGGCACGATTTGGTGAAGCCACAGTGCCCGCTTTCCTGGGCGGCTTTCCAGGCTGGATCAGTTGCGTGAGGGCTCTGGCTCCTGCTCTTCATCAGCTGCTCCATCGCTTCTCACCCCCACCATCACCCCTCCTAGGATGGGCATTGGCAAAGCTGGACGGGCATAGGCAGGGGGAGCGCAAGGGGATGGGAGCCACCCCGTCCACACCTCCGGCTTCTGCCGAAAAACAACAGCAAGCAAATGCCGACTTCATAGGAAAGGGACTCCTGAAGGGGATATCTTTCACCTCTTTGTGACTTCTTCCACAAACACAGTGTCCTTCAACACCTTTTTGTTGACAAAATCTCTGTCAATACAGCCTGAACTTCAAACTCGACACCATCTCCTTGTCAAGAGGAACCGGTTGCACCGGCAGCGCCGTTGTATGAAGGTGCCTGCGTGGAAGCCCAGACTCCTGCCCCCAGCCCTGGCAGCGGGGCTCGGGGTGCTGCTGGCTTTCTGGAAGGGCATTTCTCATTGCATACACATGCAAATTCAACCTGGGGGCAGGGTGGCCAGGGTTCTCAGAAGTGGCAGGTGATGCTGAGCTGCTCCACGAGGGCTTTTCTGACATGAAATACCTTTAAAGTACCCTGTTTCTTCGATAGAGCAGAGAGAATAAGCCCATGGCTTTGAAGATCCTGTTGCCATGAAGGTGCTTTGCAGGGCCCCGGGATGGATGCTGAACCCGCCAACAGCTCCCGTAGCCTTCCTTTCAAAAAGCAGTAGCCAGCATCCAGTTCAAATGCATCCATGTAAAGAAGGGAAGGAGGTCGCAGAAAGCTTATCCAGGACAGAGCAGCCTTGAGACACAGTGCAATATGCTAAAAAAAACAGGCTCTAACATGCTGCTTGAGACTGTTCTGGAACAAAAATACCCATCCACTGCAACACCTTCATTCCTTGGACAAATCTGGGCAGTTTTAAGGGAAGCACCACCCAGGCTACACCTACAGGAGCTTGGAAAGCCACGGCTGATAGCAGCTACAGGCTGCACATCTGGAGTCTGGCACTGGTCTCGGTGCACACTGTGGCCATGCACCCACGGAGAAGGGCTTCTGCCCAAAGCACATCTCTGTGCTGGACCCCAGCCCATTTAGCCCGGTGGTAGAACCTCACTAACCAGCTGGTGACCAGGGTGAAGCCATAACTTGGTGCCCAGAGCCAAGAAGGAATTTTATGAACAGTCATAGTCCAGGTTTCCCATCCAGATTTGCCCAGGAGGCATCTCCAGGGCGGCGTAAGGGGGGGCTTACTCTCCTCCTGCCGGCATTTGGTGGTCTCGGAGGCAGAGCGCAGCCACTTCTCAGGGGGACCAGCCCGCAGTGGCCGAGCACCACAGCGAGCCCTCGAGGGACGGGAGCCATGCCAGGGGAGTAGCCCACACGAGCAGAAAAGAAAAAATGTTGTTCATTTCTTTAAACCCTCACTCAAAAAGTCACTGAAAAAAATAGATTTATTTACATTAAAGCTTTTTTCTTTTTGGCAGTGTTACTGGATTTAAGGGGAAATGGAAAAGCAGAGATGAAGGAGGTACTTTTATCTTATCAGCCATCATTTTTAGAAATGCAAAGGTCTGAAATTTGAAAATGGAGATAAAGTTCAGCAGGGGTTTCTTTGGCAGAAATCAGAAATATTTACGGACTGTCAGCACTAACCCCCGCATGTCCATATTCAGCAAAGCTTTGAATTCCTAAAATAAGGCGGGGGGGAAGTATTTTTTTCTCAAAACCCCCCAATTTCTCAGATAAAAAAAGCTTGGGGCAGAGGTTTGTTTAATTTTGTTTGGGGGAGAGTCTTTGGGATGGTTACCAGCAATGCGAGCCAGGTCGGACCTCCAGGCACACCTCCAGAGCTGGCCAGGGCACGCCGAGCCGGGTGGCAGAATGGACCGGGAAGTCTGCTGAGCTGGAAAAAGAGGGGGGGAAAAAAAATATATATATAAAAAAGGCAGAAGTGGGCTCAGACCCCTGGGCTGCGCGGCCAAGGGCCTGGCTGTGTCTCCCTCCCATGCCGCTGCCCAGAGGTGCCGGGCGGGCGCTGGGTACCACGGGACGATGCTCTCACCTGGCATCTTGGAGCGGGAAAGCTTTCCCCGGGGGGGACAGTGAGCGGAGCTCACCCCAAGGGGCCTGCAGACACAATTGCTGATCCCTGCTGGGAATCTGCTCACCTCCACCCCTCAAAACTTGGGGTCATTACCCCATTTGCAGCCCAGTGCATCAAGATCACCCAGGCTAGACCCTTGCAGGGCGGCCAGGGCCTTCTCTGGCTCCTCCTGGTGACCCCCCGAAGCGATGGGCAGCACCACTCTTGCCCACCACCTTACTCCCTGCCATGGTCTGCCCGTGGCGATTCCAAGAAAGTGTTAAAAACCATAGGAAATGAGAGGTCCAAGCCCCAGTTTACATACCTTATTATATACCTGCGTCCTTGCCAACGCACACAGACATGCTACGTATCAAATATTAGCCCAGGGAACTTGATTCAGTTCATCTGCAAAGAGGAACTGCACTAAATGAGGGGGGCTCACGTGTACCGTCAATAAGAACCGCGAGCGACGCCTGCACCAGAGCGAACGCAGCGCTGCTGATTTACTCCTAGGAGACCCAAACCCAGCACCCAGCCAAGTCAACCCCCCTGCTCCACACCCCATCAACCTCCCCTCCAGGGGAGAATTTTACAGCTGCCGAGACCACGTTGGGTACTAAAGCACAAGCCCTCTAGACCACGGGCACACTGAAAAGGAGAGGTGGCTGCCATAAGCCACCACCCCACCCCGCTCCGAAAAGCGCTCCTGACCTCTCCCGCTGATCCGGGGTGGCACCCGCATGCACGGAGCAGAAGAGCTCATGGATGGAAGATGATGCCAAGAGGAGAAATGACGGGCATCAAGATTGCTCCTTGCACCACGACAGGATAAACACAGCTATATGTGATGGGGGGGGGACAGATGGGGGGACGGGACACAGGAGAGGGACCCCGAGGTGCCCCCAGACCACCATCTGGGGAAGGTGGGTGCCCCCCTGGGCCCTGCGAGGGTCCCTCTTTGCCCAGCGGCGATGCCGTGGCGGCGCCGTGCAGCTTCGCGGCGTGCCGGGAGATGGCAATCTTCATCTTCCCTCTCCCTCCGCCCGGGCAGGGCGCTGCAGGCCTGCTACCGAAACACGCCGGGAATCAAGCTATTAAACTCAACAGCCTCGCAGATAAGTCCCGCGCAGGGAAACACCTCTTAAACATTTTTAGATGAATGGGGATTTATTCTTGTATTTAAAGCAATAACGTGTATTTGCCCTGCAGCACATTATCTCCCTCTATATTCTCGAATAAACTACAGAAAATTAGAGTGTCTCTGTTATCTGTTTGCTATCTGCGATGGGATTAGAGGCGTTGGGAACTAAGCTTTGAATCAACAATGTTTTATTGGTTCATGTCACTAAAGGCTGGTTACGGCTGAGCTAAATAAGACATCAAACCTCCCTCCCTCCCTCCCTCCCGCAGCCCGGGCTGAAGCACTGCAGATGCTCAGGCGGACAGCCACGGCTCCTCTTTTAGGGGAGGGGAGAGGAGAAAGGGGATTTCCACAATTTCCAGCATTCCCTCCCTTCCGTGGGGGGTGAAAGAGCAGATAGCACTTTCCCTCCCAGGGAAGGAGAAGGGGGTGGCCGCAGCACACTTGAAACTGCGGTGACCAGGCTGAAAAAGCTTCAGTTTAACCACTGCTTCTCTGCCACATTTCCAGAAATAGACTTAAATACAAAAAAGAAAAGCAACTTGGGAATCTGCACCCTGCGTTCCAGAGGTTCCCATCACGCCGGGTCCCTCTTGCCCCCAGAAGGTGGAGGAGAAGGGGACGCTGCAGTCACAGCCACTCTGCAAGTGAACACCCGAACCCCAGCAAGAGGAGGGTGAAGGGATGGGGTTTGTGACCTCTGGCGATCCCTGACCCTTGCAGCCGTCGGGACCAGCAGGAGGGGGGCTGCCAGAGCCCGGGCCATGTGGCAAGCCCATCTCCTCACACGGCTCGATTCAGAGCAAACTTTGCCCGTTGTTTAAAAAGATAGTGAGAGGGTCAGCCCTGGGGAGGCACCAGCCCCGTCCCACCTTCAGCAACCTCGGCTCCAGTCAGCTCCTTTGCTCCAGGTAACCAACTCCTGTTGGCTTTAAATTGCTATTTCCAGCCACCCAGAAACAGGGAGATGGCCCAAAAAGGCAGCTAGGTCCGAGGCCGGGACAAATCTCTCTGGTGGCAATGGTGCTGCATGTACCTCATGGTCCAGGAGCAGGGAGGTGATAAAGCAACACATTTGCCACCTTCATCCCTGTCTGAGCCACGGGGGGGCTTGGCCACCACCCTGGTCACGGCAGCCCCCACCCTGCTCTCCCAGGTTTCTGAGGAGAAAAGGGGAGATTTGATTTGACCATTTTCACCTCCAGCCATCGAGCTGACTTCTCTTCCAGAGAGAGACAAACAAAACCACCTCTTCATAGGGGGGATAAAAAAAAAAGGTGAATAAGCTGCCTGCCATAGGTTTCCCAGAATCGCAAAGCAAAAGGACAAATTTTTTAAAAAGGAAAGACCACCCTGACTGGGGAGCCCCAGCAGGGCTGATGCTGTTACCACGATGCTCTAAAAGAACCCCGGTTTCCAGCTCCAGAGGACACAGCCCGCCGCTGCGCTCACATGAGAGAGCCCGGCAATGGGCTCGGTACCAGTTTGCAGGTCCCTTGCTCCCAGTGGCTCCCAGTGCTGGTGGCTGCAGCACAGTGGGAAAAAGGACCAAGGACATTTGGGAGAGGAGAACAGAGGGATCACGACAAAAAGAAGGGGAGGAGGGAAAATGAAGAGGGAGGAAGGAGATGTGCCTGACTGCCCCTGTGGCCCGGGCAGAGCCGCCATCGTTTCGGCGCTGATCCCAGCTGGAGGTGCCCGTCCTGCCCCCTGTGCCACGCCGGCCCCATTTTCAGGCCCAAAGAGGACAAACCACGCTGCATTCACAGCACAACACCCACCTTGGCAAGACCCTGGCCCTCCTCTGCCTGTCCCCATGCCCGGCCAGGGCAGCCCCTCGCCTGCCCCCCGTGCTAGCCCCAGGAGGGGTTTAGTAGCCCACTGCCTTGCAGCCAGGTATCCCCCTCCCAGCAGAATGGGGCGTGCGGTGGTCGCAGGTACAAGTTACCCCTTCCTTACCTGGCTGGTGAGGCTTGGTCCCAAACACCGGTGGGTCTGATTCTCCTTTCTTCCTTCCTCCGCATTTTTTTTTTCCCTTTAATTGTACAAACGCTGTTCCACAACCCCATAAGCCACCTGGAGAACCAAGTCAGCAGAGTGGTGACAACCAGAACCTCAGTATTCCTGTCTGGGAATTTGGGCTCAGTGACTCGCACGAGGCAGAGTAGGGAGTTTTACTTCGTGCTAAATAACCTTTGGTTCTGCGCACATAAGAAATGCAGCAGGCTGTTGCCTCCTTGCTTCGTTTTTCTATTACTGTTATCAGAGTGCATCAAAACAGACAGATGCATTTACTGGTTTCCATCAAAAGATAATAAAAAGAAACAGTTTATAAAATCAGATTATATGAAAAATTGCCTAATGATTATAATTTCTAAACCCACTGCTGAATAATGATGTATTCAAGAGTTGTCATCGAATGATGAAAGAAAGCTAATATGAAAGATTTTCTCTATGAAGAATGGCTACAGATGAATTGCACAGCGATACAATCCTCTGATAAAGGACAATAAGAGCCTCTAGAACACTTAATAATAGACTACTCAGGATGAATTGAGTATTGCAATAAAAGCCCATAAATTAAAAAGTTTCAGAATGATTTCTGATAAAAGACACGCCAAGGTGAAATAAAAAAAAAAAAATCCTTGAAACCAACAGAGGCACTGGCTACAGTGCATTAGGTAATAGAACACGCGCTCTAGAAACTCAAAATAATTTATTTTAAAGGGAACGCTAACGCACTCCATACATGGCAAGCTTTTCTGTGCAAAAACCCTTTCTATGAGCCAAATCGGGGTATGGACGTATGTGCGCCGGCTGCTCCCGTGGGTGGGAGCGGGCGCGTTCCTGCTGTGCTGCTCAGCCCGGGGGCGCCAGGGCTCTGCAAGGAAGAGCCCAAGGATGAAGGTTAGATCTGCAAGCAAGGAGGAAAGCGGGGTTTAGGCATCTGACAGTCCCTTCTCAGCCCCGGGCCCCCAACACGGCTCTGACCTACCCTCAAATCCCCAGCGCCTGTTAGGCTTCCTGGGCTTTCAGCACAGAACAGCTTCCCAGCATCACCGCAGGCCGGCAGCCGGGGCTGGCAGGGCTCCCCCAGCAGTGCCGGGGTGCTCCCAGGCCACGGCGTGCCCCAGCACTGGGGAAAAGCCAAACGCAGCCACATCCATGACCCCCCACTGGTGATGGACCCCCCCAGCTACGATGGCCGGGAAAAGGCCAGCGCCGTGCGAGGAGGCAGAGCGAGGAGCCCACGCTCTTCAGTCTCGGAGGCAAAGAAACCCAAAGAACAGGACCGAAGGTTTACCCTTCCCTTGGGCATCTCCTGCCGGGCTGAGCCCAGCACGAGGGGTCTGGAGGCATCCGGCGCAGCCCCGCTCGTGCACCACACTTGGAGCGGGCAGGCCTGCTGGGAGGAAGGTAGAGAGCAGCTTTACCATGTTAGACCCAGCCTGTAACACAGAGGGCTGGACTTAAAATAGGTCTGCTCGCTCGCTGCTGCACAGGGAAGCGAGATGATTTATTATAAGCTGTGCCAGCATATATTATTCATGTTGGAAGCAAGGAAAGGTCTTTGATATGTATCTGAAAAAGCTTCAAATCCATAAAAGAGATAAACTCGGATGAATAGTGTCACCCAGAGTATAGATGAAACTCTCAGACACATCTTCATATCATATAACGGAGTGTAGGGCTACTATACTTATACAATCTGTGCATTAATTTCACTTAGAAGAGAAATTCATTACCGTGTCTCTGCAGAGGGAGAGCTGAGCCAGCCGGGGCTTTCCAGGCTCATTGTTTGGGCTTTGTTTGCTTCTGATGCGCACACCCTGGGAGCCTGGCTTGCTGCAAGCTCCCCTTTCGAACCCACCACTTTGGCCTCAAAATGACATCGGTCCACCCCAAGGCCCACGTCATCCAGGCGGCGAGTGAGGGAATGACGGGATCCGTCAAGGAGCCCCTTGCTCCAGACGGAGCAGTTGCATCCCCGCAGGTCTCCTGCCAGCACTGGGATTAGGCTGTGACTAATTACGGCTTTATTTCCTTTAATAAAGAGACACCCAAGTGTTCGGGCACAATTGCAGCAGAAAACAATAATCATAAAGTCTCCCACTAAATGTCTGCAATTAGAGCATTCACTATTAATTGCGCTAATTAACCTCGCGCACAGAGCAGCTGGTGGAGCGGGCACGGGGAGAAGCGGCTCCCGGGAGTTTTGCCGGCCGGCAGGAGCGCGGCGCGGCGGGGCCGGCGGCTCGGCGGAGCCTCCTGCTGCCAGGCAGGACCAACCCTGCCACGGAGCCACCGCAGCGTCTTCCCCAGCCGGCACGAGAAATAAAGTTGGGGAGCAGGGGAAGGCGAGTTGGGTGGAATTTGATGCTTCTTACAGCCAGGTGATTTTGCCATCACTGGTTGCATGGGGAAAAAGATCACCAGAAGGGAAAATGACCCTTCCCTTAAAAGCAAGTATTTGTGGAAACAAACTCAGGCCTGCAACACCTGAAAATGGGCTGGAGTCCTTGCAGAAACCAAGCCCGGGGGAAGCGGAGCAGGCCAGCTCATCTCCATCCAGCACGCACCCACGTCGGACGCCCGACATCTTCAGCTCTCCCTTTCTCCCTTTGCTCTGGTTCAATTGTGGTTTGCTTGGGTTTTTTTTTTTATTTTTCTCTCAATTTATTTCTATTTTTAAACTTACTAAATGGCAGGAAAATGCTTTAACGTTCCTGTGGGCTCTCCAGTTCTCACAGCTCATTCCCAGAGTACACAACGCAATAAAAAGGCAGCAAACAAAAGTCAGGGAGACCAAGAGCCCGAGCACCCCTCTGGGTAGAGCAGCCATGGGGCTTTGAGTGAGTACACAGCCCCGTCTCACCTCAGAATCAGAGGAGCAGGAATGTGTTCTAGTTGTTCCCGTCCCCAGACCCTAGCTCTATGTCACCTCACACCTACCAAGCCCCCCACACCGAGTTGTAGGCAGACAGCAGAACAGCACGGAAAGGGAACAAGACAGCCCCTAACATTTCCACCCCAAACTTTCTGCCCTTGCTCGTGCTACCAGCCTTAACTCACCCGCAGCACACGGCCACGGGATTTGCTCCAGCCAAGCACTCTTAAGCCAGGGTGCCCAAGACCCAGACACCCCCACACCTCCCGGCCTGCAGGGAAAGGCACACCTCAAACAGTGCTGGGCACAGATTTCAGCTTTCCAGCCCGTGCCACCTCCATCACATCCCTCCCAAGCCCCCGATGCTCTGGGAGAGGGGCTACCCCAGTTCTCTGGTTCGCACTGGTCACGGAGCCATTCGGGAAAGGTTCAGTCCCTTTCTGCTTGGCTTTCTTAGCCAGAATATTCATATTTTCCCATCTGTGCCCTAATTTTAAAGCCCCTTCTCTCCCTTCCTTCCTTTTTGACAGCAAATGCGAGGCTTTTGTTCCCATTCTTTCTCTGGCCCTGATCCTGTGAAAAAAAAAAAAATGCCACAGCATCTGAAGTGGCTGCACAGTGGGTAAAATCCTGGCTCCCTTGAAACGGAGAGTAAAACACCCATTCATTCCCCTCCGCCGTCGCGCTCACCCCGTGACTTCAATGGGACAAACTCACAGGGCATAAAGTTGTTTGTTGTGCCTTAAATGGCTCCATTGTCTATTGTTGGGGCTCTTTCCTGAGCTCTAAATCTTCCTTTAGCTCTGCTCTCCGCCTGTCCGAGGGCCCCGTGAGGAGGGACACCCTCCAAACACAGCGAGTGCCTTCGCAGGGTCCTGGCGTTGCTCTGAGCTTCTTGCTCATTTGTTTCCCCAAATACATTTTCTGCCCCAGCTGTGAGGGCTGTTCAAGGTCTCCCCCCCCTTTGTTAATGGGTTTATGTTGTAGCAATGATGAGCAACTTCATTTTTTTTTTTCCCCCCCAAGGAAGAACGAGGGCTCTCATCGGCACTCCCTACCTGCCTTGCTGCCCCCAGCCCTGCCACCCACCCGGCTGCAGCCGCGCTCTGCTCCTCGGCCCCCGACCAGGCAGAGCTGAGCTTTGCCGTGCCAAATCCCTGTGACTGGAAGGGACTACGGAGAAAGAGCTTTTTCTAGGAATTCATGTAGTTGAATACATTAGGCACGGTTCCTCTCCAGAGCCTCGTGCCTGCCGAAGTCGGAGATAAAAGACCCCTGTCCTTCAGAAATCAGCTGGCTTTCAAGAACGTGGCACTTGTGATTACCGCAGGAAGGGGGGAATAAAAACCACCTCGGCTCAGTCAGGATGAGCCAGGCAGGCCTTTCTGGGAAATGCCTGAATCCGATTCATTTCAAGGGACTTTGACAGGAGGGTGTAGCCAGGTGGGAGTCGGGTTCTTCTCCCAAGTAACAGGCGATGGGACAAGGGGAAATGGCCTCAAGTTGCATCAGGGCAGGTTTAGGTTGGGCATTAGGAAAAATTTCTTCCCCGCAAGGGCTGCCAGGCACTGGAAGGGGTCGAGTCCCCATCTCTGGGGGGATTTAGAAGATGGGCGGACGTGGTCCTTAGGGACAGGGTTTAGTGGTGGGCAGGTGTGGTTGGGCTCGATGGTCTTGTCCAACCCAATGACTCTAAGATTCTACGGCTCGGGAGCTCAATAGAGTTGTTCTCAGTCCGACCGCAGGGGAGCAGGACCCACAGCCTCAGCGGACCGCCGCCCCCCCCGGCCGGGCCCCCGGGGGGGGCGGGGGGGGGGGCCCGGGGCGGAGATGCGGGGACCCGCCACACGGTGTCAGCGGAGATCGCCGCATCCGCCGGCCCCGCACCGGCCGCCCTCCCCCGGGGGCTGGGGCCAGCACCGGCGGCTCCCGGAGGGTTTCGCCTCCCTTCCCTGCTCCCGAGGAGCCTCCCGGCCCTGCCTGCCGTGCCTCGTCCCGGAGGTCCCTTCGGCCTCACTCCCCCCGCGCTGGAAGACATCCCATCCGTGTCCTTTGCCGGTGTCAGACGCCGCTGGTGGGTGCTGGGTGCCCTGTCCTGCCCCAGACAGAGCCCTGTCCCAGGGACCCCCAAAATGGGAAGGGTCAGGGACCAGCAAGGCGGTCCCAGGCAGAGCCTTTTGGCCCCAGCCCATGTCACACCAGTGGCACGGATGGGGACCAACTGGCCCCAAACTGGGCAGCGGGCACTTGGCAGTGCACAGATAACCTCCACTGGTATTGCCTCCTCCCTGGTGGTCTGCCTCCCCCCTTTTGCCTTTTTCTGCCCTCTTTCTATTCACCCCTTCTCCTCCATACTCCCTGTTCCACCCATTTTCCGCCGCCAGTGTCCCCAGCCTGGCCTCCCCCCCAAGCACCAAAAAGCTCCTTAGTGCGGGGGCACAGTCCAGGCAGCGCAGCACGGCTCGGCCTGTTCACTTGTGGGCAGTCTTAATTCAGCATTTCTATTTTAATTTTTAACCTTTTTAGCTGACTGGTCAGTTAGATTGAGCCACACAGTTTTAATGGTGCCATGCCAGCGTGGCGAGTGCTAACGATGCAGCCCTCCCTGCTTATATCGTTAGTGATTTACTGCAGGCCTGTGTGGAAATACAGGTTTGAAACACAACTTCCCAGCGTTCACCCGTGCCAACCTCCATTGAGGAACCGTAAGAGACCCTAGCAAAGGGTCTCTTCGAGCAAAGTGCTGCTGTATACCCCGGCTTTGTTCCGGCCCCACCAGAGCAGCCTTAAGAGAAAAGGTCAAACGGGATGGTGATGCTTCTCTGCAGGCAGAAGAGACTGCTCGGCCACAGGGACAGCCTTGCTCTCACCACCAAGGCAGCGAGAAAGGGCTCCTCCCCAAGCTCCTGCTTTGCACCCCACCCCGCGACCTAAACCACATCCCAAAATCAGCCCCCCGCATCTCCCCGACCTGCTGCAGCGAGCAGAGCCGGTGCGTGGAGGGAGGGAAGCTGAGCCCCAACCCACGCGAGCAGCCAGGCTGCCTGTGCTTTCACACCGCTCCAGCTTCATTCCTCTCAAGTCACCACCTAAGCCCACACCGGCCACCCGGTGACAGCCAGGTCCCCCCTCTGCTGTTAGGGGGAGGTGCTCGGCGCAGCCCCGTGCCAGCCAGCGCTTGCCACGGGCCAGGCGGTGGCCGCCTTCTCCTCCCACTCTTGCCCAAACAAGCGATAGAAAGCCCCGAAAAACAACGAGCTCTGCTTCCAGCTTAACACCATTTTTAAAATGCAGTAGGTTTCCCGACACGCATCTTTGGGTGCCCATGCCCTTTGCATGCACCCCGTTCAGATTCTCCACGACAGGCGGCAGAGCCAGCAGCGTTCCTGCCCCGTTAAAGCAGAGCACGAGAAGGTAACAGCCAGAACCCAACGAATGAGGCTCTAACACCAGATGTGCAACCTGGGGGCTCCAGTAACAGGGATCAGTAAGCCCAGGTACGCTTCTGTGGCCTTCTGGAATACGAAACCAGCTGAGCTGGGGCATCTGAACAGACACCCTGCAATCGGAGACAGCCACGGAGAGCAGTCGCAGGGATTAAGGGAAGGCGACCGCCCCCTTTGGCCAATCTGCACCACCTCCGGCGCAGCAAGGTCTCGCTCACACCTGGGCTCCCAAATTCGGACAAACACACAGAAGCCGTTAGCACAAACACAGGGACGAGGGGCGATGGGCAGCATAACCCCATGCTTCACTATAGGGAAGCGGCTCACATCTATACCAGGTAGGAGCGTTTGGTGACTTTTTTGAAGGTTTGGAGCTTTCCTTCCATCCAAACTTCCCTTTGCTTTCCCGTCTCCGCCTGCCTCCCTCTGCCAGCCGCCTTCCCCTGTGCTCCAGTTGCTTTCAGAGTCTGGTATTGGCTAAAACTCTGCTTTTCTGCAAAAGGGACCCAAACTGCTCCGTGGAGGAGTGAAACGCCGAGATCTCAGCCCACGCTCCATCAGCCTGGAAAGGACCGGGGCACTAAAGGCACTTAGAGAGCGCTGGGCACAAAAAACGTGCCGCATCACATCAGACTCCATCAGCCCTTGCCCCTGTGCTACTGCTGTCCTTACCACCCTCCGGGGAGCTCCCTTAGGAGCCAAGACCCCTCACGCAGGCACCAAACACAGAGATGGGCTGTGCCAGGGTTTCCCTCCACCTAAGGGCCAAGGGAAAGGGGACCCGTCAGCTTTGAGGCATTCGCTAGAAACCAAAAGGAGGAGGCCTGGGTACCTCTCCAGAACAGCGAGCAGATGGTGTTGCAGGAAACCAATTCCCTTTCAACAAGAAAAAAAAAATATATATTTTGGTTGGAAAAGTTCTCCCCACACAGCACTTCAGTGGGCTAAATTGGAATTTTCACCTCAGGGCGGACGAGCAGCCAGGATGGCGTGAAAGGCTGCGAAGGGAGGCAAGCAGCAAAACTGGGCTAAGCCGCAGTGGAATAAGCTTTTGGTGTATCCTGGGACCCTCTTCTCCCCGGCACTGGCCCAAACACCTCACATAACACTCTTCAGCCAGGAGATTACCAGTGCTCCACGACAAGACCCCTCGAAGAAGCAGCAGGCTGAGCCCTAACCCCACCGGCACCGCGCGCCGAGGATTGCCGACCGCAGGGCAGCACCAATCCCACCAGTACTGCTCCAACACCAAAGTTATGGTCAGCAAGAAAACACTCACCCCAGCAAGCATGAAGGCAAGATGCACCCGTAACCGGGCAGGCTGGTGTGGTGGGAGTTGCATTACTGGGGCCATCTCAGTCCCAGAAAAAAGGAAGCGCTCTCCAACTCAAAATTGTTATAGCACTATAAAAGCAACATCCAGATCATTGCACCAGGGCAGGTTTAGGTTGGACATTAGGAAAATCTTCACCAAAAGGGCTGTCAGGCTCTGGAATGGGCTGCCCAGGAAGGTGGTCGAGTCCCCATCCCTGGAGGTATTTAAAAGAAGGAGAGATGAGGTGCTGAGGGACAGGGTTTAGTGGTGGGATGGCAGGGTTAGGTTAAAGGTTGGACTCAATGATCTTAAAGGGCTTTTCCAGCCAAAGTGATTCTATGGTTCTATCACGCACCTGCTTGTAGGGGACACGGATGCAATCAGTCTGCTGCCTTCACCTTGCAGAAGGCTACCGAGATGCTGGAGTTGAACCCGAACCACCACCCAGCCAGGAAGAGGGTATCTTTGGTTATCAAGGAAGACTATAGCATGGTAGAGCCTATATGGTGCAGCAGGGCATGGGGGCTGGGCGGCGGTGGCAGGAGGCTCATGTCACCTTCACGGGCCCTGGACAGCTACCGACAGAGCGCTTACGCGCGTACTAGAGGGAAGAATTTAAACGCGCAATAATTAAGAGGCAGCGGGGCTACTATCAGTTGCCTTCTGTCTAAATGAGTGGGGTCCTCATTGCGTGCCACCCCTCCTCTTCCTCCCACCCCCAGCCTACCTCTGAGCCCCCCACTGCCCCCCCTTTCCCCACTGGCAGGGGCTCACGGGGAATGTGTCAGAGCACATTTCAGAGTAATATGGCTGGAGAGCCGCATTCAGATCGGCGTGTTGTGATGTGTCTGACAACATTATATTCTGATCCAGCTCTTCATGTAACCTTCAATTTATTTCTAAGCCCCTGTGTTTATTTAACCGAATCTGTCTTCCGCCGTTTGGAGCAGTAGCACTCAACCTTTAAACAGCCCAAGAGCCACTTCAGCCTCGAACAGATGCAGAGAGCTCCTGAGTCAGGGAGTCACAAAAGAGCCCGCCGCATTGTGCCGCGGGCGCCCAGGCGCACCGAGCCCCGTGTTATTCATTGCGCCGGTGCCGGCACCTCAGCAGAGGTTGCAAACCGCGTGGCTTTGCTCAGCGCTCAGGAAGGATCAGGCGCTTCAAGGCTGGGCCATGCCAGCGGTGCGGCAGGCGAGGGTGGGCTCCGGCGCAGGGGGAGGCAGGCAAGGGACCTCTGCAGCTGGAGGGCTGCAGGACTGGGGCTTCCATGCAGTGCCATGGATCTCCCCCATAGCCTTGGCAAGCCAACCCTTGGTCTTTCGGCACGCCGACCCATCCTTTAAGCGGCTGCGGTCCCACCGAGGCATGCGCTCCGGTGACCACTGGCCCCGGCACCAACCTGCAGGCAGCTTTGGTGGGGGTGAGCCGCGGTACCACCACCTCTCTCCAGCAGTGGAGGAGACCACGGCTTGCTTGATGATCTATGAGCATCACCACATCCTTGTGATACGTTTGGCCCAAGAAAGGCCCCTTCCCCCAAGCCTCTCCTCCTGCTGCCCAACGCTTCCCAGCTACAAGAGGAACCCAAGTCACGCACGGGGCCCGGGGGCCCCGACATCCCACGGTTCCCCCATCCCCCTGCAGCAGCCAGCACAGCCCCAAGCACCCAGCCCGCTGGTGGCAGCAGCAGCGCCTGCGTTGGCACCCGGGCACAGCCCATCGGGATTTCGGTGGTTCACTGCTACATTCCCTGAGAGCACAGAGCCACCAAGAGACCCCAAAAAGCTGGGAACCCTCCCCAGGTGCTTTCCAAAGCCAGGCGCTTCAGGCACTGGGATCAGCCCTTCCTTCAGCAGGGGCTGGGGAGGGGATGGGAGAACTTCGGCTGTGACAAATCCATCTGCCCCCGCCTGTGCACTTACCACCCGGAGAACAAAACCCCGACGGTTTCCTATTGCTTCCTCCTTGAATTCACCAGAGTTTTGTGCTGCCTTTGGGTTCACCATGTAACATTTAGAAACCTAGTGCAATTTAGAGGGAAAAAAACCTTGGCTTGCTTTTCTGTTTACCGTTCCCAAGCATAATGAAAATGTTAAAATGCTAAGTCACTTGACACCCGCCACCCCAGTAATGCACTTGCTTTACTTATTTTGTAGTTACAAGAGTTGGTGAATATATTTAAAGCTCTTCAATTCACTTAAGTCGAGAAAGACATGCTGCATATTCAATGAAATGCCACCGTTGTGACATGTTCCCTATCCTCCACTGTGTTAAGTCTCTTCATTTATTCTTTTACAGACAGTCACAGAATTTATTCTGTTATGAATAAAATTATCTCTGATGTCCTTCAGAAAATAATGTAGGGCTTTTGACTGAATGCAGGAAGTTCAAGGAAAATATTCCAGGTGGCCAGGACATGAAGAACAAGTCATTGAACCTCTTTCATTGAGCTGTCAGCTCTTCCTCCGGCTTGCGCGCTGCACCCCCGGGTCCAGACAGGCTTCTGCCTTAGTGAATAATGATTAACAGCACCGAAGCCTTTCGTCTGCTGAATGCCAGCCCCACACACCGGAGGGATGCGGGCTGCTGCTTAAAAGAAATGTAAAATAATGCCTGTGGCCCAAATTCTCCCCTGGTAGCACTGAAGCACGTTGCCCAGCAAAACCACAGGGGGTTGTAACCACGAGGAAACCACCCCTGTTACCCCGCTGCACACGGCAGCTTATGTTTCACATGAAAACAGCATTTTGGGTTGGCTCTTTTCTTCTTGGTGGACAACAAGCTGACCATGAGCCAGCAGGATGCCCGTGTGGCCAAGGGCATCCTCGGGGTGCATCAAGAGGAACGTGGTCAGCAGGGCGAGGGAGGTTCTCCTCCCCCTCTGCTCTGCCCTGGGGAGACCCCACCTGGAACGCTGGGTCCAGTTCCAGGCTCCCCCGTTCAAGAAGGATGAGGAACTCCTGGAGAGAGTTCAGAGAAGAGCAACAAGGATGATTAAGGGACTGGAGCATCTCCCCTATGAGGAAAGGCTGAGGGAGCTGGGCTTGTTCAGCCTGGAGAAGAGAAGGCTGAGAGGGGACCTCATCACCACCTACAAATATCTCAAGGGTGGGGGTCACGAGGACGGAGCCAGACTCTTCCCAGTGGTGCCCAGTGCCAGGACAAGGGGCCATGGGCACAAACTGAAGCAGAAGAGGTTCCAGTTGAACAGGAGGAAGAACTTCTTGACTTTGAGGTGGGAGCGGGGCGGTGAGGGGAAGGCTGCCAGCTGGGCACGATGCAGGTCACTGCTCAGTTCGCCAGGTAGCGCACACCAGGCGAGCAATTTGGCCTGGGCTCTTGTTAGCCTGCTCCTCCTGAGGAGGAGAGACCGCAGCGCACTGAGATACCCACCTGGGGAAGCTGGGATTTGGGGACAGGGTGGGAACAAATGGCCAGGGTCCCCAAGTACTACAGCCCCTGAGCTGCAAGCGTAGTCACCTGAAACATTGGCATCGCAGGAGGGAGGAGGCCAGTTTGGGTAATTGCCCTTCAGTCAGCAGCTCTGAGCCTGCAAGCACGAGCACAAGCGACTCCAGGCAAGCCTTGACCGGCAACCCTGCAGAGGGCATGGGAAGTGGTGCCATCCCTGGGGTTTCAGTGGGTTTTTTTTTGTTTGGGTTTTGGATTTTTTTTTTTTTTGAAGTAAGGATCCTGATCCTGTTTATGAGTTTGATGAGAGCCAGGAAGGCAGAGAACCCAGTCCATCCCCCCAAACAAGCACCTACATCCCCCCAGGGTGCCCCCACTAGGGATGCGCTGGATGAAACCATGCCTAAACGTCTTTAAGCTTGGACCAGCTTCATAACCGAGAAAAGCCACACTTCCAAGTACTTTTACGCTGATGCCTACAGACTTCCCTCCACCCACGGCTTCAGCTGAAGCCACCAGCAGCTCCAGCCTCCTGGAAGTGGGAGCAAGAGTTGCTGGAGAAATGGGAAGCAAAGAGCCTGGTTTGCAGACCTGGGCTTTAGAAACACCCACCACCTCCTGCTACTGCCTGAAGCACCCCCTTCCCCAGAGCACCTCTGCTTTGTGCACTTGGACTCCTGTGCTCTCCCACTTGAGGTCACGAGTCCCAGGGTGCTTCCGATGACTTAACCTGACCATGCACTTCTGTCCTTTGTACAAATCGAGGCAAAAGTAGCCTAAGCAAAGGTTGACCGTGGTATTGATTTGGAATACAGATACCTAGATGCTCTCTGAACAGCAGAATAAAGATGGGGATATGGACTCATTTTTCTGTGCCTCACAATGTAATTTCTTCCTCTATTGTCAGCATCATTGTTGATCCTGAAATTATAGTGTCTGAGGAGTTATTCAACAGGAGATGTTCGACATGAAAAAAAGAGAGTCTCAGAAAATAACTGCAACAAGAACATTTAAATAAACCCGGAGATTACAGAGGCAAAACACAAAAGTGACTCCAAGCTCTTCATTTGGTTTCATTCCACTACATTCAAGTGTTATCTGGGAGTGGGAGGAGGAAAAATATCCCACATTGGTTAGGTAGGATGAGAAAAAGCCCTAGCATCTCTCTACCTACATCACAGCCTATTAATTACCCTCAGCTTACAACATGGGTCAGGCATCCAGCAGTCAACTCGCCCGCTGGTCGGAGGCTTTTCCAGCTGCCCCGCATCTCTGCCCCACAGAAGAGCTTGGCTCTTGCAGAGGGCTGGAGCAGAATCGCTCTTGTATAGCTTGCAGAGTGGTGGGGGTGTGTTTTTCTCCTCCCTTTTTCAGTTAATCTCCTCATTTTTAAGGCCTGCCTGCTGGTTTTCTTTGCTGCAGAAGCAGGGCGCAGTTCCCAGTTTCCCCCTGCGCCCCCAAACAGTCGCAGCAAATGAATTTGGTAAGCCCTGGTGATGACGCCGGGCTTGCCGATGCTGTTCTCCTCCCAGCAAGACCAAGCAACCCACACCTCCGCACACCCAGCAAGGAGCATTTTAAAGGCACCCAGTTTTCTGAAGAACCTCTAAACCAAAGTCCCCAATCTGGCCCAGTGCTGCCCAACAGTGGTTTCGCTCCTCTCTGCCTCTCACTTGAACCAGGGGGGTTTGAGACCACAAAACACCTTCCAGTCTGCCCCAGGGGAGGAAAAGCTATTGGCGTGAAGAGTATTTTGTGATAAGTGAGTCTTTTAGGTTTACTTGCAATTATTTTTTTTTTAAACATCAGATTTTATCTCAGAAAGGATCAACATTTCTCCACCTTTGAAGAGCAGAACCCTCCTGATATTCATTACCTGACTCAGCTGTTCGCTCAGGTCTTTTCCTTTGATGAAAAACTTTGGTTTACAGACAGTATTTAGCATCCTGATTAGTACATGATGTGACCTACTATCGGAACAAATGGACTAAAACCTCATAAGCAAAAGAGCTTACTTAGTTGTACTAAGAGAAAAAAACCCCAAACCCTTGAGAATGATTATCCAACAAAACTGCTTAAAAAAGGGTGGGGAACTGACCAAAATGGGCACTTTCTCTTTCCCACAGCTTAACACCTGCCAGCCAGTGGCTGGTCCTACTTATTCCTGGGCTTGACATCCCAGGCACTTAAGTCTTAGGGTGGGGGTGCAAATTGCAAATCAATAAAAGCATCTCTACAGCAAGGAAGTCAGAGTTACCCCAAGGAGAATGACCAATTAATATATTTTTTTAATTATTACTGTGGCAAGGCTGTGATTGGCAACAGCTACAGCGACGCTCCGGGTTTCCACGTGCGCATAGACAATAACCACGCAGCACCATGCGCCTGAGCACCCGGAGGAAGCAGCACAAGCTCCCCACGCCACCCACAGCTCCAGCAGCCCCATGCTTGCAGTCCCCCCAAAAATGTGACCCCACGGACCAGGCAGCAGCAGCAGCTGGGAAACGCCAGCATCTTGTTAGCAGGTTTTAGCAGGAAAACAGACCCTGCATGAGCTGACCTTGGTGCGAGAGTTCCCCAGGGCTGCTTTATGCCCCCAGGGAAGCATTTAGGGGCACTAGGGAAATATTTATCCCTAAGGATGAAGAGCATCAAATGCTCTCCCCAGCTCATGCCACTTACCTCCAGAGGCACAGCCCCCACCTCACCGAGCCACCCTAGCTACCGGGACATCCTCATGGAAGGGAGCAGCAAATATCTGGGATTACACATTAGCCAGAGCAGCCGCACCAAGGTCCCCAGCAATAGGAACGGTTACGAGACAGAAGGAAAAAGCAGTTGCCCACACTGTTAATGCATAACATCTGTGCCACCTTTACCTTGCCCTCCATTTGCCTGCTTTTGGGTACCAGCATCCACCAGAAACCCCAGGGAGAGAGCAGCAAAGCCCAAGTGAGGCCTCAGGCAGGGCTTATATAGCTGGGCGTGTGGGTGGGCGGAGGGCAGGGCAGGTGGGGACGGAGGGGTGGGTGGGCACCCTCATTTGGCACCTGGCCGGGCCCTGCCTGCAGGGAGGACCCTTCCCCTGGGCTCAGGAGGGGCCTTGACGAGGGAAACCTGGGGGGAACTTTGCTCTTATGGAAGGTCCTTCGGATGCTCTTCTCAGGATGGTCCTGACTCTGCAAACTCCTGCTGGGGCTGCCCTAGACCTTGCAGCCCCCTCTCTCCGTCTTCCCCCTGCTTGCAGACCCTCCTGCTCCCCATCCCCTCCCCAGATCAGCTTTCCTACTGCTGGGCTTCAAAGTGCAGAGCTGTAGGGAACAGGGTTTGTCCATCCCCCCCATCGGGGCAGCCCCCAAAGAGCTGCACTGCTCTACCAGGGACAGAGCTCGACTTCTCTTATCACAAGATTTGTAATCTGTTCCCATGGAAATGAAAGAAACCGGGCAGTAAGCCCCCCCCCAACCCAAGGGTGAACAACCCTTGCAGTATTCTCTGTCACGCTGTCGCTTCGGACGTGTCACGTTTTTCCCAGGGAAGTCCTTGAAGCACATGGCGTGGCTGCCCTGCTCCGGCCGGGCTTTCCCCGCTGCACGCCAAGTGCCGAGCGCTGGACGCGCCCAGGAGGGTTGGCCGCCGCTGCTGCCACCATCACAGAGGTTTTGCGTAGGGAAGCCCAGGTAACATCATCTGTGATGGGCAAGTTCAGCTGAAAAGTGATGAGAACAGGTCAAAGATAAGCAGCTCTTTATTTCAGCTCCCAAAGCGGCCCTGTAGCCAGCGAATCCCATCCCCATCAGCGTATTGGGGATGATATTAGGTCAATTTGGGCACTTCCCAGGAAGCCACTGAAACGGGTGATGCCACCCCCATCCCACCCACCGTTCCTGCAATCTCTCCTTCGATGCCAGCTGGCACCGCACCCCATGTCAGCGGCATCCCCACCAACAGCCTCCCTGATCCCTGCTGACAGTGACGCCGCAGCCACGCTCCCCTCCGCTCCTGCCGTGCCGGGGTCCGGGCGCCGGGAGATGGACGAGTGATTGATGGGGCACCCGCGATACGCCACGCTGCGCTCCTTATCTGTGGCTTCCCGGTTGGTTCCCATGTCGCTCGCGGGGTTTACGGCATCAATGTCACTTTCTTTCCCTTGGATTTCTTTTTTTTTTTTTAAACCTGCTTTGGTTCTCTCACACCTATTCACGCACCCCGGTCAATCTATTGCATCTTCAGAATTAATAAAACTGGGCAAACTATTCTGGGCAAGACCAATCTCTCCCAACTGCCCATGGGAACCAGGTGAGTGTGAACAGACGGGGCCCTATTTTTCATGGTGGGTCCGCTGAGAGCTGAATCTGTCTAAAGCATCTTCCGTGGGAATTTTTAGCCAAGCCTCGCAACAGCAAGTGTCATCCAAACACTTGGGTGCACGGAGAAAGACCAAGGTTAGCTGCGGACAAAGAGAAGGGGTCTCTGTTAAGAGGGGAGAAGAAAATTATCTGGGTGGGAACATTGTGGGCATCACCAGGAGATCCCTCCCTCTCCCCCTTTCCAGGCTAACAGCTCCTCCTCGCTGTGGACATGGACCTTCACTGGAAAACACTGGGAAACGTCCCCCGCTGTGAGTGCTATGAACAGCACTGGCTTTGCCAGGCAGGGGAGACCACCAGGACGAGCCAGCAGCATCCTCAGGGAGTCCCCAGGGCTTGTGTAAAACCGTCAACGTTATGGGACCCCCCCGCTCCCCACCAGCCCCCCAGCACACCCTGGCCTAGGGCTGGTGTCTGAGCACAGACGTCGTGACCTGAGGCTGCTGTGTCCCCATCAGCCCCCCCAGCTCCAGCCTCTGTGCCCCACCAGCTCCCACCAACTCTTGCTCCTGCTCCTCCCCATTGCAACCCCCGGGAAAAAATAATAAAATAAGAAAGCGAAGGATGGCTGTGCACTTCCAGATCAAACCTGGCCAAAAGGGGCAATCCACATCTACCTCTCCACAGGCTTCGTCATCTCCCTCCCCTCTTCCAGCCAGCCAAGACACTATGAACAAGAGTGAACCCCCGTCCCGGAGAGCGGGCTTTGCTGCTGCCAGATTGCGCTGTGTGCTCACAGCCGTGGGGACAGCCCGTGGCCATCTGTTCGTCCCAGGTGTGTACACGCCGGGCTCTGCCAGCAGAGATAGTCTTCGGGCTCCTCAAACACACCGGTCGCCCGACTCGGCCTGCGTGGGGGTTGCTAAAGCGGCGTGTGGGTGCGTTCCCCAACCCCACTCCCATCTCCTCCCTCACCATCCCCGGCGTCAGAGGCTCAGGTGGTGAACAGGTTGCCTTCTTTATTCATTGTAAAAACCAGGCTGGAACACGGGACAGCTCGGTCCAGACTTCACAGAAACTGTTCCTGCCCTTCGCTGAAACCCAACATGCCCTGACACGTGGTGCCACATGAGCACCTTCCCTCGCCGGGGGAGAAGGTCCTTCTGGGCCTTCTGAATTCCTTCACGTTTGTGAAAGGAGTGGGCATGTTGTGCAGGAAAAGTGGAAATTGGGTCCTTCAGCCAGGGAAATCTCGGGTTGATTTCACCCTACCTGATCCACCCTGAGCACCCCGAGCCCAGGCACCAACCCTTTGTGTTTCCTCTTGCTTTGCAAGAAAAGATTTGTCCCCAGATTTAGGAACCTCTCGGGAATGCTCGGGCTCACGTCGGACCCAGCTTGTGCAGCCAGTCCAGGCTGCGGATCTGCTCTTAACTGGCACAGATGCCCACACTCTCCAGGGGCCACAGCCCGAAGCTTGGCTCCTGACAAGGGGCGTCCCCAGCGCCCGTGGTTGCATGACAGCAGCCCACATGTCTTCAGGTCATGCCCTTGGCCATGCCCGAGGCTTCCCCTCCGTGCACCATCGGATGAGCCTCTGGCCAGGCCAAAGCAACATGGGCTGGCTCAGAAACGCTGGGAACAGGCCAACAGGAGCACAAGCCCATCCTGCATGTTGTGCCACTGCCATGCCTCGACTGCTTCAACCCAGCCTCCAGACATTGCATCCCGGGGGTGCCAGGGATCATGCACATGAAATGCTGGAAGGGGGTTATTAACAGGGCCAAGGTAGCCTGAACTGGCTCAAAATCAGCCCCAGCAGTAGCCGAGGGTTGTCACCTTACCCTTTGAGCAATGAGCAGGAGGAGGGCAGGCGGCTCCGCCACCCCCTTGCAGCTGGAAGTGCCTGCTGAGAATTTGGCTAAGACTTGAAATGGGAGAAGCCCTTTCCCCTCTCTGGGGCACACTGAGACGCGTAACTCACAGTCCCATCCAGAGCCAGGGCCACAGAGAGGTGCCGGTGGGCTCTGCACAAGAGAAGTTGGGGCTGTGACTGTAGGTACTTGGAAATAACCATCTGGTAACAGGGTGGAGCCCATCCCAACCACTCCAAACTGGGGTCCGGGCTCCCCACCTTGCACACCCACCTCTCCGAGAGTCCCTGCGCAGGGTATTTTAGGAGCAGGGTTTTCCACTCTTGCCTCTTCAAGACAGGCGGTGTATTGGGTGCTGGGAGGGAGGGCGACGGGGATGGATGGGGGAAGCAGGCATCCTGCTTCCCCACAGAGCTGCTGAAGGAGGAGGAGATGAGGATGGCACCAGACCATGGGGAGGGCTGCTCACTGGCTTAGTCTCATTTATTCTCTCCCCAGAGCTGGAAGGGATCCAGCAGCTCTTCCCAATGCATCCTCATGGTTTGAGAGTCCAGCCTTCTCCAGCAAAACCCTTACAACTATTGGGGCTGTTTAAGGAAGAGAGAACAAACCCACATAGAAAAGGCATCCTGACCTCTGCTCCTCCACCTTTTCTCCTGAAGCAACATTTCGTGATGATCCTACAAAGAAATACCTAAAAAACCTCCCCCACCCGTGAAACATACCCTCCGAAAAAAACCTCCCAGCCTGGTTTTACTCACCCGTACAGATTCAATTTCCACGATTGAGCAAAACGAGGCCAGGTGGGTTTGGTGTGGAAATCCGCGTCATCTGCTTTCCTCTCCTTCCCAGGGCCTGGAGGTTTGCCTTTCAGCAGTTCTAAGGGACAGTGGGACCCACGCCTCAGGTGCCAGAAAACCCTCCAGAACGGTCTGCTTTCAGTAGCAAATATGAAATGGTTTTATTCATAAAACAGGACCTGCATGTTCTGCAGTGCGGTCTGAGACACAGCTTGTGGCTGCCACGGGGGATGCCTGCAGGGCCAGGACCCCTGCTGCCCGTTGGGCGCTGCTTTGCCGCAGGTCCCATGTCACCCAGCATCGGGCAGGGGCAAAGGGCCGTACCTTGCCCGCAGGTCTGCTGGCAGCAGCCGGGCCTGGAGCCCGGGCTTCAATCAGCCCCCTGAAGGCGCAGGTTGCTGCTCCTGTGGCTATGGACCATCCTTCTCCTCTCCCACCTCCGGCCCCATCCCTCACCCAGCTGCTCCCAGCCCATTCTCCCCCCCTCCACAGGTCCCAGTTTTCTCCCCTTCCACCTTCCCTCGCCTGCCCCCACTCCAGCTGTTGCACCCTTGCCTTTCTCCCACGCTCCTCCTCCTCCTCCTGCTGCCGGGGAGGCAGGACCCGCAGCTGGGGAGGTGGTGGGACCCCCTCCCGCAGCCCGAGGCGCAGCAGGCTCTGCCGCAGAGGGACCAGCTGCAAGCTCGCACCTCTTACACAGGTTTATAACCAAACGTACAGAAATGCAAGCTCAGAGCCCCCACCAGCTTTACCTGGGCATGCAGTGGTAAGCCACGTCCCGGACATCCAGACTGGATTTCTTGTTACGGGACCCGAAGGCTTTGCAGGTATGGAAATAAAGAAATAACTATCCACGTTTGTATTTTCCTGCGGGCAACAGGGTATTTTTTCCGTAACTTCACTCCCTCGGTCAGCAATCTGGGCACTTCTTTATCCAAACAAAACAAGCTTGGCAAAGTTATTAATTGCTGAGAACAAGATCTTTATTGATTAGTATAAGGATCAATCACCTTATCTGCAGGTAGCTCTGTTAGCGCTGCCGGTGACCAGGGTATTTAGCTAAGAGATATCTGTCCCAGGCCCTGGGGAGTTTCACAGAGGAGTCCAAGGTCTCACCAGTACTTTTAAAAATACGGCAGGTGGTGGAGAGAATGCAGATGAGGTGGGATGGAGCCGGGCCCCTGTGACCTTCCCGCTCGCCCCAGCAGCCACCAGTGATGCCCCTTCAAGAGGACTTTGTGCGTCACCCTGGGGAGACGTGGGCATGGGGGAGCTTTCCTGAGAACAGAGAGAGTCTCCGGGGTTGCGCCGTTTGCAGACCCCTGGGGTTAAAAGGAGGCCACACAACCTTCTGCTGCGTGGGGCTGACTCCCGGCGAGCTGCCCTGACTTCACCAGGGCCCCAGCGGCGTGGCCAGCTCCTTGGGTGCGCAGTGGCCGCGGGGCTCACCTTGCAGTGGGGCTGGGCTGGTGGGGTTTGCCTGGGCCACAGCCTTTGGAAGGGAGGTGGGCTACCAGGCTCGGATGCCCAGAAAGCCCTTCTGGCCAGCTGTAACCTCTTCACGTTGCTGCCTGCGTGCGCAGGGGGTCGTACCTTTTGCAGGAGCCTCTTGCAACCAGGTACCACCACATCTCAGCCCCAGCTTCCAGAAATTTGGACAGCGCCACTCTCCTCCCCCTCCCCAGCTCCATCACCTTTCCTTCGCCTCCTCTTTAAAAAAAAAAAACCTCACAAGAATAAATAAAATCACAATTTTAAAAAAACAGGAGAAGCAAAAAGGGGCAGGGGAGGGGGGCTGCAGCTGGAGCCGTCTCTGGCAGCCCAGCTCTAATCTCTCGCAAACCCGCGCTATCAAAGCTTGGATCAGCATATCTAATGTAAACGAGCTTTCACACATAAATAACGTGCCACATCTGGCTATTTGGTTTTTATAGCGCCTTAGCTACCCAGCGATTTATAGAGGGCGAGCCTGTTAAAGAGCAGCCCGGGCTCGGCCGGGGAAGTTGCGGCTGCCCCGAGGCGGAGCGGGCGGGGAGGTGGGAAGGGGCGAGGTGGGCGCGGGAGGATTTGGGCAGCGCCGGGGGGGGCCGGAGTCCCCGCACCAGCAGCAAGCGACTCCTCCGCATCTTTGGGGAAGGGGGGGGGGGGCCGGGGGGGGGCTCTGCCCCCCGGGGGAAGAGGGGCCGGCTCAGCGGCGGGGCCGGGGCAGGCTTAAAAGAGCCATCCAGGAACCGGCGTGTTTGCGCTTATAACCAATTTATGACCGCGGAGCATATGGCGGGTGTTGCGCCTGGCGTCACCCGCCGGGGAGGAAGGCAAACAGACCGCGGGATGTAAAGCCGGAGGGAGGCGCGGCCGCCCGGCGCTCGGCGGAGACAATGCCCGCGGCGCGGAGCCGCGCTCAGCCCCCGCCCGCCTGAGGGACCCCGGCCCAGGTGAGCCCGGCCGGGCGGCGGGGACGGGGCGGGAGCGGGGCTGGCCGGGGGGGGCGCAGGTAGAAGTTGCTGCCCCAGCGGCCGCCGGAGGAGCGGGGAAGCGGGGGGTAGGGGGGGGGTGGCCCCCGCCCCGCGGCGGGCGCCGCCGCCCCGGTGAGCGCCCGGCGCGGCGGGGCCGGGGGGAGCGCGGCGGGGCCGGGGCGCTCCGCCCGCCGGGCCCGGGGAGGGGGGGAGCCGGGGCCCCCCCCCGGCGCGCCCCCCCCCCTGCGCTCCGGCTCGGGCCCGAGTACTGGGGTCGGCTCCCCCCCGGGTGGACCCTTCCCCATCATTCCCCCGAAAAGAGCCTGACACCCGCCCCGCACGCACCGTGCGCAGGGCCTGCGGGCACCGGAGTCGTCTTCCGAGGCTTAACGTGGACCCCCGGCACCCCCACCCGCGACACCCCCCCACCAGCTACCTGAGCGGGGGGCCGGGCCCCCCGCTAAGCCCCTCCGTGCCGTGGGTGCGGGTGTGCGAAGTGGCAGGGAGATAAGAAGCGCCCTGGGCCGTCAGCGTGTGTGTGTCCCCCCCCCCGCCCTCGCCGCCCCCGGCGGAGGGGCTCGGGGTTTCCTTCCCCAGGAGAAACGCCCCCGACAAAGCTTCATCTCGTTGGGACGCGTTTGGTCATTAGGGAGACGGGAACGAATGCGGCCGGGGGGCTCGCTGGGGGGGGGGGCGAAACGTTTGCCCGGCAAATAAACCCGTTTATAATAGACTGGAAGGGGAAGGGAGGCCCCGGGCCGGGCTTAGGGCTTCATCCGGGGGGGATGATTAGCGGGGGGGGGGTGTCTAATAAGGCGAAGAAATCGCCAGGTCGGGCGGCTGCGGGATGCGGGGGGCTGCGGGCTCCCGGCTTTGTGCTCGCACGCACGGCCTTAACGAACTGCCTCCGCCACTATTGGCAATATTTTCAAAGATCTCATTAAAGTGCATTTATCAAAGCCCTAACATGTGCCCTCCGGCTCTGCTGTAACCCCGTTAGCCCCCGGGGAGGAGGAGGGGGGGGGGGAATAAATAAAAAAAAAAAAAATAAAATCCCAATTTCTATTCCAATTCACCACCTCGGGAGGTTGGTTGGAGGGCAGGCTAGACCTGGATCTACGAATTTATAAGTAATATCGGTGAATTGGAAGGATTTCTCCGTCTTTGAAGCTTCGGGGGGGAAGGAGATAGCGTAATCGTGAGAATAGGAAAGCTCATTTAGATTCCTATGTCCTGGAGAAGATTTAATTGTCTGCGGGAGAAAGGCAGGCCGGCGCCGGGATTTTGGGGGCTGGCAGGGGCTTTCTCTGGAGCCTCCATAGGGAAGGCTGGTGCCGGCTCCCTTTCTCTGTGCAAGGGAATCTTCCCTTTTTTTTTTTTTCTTCCCCTTTTCTTTTTCTTTTTTTTTTTTTGTTCTTTTTTCTTTCCCCCCGAAACATCCTTAACGCCTTTGTTAATGCCGTTTTTCCAGCCGTGAACGGAGTCGGGAATTTCACCCCGCAGAAACTCCGAGCCCCGCACGTTACATTTAAGTTCCTGAAAGCGACGCAAGATTCCGAGGGCTCTGGTTTCCCCTGATTTCGGGAAATACAATTTTTTTTTTTTAATTTTTTTGTTTGTTTTCCACGCTCCCTCCCTCCCGCGGCCAGGATGCCGGCGTGCAAGGTAATCCGGTGGCGTGGGCTCCCCGTCCCCGCTCCCCTTCCCCCGGCCTGGCGCGGCCGCGGCCCCGCCGAGCCCGCAGCATCGCTGCGGAGCTGGCGGTCCCCGCCGGAAAAACCCAATTTAACAACACCCCCCCCCCCCCTCCGCCCCGTGCGGGGCTCTCGGAGGGCGCCGGTAGAAGCGATGGGCTTATTTTGGTTTCGGGGGGGTTGTTTTGTTTTGTTTTAATCACCAACAAAAGATGTCTTCTGCAGGGGCGCGATTCTCCTTTCCCCCGCCACACTTTAAAACAAAGAGGGTGTTGCTTACGGGGGGGGGGCTCCCGAGGTGAAGCTCCCGACAACAATTATCGGAGCGACAGGGGCTGCGCTTCCCTTTCCCTATTTATTTCAAGTGTAGCTCATTCTAAGAGATAAAACAAACCTGTCCCCCGAACAAAGGCTTTGTGCGGGCTCCGCTAATCCGCACCGAGCGGGCGAGGTGCAGTCCTTTCTGTTTGTTTATTTGGGGTCTGGAGTGGAGGAAAACAATAGCTCGCACCTTTGGGCTACTCAAACAATAAACTAATCCACTTGACGGCTGTTAGGGGGGGACGCGGAGCGGGGACGGGTGCGGGGTCAGCGCCGGCGAGCGGCTGCGGGCGGGCAGGCGCCCGCCACCCCCGGCACTCAGCTCTCCGCACATGTACCGCGGATTAGCGCATCTCCCGCATGTGCATGACGCCGCTCGACAGAGAAGGGGGTGAAGTCAGCGGCGTCGGTGCCTTCGAAGGGCGGCAGAGACCCGGGGAGAGGGGCCCCGCCGGAGGAGGCACCGCGCCGCTGCAAAAACGCGACCCACGGGGCGGCCCGAGGCGTGGGGAGGCGAGACCCCCGCTCCGCCCGCCCGCCCGGGCCGCGGGGCCGCCCGACGCTTCCCTCCACCGCGTTGCGGGTACAGGGGCGCCGGAGCAGGGCCGCCCCCCCACGCGTGACCGCGCCCCGCAGCCGAAGAGAGACCTCGGGGGTGGGCTCCTGCCCTCTCTTACCCCCGCCGAGCGGCTCTTCCCCCTTCTTGAAAAAAAAAAAAACAACCAACAAAAAAACCCCCAAACCAACGAGCCGCTAGAATCAACACCCACCGCCCGGGGCGGGGGGACCGCTCCCCACGCAGCTCGGGGACGTGGGGGACAAACAGCGGAGCGGGGGCGAATGGCGGGTGAATGGCCACCTGCGAGAGTGAACGGAACCCCCCCTGCCCCCCCCCCTGTCGGGGCCCCCGTCCCGCAGCGCAGCCACCCAGCTTCGGCACACGCACGGCGCCGCGGCCTCCCGTGGGCTTGTGCCAATAACCCGCGGGGGCGAGCCCGGCGGTAGCGGGCCGGGAGGGTCCCCCGCCGGGCTCTGCGGGCCCCCCTCCGCCGGGCCAGCCCCTCGCCGCGGCGCTGGAGCATTCCCCCACACGTCCCCGGCTGGTCCCACTCGTGGGGGGCCGGGAGCCGTGGGGCGCGGGCAGGGCGACCGGCAGGGTACTGTGAGGGGGGCGCAGCCGGCGACAGGCGCGAAGGGTGGCGGGGAGAGCCCCCCGGCGCTGTCGCGATAGCCGCTGGGCTGCCGTCGGGTTTCCAACACCCCCCCCCCCAACCTCCACGCACCGCCGCTCCGGTAACGGGGAGGCGCGGGGCTGCGTCCCGGCCCCCCGACCCCTCCTGACGTCAAAGGGCCCGAACGACTCTCGCGTCACCCCCCACCGGTGACGTCACGGCGTCCCGGGCCGCTCGTTCGGTGCGGAGGGAGAGCGGCGTGGCCCGCGCGTGAGGAGGGGGCCGCGGCCCCGGGGTTTTGCTCCCCGTGGGTTACCGGGCCCCGGGAGGGCCCGTACCTCTCAGGTGGTGCCGGGGCCAGCCCCCACCCCACCCGGGGCCGTCTCCACGCGGCTGAGCGGCCCGGCCTCCTCCCGTGGGCACCCCTCGGTGCCGCCGGGCCCCACGCCGCGAGGGGCTGGCAGGACACTGTCCGTGCGTGGCTGTGGGTTGCTGCTGCTGCTGCTGCTGTTGTTGTTGCTGTTGCTGTTGTTATTATTATTATTAATATTATTATTACTACTCTACTACCGTAAGCCTGGCTCTTCCCCCCGGGCCAGCCCGCCGCCCCGGCACTCGCCGTCCCGGGGATGCTCTGCCCGCCCCTCCCCGGCTTGGCCTCTGCCGGAGTTCTTTCAATTCAGGACGCTCTGTCGCCGTCCTGCCGCTGTCGCGATTGTCGCTGTACAACACAGCTATTATTTTTTAATTATTATTTATTTATTTCTCCAACACACACACACACACACCCCTCGCTTTCCGCGGCGGGCAGGAATTAAAACCCCATCCCGCCGCCGCCTCCCCCGCGCCGGGCCGGCCGAGCCGGGGGGCACCAAACCCATCGATAAGGGCGCGATTTGCTGGAAATGAGGGCCCCGAGTGCGTGTCCCAGGCCCCTCCCCCGGGCAAGGGGAGCGGGGCGGGGGAGCCCCCGCCCGAAGGGGTTCCCTCGATATCGGGGAAGGACTCCGAAATGGATGAAGAAATAGCCATTGAGCGGGGTTGAATACCATGACAACTAGGAACAACCTCAGATTTATTCCCAACAGTTAGGACACATTGAAAGAGGGCGTCAATCACGTATTATTTCGCCACTGAAATAAATGCAAAAACTGCGCCGAGACAAAGGGTTCCAACAGAAGCCGGACATTTGTCTACATTGCGGACATTGTTTCCAGCTTAGCCATAGGGTTGTATTTGTGTTTGCGCGGGTCCGACCACCCAGGATGTGCTCAGGGGCTCGCTTAAAAAAAAAAAAAAAAAAAAAAAAAAAAGGGGGGGGGTAAAAAAAAAAAATCCCTGGGCATTGTCAGCCACATCACATACTTTATGGGAGGCAGGCTGGGGGCTGGGGAGGGAAAGATGGGGGGAGCGGGGAGGGAGAGGAGGGGAAGGTGCGAATGCATTGATCGGCAAATGGGAGGATGCCTGAGGGACCGTCCGCCTTCCTCCTCTTCCCACCACCAGCCGCCCCATTCCCGCTCCCTCCTCCTGGAAGAGAAACTCGCTCAACTTTTCTTTCCCAGAAATAAAGGTGGCGGTGAAGAAGCCCCTTCCCAGACTGAAGCCTTCCCCCGCCACGCACCCCCTCCCCCGCTCGCCCCGCACACCACCACCGCCACCATCATCATCATCATCATCCCCGCGCACAAGCCCGTCCCGGGCCGGGGTCCGGCTGCGGGGCGGTTCGGGGAAGGGAAGGGGAAGGGGAAGGAAAGGAAGGAAGGGGGGGGGGGAAGGCGGCGAGGGTGTGAAAATAAAAGTTGGGGCAGGCAGGGAGGGAAGGAAGGGAGCCGGGGAGGGGGCGGTCTGCAGCCCCGCGCCGGGCAGGGGGAGCCTCCGCGGCCGCGCAGCTCCGCGCCGCTCCGCGCCGCTCCGCCGGGACCCCCGGGGGCCGGCGCCGGGCGTGTGGGTGCGTGGCAACCGGAGATCCGGCCGCCCGAACCGGCCTTTGGGGAAGCACCCCCTCCTCTAGCCCCCCTCCGTCCCCAGGTCCCGAAATAGGACGAGCAGAAGCGCCGGAGGGCGGCGGCGGCGCTCGGCAGCCGCTTGGGCTCCAGCCGCCGCAGTAACCACCCGGGCTGGGTTTTATTCCCCTGGAAGAAGGAGGCAAAATCAATGAGACCTCTTCAAACACAGCCCCCCCTCCCCCAGGTAATCGCCTCCCGGATCTCCCCGGGTCGTGACTGACGATCGCGTTTTGCCAGTTCGGTTAATTTCGGAGCAAACTAGAATCAATTACTTGCTGTTTAATTTCCAGCGTTCATCCCTAAGCCTCAACCAAAATATTGACCTAGGCGGTTTAGATAAGTTGGGCTCTTGCCATCTGAGCCGCCTCTCGTTCCGGTCCCGCCCGGGGCTCCGAGCGCGGCCCCGCGCGAAAAAAAACCGCAGCCCCCGGGCTTGCGTGGGCGCGCAGGCTGCGCGGGAGGGGCGGGAAACCTCCCCCGCCCCTTAGCGCCCACCCCCCCTCTTATTTTTTTTTTTTTTTTTGCTATTTTTTTTTTCTTCCCCCTCCCCGCTTTTCAAGGCAATGGGTGGAAAACACACTTTGGAGTGCGCGGAATATCGGGCTGGTGCGCGAGGCTCTTTGTATGTAAATACTGGGTTTAAAAAAAAAAAAAAAAGAAAATCACACCCTCCCTCTCCGGCTGCCACACACACACACACGCGCGGAAGGGCCCTCCCCACGCCGGTAATTAACTGACACGTTATACCACTCATCACCAATGGTGGAAGCTCGGAGCTCGCCCAAAACCCGCAATTTCACATCTGCAAACACTGTCTTCATCCACTTGACTTCCAAGACCCGCCCACACGTGGCCAACCTTTCGCGGGTTTAATGTGGTTTTTTTCTCCCTCCTCTCGGCAGGTTCATGTGCGGGGACCAGCCTTATATGGACTCTTCGCTCCAGCAATGGCTCGGGCTTTCCAAGCGGCAGGCGCGGGCTCGGGGTGTTTAAGCAGGATCCAGAAGTGATCTTCTCTTTTTTTCTTTTTTTTTTTTTTTTGGTTTTTTTTTCTTCTTGGCGTGTCTTTCCCCCCCTTTCCCCTGGAGTTACAAACTATTTCCGAAGCCAGCTGCTGCTCCCGCTCTCTGAATTTCCCCCGTGGCAGACCAAGCCCGTAGAAACCACCACCACCGCAGAGATCCACCGCTGCGGCCGGGGCTCCGCTTTTTTTTTTTTTTTTTTTTTTTTTTTTCTTTTGCACAAACCCCTTCGGTTATTTTTGTTATATATCCCTATTATTCTTTTTTTATTATTATTTTTTTTCCCTCCTCCACGCGTGCCGCCGCCCCGCAGCCTTCCCCCCCCCCCCCCCCCCCGCGGCTGCCGTCCGCGGTGTTGCCCTCGCCCGCTCCGCGTGTGCACCCGTGGGCACGGCGGATCGGCGAAGCTGCTCCTCCAACTTCCCTGCCTAAATTTGCCCGGAACATGTCTCTGACCAACACAAAGACGGGCTTTTCGGTGAAGGACATTTTGGACCTCCCCGACACCAACGATGAGGACGGCTCGGCGGCGGAGGGCGGCGAGGAGGAGAGCGAGGCGCCGGAGCCGCCCAAGAAAGCGGGAGTTTTGGGGCAGACCCCCTTGGACGCTGTTCAGGCGCTGCCCTTGAAGAACCCCTTCTACGATAACAGCGATAATCCCTACACGCGCTGGCTGGCGAGCGCCGAGGGCATCCAGTACTCCCGTGAGTGCGGGGCGGCGGGGCCGGGGTCGGGGGGCTGCGCCGCGCTGCCCCGCGCCCGCGGGGGCTTCCCCCGGCGGCGGGGGGCGAGGGCGGGGGGGTGGCCGCTCGCCACGGCCGGCTGCGCCCCGGCCGGCGCCTCCAGCTCCCGCGGGCGGGCGGCGGCGGGCGGCCGGCGGCGGCGGCCAGGACCCCTCCGCCAAATCTCCGGAGCCGTCGGCCGACGAATCGCCCGACAACGAGAAGGAGGCGGCGGGCGGCGGGGACGCGGGGAAGAAGAGGAAGAGGAGGGTGCTCTTCTCCAAGGCGCAGACCTACGAGCTGGAGCGGCGGTTCCGGCAGCAGCGGTACCTGTCGGCGCCGGAGCGGGAGCACCTGGCCAGCCTGATCCGCCTCACCCCCACCCAGGTGAAGATCTGGTTCCAGAACCACCGCTACAAGATGAAGCGGGCCCGGGCCGAGAAAGGTATGGAAGTGACTCCTCTTCCCTCCCCGCGGCGGGTGGCCGTGCCGGTCTTAGTCAGGGACGGCAAGCCCTGCCACACGCTCAAAGCTCAGGACTTGGCAGCCGCGACTTTCCAGACGGGAATCCCCTTCTCCGCCTATAGCGCCCAGTCTCTACAGCATATGCAATACAACGCCCAGTACAGCGCTACCAGCAACCCCCAGTACCCCACAGCACACCACTTGGTACAGGCTCAGCAGTGGACTTGGTGAAGGCTGGCGGGGAGCGCGCACACACGCACACGCTGCCCCCCCCGCACGCACGCACTCACACACACACACACAGACACACAAAAAAAAGGAGGAAAAACAAAAATAATAAAGAGAGAGAGACAGACAGACTGATGCTCCACAAATAAAATCAAAACTGCGGGGGAAGGAATGGAGAGGGAAACGCTATTATTATTATTATTAATTATTATTATTGCTATTATTATTATTATGTTATTTTTTTCCCTCTCCCGTTTCTTTTCCCCTCCATATTTTTTTTTTGAGGGGGGGAGGCTCGGTTTCATTTCGGGGGGAGGCGGGGGGAAGGGCGGGGAGGTGTTTTTTGTGCGTCATTGTTTACAGAAATTTTTGCGCCATTCAGAGTGGTCCTGTCTACCTACAACTAAAATAAAAAAGGGGGGGGGGAGGGAGGGGTATCGTCACAATTAAAAAAAAAAAAAATAAAGAATAAAACCCCCCCCCGATGCTCCGGGTTTTGTGAGGAACGTGCGCCCGTAACGCCGGGCCGGGCCCCCAAGGCGGGGATCACGATCGCTCCCCCCCTTCCAGGACAATTTTCGGCTGCCTGTACCCCCCGAAATCTCTTCGCGGGCGTCTGTTTGTGGCTGGCGGTGATTATCGCCGCCGCGAGCGGCAGCCAGGGCGCTCATTTTGTTTTATCTTATTTGGGGGTCGTGCACAACTATTCCCGAGGAACCGCGAGCGGGGGAGAAAAAGACCCGCAGCGGAAAGCCTGCCCGCCCGCCGCGCAGGAGAGCGGCCCCGCCGGGGACAAACCCGGGCTTTCGATATTTTAATAAGAATTTTAAATTTAAAAAAAAAAAAAAAAGAAAAAGAAAAAAGCTGTGTTTCGAGAAGAAAAAGAAAAAAAAAAAAGAAACAAAAAAAAGAAAATAAAAGAGAGAAGGAACTGATAACAACGACGAATCGGTTTTGCTCGACTCCTCGCTGCGGCCGGCGCCCGTTTCGGCCGTGCTCAGCCCGGCGTGGGGCCAGCGGGGCCGGGTGGGCCCCTGCGGGGGGGGGACACGGGCGAGCAGGGCCTCACGCCCCTCCTCGCCCCCCCCCCCCCCCTATTTTTCGGGGGAAAGAGGCTTTTTTTCGGGGCAGTCGGCTTCAGCCCTGCTCCTCCGCAACACCCTGCGGCGGGGGGAGAGAATTATTTTGTGCTTGTGATTGTGCTTTTGTACCGGGTACCGGTATCACCGCAGCGGCCCCTCCCCGGCCCGGCGCCCGCTTGCAGCGGGGGGGAGCGCGGAAACTTCGGGTTCAGCCCTCGGGGGTGCGCCGGCGGCTCGGGGGAAAGGGTTAGCACCCGGGGCACCCCCCCAAAAAACCCGGGGGTCAAGGGAGCAGAGGGCGTCGAGGCGGAGCCGGGGCGAAACGGGGCGCGGGTGGGGGCACGACCGGGGCCGGGCAGGCGCAGCCCCGGCTCGGAGCGGGTTTGGGCACAGCCGGGGCAGCTCTGCGCTCCCTCGCCCCCACCCCTGCCCTTTTGGGATCGTAAAAGTGCTTTAAAAAAAAGAAAGAAAAAAAAAATAAGGCTTGTCCGGTGCGATGGGGCCGGGGCAGCGCCCGCCCCGTCCCGCCGAGGCCGGGCAGGGCCGGCCCGGGCCGGTTCAACACCCCAAGCACGGAGACGATCGGTACCGGCCCGCAGCACCCCGGCCCCGCCGGCCACGACGCCCCGGGCACAGCCTGCGCGCTCGGGCTGGGTTGGGATTTGTTGGTTTTCTTTTTTTCCCTTTTCCTCCTTTTATTCCCCCCTTTTCTTGTTCCGCCTCCCCCCTCCCCGGGTGAGCCCTCACCCCCCGCCGCCGCCCGAGGCTCGGCTTCGCGGCGGGGACGGCGCCCGCAACCGGATCGAGCGGCCGAGCGGCGGCCCGGCCCGCGGGGGAGCGGGGCACCCGGCTTCCCAGCCCCCGGGGGCTCCGCTCCGCGGGGTCCCGGCTGCGGGGGGTGCGCGGGATCGGCCGCGCTCCCTCCCCTCCGGCCCCGGCGTGCGAGCCAGGAGCGGGGAGAAGGGAAATTCTCACTTTTTTTTTCTTCTTTTTTTTTTTTTTTTCCCCCGCCCCCCCCCCCCCCCCCCCCCCCCCCCCGGCTGTGCTAAGTCTATAAAACCAGTTGTGTGGCCCTAACCTCCCTGGCCTTATATCTCCCGTGCCGCCGGGCCAGCGCCGGGCAGTCTATCTTTGCACAATATACAGTAGACTTCCCAAACCAGCACAATGGGGGAGGCAGGGAGGTGAGCATGTTAGAGGCGTGCATATTAACGAGTCGGAGGCAAAGGCAGCCCGGGCTGGGCCGGGCCGGGGGGGAGAAAAATAGGAGAGACGGTTGGGGGGGGGACGACCATTCCCTGTTCCTCCCCCCTTCCTTCTTTTTAGGGCCATTCAAGCCATTTACGGGAGGCAGCCCGTCCCGGAGTCAGGGAGCAGTGTCCTCCGCGTTTTGTTCGGGCTGTCACTCGCGCTCATTGTTAGGCGTGTTCTACATGTTGTATCCCATATGGCCAGCTGGGCCGGGGGACCCCCTCACAAAACCCAAATTGTGCCCAGCTTTCAAAACCAGCATTGTTGTCTGTGAAAGGAAGACGAATTAAAAATTCGTGCTATATCTATTCTGGAAAAAAAAAAAAAAGGGGGGGGGGGCGAGAAGGAAAAAGAATCCCTCTCTCTTTCTCTCCCTCGCTCCTCGCTCTCCCTCTCCCTTTGAAGGCTAACAGAGGCCCTCCTCTTCTCCCCGTTCCCGCTGACAAGTTTCTCTCTCATTTCACAGGAAATTAGAGCCCCCCCCCCCGCCCCCCCGCCAAATGCCCAAGCGCACTCCCCGCCCGAGCCCGGGCGGTGCCCGCTCCCGCTCCCGCGCCGCCCGCTCGCCCGGCCCCGCACGGCGCGGGGCCGCAGAACAAGGCTGCATTCAGGGCCGGTAATGGGATGCAGGCTGCGGCCCGGCCGTACCGCGCGGCGGGCTGGCACCTCCCGCTTCTCCCCCGGAGAAACGGCTCTTTCTTGTCGGAGCTCCTCGCTGTGCAAGGCAGGCCATCGGGGGGCGGGGGGGGGGGGGGGAGAAAGGGAGGCCAAAATAAAAAAAAGAAAAGGAAAAAACGAAAGGAAAGGGAAAAAAGAAGAAAAAGAAAAAGAAGAAGAAGAAGAAGAAGAAGAAGAAGAAGAAGAAGAAGAAGAAGAAAAAGAAGAAGGAGAAGAAAAAGAAGAAGGAGAAGAAAAAGAAGAAGGAGAAGAAAAAGAAGAAGAAGAAAAGGAAAAAAGAAAAAAGGAAAAAAGAAAAAAGGAAAAAAGAAAAAAGGAAAAAAGAAAAAAGGAAAAAAGAAAAAAGGAAAAAAGAAAAAAGGAAAAAAGAAAAAAGGAAAAAAGAAAAAAGGAAAAAAGAAAAAAGGAAAAAAAAAAAAGGAAAAAAAAAAGGAAAAAAGAAAAAAGGAAAAAAGAAAAAAGGAAAAAAATGAAAAAGAAAAATAAGAAAAGGAGGGACTCCCCCCCAACTCATCCCTCCCTGGCAATTTCGGCCGACCCACGCTGCGCGGGGACCGTGGCCTGACCCGGCGCTGCGCTGCTGTCGGAGCGGGCCCGCAGCGCAGGGACGAGGCTTCGCCGGGGGCTCCGGCACCTCCGACCCCCTCACCCCTCCTGCCTCCCGCTTTGGCAGCAGCCCCCCATTTGCCCCGCTGCCGCTCCCCTCCCCGCCCCGCCCGACGGGTTGAGATCGCGACGTGCGGATCGCGATTTGGGGCGCAACCGGGCGGGCGAGATGCTGAGCCCGGCCTTCAGGCCCCTGCCCCCCCGCTCCCGGGGCTCCGCTCCCTTTCCTTTTTCTTTCCCCCCATTTTTCCCCACCCTCTTGTAGGGAAGAAACTCTTTAGGCGCCTCCGATAGCCCGATAATGAGCTGGAAGCCCCCTTAAGCCCTGGAAATAACTTACTTTCGTCACCTATTGACTGTTTGGCTTAGTTTGGAACCGGTGTGGATTTTTCGGGTCTTTTCAAGAGCGCCGGTCAATGAAAAGCTAATCCAATATTTACCGAGTATAAGGGCAATTCTCGGCGGTGTTTATTAAGGGGCCGGTGGGGAAAGGCTGCGGGGGGGCACGGGGGGGCCGCTCCCCCCCCGCCCCCCGAGGTACGATATTTCGGGAAACGTGCGCTCGTGCCTTCGGGAGCGCGGTGCTCGCCCGCATCGCCCCCCGTCACCCCCGATTCTGCAAATACCCCCCCCCCGCCCCTCCAGCCGCTGTCTCCCCGAAAAGGAAACCGTTTGGGTTTATTGCTTGCTGCAGCTGGACGGGTGTAGGGGACATTGCACCCACCCACCCACACCCCCCCCCGCCGCGGTGCGGGGCGGGCGGCGGCCGCGGGGAGGCAGCAGAGCCCCGCGCAGCCCGGCGGAGGAGGGGGCGGAGGAGGGGGCGGCCGCTGCCCCCCCGCGCCCCCCGGGGCCGGGGGGGGGGGGGAACCCGGGGGGCCCGGCGGGGGCCCGGCCCCCCCCCCCCCCCCCGGGGCGGCCGCAGGGCGGCGCTGGCGGATCAGGGACGCGCCCCCAGGGCTCCCCCCCCCACCAGAACCCCCCCCAGCCCCCGGAGCGCCCCGTCCCGGAGGGGGGGTCCTGCCCACCCACAGCATCGGCCCGGGGGAAGGGGCCCTCGCAGCCCGGGGGAAACACGCCCGGGGTTCACAGGAAGGGTCCCACCAGCACCCTGCCTCTTTCCCCACCCCCCCCCCCAGTCTTTGGGCCTACACCCTTGGGTCCCAAGCCGTCCCTTCCAGACACAGCACAGAGCCCCCAAAGTGAAGTCACGATGTGACGACATCCGTCCCGTAACCCTTCCGTGGGGCAAGGCACCCTAGAAGTGGGGACTCCTGCCACCCACGCTGGTGGTGCTGCTGCCCCTTCTACCTCCAACCAGCCCCCCAGGGGGCCAAGCAGACCCTCCAGAACTAGCAACCCATCTTTCAGCAAACACTGTCTCTCCCCATCTTAGGCAGGGTTTGGTGCAACTCGTTCACCCGTTCCATATAACGGCGAGTAGCAACCACAGCAGAAGAACGAACCAAGCCGCCGGCGAGGGCCAGCGCGGCTGCAGGCGACGCGACAGCGCATGCACGGCTCCCTCCCAGCGCTCCCTCGCCTCGCCCCTGCACGAAGTCAGAGCGGCGGCAGCCAGGCTGCAGCCCCCTTGCTGCTTTCGGGTGCCCCGGGGGCACTTACCGCTCACACCCCCAAAGGTAGCCAGGCAGCTGAGCAGGGCAGCCCCTTTTTTTGAATGATCCAACTCCAAAGCACTTGGGAAAAGGCCAAATAAACAGTAGCCACTGGCTCCCCGTGCTGTGCCTTTAGCAGGTCTCCCCACCGCCAGCAGGTAGCCCACTGCACTGTTCGGTAGCCCCAGGGATGCTCAGCTGTGCTTTTTTTCCTCCCCATTCCAACTCTGCTATTGGGTGCATTGTGTCAGCCGAAAGCAGCTTTAAGAGAATGTCAATACTCACATTTTATGTCAAAAACAAGAGTCCAAGCTATGGTTTTGTCCCCACTTCTGGCCTTTGAAAGTATCTGAGCAGCAAGGTAAAGCTCGCAGGGAGCGAATTAGAGCACCTTTGTAACAATAATAAAAATAATTTGGTTCTGGGGAAGCATCAGCTCTCATTCCCAAGAGCAGCCTTGTGTGCTCACCCCTCCTCACAGTGACCTCCCGAGGCTGACCCCATTAGGAAATGCTTCGGGAGAAAGGGATACAGCCCTCGTTTAAACAAACTGCCAGGACGAGGCTTGGCACCGCTCACCTCTGTGCTGGGGCAGGGCCGGGGCTCTGCCATCCTCTCTGGGGTGGCGCCGGACAAGCACGCTGCCAAACGGAGATCTCCACTTCTTCCCCAGGACATAACCCATTTCCAGCCCCAGAAGCCCCGAATTTCTTCACAGGCTCACCCATTCTGTGCTGATTTCTCACCAGGTGATACATCACTAAATTTTGCATGTAATTCAGTACACAGCAAGACTCTCATTCAGCAGATTCACCATCCAGCGACAGCGAATTTGCTAGGTTTTGCCAAATAACTGTTAACTTTTATATATACAGAGCCAATAATTCTGCTCCCCTCATTTTTTTATATGACTATACACACAGGTGTACCTATAAGAAGACACAGAAATCCACAGAGTGGTGCCTGCTGGTGGGGGACAGTGGGGTGAAGACCTGGCTGGCTGGCCGCCCCTGGGACGTGCACCCACCCACGATCCCTCCCCACCCAACGCTGCTCCCACCTTGCACGGCCGGTGCTGCCTGGGCAGACAAGCTGGCCTGGCAGCCGTCACCCACACAGGGTGACACTCCAGCATTCGTTCTTCTCCCACTCCTGGGTGCTCGGACCTTACCCGAGGGGTGCCTGTCTCCCCACTTCCCAAGGCAAAAGGCTCTGTCGGCAGCTCCCAGCACCAGCTCACCCCCCCCGGTTGCTTCATGCTGGCCCAGGGGTTGGACAGGAGGGAGCTCCCCCTTTGGTGTCCCCACCCCTGCTCCATGGCTTTCAGGCAGCAGCCTCCCTTCTCCCTCCCTGGCCATACCCATGGCTGGGACAGGTTGGTCCCCCCAAAATACATCTGAATGATCAGTAGGCTCAGAGCTCCTGGAGTGCTCCAGGTGCAAAGGATGTGGGTTTGGCTGGAAAACAGGCGGCTTTAAGGCTGGAGAGTGGGTTATAGCTGGGGTGCAGCATCCTTCCCTCCTTCAGGCTCCCAGGCTGACCCCACGTGCTCCCATGGAAAACAGCGAGCATCAACCCGCAGTGACCCCCCGAGGTGCCGCAGGGCCACACCGGCATGCAGATCTGACAACATGGTCTTTAAAAAATAGGTTTTCACACATCGGGCAAAAATAATGTAAAACATGAGTGATCACATTGCCATTTTAATGTTTCACATTTTATTGTTGGACACAAAAGAGGCCTGAGCGGCTTGAGGTAAGTGGGGTGCACATAAGAGGACCCAGTTCCACTTGCGTACTTGGGCTCTAACTGCTACAAATCATGTTAATGCTATCAACAGAAAACATCCAAAACCTGATGCAAAAGTCCAAGAACCCAGGGAAACTCGCCTTGAATCGTCGCAGATTCACTTAGAGCCCTCACTTCCGCAGGGCGTGCTGCTGTACTTCGTGGGGTGTAGCACCATTTCAGGGAGAAAGTTATCCAGGAGAGAAAAACTGCAAGTGAAGCGGCTCAAAATAAGTTGTGCATGACCACATTATCACCGCTGCAGCTCGGCCTGGTCAGGCGGCTGCACCATTTCAGCTATTTAAGGCAAGAATAGCCAAGAGAAACCAGCCTATGTCTGTTCCGACCAGCGTTATTATTTTCTTTTAGAGCAAAGAACACAACCCAAAAGCGTACCCATCTAACTCCAAGAAACAAACACCCAAAGAACCTGAGCATCTTAACACACCCAAACCCACTCTGACCATGCAGAACAGGCAGGATGGGGGGAGGTCTGGAGGACTTAAAGCACAGGGTCCTTTTAGCACCCAAGGTTGTATCCGTACCAGTAAACCAAGTGGTACCAGCGATCATTCTGTGGAACAGTGTGCTCTGCAGCACCAAACTGCCACGGGGGTCCCTGCCTCTCCCCTGGGTTACCAAAGCATCGTTTTGATGCCATCCCTGGGGTTGTGGCAGGGGCCGTCCCCACCCCTCCAGCCCCCAGCCCTGTGGTCACGCTGCCAACGTGACCCGATGGAGACGCGCGGGTTGCAAGCGGCGCACAGGAGAGCTTCTCTCTCCCCATGACCTTCGGGGTGCGTTGTACACACTTGCAGGAAAAAGTCCTTTGCAGAAAAAAAGTTCAGCTCCTGCTGTCCAAGACTGTAAAAAAAACAAACCAAAAAACCCTGGAAAACTTCCTCAGTCCTGGAGCTTCCCAGCTATTTTCTCATCCAGACATCCCTCCCTCACCCCTGTTTCAGTTAAAAGTTGCCCCACAAAAGTCTGAAAGTCACTGACTCCTAAAAGAAAAAGGATAAAACCACAGGTGATTTGTTACCCAAGTAATTCAGCTCCAATATACTTTTGGTAGAACTGGCCTGAAATCCCTCATATCCTCTATCCAAGGCTCAGCTCAGTCTTCATCCTTGGCTACGCCATGGAGAATGACGTGGCTCCGTATCTCCAGGGTGAAACAAGTTCCTGACGCTCTCTGGTGCGGTTGCAGCCTGTCCTGCTCCGTGTTCAGCGCGCCAAAGGGGTACGGCGCGGTGCTGCTCCCAGGGGAGCGCAGAGCCCGGCCACCCCGCCAACCCGGGGGTGCAACAGCAACGGTGTGGGACAGAAGAGGCGCTTGCGGCGCAACGCAACGGGGGAGATGAGCTCTTAAAAAATGTCTCGCCGCTGCCTGGGCACAGGCCAGACCCACTCTCAATGAACAGAACCGGGGTGTCGGGGTGCGTGGCTTCACGCTGCGCCCGCAGGGACAACTCCCCCCACGTGGAAGGTAAGGGAGCTCCTGTCGTGCAGCGGCCGTTGTGTTCACTTACTCCTCTTCCTCCCCTTTACCCTTCCGCAGTCGCTCCAGTGGTTGAGAGAGTCCAGTCCGTGGTGCAGCTTTACTTCCACAACCTAAGCACCAGCAGAAATAGGCTCAGTTCAGAAAAACAGGGCAGGAATCCTCCTGAAACGCATGCTTTCAAATAAAGCTGCAGCAAAGCGACCCCCGAGGGCTCTTCCCCAGGTACGTCCACACAAGCCAGCAGCGGCCGTAAGAGCCTGGCTAAAAGCGTACAGTACCAACTGAGGGTAAATCGCAGCCCACGGAGTGACCCTAGGAGCCCATTTATATACAAACCAAGTGGCTTCCAACCTGACCTTGCTTTGCCCTAAAAGCGAGATGAGATGTTGCCTTTGCAAAGATGCAGGCAGAGCTCAGCGTGCACCACCTGTATCCAAAGATTTCTGGAATACCCACGCCGCCCTCCTCCCAGGTGGTGGCTACATGTCAGACCCATCCCTTTCACGCTCAGGTACCACAATGGTAGGTGAGGAAGGGAAGGGCATTACTGGTGATTTGAGAGGTTGCCACAGAGCCCAAGGTCAAGGGAACATCACACCAGCGCTTCCCCGCTGCTTACACACGTGTGCCAGGTGACCGCATCTTCAGCATCTTCCAGTAAACTGCTAGAGATGCCCGAGGGAAACCCCTGACTCTGCCGGAAAGCAGCCCAGGTTTTGCAGAGCTGAGGCCTCCTCCTTCCTTCAACCCATCTCCTGGGCGTGCGTAACAGCCGGTGGAGGGAGGACGCTGGTGAGCACCGTGACCCTACCCTCATTGCCACGCTCACCTCGCACCTCCAGCAGTGGGCTGAAGCCCCCAGAGAGCCAAGCACACCCTCCCAGGTAGGAGGTGGGAAAGGGCATCCCCAAACGCACTAAACAGGCTCAGAAAGGGCAAAACAGTGTGCTCACTGCCACCCTCACAGATCCTTTGCCCCACTGATGCCACCTTCACACACTCGTCCGTCACCACCACCACCACCCCAAATCTGTATGTGCTCATACGTGCGACACACATGAATTCACAGGCACATTTAAGGCAAGGGAAGTGGTGCCAGCAGTGCTGGGCGTCTCACTAATTTATTCCTACCATAGCAGCATTTTGGCCAGGATGAAAACATGTTAGGTTCATGCCATTCTTACCACTGATCTCCAAAGACAAAGGCTTTAAAGGTCAAAAGAGAGACTCGCTCAGGGCTTATGCAATGCTTTTTGAAGTAACAGATAAATGCGGACCTTGCCTTTGACGGTCCCTTGCGCAGTTAGGTAACAGCTGGATGAAAATCCACTACAAAAGAGAATTCAATGTTATCATTACTGGTGACTCGGGATAGCAGCTGTTTGCTGGGCTTCTCAGAAGACTGCTTGATTTGTCCCTCTCAAGTGAGGCCACTTAAAACTCCATATTACAGACAAAACACCAACTGGAACATCCCCAGCTTTTTGTATTTTGGCTCTCTTAAGGGAAGTGTTTCAGAATGAGGCAGAAATAAAACTCAACCCAGAGTCAACAAAGAACGGATCAAGCTGATTACGGTGAGCAGGGAAGGAGAAGCGAAGGAGGCATGGTTGCCCGCCGGCAGGCATCCGACCACTCTGCATTTTGTGCTGGGCGCTGCCTGTATACAGTAACTACGCGCCCCCCTTCCAATACAAAGGCTTGGGGAAAATAAATCAACAAAGATAGATGGATTGCAAAATTGATCTAAAATGACAGAGGAATGGTAACATTGAAAGCCATTTTGCCTTTTTTGCAGACCAGGACATTCAGGATTATTTCTTCTTCCCCATTCTTCTTGAACCCAGTACTTTTATGTTTGCAACCTGTAAATAAATAATAGTAGTAGTAGTAGTAATAATAATAATGATAATTGGATGATTAAGCTGCAGCCCCAGTGCTGTGCAGTCCAATTTGACAGAAATGTGGTCAGAGTTTGGCCTATCCAAACTCACTCAGGAACAAATTGGTAGCAAATTAGCCGAGTGCTGGCTGGTGGGCATGATCACAAAATTGTGACACGATCATCTCCAGTGCGAGTATGGATTTTCGGTGGGGATTAAAGAAAGGGCTCCTGGCAGTGGCGCATCAGCTCTGGGGAAAGGCTTCAGCAAAAAGCACGCAAACATCAAGCTCGATCTGTACCGGTACATACAGGTCCATCTCCCGCTGATCCCAAAGACACCTATTAACCTCATTAAAGAATGCCTTTGCCTTTGGAAGACTTTGGCTTTGGAAAATATTTTTTTCTGGACGCCCCAGCATCTGTGAAGGAATAAATCAGCTCAAGGGCACGTTTTAAGCCATCTGGCCCAACATATCATCAGGTTTTTACCACTGTCATAAAAAGCCTAAATTAGTCTAGACTTCCCATTCAACTAAAACCGTTGTGCAAGTATTTAAATAGGAACCCAAAAGTAATCACTGTTAAACTTTATCCCCCCTTCAGCTCAAATGCAAGGCTGAAGCTTGGCAGTAAACAAGGTAAGGCTGTTTTTCCATAACCAGTCAATTCTGTTTGGCTTAAACTAAAATTCTAGGGCTGTCTTTTCATTTATAACTACGCTTGGTGTCTAGGTTAAGGACTTTAAAGTATGCTAAAGATAGGCTTTTGTTCTCCATCTACTTGCTTTTACCTCTCGGTTACTACGAAGGTCAGATCTTCAGCTACTGGAAACCAGCGTCTCTCCATTAGAGCCCGTGGGGCGCAACGCTTGCTTCAGCCGAGAGCAAACTGCTACGAACACGCTCTCTTCTTCACCGACCACCACAGGTCACTGCTCCGGAGGAGCTCCTGGACAACTTTCTGTATAATTCGCCACTGCTTCCTGGATTAAATAATGCTTTCTGCCCTCCCCGTGTGCCTTTGGTTATTGTGCTCCTTCAAAGGCCCAGACAAATAAAAGTTTGATGTTTATTTTATTTTAAGAATGACTATTTACCCATCTTCCCCATTCTACCTTTATCTTGTTTACCACCTCTTACAATAGCAAGAAGTCACCGCCAGGTAACCCCTTTCATTTCAGCCCTCTCCTTGGTAAGAACAGACGCGGAGCCTTGGGTCACGCTGTTTGCTCTGCAGCTGAGCTACGCAGCTTCACGGTGAGAAGAATGTGGCACGCTTTCTTCAATTCTTCAGGTAAAGTGCTGACATCTGACCTGTGCCACCCTCCAGCTTCCCAGTGGGTCTGATCTGCCTCCTTACCCTTAAATCCCACTCACCGCGCACACCAGCCAGGACTCATTGCCAAACATCGGAGAGGGGAGACGTGCCCGGTGGTGGGCAGCAGGGGCCAGCTTTGTGCTGCTGGTGGTGACCAACTGCCCAGGACACAGGGCCGGTGGCAGGCACTGGGAGGGGATCTGGGACCAGCTCAGACTAAGAACAGTCCATCAGGTGAGGGCAGCTCCGCCACCACAGCTCCCGCTCAACACAGTCGTTACCTGGGTGTGTTTCATGCGCGGTAAATGCTAATATTTAATTCAGAAACTGAAGCAGACGGGTCTTCGCATGCATTTGAAACAAAGGGTTTGGTAATGCGGAGGACCTGGCTTTCAGTAGCACCACCAATGTTTAAGTCATTGCAGCTTCCAAAGAGACACTTGGCTAGGCAAAGCGCAAGAAGTTTAGCCCGAACGTCACCCCCTGTTCGCTCTCTGGCCACATCAGGCAAATGCAGAAATCAGCACTCACCTGAGTTTCAGGAGGGTCCTGTTCCACCTGAGCCAGAGAAGAGCTGGAGAACCTTGCTGCTCCTCCTCCAGAGCAACGTGGGAGCAGGGCTTGGGTTCGCACCCACCAGTGGGTTTCCTGGCTGCCGCCGTGCTGATGCGACTGCGGCTCTCGCAGCGTCTCCTGGGATCGCAAGGGCGAGGATAAGCAACCTGCGCAGGATGCAGATTATCTCCGTATGTTTACACCCACACCCATCTTCAAAACGTTTTTCTCAAAGCCTGTGGAACATTAAAAAGCAATCAGGAAAAAAAGCCCTCCCCTTGGCAAGGAGCATCCCAGCGCCCTTCCCCTCTGCGGGGGGATTGACTATACCGCAACCCCTTGCCAGAAACATGAATAAAACCAGTTTCCTCCCCTCCTCCAAGACCTGGCGGCGCAGGGGGCTAACCAACTCCGCCAAGTGCCTTTGGTCACCTTAAACGGCTGCTCTGAGTTTGCTGGACAGGACGCAAGCGTTCACCAGGGGTTTGGCAGGACGCAGCCCTCCGTGGCTTCCCGACAGGCAACGCCGCAGGTGTCAAAGCTGCCGTGCCCCCAGCTCAGCTGCTTACGGCACGCGCGAGGGCGGAGGATCCGATCGGCGGTTGGTGCTGCCTTCTGGAGCGCAGGTACCGGGGGCTCACAAGTTGCCCAAGCTCAGACACATCCCCCCCGAGCGCGAGAGGGGCAGTTATTCACAGAACGTGCCTAGGCTGCGTGCGAGTGTCCGTACTTCGTTGATGATAACCCATTAACGGAGCCAGGCTGGGGGAGATCCTGCGTATGCCCTTCCATCGGCTCCTGCCAACGGTCACCGCCGGGGACAGTGGTAGGCGGTGGGGACCTCTTGCGTGACACACTCAAACAGTAATTCTGTTCCCAAATATTCAGTTCCTACTTTCTTCAGCTTGATTTTAAAAGGCAAACAACAGCTTTTCTAGTTTCCATCAATTATTCATGGGCCACTCCAGATAGCCATCAAATATATAATCAAATTAAATTAACATATCTTGAGTTTTGTAACCCAAGATTTCCTGTTTCAGCCCACAGGACGCCTGCCTCTGTTTGGGTTGCCACTTAATCATCGCATAATATTTGTTTTGGCTTGGTTGTGTGTAAGAAGAGATTTATACCATTCCATCTGGCCGCAGCATGTTTGTCGTCAGGGGATAAAAGCCACCCTTAACTCCTCCACAGGCTGTGTTAGCCTAACACTGCGCTGCTTTACGAAGCCTTGGAAGTGAACACCAGAGCGTAATAACTGAAAATACATACAGCTATCCAGTTTGGCACAGTTTATCAACCTTACTGGTCTTTAACAAATAATAAATGCCACTTGAGTCTTCCCCCACCTCCTAAACTGCCTTCACAAAAATACACCGTGCTCAGAGAGGTAACCGGTAGTTATAGTAGCCCTAGCTCTGCCTATGCCCCTCCAAAAACAAAATACAGGATGTGGTGTGATGCAAGGGTTTAATCTGAATTTATTTAGGATGACTTCACTGTCAACGTTAATGCAGCTCTTAGGGGCCTCAAGCTGAGTAAGGGTCCCACCGTACCAGGTGTACAACACTCAAAGCCGATCCAAAGACAGCGCCTGCCATCTCAGTCTAAAGAAGAGCTTGACTTGACATCCACTGGAATCAATGGAAAGACTCACATTGACTTCATGGGACACTGAGTCAGGCTCTCAAAGGAAGACAAGCTCCAAGCAGCGACTGATGGATACAGGCTTCATATTTATTGGCACTTGGCGATGTAACAAGGAGTTCTGACAAGTCACAGATATAAAAAAAAGAATCAACAATAAAACTCCACAGCATCATCTATAAACAAGTGTAAAATAAGTGGAAATAGCAGCAGTTGCAGCACAGAGTACTTCCAGCGGTACTTGTTGCAGATCTGCTATCAGCGCGTCGGGGTTACAAAGGATAAGAGCAGAGACATTCACACGGCAGAGCTGGATTTGCAGTGATTCAGTCACTGCAACAGCTCCTCCAGGAGGGGGGAAAAATAATCAGAGGGAATGTGCCCTCCCGTTAATCCTGACCAGTGCCCTGCAGCCACCGCCCCAGCGTGACCGCCTTGCTGCCAACCCCCCGATGGCCAGCTGGCACTCGTGTAACCGAGAGGCTCTTCCAAAGACAAGGTCCTTCCAACCCGGCGTGACCTGAGGGCGAGAGGCGCACGTCCCTGTCATTGACTCCCTGCAGAGTCATTTTTCCTGTGTGCCCACCATTAGCCGATTCCAGCCCCGGCTGTGATGCAAGGGAGAGGACAGACACCCATTAGCGTGATGGCCCTGCAAGCCGGTTCTCTTCTGGCTGGTGGCAGCACTCACCACGTCCCCAACGTCAGCGGAGTGCACTTGCAGGATGCGTTCCTCCACCACCACAACACCCGGGTGACTGTGATGGACCTACCTGTGACAGCATGCTGGGGCCACTTGAAGGCATCAAGCCATCCTCTCCTGTTGCTGGCCAGAGAACTGTGGCGTTTGTCATCAGGTCTGGAGCAGCACGAATGCATCTTCCTCCCAAGTCCTGCCAAGGCAGGTCTGCAGGCAGGGTCCTCCCATTGCTATCTGCTAGCAGCACAGTTGTGGAGTATCTTGGGTAGCATCTTCCTCCTAGCATCGGCTCTGCCTTCCACCAGAGGCTTCTCAAACGTGAAGCCGAGCCTGGGACTTTGACTGCAGTCACCCATGGAGGCCAGGACCACTCCTTCTAGCACATCACTGTCAGACTCCTGCAAGACAAACACATTACCCTTCCATGCAGCAAGTGCCCCCACGCCAGAGCAGTCCAGCCTTTCCAAAGCCACAGGCTGGGAGACACCTCTGCACACCACAGGCAGGGTCCCCTTCCTTTACCGTGAGATCAGGGGTGACTCGTGGGGGGTTCAAGGATTTCTGGGCTCTAGTGGTAGGCAAAATCGACCACCCTCCTTCACCTGCACTCCCAGCAGGGGACCAGGGGCCAGGAGGCTGCTCCCACCCAAGCTTCTCCTCCAACCCCTCAGCACCGTATGGATGGGGATTCGGCTTCTTCACCCACCCGCACCACTGGCTTGGACAGTTGCGTTGGCCACTGTGTTGCACGGGAGTACTTCTGGTAAAGGGGGAGCAAGTCAATCCGTATCTGCCTGTTGGGTGAAGGATGGAGGACGAACCAGCCTCCACACAAGAAGTGCAAAGGAACAGCGGGGCAGGCACCCCTGTACTTTCTCCCGTGGGACCAACACCTTCCTTGGGGGCGTTGCACATCAGCTCCGGGGCAGGCATTGCGCCCATGCGTAGATTGGAAGGTTCCTGGAAAACCTCTTACCCTTGGTATTCTTGCATGGGTCCTTCCAACCAGCGCTTTATTTCCTGGGGGAGGGAAAAAGAGCCAATTCAAAACATCATTTTAGAGGAGGGAAAGCAGGTACCATCAGAAGGCAATTGGCTGGGCTGAGTAACAGCTGAATGGGAGAAGCTGTTTTACTCACTGAGTGGCATTTTAGGCACAATGGTTTACATTTTCGATAATTCAGTGTATCAACTGTGCAACAAAAGTAATTCAACGATACCATTTTCAGCCTTTGAGCAGAATGGATCTTAATTGCCAAAGAGACATTTCCCTTCATATCTCTGGATCTGTACTTCACGATTTTTGTACTTTGAGCCTCAGAAAATTGCAGCTCTCTCCTGATTAAGTGCTTAATTGTGGTCAGTGCTTTTCAAAGTATTTTCAGCAGTTAGCTTAAGTTCCACTTCAGACGCGCACCGTTATCGACTTCTTTATCAACTCGCACAATTTCCCGGCATCAAATGCTTTCTGAAGTATACTTGGTGGGCCTTGATCACATCCCTGTTTCGCGGGGACTCAATTGGAGAGCCACATGCCCGGAGAGCCGGACAGGGCTCGCTAGCTCGGGCTCCAGCAAGATGTTTTTCTGCCTTCCCTCAAGGCCCCTCCTCACCTTACGTGGCAGAGGCGCACTTCACCCTGGCTAGCACCAGCGGCATTGGCAGGCGGCTGCCCGAAACGCTGCCCGCCCAGCACCCACCACGGGATCGCACCGGGCACCGACCCCTCACCTGCCCTCTGCACGTGGAGCGGCAGTGGCCGAATCCCAATTCTTCAGCTGGACCTGCCAGGAACCCAGCAGAATTTAACCATGATTTTAAACCAGGAAACACGGGCCGATGCGGGATGTGCTGGACAGCAGCTAAAGCCTACGGATGCGGCGCTGAACTCATTGCCCTGGTTTTAAGACCTTGCTCTGAATTAGGAAGTACAAGGCCTAAAACTTTTTCCTCAAGTCTGGAGCAGGTGACCAGTCAATACCACCAGCCCCTGGCAGTGCGGGAGCTTTTGCAGACACCCAGCGAGTCCAGCCTCCCACTGCTGGCTCCGAAAGGTCTACAGGGGTTCGGAGCGCGCTTTGGACAAGGGTATGGGTAACCCCCACCTGAGAGCCCCTCCCAAGATAAGCGAACATGGTTTTTTTCAGGGATTTCACTTTCAGACTAATGGAAGAGAAGAGGGAAGGTGGCGTTTGCCTTGGTATAGAAGGTACCTACCCCTTTGGCCAGGGTGCTGCTGGGGCCACTCGCCCCCTGCAGGCGAATACAGTCCTGCTGTCACCACCTTCACTGCGACGGCTCCACTGCAGCCAAGGACAATCTAGAGCTGCCCAAACAGCAAAGTCTGGTTAGCACCAGCTTTTCAGGCCGATAGCCGAAACACCAGCTGAACCATGATAGCTGGGCTGCATCAATATCGTTCCTACGTTTCGGTGCTGCGGATGTGTCAGCAGGATCCCATCGACAGGACCTAACCAGTAGGTGCCAACAAGGACTCCAGGCTTCTTCCCTGCCTCTTACAGACCGTGGGAACAGGCTGATGGAGGGTTTGAATTTCTAACTTGACAGCAGTAGGAAATTAAACATGATGTTTGGAGTCTTTTCTAGAAACCTTGCACCCGGTCTCCACGGATCACCGTCACATTTTAAAACGTCCATTGTGTATAGAACCACCATAAGCTATCAAGTGGTGATTACTCTTGGGGTGAAGCCCTCACAAGGTTTCTGCTCCTGTAGTTTTCCCAGCTATGCGATAAAAATCACATTGGCTGAAACATGTTGGACCTTAAAAATCAAAGACTCTCTCAGCACAGTTTAGAAATACTGATGTTTGGGCTGACGTATCACAAGCCAGCCTGGATCCTTACCTGCAGATGTTTCAGCAATCACCTGGCAAGTGAGAGAAGTGAGAACAGCTCCTCATCACCCCCCAGCAACTCACACCAAACCGGGCCTCTTTGGCAAGAAAATTGTTTGGGTTATTTATCCACCATACTGGCATCATTAGGGACATAGTGGTGGGATGGCAGGGTTAGGGTAACAGTTGGGCTTGATGATCTTAAAGGGCTTTTCCAACCTAAATGATTCCATGATTCCATGATCCATTTCAAACCCATCATAGTCTGACAGCTTTTTTGCTTTCAAGCAGCGTGAAAGCCGTCAATGCACAGGAGGGCTCAGGAACACCCAACAGGGTCAAGACTCAAACAGTCAGAAGTTAAGCCCTTGTTTAAGCTCAGTCCCATGCCTCTGGTTTGCACAAGCAATGGCTACAATTGCTGAGGTCAACTGAATGCTTGCCCATGCGAGCGGCCAGCAAGGACTGCTGGCAGATCTTCTGCTCACTTGGATGAGCTTTGGTTCAGGAAGTAAAAAGTCATCAATATACAGAAATAAAACAGCTACTCACAGCCCAGAGCGAGGTGTCTGCTCTCTGCAGCGTAGGGCTCGGGCTGTAGTGATGGTCGGGTGTACCCAAGCTCCACCTCGGCTGGGGACAGGCATCATCCCACGACCAACACCGTGCAGATGGGCAGGACAACGGCTGGGAACAGCCCCAGCCTCACCTCGCAGTTAATTGCCTTCTCGCTCCCCATTTTATGTGAGTTTGCAAGAAGCTCTTGAAAAGTTTAATGGCTTTTCCACGCTGTGGTTTTGAATTTAGTGGGTCAAGAAGAAGCCCTGGCTAAGATCAAGTATCCCTCCGGGCACCCTCAGGTGTCTCAAGGGGCTCAGTTCAACCGCACAGCTCTGAAAAAAAGTCTTCCATAAAACAGATATCAGGAATGGAGTTACCCAGATCTCAGCTACGTGTTCCGCCACAAAGCCTTGAAGAACCTCATCACTTCATGGACACTTCGTTATGCTTGAGCCAATTATCACCTGCTGGGAAGAGCTGTGCATCTCTCATGTCATGGTTCCTGAACAAGGACCCCCTGCAGCTCCCCCAAAAGTTTCCAGCTGTGGGACAGCTTGTGAGGTTTAAGTCTCCAGAAGCAGCAGATGACATCGCAAGCGGTGCCGCAGGCCGACGCTCAGAGCTGCTAATGGTTAATGTAATAATATTTTCATTTCCTTGTACATGAGAAAAGATAATTACTTTCAGGGTTTAAGAACTGAATGTGTTGATCCAAATGTAATCTCTGTATTTTAGCATTTGATTATTACATTAGAAATACAAATGTCAATGGGCTGTAGTAACCCAAGTTACCAGAAGAAAAAAGAGATGTGTTACTTAAATTACAATACAGAAGGAAGAGCAGAAGCCAATGAGGGATTTGTAACTTTTGTTAATTAAAAAAATATTACTTCTGAAAAGCATTTCGGGAGCCGAGAGCTTTTATTTTTCTTAAAGGACCCTTTTGCTGCACCCAGAACAAGTTCAGGCCAGGGCAACGCAACCAGAAGGGAGAACTACAGATAATTTCCATTTCTTGATCACCCAAATCAGCGATGAAGAGCCAGATGGCTCATCCTCCACACAGAGAGGACATTCCTTGTTTTAGATCCATTTAGTGACGGTCTGCCCGTAGCCACCTACTCGTTGTCACGTTAATGCGAGAAACCCAAACCATGCTCTTGGGGATCAAGGTCTGAGCAATCCTTCACTGATGCTTCCCATGGGCTCAAGGACTGAAGATGCTCTTGTGTTTCTGTTCCTCTTCTTTTTGCAACCCAGTTGGCATCTTGCTCTGGCACCTTCTTTCATCTTTGTAAGCCCAGGGGGACTTGTTTGTCCCTCTTAGCCTAAACCTTCTCTAACAAATGTGACATGCAGGGAGTCGTCTTTACACCCCGGCCCAACTCAACACAAAAAGGACGCAGGTCTGCCCCGCTGTCCCAACAGAGCAAAGCCCATCCATTAACTAGTTTAGAAATGAAGCTTTGTCCTCCAGGAAGAGATCCCTGTTCTGAACTTCTGGCTAAAAGCCCCCAACGCAAACGGGGAGCCAAGACCGCATGTAATAGTTAATAACAAGAGCCTGCTGCCAAGAATTGATTCAAATTGTTACGATTTGCTGTTGAACAAGCCATTGCCTTGATTTCTCGGCAAAGTTCAAGTTTACAGCAGCCTGATTAGTCCTGCTAACATTCCTGAAGCACCTGCCGTTGTATGAGATTTTATTAAATTGCCAGCATCGGCGGCTGTTCAAAGTTTGTGGGCCTTATTGCAATTGATGACAGCAAAATAGGGAAATAAAGACAGGGGAGGGAGGGGAACTCTGTTTGTTAAGGTTTTTTCTTTCTCCTTTTCAATAAAATGTCAACTCCATTATATAGATGTCAACTCCATTACTGTAATGCTCCTTCTCTAACCTCAACATGTAACTATCTGCTCATAAAACAAGTTTCTCGAAGGGAGCGCTGAGGGCAAGCACACCCGCCATGGGTTTCAGTCTGTTTAAGAAAATGCCTGTTTATCCCTGTAGGCACAAACACCGTTTCCATTATTCTGTTCTCCTGCTTGTCCTTGTTGCCCAAAAATAAAAACCTGTTCCTTATCCCAAGGAGCCTGTAGCAGCCACAGACCCGTTCCTGTTACAGGAGAAAGCCAGAAAATACAAAGAACGACGCCTGGCACACTGGCGGGGCCGTGAAAAAGCTGCATTAGAAAGCAGCAAAGATGGGAGAAGGAGAGGAGCAGCTGCCCCAGGGTCCTGCTCCAGGTAGGGGACCCCCGATGTGCTGCCAAGCCCTCTTAGGGACCCACCCCAGGCAAATGCTCCCCAAAAGCGGTGAGATCTGAAAGCCAGAGCAACCCTACGGCAGGACTCGCCAGAACCATCAGCCCACGAGCGCCGTCAGCCACATCACCGCACCCCTCGCGGGGCTTGGACGGGTTTGAGTGTTTGCGAGGTCAGGATGCATCTGGGAAGAGAAGGTGGGTGTGCGAAACCAGGGGCTGTTCAGAGGCATTTTCCCCCCCCAGCTAATTTAAAAAAAAAAATAAATCTGTTTTTAAATAAACAAAAAGATGATGGGGGAAGACCCTCACCCTTCCCCAGGCAATATCTGCGAGAAGCCTGGAGGAAGACGGATTTCCCCCCGCAATCTCAGGTTTGTTGGCCGTACACATCAATACGAAGACAAAGATGAGTGCATATTTAAAGAAGAATAAAGAAATCCATTCCAGAACAGGAGTTGTTTAGATAATTGATTTCCCTTGGACTTACAAGCACTAAATAACACCCACTGAGGCACATCTCCGAGATAACCTTTTCCTTCAAATCTCTCTTCCAAAGGAGTGGCCTTTGACAGCAGCATCTTTCAGAGTGCAAATCTAGCAAGCTTTAAACCAGCTCATAGGTAAGACCTTTCTGAATGAACGCGGTGATGATTCCTCAAGCAATTATTTTTCCTTAGTATCCTTTGCATAGAGAGAGCTAATTAACTGCCTGCCAGGTTCTGCAGATTCGCAGTGGAAAAATGAAGTAGTACAAATGTCATAATTAATTAGCAGTTTAATGCTAGAATGAACATAGCAAAGGTGCTATAAATATTCAAGCAGCAGGACCTCCACACCAGCATGGGCTTGCTGCACCAGCCTGCCCCAGCGGGGATGGTGTTGGGGATCTCGTGTGCCAGGGACCACGCAACGGGCCCCCAAATGGCCGTCCCTTAGCAGTAAGCTCAGCGGGAATCACAGAGGAACGAGAAATAATCTGTCACCTCCCGCCTTGCTGCCACTGGCCATCCTCCCCCGAGGAGCCGTGCGGGGGACGCTCACGCCAGGCAGCGACCTCCGGGCTCAGACCCCCCGCACCACCCCAGGCTCTGCCCTGGTGGGTCCCAGGGCTCGCGCCGGTTCGCACAGCCCGAACCCCCGCTGCTTCCCACAGGGGTAAGGCCAGTCCCACCTTTCCCCCACCCCAGCTACGGGGACATCTTGGTTCTGCATTTGCAGAATGGTGACAGCAGACATCGGCCAGCTTGCCAGCACCTCCCGCAACACGGTTCCCACCTTGCATGGGGTAGATACGAACACACGGCCGTTTTTTGCATGTTTAGACCCGAAGCCTGCCAAAACCTGACACGGGGAGCAACTCCATCCCAGGTAGAGAAGGAGCACATCAGCACGCAGTTACGAGCTTCCCCATGGACCAACGCAGACAGGGGGGGTTTAGTCCTGGGTCAAACCCAGTGCCTTAAACCAGACACGCGGCGTGAATTAAAAAAAAATTAAAAACTATCAAGATTGGCTCTTGGCAAGAGAAAAACCCCAAGAAGCCCCCTGAGAAGCCCTGCTCTTGCCCCTTGAGCAGACATGCCCAGCGCCCACAGGCTCTGGGGAGCGGACTCGCCCCTGCTTGGAGCCCAGCACAGGGCAGCTCTGCGTGGGGCACCTCGCACCCTGCTGCGGGCTCCGGACCAGCCCTCCTGAGCCTACAAGGCACGATGGAGCAGCTCAGGCACAGTTCCCCTCCTAAGAATAAATGGCGCTGGGGCTCAGGCATGGTTCCCACCCTAAACGGCCCAAGGGCTCCGGAGCAGAGCAGGCTCCTGCAGGAAAAAAAATAATAAAGGGGGGAACTTACAGGCGTCTATGGCTCATTTCACGCTTGGTGCCCAGGCACCCACGGCTCCCCCCTCTTCCCCATCCACCTACAGGAGATCTTCAGGGGTAAACAGACAAATGAAGCCACTCTGCCAGGCACCCGTCTCTAGAGCATCCCGAGCAGCGGTGCCATTGCTGCCATCTGCTCTGCTTTGCTGGTTACAGAAGGCAATCTTTCTTTTTAAGTCTTTTTTTTTTTTAAATGCCACTGTCGCTTCGCAGGCTGCAACTCCATGGTGACAAGCACCACCAGGAAGCCCGTGACACTCACGGGTCAGAGCCTGCACGGCACGTGCGGCAGCAAGGGAAGAAAACAACAAGCTGGAGCAGTAACCCAGGGCACAAAAAAGAGGATGGCCTTGAGGACGAGAAAACACCTAGCAGAGAGGAGAAGGCCCTTAACTTAAGTTTCCTCTTTTTTTAACCTAATGAGATCTCTTATTAACACAATCTGGAAGAGGCCAGCACCTCTTAAACATCTGCTTGGATGCTTTGTTCAAGTATCAAACTTCTCCCTCCTTTGCCTCCACCGTTTTAACATGCCTGGCCCATCAATGGCGTATTTCAGCACTTCAAAAGTGATGCTTCCAAGGTTGGTTTTCCCCCCAAGGTGCTGCCTCCTGCAGGCGAGAGCGGTGAGCAGTGGCTGGGTTCTGCACATCAGCCGTTGGGGTACCACGCACCAACGTCGCTCCTCGGGGTGCCGCAGCCCATTCCGGGAGCTGGGAGGGCATCAGCACGGCACTCACCCCCCACGGCCTTCCAGACCCCGAGGGCAACCGCCCTGCGTGCAGCAGCTTTGGATCTAGGCAGGGGTGGCTACAGCGCCAGGGATGTCTATGGAGGGAATCCGGGAGATGCCTTTCCAGAGTGCCTTTCACCACCACTTGCCCATCTGAGAGCAGAACTAGCCTCCTCCAGGTTCACATCACTCATAAACCCAGTTTAGCCAACGCCTCCTGACTCGGTCGTGACCTGACCTGTTGTTGCCAGCTCCGGTGTTCGCTGCACCGCTCCGCTTTCCTTGATTCGGGTCGCCTCCATAGCAGCCTGTCCCACGACACTTCATACACATCAAGAGCCACAAGATGCTAAACTACAGACTCACTGGATGTATAAATTAGATTTGAAGAACGTCTTGGTGGCCTCTGCCAGCCCTGTGCAAGAAGCTGACCCTTTACGGGAACGCCGCAGTGATGTAGCTGAGGTTCTAAACCTGGCTGAGCCGGGCAGGGCAGCATGGCAGACAGCAGCAGAACGGTGACGCCACTGCCCACTGCTCAAACCAGAGCTGGCTTCACCCCAGTGGGATTTATAAAGTTATTTTGGTACCTGGGGACACTGACAGGCACCCAACAAGACAAAGACAGGTGGGTACCCAAGCACAGAATGCACGGATGCTCGGGGCACACTGGGGGGGTCCAGCAGCACAGGACAGCAGGCTGAAGCGCCCGATGCCCTTGCAGAAATGCATCCAGTTTGGAGAGTGACTCCCACTGGTTTTTCACCAGGGTTTATGGTCCTCTATGAGGTCTGAGAAATCCCACCCACACCACACAGGCTGTTGGACAGCCTGGATGCCCCGAGCAGGCACAGGATAGCCCAAAGAGAAACCTCCCTCTGCACAAAAGGGCACAGAAATGCGGCGACTGGGGCGCAGCGACTCCCTCTCCCAGCCAAAAACCACCTTGCACCCCACCACCAGCCACCCCCTCCCATGCCCACCCAGCTCCGCTCTGCCCCTGTGACAGCATTCGGACCCAAGCTCCCTGAGGTTGATAACTTCAAGCGTTGCCTCTTGATTCCTGATAGCCAACACTAAGTCATCTTACAGGCGCTGGCTTCCCTCCGTGTCATTTAATTAAAAGGAAAAGCTCAGCCATGATTTCTTCCTTAGAAAACCGGCTTTCCGGTGGCTCCATTATCCCCTTCTGGTTTGTTCAGAGTATTTCTTCTTTTATTCTGCATATTCCAGTCCTCCCATTGCAGGGAGCACCACCACCGGTAATTGCTCAACGCCAGCGATCCCGGGGACGTGCACGCAGAAGCCACAGGCAGCCGAGTGGGAAAAGCTGCCGGGGGTGGCAGCACGCCGCGGGTGCCCTTTGCAAGGTCCTGACTTGAGGCGACGCTGCAGCAGAGCTCCCGCAGGTCGGTCCCAGCCAGAGAGCTCTGCCCTGTCCGCTCTCCGGCGCCATCCACGCCAGGGGGGCGAGCCCCGAAGCTGCCACGGGGGGTACTGCCCTGCTGCATGCAGGCCCCACCGTGTCCCCCCCCCAGGGCAAACGCACGCCGAGGAAGGGAAGCGAGGGGACAATATTCCCACCCTTTTACCCGCTGCTTTCGGCAGTCGGTGGTGACCCTGTTATAATCCTCATCGGCCAAACCCCCTCTTGCCGCCGGGGAGGCAGCCCCACCTCATGCACCCATGCTGCCCCGTGGAAATGGCCACGTCCTCGGGCTGCTCCTCCGCTCCCCGTCACTTCACCGGACCAGACGGGATGAGCCCTCCCTTCGCTGGCGGGGGGACAAACATCCTTAAAGCCAGGGGGACAACCATCCTCAAAGCCCAGCTTCGCAGCTGGGTGCCGTTGAACGCCAGCACCCACAGCTGCCTGGCTGAGGAAGGAAGCCCCACGGAGCAGCGTCCCCGCATCCCTGGGAAACGAACTGATTCCCTCCACCCCAGCCTGCGCCGGGGCTTGCACCCACGCTCCCGCTCCACAGGGCTTGCACAAACTCTTCCTCCAAACGTGATGCTTTCCCCCTGCTCCGGCCGCCACCGCGCTCTGCTCAGCCTGCCAGAGCCGGGGCGCCGAGTAACTATGGTTACTTCTAATTGTGCAAGGAATATTATTCTAGCTTCAAAGGTAAGGGAGAGGATCCTTCAGGAAGCCCCTCTATGTTGTGATTTCCTCACACGGTATCTAAATCTAACCTGAAGAGCCACCTTGACCACGCGCTGACATGAGGATGCCGACAAAAGAAATCGGGAGATGTCATCAGATGAGTACGGAGGTTTTGTCATCTTTTTTTTTTTTTCCCCTAAGAAAGCCCATGCGTTGCTAAATGCCCATCGGGGCTTTTGCGTAGAGCCAACCCTGCATCTGAAGGCTGCTTGACTTCTCAACCCGCTGTCCGGGCTGGGAACGGGCAGCCTGGGACTCTGCAGCCCCCCCCAAACACGGAACATTTTGCACAGTTTGCTGAATCAGCGGTTTGCAGCGCGGGCTCCCAAACGTGCACAGAGCGCGGGCCTTCCTGCGCTCGGGGGGGTCTGGCCTCCGGAAGGGAAAGCCACGCGTGCCGAGAAACCCTCAGGTGGATGTGGACCCAGCAGCTACAGCAAGCACCAGTACAAACCGGGGGTCAGAGTTTTGCAAACCAGCAATGATGTCAGACCCAACACAGCACTCGGCTCAGCTCTCTGACCTGGGCTCAGGAGAGAATGGACATGGGGAGACAAAAAAAACGGTGTTAAACCAGTAAAATACCTACATAAGGGGGCTTGGGGGAAACACTGAGCCTTCTTTAACCAAGGGAAGAAGCCACGCGGATCTGGGTAGCCTCCACATCAGCAGAAAGATCTGCCCTGGATGACCGAGCCGGCCAGGGGAGGCACCGTCAAAATCCACCCTGACCCTGCAGACGCGTGGCAGAGCCCCGGCATCCCGTGCACACATCAAATGGAACGGCCAAGGAGTGTGAAGATGTTTGATATCCCCTCTGCCGGTGCTGAGCACAGCCCAGGTACCACAGGGGCAGCAGGCGCGTCCTGCGCCGAGGGGCTCCTCTTCCGAAGCCAGAAGCAACACGCGCCGGGAGGAAAATAAACAGCGGCAGAAACCAAGCCGAGCCGCCACGCAGGAGCCCGGGCTTCACTGGCGCGCCCCCTCAGAGAAATCGCCAAGCCCCACACGCAGTGCGGCGACGAGGAAAGCCAGCCTCGTTATTCAACCCTACTAATTAAAAAGGAAGGGAAAACAATATGGAATGAAAGAACGCCGTGTCAAACAAAGGGAGAAGGGGAAGTTGGCCAGGAGGCTGCGGCACGGCACAAAGGAGCCGACAGCAGCACGAGCCCGCTGCTAGCCAGCGGCGGCGCAGGGTTCAGTGAACCTTGCAGAAAAGGCTGGGATGCCAGATAAATATTTACGTTCTGTTATTTGAGGAAAAGCTGGACGAGATGCCATGGCCACACAGCGCGGGAACATTCTCTACTCATCAACACTTAGGAAAACGTTAAAAGCAGCTCTCGGATATTTCCCTTAACCGGGAGGACCTGAGAGCCCCTCAGGGGACAGCTCTGTCCACACCACCGCACGCCACCATGTTTCTCTTGTCAGAAACTTTTCCCAGACGGATCTGAGGACACAAGACATTTACCTGCGATCTCTGTAGCTGGAAACATCCCCTTCCGTGGGCAGGAGGAAAACAGGCTTGTAGTCCCACAGCCGTGGAAGCTGCCGCCCAAGCCCCGCGCACCAGGCAAAGCAGAAGGGGAGCAGAGCCCAGGGCTCCAGGGGAACAGCTCGCCTGCCCCCAGGCCTTAATAAAGGTGCTGTCTCCACCAGGAGTCAATCACGGCTCCGGATAACAGCCCGCATCTGTGCGAGTGGCAGCGACTCAGCCCCACGGGCTGCCAGCCCCACCGCGGGGCACCAGCGGCCGGCAGGGAGGGCAAGGAGAGCTGGCAGTGGGGTCGGTGCCCCGTAAGGTGCAAAACACATCAGGGTGAGCAATCTTGTCATTATTTCAATGGGGGGAAAACATGCTTAGCGCAGGGAACCGCTGGCAGCACCCAACCCTGGCCCAAGGGCTTCACTGAGTACAGAACCAGCACTGGGTGAAGTCAATGTGACCCTCGTTAACAGGCTCAGCAACGGATCTCAGGTGATACCTGTGCCCGCTGCCCACCCACAGGGTGTCCCTAGAGGGGTCTTGTGCGGCTCAGCGCCTTCCCCAGCGGTTCGGAAGAAACTCCGAAAGGGCCGCTAGAGTTTTACAGCCACCCTCCAGGCTAACAAGCGTGGCAAACGGCCCCAGGAAGAGTTTGCCCCCAAAAGGGGCGGCAGCCAAAGGCCCAGCTGGGTGACGGGCAGCCGCCCGGAAGGGGGGTGCCCCCGGGCAGGAGGTGACGGGACGGGCAGGCAAGGGCTCGGGAGGTGACTTCAGCCCGACACGCAGCCCCTGCGGGGCACTGCAGACACCCTGCCCGCTGCCGGCGCTGGGACGGGGTGAGAAAGGTTCCTCGGGGGGAAAAAAGCCCTGAGGAAAAAAAAAAAAAAAAAAAATCCACCTAGCAGGCAGGACTTCTGGGGAATGATGTGAGAAGTTTGATATGCTGGGGTTTTTCCCAAAAAGTAACATCAGGAAAACCTACAGTCACGAGGAAAAATACCATAACCGGTAACTGATGGTGACTGTCACCGTGCAGAGAGGCGGGACGAAAGGAACCCTGCGGGCGGGCAGAAGTCAGGTGCGGTGGGAATAACACACATCCCCCCCCCCCAAACCCGACATGGACTTCAGCGCGAGCAAAACCCCCAAATCCACGACAACGTCCCCCGCGGTGGCACCGCCGGGCGCTCCTGCCGGCAAGCGCCGCTCCCCCTGAGCAAACACCCCGGCCGTGCATTCCTGCCCACAATTACTTCTGAAGTGCTTGGTTTCCCCTGGAAAGGGAGAGGCGCAGCCACCCCGGCACAGGCGGCGAGACCAACGCCTGCCGCAGCAGCAGAGCTCTCTTTACGCCACGTAAATGCCTTCCTTTCCCCGCGAGCAGACCGTTCAGCGCCACTTCAAAGTGCTAAATCCGGGGGCTGTGTGGAAATGATTTGAGAGTGCACTGGAAACCCCAGGTTCCTTTTTCAATCTAACGACGTCTTTAGAAAGCAATTCTTTAAGCCTCCATTTCCAAGACCCTTTTAATCTCTGCAAATTATTGGTAAGAGCTGAATCAAGGCAAACTGCCATCAGCTGTGATCACAACACTGTAACTCAGCAATGAGCGGCCATCGCTGATTATTTAGAAGAAACTATTGCTTTTAGGCAAGCTGCCACAGAAATAAATTAGCATTTATACTGGATTATTGAAAAACGCCCCCCAAAAAACCCCCCGGCCTCTATCTATATGTCAATTGTGTCTTGCCAAGGTCAATACCTTTGCTGTAATAGGCACGGGCTCAAATAGCGAGAACAACTTCTGTGTGGAAATGAGCCCCGAACGGCCCAAATATGTCATTATTATCAGAAAGACGAACTGAGCTCTGAGATAGCACCCGCACTCCCATGGCTTTAAAGAAAGGTGACCTTGTGTGGAATCAAGAAGCTAGGAAAATCATTCAAAAAAATTAAAACCCAACAGCCTGACTGCTCTCTAGGCTCCTTCCCGTCGCCGCCAGCCTTATTGCATTTGTTACGGCTTTTTTGAAAATCTGCTTTTGAGACTGCTTTGCTGGAAATCTGCAGCTTGGTCCTCCCGGGCTAGGGAAGGGCACGGTCCGTTTTTGCATGGTGCTTCCAGGTACCGACCGATCAAGTTAGCTAACACACACTCTGGAAGCGAGGATGATTTTAAGGGATTGGGGGGGTTTGGGGAAACATTCGCTGCATCAATAGGATTTCCTTTACCAGCCCAGCACACCCTAACGAAATGAAACATCTTCTCCCCATCAGAAAATCCACTGAAGTTGAGCTGGAACAAAGGAGCACGGTGGGTTTCTGTGGGAGTAAAACGGCAGAGGGAAAAAATCACCTCAAAGCTTCATTTCCACAAGGACCAAATGTTTGGTACTGACACTGCCAGGAGGCTCCATTTCAGGGAAGTTCAATGCCCGGGTTAAGAAATGCCGAAAGCCTTTGTTACGTTGTTATACTTTTCATAAAAAAGAAAACTGTGCTACTGAGGTGGGGAAAATTCTGGGGTGTTTTCAGCATAAAACAAACATGAGGGATTTTGTTGGCCGCATTTCTTTCAGCTGCCCCCTGGCTGCGCTTCCCCTTTGGCTTTGTCAGGGGATACGGGGCGGGGGGGAAAATGCCTCTGCCCCTGGGGAACCGGGGCATGGGGGTGTCCCCTGGGTCTTTAGAGGAGCTAGACCCCCAGGGACCCGCCACAGACCTGGGGAGCCTGTCCCTGGCGAAACACCCCTCATTGCCCCTCGTCCCAGCCCCTCGAACAGGAGTTTGGCCGTGGCTGTTGCGTGCAGGGTCGCTTGTCTGCTGGCTCACCCTTCCCGGGCTGCTCTCCTGCTGGGCAGACCCGCCGTACCTCCCTCCTCGGGCACACGGGCCCCCCGGTGGGCGCATAAGCCGAGGCCACAGTTGCTTGAGCCATGCCCCTGGCTCAAGTCCCCTCGGACCACCTCGTTTGTGCCGGACCCTGACAAGCCGGGTCTCACCTGCCAGGCTCATGTGCACGGGGCCTGCTCATCCCTTTGCCTTATTTCTGGCTGGTTTGTCACCAAAGCAGCGCGGAGGCCTCAGCGAGACCCCAGACCTCCTCCCTGCCCCAGCAACTTGCAAGGAATCATCCCCGGGGCACCAGGAGCAGCCCGTCCCCCGCCCTGGGAACACCGCTCCCGGCCGATCTCCATCCACCCTCCTCCCGGGGGGTCTCACCTGCACGGAGCCGGGGGCTGCTGGGGGGTCCTCGGCTTGCCAGGCTGCAGGTTAACCCCAGGGCTGTTTGCCTGCAGGGCTGATTGGGGTCCCCCTCCCTCCCCCCGCCGGGCAGGAGGGCCGGGGAGGGGGCTCAGGCCCTGATCCCCATCCATCGGGACGATGCTGACAACAAAAGGGCACCGCTAAGTCCAGGGAGGACGGCGTTTCCAGCAGCTCCAGAAGGCACAGAAAACTCTCTTCAGGAAAAAAAATAAAATAAAACACAGGTACAACTGTCAACCTTTTGAGGAAGGCGAAGGAAGAGCTGAGCTCAGCCGATGCTGAGCAGCGCAGCTGTACCCTCGGCGCCTGGGAATGCCCGGCTTGGTGGGCACGGGCAGCGGGGGCTCTGCTGCAGGGCCCCGTCCCCCAGGGCGGGTGGGCATGGCTGTGTCCCCCCCCGGGGGTGCCGAGATGGGCAGGGGGGTCTCACCGGCGGGGTGCTGGGAGAGGGGTGGCAGCAGGCCCTCAGCGCCGCTCCCGACGTGCAGCCAGCAACGGAGGGGTTTTGTACAGGTTTTTCTGAAGCGGGGAGGGGGAAAACAGGCGCAGGAAAAAATAATGCAGGGGCCAGGAATTCTGCCTGAGCTGCGGGAATATTGCAAGGGAAGAAAGTGCTGCAGGTAAAACTGGTGGGGAGAGGGGGCTCGGGGGCCAGAGCAGCAGCACATGCAGAGGTCTGAACGGGTTCACCTGCTGCCCCACACTGGGGGTCTTCAGAGTTTAAGCAGGGGGGGATCACAGACTTTAAGCAGCAGAACCGTCCTCTCTGATTTTTTTACCTTGTATTTTTTGGTGATAATCACCCCCAGTGCTGGCCGTGCTTCGCCCAGCATTTCCCATGAAGAAGGCCAGGGGAAGGATGGGGTTTGGAGCGGGGAAGGGAAGGGTCCCGTCCCGAGGTGCGGGACATCCCTGGCTCCCCAAAATGGGGCTCAGCCCCTCCCGGAGCAGGGTATGGGGAGGCGACCAGTGGGGGGTAAACACCGGGGGCTGCCGGACGCAGGCCCGGGGGGCGCAGGGCAGCTCACGGCACCCACCCAGAGCTGCCTGCGCGCACGCAAGGCGCAGCTCCGCGGGTCCCCACCCGCGAGGTTTGTGCGGGATCCGCTCCTGCTGCTGTGGAGGGCCCGGGGGCTGTGCGGAGCTCGGGCCGCCGCCCCGAGTGGGCACCGCCGGCCGGGCCGAGGCAGAGCCAGCCGAGACCGCCTGCGGCGCCCCACGGCCCCCGGGGCGGGGGTCCCACTGCCCCCGGGGCGGCCCGGGTGTCGGCGGGGAAATCCGGCTGCGAAGCGCCGCCGGGGCCCCCCCTCAGCTCCCGCCCACCGCCGGGAGCGGACGGGCGGGAGGCGGCCCCGGCCGCTGCCCCCCCGACGGGCGCCGGGTCCCCCCGCAGGAGCCGCGGCGGCCGCAGCCCGGGGCGAGGGGAGCGCGTCCCGCGTCCGGCCCGGCCGCCAGCCGGGGGCTCGGGCAGCCCCGAGGGAACATTTCGTTGTCGCAAAACCAACGAGCAAACGAACCACGAGCAAAAAAGTAACCCCCGCCCAAACCGCCAGCGCGGCACCGTCCCGGAAAGGGCGGCGGGCGCTGCGCCGGTCCCCGCCCGGGTCCGCACCCCGGCGGCAGCGGCCGGGCGCGGCGGCCCGGGGCCTCGGGTCCCGCCGCCGCCGCCCCGGGGCCGGTTTCACCGCGGCACACCCGCCCGCACCCCCCCCCCCCTCCCGCGGCAGCGGGCCGGTACTTACGGGCGGGGCGGCGGGGCCGGGGCGGCGCGGGCGGGCCCGGGGCGGCCGGGGGGGGGCGGGCGCGGGGGGGGGGGGCCGGGGCGGGCGGCGGGAGGCGGGGAGGGGACGGGGCCGCCGCCGCCGCGCTCCCCCGCCGGGCGCGCTCGCTCCGCCCCCCCGCGTCTGGCGTAAACCCGGCGCCGGGCTAAAAGAAACGGCGAGCTACCGGCGCCCGGGGCTGGTGGCCGCCGCGCCGCGCTCGCCCGCGCACGGCTCGCCGGTGGCGGCGGCGGCGGCGGCGGCGGCAGCGCCCGGCCCGGCCCGGCCCCTCCCGGCCCGCCGCGCCATGTCGCTGAGCCCCAAGCACACGACGCCCTTCTCGGTCACCGACATCCTCAGCCCGATGGAGGAGAGCTACAAGAAGTTCGGCGGCATGGACGGGGCGGGCGGGCTGGGCGCGCCCCTGGGGCCCTACCGCCAGCCGCCGGTGCCCGCTGCCGCCGCCGCCGCCGTCCCGCAGCACGTCGTGGCGGGCCCCGCCGGGGCGGCCGCCTACCACATGCCCCACGGCGTCTCCCAGTTCCCGCACGGCGCCGTCGGGGGCTACTGCAACGGCGGGCTGGGCAACAGGGCGAGCTGCCCGCCTACCCCGAGGGGATGCGGAGCGGCGCGGCGGCGGGCGGCGGCTGGTACGGGGCGGGCGGCGACCCCCGCTACCCCAGCAGTAAGTGCGGGCGCGGGGCGGCGGGCGCGGGGCGGCGGGGGCGGGGGGCGGGGGCGGCCGCTGCCCCGACGGGGCGGCCGCCGGCGCTGAGCCGCCGGTCCCGCTCAGTCTCCAGGTTCATGGGCCCGTCGGCGGGGATGAACGTGGCCGGGATGGGCGGCCTGAGCGGCATCGCCGAGGGCGCCAAGGCCATCGTCCCGCTCCACGCGGCCCCGCGGAGGAAGAGGAGGGTGCTCTTCTCCCAGGCGCAGGTCTACGAGCTGGAGCGGCGCTTCAAGCAGCAGAAGTACCTGTCGGCGCCGGAGCGGGAGCACCTGGCCAGCCTCATCCACCTCACCCCCACCCAGGTGAAGATCTGGTTCCAGAACCACCGCTACAAGATGAAGCGCCAGGCCAAGGACAAGGCGGCCGCCCAGCAGCTGCACCCCGACGGCGGCGGCCTCTGCCCGCAGCACTCGCCGCGCCGCGTCGCCGTGCCCGTGCTGGTGAAGGACGGCAAGCCCTGCCCGCCGCCGGGCAGCGGCACCCCGGCCCCCGGGCCGCCCGCCCCCCCGCCCCCCGCCGCCCCCGCCGGGGCGCTGCCCCCCGCCGCCGCCGCCCCCGCCGCCCACCCGCACCCCGGCTCGCTGGGGCAGGCGGCCGACCTGGAGGAGCTCTCGCCCAGCCCGCCGGCGCTGCACGGCCAGGTGCCCCCCCTGGCCCCCCTGGACTCGGCCGGCGTCGACTACAACGGCGGCATGGTCAGCCCCAACCTGCTCTACGGCAGGACGTGGTAATCCCCGTGAACCCCCCCCACCCCCCCCCCCCCGGCCCCCCCCCGGCCCGGCGAGGCGCCTGCGGAGACCCCCGACGGCCGCCCCGTGGGCCCGCGCCTCGCCGCGCCCCCCCCCCCCCCCTCCACACCCCCCGGCCCGCCCGGGTTTTTTTAGGCGTTCCTGCGGGGTTTTGGAGACTTGGGCCCGACGGCGGGCCGCAGCGGGGCGGGTGCTCGGTCCCCGGGGCCGCCCGCCTGTGTCCGCGTCCGGCGGCGGCTGCGGGTGCGGGTGGGGTGCGTGCCCGTGCCCGTTCGTGGCTCCGGGTCGCGGCCGCCGGGGCAGCCGCCCCTCCGGGGGGTGCGGGGGGCGCGGGGCTCCGCTCCCGGCCCGGCCCCGCTCTCCCGCGCCCGGGACAGCGGCGGCCGAACCCGCCCGCAGCCGGAGCCCGCGCCGGTGCGCGTATACCTTACAGCCCCCATTGAACGCGAACAATAAATCTGAAGTGCAACTTATCTCAGCAGAATTAATCTTATAAGGGTGCCCCTGAAGTGCAATTTCATTATTATTTGATTGAAGGTAAATTGAATTGTAACTCAAGGTCGAGGAGGCGGCGAGCGGGGCGAGCGGCGGGCAGCCCCTGCCTTTCGGAGGACGGGGGCGGCCGGAGCCAGCAAAATGAAACGACTCCCAGCCCGGCAGCGGCGGAGGGGCGGCGGAGGAGCCCTCGACCGCCGGTGCCCAGATTTAAGGGGGAAACCCGTTTTTATCGTTGTTGTTAATTATTATTGCTTAGCAAATGAAGGCGCGCGTTCCGGGCAGTCGCCGCGGCGACCGGTGCCGCCAGCCCCGGGGCTCCGCGGAGCTCCCGACCGGGGCGGAGACCGCGGAGACCCCGGCAGCTCCCCCGGGACCGGACACCGCTTCCCCGCCGGGAGAAGCGGGGGGCGGGAATCGGGCCCCGCCGGGGCCGCCGGGCTGGAGGAGGAACGACGGAGGAGGAAATTTTCCCCGAGGAAATCCAGCGCACCGGGAAACGCTGCTGGGAAGTTTCCGGCATTTTTTTTTTTATTTTATTTTTTATTTTTTAATTTTATTTTATTTTATTTTATTTTTTACAATAAAAGGAAACCTTCTCAAGAATTGGCTGCTTCGTTCTTAGTGTACGTACGGATGCAGTTTGACCGCCCCTAGACAACCCCCTCCAAAAAACCCCTCTATTTTTCATGGCTCCGCCATCCTCGGGAAGACGGGGGGTGTCCCCCCCAGCTGCTGGGACCGCCGGGGGTCAGCGCCGCGAAGGAGCTATTTTGGGGCGGAAAAAAAACGGATTTCGGCCGCTGTGAGCCCAGGGACCGGCTCCCAGACACCTTTCCAAAGGGGCCGTTCCAGGGGCCGGGAGGGGAACGGCGGGGACCCTCCCCTTCCCCTCCCGGCGGCTGCCGCATGGGGACTGCTCCCTCGGGGGGACGGGGCGATGCGCAGGGATCCCCCCTTTTCCATGGCCGGGCTCCCACGGGGGACAGCTTGCGGAATGGGGACGGCCCTTGGGAAGGGGATGGCGCTGAGCCCCATGGTGTGAGAGAGCCCATACCCCCCCCAAACCCTGGTAATGCAAGGTTGGAGGCTTCAGGCTCAGGTCGGGCTTGGAAAATATGTATCTTGAAAGAGGTAGAGCGGTTTTGGGATGGCCACGGGGGTCCTGTACCCAGGGGCCATCCCCAAATACCCCAGAGGTTCTGGGTCCTGGAGAGGGCTGGGGGGCAGTGGGGCCACACGCCTGGGCAGGGGGATGCACGGGCAGTGGAAGCAAACAGCCGGGGAGGGGCGATGCTCCACGGCCGAGGCCCCCAGTCCCATCCCTGCGTGATGGCACCGAAGCCCCCAGCCAAACACGTTGCTCCAAGCACCGCTCCGAGGGTCCGGGGGGGGCACCGCATCTCCCAGGGTCGAGGGCAGGCTCCACTGGGGAATGTGCAGGGATGGGCCCTTCCCAAAGCAGCCCCCCAAGAATGCTGATCCAGCCCCACTTCCATACCCCCCACCCCAAAAGACACAGAGTGAGGGACAAAAGCCCACTTGCACCCTGGGTTCACGGGGCACTTTGGCTGCGTAAGGACGAGCCACCGGGCGCCTTCCTCCGGCCTCGCACTCAGCCACCCCATTTGCATGAAAATTCACGTCTGCCGCTGGTTTTGTTCCGCTCAAAAAGCAAAATTACTTTTTCGAGACCCAAATACTTCCCTTGGCGGAGGGAGGCGGCCATTGGCGAGGGCTGATGGCGTTTCCCAGCTCTGGGCAGGATGGCAACTCTTTGCATTACAATGAAGGATTCTGCTCCACCCTCAATCACTTGAAAATAATGAATCCAGTTTCACGATTTCTTCCTCCCAAGGTTACAGCGGTCTGGTCTTTTCCGTCGTCGCTGGTGATTAACATCTGGGCCCTCCAAGGACCGGGCTGAAACAGCGACGGCGGGGCGCGCCGTGCCTCGCACCGGGGCGTAGGAAGGGGCTTTGGAGTTTGCTGGTGTCCAGCTGGAAAAGTCCAACTGGGGCACGATGAAGAGACAGTGTATTAATTTATTAATTAGCATTAACACCGCTCATTTAACTGGAGGACCTCATTTTTTTATTTTTTTTTTTTTTTTAAATTTTTGATTAAACAAAGATTTTAAATGCTACGGTAGAGGCCGTGGGGAATTATTTTCCAAGAAATTAATATAACCACGTGCACACAGGTAGGGAAAAGAGATACAAACAGGTTCTGGAGGGGGTTGGGAATAAACCACTCGATACCGCTCAGAATTTCAAAAGCCACTTTATAAAGCAAATAAAAATATTTACCGATTTGGTACACTCACATGGAAAACCCCTAAAAAGAGTGCTAAAAAGGAACGGCAACTCTGTACTTTGCAGCTGGTTTAAATTATATATCAAATCAGACAAACACACTTCCCGTGCGCCTTTATGTTACAATAACAAAAGCCAAAACCAGGCACAAGTTGTAAAAGTTGAAATGTTTTGCTTCAGAGTCCAAAAAAAAAAAAAAAAAAAAGAAAAAAAAAAAAATCTCCTCTCATCGTGAGAAATTCAAGGAAGCGTCCTTCAGGGAATAGCGAGAGGTGCGTCCCGGAACACCGCGCTCTGCAGGCTGCCCGCTGGGTCTTCCCCCGGAGTGAATAAAATCCCATTTCTACGCATTCTTTAGAACTCCGTGCCTGCGTGCGGGCTCTCGGGTGCGCAGCGGAGGGGGTTTGGGGTTCAGCGTGGCAGGCGCAGCTCGCGTACGCGACGGAGACACCGGCACTTCCACCCCATCCGACGCCTCACGGGCGGATCAGCAGGTCTAGCGTACTCCTAGTTTGCAACACGCTATTGCCAAGCGATGTAGCTCCCCCCCCCCCCAAATAATTAGGGGGAAAAAAAAAAAAAAAATCGATTTGGTAAGAAATGTGCACATTTAATCCAAGTATCATAGTTTAAAAACTACTGGGATGTTCTTAAAGGATTCCATTTCCCCCCCCCCCCCCAGTTAATAAAAGAACCAAACCAAAACCCCGTACATTTTCTATACTTAAAAACAAACAAACAAACAACACCACCAACAAAAGAGAGTCAAGAGCTAATTCCAGCTGTATCTTCCTGAGGGAGGTGGCAGCGGGTAGGGCCTCCCGGGGCCATATGCCTACAAACAAACAAAAGCAAGCATTTATTTTTTGGATTAACGTCACGGCAAACAAGCCGGGCGCGCTTCAGGCGCCGCGCGGATATGAAACAATACATCCTCTGCACGGCAAGGGAGCGCGGGCCGGGCCGGGGCCCTCTCGACGGCGCCCGCAGCCGCTCTCTTGTCACACACAGGCTTTAACTTCCACCCCGGAGAGGGGCTCGGGGCGGGAGGAGCGAGGCGGTCAACGGGCAAGGAAGACGGCAGCGAGGGCAAGGTGCTGCACCACCTCTGCCCGCCCTTTGCTTTCAGCAACGCGGGAAGCGCGAAGGGCCGGCACGTTAAAGCCACGGGCGCAGACCCCCTCACGCATGCACCTGAAGGGCAGACGTCGAACGCACGTTTTTAATTCCTACAGAAGCACGGGCCTTGCGGCGCGGCCGCTTACGCGTTACACCGAGCGATGACGCAAAGCCGCTTTTGTGGACCAGCGTTTCGGTTTGAGATGCGCGACGCCCGTACGCTGTTCGGAGGATCGCTCAGGGTTGTTTGGTTTTGTGTTTTGTTTTTTTTTTTTTAAGAGGACAAAAAAAAAAAATTTCCCTCAACTACCGCTTCCCGTTTCAGGTGTAAGCAGTCTCGCGCTGAGGCAAGGCAGGCGTTTTTACAGATCAGTATTTTAAGAAAGAGAAAAAAATAAATTGCATTTGTTCGAGAAGCAGCATTTTCCAGCACTCATTCATTTTAAATAAAAGGCGAAAGATGCCCAAATCCCACCTTGGCACTCACCCTGAACCAGACACATTTTTGTATTTAAATTTATAGGTGAGGCATTCTGTACATCAACTACCCAGTGCAAAAAAATCCGCCCTAAAACGTCATTAAAAGTCCCCTTGAAAAATTTAAAATTATTTCAAACCCTGACACACGGTAGAGCCCAGAAAGTTAATTAAACGTGACGCACTAACGACAGCTACAGGGCTCGCTTTGTTTCTTAGGTGGATTTTTTTTTTTTTTTTTGGTGGGTAGGGGAAGAGGGGCTCCCTTTATTTCTTTAAAAGGGAAACCCATCTTCACTCTGTCTACGGGGGCTCAGGGAGAACCATGGAAACTGGCGAGCGGGCGAGGAGCAAACCTGCGCCGAGGGGAGGTTCGCGTCGGGCCGCTGGGGTCAGGCAGGCAGCAACGACTCCGAGCAGGAGCCGCTGCGTTACGCCCCGTTCGCGCAGGGCTCCACCGGCAGTGCAGAACGCGCCGGGTTTCGCGCTACCAGGAAGGGTTTACGTTTGGTTTGGGGTTTGATTGCGATCAATTAAAAAAAGGAAACAAGCCGCGTCCCCTGAAAAATCCTTCCAGTTGGGTGAAGAGCAGCGATCCCCGCAGAGAGCTACAATTCAGGGGTCTCTGCAGAGCCGCACCAGACATGTATTTGGGCATTCAGGGGTGCATTACTGTGGGCTACAATAAAAGCACCAGACCCACCCCCCCCCCCCCCCAACACGATCGAGTTCATTTTTGTTTTCTGGAACAGCTGGAAGGCACCACCGAACGCCCACTACCCCAGAGCAACCCATATCCATGGCAGTTGCATTAATTTTGTAAGCACTTGGTAGCAGCGCGTTTATTAACCTCTTCAGACCATGTTCTGTATGCTGTAAAAAAAGAATTCAGAGGTGAAAGGGACCAAAGATAATTATTTATGCTGCTATGTGTCACCACTTCCACTTGAATCCCTTTTCAAGGCTTTAAAGCTTTGAAATGTACAGGCAGCAATGCTAGATTCAATTATTGGTTTTGCACCCGAAAGCCTTTAAGATAGCTTCTAATTCTACTCCAGTGCTGTCAGCCCCGAGGAAATAACGACATCTGGAAGTTCATTTTAAAATGACAACAAAAAAAACAATGAAAGAAAAGCAGCAACAAAAAAATATAAAAGGAGATAAAAACAAGTTGGAAAGCAACACAAATGCAAAGGACATTTTTTAAGGAGGCAAATTCACTTGAGCGGAAAGATTTGTCCTTAACAACCACCATGTACAGGAATACAGATAAAACCGCTGTCACCACCCAGCTTTAACTTCGTTTCACGATCCAGCAGGCAGGTCCCATACTAGGGCCAGGGGAATCGCGTTTTGGGCCAGACTGCAGCACCTCCAAGCAGCCATGGGCCTCCTGTTCAAGTGGCCCGGGGGCAAGCAGCTGGGGCGCTGCGAGGGCAGAGGTTTCCCGTCCCTGCCGGGCTGTGGATGCCCACGATGCTCTGAGACCCCCACGGTTCCAAACGTGACCAAACACGGGGTGCCCTCCCTGAGCCCACCCCGCAACCATTTTTGGAAGACAACTCCCGTTCACCTTTGCGATTCCAGCTGGAGCCGTTAGGCATGAAGATTTAAGGTCGGGGATGAGCTAATTCTGATTCCTTTTGCAAATATATCTGCCTACACTCCTCGGGGTACAGGGCAGAGCAGAGTATGGCATTGCAAACAGGCCTTTTTTTCAAGTATCTGTTTTCCAGTGCTAATTAAACACCACCCAGACTCCACCAGCATCAAAATCCTCCACTGATTTTCCTACGTTATTACAGCAGCCCCCCTCATGGATCGGTGCAATGACACATTTATTCCTTTGTCTCCAGTATTTTGGGTAAACCTACGTAACACAAACCTAAAGATTTTTGAAGGCTGATCCTATCAACACACCTCACCCAAATTTGCAATGTGCTTAACAAAACGTGGGGGACTAGCTGGGCAGCACCCCCAGGATTCACGCCCCACTGTTTCCTCATTAAGCCCAACATGATCATAACCCAGGCCGCCCAGTCTTGCTGACAGCCAAACCCAGTCCTGGAAGGATTTGTACTGGTGATGCCTCCCCACTATACTGGGAGCAGGAGTGCACCGTGGCGTGCTTGCCTCTCTTCCCCCCCTCCCCGTTTCTTGCTCCAACACCAATACAACAACGGAATGGGCTAAAGGCAATTCTTACTCCAGCCTCAAAAGCCTCCTCTGCACTAAGAACGCTTCAGGGTAGGAGTTGGGGGCGGGGGGGGGGGAAGGGAGTCTCGCTGCTGCTAACAAGGGCTCAGCCGAACAAGAGTTTGAGAGTTGGGAGCGCTGGGGCAGGCTGCTTGCGGGCTATAGATCTTTTCAGCCGCACCGCGTAATCCTGCCCTCGGCAGACAATGCTGAGAACGGCATTAGCAGCTCCCGGGCTGTCTCTGCTGGGCTTCGGTCCCGACGAGCTGAACCGGGCAGAGGGGCACACGGCACTCTGCAAAAAGCTTCTCCAGCAAAGGCCAAAGGCTGCTCTTCCCTTACCAGCTTGGTCTGACAGTACGTGTTTTTATTGCACTAGCTGCCTCAAAACCCCCGGCGCCGTAACAACGTCACGGTGCAAAAGTGGTTGTGGTAGATTGCGCTACCTGAGCCTCCCGACCCGAACAGAAAAGAAAAAGATAAAGCAGACGAAGAATCAGAGAAGTGGTAGAAATGCTACAAAGGCGACGTTCACATACGCCGTACGACATTACAACTTACACGTGTTGGGCTTGCAGTCCCTGCTCTATAAGCAAAGGAGGCCGGGCCATTATCCAATACACACAGGACCGAATCTATACCCAGGGGAAAAATGCCTGTGTGCTGCCTGCAGCATGGAGAAACAGCCCCAGAAACCAAACTCCAAATCTGAGTGTGTCTGCGCTGCACCCTGCAAGACAAACGCCTGCGCACTCGGGAGATGGGCACTGGGAAGAAATGAAGAACGAAGAGCGCGCTCCAAGAAGTGACTTGGCCTGAGCACGTTTGTGAGAGGCAGCAGAACCAGGTCCAACAGAGGGCAAGTTTCAAACAACTTGCGCCTTAGTTTCCATACACGGGGTTGGGAAACAGTGCTGTTACCAAGCTGCCGAGCGCCCTCCCTCCTCTTCCCCCCTTTACTGGTCAGTAGCCTTCCCACAGCTGGGTCATCATCCGACTTACCAAAGCAGCAACAGAACTGACAAGTTTAAAATAAATGTCAGGCATCTATATTAAACTAGTAGATAGCATTGCAAACACTTGAATTTCTAGGACGGGGTATATGCAGATTATGGTTTTACTGAGCACACTCACACACAAAGTCACGTAAGCAAAATCGCCGGCTGCTTTCAAGCTGCATTTTCATTCTGTGGCATTTTCATAATATGATGGCAAAGTCACCAACGATTCTGGGTGAGGTTCTCCCATCACGGTCACTTGTTCTCATGGAACCACACACAGCTATTTTCACGTGTGCTTTCACAGACATGTTTGTTTCTCCGGCTATAGAATCTAATATCTGCATTCAAGTAGTTTTTCAGCTATAAGAAAGCCAATAAACATTTGAGGGGAAAAATTAATGAAGTCGTAAGAACTTGTATTTTAAACATACTGGGGAGCAACCCTTCTATCCCCAAAATGTGCAGCCAATAGATTTCCTTTCAGAAGGGGAAGACTCTGGCTGAAATACTTGCCTTCAGACCATGTCTTCTCAGGCTGCGAGAAGCGTGTGACTGGGTAGCGTGTTTGATTGACTTGTAATGAAAAGCCGTGGCGGCAGGGGCACGGAGTGGCCTTTTGCCAGGGGTACCTGCGGAGGGGCTGGATGGGGCTGGGGAGCCTACCTGTCAGTGCTTTCAGCTGGTGACACAGCTAGCGGGGTAAAGCCAGCCCCGGAACGCCCACCTGCGCTGCACGCGCTCTCTGCAGCCACACGTGGAGGAAGCCTTACCCAGCAGGAGCACAAAATGTGCCCAACGGGGCAACGCTTTCATACCTGTCTTCCCCTGTCCATCCGATCTTCTGGTCTCTGTGGGTAATTCATTGGTCCGCCCAGCACCTGGTACTGGTTTGGCTGGTACTGATTTTGGGATTGCAGCATGCGGTTCCAGGCGAGAAGAGGAGCAGCCCCAGCAGTCCTGCGAACAGAAGAAACACACTGCAGCGTGAACTTAGCTCCACACCACAACCCCCAAGTTTCTGTAGTCTGGTATGGTAAATGATTTGATTTGTCTCAGAGTTAAACGCTGCCACAGCCAGCTATGCCTGCAGGGGTGCTGCAGGTGGCCAAGCCATCAGAGGTAAATCGGGGAGGGGGGGGGGGAATCCCTTCAAGATTCTCCTACAAAAAGGCCACATTCGCTTACCGTGTCCTTCACCGCGGCTCGAAAGCTACAGAACCAGGTACTACCACAGGCAGCAAATTCAATTTTACAAATCAAGAGATTTTTTTCAAATTCCTTGGAAGGACTCAGTCCATCTTTTATGTTAGGGGCAAATTAGGCAACTTGTCTGCACCGATCCTGCACGTAGATTAAGCCCCAGATATCAGCAAGTTAGCCAAACGTAACACACCATCCAAAGACGAAACATGTGCGGAACAGGAGAATGAGGCTTTCTTCTCTCAATGTCCAGACTCTTTCTGGGAGTCCATTCTTTCTAGTTAATTGCAGGTTGCAAATGAATTCTTACGGCGAGTATTCTGAATCTAGGGTAGGGGCCTTGGCTGTTTTTTCCCATCCATTATTCTGCTCAATATGTCAGAAGGTCTGATCGGGAAGAAACCTTTTCAAGTTCTATTGATGCCGTTTTCAATTGACCACGGTGACCTAGCAACATAAGCACTAATTGGCATGGGCTGACTGACATTTGGTGTACAGTTTATATGGGAACGCAAATTCAACATCCATTATAACCTAGTTTGCCATCCTAGATTACCAACAGCAAGAAATGTTTTAATTGCCTTCAAGTACCTATTCTAGCATGACAATTATAAAGCAACAGGTATAATGCATCCAATCATTGTTTGATTAAAAATATTTAGAAAAATGACAGAGCCATGATATAGCCTTTAAAGCTGAGCAGGGGTGAGGGTACAATTCCTTGCAGAACGCGTAGCCGTTATGTTTTGCTATACAATATAGCGTTGTGAAGGAAAAGCACCGGAGGCAGTTAATCTTCCCTGACCCCTGTTTAAGAGAGGCAGTCGACGAGCGCGCGGCCGGCCTGCTGAGAGACGGCAACGGCAGAGAGCACCAGCCCTGCCTTCTGCCTTCACCTGCTGCACCGCCGTAACTTTGCACGTCTCTGCCTCGATCTGCTGGATTAAACTGGCAGGACTCCAGCCTCGGAGGAGTAACCCTGCCCAGAGGCTGATCTATTCTTTCAAACACGCGTGCGGCTCGGGGAGGAGGCATGACTCGGGAGCAAGGGAGGGCTGGCAGCCCGCTGTACAGCGCTGGGCAAAGCGAGCAGGCCATGCTGGGAGGGGAAGGACTTCTAAACACATGTTTCACCAGCTGGAACAGAGGCGAAGTTGGAATCAGGACAGGTAAACCTAAGGATAAAATGAACGAACACGGGCGTTTTGGACGTGAAGGCTTTCTGGCTTTGGATGCAAATTGCTTTTGGTTTCACACTGAAGCCTGCAAAACAGCTGCTCCACCTGCTCAGATTCCGACCTGCCTGCATTTTAGGAACTCCTACGTCTTCTAGAAATGAAATAACTTGATTCCTGTTTATAATAAAGTGTGAGTCTTACCCGATAAATATGCAGTTGGTGAATACAACGTGCAACACTCACTAAAAATGAACACGCACAAAAGCTAAGTGGTAATATTGAACTGCGTGGGTTTATTTTTAGCTTCAGAGGTTATGCCTAGAGCTGCAGGATGTTATCCGGGTCACTCAGGAGCAATAGCGTATGTAAAGTTAGAGCACGTAACGCTTCCAGGGAGGAAACACAAAATCAGCATGCTAAGTATGATATTCCTTTTGATTAAGTATTTTAAGCACTAGCCTCCCCCCCTCCCCTTATTCCTAGAAAAGGGCAGGCTCTGCAGGAAGAATGCACTGCTCAGCCGTAAGGAAAACTACTGGGAATTACCCACACAGCCCCAGGTCTGGCACTTCCAGCAACAGTCACTCTGCCTCTCCACCCTTGCTAACGTGCCTGTGATCAATACCCTCCGCGCCCGATGATCGCAGGCCAACACGTGCTACCTGCCCCGGAACGGGAATGTTTGACACACATTTCATGTGACATTAATAAGTATTTGGCACAGAGCTTAAACTTTTTATTTTAAATGAAGTACCGCTTAGTGCGAAGTTGGGATATTTAACAAACACATCAACACTAATATCGCTATTCTGTCGGGACATTTTTTCCTTTGAGGCCATCTGAAAGAGGGGAACTGGAGATTTGTAGTTAGAACCACTACTGGAGGAGGATAAAACTAGTAGGGGGGGAAAAAAAAAAGCTGCAATGCATTTTCTGATTTTATAGCCAGAAAAGCAGCTCTCACCTTTTTTGCCGCTCTCAAAGCACAGAACTATGCACTATTTTTAACAAACAAAAATTTTAGATTTTCATCTAAATTCATCAGCTAGATTTTCATCTGGTAAACAGAAATCAGGACATTCTAGCACTTCCAGCACTTGATTTCATGTTCGTCTAGTGGATGTATTAATAGGCAATTCAGTTTACCCGAGGGTGGGGATTTGTAGGCAGCAAAGCTGTGCCTCGTGGGTACCAAAAAAAGAATGGTGCCACTTGGAACATCCCATGAGCACACACTGGCAGAGTTACTCGAATGCACAATCCAGAGTTGTGTCCACGTACAATTAAACTAAAGCATATACAGACAGGACAGCTAAAATACAACTTCAGGAAGCTTTGCACAGTAAAACATTTCTGTGCTCCAACCTCAGCCTCTTTGGAAATCTCTTCTATGAGCAAATTTCCATCAGCCAGGAAACCAGGTAGCAAATACATACATATATATATTTTTATATATATAAAAAAAACCCCCACCAAACTCTGAAACATATCAGACCCCCAGCATGGAAGGCAAGAGCGTGAAAGAATCTTCTGCAATCCCCAGTAACGCAGCCCAGACCAACCCGAGCCTGAACAGGATGTGCTAAAAGGTGCCCTGTTCAACAGCATCTCACCAATTTTACTGTACTTGCTGCACACTGAATTGCATCACTAAATTTAAAAGGTATGTGTCTTACGCAGGAGACAAGATCATCTGGATTACGAAGAAACAGAGCTTTAAGCTACTGTTTTTTACCACCCAGGCCTGTGGAGAGCTAGTTTCGTCCCCACTGCAACACGCTATCCCTGAAATAGCACAAAGGCTCAAAGCTTTCTCGGCAGGGACAGGGCTCCTTGCTTATCCCTTGCTCGACGTCGCAAATCAAGGATATCGTAGCCTCCCACCAACCCACTTCATCTGAAAAGGCTGGAGCAGGGGCTGGCCTCTCCCTCAGTTACTTTCTTCCCAGGAGCAGAGGTGACGGAGAACAGAAATTCCTTGCTGCTCTCCCCGGCAGCACCTTGCGGCTCCTGGAGCACCTGAAGCCGCAGCAGCAAGTGGGGACAGCCTTGAGGGTGGTGGTATGGGAAGCTGGCAGCTCCCAGGGAATTAACTGGGAAACTGGAAACCTCTTGGCGGGGGGGGGTCAGTTCAACAGGTTCAGCCATTTCTTCCTGCACTGAGCCTTTACGTTTCTGTTTAAACTTTTGCTTACGTCTCCACACTTATCTAACTCAATGCCAGCCCTAAGCATCCATTTGATTTGTTTCCCAAATCAAAACACCTTCCAAGATAGCAAAATTACTTATCCTTGGCACGGAAACCTGCAAGTTAATGGTTTTCATAAGCCATCAGAGGTACAACAAAGCACCACCAGGGAGGGAAAGCATTGTATGTATACTGTTGTCACTCGAAAGCTCGAACAGCATTCTCCAAGCTTCTCTAAAGCTTATTTTCTAGGTGAAGATGATACATCTTCAATTTAAAGTCACCTTGGGGGACACCAATTTCCTCAAGTTTGGGAACTGAATAGCGAGGTCAATACCGTGACACCAGAAGCACGCTGGACAGGTTAGCGGCTCGAATCGCCAACACCGCGTACCTGCAAAAACGCCCTGGGGCACTTGGGCAGCGTGCAGTCGCTTCTAAAAATATCGGCACAAACCAAGCACAGCAACCTTACAGTAGGATTCCCATCACAGAGACAGATGATCACTACAATTGTAATAAAAATGTGTATTTCAAGTGAGAAGTAAACACGAGTTTCTGGATGAAAGAAGTTAGTTATACGTGAATTGAGAAACTCGTCCGCTTTGCAAAAACAAACAGCCTGGTAAAGCGATAAAGTATAGCATCGTAAAAGTAATGACAAGTTATGGACCGGTAGCGGTATCTCACTAAATGGTACTACATGAATTGGATTTAATTAAGGTGTGGGAATAGCAACTCCTACGGACAAAGTAACATTAAAGTTCGTAATGCGAGATTCATTTTAATGCGATATTCCCCATTGACGTGGCACAGGACAAGGAAGCCAGACTTATTTCAATAGGGATCAGAACGGTTGCCATGGAAAGCGTGATTGCAGAGAGCTCAAATTCTCCCAAAGCTGATATTTTCCGTGGTTAACGTTTGCAAATAAAACCATGGAAAAAAAAAAAAAGTTGTGCCTCAGACCAGAAACTTCAGAGATCTCACATACGCTCTCGTCCCTCCATAAATATAAATAGATATCATTATTCATAGCTTTCACAGGTACGCTGGAGTTTATAGGGTCCGTCTGACTTAAGGACGTACAACCTATCAATGAAGGAACGCATGTAAAACATCCCTTATTATCAAACCATGTCACATTCCTTCTATTCGATGGCACTTATTGGACTGCGGATTCCATAATCCTTCCCTGAGTCCCTTCTGCATTTAATTCAGTTCAGCCTTAAGTAGTTAAAGAAACTGTTTTCAGTGGCAACTAATAACTACTGACCTACAGTGACACTGCCCTACAATAGGCTTGTCAGGCCTGAAAAACTTGTACCAAAGAAGCTGATTAGGACTTCAAGAGGTTTGTAGCAAGAATCAATGGCTGGTCTGTACTAATGCTGCGGCTGCGGCACAGAAATGATAAAAGTGGAACACCATTAGTTATGCCTCATTAAGCTCCACAGCCCTCCTAAAAAGAAATTTGTTTAGCCTGTCCAAAATCTAATGCAGTTTTAAGCTCTCTGTGTTCAATTTCATAGTATCTCAAAAGCTTCAATAAGATAAAGGCCAAAGAACCAAGAACGGTACCAAAGCACCAACAGTAAAGTTAATTTTGAAGTCTGAGTTTTAATGGAAAGTGTTTTTGCCTTCTTTTTAATACAAAGTACTCAAGTCTTTTAAAGGATGAACACCACATAGCGCACTCACAAAATATAAATAAATCATGGACATTAATTAACTTAAAAAACCCTGCTGTACAGCATGATTTCACAAATCTAAACAACAGAGTTCAAAATGAAGAGGGGGAAAAAAAAAAAAAGTTGTGAAGCCTGGCGGAACAAAGTGCGTCCTCCCGGCCACATTTTACCAACCTGCAGCCCCTCCTGCCTTACCTCTGCAGCGTCTGTTGAAACAAGGGCGTCGGACCTCGCCAAGACTCCTGGGGTCTAAGATCTGGAGGGTAAACCAGAAAGTTAAAATAAACAAGAGCAAGTGTCCTTAAGGAGCTGTGCTCCACTTACGCACGCCCGCGGGCTTGTTTTAAGAAGTCAAACAGAACAGCTCAAACTGGATATGCTACCAAATACATTTCACCAAGCTGTCGGCTAAGATTCTGCTTTTGGCAGAGCCCTTGCGTCCATCAGCGGCAAGCTTAGTGTTAATTAATAGAAGGCAAATTTTTTTTTTTTTTTTTTTTTTTTTTTTTTTAATAAGTCCACTAAGCTTCAGGTTATAAGAAGAATGAATTTGAATTGCCAGGATGAGCGCTGGCCAGTGCTTGGGCACTTCCCAGGTACCTTCCCTTGGAAGTTTTATACATGCAAGCCCAAGTCTGTTACCGTAACGACTGAAGACTTCATTTAATGCTTGCATTTCTTATACACACATCCATCACTACACGATATGAACAGGATGATACACACACCCACACCCCCCCCGAGCCATCACTGCAACACACCATGTTGGTGAGCAACAAATACTTAATGGTCAAAATATGGGCAAGTTCCCCTCTGATGGGGCAAAGTCATTCTATGAAGCAAGCTGAAAGAACGGCCGGAGCACGGAACAAAGCCAGCAGTTCCGCTTTATTCACCTTTTGAGAGAGAGAGTTATATTTAGGATATATTTAAAGATAGTAAAAATAGATTTAAAAGTTAACCTAGACAGTGATAATATAAGTCTATTAATGATCTCTCAGATCAAGTAATCAGACTGAATTAAACCTTTTTAGGTAGAAACTTGGCCAGAGACCTAGCTCTGCAGTTGTAAGGGACCGCAGTGGAAAAGACCACCCACTTCTCAATTGTTTCTTCTGCCCAAACTCGCTCCTTACAAAGCCGCAGCAGTAACAACATTGCTTTAACAGGACATGCAATTAAACGGTTGTTGTTCTTCTAAATAAACTGGTCAGTAAACAGGATAAAAGAAACAGCTAATCAATAGCTCCCTGGTCAGCCCACAACACTCAGATTGTGCATCCATCAAAGGCTTCAGTTTCAGTGACACCTTTGATTCTCCTCAATGGTCTTTAAGTGCGTCCTAATTTCAACAGCTGGTTCCAGAAGTTGTCTAATGGCCGCGCTGCGACGGGACAGTAACGCCCTGTTAAACTGCCAATATTCGAGTACGCCAAAGCTTTGCAGTAATTTGAAAGAAAAGGGAGGGGGGGGGAGGGAAAGAAAAACCCAAACAAAACAGAGAGAGGAAAATGGGCGCCTCTCTCCTAACTCTGGCTGGATTGTCCACGGGCTGCAATGGCCAGACCCGGGCAGAAACCTTTCACGGCAGCACTCAGCACGCAGGGGAGGATGCGGGCAGCCCCCATTGAGGAGAACACCCCCTTTTCAGGCGGCCCCTGCTGAGGAGAACACCCCCTTTCGTTGGGGAAATAAATTCCGATCGGCAGCAGCTCCCCTGTTCCTGCCTGGGGCTCCTCAGGGCAGAGCTAATGCAGCCCACCCAGCTCAGCAACGGCCTGAGCCGCAGAGGGGCACGCGCGGGGTGGCACCGATTTATTAAACATTACACATATACACACACCCCAACCACTATAGACGCCTCTCTACGTACATAAGCACACAGGCACCTACACTGTGGCCGATGGATGCTCAGTCAGGTATAATTCGTGCACCCTGCAACCAAACGAGCCTAGAGCCCCCCGGGGACTGACGATGGGTACGCGGCACCTCCACACCGACCAGGGCTCTGGCGTGCACGAAGAGGCGGCACCAACGCCGTGCTTTAGTGATGCCACGCTTACTTTTGAATACAAGATTAGCACCACACGAGAAAACCCAGGCCCAGAAAGCTGTCTTCAGCTACTCTGGGGGAAACGAGCAATTAAGGCGCAACATTAAACTGAAGCTTGAAAGGAAAAAAAGTACAAAGGTGAAATTGCAAAAAAAAAAAAAAAAAAAAAAAAAAAAAAAAAAAAAATTTTTTAAATTTGGTAAAGCCCAGGAGTGTCACTACTTTCAATCAAAACATATCGTAAGATGACTTTATTTCTAATAATGTCAAAGTTTCAGACACCAGCGCCCCAGAAATACGCGCAGTACGAAGAACGGAGCTCTGCTAAGTGTTTTCAGAGGCACAGCCCCCCCCTCTGTCTGTAGCTACCCACGCCTGTAGGTCTCCACCTGCGGCCGCCAGGGCGAGGGCCAGATTTTGGCTGTGTCAGCACAACCTGCAGGTCTCCTAGGCCTGGCTCGGTTCTCCTTTTGCTTGCTGAGACACACAAACTTCCAGAACCCCCCCCGCCCTGTATTCCAGGAAGAATAACGGCCGCGTTCCCCCCCGCCCCTCCTCTGTGCAGGCTGAGCTAGGCAAGACCCCCACATATGCGGACAATTACACAGACTGACAGAGTCTCTCCCTCTCTGATCAGAACTTCACATTTTAATTGAAGTTTATTAACACGTTTTCCATGCCGCACTCTAGCTATCACCCAGGGAGGTGCTGCTGGTCTCGCCCTGGTACAGCACCCCCCCTTCAGCCAGACCCTGCCTAAGGGCTAGCTAAAAACACGTGTCCTATTTAATCACCCGCTTGCCACCTGAAGGATAAAGGACCCAGCTCTCCTGCCATAACCACAACTTTCTGCAGCTCTAGGGCACAGTTTAAGGAAGAGTTTAAATGAAATAACCATAAAACCATTTAAAGCCACCTTATCACTATTCATTTGTGTGGCTTTGACAGAGAACAATCTTTGAGGGGAAAAAGCTCGGAGCAGTGAATTGCACTTCAAAAAAGGTGAAAATCGGAGAAGAAATGACATATTTTCTTTAGTTGTCAGAACTTAGGCATTTCCTAGAGCTATAAGGCCAAATAAACTGCCTTCTCTAGCAGCTCCTCAAGTAACAATTTATCTAATCAGTGTGATAATCAAAGACGAGATTTTGTGTTTACTGATTGCACTAATCAAAATCACTTTTCAAATGCAGCTAATTGACAAGTTTACCGACTGAAATGAAAGTCCTAAATCAGATACCCTGCGCTGCAGAAACCGAATACGCCATTCACAGAGCACTGCCGTACCGCACTTGACTCCCCAAGTTATCAGCGCAGACAATTATTCATCAGCCGAAAATTGGCACATCAAAGTCAAATCAGAGAACAACAGTAAGGAACACCCACCGCAGGCTCTCGAGGAAGAGATGCCACTTCGGTTGACCGCATTGCCCTTCTAGAGTCTAATTTTACTTCATCATACATATAAAAACATAATACACAAAATGAAAAGTCGCTCTGCATCAGTCCCACAAAATGTGGGAATTTTAACCACGTCAGCTCTAGTTTTTCAGGAACGTGTGGGTTCCGGATGCTTCCCAATCCAATTACAGCACGACATACAGCTGCTCTCTCACAATTATACAGCTGATGAATGCGGCTTTGACACGAGGGATAACCTGCCCCATTAAGAAAACTCAGCATGTGCCTTCCTCCCATTCCTTCTCATTTGACTTTCTAGCTGAAGACATCTGTGCTTTGACGGAGACGTTTGCACTTGAACTGAAGGGGCTGACCATGAAAGGCAAGAAGATAGCCGTGCTGTCTGATCTAGGAACACCTTCTGGCACCCCTGCACACCCAGCGCTGCCCGGGTGAAACTGGCCCACGTGCTCAGTTCTGACCACAGATTTCCATCAGAGCAGACGCGCTGTCCATGCAGGCTGAGCCTGTCCAATAAGGTGACCACCGCCCACCGCGGTGAGGTTCAGAGAGCTGTTGACACGCTCCCATCTTGATGGGTTTGCTTCACACGCAACCCATGCAATCCACAATCCAGGATGTGTCCCGCTGTGGTCCCATTTGCAAAAGCATCCTTCAGTGTGAATGTCAGAAAGAGTGATTTCGGCAGGAGTTTTGGGCTATGACGCTCGGAGGTATTCTTCTAACAAGGGTTTAACCCTTTTACCAGGGTGTCTACGTGGTAAGAGAGGAGTTAAGACATGTGCAGCCGCTTGCCTTTGATTAAGTCAAACACCACTGCAGTCAGTTGTAAAGACTTCCCATTGCAGTCGGTTTAAATCGGAAGTTAATCAGTGTTTAAAACTAATCATAGAATCATAGAATGTTTTGGATTGGAAGGGACCCCTAGAGGTCCCCCAGCCCAACCCCCCTGCAGGAGCAGGGACACCTTGAACCACATCAGGTTGCTCACAGCCCCGTCCAACCTGGCCTGGAATGTTCCCAGGGATGGGGCCTCCACCCCCTCTCTGGGCAACCTGTTCCAGTGTTTCACCACCCTCGTTGTAAAGAATTTCCTCCTTATATCCAGTCTAAATCTACCCTGTTTTAGTTTAAAACCATTACCCCTTGTCCTGACACAATCTCCTAGGACAGCTTGGTATCGTTAGTAGAAGAGGAGGAGAAACACCACAAAATGAGCTGATGAAGAACACATTTGCAGCGTGCTGCACTGCAGTCTCCCACGAAAACTGAGAGTGCCAGGAACCAGCTTCCCGACACTGGGATGAAGAGCCCCGGAGCGCAACGGCAGGCGCCCAGCCCCTGCTGTGGGGAAAAAGCCTTTGCGTGACGACCGCCGGCAGCGTGCGAAGCGGCGTGCTGCAGCAGCGACGGGAGGGACCGGCAGGTTGACCTGGCGCCTCTTTTTGCTGCCCGAGCTCAACCTCTGCCTAATGGAAAAAGCAGCATTAAGGAAAGTGGCACAACAAAAGGGGGGGGGGGGAAGCACCTTGCTTTCAGATTTGCCAGGCACACCTGCAGAGCAGCAACTGGGGATGCTGAGGCAGTTTGCGGGCAAGGAAGGGACACGTGAAAGCAAGCCACCAGACAGTTTTCCTGAGGCCAACAGATGGACCGGGATTTCGGATTGATCAGTGGATTCAAGCCTCCTCAATTTGAAAGAATGATGGCACTGGGGCGTATTTGCATGTGGAGTGCTTCCTATACAACACAAGGTGCTCAGATGCCACGAGATGACGAGAGCTTTGCAAGTACCTAATTGGCGAGATCAGCTCCACGTACGTAAGGCACAGAGAAACTGCTTTGAAATAAGTATTTCCCAGAAAGCATCGAGGCTCACGCTTCAGAATACATGAACAGCAGTATCAGGACTGATGGGCTCGCAAATACTTGCCCTCTCCCCAAAATCACGCAGGTTTTCTCTTTTTGGAGGTGAATACAAAAATGTTATGCCTGTCTGGTAGTTCTGCCTTCCCATTCCCCACACTCTTCTTTCTAGATCATATTTCTTGTTTCTTTAAAAAACCCACTTGTTCTCCTTCAACCAAAGTTAAAAGCTCCAGGCTCTCATATTCAGCCTGTCTCTCCACTTAGACCAACCCAATTCCTCGCACAAGAAAGCTTCTGCACCCATTACTCAGCCACGCTTCATGTGCTTTGGGAGTGGACAGTAAGTTTAATTCAGAGCAGCCATCAATATTAATTCACTGTTTCATAGGGAGCAAAAGGCCGACAGCTTCAATACGCGATAACCTGGTCTTCTATACATGGCAAAGTGTTGGAGTTCAAACTGTGTCTGTGTCAGCTGTTTAAACTCCAAACACTTGCGTAATTCAATATTGCAAGAATTGAGCTGAACAGTGAGAACTTCTCACTTTAAAGCACCTTTTTAGGCAGTTTAGCCAAGTTTCCTCCTGTCTCAATCCAACCATTACAGAAACACAACTTCTGATCACAGGCGAAGAGACAGGACTCTTAACTAGCGTCCTTTTCAGGAGCCCTTTGCACAAGCAATTCCTTCCCAACATGGAGAACTCCCCTGTAGGTCACACAGGATTTATCTTACCGCTTCCAGTGACACACTTGTTCACTGAGCCAACTCCAGCGGTATCCCTGACCTTCCCACCATCTCCTACCACCTCTTTGCCCGAAGCTGCAATGCCTACCGCAGGGCAGGAGAAGCCAATATAGGACCACGAATCAGCAATTTCAGTTCGGCCTGGCATCTCGGCACCAACCACAGCTCTTCTGTCAGTCCCACAGTCTCTCCTGATCTGCCACCATGCCTTGTGTATTAATTATTTTCTACGGCCAGCATCCTCCTCTCGTCGTTCAGACACAAAGCACCAAGCTTCTAAGTCTGCTGATGCTGGTGATGTTGAGATTCAGCCACATACTGAATGTGTCCCAGGGACCCTTAGTAGACAAAGTGGTATTTTTCCTATTGCCTTTGAATACTGGGCGCAGTATTCAAACTGGGACCCCGCTTACAGGCATGTAATTACATTTTAGTCCATTTCACTACAGCAGTTCCATAAGGGAAGAACAACAGTGAAGAGCAACACAAGGCTGATGAAGACAGACGCCTGGATCCACTTTTTATTTTTAATAGTACAACAGACCAAAACACAACTGCAGTATTTTTCAGACTCTGAAATGTAGAAAGCAGAACCCACTTACTTGACAACAATTTAGGAATCTGCTGCTGCCCACTCAGAAGCGGCCTGGTGTAGGGGCTCCCGTAAGTTCCAAGAGGTACTGCGTTGGCGTACATTCCTGGCATCCCTCTCTCCCTTGGCATCGTATGGCTATCAGGTGTGAGAAACGGGAAGGAAAAAGAATAGGGTGTTTTTATGAACGCCATCGTACAGCATAGCTGCTGCCCAGCCCATCAGCTACCCCAGCCCTCCCCAGTGCATCAGCGGAGATGGGCACAAGCACGACGCAGTGATGCGCTTGGGTCCCAGGCACACCACAAACAAAGCACACGCTCTGTCAGCTGGTCCCAGCAAAAATTCTGAAGTTTCTATAAGCAAGCCACAATAAGCAGAAAAACATGGGGTTCCTGCAAACTGTGCAAGAGTTCAGTAAATCTGAACTACTGTCACATTTCCGAGTGAGCAAGAGTTGATAGAGATGCAGGATCTGCAAACGCTGGTGTGTCAGTGTTTGCTGGGCCTTTGCTGGTTTTCCTGTGCAGAAGTCAATTTGCATTCAGACTTTGATGCCTGTGGTGTCTGCCACCCTGGCCTGTAATTTAATGAGACATCATACGTGATCAATAATGCAGCTATACTTTTTTTTTTTTTCCCCCCTAACTATGACATGGAAGAACAGAAAGGCTTCACAAGGGTAGCACTGGGACAATTACGCTTCCCAACACATGAATGGGAAGAAGGGTGTTGCTTTTTCTCCTTCTGGCTCCTCCAGAGCTGTAAGGTGAAGAAGGTATCTTCTCCTCCTGAAGAGACAGCCAGGTTCAGTTGCTCACGGAGTTTAATTTTATTTGCTAGTATTACAGCCTCCTTGAAAACATTCTCTTTTCTGGCTCTGATAAACATATGGCTGCTTCCACTCCCCAGCAAGGCAAAACATTTTGGTTTATCTGTAATACACAACCCCAGCTCATTCTCTCATCCCGCACTCAGAGGCACTCTCGTACTATGCTGCAGTATCTGAGAAAGTTCCTTGGACTTTTGGAGAACTAATAAAAACTGACTGTGGCAACACCTTGAACAGTAACACTGAGACTGATTGCGTGGTGTAACACATGTGCTTCAAACAAGGGTTTTTACAACCCGTTTTTAAAAGCATAAGAGATACTGCTGTCTTCATAATCCTAATTATCACTTGTGTGCAATATTCTCATTGCACCTTCTGTACTTCAAGCAAGCATCCACCAAACAAGATGAAAAAACCCCATGGGAAAATTAGTTCGAAATATTTAGTAGAAAAAAAAAAACAAGCCCAAAATCAAGAAGAGTGCAAGGTGTTACAGTGAAGTCATTGTAATATACAGTTTTCATCAATACTGAATTTGAACATCACATGCCAAAGTTTCCAACATGGAACACCAGCACCTCATCACTGACATCCCCACCCACTTTGTTTCTGTGTGGTTGTTTTTTGGTGGGGTTTTTTTGTGTTTTTTTTTTTTTTTTTTTTTTTAATTTAAAAAGCAATAAAAGACTACAGTCATCTCAGCAAGGCAGTCAAGACCAACGCTGCCAGTCTTACCCTAAAGTTCTAAACGCTGACTGGTCCAAATGGACTGGTTTTCTGTCCCGATTAAACCCAAGCTGCGGTCTCCAAGGCCTGCCATCATTGTTGGTTTTTTCCCAGTCTCCTGGCTTCAGAACCGGAGCAGGTTTCCTTAATATTAAAAATAGTTCCATAGATATTGATCAGAGCAAATACTCAGATTAATGAACGAAAATGTAATTATTTGAAAACTGACAACCGATACTTACTTTGCACCAGGTAACACTACAGCCTTGAAAACAAAGTCTTCATCGAATTGTGGATCTTTGAAAGAGATACTAGGAGAAAGTATTTGAGGATTAGGCTTACAATAATTATGACAAGCAAGCTTAAAAAGTAATTGCTGCTTTAACAACAGTGATGTCCACAACAGAAAAGATAAGATTCAAGAACCCATGACTTAAGCTGCGAAGTACATTTCTTGTGCGTGGATAAACTGACTACACTGGACTTGGATGTCCCACTCACTTTCCACAGGGTGACCTTTTTCCTCCTCTGTATCAAAAGCCAGCCCAAAAGAAAGTTTAATGCCTAGAAAAGTTAGTCCTATGTATGGTAATGAAAGTATCTCCTGCGGACCCTCGAGTACAAATCCTCTCGTCAAAGCACTGACGGTACTTGGTCAAGTTCAAAGGCTTGTCCAGCGCAGACAGGGAGGGTATCAGCTTGTTCTGCAGGCTAGCCAGAAGCATACAGAACTTAGAAGTGGGATTTCCTGGGCCAGGGAGTTTTTATCCTGAAAGGTGGCTTTGCAGTTGCACGCAGTTCCCGTGGAGGGATATACACCCCTATTTTCAGTGGCACCTCGCAGACCCTGCATTTTGAGCTGTCTAGTACTAGACAAACTAAACAGTAATAGAGCAAGAAGTGGTTGAAAGCTTAATTTCTGCTGGTACAAACATTATGCAGCAGTTTGGGTTTGCTCTAGGAAAATTCATCCATGCTCCCAGCAATTCCAATCTCCTGGTGTAAGTATCCAGGTCCCAAGCAGGTCCCACCAGGGACATGTCTGAAGTGCACGGCACCAACCTGCCTCCCATTCTCTCACTACCTACCATTTGGTATAGAAGAATGCTAGGATGCCAAAAAGATAAAAGCAAACAGCTAAGCGGAATTATCTCACTTTCCCCTTTTGAGAATAATGAGACTCAAAGGAAAGAGAATAATGGTCCCTTGGAAAACCCAGCCAAAGTCACAAGAACTGAAGAGCAGAATCATGACTGCTCATACTATCTCGAAAGACAGGAAGAAAAATCCTTGCAACAGCAAAATGGACAGAAGCATAAAACAATTCAAACCTCCCAACAGTGGCAGACGGAAAGCCGAAAGCTACCTTTAACTCATCACTCAAGGTAACTAAATCCCCATTTCAGAACATCCTTTCTGCAATATCCTGACAAGCTGCAACTTCGCATCCTGCCCGTAGACAGTTGTTCTAGCTGAACCAAGCTATGCCTCCTCAGAGGAAAAATCATGTGGGCAGATCACAAGTGATTTGCAGTCTCAGGTACTTTATGTGGCTCAAGAAGTGAAAGGTTATAGGCTCAGGCATTACATACCTGTGCCAGATGAAGTGAGAATGACACGCAACACAGCAGAGCTACAGAAGCGTGCTGTCAAGTGCAGGAGTAATTAAAAACTTCTGTGACCACAAGATTTACGCTTGGAAACTCCGCATTGTTTTTTACTCATTATGAAGCTTCTTATTATTCTCCCAAACCACATTCAGGTAAAGTTAGTCCTACTCCTTTACTTCTTACAGCTTATATTCTCAGGCGTCCTCTGGGAATTGGTAGGAATAAAAATGGGCAAAAATCCAAGAGGCAAAATCAAGAGCTAGAGGGCCTACAATCAACACCCAATTCCGTCTCAGAGGCGTGCCCTCATGAATGTTTGGTTATTTTTAATTTAAAAGGCTTGATACAGGCTATCAAGTTCTGTGGGTGTTTCTCTTTGCTTGCCAAAGACCCGAAAGTCCCAACAGAGAGTGATCAGAAAAGTAAAAGCAGGAAAGATGAGGAGTTTCTGAAGGGATGAAACACGCTAGGTTTGATGTGCTGAGAAATGACCATTTTGGACACCCCTGCCGGGCACACCACTACGCACTCTGCTCAACCACCCGAGCCCGCTGTGTCACAACACATCTTGGATTCAGTTCCCACAGAAACCCAGAAATGCTCAAAGTAACAGCTTCCAATTTATTAAGAGATGGTTTCTGCTGCAAATTCAACACCACAGCAGAACAAACAGAGTTTTGATTGCCGTATTCTGTATGCCATTGCAGTAAAACCCAGAGTTTGCTCACCTGACTGCAGAGTTTTGTGCAAGATCACGCAGCATTGGAACAGGAGACTCCACCGTCCTAGTAGAGAGAAAAACCTCTGTCAAAATGTCACGTAACAGATTTCCCAACATTTGTTCTGCTTTCTCTGTTGCTACCACTCCCATTCCTCTGTCATAAAAGGGATTTCAAAGTTAACTTGCCTTTCCCCTAAATCAAATACTTCTATAAGCAATAGAATTACTGAACCCTCATTTCTTGATGTTATTACTTTTGCCACTGATCTGCGTGGATTCTCTAGTATCTAACAGGGTGATCACACACTTCCTACTACCCAGCGGCCCGGTTACAAACCGCAGTGCTATGCTGCGCCTTGGGAACTTCCAGGTACCGCCGGGTTTGATTATAAGAAGCCAATGGGTTCGAAGAGGGCAGGAGAAGACCAGAGAGAGACAGACAGACAGACATGCAGACACCGTGAAGACACAAACTTGCTTTGCTAGGAATAAAAAGGCTTTGAAGTAAAAAAAAAAATATATTAAAAAAAATTTAGCAGCTGTTTTCCACGGCACTTTGAGAGTCTCCTTCCTAATTGAGATTCAACAGGCTGCCATCCAGTTGCATCTCAACCCTTGCCTTCTTTCCTCCAGAAAACTCCACCCCTTCAATTCAAGCAGACAAACGACTCTTCGCAATCAGCAACCAGATTCCCCTGTGCACCCCGCGGCACCACAACCATCACGTACTCACGTGGCACACAGGCCACAAGCTACGCGCGTGCTGGCTGGATTTGACCCAAACGCCTTGGCAGGGTAAGACTTATTCTGCAGTGGTGATACAAACACCTGCTCATCTTCACAGAATTCCTAGCAAACTACTTCTCTAGGTAAAAAAAAATCACCCATTTTTCATGCTCTGCCTAGGGAAGACAGCGCCAGAAGAGTTTTCTTTTTCCTGCACTGCTCCTCCCTCCAAGAAGAGCTCCACCTTGCTCGTATTCTTTGCAAGCCATGACAAGAACAGAGCAATCTACGTTGTAAGTGTGACCTAGGATGCATTATCTGCCCAACAAAATTGGAGTGCTTGTGCACGTAATGCAGATAAGTCGCTGAGCACCTGCTTATGCCTCTACGCAGAGTTAGATAAATGAATGCATATCCTACAGAGTGAAGATTACACTGACAATTTCTCAAACTAAACACATTATCTAGAAAACAAAAAATATGAGCATTTTTTGTACGTGTAGCTGGTAACAGCCTTGAATTTAGTGCTACAGCCTAAATGAAAAATGGCAAAATATACCTCTACCTGGATCTTTTCTTTAATGCTATTAAGATTAGTACATAAAAAGCAGCGTTGTTAGTTTGGTTTTGTTTTTTTTAAACAGCACGGACTATTGGAATTTACAGACTGCATTAAATTAACATTCATACAAAGCAGAGGCCAAACCAACCTGACCTTGCTGAATAAGGCCACCGTTCACTACTACTTTTATTATATATTACTTATATAAACTATTATATAGTCCCTGTTTACCCATTCTAAAGGTCAAACATTACTAAATACATAAAAATTACCCTTCCATAGATGAAGTGACAAGCGAACAAAAAAGAATTCACCAGCAATTAAATACACACATCAGAGTGCTTTAAGATTTCTGATGCTGCTTTAAAAGCGTAGTTCTGAAATTAAAAAGTAGGATCATAGAACGGAAGTTTACTTGCTTGTTTTTTTACATATACTGATGATAACACACAGTTACTACGAAACCTAGCAGAAAGCACACTTAGCCTCAGAGCTCACTACAACGCCTTGTCAGGAGTTCTAGATTTCTCGTTGTGGGCACAAAGAGATTTTTACTTAAACGCAGACAAAACAGAAGGAAACGCCTTTTAACATCAGCCAACTTGTACCAAAAGCTATACTCACTGATCTGGCAGAACAGCATTTTCATTCAGTGTAAGCTTTCCTTGGATTCCATGGCACAGCTCTGGGGGCATATCCACTGGCTATGGAAGAGATAATTTCTCAGCTGAAGCACCTTATTAGACCCTCACCATTTACACAATCCCTTAAGAACAAGTACAACCTACCTCTGTATTTTTGGTTTTGTACTGTTCCACAATAAAGTCACAAAGTGGATGGTGTTTTCCAACAAAGAGAACGTCACCGCCAAGACTATTCCTTCTGCCTAGAAAAGATGAGGGGAATGGGATAAGAGCTCAGAGCAAAGAGGGAAGGAAGGAATAAAGCAGACGAGCACACCGCCCCGTTGGCATCTCTGCAAAAGGAAAGCTTCATTATGGTGTAGGAGAAAGCTTTGAACGTTCCTGGAGAGCGCTGGAAAGACAGTGTCTGCGCTCAGAACAGGATGTGCCTGGCCACAAGGGTAGCTGGCAGACAGTAAAACAACGTGAATCTTGCATTCAGTGGGAGGAATGTTGAATTTCGAACAGCGCAATGTTGAAGATGCAGACAGGTTGGGTAAAAAAACCAAAAAGCCACCCCCCCAAACCACACAAGTCCCAAGCAGTTTACCTACAAGACCCAGCTATTATTTTTGTACAGTGGAGAAAGTATGTTTGCCTATATCAGCTGAACATGAAGCTTCCCATACCATAACCGGACACAGCCAGCCTACTGGTCACAACAGCCAATACACCTACCCAGTTTACCACCAACCCTAACCTTGGAAACAGAGCTTATTCTTTTGATTGCAACAGTCACCTAACGCTTGCTTTGACAGTGTATACTGGTAGAAGCTTTTTGCAAGATTAAGCTGCCATCTAATTTTCAGGTTAAGTCTTATGCAGGTCTACTTGGGTAAAAGACAAGTAAGTGAAAGCTACAAAACCAAGCCCATCAAGGATCATTCTAATTACAAGCACCATAAGTGAAGAAGAGACTACAGCCTGCCATAATTCAATCCAACCAAACATCTATTATATCTTGCTCATTTAGGGCAAAACACAAGTTGTAATAAAATATCGTAATTCTTACTTTCTTCAGGAGTGAGGTCAGGGTAAACTTCTTCCAGGGCAGCTCTAAGGCGTCGCTCATCAACAAATGGCAATAACGCAACACCTAGTAAAACCAGCACATTATTATCTTCACGCTTGTTGGAAGAAAAAAAAAAACAAAAAAACCCCACACACTAGCACAGGAAGCTCCAATAGATGCTTCACCCAAGAAAGAACTGTTGCAGCAGTCACAGAAAAGAAAACCCTATGTTTTCAGAGGCTGTCACCCTGCAGGCTGTTTAGAGAAAGCCAGTTCAGTGGTAGGGCAGGTTGAAAAGGGAAGCTTCTCTCCATGCACCCCTCCATCCTCCTCCTCCCTGGTCCTGGGTAGGCACTAGGAAGCTGTAACCTCCACCCACACCTGCCCCGTTTAGGAACAAGAGGAACTCACTAAAACAGTCATTATTTGCCTCATTTGCTACAGATACTCCCCTGACAGAACTCAACGCTACTTTATTCAAATTAATTTACTGAGAGACAACAATGGAAGAATCACTCCAAGTTCAGTGACGAGGTGGTGTAGATGTTGTCCATTAGGGACGATTCATACCAGTTATTAATTCTACTCCGAGATAACATGGAGGCTCCTCTCAGGATCAAAACCCCTCACTAAGCAGCACCGCTCAGAGCCCACCCAGTCGTACTGGATGAAGCTGGAGAACAGCCTTTCCTGGTACATACCAGTACGTGTTCTCTTCTGCTATAAGATCCAAAAAAGCACTAGGACATTTACTTTGAAAATTCTTCAGAGATTTACTTCTCTCACTTTTATTATCGGTTGGAATCTGGAGTAATTATTTGAGGTTTTTTGTTCTCTTGCCATGAACACTAGAGCTTTTCCTGACCAAAATGACAGCAAAGCCGTTCTTCTAAATTGATATTCATAGTTTCATATTTGTGCCTTTACCAGTTCTAGCACTCGACAGAGCTCAGACACGTTTGCCATCACTCTAAGGTACAACATTCACAGGGACTTGGGATTTCCACAGACTTAGGCTCCTGATCTAAATCTTGGTCTGCCTGAAACACTTTTGCTTCAGAAGTTATTTACGTGGCTTTGTTATAACAAATACCATTGTCCTGGAACTGAAGGGAAGGGGGACCACCTCAAACTTTATCTAAGTGCACTTACACCAGAAGCTCATACGCTCTCCTAGCAAAGCCAGTTTGGAACAAAATGTAAGCGTTAAATATGTTCAGAAGTTTAACAGAATCAGAATTTTATTCAGCCTACTGTAAAATAACGAGGAACAGAGCTGTACAGCCTGCTGGTGCCAGCCTCACCAACAAGGAACGTGCAGCGTTGTCCCTGCTTTAGGAAGTATGAGGGTAATCTTCACGCAGACTGACTACAGCTTTATCAACGACAGCACCAGACCCCAGCCGTGTTCAAGTTTCAGCCGGAACTAACGACTTGTGAAGGGAAACACTGATAAGCCTAGCCTGGAAAACAATTTGTTTTCACCTTCACAACACACTGGTGGAATGACAACAAAATGGGAAGTGTTCATAACCCAGGAGATTGCAAAAAGGATCAGTGCTGAGCTTTTGGAAGCATAATCACATCTCCGAAAGGAAGATCTTCGAACATTGCATCAAGAGGACAAGGTATACCACATGCTTTTTAACTGAGATAGTCTTCCAGCTTGGAAAAAATTGTTTCACAACTGCCTTTTAAACCTGAGAATTCCAGACATTAATCCAGAGCAAAGAGTTATAATGCAATTGAGCATTAAATAAATCAAAAGTAACGTTACAGGCTGCTGAAAGCATGTGGGAGCTACTTAAAACATTACTGTTTCAGACTGTACATTTGATAACTGGACAAAAGGACTAAGGAAACGGCTTCAAGTTACAGAGAGGAAGCCTGCCACGCAACGCGTCTCAATGCCGAGGAACATTCTCTGTGATTTTGGAACGCTGTCCTGAGGCAAGGTACTGCTGTGTCTAACTGTGGCTACTTCAAAACATAGGCAAGCGGCCTTGGGGGAAGAATCACAGCCCCGTTGATGTCAGCAGGAACCTCTGGCGATCATCGTCCATCACCTCTGCTCCAGCATGGTCGTGGGCTGCTCAGGTTGCCCCGAGCAGGTCGCCCATGACCACGTCCAGCTGGGTTTGGAGTATCTCCAAGGAGGGAGACTCCACAACCTCTCTGGGCAATGTGTTCCAGTGTCTGACCACCCTCAGAGTAAAAGTGAGCTTCCTTATGCTTAGATGGAATTTCATGTGTTTCATTTTGTGCCCAAATAACTTTTTATACCTATAATTGAGATGTTACACTACTGGCTGAATAGTGTAACCGGCGACAAAAGTTGGCAGACCTTTAAAATGAATATTCTCTAAAGAAAGAAGCTGCATTAAATACTGTAGCTGTTTTTTCATTCTTTGTATGCATCCAAATATTTCTATATTCCCCAAAGCGTTTCTCACACGGTACTAATGAGCCACTGATTGAACAGATCAAGATCCATTAATTAAATGCAAAGGAGACAAAAGACAATTACACAGTAGGGCTGATAAAAATAGAAAAATGATTAATCTAGTTCAAGAGAAATTAACAAATCTAGAATGACTGCTGAAATTACTAACAATCATTGCCAATCCCAAATCAGGTACTGAACCATAATTTGTTCTTCATGCTCGTTTCTTTTCAAAAATACACCTGCTGCAGAATACTTCTCCCCCACACCGAGTAACACGAGTGTGTGACTTGCTGTGTCATTACCTCACCAAGATAATTCTCCATTTTCTTCCTATTCTTATATAGATTCTTAAGACTAAGGTCGGTATACTACAGATCAAAAAAAAAAGAAAGCTGAAGTTTCACCTTGCCATGCATATTTCTTCCCATTTAAATCAATAGCAAAATCTTCAGGGTAGAAGTCAATTATGCTTGATTCCTGTATTTGGGAAAATAAAATTAAAAGAATCATTAAAGCCAATTATCAAACTGATTCAGAATGCCATGTAGCACTGTACTTCGCAGAGGGTGAGCAAATGCAAAGCTAAGGAGGATGCAAAGAACTTTGACTAACAGAAACATCTTTTATTAAACGCCATTTAAACATGAAGTGTGGTAGGGCATTTCAATCACTTAGAGTACCAAAACAAGAAATTAAGCAGGATAGAATAATTCCAGGCAGCTGAGTTAAGGTATCTGCTCCCCAGTTAAGCTTTGCAAGGTTTCTTACAGAAAGTAAACAATCTTAGTCAAGTGTAAAAGAGTCAGGAAATCATTTTTCTCACTGAAACATCTGAATTCAAAGAATCACTTTTGAGCATCTTTGAAGAATCTCTGTGATCTACCAAAACCGGTGCCTCCCAGCCTCCATTATTTTTCTGCCTGAAGTAAGTAGCAGCAAGTCATGGCCACACCACTGCAAGATCACATAACCTTACAGAGAGGAACACACTGAGGATTCCTACCGGATCTGTCATGAGCTTCCTCCACGTCGGTGGCAGAAAATTTCCACTTGCAGCTGGAAATACTCCCATAAGTTGTTCAAGAGGCTTGAACTGTTGAAATTAAACAAGCAGATGTAGAGCACTTCTAATGAGCTGTTAAATCACAAATAAATAAATGAAGACGGCCTACCGGTTTTGAGCCTTTCTCAAAATCTGAGGGCATGTCTGCAATACCCTCAAAGTCAGAGGCAAACGGAGCATAGTGAAAAGGGTAATACCAGTTCCAGGATGCACAGCCCTAGGATAGAGAAACACAATCAGACAAATCAGAAAAGAAAAACAAAAAATAAAGATCACGTAGCCCAGTCACTAAAGATGACAAAATTTAGCCCAGCATCAACCGGGAGAAAGAGGAATCCCCATGATTAGAAAAGAAAGAGCTCTTGCCTCTAAAGGTACTCTGGACTTCAGGTTGGGACTTAATTGTTCATAGCCAGACTAGAGCGAGTGAGTTCACTGGGCAGTGAATGGAGACCTCGGGCATTTCCTCGGCAGCACAGAACAGCAGATAGACTTCTATGCCAAAGTACTCTTGCTATGTGCTAGGTTTGAGTCACTAAGGGAGACAGCCAAAGAGACAGGACCTAGCACCGTAACGACACACAAGACCTTGCAGCAGAATCTTATCCTTAGCTTCACGGCACCGCAACACACCTCATGCCTTTTTCCTCCCCCTCGAAAAAAACCCCACGAGCATGTGCACAAAGTCCAATGAAACCAAGAACAAAAATTTCTTGCCCAGAGCAGGAAATCACAGTCTACCCATACAGTTAACCGGCCCCTGGGGCTAAGCCGAGGAGCCTGTGACAACTGGACACGTTTTCAACTTGCGTAGAGTTGCTACCACATCTCCAACAGGGAAATGCACACAGCTGACAGGGAGGAGGAATTCCCAAGTTCTCTGTAATTGTATAAATGGCAGAATTGTGCCCATCAGAAAGCCTCTGGGGTCTCAACAGGAACATAATTAGTATTTTTCTGGCAGCACACACTTTGCACCACTGTTTTTCAATGCAAAATCCTGCTGCTAACCTGGGAATATGGGGGCCAGAGCACCCTGATATGATTCACTCTACAAGGTGTGAAAATGTGCACAATATTCGTTGCAGGTTGAGAAGTATTCTGGTTTTAACCGTTACCTTGCTACTCAGTACAAGCGCTAATACACACTTTGGGTAACATTTTGCTTTTCCCCCTAATATTCTTCTGTCTCGAACACTGAGAAATATAAAGTGCATTCACTTGAAAGAGGCAAAATAATCCTCAGAAAGGAGAAAAACTCAAAGACATCAGAACACAATGCACTTTGTAAAGGAGACGTGGCTCTAGAAGGTCTAAGTCAAGTTTTCACCTCCTCAGCTACTTTTCTTAGCAGCACCACTTGAAACAAAAGCCTACTATTTTGACTTCCAATTCTGAGTAAGTAAATGTCAATGAGACTCCTCCAGCAATATTTTTGGTATAAGATTACAGAGACTATAATTATTAGATGCAATTCTTCAGATGGTTTCAGTATGTTTCAAAAGGTGGATTGGTTTCCTCCTTTTTTTTTTTTTTTTTTCTCCTTCCTCCCCTTTTTTTTTCCCCTCTCCTGACAGATGTTCCCACTAGTGGAGCATGCTCTGCATTATTAGCTTTTTGTAAGAACAGAAAAGCAGGTAATGTATTCCGTCAGAAGTTTTATGGACAGTGAGCAGTAGTTATTGGGAAGCAATTTTTATTATGATAAAAAGAAAAAAATAAAATCAAAAACCTTCAAGCAAACTTATTTTGAGATCCCCCCAGTCCAGCAGCTTCCTACTCTAACTCCCATATGGGCAGAAAGTGGTTCGACGGCTGCCCCGCACCCCTGCAGACTGCCCGTGTACAGCAGGTTACCGTATCTGGCCTACACACAGCTCCGTTACGCAACTACAAACAGCAGCACCTGCAAATATTTCATTGCTGCACTATTTTAAGTCGCAATGTAATTTTTATAAGGTCTAGAAAGCGACTTGCCGCCTTCTAGAGTAATCTGAATATGAAGCAAAATGGCAAAAACAGAGCCCGAAACGTTTGTGACTTCCATGAAATTTTTCTTTGCAACATTTCTAAGCCAGAAAACATCTTCTGTAGTCCTTTTTCCTGGAGGCCTTCGTGGCTCTCCAATTCTCTTGAGAGCACTATGGTCCTGCCTGAAGTTGCTGTCAACCTTGCTGATTTATTTTCTTGGCAACTGTAATCATCCGTCACTTCTGCATGCATCAGTCACTTCAGCCAGAGCGCCCACAAACTCAGAAGGACAAGGAGTCACCCACGTACGCCTCAATAACTAAATTGGTTTTACATGCTAAGCTAGCAAGTCTTGCACAGGGACTCACCCGTATTGTTTTAAGTGCGGCGTACGCCTGCCTTCCAGCTCCTACACATGGAAAGCCACAGATCTCTCAACAGCACAGGCAAATGCAGCCCCGGTTGGAACAGTTATGGAAGCACACGGTGTCTGCACGAGGCCATGGCCACTGATCACGAAGCAATGAACGCACGCCCCATGCAGCTTCTTTGAATAAACAAACTTAACTTTACAGTTGTCAAATGAGTATAAATATTTTGGCCACCGCGTAAATATTATCTCAGCTTTGGCAAACACTGCCTTCCCCTAAGCCCTTCAGTTTCCCTCAACATCCAGGCTGCGGTGGTTTTGTACAACAGCATCACGGGCAGTTTTCCAGCAAGTAGACACCTACGGCTAACCTGAAGATTCATTCACACGCTTTGGAGACATACGGGCACGTATAGAATTCTAGGAACGTATCTTGCCACGGTTAACAGGAACACAGTTTGCTTTCAGCAGACCTTAACCGTGAGCAGGATCGTGGGAGCTTCCACCTCTAAAGGTGTCCAGGTGACATTTGTCCTTTCCGAAGGGAGCTACTCAAGGATGTGGGGAGCTCGGCTCTGCTGCAGATCAACTGCAACAGACCTGCAAACCTTAAACTCTCTGATTCTCACCCCCCATAACATGCAAGTCAGAGCCCAAACTCAACTAATTAATACAGTGGAAGGGAAGGGAACACGCTCCCTTTTTGTTCCCAGGGGGCTGGGGGAGAAGCAGTACACATTAAAATAAACTAACTTCAAGACCACATGCTTTTTTTCAGGCATGCGAGGTATTTGCCCTGCCTGTACTCCAAGCTGGACAGGCGTGAGCCACCTTTGAAAAATGTGCAGTTTTACCAACACAGCACTGCGTTCAAGCTACAAAGCCCTGCCGAGATGGATAAACTTCACCGTCTCGAGCACATTCTGCTCCCAGGTCACACACAAAATACAACTTACTTTGTCTGCCAGGCACGAAGCTAGTCATTAACCATCGGCGCAACAAACCCCAATATGCCTAACTAATCTCTTGCCAATCTGACATCTCAATTATCAAAAGATTTAAATCAGATACAGATTACTTCAATCACAACACACTTCATAGAACACCATTACAATCTATGGAGGAGACTGACAACTCTGTGCCTCTCATTCTTGCTAGCATTTCACAGGCTTTGTCCTTCGTTCACTCATTTAGTCATCTACAATTTCACCATGCGTGGCTATGTATTGCAAAGGAAAAACATGCAACAGTCCTTAAAAACCCCAACAAGCGCTGTTACTTTAGGTGAGAAACAAAAACCGTGTTTAAACCTTGAGTGTCAAACAGAATGGGCGCCCACTTATTTTATGTCTTCAAAAAAGCAGCACCGCTTTTCAAAAGTGACCAATGGGTAATTATTATTTCCTGAAAAGAAACAGAGTGCAGACACAAAAGAAAACTGAACGTGCAGAGAAGAAATTTTTAAGTACCTGATAATAATATCTGAGAACCCAGCAAAGCCCTTCCACATAGGACTGTACGACTTTACGACGGAATTTCTCATCAGATGCATCGACATCAAATTTGTTTTTATAGTAGCGCTGTTTCCAACCGGTTTCCCATAACCTGCGTAACAAACACAAATAGATGTCAATACATGTTAATATATGCACATTTACATATCTAAATTAAAATATAAGCCAGAGTCGCTTGCTACTTCGATTCCCATTTTTATACAGTTTAAATGAAAGCTTAAAAACTGATACACCGCAGCAAGAGAATAAAATTTGATGGTTGGCATCATAGAAAATCCAGATTCAATTCTGAAGCTACCACCCTGATGAACACGTCTTCAAAGTGCTTGTCAGGAACAGTGTAGATTTTCAAACGTGTGCCTCAGGATTTTTGAAACAGTGTCCGCCCTAGTCAGCAATTTCCTCCTTCTTATCAGGAATCTCCTGCCAACACTGTCCTTTGAACTTTGTTCCTTAACTCTCCCAACTATTAGCAAGCAAACAAACTCTTCCCCCTTATTTTGTTTCATTTTGTTTGTACCCTAGGCCAAAAATCTTTATCTTACTGGAATACCTTCTCACATCAAGTTCATTCCTCTATTCTTAACACACCTCCTGAGCAGAGAGGTGATAGGAGTTTCTCTGCTGCTCAAAATAAAAAGCAGGCAAACAAATACTAAGCAGCAGCAGCTTGATTTTTATACTCCACTGCTATTCAGCCCAAGCTACAGTTACCAGCAGGATTATCTGCAACTCGGGAATCCCATGCTTGCCGACTGGCGTCAGAGGAGTTCCCTTTTACACAGGGATTTTCAGTCTTTCATGAGGGATGGATATTGGGAGTCAAAAGAGCCGTCTCAGACACCATTTATCCTTACTTCACACAGCTCCCCCTTATGTCTGTCTATGGATGGGGCAGGGGAAAACCACCACTTGCTCCCCTTTGACAGACAAGCATCCGATCCCTCAGTTCTAGTGCATAATGTTAGGGAAAAAAAAAGGGGATAGCGTGCAATATTGTGGCACATTTCAAGCAAGAAATAGGCTCCTCTAACGCCCGAGAAGGCAGGGGGAGCGCTGCTGCAGCGGGCACAGGCAGCAACAGGAATCGCTGCCCACAGCCCCCAGAGCTTTTCTTCCTCGGACACTTTATCTGCTCACTGTCTGCCGTGTTCCCTCGCATCCAATGGGCGACACATCAATCCTGAGGGAACAGCCATACCACGGGCAAGGAGCTATTCATATGTACATAAAACTTCAGGCTGTTAGTCCTAACAGACACGACGCGATCTGGGGGGATATTCCCGTTCAGTTCAGAGACTGCCATCTAAAAAGGTAGTTCAAGTAATGGAAAGATTAAGCTCTACTTCACATTTGGCTCAATCACGATATCAGGCTTCAGAACAGGCCTCCCTCACAAAACTATTTGGGTTGTTTTTTGGTTTGTTTTGTTGGGTTTTGTTGTTTGTTAAATTTAAACCTATTATTCACCGTCGCGCAGGCATTTTACACACACATCTCTAAGTTCACACAAATTTTGGTATTCAAGCCAACCAGAATAAAGCAAGTTACAAGTCTGATTTAGACACCGGTTAAATCAGATAATCCCTTAATAATATTTTTTTTTTTAAATTATTATTGGAATTTTATTCTCAACAATTCAAAACCTAGCATGGATTGTCACATCTGAAAATCATCACGCAAGATCCCTTTCCACAAAAGCTGTGCCCACTTTAAATTCCATGCAGAATCTGAAGCACACAAGTAACCTGCGAGGTCAGCTCGAGCGCACACTTGTCAGAATCTCACAGAGCAATAAATACAGCCTATGAAGCCTCTGAGAGAGCGCAAAGATCAATTTATGCTTTTTTTACATGATGCATATCCTTTTGATTCTGCATAAAGGATCTTGCCTTGCTTGTTTCAAGTCAGCGGCCCAGCACGGGGATACTTTTTAAGATCTGACCTGAGCTAGTTCAAAGATGAGTCGAACTGACGAGGAGGTAGAAAAACCAAGAGCTGTTTTCAAGACTTGAGGAAAGCCAGGTGAGCAAGGACAGAGCACTTGCGCTGCAGTCTCGAAGGACAGAGTCAAGAACATCTGCAGCCTATGAGCATCTGCCCCTACGAGCTCCCAGGCAGCAAGACACTTGCATACATTTCAACCCCCTCTTCTGCAAGATAAAAACCCCAAGCTGCTAGCTGACTACAGCTACTTGTTCTGGTTTTGAAGTCATTCTAAACACAAAATACATTTTCGCAAACAGCTTTCTTGCATCTAGTACCTTCATGCAGTTGTTTCTACTTACGAGAAGCATGACATTATTTTCCACTCACAAAAGGATCTGAATAGATATCCTGAGCTACAAAGGAGCTAAATAACTGTGGACAAATGTAGCATATCCTTTTGCTTGACAATACCAACCCTGTGAGAACTATTGCTACTCGTAAATCACCACAGTTCATTCACACCAGTTGCTATAAAAACTGTTAAGGCTTCTTTTAGAGCCCCTGTGGAAGTTCAAATGGAAAGCAGCACTAAAAATGATCCCGATTTTAGATAAAAATTCTGGTTGCTTGATTAAAAAAACCAAACCAAATCCATTCAGCTCTGCACACATAGGGAAGAAAATAAGAACGAGAGCTAGAATATCTGATATTGGAAGATCTGATGGGCTAATGTCACAGGTGTCACAACAACAGTGCTGGGCACCAGCGATCCGTACTTCACAATGGAACAACCCTCATCGTTTTCCCATGTCCACCTACACCCCCTGACTCTACAGAAAACAAAAACCTACTGGTTGCATCTACTAGGGCAGAACCTTTATCACAAAATTATAAGGGCCTTCACCCTCGACTTAAAGGGCGATAGCTTGATTTAGACCTTCGATAAATGCAGACTCACTGGTAATTCACTGTCAGTTAATTCTCATAAAATTCCTATCCCTTAATCATCTAGGGATCAGCCATCCCAAGAGATTTAAAGAACTCGTCGTAGACAAAACAGGGCCTGCTACAATTCAGAGATGGAAGAAAACATATTGTGATAGTCAAGGTAAATAATGCTGCGCATGCAAGTGTAACTGAATTTTACGGGTTAAACAGCTCAAAAATTCAACTGCAAACCAGCGGGATTCAGCTCACATAATCAAAGCTGAACAGCGAATGTCTAGCCAATCTAGTGCTTGGTCTCAAAGGGAGTAGTGGCTTGGAGGATGAAAACCTGCACGCATACTAATCTAGATACTTAGATTTAACAGCTATAGCTTACACATCTCACTGGAATTTACTGAATATTCTAACCCTCCACATTAATTACCGGTGGATAAAAAGATCATAGAAAAGCATCCGAAGGCACTGCTGCTCTAAGCTAAATGGCATTAATTAGACTGCATCTATTTCAGCAATTTGCTAACAAAGTGCTACAAAAAATGGCTTCACCTGATATTATCTTCTGGCTCAGGTTCACTGTCACTATCTTCAGCTTTTCGCTTAATTCCTCCTGCCAGGGATGGGCTGCCATCAGAAGTGAGGCTGGTGTTTGGAGACGATGAAGTTGTCTAGGGTCGGAATTATTACAGATAAATTGGGGGGGGGGGGAAGGATTTATTAGGCATTTGAAATTCAAGTTACAATTAACAGCTTTGTGATAATCCCATGCATTATTTTGAGTTCCAAAAAAAAGCCACACAACCCTTAAACTATGAAGTCAAGTAGCAAAAGAAAAGCAGAATACGTTGTATTAAAAGGCAGGCATCGATATGTACAGGCAAAAAGGTCACTGTGTTTGAGAAAGAAAAAGATAATATAGACAAGACAGTATACATTGATAAAACATGCGATTGTGGAATCCAACTGTTGTCTCCAGCTTACGTTACAACTTCATTTTACAGCAACAGTGAAAAATGCCTATGCAGGCTACTGTAAACACGCTGCTTGTCATTCAGAACTGGCCGAAATACTCCAAGTTTCTTCACAACTGATCTTTTAATCTCCCTTCAAATTTATCCATTTTAGTATTACAGAGTCTAAAAGAGACTTCTCCCATTCCATAAAGGAACTGATTTGCTTAACTCACGTGCAAAAGTTTCAAGATTAAAAGGGAAGAATAGCAGAAATTGTACCTTGAAAAAGCACGTTGTATTTATTTAGACTTAGAGACAGAACACACATCTTTATGATGAAAAGGACCTTTAATTTGTTCACTGTTTGGATGAGGATTTATGCCCAGAAGGAAAATATTTGTTATAATTGTTATTTAGAGTTCACAATCAAGACTTCTAACAGAGCACTCAACTTACTTCCAGTTCTCCCTCACTTTCTAACACCTTTCCAAAAACTTCATGTAAGTTTCTCCTCTTCCCAGTGAAAAGCATCACTTTGGAAAGTAAAAGCAGTGACAAACAAGCAAATCGCAAATTCCCAAAATACAGGTATCAGTCTGCATGTGTATAAAAATTCCAAGAAGAATATGAAAAGACCTCCAGCTCGGGTATTCAGCTTGTGCCTCACAAACCTGCTGAGGAAGTTCCTAAACCTGTACGCACAAGGAGATTTGACTCCACAAGTGCCAGGTGGGGAGAAGAGCCACCACATTTGACTCGCGTGCATTCGCCTCACGCTTGCCCTCCCAGAACTATTTAACAAGCAGGATCATACCAAACATTAAAATAAAGAACACTATTCTATTCAAGTAGTCTTGCAAAAATCGGTTATTAAAGGCCACTTCCTTGAAAAACTGGGGTTTTTTGGTGTCTGCTTTTCAAGAAAGCTTGATGGAGGAGAGAAAAAGGTGTCCAGAGCAACACAGGATGCGATCACTTCCCCTTCCACGTGTAAATACCTTTGAACATCTACTTACAGAATTCTGTCTGTCATGCATCCTCATCTCAAAGGCGGCTTGTCTAGGGTTACTGATTGCCTGAGGACTGGATCGATTTCCCAGAGCTTGAGGGGAAAACTGTCCACCAGGAATAAAAGCAGGCTGATCCCTCTAAAAGATAAACACAGACAAGTGTACTGAGAGAGCTGTGTAATCTCCACAGCAGCGTGGCGATGCTCTCTCACCACGTTCAGATTAACACGTTATCGAAAACAAGCGTAATTTACTCACTCAGTTCAGCTTACATTAGTTACGTTTAAAAATCTCAACCAGGCATAAGATGACACCTACAAGTGAGACCCTTATACTCCTACAGCCTATTAAGCTCTTTTAAAAACAAACAAACAAGCCCTGCATTTTGTGCCCAAGGTCTTTCCACATGGGCTGAAAGGCAGTTTTCTGGGGAAGTGAGACTTCATCTAACTGCCTGGGAAGAATGTGTTCTTTGCAAGCAAAGCGAATAACCTCTTCCACTCTTAGTAGGGATAGTCAGAAAATATGCAATTTAAAAAATAAACACAAGACCTAGGTAGTACTCAGAGTGGTGATATCATATACCCTGAAAGCTTTGGAAGCTGCACTTAGCTTTGTTCTTTGTTAGGACGTTGAGATATGTTGAAATGAACATACAAGAGCCCATTTTTAAAATATCAGAATATTCTGTGAATAGAAGAAAACTCAACATCGTTTCACTAACATAATTGCAAAGAATTCAGCTTACAGGGGTCAGAAAGGGCAAACATGTTCCCACAACAGCTAATGCTTCTCTGTTCCATCCGAGAGGTACCTGGCAACACTGACTTGCAACTGGCTTAACTCTAGTTTGGGGTAAGCCTGCCTTGGTTTTTTTAGAAACATGCCTCTAATTAAGCAAATCCATTTAATGCAAATGGGTATACGTATTTAAACCTAAACTCTTACGCTAAACTCCACTGCCCTCAGCAATACAATTGCTGAGAAGCCTCGTGTCAATGCATGCCAAAGCAATTCCTGTACTGTGACTATGCTGAAGCATCCCTAAATAATCATGAAAGCACAGATTTGTGTGGATTTGAAGGATACAACATACAGCTATCGTCCACGCATTCAACACCCTCCCTCCTCTCCCTTTTAAGAAACCTTTAATATGCCATTCCTTCTTTCAAAGCTACAAAAAGCCATGAAAAAACCCTTTAAAATAGTTTACACGCGGGCCAGGAAACACCACGATTACAACTGCAGTTTCAACCAACACACTGCTGAAAGCTGTAGCACAAATTTTAATTCTTGCTTTTGCATTGTGAAAAGAATTAATTTACCTTCATTCTTTTTCTTTTTTCTTTTTGTCGTCTTTTAAAGTTATCCTAAATAAATAAAGAAGAATAGTCAGTCAAGCATACAGATTTGTTGGAAAAATATTTCATTATCATCATCTACTGACCAGAAGGCCACAAGCTTTTTACACAATGTTCTGCATAAGACATAGGTCAATTCTCATGTCTGTAAATCCAATGGAAACAGGATAGAATTTTCTACCCTACCCTGAAAACTTCTGGGGAAAAGAGCAGGTGCGTATCCAAAGCCCCACAATTACAGGCACAGCTTATATATAGTTTAGGTATAGCCTTCAAGGTGACAGCAGTGTCAAAGCTCCTTGCCTGCACCAGTACAGCTGACCAAAAAAAAAAAAAAAAATTAAAAAGTAGGAGACACACTAAAGTCCCAGCAACAGGAAAAGAGGAGGCTCAAGGGAAGATATTTCATATTCTTGAGCCGTGGAAACTGCAAACTTGAACATCAAATTGGCATTTCCATTTCAAGAGAGCTGCAGGCTGGGGCAACTATAAACACAACATTTTGCCAGCACTGGCACGGTATTTTTTGACTGGAAAGTAAATACAATTCTGCTCTTCCATTCACAAAGTGTTTTATCCCCTGCACTTAATGAATAGACTGGGATACATCTGCAAAAAACTGCACAAACTGCGGAGACAAACCCAAAGAACAGCAATTTACGGCCACATTTCTAATGGCAGGAGGTACTGCAAGGCAAGAATGCGCTTGGAATTCAAATTTAGTATTTTGCCCCTGCTCATGGGCTTGCACTGCCACAGGCTGCAGCAAGTTACAAACAATTCCTTCTTCAGTTTTCATAGCAGCTGCCGGCAGTAACAGAACTTGCATACAGTTTTCCTTCCGCTGTTACTTGGGATAACAATCAGAAAAACAGGTCTTGCAGTCCAGGAAAAGAAAATCAACTGGGAGCACACAATTCTGTTTTTGAGTACAGAGGAATTCACCAGAGATTATAACAGCAAAAATACAAAGTTTGGTTTTTTTCCTTATTCTGTTGAAAGAGTGTCACAGTCTAACAGTAACACACATGATTAAAACCAAACTCCAAGAATGTAACAAAAACATTACATCATCATCTTTTCTCTTTTTGAAAATACTATCTTCAACTTCTCCAACAGCTAACATGATCATCTGGACCCGCTGTAGATTGACAAAACCGCTTTCTGTGAGGTACCCCTGCAAATTAGAAAAGAATACAGTTGAAAAACAAGCCTGTTTGTGTAGTAAACACCCAGGTATTTTTAAAGAAAAAGCAAAAAAATTTACCCCAGTTTTGTGCACCACATTCTTATATATGTTAACCAAGCGATCGATTGCTCCCTCCCTAAAAACAAACAAATGAAAGCATGAGGTTCTTATCATTTAAAACCACAGCAGGTACACTTGCAGGAAAAGCCGACAGATATTCTCATCTACCTGATCTCCAAAGAGGGCAGATGAGGAAGAAAGTCATTTCCCACAAAGAAGCACATAAAGACCCAGTCGTCGACACTTCTTTCAAAATCAAAAGTGAAAGGCAAACTGGCCATAGTGAGTTCTCTTTCCAAATACTGCAAGGCACACACAAGAGAAAACGTCCATCAGAAAACGCTGTGTGCGGAGTTTAGAAGCGTTACTGATACAAGGCAGATATGGTAACTGCTTCAACATACCTCTCGCAAAACACATAATCGGATGAAGATGAATTCTTGTTCAGCCATAGGAAGACTGTCTGCAAACTGGTCATGCTGAAATAATAGGAAAGAGTTGCATGACACCCAAGCTCACCTTAAAGTTTCTCCAGCTCAATTTTAAAGGCTTACTCTGACAGGAATTAAGAGGTATACAAGTACGGTTTCTCAAGTTCTTAGGCTGAGCATGCACTTTGCTACTTTGCACATCTGTTAAATTACTGATCATTGCTTCTCTCCAGTGAAGAAAAAAACCAACAAAACACCACAAGTGAGTACATAGGTTTGGCATAATACTTTTGTGCTACAGACATACAATTTTTACTTACTAATATAAGAGGAAAGCTAGGTAATTCCAATAATACAATTTGCATTATGTTTCAGCCAAAGCCAACAGCAAGAAAAATGTGCAGATCTCATTAAAACATAGCTTTGCTTACAGATAAAAAGAATTTCTAGAAAGAGCAAAATTCTCACCTTGCCTTGTTTTTCTCTGGGCAAACCTTGGCAATCCTTAACCTCATGACCCATCTGGTTACAAAGAGCACACGGCTTGGGTTTATTTGGTTTAAACTCTTCCCTAATTATAGTGAAGTTTGGTTCATGCGTAGCTAACCCAAGCATAATCAGATCAGCTACCAATCAAGAGAGAAGAATAAAATACAATGAAGGATAAACATTATGAATTTTTTTTAAAAAAAAAGTTTAAAAGCAAAGTACCTTCTACCTTAAGCAAGTGCAAACACACAGATGTGCTCACCCACAAACTATCCAGACAAACTAAGCGAAAGCCAGCCCTTCAGCTACGGACAGCGCTAGATCTTTCCCCATATATTACACAGGGCTCTCAAAAACTAACAAATACACTGGATTATTTACACAAGCACAAGTGAAAGCCTAAAAACTACAGCCCAACTCCATCACAAAACAGCACAAGAAAGCTTAATAGGACACACTGCTAGCAAAAGAGAACTCACCGTCAGCCCCACACAGACAATGATGAGTGTTCGGGTCATGGTTTGGTTGAGCTATACAAAAGAAAATTATATTTAGTCAAAGTCATGTAAAACAAAGTATTACTGACCATACCTTAATTCAAAATGAAATGTTCACATTTATTTGAAGTTTACCTCTTTGTCTTCTAATGTAATCCATGATTTTATGTTCACCTTCACCAGGAGCACTTGCATCAGACAATATAACCTGAGAAACATTTAAAATATGTAAATAATTTATGTCACCACAGCGCGCCCCCAAAAATTATGTAGTTCATATACTGATTCCTGAACCTGCCTTACAAATGCTTGAAATTCTGACTTGTAGTTTCAACTGAAATATTATGATTCAAAATTAAATTATTTAAGAGTTTGGAACTGATAAACAGACCTTCATTTTTCTCTACTAATTCTATGATGAAGCTGACATTGATTCAAATACCACTGAACTTATCACGTCATTAACGAACATATTTGAAGTTCCCCGATATAATTTATCAGAGCAATTGAAAACTAACAGATAAAGCAGACGTATGTCCGCTTCCCTTTAGATCTTCTAAACTCATAGACACACTGGTACATTATCACATTACACACTTCCTTACACTCATGTCCAGATGAGCATTAGCGTTTATAAACCTCAAGGCTGATGGAGGGAATTAAGCAGAGTCAACTGCCCTCTAATTAGACCACTTTAACAGTCAACTTACGGAAAATAAAACAGACAGCTGCATCCGAGAAGACTGACTATTCTGCCCTCTTGTAGAGAGCAAACACAGGGTTGTCAGGAATAAAACCCCCTGGGGGAGGAGTGGTTGAGGAACAGGAGGAAAGAATTTCCAAGTCCAGAAAGGCAAGAAAGCTGGCATGTATTATTTTCGTTGCCCGTGATCTATTATTGTCACCCATCATTAGAATAATGGAAAAAAACCGCAGCCTACCTGAGGTAGCAAACCAGTTAAGTAGTGAAAAGAATACATATACAACGTATCTTGGCACTTTCCCCCAAAAGAAGAAAAAGTATTCCTAAAACCCCATCTCCCGTTATATCAAACTGTGGCTTCTACTATCAAATCTCTTCATTGCTCTTAAATGAAATCAAAACAAATGGTGCTGTTAGATTGTGTTACTAGGATGAAATGTTATCTCTGAAGTCCCAGCAGAACGTTCAAGTTGGTCCATTATTAATAACAGCACAGTGCCAGAAGATGAGACAAATCTGTTAAACTTTTAGTCTGCAGTCACATCCCAACCCAGCCTAATAGATCACCTTAATTTTCCTCAAGTATGAAACAGTGAAACTTACTGTCAAATTTTTCCACCCTGGGTCGCTGTTCAAACGGTCAGCGATGTAATAGCGGAGGCATTTAGCAAGATTGTCCATAAACTCTGTTCCCTAAAAAGTGACAGAAGGAAATAAATTAAACCTTCATTCAGACACTGGCAATTGCTGGTTAAAGTGCAAGATTACTTACCGGAGTAATACAGTTGCTGTCAAATCTCTCTTTCACTTCTTCTGGAGGAAGAATGCCACCTAGAGCAATGAAAACATTTAACAGAAATAAATCAATATGGAACATCAAAAACATTTTTGCATGATAAACACCCAGATGGCTCCCCTGATAACAATTAGCACTTACTGAAAGTTAGTTTAAAAAAAAAAAAAAACCAAAACCCAACAACAAAACTAAAACAGCTCTTACCATTATATTATCTGCATCTTAAAATAAGGTATTAGTACATTTACAAACGTTGTTGTTACTTCAGAAAAGCGATTTCACTACCTATTCTGGCAAAAGACTGTGAAAGAAATCTCAAAGAAACTAAGCTTGCTAAATGAGATAAAACATTAGGAAATAATTATTTTCTTACATATTCTCCCCTATGTTTCCACTATCTATTCACTTGGGCTCACAAACAGGGTTACACCAACTTCTCTCATCTCTGAGCTTCATAAAGGGTCTTCGTAGTCTAGAAATGCTACAGGAAGAAATGTTAAGAAAGTCTTTGTCCTACCCTTTTAATCTCTACCTAGGTTACACAAAGCCCTCGCACGGGGCTACAGCATTCATTCCTCCTAGACAGTCACCTGCATTAATTGCTCCAGCCCAGACAGCATGCTTCAGCTACACACCCCCCTCTCACTCCAGTCCTGTCGCTGTCACCCTTCGGAAGCTGCACCGACTTTGTTTCCTCACTCAGTTCAGAGTTTCCACTGTCAACTAACTACCCTTGATGGCAGTTCTTTATTCCCGTGCAGCAATATTTTTATTCAATCCCTGGTTTTAAGCCTCAACTCTCCTTTCATCAAGCCCGACAAATCTGTACTTCCCTCCATGAGAGTTGTGGTTAGTTCCCCACTACTTCATTTATCCCTGCTCAGCTGTTGGTTTTTTTTTTTTTTAAGAGGAATTAAGAGTAGTCAACACAAATCCATTTCAGGCAGGAGACGGAAGCGACATTTTATCTTTGTTCTTAACTTTGGAAAACACAGATCCATCCCTCTGTAGGCTTGCTATCCCCTCCTCCTCCTCGCGATGCACTGACAAATATCCACTAAGCAAGACACCCCTTTTCTAAACTTTCCTGAAGCGTTCAGAACAAGGTGACTCTCACTTGAAAAACCTCAGACATAGCCACAGTTCTACCTTTTGCCAGAATTTCTTGTCTTATTTTTTGCTTCTCTTCAGCAGCTTCCATGCCCTCCTTTGACGCTCTGAATCTTCGTGACCGCTGCTGATTCATTTTTGCACGTGGAGCCTGAAAAAGGTGTCACAATGCTTGGTTCAGGTATTGCCTCTGGCCAGTTGTCTCCTTTCTGGACAAGCCTTCTGGAACTGGCCAGTCTGTGATTATACAGCCATTTAACAAGGCAGCAGTCTACACTGTAACTGAAACGGGAATTTCTGTTGTCTGAAAAGCATTAGTTATTACATACCCCTTCTCCAACAAGAAACTCCTACAGCTGTATTCATAACTTTTGAAAATAAAAAGACTACGGCAGACGGTAGTTACCTACTACTTAGGGCAGGCACACTGGGGTTTTTAAATGGATACATCAGCACTGAGTTGGGATTACTTCTATATACACACACACACGTTAAGAATTCCTGCACTTGAGTTCAGGTTAAAAATCTTTTTACTTAACGATACTCATTTTACCTGTGAGAAACTGAAAAGCCCAGAGAAACAGCCAAATCACAAGAGGCCTACCAGCAATCTGCTAGGCCACTGTGGCATCTCTCAGTGAGACTACGGAATCTGGGTAGAAAAACTCAGTAAAGCAAGTTATTAAGAAAAGGTGGTAACTTTCATTAGGCCAACTGATGTGCCGAGGGAGATGAGGATCAGGGATGGAGAAAGACGAGCCTTCAGCTTCAAACATGCCCTAAGGCTAGCCTGTGAAATATTCCACAGCACAGTTCAGTCACTGCCCATTCTAAGTGCACCTGCTTAAATGGTGCACTGGTTTTTCCCAGCCTGCAGCATAAATTATTCCTAAAGCCGCAGAGCAGAGGAACACGAGTAGTTTCAGAACATTACTGCCTTATGGAAATTTCCTGCTTTTCAGAAGCAAAGTTCAGACTGCACTAGACTACATTAGCCAGCTCACATAACCCCAGTGGCAACAAAACCTATGACTGCTTTTAATTACCCTCACCAAAATTAAATTAACAGTCTATTTTACCTGTAGTTTTTCATTTTAGAAGCCATTTCCCAACGGATCTTACGAGAGCAGACGGCATCTACCCTAATTTTACAAACAGCCATTACCAAGAACTAAATATACCAATACTTACTACTCCATCTATAGCCATGTAAAGGAGTCGCCTTGGTCTTACAATGTTGAAGATCCTGTCAATATACTCAAAAATCGCAACCATCATTTCATCTTCATTTTTGGGCGCTGGCCTAAAGCACAGAGCATTCAATTTAACATCCAAAACGCTATCATTGAATCCTACTTGTAAAGAGAGAAAAAAAAATTGCCTTACTTGTCTTCTGGATGCGTACAAGGGTGAATTATACCGTTCATATCCAAATAGAGGTTATCAAACTCCACCTCGTTAGGGTTAGGTTTGCTCGTGTCAATTGGAGCCTTGATGCCATTGCACTCTTTAGCCTGGAACGCAGCCGAAACAAGCATTTCAGTACTTGATTAGAGAAGCATCCCGAATAACCAGAGGTATTAATGTACAGACTCATAGAAGTTTGGGTTTTTTCAAGGGCAGTAGAAAAAAAGATAGCAACAAGCTACCCACATAATTACCTGAAAATGTAATACCTTACACTATTAAAATAATGCTTTTTTAAAAAAAATGTTTATGAACTAGCACAACTAGAAGATATTATGACGAGTTACAGCAGAGTTGGTTCATTTCTGTTGATCAGCATCTATTATAAACAAGAAGTTTCCATACCTCATATTATTCAAGAAAGCAATTCCTTCTACTGCCAGAACCATACTGACTCTCTCAAAATTCAGCAAAGGGACTTCATCAAAGTCTTGCTACTTTAAGGTCTTAGTTGCCCAGATCGACACATCCAAACAAACTTGCGCCTCTGCCTTTTCTCGCGGCCATCCGATGCTGAAGTCGCACACACGGCTGGGGAGGCAGGGCAGTACGTGCGATTCATTCACCTATGGCTGATGACACATTGGAGCCCTGCTGATGACATGACCAGCTTCCCAAAGCGTACCAGCACATCCCCGTGAGCAGAGGACAACGAGATTTAACTAGAAAGAGGCCTTTTCCCAAATTCCTCTGCACAAAGAAAAGAGATCCTTTTGGATCCCACCAGCCAAATCTCCATTTCGGGTACAAACACATTACTTTTCTTGCTGACCATCTCAGTGCTCAAACCCCTGGACTCTTCAGCTCCTGCCTCGGAGTTTGTCTGTGTCATATTCAAATGGTAAATAAAATCCAGTCCTTACCTTCCACTTCTGCGAATAAGTAACCTTTTGACTCTAACGCTTCCTCTTTATCAGGGCTTTTCCTACCGCCAGGCTGCTGCCCAACGAACGTGAAACCCAGGCCACAGTGCGGATGGCAAACTCGATGCTGAACTATAACCAACCCTAACCACCTACAGCCACCCGTGTCCCTGTACGCCTTCGACACTCCCGACCACTTACACAAGCTACACAAGGTAAACCCAGAGGTACAAAGAAAACAAATCTCAGCTGAACTGGAAGTAATAAACAATCCCACCTTATTTTGTGTATGCTGTCACGCCAACGACAATAACTGCCGAGGTGAAGAGAACAGCCTTCTCCACTCAGCCCCAGAGCAGAGATCAGAGCTGGCACTACAATACCTACGTAAAAACAAATCAATCAATCTCATTGCCCTCTCTCAAGCTGTCAAAGCAAGCAGTTTTGAAACACTGGTGAGTGTTTCAAAGAGCGGCTCCTCTACAAAGCAGATTAGCAACCATGTTCAATTTTGTTTCCTCACCATACGGTCTTTTCTTTTTTTTTTTTAAACATATAAACCACTGAATTAAACACCAACAGCATCAGTGATGGAAGAGACAAGAGCCGATCGAGAAAAAGTCAATGTATTTTCAGAGAAATTATGACTGTAAAGGGTTTTAACATTTTTAGCATCTCACAAAATTGGAAGGAAGAGCACTCTTGAGTAACTTGGCACAAAGCAAAGAAAAGTGAATGTCGTGTTACTACGTAAAGGCTATGATGACAGGATTGCACAAGATGGGAGGGAAAAATGGGATGCTGCTGGTCCCCTGAGTCACGTGAAACTTCTCAGCAGCTGCTGAACAAGCACCAAGCGCTTCCTCTGAACTCCTGTTTGCAGACGGGCCGCTTGCTACTCTTCTGAGGAGCTTCCCACATCTCATACAGAGCTCAGTCAGATTTAAACGGGAAAACTTAAAGAGATTGTACCATCAACTTCCACACAATTTTCCTGCTTAGAGTAACAGCGGAACTAGCTGAGCTTACGCCAGTCTTAAAAGGCAAAAATTAAAAACCTCTAGAGCAACGTACGTCTTTATTCGGTATTTACATTTTTCACAGTTATAGGTCTACAGAATTCTTCCAGGGCATTTGTGTGAAGTCATTTTTAAATAACTGAACACTAAGTCTCTCTATTTCACTTCTTTAAAACAGCTGAAATTTCTGCTAATCCACCTCTTTCTTATATTAACCATCCAAACTAGTCAAATCCGAACAGATGGAACCTCGACCACTGTTTGCTTCCTTTACCAAACTTTTCTGGAACGCACGCACAAAATCACATGGTTTTAGCAGAAACTAATAGTTGGGTGCAAACACTATTAGAACTGCAAGCTACAGCACAAAGTCACTCGGGCCAACCGAGACCTACGACTTTAAAAGACAGGAATTCGTTCTGGTTTACATCAGATAATGGGACGAGAAGCGTGGCTTGTGTTCTACTTGATCTTTCATCAAACCTCTTGCCAGAGCTAACTGACTCAGGAGGTATCAAAGGCTTACAGCTATGTGATATGGAAAATAAAACTGCCCCCGCCACAGATCCTATTTTCCTTCTTGAAGGTAAAGCAAAATAAGCACGATCTCTTTCAAATGGCTTCGAAAGCCATTCAGTTTTCATCTGCATACTGCTATGTCAGCAACTTTACCATCACATCCTCATAAACCTATGAGATTTTTAATGTAACAGCCTTGTAAAAGGTTTAAGTATCTGGGAGTGATATCTCTTGTGATAGAACTAAACTGTTCACTTTTAATCTGCAGCCTCTTTTGAAACCATTGAAAATAGATCTTCAAATACGATACTTTAGTTGCAGCTTTATTAATTCGTACGAATTTGATTAAGAATATTCTCTCCTGGATTTTTTATTATCTTCAAGATCTTCCTCTTACTCTTCCCGCTCAGCTTAAGAAGAAGATTAATCAGATTTAAGAAAAAGAAATAATCTAGCAAGGTAAGAGAACAAGGATCAACTTTTTAATATTTCAAAGAGACAAGCTACCGGGAGATACAAAATTTCTGATTAGAGAGATTTATAAGCAATCCTAAAATACACAGAGAGCTGATTACATTGCGAGAGAAGTTTAAATTCATCTCCAGTAAGGCAAGCTACAGCTGCTCACTACTGTCCTAGTCCACTCTCAAATTTACAACCAGATTTGAATACAAAAAAACTGTACTGAATACGATGTGCTGTCCTTACTGTAATTGTAACACGCTCTTACGCTGAACAAAGAAACGTGGATGAGGACATCAGCATCCGATACTTCGGTTGTTTTATATGTCGGTTTTCCTTTTCTTTCAGTAAAGAGCATTTGCCATTACAAGCTCAATTATTAAAAAACCAAAAGGACATACAATCACAAAATCAGTAAACCCAAGGCTATATAAGCCTTTATTTTACCTAAACACTGAGGCAGTTTTGATTAAATAAAGGTTAATGTAAATGTTTACAAATGCGATGCAAAAGAGAAGTCTTTGGCTCTTAGAGAAAACTGCACTGAATTGTTCAGACTGTAAATAAATTTGCTGTTTAAGTTGTGACTGCTTTTAAATAGACAGGTCTTAAAGCATTATCCAGAAATGGCTGGACAAGCTTGTAAGACACAACCACAAAACACTCACTTGAGGTAAAGACAAAACTGTAATAGAACCTGCTTTATGTTGTGAAAACTCTGCTTGCGCCCTTTTCCTCAGACAAACGCTGCTTCGAAACATCACAGAACTGAACTTCATGCTAAGGCACATGGAGGCCAGGGAGATAATTCGAGATAGCCAGCATGGCTTCACCAAGGGCAAGTCCTGCCTGACGAACCTAGTGGCTTTCTATGATGGTGTGACAGCATCAGTGGACAAGGGAAAACCAATAGATGTCATCTATCTGGACTTCTGCAAAGCCTTTGACACAGTCCCCCACAACATCCTTCTCTCTGAATTGGAGGGCTATGGATTTGACGGGTGGACTGTTCGGTGGATAAGGAACTGGCTGGATGGCCGCATCCAGAGGGTAGTGGTCAATGGCTCGATGTCCAGATGGAGACCGGTGACGAGTGGTGTCCCTCAGGGGTCCGTACTGGGACCCGTGCTGTTTAATATATTCATCAATGACTTAGACAGCGAGATCGAGTGCACCCTCAGCAAGTTTGCGGATGACACCAAACTGAGTGGTGCGGTTGACACACCAGAAGGACGGGATGTCATCCAGAGAGACCTGGACAGGCTGGAGAGGTGGGCCTGTGTGAACCTCATGAGGTTCAACAAGGCCAAGTGCAAGGTCATGCACCTGGGTCGGGGTAACCCCCAGTATCAATACAGGCTGGGGGAAGAAAGGATCGAGAGCAGCCCTGCCGAGAGGGACTTGGGCGTGCTGGTGGATGAAAAGCTGGACATGAGCCGGCAATGTGTACTGGCAGCCCAGAAGGCCAACCGTACCCTGGGCTGCATCAGGAGAAGCGTGGCCAGCAGGTCGAGGGAGGTGATTCTGCCCCTCTACTCTGCTCTGGGGAGACCTCCCCTGGAGTATTGTGTCCAACTCTGGAGCCCTCAGCACAAGAAGGACATGGAACTGTTGGAGCGGGTCCAGAGGAGGGCTACTAAAATGATCCGAGGGCTGGAGCACCTCTCTTATGAGGACAGGCTGAGGGAGTTGGGCTTGTTCAGCCTGGAGAAGAGAAGGCTGCGGGGAGACCTGATTACGGCCTTTCAGTATCTAAAGGGGGCCTATAGGAAAGATGGGGAAAATGTTTTTAGTAGGGCCAGCTGTGAGAGGACAAGGGGTAATGGTTTTAAACTAAACCAGGGTAGGTTTAGACTGGATATAAGGAGGAAATTCTTTACAATGAGGGTGGTAAAACACTGGAACGAGTTGCCCAGAGAGGGGGTGGAGGCCCCATCCCTGGGAACATTCAAGGCCAGGTTGGATGGGGCTCTGAGCAACCTGATCTAGTTAGTGGTGTCCCTGCTCCCTGCAGGGGGGTTGGACTAGATGACCTCTAGGGGTCCCTTCCAACCCAAAACATTCTATGATTCTATGATTCTCCTCGCGGGCTCTTTGCTGTTACTGAGTGCCCAGGCCATCCTGCCAGCACGGTCCCGGCTGACAGGTAAGCGACGGAGCTGCTGCCTCCGCAGTCTAACCTCGCTGCCGGGACGGCTGTTCGTTCACGCCAGGCAGCTTTGGGTGCAGGGAAGGAAAGGGGGATTCGGCAAACGAAAGGCTTGGACACTATGGTTAGCTGTGATACTGACTATAAGCGAAAGACCAAACTGTTCATCTTTGCAAGTTCCCTGCTTTGGTGAAAAGGGGATAAAGCAAATCAAGCGGTGTGAGCTGGTGAGAACAGGTAGGATATGTGCATGCACCCTCAGGCATTAGCTGCCTGAAGATGCACAGCCCCTGCTGGGGGAAGGCAACGCCACGGCACCAGCCACACGCTCAATAGGTGTAGCTGGTAGAGACACATCCTTCTCCAGTTCCCCCCAATACCCTCGCCACCCACTTTTCCTTGGCAGAGGCAGTCATGGGATGGTGTCCCTGAATGCCCTCTAAACTGAGGGTTACCCAGATCTTCAGAATAGATCACATCAGAGACACAAAACCAGAGAGTTTGGTAAAGCGACCAGGACGCTAGCTGCCAACAGCTTATTCCACGAGTGGCTGAAGACGCTGAACTCGTAAACCCACAAACCGCCTTTCTCTGTAATAGTTCCCCCAGGCAGACAAATCCTCAAATCTTATCTAAGCACTGGAGTAAAAAATTCACTTCTTGCAGCTACAGGTAAAATAAACTTCACACATCGTGCTGAGAGAGGCTAAGTGAAACCACAACTGTAATAAACACAAAAAAAGAGTAACTCACAGTTTTAACTGTGTGACATTAGATTAAGCCGTTAGATCTCATGACTTGAATCTGAAACGCAAAGACAGCCTGACTGTAACAAGAACTGAATACTAAACCTGATTTGCCTGCCATCTGCAAACACTGAACTCTTGCTGGAGGCAGGCAGGTAATACACGCAGTCAGAACAACTCTGGTGTCAATGCATAAATCTATCACTTCACTCTCTTTTCCCTCATCTTCTCTGCCTTGTGCACAAATTTCTACCTCCTTCGCAATACAGCAAGGCACATCTCTCCCAGGGAAGGATAGGAGGTAGCAAAAAGGCAGAACCCACAGCACACGCTCAGCAGCAGGGACATGAACTTTCAAAAGCAGTATTAGGAGGAAGAGCAGAACGCAGCTAGTACAAGCTGACAAAAGAGGATACAAATTATTTGGAAAAACAGTTTGGGGTGCGTGCACTCAAAGAGTTCATCTTCTCAGAAAAACTTTGGCTAAGTTAGCCCCAAAGAGAGTAACTCGCTGCGTTCACCGCCCTGTAAAGCTACCACACCACGGCTACTCAAACCCAATGCAAGCCCGTGCAGCGGCTGAAGGGAGACAGCCCCATCCTCCCTGCCACCTTCCACCTCCTACCGTGTCCCTCGGGATGGCACGAGCATTCATGTGGCTGCAGTGACGTGAACAAAGGAACCAGCCCATCTGAGCACCCACCTGGCAGTAATGTACAGATGAGCAGTATGTCAGCCGCCTCGCATCCCAGGAGCGGATACAGACCCCAGGGAGGTGGAGGCAGAGGATGCGGGTAAGCCATCAGCTGAAGGCAGTGACCACCCAGCTTAAAGCAGTCAAACAAACCATAACTACCAGGAGTTGCGAGGTAGTGAGACCACCTGTGGAGCCCAGCAGCTAGGCTGGGACTAAGTCTTCACCAAAAGGCATCTTCTGTTGCTATGAAAAGCCGGATTTTAGAGGAGGTCTTTGGAAAAGTCAGCTCCCTGTTTGGGTAGGAGATATTTCTCCTATGCTAGAAAATACCAGCAATGAGGGAAAAAAAAAAACCAAACCACAGCTGAAGCTGCTCAAGGCTAAAGAGTACAACTACGGACTTGTTCTAAGTCTTGGATGTGAGCATAACATCCTGTGTTCTGGACACACCAAAAAACCCCCCAAAACATCAAAGTAAAGTACGAAGCTGCGGAAAGACTAAAATGTGAAAGACAGACCGACAAAAATAATTAACGAGACCTGAAAATAACACAACTGAGAAGTATCCAAACATCCAAGGCCAGGTTGGATGGGGCTCTGAGCAACCTGATCTAGTTAGTGGTGTCCCTGCTCACTGCAGGGGGGTTGGACTGGATGACCTCTAGGGGTCCCTTCCAACCCAAAACATTCTATGATTCTATGCCGAGAACGAGTCCCCGAGGAAGCGCATGACCATACGCACACCGAGATATCATTTTAATCTTGGGTAAAACCGTGCGGCTAAGGGCAGCCCAGATCCTTCTCAAACCTCTCGCTCCTGCCCTCACGCCTGCGCTGGCACCGGCTTCCCCGAGCCCGCCTCACGGCCCCGATCCGCTTGCAGGGTGGTCTCCCGGGGACAGAGGAGCCTCCCGACCCACGAGTGCTTTTAACCATTTACACCTGCGTTTCCCTACTCTTTTCAAGGCAGGCAGCTTCACTGCTCCCTCCCCCCCCCCCCCCCCCCCAACAACAACAACAACTCCTAAAGCCTCCTTCGCTTGTAGCTTACAAGAAGGCGGCTGGGAGGCCGGGACGATGAAGGGGATGCACCGAGACAAAGCGAGGAACGGCGGGCAGCGTCCCCGCGGCTCCCCCCTCCCCGCCAGCCGCTCCCGCAACACCGGAGCCCGGAGCAGCGCAACGGCAGGGCCCGCCCCGCCGGGAAGGGCCCGCGTTTCCATGAGCCGGCTGACGGCGAGAAAAACACCCGCACCCCCCCCCCCCCCCCCCGCCAGCCCCCCCCGCCAGCCCCCCGCGCCTCCCCTGCTGCCGAACCGCTCACCCGCGCCAGCGAAACCCAAGCGGCCGCGTTAACTTCTCCTCGGCACCGGCCGCTTTCGCCGAAATTAAGAGCACCGGGTCCGAAAAAAAAAAACCCAAACCAAACAAACCAAAACACACCACCCCCCCCCCCCCCCAAATCGGAAGCCCTAGCAAAACAGCCCCCAAACCCCTTGAAAAAGCACCCGGAGCGCCCGGGAGGGGGGGGGGGGGGGGGGGGGGGGGGCTGGAGGCGGCACAGCACGGGCAGCGCTCGGTACCGGCGGGTAACGCGTCCCCAACCGCCCCGGCCCCCCCCTCGCATTCCCCCCTCGAGTTTCCCCCGGCCCACAGCGTTGCTCCGGCCCCGCGGAGGCACGGGGCGGCCGTCGGAGGGCCCGCACCGCCCAGCCCCGTCCCGGGACGGGAGGCCCGCGGGGGCGGCCCGCCTCACCCTCTCCTCCACGCAGTTGACGATGATGGAGGGGTACTTGCGGCTGAGCCAGCGGAAGAAGGCCGGGACTCCCATGGCGGGCCGGGGGCGCGGGGGCGAGCGGCGGCGCCGGGGCAGGCGGCGAGCAGCGCTTCCGGGGGCAGAGGGCGGCGCGGGGCATCATGGGGGAGCGCGCGCGCCCGCGGCGGCGGGCGGTCACGTGAGGCGCAGGCGGCGGGGCCGCCATCTTAGAGGCGGGCACGGCAGAGTGAGCAGGCGCCGGGCGCCATGGCGGCCTGAGGGGAGGGGGGGCGGCCTGAGGAGGCGGGGGCCTCGGGGGGGGGGGCCGAGGGGAGGGGGGGACCTGAGGGGGCGGGGGCCTCGGGGGGGGGGCCGAGGGGAGGGGAGGGGGGGCGGCCTGAGGGATGGGGGGGGCCTGAGGGGAGGGGGCGGCCTGAGGGGAGGGGAGGGGGGAGCCTGAGGGGAGGGGAGGGGGGGCGGCCTGGGGGGGGGGCGGCCGGCGGGGAGGGGGGGGGGGCTGAGGGGGCGGGGGCGGGGGGGGGCGGCCGAGGGGAGGGCGGGGAGGCCGGCGCCGGGGGCTCCTCAGGTGCGAAGGCGGCGCGTCCGAAGGCAGAGGGAGAGGCCTGAGCGCGGGCCGGCTCCCTCTGGGACGAGGCGCCGTGTCAGAACTTGCCTTTGGCGAACAGAAAATCTTGTTTTAACAGAAGAAAACCCAAACTCGCCAGCGCGGGGTGGCCTCCCGCTTCCGTGGGACGGTTGAGGCGGAAGGCGGGTGGGACGGGCGGCTCCGGGTGCGGCCGCTCACTCGAGCTCCTGTGGGGCAGGTTTGGCTTCCGCAGCGAGGGAACGGGCTGTGGGCGAGGGGCCCCGGGGAGGCCCTGTCCCCTCAGGAAGGAGCAGTGGGAACGGGCTGTGGGTGAGGGGCCCTGTCCCCTCGGGAAGGAGCAGCGGGAACGGGCTGTGGGCAAGGGGCCCCAGGGGAGGCCCTGTCCCCTCGGGAAGGAGCGGTTGGCCCAGGCTAAAGGGAGCATTGGGGTGCTGGCAGGAGGGCAGCGGGAACCGGGGAAATGGTGCCAGGAGCAGCGAGCGTCAAATGGCGTGGTGCCGTTCGTGGGAGTCGTGAGAGGTCGCATAAGGAAGCCCGTCCCGTCGCTTCGCCCGCCGCATAAGCAAATAGTATTAAGTTGGGTGTTGGACAATGTTAAAATGGAATTAAACCTCCGCGTATTAAAGGGCATTAACAGGAGGAAGATCCTGTGCTCTGCCGTGTCCTGTCACTATGCGCCAACTTCATTAGGAGGGCAGCGGCGGGGGCGAGGATGTGAAAAGCAGCCTGGGAATCATTAACAAAAATAACAAAATCTCAGCAGTGCTTGTTGAGTCAACGCCGCTGATTTGGGGAGGGGAGAGGAGCCTTGCTGCCATGCTAATTTGCTGTAGAACACATTAACCCGATGTTGTATTTCTCGTTATTCTTAGCCTCACTTAGCTGCCGTTAAGCCCTTTTCTGTTGTCACTCCTCTTAATAAAATCTGTGACTGGAATGAATTTCCCCAGCACCTCTGTACCGGCACCACATCTGCGGTATCAGCTAGAGATTGTCCTTTATCTGTTCCTTGCAAAACGCACCCTGATTGAAGTTTCCTATTGTAGTGCTGCTCCTCCTGGAATTCAGCGCCCAGTGAGGCAGCGTAGTATGAGCATTTTGTTTGTATTGATGGGCAATCAGTTGTTTTTCTGATAATGCTACGGGAAACAGACAGCAGCGGCACTGGCGAATGCAAATGAAACGCGATCAGCTTATCTTATAATTACTCGCGTAAACAAGTGCTGAAAAAATTAACGCCGCAACAAACATTTCCTTGAAAAGTCAGTCTACGTTTTGCTGAAAAACCCCTCCCCCAAAACCAGACCCAAAACCAAACGCTTACAAATATCCTAGAGCAAAACTCCTGCCCTAGAAACTTTTGACCTGGCGCCCCTGGAGCTAGCTCAGCTTTGTAAGGCGGAGACGGGCAAGGCAGGGGCAGTGGAGCCCACGCAGGCCCCGTGTCGGCACGCTCCCGGCGGGCTCTCATCAGCCCCCACGCGCTAGCTCGGCTTTGCGGGCGGACGCCCGGGGGGCACGAGCCAAAGTTGCGCCTGACGACTGTGCGCGTGTGACACGCGGGGGGAAAAAAGGAACGCAGCACCAAGTGGTTGCAGACACACGGCAGGAACACGGGGAGACTGCGCGTCCCGCTGGTTGCCACAGATGAGTGGCGTGCTGATTTAAATCTGTTAAGGCTGTATTGATTACAGTGCCCCTGTCCATCACCATCATCCGTCATCGCCTTGCGGCTGCCAGGGTGACAGCTGTGAAGGAGCAGAATAAACTTGACTGGCAGAATGTTTTGCATCTAATGAGTCTGTGCACAATAAGAGTATAAAAAATAACGCTCTGGAGGAACTCGGCTATCGCTTCGACACCCAAAGAGCGAGATTGCCTTCGCAGAAGCTCCCGAAGCCATCTGTCATCTGTCACGAGCTGCACGGCTGCGGCTGAGCTGGGCTGAGGGAATGGGAAGCCCCGCGGGCTGCTGATGGGCGCCCGTGTCGTGCAAGGAGATATCAAGCAGGCTGACATCAAGAACCCGGAATCACTCAGCAAGGGCTTAAAACTACAAAGGCACCGCGGATTTGATGCAGTGTTACTTAGCGGCGCGGGCGGCTCGAGAGACTTCTTCCAGATGCACCTTGGTCCAACATTCACCGAAACACCAGGCAGCGAGAGCCTGTCTGCGGTGTGCTGCGCCGGTGGGCCTGCATTCAGCAGCTGGCTAGGACCATCAGGAACAACTGGCCACAGCTTCGGGATGGCCAGAAAAAAAGCAGCGAGGCGCCATGGCCCAGGCACCAGCCCTTAGGTGGTGGGTTCAGGTGCTGGTGCCTGGTAGGGGGTCTCCTGGGTGGCATTGAGCCCGCAGTGCCCAAAGGCAAATAAGCCTCCAGCATGCTGCCGGGAGACAGAGAGGGGAGCCCCAACACCCACCTGGTGGTCCACCCAGAGCAGCGGCACGACAGGGGGCAAGCCCGTCTGGTCATATTGCCATCACGAGCAGAGTTTGCTCTCAGGTGTCGTGATTTGCAGGACAGGCCTGTGACTTCCCCCTGCCCCGAGGCTTCAATACCCAAGCACCGACCGAAGTTGGCCGTAGCAATGCAGAGCAGGGAGCCATGCCGCCCTCTCCGGCAGCCTGGCACATGGGAATCACTGCTTTGGGAAGCAGGAGAGCTCCTGCGGTCCCCATGGGCTGCCTCTCCTCTCCTCCTCCCGTCCCTTGACCAAATTTGCCTGTTGTACAGCACAGGGGCTTCCCTGCAGGGCAGCAGTCACACAGGACATGGGGAGCGGCGTGGTAGGCTCTGGGGAGGGCAGAGGCATCTTTGCTGCTTTCCTGGCCGCGGCCACATCAGCTAGCCAGCCTCGGGAGGGAGCGGAGGAGCCTTAATCAACATAGCCTATGGGGGAATGGGCACGGACACCCCGGCGCAGCGGGGAGGGCACTAAAGCCTTCAGTAGGGTCCAGCTTTAGTCCTTTAGTTAGGTCCAGCTGTCTCACATGACATCAGCCCTGGTCCTGCACTCGCCCAGCCCCGTCCTTGGCCCAGCTGGTTTCCCAGCTGTTGGAACATTCAACGCTGCGCCACTGCCAACATCGAGGCTGAATCCCACGGGATTAAGCGAGGCAGCAGCCACCTGTACTAAGGGGCTCTTCTCGCTTCTGAGCCTTTATTTCACATTCTCGAGCTTGGCTCAGGCTACACGCTCTTCTTATTAAACCGAGTATTGTTGCCATTTTAAAATTAGTTTTGATGGCCTAGGCCCAAAGGTCAGTGCCTGTATTCAAAGATGCAGCACCGCTCTGCAGCGGAGCTTAATTGCGGTGCTGGTTTTTGCTTTTGAGCTTATTGTAATTATGAACAGTTTGTGGGTTTCTTTTTTTAATATGTCCCCTGGTTTCTCCCTTCGAAAGAAAATCCCATGTTTAATGAACTTAATTTTAGATAAAAGGAATTAAAAGAAGAAAATTAAAAATGCATGAAGCTCCTAGAGTCATCCAATTACTGTGATGTCCATACGGCAATGCCAGCATGGATTTTACAAAGCAAGTGAAAGCAGAGAATCGCTGGGGCTCGCCACATGTAAATGCTGCTCTGTTCCAAACGTGCTGAATTCAAAATGTACATTTTATGCATTTCTTCTTCTTGATCTGTTGCAGAAGAAGATAAAGATCAAACATGCCAGCCTGACCCGCGTAGCATATGTATGCATACCCAGAATGCTTGCCTGCTTTTTTTCAAAACCACATCTAGCTCTGCAGCCAAAAATCTTGGAATACGTACGTGCATCAGCAGAGGAGGGCCGTTGCATTGGCAGCGCAACAAAAGCAGCGGCCAGGCCAGCCGGAGGAAGCGTTGCTCCCGAGCGGTTCCAGCAGGGCAGGGGCAAGGCCCATCCAGCCATGAACACCATCAGCTCCGGCTGGCGACTCCTCACCTGGGACAGCCACTGACTGCTCGCCCGTGGCAGCCCCTCCATCTTCCCAGGCAGAGGGGTTACCCCCCCCCAGCCACAGCCCGCACCTTCCTGCTGGCACCGGGCAGGGGACACTCACTGTGAGCAAGGGGACCGAGGGCAAGCACCTCCCAGCCCCACTAACACCACAACGGAGGGACCCAGCTCCCTCCCCAGGGAGGCTGTGTTAGCGACAGCACCCACCCTCCGAGGTGACCCCGCGCTCAGAGATGAGCACAGCGCAAGCGTCTTGGAGCAAGGTGACGCCTCGGGACGCATCTTCCTTTATTCCCCAAACCCAAATCTATCAACAAAAAGGCTCAGTCCCACGGGGCAGGATTGTGTCAGATCAGGGGAACACTCAGCAGTTCAGAGAAAGCGCACGTACAAGGGGGCCATGTATAGCACCAAGTTACATTTATTTTGTATTTGAATGTGACTATCAAGCGACAAGCTGCACTTCAGACAGCGGCACTCTCAATATGTACAAGATGATATTGTTCATTTCTTCCCAAAAGCGAGCGGGGGAATCTTAATCATAGAAGTCATCAAATTCATCTGCTTCTGTGCTGTGAGTTGGGGGGCGCAAAGCAGCCTCGATCTCGGAGCTGCTGTCGTCAGATTCGCCCCAGAAAGCTGAAGGTGAGGAGAAAGAAAAAAAAAAAAAAGAAAGATAAATCTTTTCCATGTTTATATCAATTTATGCCGCAGGCATGATCACAGCTCCCTGGAGGCAGACAGGCGCCACAGCTTACGGAGAAGGTCAGTGTTCAGAAGGCTGCAAGGCCGAGGTGCGCGCTTCTGCCGCGGCGCGCTGCCGGCCCGCCGGGGTCTGCGACAGCGGAGCTGCTGTGGCCGAACAGCGGGCTCATTCAGACGTCCCACTTCATTGTTCCTCAAGGTAGCTTGAGAGAACGTTTCCACTCCAAGCAATTTACTTGACCAGCTGCTGCCTGAATTACAGCTTTGTCTATTATGTTCCACTTTCTCCCTCTACTTGACCCCACGGTGAAGTCACGATCGGAGCATGACATCACAGAGTTGGCATAAAAATGGCAATGATGTCACAAATTAAAAACCACCGCTTTGTGACAAGATCACATGCGAGCAAGACTGACTTCAGAGAACTGCATGGCTTTAACAAACAGCTCTGGGAATTAGCAAACACTTTCACTGAGACAAACAGAACGGCATTGAAATTCGGCGTGCCTGGGAGGTTCCTCGATACCTGAATTCATGTGACCACGGAGAAATGGAGAGCAGGACACGTGGGGAAGTGCACGCCAAGCCCACAGTCGCGCAGGGAGCTGCGCTGCCCGTCTGCTCAGACCACTGCCAGGGGGCTGCAGGTTGCCCAAAGCCAGCACCACTGCCACGACACCCCAAAGGAGTTGCAAGACTCAGAGACAGGGAGAGGAAGGCTGTCACAGCTCACGCAGAAATTTCAGCTCGTGTTCGACTGAGGCGCTCTGAACGGTGCTTTTGATGGCCCAAGCTATATAAATACCTTATCTACAAATGCAGCAGCTGCGCCTTTCATCCTACATCCCCGGCCCCCTGGACTGCAGGCCTGCCCTCTGCCCGGCCGGGAACGGCAGAGCCGCGCCGGCTGAACACGTGGGAGGAGAACGGAGATGCTGAAAGGCTCCAAAAACCAGAGGTCCCCAGCAGAGAAGGAAAGGGGCTGGGGACGCAAGAGAGGCCTTTCGGATGGCACCAAAGCAGCCATCATTTATGGCATCCCTAGGTCAGCTCAGGGGCAAAGAGCTCCCTGCTCCCAGCGCCAACTTCACCTGTGGGAGGCTGTGTTAGAGGCGACTGCAGATGCCAGCGGTTGTTACGGTGGTCAAAGGAGCAGAATGAAACACGGGGAGAATAAAAACGTGCAGGGCCTAAACACCAATGTATAAGAAAGCCTGCTCGTTCGTGGAAAAAAAAACCTGCTCCAGATGCACACGCACGCAGCTTTGTGCGCCTCCCTACTGTAAGCAAGCGCGCAGACATGCGGCTGCCCACCCACGCTGCGACCCACAGTTCAGAGGGAAGGTCAGGGAAGCAGCAGGGTTTTCCTTCTCCAGGTGTTCTCCTACCTGTGATTAGCTGCTGTGTGATTTAAACCCTGAAGCAACGACTTCCAAATCCGCTGCTCCTTCCAAATCACATGCAATGATCCCTGCTCCTTCCTCACCGTGTGCGCTATGGAACACGTCCTCTCTGGGCCAGAATCTGTCATCGCCAGCTATTTTCTGGCTCCTGTGTTGAGAGGGGGAAATGCCAGGCTTTCCCGTCTCCCTGTGCTCATATTTTGTACAGTTCCACGGCATCGTCCTCAGGTTTGCTACGATATAGACTACGCTCAGAAAGGCATTGATTTTAAATAGCATAAACATTTGTTCCTTACCTTTGGACTTTATAGCAGTTACCATTCCCTTCCTGGTTTCAGCCCTGTAGAAGAGAAAGATTTCAACCCATCAGCACAAAGTCACACAATTAGAAGAATGCAAGTTAACTTTTTCTAAAAAAAACCTGTGAGATAGTTTAAAAAAATCAGTAACTTCTGTAACCACTTTTCTTTTTTAACAACTATCTTATCCTGGGTTTCTTCACCTTTATGTCTTCTAAAAGGTGGATAAATTAACACGCAGCAGGGACAGCAGTCCCGATGTTCAGGCAGCATGAACTGGAGTCAGTCCCCAGTAACGGCACGGGTTTACACCAGCAGTGAATTAAGGGCACAAAGGATCAGAGCTCCATCTCCCTTTTGCAGCCTTTCAGATCATGCAAAGAAAGTAAAGGAAAAATCCAAACAAAAATAAAAGCACCCCCCACTGGTGCTGACTGAACTTCCCTAACTCCCCTTCCCGCCAGCGTCCTCCTCCGGCCCCGCCACCGGGTTCCCATAGCATCATCCCGGGCCCTGTGCAAATGTGCAATCTCCCAGCTGCCTTTGATCTACCTTGATGTATGTGCAGTTGCGACTCTGTTCTGTTAAATGACAGCTCTTGTGTCTAGAGCATCACAGGCCCTTTTGAATCTCTCAAACAAGCTGGAATCATTTTGATCTTTTGTGTGTAGCGTGCGTATTGTGTTGGCGCTGTGAAATAATCACACGGGGGCAATGATGGAGGAGAATTAACTGTTATATTAACAATCCTGCAATAAGCTCTAAAAGTAAAGCTTCAGCTGATTTTAATAAGGAGGATCAAATAGGAGATGTTTGTGACATTACTGTGCGAACTAGGAAAGCGCAAGCGCGTGTCAAGCTGCAATTTGAAGGTGTTGTCGCAGTCCAAACAGGCCTCAATTGCCTGTCAAAACTCTCACACCATTTGCTGCGCTTCATTTGGAGGCATGGTGGCTAATGCACAACCGCTACAGCGGGGAGTTAAAAGCCGTCTAACCGCTCTTGTGGAGGCATTTGCAAAGGGGACCCAAAACGCAGAGACGATTCACTGCTGGTCTTGCACCGCTGCCTTCAGTAAGAATGTGCAATCGCAGCTGGAAAGCCAAGCTTAAAGCAGGGGGGAGTCCCATCACATTACAGCCACCTACGTTACGGAGACTTTTCCTCCGAGACAGGAGGAAGCCCACGCTGTTTAAACCATATTCTTGTCCTACGAGCCGTGAATGCTGTCAGCAGACAGCCTCCCTCTCTGCAGACACACACAGGTTCCCCCCCACCCCAAAGTGGAACATCAAACGTAGCCGAAGTTCAAGCAAAATACCAAGCCTAGGAACAAGTAACGATACTAGTAGGGCATTAACAGAGACATAAATACTTAAGTAAAAACCTTTAAAACGCTAGCCCTTCAAGCGTTTATCTGACCTTCTGTTCGCGCGCCATCCAACCGCCCCCCCGTTTCACTCAAACCCCACACCGCGTTGCACTTCATCTTCTCGTTCAAATACATTTACTCGACAGTGTTTCGGGCAAGTATTTTAAGTCGGAGCCTCCGGGCCGAGTCCTGCAGGACGCTGAACGCCCTTAACTCTTGCACGCTCTGGTGAGATTTCACGACCCTCGGCATCTCCCAGGATGTGCTCCCTGTATCCCAGGCTTAGCCCATAAAAATGTGCTCAAGAGGCTGCGGCTCTGGCGGCTGCATTGCTTATTCCCCCGGGCGCAGCGCAAGAAACCACTTGTTGCTGAGCTACCGAATTGAGGCGACTTCTGCGGCAGCCTGCACAAGAACCATTTTATCCTCAAGTAGTTGAGTCAAGCAAGATCAGGCAGCTACCGCTTCCACTGCCAGCCACTCCGGCTCCCCTTGTCGAGGTGGGAATACGGGGCTTCATCACTCAGCCATGCTGGGAGGTCCCTAGGAGGGATTTTTTTTTTTCCTCTACTTCCCTCCATGCTTCAAGCCCAGATTGAAGAGGGTCAGTCATTTGGGCCCAGAGCCTCCGCTGTGCTGAGGATCGCCACGCACAAGGTGGAGAGTGGGACCACCGGTGGAGGGCTGCCTGGCCACCAGGAGGGCTTGCCCGGCCACCGGGAGGCTCGGTCCTCTTGCACAACTCTGAGCACTGCGAGGTGCTGCAGGTCCAGCTGAAGGCCAGTGGTCTCATGGAGAAGTTGTGGTGGACAAGAGACCACCATGGCTGTAGGAAGGTCTGGAAACCTTCTCTCTTCTGCCCCAGCTCCCCATGAACAGGAAGCTCAACGCTGCCAGGAGGAGGGGGAAGACCAATGTTTGTGTCCTACCAAACCCCATCCGTTTGTTGGCGTTCACCCTCCCGGGGCTAATCCACCCCACATATGCACAGAGCCGTAGCGCTGGCGTGACACCGCAGCCCATAGAGAGAGAGATGGGGACAGGGCATCAGCAAAGGCCGGGCGTGAGAGCTGTCGGTACAGAGAGGAACACCGTGGGAGATAGGGAAAAGGGAGCTAGGGCATCCGAAAGGCCAGATGGGAAATCACAGCTCCGCCAAACCCAGCCTGGAAAATGCTGTAAGACGGCTTTGTAACAGGGAACAAGGTACCCGAACGACTCTGAAGTGTTGGTCAAGGCTGGTAAGGTGCAAGACGACCGCTACATTGCAAAACCTTCGTATTCAGGAATCGGCAAATTCAATCATGGAAGTTGTCAGCTGGCACACTGAGCACACAATAACCACACAGACCTCCGCCGAGAAATTTCAGGAGTATAAATGGACTAAGGCCGGTTTCACTGCCTCGACTAATCCCCGTCGTGACCCTTCGATATCCATTTACGCGTGTGCTTCTTCCCTAAAATAATTCCAAACTGAACCCGGGCTCTAACAAAGAAAAAACCCAAACCAGTTTAACTTCAAAGGGCCATTTAATCTCTGCTTTACTCTGATGAAACGGGCTTTTTGTATTGAAGATTCTGCAACAATAAGAAATAAAAAAAAAAAGCTCCAAGGAAATATTTTTCCCTCCATAAAGAAAATTAATATTAAGAAGAAAATACCAGACCAAGAAGAACCAAGTTAACAGAGGTGGCTCACTGAAAAACAACAAAAAAAGTTTGCTTTGGCCTGAGCACTTTTGCTAAAGCACCTGTTGGAGCTCTGCGTTTTTGAGTCAGGTGAACAAAGGACACCCAAACATCAAGGGGGGGGGGATACCCAATCACCAAAAATAACAAAAAAGAAAACAACCCAAATATCAAGGGAAAGAGAAGAAAAGCAACAAACCAACAAAAACCCCCAAGCACTGAGAGAAAAGCCACAGCCGAAACGCCGAGTTTTATCAGGAAAACAAACGAAACGCGGGGCGCAGCGGCGCTCGGCTGATCCCGCCAGAGGCTGGCAGCCCGCGCACCCCCGTCCCGCGGGGAACAAACCCGGCGCTGCTCCCGCACGAGGCCGTGCTCAGGGGCCCGCAGCGAGAGGCGCGGCGAAGCTGCTCCCTGCTCCCCGGCACCGCGGGTGGATGCGGCGCCGCAGATCCATCCCTCGGAATCATTTCTCAAAAGCATCTACGTGCCCTGTGGTCGGAGGGAGCCAGGCTGCTCGGCGGCAGCGCCTCCCCCGTGAGCGTCCGCTCTCCTGCCCGTTCCTGCAGAAGCCCGACGGCTCTAACATTTCTGCTGACGTTTTACGAGAAATTGGGCATTGCAGAAGTATTTTCTGCCCTGGAAAATCAGCATAAACTAAAAAATAAGAACCCACTCATCACACCAGAAGTGGAGTAGTAATATTGAATGTAAGATAATTACACTGCAAATAGGATGGCCGTTATTTTAGGATGCAAAGGTCTGTATCGAGCTACAGCTAAGACCGTTCTCTGTTCAGATAGAGCAGGCTGAAGGGAAAAAAATAAAATATATTCTTGCCTAGAGAAACCGCAAACACAAAGACTGCATCCCCGTGGCTGCAATGAAACCCCGTCGGAAGAGCACAGGGCATCACCACAAAAAAATCAACTCCATCTCCTCTGTACTACAAAGGCAACGACATATTTAGCCAGATGTTGTGGCTTCTCCCCCAAACCATCCCTCACCAATATTTGTAGAGCGCTGCCGCCACCACATTGCTATTTCTGCAACAGCTGGATGCTAAGATTTAGGAAACAAAGCTCACGAATATCTGTAACATCCAAAAAACGTGCTTGAATTCAGAGTCAGCTGCTTAGCTAAGTGATCTGACAACGGGATGTAGGGCAGGAGCACCAAAGTATGGGATAGGGGCTGGTTTCTGGGTGCGTCTCAGAGATCTGCAAACAGGGGGTGCCGCGTTCCCCGGATTCCCTGGTAAGGGCACCTCCCGGCTGCTCCCAGCCCCCAGCCTTTGGAGTCCCCACAGAGCCACGGCAATTCTGGCGGCCACCCCGCCAGCAAAGCAGTGCCAGGACAGGATCCGAAGGGTCCCACCGAGCCGGGTGCACCCCCAGTGGATGGCCAGCCCGCCTCAGGCCCCGGCAGCCGGCCCCGCTGCTAAACATCACCCCCAAGAATAATGAAGTGGATGAATTATAATCTGCCAACTTTTATTTGCGTGTCATTACATCTGTGTTTGGTGACGGCAGCTTTCGACTTAAAAAAAAAAAAAACAAAAAAAAAAAAACAAAAAGCACCTTCAGAGAGCAGATGGGATTACTGCCAGGAGACAGATCAATCACAGTTTAACACACTTTTCCACCCTGTTTATGTCCTAAAAAATTAAAATTGTCCTTTGGTTCTCAGTCGATAACGCATCTCTGATCTCCAGATTATCTTGAAAGAAGACAGTGCAAACCAGCCGCAGGAAAATAAACTGCTTGCATCAAAAGCTGGGAATTACCCAGAAAGCTAGTGACCTCCACTGGCTGCAGCCATCGCTACAGGGCCGCGGAATGCCACACACATCGCCTGCCGCCCGCTCTCGCGCCGAGGCTCAGTCCTGACTTCTGGTCCCTTTTCCCCCAAGTAATTGCACAATTTAGCACGCTCCTTTCCGCTGCAAAACGCTCGCTCCGCACAACGAAAGCTGTGTCTCTGTATGTACAAATATTCCCTCGGCAAAGCCAACGAAGCCAGGAAAAAGTAGTTTTATAGCTGGGCGCAGAGCGGGACGGGGCGTGCGGGAGAAGAGGAAGCTCTGGCATGCACCTCCGAACAAAAGGGAACAAGTGGTCTTTACTCGGAGCGCAGCTTCCTATTAAGACTCACTCCTTCGTACATCATGCCTTTCATCCCCACTCAACCACAAAATGATTTTGCTGTAGGAAATACAATGGCAGAAAAAGATTTACATTGAAAGAATCTTTAATAATAAACTGTTGCAGATCTGCCTACTTCCCCGTGATTTATAATACAATAAACATCGGATTCTATTAAGTCTCATGCACTGAAGACACGCACTGAAAACCCCAATATGAAAGCCCTCAATTCTTCCCGTCTCCAGCACCATAATAGTGAAATGAGCATGTGTAAATGCGCTAAGAGTATCTCTTTGCATCTTTTATAGCTTGTGTGTATTAATCTGTAAAGCTTATTAAGAAAGTCATTGCTATGCAAAGCAGCACCCAATCTCTTTCTCTCGCTTTTCAAGAGAGCGCAGTGTTGAGCCAATAGGACCGGTCCCCGGCCCCTCATTCGGCATTCATGACATGCAACGTTTGCACAATGTATCTCTCAAAGGCTGCTGAATAGAAAGCCTTAATACTCATGTAAACAACTGCAAACCAATTACTTAATGAATCAGGCCCACACATAATGAGGTGCCAGACAAAGAGCTATAAATGCATTTTTGCGCCCGAGCCTCCGCTTTAAAGTAAAATCCCTCAGCTGTAGTTTGGGCTTAACTGGCACATCGTAATTATTGTCTGGAGGACATCAGAGGAAGCCATTTTTTTTTATTTCGGTCCAGCGGGGTCTTCCGCGAGGTCACTCATCAGCTCAGTGACAAAACGCGGCGCAGAAGAATTTATAAAAAGTACCCCAGCCGCGCTACGCAGTTGCGTTTATTCTCAAGGAGTGGGTTTCGAGACCACTTGTAAAAGCAATAAAGCCCCAGAAGTGACTGCCACAAGCGGAGCGCTTCGACGCCGGCAGCGAGGAAGCTGCCCCGCGCCCTGGCCGCAGGCAAGCGCCCGGCTGCCCTGGCCCATTTCTCCAGCTTTTTGGCTACTTTTGCCCCTCTCCGTCGCCGCGGGGCGGATGCCAAGCATTCAAAAGCACGGGCTGTTAACCCGCGTCGTGGGCAGAAGGCTGCAGGGTTTTCGGCTCCCTTAGGAAAGCGAACTTTAAGCCATCGTAAGAGGTTTTGGTTTTTTTTGTTTTTTTTTTTAAAGCAGCATCACCGGGTATTGGCGCATGAAGCGCGCTTGCTTCCCAGCACCGAGAGGCTTGTAGGGCAGAGCCAACTGGTGTAAAACCGATGGCAAACGAGAATTTGCAAGAAACAGCAAAAACCCCAGGCACACCCTGTGAACAGCATCTGGAAAGGCAGGAGTTGCCAAAGGCGTTATCAGCAAGCGGCGCAACGCTCATGGGGAGAGAGGCCTGGAGGCTTTTTTTTTTTAAATAAAAAAATGGTTCGTTTTACACGACAGGCGTTTTGTTCGGATGCTCAGCAGTGATGCTGTAAGCAAGGTCTGCAGGGCCGGATCCTTCTCTTCCTGCTGGCTTCAGTGAAGGACAAAAATCTCACATTTAAAGATTCTGTCTACAGGAGCAGCCTCACGTTTCGTACCGTTAGGCCGTACGATTTGGAACATCGCTCCCGGACAAAGCGTCAGAAAATTTAAAACGAAAAAAATAAAAAAATAAAGGAGTTTGAACAAGACTGCAAGAATTAATCCCAAACAAAAGCAGGACTGGCATTCACTGACACAGTATTCCAGCCTGTATTTACCATCCTTGAGGAATGACAGGAATGCTCTGATTTTAACATAAAATGCACAACACCAGAACTGGAACCGGCCTCACCCGTAACTGCCTCGAAGACCTACGCAAAGATGGCGATGCTGAATAAATAGGAGGAGTTAAATTTATCCAAATGCTTTAAGTCTCTCCCCAAGTGCTCCTGAGGGCAGCGCTCAGACGCGGAGCGGCCCGGCAGCAGCACCCACTTGCCGGGCTGTTCCCACGAGGGCTGATAAGGATCTAAAGCCCGGCCGATACCGATGAGGTGGCTGCGTTAGATCCTATTTTCTGCTGCTTCTTGACCACTAATTTGATTGCTGCCACGTGATTACAATTACATGCCAACCAAGGACACAAGGAACGTCCAACTAAACGACTTGGGGACCCAAAGGGAGCTGATGCTCTTTAAAAAAGAAGCCACAAACCAACTTTTTTTTTTTTTTTTTTAAGAAAAAAAAAGAACAAACTGCGCCCTTTTGGTACGGTTAAGGCCATGAATTAAACACACCCGGTTTGAAAGCAAGGTTATAAACACCCCAGGAACAAACATTAAACACACACACACCCCCCCCCCCCAAACCCCGAGCGCGTGAAGCGCGTTATCCAGTTACAGCGCGTTTCCACCTCGGATACCCGGCGGAGAAAGCCGCCACTTTATCTGGTGAAGACTTCGTGCTTTATGTCTGCCCCTCTCCTGACAACTGCCATTGTCTGGCCCCCGCGCAGCCCTACTGAGAGCAGCTGTACGCGCCGATTTGTGGTTCACCGAGGTGTCAATTGAGCCCCACAATGCGAGAACAACAGCTGCAAACAATACTTGGCTTTGGCACAAATATTTTCCAAGGTGCACCAAAGTTTAAGATGTTTTATGGGATAAACACAAATAGGCGCCTTAACCCCAAGACGGAGTGAAAACATCAAATAATCACAGCTTTAGGCGTGTTCTGCCGGCGTTTCTCATCCTACAGAAGCGTTTCAGGCGCTGAGGGATTTAGCAGCGTTACCTCGGGCAGGGAGGGCTCCTTTCACTCGACGAAGAACCAGTTCCCGAATGCGTTTCTTGGCTCGCTTTTGCCGTGGAACTTTTATTGCCGCTATCCCAGCCTGGAAGGTAAAAACACAGAGCGTGAGTTTCCAAATAGCGAGGGCAAGGCCTCGCAGCAGCGCGCGGTCCCTCGCAGCGCCACGCGCAGGCAGGGCCACGCTCCCGGGGCGATGCCAACCTGTGGAGAGGGGCAGGCGCCACGCGGCGAGGGCACCGGCCTCGGGCCCGGCTGCTGGTGGGCAGGCAGGAACTGGTTAAACACACAAGAAAACAAGGCTCCCTCACTATCAATTAAGGCACCCGACGATGATTTCTTGTGGATTAGGGACATTTTTGCATTTCCTACCTCGTTTTAGAAAAAAAGAGAATCTCAGTGTTTGCGCCAAGAGCTGCTTGCATCACAGCAACTTCAAGCAAAGCTTAAAGGATTTCTTGGGTCCTTTTACTCTTTTTTTTTTTTTAATCCCCGAGTTCTCATTTATTTTAGTTCATCAGGAAGCACAATTATTTTTAGTCTCCTTCCCCTTAAATGTAGACTGTTTTGGATAGCTACAGTTCCCTTCCTGTTATTTGCTACAGCCGTATTTTCAACTGCTCTCCCGAAATAGAGCTGCGGTCAGGGGGCACAACTTCAGGGATTTTTATGACTTAGATTTCAGAATCTTTCATCCACGCTTTCTTCCTTTCCTTTCTCCCCCCTCTGTGTAGCTCATTACCATTCCGTAGAGATTGATTTAAAATTAAAAAAAAAAAAAAAAAGAGGTAAAGGATTTAATTCACTGGAATTGTACCATTGCTCATCTTTGCACTCATTTCCAAGGAACATGATGCTCAGGTACAAATCCCTCTTTGCACGCATGTGTATTTATATATAGTACTGAAATTATAACCCAGCCCTAATTGCTACCGACTTCATTCCAACCCAGGACAGTTTAGGGGTTCTGTACACCTGGGCCACCCCTACTTTTAACTGGCCGTGCCCATTACCAGCCCGCTCCCACGGATCACACCCCTCCGCCTGGGATTTCAGCGGCAGAAGCCCTGCTCCATCTCGGGCACTTCCAACAAAGCTGTGCAGGGCGCCTGACCGGCACTGGGGGCTTTGCACAACAAACCTGACCACCTCCCAGAGAACGCATGAAGGGGAAAAAGGAAAAAAAAAAAAAATCCAGAATGGAGGGGGGAAAAAAGAAAAGAAGGAAAAAAAAAAAGGGGGGGATCCCTCTCCCTTTCCTGTGATGTGCATGTGCAGAGGAGCAGAGGCCTGTGGAGGACGCCCTGGATGCAAGGCTGACGGCGGCTGGGAGCTACAGACCAAGCGACGTGGGCACGTGCTGAGAAAGTGCCCACCACAAAGGGCCTTGCTTGTACGTTACTTTGGGAATTAAAAAAGACAAGGAATTTAATGTAATCGAGTCCTAACGGCCAGGAACTGCTTTTCACTCCAGCAGTGGAGCGCTGAACACGTGTACGTCGTGGTGTAACCCCGGCTGGCAACTCAGCCCCACCCAGCCCCTTGCCCACTCCCCCCGGGGCAGGATGGGGGGAGAGAATAGCGAGAAAGCTCCTGGGTTGAGGTAACGACAGTTTAGTAGTCAAAATGAAATAAAAATAATAAAAGAATATACAAAGCAAGTGATGCACGATGCAATTGCTCACCACCTGCCAACCGATGCCCGGCCCCCTGGCGAGCTCTCCCCCAGTTTCTATACTGGGCATGAGGCCACACAGTCTGGAATTGCCCTTTGGGCAGCGGGGGTGAGCTGTGCTGGCCGTGCCCCCTCCCGGCTCCTTGCGCACCCCCAGCCCTCTCAGCCAGTAGAGCACGAGAAGCCGAAAAGTCCTCGATTTAGTGCAAACGCTACTTCCAACAACTGAACCATCGGGGTGTTATCAACGCTGCGCTCATCCTAAAGCCAAAACACAGCACTGTGCCAGCTGCCAGGAGACAATTAACCAGGAGAGTATATTTTTTCAGGGCTCCTCACACACGGATCCGAACTACAAGACACAAGGCAGCCAAGATCACACACACCCTTCTCGCCTGGGGACAGAGCAGGCTTTGCGTCAGGCGGGCGCCCCTCGCCCCGAGAAAGCCTTGCAGAGAGCGAGTTGTGCCCGCCTGACAGACCGCCACGGGCCGGGGACTCTGCAAACGTTCAAAATCCGGTTACGTGTGCCCTCAGAGGTGGCGCCGGCATGTCCGTGGCTTGCTCCTCGTGTGAAGGAGAACGTGAAGCCAACGGCCTCCGTGCACACCGCCAGCTCTTCCCCTTGCAGCCCTGCACGTGCAGAGGGACACATCCAGCTCGTTACAGCCTGTTAATGGACTGAATGCTTTTCCTCCTTCCCTACCAGAGCAAGCAGAGAGCTTCAGGTGGCAGCTTCAGAGGGTGTCAGCATGCCGGACAAGCAGCTGCATCTGACCCACACCTCCCAAAGCCTTCCCTTTGTTTTGGGCTGGGACCCCCCCAAGCAGGGCCCGGTACCAAGCCTGCTGCTGATGGGGTCCCCTGCAGCAGGAACGGATCTGCAGACTCAGGGAGGTGCTTCTACCTCTGCACAAGTAGTGTTCTCTGTTCCTGTTGAATGCTCTTCCCGTCCCCCAGGGCAGCGACAGGGAGCCCGCCTTGACCCAGCCGTACCCACCACACCTTTCCCGCTGGCACTTTGAAGTCCAGGTCCTCGCCAGCTCTACCGAAGCTCGAGCTGGGCCACTGTGGCCATGCAGCTCTCCATGGGGCTCCTGCACGCATTCCAGCCTCAAAAGGCCATTCCCCTGTGCTTTCCATGCCTGCACTGGCTCCCCTTCCTTCACTACATCCCACAGCGACACAAACGACTTGTTGTTCACCTTTAAGGCCCTTCGGAGCCCAGAGCTTTGCCCTACCTGGCAGTTATAGTACAACGCAGGGCTATCAGTCCCCACTTCTGCCTTAGTCACACCAGACTGCCTTGCCAGTTAGTCCCGTGGCTCCCCTCGAGCATCTTTGTGCTGACTTACACCCCAGAGAAATGGGAGACCCTCCTAGGAACTCCTGAGCTCCTGGAAAGCCCCCCCGTGAGATTCATCCGGGTTGCAGCACCCACGAAGCCTCTGGCAAGGCGTAAGCAGCGTGCGGCTCCGAGTGCCGAGCAATCGCCTGGCTCTTACCCCCTCTTACCCCACTCATCCGCTTCATCCCCGTGCCTTCAACAACGCGCCCGCGTTGTAAGTTGGCGGAGAGGAAGAGCCTTGGTCACAGGCGTGCGGCACTGACAAAACCAGCCCAACCTGGGCGCACGGCAGCACTTGCTTCACGACCGGGAGAAAGCACGAGCGACTGGTGCAAGGTACAGGGCAGAGAAGGTACAAGAAATACGCTGCTAGGGGAGAAAACCCCGGAGCACTTCGCTCCCGACAGAACTGCGTCACGCCGTAAAACCCTTGTGTAGGTCAGTCGATCACTGTGCTTAAGGTTAAATGCAACTCAGTTCAAAAAGATGCGTTTATTCTGGGGTCTGTGCGCGTCTCTGTCACTTGTTTTGCCAGAAGTGCCTACCTTGCTGTGCCGTAACACCCAGCGCGCCCTCCCTGTCGCAGGCGGGGGACAGCGAGAGGCACGCTGTGCTGACACACACACACACACACGCTTTTCCCTGAGCACGCAGCAGAACACGACAGCCCTGGCAAGAAAGGTGCACTGAGTAGGGAACAGGCAAAGAAAAAAAGGACGGGTTTAGAGCACAATAGCAGCATGCAGACTGAAACCCTTGGATAAAGGGATTGCCAGCGCCTTAGAAATCATCCAGCGGGGAGCAGCGGCTCTGGGAAGCAGAAGCAGAGGCGAGAGGAGGGCTGTGACAGCTGGAGAGCAGCAGCTCCTGACGGCCATCTCATAACACCCGCCGGGCCGAAGGCAGGCTTGCCAAAAAGCACCTCTCCCTTCCCACCCGGATTCGGTAAATTCGTGCTACACCAGGTAAAAGACCGGTGCCATCTGCCTGATGTTCCCTTCCTAGGCGGTCTCAGGAAGGAGCGGCCCCAGCACACCAGCAGCCCTCCTGCTCTGGGGACACCCGGCACGCAGGGGCGACGCTGCCCGGACGGGGCGCTCTGAGCATTTCCGCAGCCTGAACGGCCAGCCCGCGCCGCACAGACGCAACTGAACGAGCTCGATGAAACTCAGTCCTTCAACTCAAACGGGGACGGTAATAATGGGAAGTTCTTAACCCAACCATTGGAGCAACCCCACATCAGAGCGGGAGCGGGGGCACCCTCCTCGCACCTTTATTCCTGCGCGCTGTTCCTTCCGCCCGGCACCAGCAAAGGATCTGCGATACCACTACTAATTAAAAACACTCCACGCTTTTCAAACTTTGAATTAACTGTGCAGTCGGCGTGGGTCAAAGCAGCTTTCTTGTCGGCTTTTGTGACTTTGTTCTGACCAAAATGGGTTCATTAGCCAACAATTCCAGGGGAAAACCCACTGTCTTTGCATAATGACCCATGGTGTTTTGTTCTGCCAAACAGTCGCAGTGATCTTCAGCCCAGAACACACTGTACCAGCACAGAACAGAGAAGGTGTTTTCTCCGTGCGTTCCCCCTGCAGCCTGGGTTGCGGCATCTATCAGCTTGCAGCCAAACATCTCGGCAGCTAAAAAAGCGATGCAATGCAATTTTCTGCAAATGAAGAGATGTGCTTGACTCTGCCTGTCTGGAAACAGGAAAGGTAACTCCCGGGGCTGCTGGTTTGTAAAACGTAGGTTGGGAAAACAGAGACACGGCTGCGCTCACACGGAGCCCGTGCAGCCAGTGAGCACAACTGCAGCCTTCGACTTCAGCGACGAAGCACGGAAGCGAGCTGTAGGAGTACAGTAGGCGCTGCGCTACTGGGAGAGGAACGAGAGCGCTTTGTACGCTGCTCTGGAGCAATAAAGAGCTATCATCTGTTATTTCCAATAGCAATCAATAATCCCATATGCAAATGGAGGTAGTCGGAGGGCAAAAGACCCCAAACTCAACCCAGACACAGATCTGCATCTTCCTCCCGTACACAAGGGAGAGCCTACAGCGAAAGGAACTTTGCTTTTTCTGTGTACGTCTATCACCAATAGAAGAGTTGGGTATTTCAGCTGTCAACAGACTTCAAAGTCACTAATGCCTTGAAAGGAATATTATCAGGATCAGCCGAGCCTGCAAGCTGTGCAGTTTTGCAGTTACCTTGGCAATAGTTACTGCGCCCGCATTCAGGAGTCCTGGCAGGTCTGGGCTGCCATCCTGCTAGGTCCTGTACCGAAAGAGAAAACAATAGTTCCTGCCTGGAGGAACTTCAAATCTGAACAAGCTCCTCCACCACATTAACGCTAATTACTGCGCTTGCTGATAACCTACAAAGAGCTACGCGGGACGGAAGGTGCCACTGCCAGCGCACAAACGGCCGCTGCGCACGCCTCCGCCTCGGGAGCAGAGGGGGGAGTGCCGGCTCTATACGGGCTCCGGAACGCACCGATTTCCCTGGCGATAAAGCAAAAAGACTTGCACACAGAGAGAAGATAAAGGCTACCTGCACATCTGACACAAGTGTGTGCTCTTTGGAGAGCAAATAGATGGGAAATGTCTCCAAATTAAAACCTGAGCAGAGCACTGCAGTCGCCAGTACCCAGACGTAGGTCAAACATCAACAAATGTCTCCCACCTTTCCTTTAAATAAAAAGATAATGCTCTTATCATACTAATATACCAACGTACGATGCTGTCCTCTCAAGAGCAGACGCTTGGATGACCAGTGGACTTGGGAAATCCCAGCGGAGCAAGCTGCCCAGTGAAATACTTCTAGAAGCTGCTGCCTCCGTTTAGAGATCGAAGAAAAATTTTCACCCAGAATTATAACTACAAAAAGACTCAGAGGTCCTCCAGGACCTCAAGTCGAGCAGCATAAAATACCACCTTCTGGAATACGTAACATGTGCTAATTTAAGCAAAACGAGCAACCTGACGCTGTCCCAAGGTAGCTCGGTCAGGCCAAGAGCAGCAGCAGCCACCCATCACGTACAGATGAACTTTTGTCGTAACAGCGGTTGTGAATGGGTTGGTATCAAATGAAGCGAAAAGTTGGGTAGACTTATTAATGCCTTTATTAGCACACTCCAAGTGGAACCTCGGGAACCTTTTAACTTCAAGCTCAAAGGGGGACCTCACCGAGAAGGACGCGTGGGCGTGGGAAAAGTGTTGGCAGGATTATTGGCTCATTAAAGGTGACCTAAAAGGGAAAGCAGAATTGGATCTGTGCTCTTTCATGTTCCCTTAGGATATATAAAGAAAGGCTAATTTTTTTCTTCTTCTTAAGAGGGTTTTTCCTCCTTATTTCTACATTAGAGATTTTATACCTGGAGAGTACCTGGAAGGTGGCATTCAAGATGTTGGGAAAGCGAGGCCTGATGAGTGGAGAAGTAACGCCATTTCTATTCAAAAGCTTTACAGCTTTAACAGCTATTTAAATCAAAGACATAAACGAAGGGTAGGGAGAGAATCTGGTTTTGTTAGGATTTAACAAACCTGCCCCTTCAATAAAATCAGCGGTTTCTGACTCATAAATGAGACTCTTAAACAGCCACCCAGCAAAACAAAAAATAATGTATTTTATCCTTTCCTTTTAATCTCACATTATTCACCTACCTCAGGAACAGCAAAAGCCAAATGGTGTCTTTAACGTGCCCTCCTGAGACGGAACACAAAGCGTCCATGAAGAAAACGAGAACGAGTCCACACGTCCTCCTATATCCTCACGTAACCTGGTATAGGGGAGAGCGCTATTAACAGCTGACTCCTCCCTGGGTGAGCCATACACAAATCGTAAGCCTTTTGGAGCCACAAGCCTAGGACAAGGCCACGGGGAAGGAACCATCTTCACAGCAGGAGCTACCTTGCCCCTGGGTGACTAGGGGTTTGGCAAGCTCACGGGCCCTGCCACAGAGGGGCACAGCTCAGCAGACGTTTCAGCCCAAGCTGGTGTTTGGAAGAGCACCAGGGGACACCAATCCTTGCTCAAGCAGCTTTGGGTACCAACCCAGGTGGCCTCTAACGGACACCCAACCCCATGCCAGCCGCGACCCTAAAGCCCTTCTCCCCAGAGGCACATCTCCTTCCTCCCCCACAGGCATTTAAGAAAAAAACCCAAGTATTTCTGGATTTTTTTTTTAACAGACTATTAAAATAAATAGTTTGCTGTGCTTTTTTCCCCCCCATAACAGAAGAAAAACCAACCAAAAGTACAGAGGCATTCGTAAAGTGCCATCACAGAAGCCTGCTTGGCAGCACATCCACCCAGCTCGCACAATGAGGTCCATCAAAACCCAAAAGCCCCAAGGGCTTCTGGTGTTTCAAACCAACACTTAAGGCCCTTGAGGAATGCAGCAAGTACTGAAAAACAAACAAAATTAGTATCCCTGAAAAGCTTAAACAAAGTTGTACGGCAAAACAATTGCGTATAGGATGGACATTAAATATCGGTTCATCTAAAACCACAAAGCCTAACCCTCAACCAAATCACTTGAGCCCAAAAGACAACACACAGAGATGCTGCCTCTGTTTGAGGCACCATTTCAGAGCTCCAGGGCCACAGCCCACAGCAAGTAATGATGAGCAAATCAGAAAAAAGCGACAGGCTGGAAGGGTGAGGAGCCAGAAGAGAACAAGAAGCCTGGAGAAGATCATGGGCCGAAGATGAATCGCATCTGAAAGGAGCAACTTTGCTTTCAAGTGAGATATGAAAAGCCTCACCCCTAGAGACAACGCGATGGCCGGCTCCTGGAAACGCGCTGCAACAAAACTGTAAATAAAGAGCAAATTTTAAACCAAAGTTACTGGTTTCAGAGTTCAGGTTAGGGAGTTTCTCAGCATTTTTATACAAATAGGAAGAATTGGTATTTGCATGGCCATTCAGTATGGAAGCCACGGGAGAAGTAGGGAGGGGGGATGCCCATCGTGGCTTGGCTTCTGACTAACGGGCATCTAACACGTCGGGGTCCCCAGCAGGAAAAACTGCAGCAGGGAATTCCCCGATGAATTTGTATGCAAAACCACAGCTAAAAGCAGTACAGCTAAGTCGTAAAATCAGGGTGGGGAGAAGCAAACCAAAAGCATTGGCGGCTATGGAGATCCAAACTCAAGAGCCAGTGTTCTCCTTAAAAGATAGAGATATATATATATATATATATAAAATCAGCGATGGCATTGAGTGGGAGGGAGTCGCCACTCCTGACATCGGTCGTGCTGGCGCTCTCTGCAGTTCAGGGAGCTCAAACCCCAATCCTCAAATTTGAATCCTCTTAAACTACAAACGAAATCGAACCAACCCCGAGACTTGCAAAATTTTAGATGAATTTCCAAATGAGAAGCATGTTTGGTTTCCTGCAAGAGATGCAAGTGGCTTTCAATTCCTCTGAAAATCAATGCAATTCACATGTTAAATGTGTTGCCATGTGTGACTGAAGGACATTTTAAGCAGCAGGAGAATGGAAAGCAGTCTACTCTCTAGAAAAAAAAAATAAAAATCTAAGTTTTATTGGGCTAACATAGGAATGCTCTTGCTGCGGTATAATTCAGGGATACAAGAGGCACATTTTTATATTTCAGCTGCAAATTAGGCTCAAACAGCAGCAGAGGAAAACCTCTGCAGAGAAATGAATTGCTCTGCGAAAGACAGGCTATTCTGAAGCCGTAAAAGAGCAGAAAAGCAACAGCGAGTGTTGCATAAGCAGATGCCCTCGCACCTTTCGGTCGGAGCACACACCTGCATGAATAAATATTTAGCCAAACATCAAGATTTATAGAGAAGCAGCCCACCACTTTACAGACCCAGGCAAAACCAAATTGGGACCCATTGCAGAGAGCCCTCCCCTGAATACTAACGCCTCCTTGGTACCCCAGGCCCGAGAAGCAGCGGCATCTCGGGGTCCCGAGCGAGCCTCATTCCTCCGCTGCGGGAGGATCTGAGCACGCCTTGATAAAGCCTCACTGCTAAAAATTTTGTGTTATCAGGCAGCTTTTGTAACGGAGGCAGAGTCACAGCTTCCCGGCCAGCAGGGCTTTTCCCTGCGCTTATTCTAATGATACACATTCAATTACTAGGGAAAAGAAAAGAATCAAATCGGAAACATCTGTAGTTTGCCATATAATTACTGGATCTTCCCCACGGAGACTGACCTTTGTAACACCGATACCGGGACCTGAAAGGCTAAATGACGGGATATTCGCATGGTTTAAATGTCTAACATGATTACAAGGAATTAAATAGGCGCTGTTACTTTCCATCTTGGTTTACGTTAACATAAGCGTGGACTTTATGCTCTTATGTTTAATCTTTGCGCTCAGTATGTAGTAGCTGAATTTACTCACTATTAGTGGACCCAAACCACTGAAACGCCGCGTTTTGATTATATAATAAAGTTGAATACTGGATTCGAGGTTAATATGCAGCCATTGCTTTTACCTGTAATAGGAATCTTTTCGACCGCGCTTTCTTCCTTGCTCTCATCTTCACACCAGCTTGTGACTCCTGGATGTGAGCACGCTATAATGAAACACATTTCAAAGTCGCAGTGATCAGACTGGTTTGTTTGCTTTTAAGCCCTACTCCCTTTAATTTCACACTTTTGTTATCTCTTGTTTATTGATCTAAACTATCCATTACCGTTCTTAAAAGAGGCGCCCACTGTGAACTTTCCTCGCATGCGAGGCTACCCTGCCTCTCTGTAGCTCCCAGAGAAAAGGACAAGCTCACCAAATGTCTTAAATTATTTAAGACCCAATGGGATTTAGGAAACAAACAACCCACAGTAACTCTGCAATCTCGTCCGGCAGCCCGACAGCAGCAGCGTATATCATACCAACTGCAGAAAATTAGTTTAAATCAAAGTCTCCGTCTCCTCCACGGATAAAAGTCGCGTGAATTTAGGAGGCCCAAAGCAGTTTGTTTACATTTGCTGTGTAAAGAGCATGGCAGCCTAATTGCCTGTCTCTTCCCGACTTTGATGTAAAGGATGCTCCGAGAGCAGAGCCAGCAAGCTGCCGGCGCCGGTTATTACGCCGGGCTAATATATTCCTTCCTTATCTAAAGAAATTAACCGGGTTTGCACAAACACGCTCACCTTCGGAGCTCGGAAACAGCACCGCACACCTTTCTCAGCATGAACCCTTTTATTCTTGAAAATCTATTCTGCGGCCTGGCTTAATAATAGAAGGCAACGAATACATCCCACGATTTCCAAACGGTGGGCGCTTTTTAAATACACGCACACCTACAGGTCTGTCTTTAGTAACGGCCACGAGCCTTGCTTTTCTACCCCTGCAGAAAGGCGCAGTCACAACAGGCACCGCTCATTTCAAGAAGTAACAAGAATGACGAATGACAGAGATATTTAGCAAAACCCCCGAGTTCATTACAAATACACACAAGTTCACCCGTCGCTGCGATACGGTCCCCTGCAGATTTGGCTAGGGAACACCTATCTGTAGGGAAGGACAGTAACTCTGAGCGCCCAGCCGGACCTTTGAGCACTTGTTACCTTGTTCTGCCGCGCCGGCGAGCCGGGGAGCGTGTCTCGCCTGCTTTATTTCCCCGCCGTCGCTTGGGATCGATGGCAGGCTGCAAGATGATTCATTACTCTGAATAGATGACCTATCCCCACACTCTTCTGGAAGGACCTCTCTCAACACTGGGGGAGCCTGCAGCGTTAAAAAAAATGAAAATAGCCACAGCCCTATTATCCTTCGTCTCGAGAGTTTTCCAACATACATTTAGGCTAATCTGTACTTCACGGTGTAATCTGTTTCCAGGGTGTTTTTGTTAGATGTTAAATTACCTCCGAGTTAAGCCAGCGCTGGCTCAGGAAATCGCATTCTGCCTTCAAGTAACACGAACTTGGAATTTATTCTTTTAATTGCCAGGTTTTCTGGCAATTCTCAGCGCTCCCTGCCTGGTGCGCTCAGGGCAAGCGGAGCAGAAGCGCGTATCCTCAGACAGGCTGCGACAGGGGCAGGCTGAGGAGAAACCTCTCCGTTTCAGGCAGGCAGCACCGAGGCAGGTTAGCCCCCAGCGTTAGCAATCGCTGCGGCTTGAAACACCACCACGGCCGACGAACCCGAAGGCAGCCCCAGCCGGGTGCCATTCCAATTTTAATCCGCGTTACTCCTGCACGTTAGTGAAGTTTGTTCTCCCCTGCCTGTGCACGCAGCCCTCTGCAGCAGCGCTACGCAGACCTCCGCAGTTACATGTATTTTTGATACAAAAAATTAAGTTGGAAGCCAGTACCTTTACCGGGAGCCAAACGTACCATAAATACGGCCGAGTTTAAGCGGGCTTAAAATAAAGCAAGCACTTCTTGGTTATCATCGCCCTGTGTTACTGTGTGTGGCTTTAGAAAGCTCCTTCAAGAGCAGGAGAAATCCCTTCCCAGTGTCCATTATTTCACAGAGCAAAGGCTTTTTGGGCATCCTCCCCATCTCTTCTTTACCTGTAGAGTGTCCCTCTTGGCTTTATTTTGTAACACAAAACACAGACTTGAGTCTTTAAAATCTGCTACATTTTCTGCTCCCGTTATCTAGTTGTTTAATAAACCAACGGTTTTGTAATGTGCAAGCCTTCAGCGATGAGGACCGACACCTCCGAGAGAACTCCAGGCTTTGTAACTTATTTTCTGTGTCCTGACCTGAGAGCGTGGAACAGCTTCAAGCCAAAACATTTTGGACTCATGAAAAAAATATTCCTCTCCTTTATCTGCCCCCTCCTCATTAACCCACATTTAATTCAGGAGCCCAGAAGCACAACTTTTCAGTCTTACGCAAGCAGCTTGCCGAATTTTTTTTTCTTTCTATTAAGCTTACATACAGGAAGGCTCAGTACAAAACCGATGAGAGCAAGCTGCTACTTCACCCAAAAAACGGGGATTTTAAGTCTCATTTCTTAACATAAAGAATGTTACTCAGAGGCAGGATTGGGAGAACGTTTCCCAAGCAGCAGTTTATCTCAGCGTGGATTTCTCACACCAGAAGTACTTCGTTTACCCGTTTGCACTATCATTTAACATCCAAACGGGCACAAACCACCACCACCAAATACAAGCCATCAGCGTAGGCTCTGACACCATAATTAACCCAGGTGGAAGGAAGGCTCCCACCAGCAGAACCAAAGCTCTGCGTTCAGCATCACAGGGACCAAGGCGCCTGTGGGGGGACCGACATCTCCATGGGGGCGTGACGACATCTAACATGCTGCGTGAGCCACGCGGGTCTTATTCGTACAGGAGCGTAGCTTGGCTGAAAAGGGTGCTGGATTCCACAGCTTCCACAGCCCGGAGACCATCCCGCGGCCCAGGAAAGGTGCTGCTGCCACGCCAGCTCCCTACGGCTGCCCCATGTCCACAGGAACAACGCCCGGTTTTCCTAACAGGGAGGATGGGAGAAATCCACGAGAGAAGAGGAAAAACTGATAGCAAGACGTAAGAGGACAGAAGACAGACATAATTTAGTGATAAGAGATGAGAAGACAGACAGGTGGACAGATTGGAATAGCCCACTCTGTGGACCACTGGAATGGGCAACCTGCTGGAGGAGAGGGTGGACCTGCTACTGGCCACCACCAAACTTCCGTGGACCACAAGTGCTGACGGGGATGGAGCTGGCAGACTTGGCAGGTATGGTCAGGAGCTCAAAGCTCCCTCCTGCACGTCCAACCCTACCGCCTGGCTGTACGGTACCATCATCCCGTGGGGTTCTTGACAGACGGTTAAGCTCTCAGAGAAAGAAGTCATCAACACGGGCCAAAAATTCAAACTTTGGAGTTGTAAGTATTTAAGATCCTTAGGTCCAGACCGCTTACAAGTTCACTACTACATTATATAAATCATTATGGTAAAGCAGCTGTTCTGTACATGCACATTGTGTAGAATCACAGAATCATTTGGGTTGGAAAAGCCCTTTAAGCTCATCGAGCCCAACCGTTCCCCTACCCCTGCCATCCCACCACTAAACCCTGTCCCGGAGCACCTCATCTGCCCGGCTGTTAAATCCCCCCAGGGATGGTGTAATTTATATTGATCCTGTTCTGTGCAGCCTGCTTGGAAATAAAGTGTTTCGAAGCAGGGGATGCGTCCTGGCATTACATTTAATCCACTGGACCCACCTAAGTGCTACATGCACATGTGGGCCACAGTAACACGTAGCAACAGATAGATGATTACTGCCTACATTCACCCATCAAGTTTGTGTTACTGAGCTGTGACTTTGTAAAAGTTTTTACATGCAATTATAGATTTATGTACGGTATTTGTTTATCTGTCACCAGCGCAATGATACATTCCTCGCGCATCTCTTCTACTCGCCTGCATGTTTTAAGGACAGAATACAAATTACTTGTCCATAGACAGAAGAAGTTCCCCTGGCTATTACTGAAAGTGCACAGCTGACCGAAATACTACATCTTCATTATTTGTTTCCAATAGAAACGAGAATATACAATTTGAAACTAGAATATAGCAAAGCAGTTCACGCTACTTTTTAATCTCTCATTAAAAATCAGAGGGAAAACATTTTTTTGCAAGTATTTTTTGGAGCAGAGCACGGGGCCAACTCGTTCCCAGGGGCCCTCCCAGTTCCCACTGCAGGGGCGGTGCAGAAGCAGCCAGGACATTGCCCCGGTGCCAGAGCCCCAGCTCCCCTGGCACGGCTGCCGCTGGAGGCAGCGGGGACTGGAGCCCTGCCCTCCCCGCACCGCTGGCTGCTCTGGCTTTGCAGCAAAAGAGGTTGGGGCACACACAGGCCTACCAAATGCCAACTTTTTTTTTTTTTTTTTAAAGAGTTTATAACCTTTGGTATTAACATTTAAAAAACCAAGCATGCTACTATTTGTAAAATGCTCTGCATATTCAATGTACGAAACATAACTCTGTTTTAAAAAAAAAGTAATACATCATTCATGATAAAAAGCTACTAAGTCACAGAGAAAGACAGATGATATAAGCCTTGCGATAAATTCGCACCAGAGCAAACGTGTGAGCTTGTTTAAATAAATAACTGGTTTGAGGGGTGGGAAACAGACACCCTCCTGGAGACCTGACAGAGAATGTTTTCTTCGCGGGGTGAAGCGCGTTCTCCCCTTACCTGCATCCTGACCATCTCCAGGGCTGGTCAATGAACGCAGACTGCTTGTCGTTCCCCTTAAAGCCCACACGCCAGACTGCGTGAGCAGCACAGGGCCCGTCTCGCCTTAACGGTGCCCGCTGGTCTCTAGGTGTGATTGATTTAGGTATTGTTAGATGCAAGGACCAACCTGGCCATCCTGCGCCCTCTTGCTGGAAACCAGCAGGCTTTCAAACATCTCTGCCACCTCTTCTGTGAGCCGAACCTGGTGCTTTTGCAAGAACAAGGCATGGTTGCTGAAGCAGGTCTGCAGCTCATCCACGTCCTGCTGCTGGGCTGGCCTGAGAAACAAACCCAAGCACCACCGTTAGCGGGACACCCCACGTACACAAGACCCACGCAGGTGCCACGCTACCCCTTTATCTGGACAAGCGGGCCAACATGCCACAGGAAAGCTGTCACACACCATGGCCTTAATTCCCACTTTTTCTTTTAAAAATGTCCAAAGCGGAAAATGTAAAAAGTCACTCGTGACCTCTGCAGATGTGGGGAGGAGGGGCAGGGGCAATCAGCATCACGTCTGTCCCCTGGGTCCATCCTGAGGCTCGGATCAGGAGACATCGAACCTTCCCTGCAGCCCCATGTCTCACCCTTGGGCAGGCCTCACTTGCTCCACCAAGCACCCTGCTGAGCACCCATTTCCCCAGGCTTGTCTTCCCACCCCCCCCACACTCCCCCCCCCCCCCGATTCTTTTTATTTTTGAGCAAAAGTGCCTTTTCTTTCAACACAGAAAATATAAATACTGCAGTCTTGTTTGCCAGAGATGTTTGTTTTTCCAGTTGCTCCAATGAAGTTTCACAAACAGAGGAATGAATTCCAATTAACTCCACAAGTGTTTGTCCCCAAGAAACCATTCAAGAAATACAACAACATATTAGTGCTCACAGGCATATCAGCCTCAAAAGGAGAACCAGGTATAGTTAAATAGACCATTCTTCAGCGCTCACAAGTGCCCCGATCCTGCTAACACTTGAGCATTGCTGAGCCTGTAACAGGGAGGAAGGTCTAGACAGAAGCTAAGTAAGAAAGAATGGAAATTGTTTTCATTACTGTATTAAAGAGACCTTAAAAAAAAAAAATCAATTCTCGCTTGTCCTTGTGGCATATGCACAGGAAAGAAAAAACCCATTTTGAATAACTGTGGTTTATTGTTTTTAAAGGCTATATGCATCTTCCGCTTCACAGAAAAATAATTTGCTTCTCAAAATTACATTCTCCATCCTTACGTGCCCGAGACGCGTGTTGAAGATCGCAGAAATTACTGGCTAAGAGATCTCTGAAGTTAATACGTTTCCGTCCCTGCCAAAGCAGCCTGGGGTGGGAGATGCTGTGGACTGGGCGAGACGGGGGGGACCTGGCCCAGGCACTGCCCGGCAGAATGAGATTCACCATCAGTGAATGAAAAGGGAAATAAATGAATTTGCTTAATGTTCTCATTTCGAGTTGCACGGCTGCTGCCAAGATGCATAAAGATCAGCACTCAGACGTCTTTATTTTCCAGTGCGACCGGAGGTCTGGCCCCGGGTCTGCTTTCCCTGCACCAGAGAGGCAGAGCAGACGTGGGGACGAAAGAAAAGAATGTTATTGCACCCACACGCAAGTTTTGTGCCGGTGATACCTGGTTTGCTTTTCATCCACTGCTCTACCTTTAGCATCGAGTGCGTTCTCAGGTGGGAGGCATCCATTCAGCGTGCTCTGTAATAAAGCCCGAAGCTGATGAAGGACGACTGCTTCGCATGCTTCAAGGTCGTCTTCTTTCAGACTGCCGGCCCGATTACAAAAGCTACAAAATAAAGCAGGTATCACATGCAACGTTTATCTAGAGCCCAGACAGCCAGCATCGGTTTGGAGGCAGAATCTGTAACACATCTCCTGGCTAAGGGGATGGCCGGTGGGACAGCCCAGAGGGACAGACACCCATGACACGCCCTGCGGAACTGGGCAGGGAGGTCAGACCCAGTGCTCAGAAAATGCTGGGTTTCATCTCACACCTTTGCTTTTTGGCAGGGAGAGGGGAACCTGCGCACGCCCACTGGGTGAAACCACTCCATGGCCAAAGCAGCTGTGCCGAAGGAACCCGACTCCAATGGCAGGCTGGGGGGCCAGGGCGGTTTGGCAACCCTTCCTCCTGATTCCCTAGAAATCCTCTAACCATCACGTGCTTATGAGAATCCCATGCTATGGAGGCCAACATACAATTTCAAATGAAATTACAAAGCCATTCCCAGTTCTTATAATTAAGGGCCCGTGCTGCGGGGGGACAGTGAGGGTGCTCTGACCCTGGTTTTGTTAACAGGTGGGCTTTGGTGATTCTCTTTGCTCTTTTACCTTGAAGAAATTGTTTTTCTGGTTATTGATGTCTACCTCAGTAAATCATATTAGCATTACTAGCTAAGGGGATGCTCTCATCCTTGGAAAAAGTATTTACTTCGCCTAAGGGATCTGTGGAGCAAGACTGCAAGAAGTGCTACATTTAGGAACGAGTATTTGTTGGAGTAATTTGCGTACGCGCTTCTAAGTGCCATATTTCAGCTCTCTGGTGACATTAAAACGGTGGAAGGGGAGGGAGGCCTCCTAGCAACTAGCAGTGTTTGTTTGCAGGAGCCTGCTTGCTCTTTGCACCGGCCATTTGTCACCGCAAGAGCGCGGACCCCTGGCCCAGCTCTCAACAGGCTCCTGCAAAGCTGCTCGGAAACAGCCTCTCGCCATTGCTCACCTGAATTCAATTAGAAGCGTGTAAGCAATCAACAACAAAATTATTACAAGCATTACGTCAGGCGTATGGCAGCACACAAACAAGAATAGAGGGAATGGGGTTACGGCAGGAGGAGAGGCAGCTGGCAGGGAAGCGGCGTTAACCTGAGCAGCTCCGCCGTCCCCAGGCGCTGGCCCTGGTACAGCACCCGGTGCTGGGGGCTCGTCCTCGCCACCACCTCTTCTATCAACTGCAGCGCACGGGAGAGTCCCGCCAGCGTCCCGCCGTGCCTGCGGACGGACAGAAACAGGGCTTGAAGGGACCCGAGCTGCACGCCCATCACACCAGCTGGAAAAACAAACACCCTCATTTTAGCTTTTCACAGCAAACAGCAAAACACACATTGCCTGAGCACTGTAAAAAAAAAAAAAAAAAAACCAAAAAAGCACACGAGCAAACAAACCACTCGGGGGGGGGCGGGGAAAAAAAAAAAAAAAAAAATCAGCCAAGGCCTGAGATGCTGCATTGAAATTACCCTGCCCTGAGTAGTTTAATTCCTTCACCTCCACAATCGGAATAAATCTGTTGACCACCTACAGGTACAGGGACATAACTGGGACCTCAGAGGGGTTTTGATGAAGCTGCACCTCTATAATGAAATCAGGACTTAAAACACTGAAACAATACAGCAGGCTAATCCTCCAACAGAGGTGTAAATGGCTATTCAGGTCCAGGCCGGCTGCCTGCTTTGTTGGGGACTTTCCAGGCCAGGTCTCCACCAGCAATGCCCCAGCTGGGCCTGCGCCCACACAGCCCCACAAGCAAAATAAAGATTTTCTTTTTCCCCCCCCCCGCCCTGTACGTAGAATCTAACATATTTCTACAGTTAACCTTTGTTTACGCTCCCTTGAGTGAAAAGCTCCGTGCACAAGGACGGGCATCGTTTTTGCAGTCCTGTTAAGCTGTACCAAAAGTTGTGTTTTCCACCGGACTGTTGGGCAACAGCGAACAATTAAGCGGGAGCTGCCGCGCATTTAGTCGAGTTTCCAGACATTTAATAAGCAAAACAATACCAGGGAGATCACATATGCAGTTAAACAGTGCTTTTTCTTTTCCCCCAGTCTTACAAACCCTGTATTTTAGCGGCCGGCTCGTTTCCCATTGTTTTCCTCCCGCTGGGTGGTCCTTCCAGGGTGCCACTCGAGAGGGATACAATAATAAAAAGGGAAGGGGAAGGAAGGGACACCAACATAAAGAAAAACAAAATGTATGACAATCTGCAGCAGGCTACGGATCAGAGGTCAGCAAACAAGAGGTCCTTCTCTTTTACAGGTTGCTTCCTGGAAACAGTCTGATTAAGCTGACAGCTTGAATTATGTGTTACATTTTGTAATGCACAATCCATCTGTGCTAAGTCCTCTTCAATGCAGCTGAAGCAGCACAGGCATAAGCTCTGCCTTTTTCCACCCCCTCAGCACAGGCCTTAAAATAGTCATCATCTTTCTCTGTGCTAATTCTCCGAGACCCTCTGCCCCCCCGCTCCCCGGGTTTAAGCCCTTAAAGAAAAGGCCGGGTGCTGTAAGGAATGGTAAGAGGATACGGAGCCTTTCACCTCCGGTTCAGCAGCTCAGACCGGCAACGAGCAGCCGAGGACCGGAGCTATCGGGTGGCTTCACCTGGCGGGAGGGAAAAATCGGGTGCCTCCGCAGAGCCGCTCAGGCAAGCCCCCTGCTCGCCAGCGGGCTCCTGGGCTGCAGACCTGAACACAAAATACAGGGGTCAGGCTCTTGCGCGGGGCTGAAGAGGTGCAGGACAACCTCTGATCGACCCAGCAGCGCTCCCAAGCACGGCACTGAGTTATTAAAAACGATGATTCCAGAAAATAAGGTAGCCAAACCGCGGCACCCCGCTGCGAGCCATGACCAAGGTGCAGAGCTCATACCAACTAACCTTGCACAGCAACATCACCCTCCTCTGGCTAATAACCTGATAACGTTGTCATGATAACCATTCCTCTGGCTGGCAAAGGCAGTCTGGAATGAGGCTGAACTCACCCAGAGGTAAAATACGACTTGCAAACATTTACTGGGGGGGAAAAAACCCCAAAACTTAAAAAAAAATACAATGGTATTTCTGCAGTAAGCTAGGAAGGGCATTTTTCTCTAAAAATACAAACTTGTGACTTCCTGACGCGCAACAAGGATTTTGTTTTGCCTTTTGAGTGAGCTATGACCCCTGCACGCGTGACCCCCTTTCCCCCCTCCGTCACTAATGTCCTAATTTCAAGTAAGGCACCAAAAGCATGCGAACGGCCCAAAGGAGGCAGGTGAGGAATGGTACTTCGGTCAGCTGCCGCAGCAATGACACTGCTGCGCTGGGAAAGCCCAAGCTACGGGTATTTTAGTTTAAGACAACAAATATAAATAGTTTTGCAGGATTTCTGCATGTTTCTTCAGCCCGCGTAGGAATTTCCCAAGGGAAAAAACCACATGGACTGAAGGCACATGGCAAGAGCTGTGGTATTACTCACTGAGTTTGTGGCACAATATATTCAGACCAAAAAAAGTTGCATTCTCCTAGTTTGTGTAATTTATATAATTGAAATTCATGCACTGATTACTTGGAAACCTTTCCCCCAAGCTTTTCAGCTCATGAATTATTTTGCAAGGCTCCAGCGTGCCCGCTGCATTTCACGTGCATTGGGAAGACGGACTCGAGAAGCCCACCTGGCTGTAAGCACAACAAGGGAAAAGGATGCTTAAACCCCCACGAGACCTTCCGTGCCTGCCACGTTTGAAATGTTACCTGCGTTTTAATTTTCAGGTAAAACAAATTAAAATATCCATCTTTTCTGCAGAAACAGCCAACAGCGGCGTTCCCACTTCCGTGGCCTTGAGAAACAGAGGTATTCAGCTTGGCATAATGTGAGAGGAAGCCTCCGCATCGCGGTCTCAGTCGTGCTCTGGAGATAACGTGAGCAGTGAAGCCTTTCATATAATTTAGCCGGGCTTCAAGAGCATTGCACAATATTTTCATCAGTTTATGAACAGCGAGGCATCGCTAGCATCAACAGGGAGAGAACAAAAGGTTAAATTACCATCGCTCAGCTATGACTTCTCTAGCAAAGGCAGACACTCTATGCAACTTCCCTACAAAGTGTTATGATTAACAGGTGTTATACAAAAAAAACCCTAGGTAAAAGCTATTTAGATGTAAATTAGATGATGTTTCCATAGCAAGCAACAGTCTGACGCAAACGTGAAATTATAAAGTTACAGAAGTGTATATTGATGGCCACTGGTTTCTGCTCAACTGTCATCTATTAAAACACAAACTAATATTGAGATCAGTACCTAAGACGACACGACCATGGACATAGGGAGAAGGGATGCGTTGAGCAGATGAAAAAGCTGCAAGCAACCAAAAAGGAACAAAAAAAACCCAAACCCAACCAGCAAAAGAGTACTCCTCGCTCTCCAGGGGTTAAATTGCTGGTTTCCTTCATAGGTGGTCTCTCCCAAGCGCACAGCCACCACCTAACCACCCGGTACCCAGTACCAAGCTCACTGCTCCAGCCGGGAGCATTTTGCATGTTTATGCATATTTATTTTGCATGCAAATTAAAATCCTCAGTAGTGCCCGCGCAAGGTAGGGAGACCCAAAGGGAGCAGCACCCACTGGAATACGGCCCGTGCCCGCAGAAAAGGCTTTCTTCAGTGTTTCTGTTGCAACTGGGAGCAGGAAAACGCTGGTGAGGAGGGAGAAGGGTGTTGAGGGTACCGAGGACAGGGAAACAGAAGGGTGCCACCAAGGGAGAGCGGGCAGGAGAAAGGCGGCGTTCGTAGGTCACGAAACTGTGGGGTCAGGCCAGGAAGAAGGGGGAGGTGGATGTGAAGCACTGCAGAGGGAACCAGTGGCAAACGGACTGTTGGAACTAAGAGACAGGAGGTAAAAGCAGGAGGGATGCTCCCGCAGCAAGGCGGCACAAGGCAGGGACCCGGGAAGGGATGGCGGCCGTTGGCACGGGGCTCTTGGAACACAGCGAGGGAGCGAAGGCAGCCCCCCCACGTGGACCAGGAAACCCTGCGGACCATCTCACACAGTGGGTACTGCCCAGCCAGCATGGGGATGCGCTTCCCTGTCTTACGAGGACATTGCAAGGCCAAAAACTCAGCCGTGATTGGTATTGCAGCTGATACTCTGCTACTGCAGTTGTTGGTGGGGATAAACCCCCACTGCCTTCACACAGCAGCAGAGGCCAAGCCATGCATCTGTGCCACACCTTCCTCATTCTTTGTTCTCCATTTCCAAACGAAATGCTCAAGAAATTTAACCAACCGGGTATCTTAATCCACACAAAATACGCTGTTTTGTAAATTTTAAGTACTGTTATATAAACTTGTGGAAATAAGATTTGTATACATTTAAAGAACATCTACTGCCTTTTAATAACAAACATATCTAACTTGTCCAAGTCTGACCTGAATGAGTCACCTGAAGCCATTTAACCATTAGCACAGAGGTAGCAAGATACTAAGTGGTTGAGTCCCCATCCCTGGGCATATTTAAAAGCTGGGCAGACGAGGTGCTTAGGGACAGGGTTTCGTGCTGGGATGGCAGGGCTAGGGGAACAGTTCAATGATGATGATGATCTTAAAGGGCTTCCCCAACCTGAACGATTCTGTGATTCTAAATAAATAGGGAAGAAGTTTGCCCACCTCTACGAAAGCTTTAGCGCCACGCATCAGCCAAGCTGTGAAAACAGCCTCCAGGGCATGTGCTAACGAATGAGTACCCAAAGAATAGGCAAGGACGTACCCGCCTGGTGCAGTGCTGACCAAGGGCTCCTCCTGTGCTGTGGGAGGGTTTGGTGGTTGCAGCAGGGAGCCCTCCGCAGCGTGGGCATCCCTGCCCCACTCCCGGCCGTCCGCTGGCAAGGCCGTTCCCTGCAGCACACCAGGAGCACTCGGCATCGCCTCCTCAGCGGTTGCAGGGACAGGGAGCTCAGTGCTGCTCTCCCAGCTTGCCTCCTTACTCAGGCGAGGCTTTGGTCCTGTAAAAAAAAAAAAAGTATTCCCAAACATTAGCAGGACCAAGGAGCACATCACAGCGCAGGGAAATAAGCTAAGGTTGCCTATGCTCTTTGTTCACCTCTCTCATGGGACAGCATCCCTCTGCCCTGCTTTCACTTTGGGTTTCCCTGCCCACAGCCCCGTGTCCTGCTGTGCTCCCCTCACAAGGGGGAGTCTGGGGAGGCCCCAGGCCCCCACGCTCACGCCTGTCGGGTTTGCAGCCCCCAGTGGGTGGGAGACAAACTCCTCAAAAACCACCACCGGCACAAAGACCAGCTACTTCACCAAATCACCTCTGGAGCAACCATGAAACAGAAAAGCTGGAAAAAGCTTTTCTAATTGGGGGGGAGAAAGTGCAGCTGAAGAGGGCTACTATCGTACACATTTTATAAACCTTGCAGAAGAAATACATGCTTGGAGGCTTTTAAACTCTGCACATTTAATTGCCTTCTCTAACAGAAGAGAGTACAGGGCTGAATCACGCTTCTAAGACAACAGGCACACGCTACTTATCATTTTATAGAATGCCAAAAGATCATGGACCAGCTAGTGCTGTAACAAATTAGTATTGCTACAGAAATGCCCAGTTTTCAAAAAAATTCACCACGGGTCTAAATTAACCAGCATTCGCACACCTGCTAACGTTATAGCACCAGCATTTCTGCTCATCTCGGTCACGGAGTTTCACTGGAACCGAATCACTTAAGGTTCACGCCAAACACCAGCTGGTGCCAGGACGGGCTCTCTTAGCCTTGTTTCCGAATTCGTGAAGCAACTACGTGCCACAGAAACGTCACTACTGCGCTCGCTGAGAAACGAGGATGGAGACGAGCGGAGTTTTTATCTCCAGTTTGCGGAGTGCAAAGAAAGGGGCCATTTTCTTGCTCTGTTAACCTGAGGGAAACGGGATTTGTTCCTTCCTACGTTTGTGCTGCCACTGCCGAGCAGCGGCCAGGGAGCAGCAGGAGAGGCTGGCAAGCGCCGCTCTGTGCAGAGCAGGCGGCAGAGCCCGCTCGCTCCAGGTATGGCACAGCCAAGCGCCCACCTCAGCTGCCATCACTTGCAGCGTGGAAGGTCAAGCTTAGGAGAGCCGGAGCAAGGCAGACCCCTCCACACGTTCAAACCTGATGGTGTTCGCCTGCTCCCTTCGCAGCACGCATTTGGCAGCTGACAGGCATAAAAAGCCCCCCAGGCCGTCTGAGGTGATTACCGTGCTGTTTGACAAAAGGCTCATTTTGATTTTGAGCCCCACTGTACAGTGTCTCTGAAGGCAGAGATACCGCATTCCAGAAATTAAATGGGTATTTCTTTCCCAGACACGACGCTGGCCACCTCAGCCCTCCCCGCGGGGAGGAACCGGCGCTCTGCAGAGCCGCAGGCAGAACCCGGGGCTAACGTAAGCCAGGCTGGACTGGGCTCCTTCCAGTGCCAGTAAGGACAGGCTTTCATTAAAACGGAAAAGTGGCAAATGCATCAGATGAAAGAAAATGAGAGGCAAATAAATTCCTTCGAGAAATAAAAAGGAACAGGAAAAAAAAAACCTCAAGAAAGAGGATGCCAGAAAAGCCCCGAGTAGCAGCACAGATCATCTGATGGGGATGCCAGCTTTCCTCTACAAAGAAAACCACCATCATTACAGGAGAGCAGGAGTTCCTGCATCATTAGGGGCACCGCCAGTTTCCCTTATAGATAGCTCCATCTTAGCAAGCGTTATGGGGCTTGGAAAACTAGCTGAAGTTGAGAATTGCTATGTTAACTGGCAAGGCAGGGGGGAGTATTTTTGCAAGGTCTTAAAAAGAAGGAATAAACTGTTACTTAGTGACAAATCTTTGTCACTGCAACTTCAAAAACGCATCCATTAGCTTGCTTCAAAGTAAGTAACCAAGCCAGTAAAACAGGAAAGAACACATTTTGTCAAGATGGGGGGGGTGGAGGAGATAAAAAAAACCAAAAAGGCTGGGAAGTTGGGACGCAGCCTTCAAGGGAAGCGCATCTTGTCCCAGAGCACGAGCATCTCAGCTGGGAGTTCTGTGCCACCTCTCTCGGGAACGCTGGGAAGAAGGCAGAGAGCCACCACCACGCAGGAGTTAATCCAGCCACGTACGGGGACACACCGATCCTCAGTCTGCATTGCCAAATCCTGTTTTCAGAAACTAATGAGCTATTTGTGCACAAGCGTTGGAGGGAGAAGGAACCCAACCCAGAACAGAAGTGACATGCTCTGCCAGCGAAGCAGGTTCACATTAAACCTCTCAAAATGGGGTTTGGAGTACTTCAAGAAAACTGCGGGCACAGCAGTGAGGAGATCTTCACTTTCTAACAGCGAACCTAACAGGCTCAGCCTGCAGCAAGCCCTTGCCTGTCCAGAAGGGAGGCCAGGGAAGAAACAGAGTCAAAAGAAAAAAAAAAAGAGAAAAAAGAAAAAAAAAAAGTGAGTGCTGCTGTGCTTCAACCAGAGTGCAAGACACACAGGGGACAGCAGCAGCCCTGGGCGTCACTCGGGTTGGGATGAGCGTGCCCCAGTGCCGGGCAGCAGCAGACAGGCCTGTGCCCTGCCATACCTGGGATGCCTCCCCGCGGCCATTCCTCCTCGGGGGCAGCCGGTTCGGGATCAGATGCTGAGGAGAGGAGCTGCTCAGAGCCTTCCTCACTGGCTGTCAGGTCCCCACGCCTCGCTGCGCCCGCCACTGATGCATCACTCTCTAAATCAGCGCTTCTGCTCTCTGGGCGGAGTCCGTCAAGTGATGGAGAGCACGAAGGCGCCGAGCGGCTCTCTGCGGGCTGGGGGTGCTTCTGCCACGTGCCCAAACCTCCAGCAGCCAAGACAGCTGACGTGTGGCAGCCCATAAAGACTGTTGCTGGATGATATGGTCCTCTTGGCACAGCTGCCCCAGTGCTAATTCCTGCCCGTCTTCCAACCAGCAGCACCTGAAAAACACGGGTGGGAGCTAGCTTAAGGAAACAAACAGGCAGTGCGTCGCAAACGGAGCTTCTAAAGGATCACATGTTGGTTTCTGGAGAGAAAAGTGGCACAGAATTCAAGTATTTTGTATAGTATTATTATTACACAAACACTTGGCATGCATTTCTTGCATCCTGGTGTGAAAACGAGGGTCTGGACCTCAACTGAAGCTCCGTGAGCCAAAACAACTGTTGGCAAAAGCGCGCTGCACCCCCAACCTGACTAAAGGGACTGAAATACATGAAGGACTCAAACTAATCTGAACAGTAACTGGTTTTTACAAACAGGCAAACTTTTAAGATTAGATTCCTTCCAAGGCTTTTAAGACCCTGGACTGAAGCACAATCTTCCCACTGAAGTCACTGAAAACACCTTGAAGCTACTGACTCACGTGGAGCCCTTGTGCATGACGTTGCAGAACTGCTGGTAGCCCGTGGCTTAAGCACCCTGAAGCCCAGACACAACCACCAGGACCCCGTTGCAGTGCCCATGGCACAGCTGGCCTCTCCGGAGCCACCCGTAGCAGCCACGCTAAGCAACCTCCTCCTGCCGCTCCTCTCATGGTCTTCTCTAGAAAGCAACGGGATGAGGAAGGGTCCCCGGAGAGTTTGAAACGTACATCTGCCATCGCTTACTTGCCTGTATATCCAGCTTTGCTCACAGCACGTCGACAAAGCAAATAAGAATGAGGCAGAAATCACTGTATTCATTGTCTTCCTTCTGCTCTGTCCTGTCCGTTAAATCACACCAAAGAGGGAGAACGGCTACTCAAGCTAACGCCACGTAGATGAAATCGCATTTTCCACAAGGCAACTTTGGGCACCGAGCAGAAACATTTTAAATGGCACTTTCCTCCAAGAACTGTTGAACTTGCATAAAAACAGTTCCAACAGTATAACCACTCTGCTTCTAAATCCCAGTGTTTTAATACTTGCCTTTTTTCCTTTGTAAACCTACTCAATCAGAACAATTTAGGAGGAGTGGCTACTGCCACCACTACTACTAAAAGGTCACCGCCAGTTTATGCAAAGCCAAAATTAGCTATCGTAATGCCATTGTTCATACTAAGCAGGGCTTACTTTTCAGCCCCAAATCACAGCAGGACAATTTACAGTCACCTCCACACCTCTCTCCTCTCTTTCATTGCCTGACCTCTTCCCACCATACAAAGTCAGCTGCCAAGCCCAGCTTAAAGGAAACAAAGGCATCTTGTCTAGGCTGTGACCAAGTTTCATTAAAAAAGCTCAGATTCCACGTAACAAGAAGCAGAACAAAAAGCCATGAAGTTATTTTAAGAAGGAGTAAAGGTTTGCTACTCAGATTAGGTTCACAGCTTATTCCATCACTACTGCTCTCGGGTTCCTCCTAATTACTTTTTGGGTCTTGGATTTGCTGCTTTAAAATGCATCTAGCAAGTGCTTTCTGGATTTAGCAGCTCCTGGATGTAGTGTTCCAAAACAAATGCAATTCAAACAGGTACAAGTGCTTGGCAAAGTCACAGCAGACGCACATCTCTTAACAAGCTCCTCCGATTGCAGAAAAAAAAATAATCTCTTCACCGCCTTTGCATTCTCAAAGCAAAAGCATGACAGTTAACATTGGCCTAGCTACTGTTTTTACCACCAAAGCAGTAAAAACATGTAGATGACTTACCTAAGACAGTCAACAAAATTCCTGAACCTCATGTCCCTCCAGCTGGGAGTGAAATGAAGTCTCTGCACAAAGCACACTTACAATACTCCTTTTGGTGGTGGAGTGCGGGCTCCCCACTTCTTCCTCCAGTAACAAATACAATCTTTTTTTTTTATTATCATTAAAGTGTTTTGAAGACAAAGGAAAAAAAAATCCCTTCTATTAGGCCTTACAAAAGGGCCGAGTCCCCCGCAGCAGCAGACGACCACATGAAAGCTCGGGAGGTGAAGTCGAGCCAGGGGCTCGTCTCATCCAGGCGTTACTCTCCCCGGTGACACCCCCTTTCCCAGGGAGGATGCTCTGCCACCCACGAGCGTTCCTGGGAGGTGCCCCATGCCCCGAATCCAACAGGGATGGCAGTGACAAGATGCACAAGTCCAAAATCTTCAAAAGACTTCAAGAATGCGCTTTGAAGTTGAAGAAGCCAGACCTCACGGCACGAAGGCTTCAGAAGCCCGGGTTACACAGCTCCGCCAGCTGAGAAGGGCCTCTTCGGTACGGGACCTCTCCTCCCACTTGTAACACCGGATTGCCAACACACTGGGCTTCAAAAGACTGGTGCTCAAGTCCTTTCTGCGGAGAATCGTGGTTTTCTAGACAAACGCTGTTTGGATATACAATTTCTGAGCCCAAGGACCCCCGTAAAAATTGAGAGTCCAAAGAGTACATATCCCGTGGCTCAGAGAAGTACCAGATATTCATTTAGGGCGTTCTAGGGGAGCGGGGATACCAATCATCTCTAGAAGATTGCTCCTGCGATTGTGCTTCTTGGCCTCCAAGACGCATCACTGACGAGGTTATCACAGGATCGCTGGCATCCTAAGTAGCCTGAAGGGAACCATCACCATACCGGTGCTGGTGAATAAAACCAGTTCCAAGCTGTGATGATCTGAATCCTGGATATGCCACCTGCTAACCGCATGTGCTCACTACAACTAACTCGGTGCCGCATCGCCAAGAACAAACTCTTATATTTTGGATATAAGAATAAGCACATTTTAAGTGAGGTGAAGGTGGTGGGAAACCAACTCAATCAGTCCGAAAAAAAATGGAGTTACAGCATAAGATCTGAGACACAGCGCATAGACAAGGCAAAAGGATGCGCAATTTAGTTGAAGTTGCCTTTGTATTTAAGGAGGGAGATGAGCAGGAAAAAGAAGGGGACGGGAAGAGAGAGTCCGTAATAAAGCTATTAACTGTAATGCAACATAAAGTGACACATTTGGGTACACACCAAGTTCTTGTACTGTCCAAACCCTGCTAACAGGTTTTTTTAAAAATTCAAGTCACACCATGAGCCTTTGATGTTCTAGTATTTATGTAAACTTTTCCATAGGTTAGAAATCATGCCTCTGACACCATCTGCTTTTAATTGAAGAATCTAGCATTCAAAAATAAACTCACCTTTCCACGTACATCTGAATTAAAACCGTAATTCGCACACCGCTGGAGGCCTGCTTATATAGGTCAAGGTTGCTTGGGTTCATTGCTTTGTATATTACAGTTTAAAGAATGCTCTAAATTCAAGGTTTTTAACTTTTTAATCTACAGGGAAAACTTCCTATAAACTCAGATTAACGACTGCTAATGCACTGAAGAAAGAGAACCAAAAACCTTCCTCCTCCTATAAAAACAAAATAGTGTGGCCTCTGTTTCTTTTCTGATAAGAGTCTTAAATACCAAACATTTAACTGCATAATAACATTTACTGGCAGCCAGGCAGCCTGCTTAGCAGATATATAAAGCAGGTAAAAGGAGAAAAAGTTAATTTCTTGGCTGAATGATTCCATCGGTAGCTATAGGGCAAACTAGAAAGTCTTTTAGTAAAGTAGCAGTTGATTCTTCTATCAATCTGCAGCACACATACTCTTCCAAGGAATGCATTAAATATGAAAATCATATCCCGTTATCATCTGTTTCCAGCTTTCAGCCCAGTAAGCTTTTCTTAATGAATGCTGTAGCCTAAGGGACAAGCATGCTGTTGGCTTCTCTGAATAATGGAGTGATGCTACCATTTCTGCTTATTACAATATCGACTAGCTGAGGGGGTTTCACACATAGTCACAAGTGACTACTCTTGCCAGCATGCTCCAAGTTATTACAAGATGTTTTTAGACATTTCATCTAAAAGAGCTTTACTGCTTTTAGTGAAGAAAACAGCTATGGTCTTGAACTGTATCATTTATATGGAGATAGGAGGAGGGATTAGAAGCCTGCATTACTGCAGATATATAGCAGAATGTATTTAAGTATTCCTTGTCAGTCTTTTTGTCTGTTACTTAGATATGCAATCTCTTTTTGCTTCTTCTGAGAAAAGGTCAAAACGCACAAAATTATAAATACACCGTATGAATCGACTGCTGCAGTTTAAAAAATACCAGTCATTAAGAAAATTTCCTCCCCGGTCAAGACCATTTTCACACTGTTTGGCACAGGAATTGCAAAAACCGACATGAAGATGAATATAGTCAGCTACGAGTTCTCCCCCCTTCTTAATTCGAGTTCTTTGGTTGAAATAATTGCACTTTTTACCCAGATTGTTCTACTTGGCTCTAAACAATATTTCACACTACAAATGCCAGAACAAAAATCCCCACGCAAAGACTGCGTAGCAATGCCGGCCTCTTCCCGCAGCAGCGCAGAGGGAAAGCGCATCCGTGTAATCAAACACACCCCCACCCCACCTCTTTCACAGTACCTGCTCCTTGTCGTCTTCTTCCTTGTCACCTTCTGCTGACAAGTTACCCTCCCGAAGCGATAACACACTTTGAATTTCTCTTCCATACCATGCCTAAATGCGAACAAATCCATTACATAAAATCAACGGCCAAAAAACCCCCATCACAAATCAACAAATATTACTTCGCAAATTGCGCCCTTTTAAATGTAACATCCTAGCAGTGTTTTTCACTTGGACTAGATTTTAAAAAGCCAGAGATCCCATTTTCTCCTCATTTTTCCGCTCCCCTGAACAAACGACGTGGCCTGTACACAATCATCTGCAGGTTTTTAATACACGCTTATTCATTCGCGTAATTTAGAATCCTACAACACAGTAATAACTTGTTGACTCAAATTTATTTCATCCCAACTAGTATTTGTAACGCCAAATTATTTCTGCTGCATCCAGACAATGACGCCGCTGCTTTGGGATGAAATGAGCTTTAGAATTTGTTTTACATGCATCATCTTACAACTCATTGAGCTATTAGAAGGAAAAATATATGGCAGATGTTATACAGAGCAACCCAGCATGAAAGGCAACTTGCTGTAGTGTTTCTGACAAACAACTGCCTAGACCGCCCTCACCTCCACTACAGTGGTTAATTGACCAAATGTAATGCATTCCTAGTAGGACTCCTGCTTAAAAGCCAAGCACAGGCAGCACCTATAATTAATCCTGTTTGTTAGTAATTGTAAACCCCAATAACAAGTTACATCGGCCCTGAATGAAAGCACTTCAATACCTATTCTGCATCAGGTAATATGCATGAAAATAAATCTTTAAAACAATTAACTTCACCAGCTCCGCACTTCACTCCGACGGTGCGTTCACAAGTCTGCTATTTCCCAGGTAATAGAAGCTGCTCATAAAATCATAAACATGAAATTAAGAAACAAAAACCACCCACAGGAGAATTAAAGATGCTCAGAATAAACTCAAATGTAACTACTGGATTTTCCCGAACACTTAAGTGAATTTCCTTGTGCTCCCCAAAATTACCGAACAAACTGCAGACACACAAACACAGGGAAAAAAGTGAATCTCCCAGAAACAAGAGAAGTTTTGTCAGCTACAGCCACATAATAAACTGTGTGCAGTTATGATAAAGCACTCCTAAAGGGCATATTCTCTCTATGAAAAAAAAAGAGAAAATAGTAATAATTTCTTTCTGTGTGCTTCCATGATAGATTAAATGATTACATGCTCCATAATTCTTATGCGATCCACAACAAGGGGGCTTTTCATTACCGCATCACAGAGGATATGTAAGATGTGCTTTGTTCAACAGCTCAGAAAAAATAAGCCCAACCTGGCAAAAATAAAATGGATGGCATAGAACCATCAAAATGGAAGCAACGAACGCCAGCCCTGCACATCAACCCATGGCACAATGTGACTCACACCAGTGTGTTACAACAACCGACTGCTCGTTAAACTGGTGCGCGTTAGGGTTGCTCAGGAAAAAAAAAAAAATCCTTAAAAACAACTGGGGAAACCTAGCATCACGGCATACTCCCTGGTCCTGCTCTGCTTTAAATAAAAATTAAAAAATAGAACAAGGGGGGGTGGAATCAGCACAGACCCCCAGGGACAGTCTCCGGACTGCGTTACTAAGCTGAGGCAAGGAAAAGATGCTCTGTGAACATCACCAGACCCAACAGGTTTGAAGGAATTACCAGGCACTAGCCGGGCTACAGTTGTGCGAGGAATTTATTAACATGGGTGTGCAACCATGGGACGTTAGCCAGCCCATTGGTTCATTAGAGTGGAAATCAATTGCCACTGTAAGAGATAGCCGCACCTTTTCCAGAGAGCTTCCTCACTTCCAGAGGCAGGGAGATGAGCTAACCACCCCCCAAATCATCCCCTCCCTATGCTGAAGTCAAGGGCAGCACCTCCCAAATACCAAACGCCCGGGCAAAGCTGCTGGCGCTTCAGAGGGGGCGTTAATCAACAGGCACGGGTCTCATCACCCCATCTCAAATACCGTGCGGAAAAAACCTTCTACATGAGCAGAGCAGGGACTGGGGCTATTTACCTGAATGGGAACACCAGAAGGCAGGGTACATACGCTGCAAGTTACAGCTACCAGGGGCAGAGTTGCCTGGGGCCAGCGAGTTGTTCTCAATAAAAAAGCAAGGAGATTTTTCAATGAAAGCAAAGACAGCTGATTTAAAAACAATAAAGTTTGGGGGTGGGGTTTTTTTTAGTTGGTGGTTGTTTTTTTGGGTTTTTTTTTAGCCACAGTATAGAATTACTGTATAGGTCTTCTTGTCACCTTATACTGATTTGACAAAAAGCTTATGAGGATTCAGAAAGGACTAGGCACTGCATCAACATTAACATGCATAGTTAAAGGGACTGAAGATTTTTAGGACGAACAAAGGCTCACACTTCAGGTCGTACATTTATCTACTGAAAGAAAGGAACTTTTCTGATGCAAGAACTGCATACAAAGGGTTTCTTGCCCTTCACTGTGATGCAGCTAGCGAAAGCCAAACCAGACGGTAGGAAAAAAAATCTAAAGTACATTGCTGCTTCTACATCCCTACTTCAGGCTAAGCTTTAGTAACACTTCCTAGTGTGGTGGCTCCAGGGCACATGAAAAGTTTAAAAAAATATTTTAAAGTAAGGTTTGCCCATTTGTTTTTGAACTTCTACATCATTTTATCCTTTTTCCCCTTCTGTTCCCCCTGTTTTTTATGTTGCAGTCAAATTCTTCCTTGTAGCTTTTTTCAGAAGTGCTTCTGAGATGGCGTGTATTTCTTTTCCCACACTTGCTGTACCCGAGGACCTCAGCCACCCCACACTTTTCCTTCAGACCTGTACCACTGTCATCCAAGGGCGCTGCTGCACTTTCACATTTTCTGAACCCAGGCTTTCTAGACACCTCCTTTTAAGAGGATCACAGTCTAAGTTTTACTGTCTCAGATCAAGCTGCGTGTGCCCCTGAACAGAAGGCAGAGGGAGGAACACAGCACACTCGGACAACACTGTTCCTGCTTTAATTCAAACTGCATTTCAGAGAAATAAACAGTCACAGCTGAGTTCTGGATAGCCACACAAAAATAAGTGTTGCCTCAGTACCACATCATAGGGGCTTAAAAATGCCTCAATTAATTTGTTTCCTGCCCTCCTTTCTTCCAGCAAGTCAAAGAAGGGGGGTGGCAGAGGGAAAGAAATAGCCCCTACCAAATATTTCTGATGGATGCTACTGCTCTTTGAAAGTGGATAGAAACACGTTTCCCTCACAGTTTTACCTCCTCAAAAATCTGACTCCATATATTAGTGCCATGAGCATGTCACAGTTTTGTTTTGTTTTTTTAAATCAGAGATCATTACTAACCTATATCCCTTTGCAACATCCCAAAATGTCTTCAGGAAATCGCAACCCAACATATTAATAATATGAATCAGAAATCCTCAAATATCTCTGAGTACACACAAAAATGTTACCAAAAGCAAAGATCCAAGTGACACAAGAGGACACTGGAAGAGGCAGTTGTTCTCTCTTACCACTGTTCAAGTATTGCCAGTTGACTGCTTAGCAGCAGAACCAAGAAGGACCTCATTTTAGCTCAGCTTTAGCCCGGATAGTTCACAAAGTTATTTACTTGTATGCTTCCTCTGCTGATGAGGACAGAGCAATAAGGATGGCAAGACTAACTATGGCTATTTAGTGTGTTCATTAAATTAAAAATTAAATTTAAAAAAGTAAATTCAAAATATGTCCTGAAATTACTTCCATGAAATGTATTTGGGTATTTTTAAGTAATAAAAGCCTTACTGAAATACATCTTTATAACAAAATCTTTATGAAACTATTACAACTCAAGCCATCTTTTTGTCCTAACCTAGATACTGCTGATTCATTATCTTACCACTAACAATCCAAACACACGATCCACTTCCACATATTTTTTCACCTCAGTTCTCCCTCACTTCCAAGAGACTCGGAAGAACAGGGCACTTCACTGTCAACTAAATGTAGAGCTCTGAAGCGTTGCTGACTACCTCCACAGCTACAGCAGGGTCTATTACATCAGACATCAGCAGAGTTCGGGTTCATTTCAAATTCCCCACCATTACCACTTTAGGCACTCCAAAACATACGATGGGGTTTCACAAACGCCTGACACCTTGATGTGCATAATACTGGGACAAAACCAACCCTGTAATAACAGTAAACACATATTAAGTCTTATAGAAAGTTACTTCCATCTTCTGAATCATCTCCGAGCTTGAAGTTTTCATGTGAGCTTCAAACCGGTCAAATTCCGTTAAAAAGGTCTGGTTTCGCCGAAGAGCTCCTTTTTGTCGCTCATCTATTTCTTTCAAGTATTTTTTCAGCTTCATATATTTCAGTTTCATTCTACAGGGGAAAAAGAAACTGTACTTAAAGAGTAGGAAAATAAACCAAACGCATCTATTGCAACCACTCTTCTTCAGACACACGCATGCTAACACTTCTGCAGGAGCTGCCCCCCCTGCCCCCCAAAAGGAGCAGACACATTCTCCTGCCTGTCTAGAGCTATGTTATACAACTGACAGGATGTCTCCTCTATAACTTCAGATTTAAACAGGGGGGGTGGTGTTCAAAAGGATAAGTATATTAAAAAGCTCTCAGATTTGTTTTAAATGGATTATGTCTTAGTCACATCACATTAAATCAAAATGAAAACTGTATTTGGAAAATGTGCTCTGAAAGTCAGACAAATGGTAGCATTAAAGCTGCAGTTTCACAGCTGCTTTAAGCCAACGTAAATCCATGCTGCCACCAGAAAGGGGGATCTCTCTCCGAGCCTCCGCTACCTGCTGTGTGGCCACGTGGCAAATCAGGCCAAGAGCATCCAGCTGAAAATCCATCTAAAACCCGTTCTTGCCAACCCAAAAACCACATTCACTTTCAGCCAGACCCATTTTCTTATCTGACTACAGAGCAGCCACACAAGCATTAGTGTCGACAAAGGGAAAACGTGAATGGGGAGAGTCGGGAACATCTTTTGGTCTCAATCTGCCTACAGGTCTGCTTAAATCAGCAGGGAAACTGCAACCTAAGTCTCCCAAGCCACCAATTATTTTCAGAGAAATTTCAGTTCAAAACCTGTTAGATTGAAATGAATCAAATAAAAACAAAGTACATATGATGTGACCCAACCTGTCCAGGCATATTTTTTTTTCTTAAATTTACATCTTCATTTACATTAAAGGCCCTCTTTCAGAAGGGGAGTTTCTAAGGGATTGGCCATTACTCCACCAAGCCCTCAGTCCCTTGAGCTAAGACAGAAAAGTCACTGCTGTGAGCTTCACAAAACCCATTTGACGAAAGGAACACTGGATGAGACTTTCCAGCCCTCTTCTGTTGGTGGTTGGGGTTTGTTTGTTTTTTGGGTTTTTTTTTGCTTTGGGTTGTTGTTTAGGGTTTGGTTTTGTACAGTGTATATGCAATTTACATTAAGCAGATAATGCAGAAACAATCCAAGGACCAGGACTACAACCTAGAATATCCTCTAGGACTCTGTAAAACTTTCAGACTTTAAGACCCGAGGACTTTCTAGCACGACCTATGCTACAGCAATTTTGCAAAAGTTGCATAAAACCAATTTGCATGTTAATAATAACTAAGATAGCAACACTTCAGTATTAACAGAATAAGGTAGTTATGCTGTTGCTGAAGTTATTTCACCAATAACTTGAGTCATGAATCTTACATTATACTTATATGAATATAAATTTATTGTTATAAAAAAAACTTCCAAGACAACATCCTAAAAGCATTGTGTGTTACCCAAGTCTTTGTAACTAAAATAACCTATAAGAAGCTTTTAAATAGGCTTACAGGTAAGCATCAGACTTTCTGTATTCCAGCAGTTTTCTTTCTAATTCCAGCCTTTTGGCTTCACTGGAAGAAAACAAACAACATACAGTAAGATAAAACTATTTCACAATTTAAATTCTCAGAATGCAAGAAATAAAGCATTTCACAGAGCATAAGCTTTCCAGAGCAGAGAGCCCATTTTTGCCAGACTGGTAGCCTTACAGATTGATCTGCCAGCCAAGCTTATCACAAAAAGCCCCAAACACAAACCTCAGAGCTTTTACTTCTCTCTCCGTTCCTCACTGGAACAAGAGCTAGGTTGTTTTAAAGGGAACAGATGCCTGAACACGAATATATCCACACAAGACCCACCAAACCAGCCAGAGACTTCTGCCCGACTTAAGTTTCCCAGCTTACAGACCCAATGTGCTATCCAAGTATTTTATTTAACAATTTGAACTTAAAATCAAGTGCATATTTCACACTCAGGCATTACAGCCAAGTACATCTACAGATATGCTAGCACTACGTGTCAGAACTTAAAGGGTAACAGATATAAGCAACCATCAAAAATACTTATGGTTGCGAAAACGCTATGAGGCCGCCCATATCTGCCAAAAGCAATGCAAGGGTATAGACCCACGGGGATGATCAGACTGCTTAAGAACAAACTCCATACCTCACCTATTTCAAAGCAAATCTATTTTCAGGAAGACAGAAGAGTAAAGCTGATGTAATTTAATAATTACAAATTGCATCCGAAGATGAGCAACCATCCCTTGACCAAGAAAAAGAATTGGTAAGACAGGGGCTTCCAGTAGATTCACATTACAAACCCTGCAACAATCAAAGCAAGTACCCCAAGTTAGTTATTAAAAAATAACATCAAATTCTTATTAGCCAGGAGGGCTGTACATGTGCGAGTAACGTGGGCAGGTCCACGAGACTGCATGCACCCATACGGCTGGGCATGCTCGTCCATGGATCTGTGCACTCCCCTGCAAACATGGCCATGCCATAGCCACCGACATTTGCCTCCTCCCAGTTGCCCTGAACAGAGGAAAGCCAGGAAAAAAAAACACAACCTTTCTGCTTCTGAGTCTGAGAGATCAAGGCCTCCATTTTACCCATCTGATCCTGCCACTGTCTGAAACAAGATTAGGTTTTCATGTCATGTATGCAATTTAAAAGCCACGCTTCATCTGGGATCTCATCCTTTCAATTTCCTTTTACATGACAGACAGCTAAGCAAAAGCAGATTTCAAGATCTTGTTTTTACACTTCTAGAAGTAATTTTCATGACTCAGTGAAGAACACTGATATCCTGATGGATGTAAAAGCCGATGGATGCAAGAAGCCATTGGCTCCAAACCAGTTTCTCATTCTGCGATACCACAGGTTGCACATCACATTCCTTAGCTCCCAAAAGATCGCTTCCTTCCTACCAGCGTGGGTTTTAGTATCCCATTCACCGGTCTGTTACGGCTATTTAGACAGCACGCAAATATCTAAGGAAGGTCTTCTCGAGGTAAGACAAAGCAGTATAAAAACCACCAGGTAAGAGCCTCTCAGCATTTCAGTATCATCATCGTGAATGCCTGCAGTGGTTACCACACGGCTCGTGGTGTTTCACAACACGGCTCTGTCCAAGCACCGAATTAGAGGCACAATCGAGACTTTCCTCACAGATTTGCTTGCCCAGGTTCTGGCAAGGTTCCAGCAGAGTTTCTTTGTGTCCATGATGGAAGCGAAGCTTCAAGCAGTACAGGGATCATTCTGGCCACTCCACTGCACCACCACCTCCTTTTCTATGTGAAAAAACCAAAGCTTTCTGCCTGAAACTTTTATTTGTTCACGCAGTTTTGCATTAAGTTAAAATGGTGCAAACGGTCAGTTATTAACTTTGTTTCCTGAATGGGCAGAAGTAGCACACTTCAGAACTTTTTAAGGATCCAGATGGCTCATTTTCAACCAATCCCAAATCTTCAGCCTACAGAGAAAGAGTTTGGTATTTGAGAGCAGAATTTAATTCCCTGGTCAGCCACAAGCTCTCTCTGATCTCTGGCATTTCACCATGCATCAATCTGTAGCAATATTTGATCCCTCACCTCCCATTTTAGCCAGCAGGACTAAGGTGCCTCAATATTTTTTGAGATACCAGGCCTTAGAGTCTTTGTGCTTCAGTTCCACATCCATAATGCAGGAACAACAGCGCTCCTGTCACGATACCCTGTTGAGATAAGTACATAGAAAATTGCACAACACTTGAGTACAATGCAGTCTTCCCGTAAAAGAAAGACATGGTATTTTTACAGTTTTGTTTTTCTACACCAACCTGACATTAAATCAACTGTTGAGCACTGAGCTGCACCCACCTTCCTAGCCTGGAGCCTGGCCAGAGCCTGCTCAAGCCTTTGCCAACCACGCTGGTCCCCGGGGCGGGTTAGAGGGGGCCTGCTCAGCACCATCTTCCACACACAACCGATGCCAGCAGGTATTGCTGAAACACATAACCCTACCTGGTTTACATTCTCTGTTCAGGACATCTCACTATTTGTACACATTTGCTGAAATCGCCCTTAGTGTGAAGCACCTGGCCTCGCTGTCTGAAAAGCGAAGCTAATTGCGAAGTTAGTCACAGTGTTAAGTACAGCACTTAACTACATAGTTCATTTACTTCATCGCCCACGCTGCTCAAACGCTGCCTTTCTCACCAGCAACCACTGAAGATTAAGTGCTGAGTAATCACAACATGGCCAGGGCTGTGTAAAACACAGACGGCAAACTCTCCATCCCATTTCACTTATCCTAGATACCTTAAACCTAAGTGTCTAATTTTGCACACAACAGATACTGCTGACCTGCATAGAGAGACCTATGCATGCAGGAATGTTTATGTTAAGACTGGACAAAGTACCAGCGCAAGGAAATAAAACATTGCCAATAGAGTCTAATGCTTAATTTAAGGTGAGTTATGAGGGTTTTTTGCACAAGTCTCAAGGCAGTCCATGCTGACTTTATCAGAAACTCAATATCTGGTGGCTAATTTCTCAAGCACTTCAGAACTTAGGTATTTAAAGGAAAAAAAGAGATTTATGAGAACAGGCAGAAGAGAAATATTCCTTCTAGTTCATCAAGTCAGCTGGGGGACATAACCAAGCAGCAGCTTCCTCACCATATTTAAGCTCTTGCACAGACAGCTTATTAGTAGTGGCTCATTGTTTGCTTAAGCACAACTGCGAGCTGAACTGCAGTCAGGAGCAGAGCAGATGTTGGGCACTTCAGGTCTTAGAACAGGTGACTTGAAATTACAGCAGGGCACAATTCCAAAGCAGGACTTAACAAGCTGAAACACACCAGTGATTTAACAAAAGGTTTTTTTACACTTTTAAAAGCTGTTTAGATAAAAGGTATCGCTTTGAGAAATTCCAAAGAGGCAACTGCCTCTGCAGCACCATTCCCAGAGGCAACAGCAGCGTTCAACTTGCAGCCTGGCATAAAAATTAATCCTTGTTTGTCAACACCGCCACGTACAAATACATATTTTATTTGATATTTTAAAGTACATACAACAAAAGTGTGCCAGGAAGATAAAGGTGTATTTATTATCACAAAACCTGTTCAGCTGGGTCTCTGAAGGAAGCACAGCTGATGCATCACGCTGTCTGTCTGCCTGTAATTCCCTGTCCCCCAAATAACTCCCAAATCTTTCAGTGCGACTGAATTAGAGGAGCTGTCCTACATTCCCAGAGGTTTCAGAGGAGCTGACAAGGGGTAGGCCCCCTGTGCAGTGCAAGCTCAGCCCTAGCTCAGGCAACAGAGACGCTACAAAAGAGGTGGCCACACTTCACGCAGATCGGGCTCTCGGGAGGCACAAGAGATCTCTACTCCTAACACCAGGGATATCTGCACACAAAGACGCAGTTTAAAGCGGCACGCAGTCTAGAACACTCAAGATTTCAATCTGCCCTCTCCATTTTCTAACACTGCAATTTAGATAAAGCCTCTTCCCTATCTAGGGCTCGCATCTTTAATAATTTCTATACAATAAAAGTATACTTTGGATATTCTTACCCAGCCTTTTAAACAGCAAGTTGTTCTCATTTTGTTTGCCCGTGGTCTTCCAGACCAGAACAGGATATTAGCGAAGATATACAGGGCATTTCTGTAAAAGTACTATCTGCATGCAAGTTTAGATTCTCACAGCCATGGCGTTATTATTTCTCCAAATACTGCATGTTTGAGATGCTGGCATGAGACCCAGGAATCAAAGCCTTCTGCAGGTACTGCTTAAAAAGCAGCTTCATAACAGTACTCAAGTGAGCTCAAGAGACTTCCTCTGGCCGGGGAAAAAAATAAAGTGCTAATTAACACCAATTAGGGTGGTTACTGCAGCAACAGGCCAGCAGCATCACTAGTTGCCAGGTGAGCTGGCCAGCGTTGGAGGTCCCTCAGAAAGCCACCCATCACCACCTGCGCTTGCTTTTTCCCTGAAAGCCAGACCCACCCCAAAGCTCCCACAAACTGAAACGCCTAAACCAGCTTTTTCTTTAAAGGTTAAAAAGGCATCTACAGGAGAAACATCCGCACGCGTCCGTCCATCAAGTAGCCAGCTCCAAGCCCCAGCGTCGGTATTACTTGCTTGTTTGCTGAAAGTAACACCTAATTCCGTAACCGTTGCCAGAGCGGCTGCAGGAGAACCCCCCAGACCAGCAGCAGCGGGGCTGCAGCGCTTCCAGGGCCCCCCCAGACGCCAGGAGCGGGCAGCGGGGCGACGGACAGCACAGCAGCCGGGGGCTACCGACAAGCTCGCCTTAAGCGCCCCCCCAAACAAGAAGATGCTGAAGCAGAAGGAGGCGGCGGGCGTGCCCCGCCCGGGGCGCTGCCGGCGGCCCGGCACCACCCCCGCCCCGGGGACGGCACCCCGCGGGCCCCACCTCGCCCTCCCCGGCCCGACAGCGCGGCGCTGCCGCAGCCCGGGAGGGCAGGAGCCCGCCTCCCCCGCCGCCTCGGGGGCAGGGGCCCGGCAGCCGCCCCCCCCTGCTTCCCCGCGGGCGGGCGAGCGGCCTGAGCGGGTCCCGCGGCGGGGCGCGCGGTGTCCTCACCTGTCGCGGAGGCGCCGCAGGAGGGGGCCGAGCCCGGGCTGGGGGGCGGGCGGCGGCCCGGCCCGCTCATGCCGCCCTGTTTACGCCGGTGGCCACAGCGACGGCTCCCGCCGTGCACCGCGCGGGCCCCGCCCCGGAAGCCCCCGCCCCGCGCGCGTTGCCATGGGGACGGGGCGGGCGGGGCCGGGCTGAGCCCGAGGCCTCCCGCCGGGGGGGGGCGGGGGAGCCGCCGCTTTCTATACGTCTGGACGTATAGATACGTGAAGGCATACGCACATACATACCGCACGCCCACGGCAGGGGGGCACCTGCGCGGCCGCAGCCCACCGGGCGGTGCCCGCCCTCCTGCCCGCTGCTCTGCCCAGGCCCCGCGGGGAGGCCCACGGCCTGCAGCCCTCACCCAGCGCCGTGGCGGGACCGGCCTTCCCTGTGAGGGCGCATTTAAGCCTCTAAGGCATTTTTAAGCCTTTAATGGCCTAAAACACAGCAGAGGGCTAATGGGAGCCTTGTCTGTGCGGGGGTCGGCAGGCGCGCGTCCGAGCTGTGAGGCCTCCCCGCCATCACATTGGAAATTGGCGGCCTAAGTTTTGGGGCTGTTGAGGTTTAACGCACTTATTCCTAAATTGCTACTTCATCCGTGCGTATAATGTTATTAAATCTGTTGACTTAGGTATTACCGCAGCAGTTAAAACAGCCGTAAGGCCCAGCCCGTTCTCCAGCCCGGTGCTGAGGAGAGCGGGGCCCAGGCCTGCTTGGTGCCTGGGGCTGAGGCAGTACCCTCCGTGTCTCTGCAAAAAGGGGGGGGAATGGGGACTTTGCAAGGCGCTGGGACATTTAATTCCCAAAATAGTGGGGAGCTGCTGGAGAGTTACAGTAACAGGGCCCCCCTTTAATAGTCTGTTTTGCCGAGTTTATTGTACGCTATGTTTTTCAGGAAAAAAAACTAACCACAAAACGCAAATGGCCTATTTCCATTTGTATAGAAATCAAACATCTCAATAAAATTCCCAATTCCTCCTCCTCTGAATTGCCGCTCTGTCCAGAAAGGAAGCTGCCAAAGTAGCGCGTAGGTTCCAGGGCCCCAATAAAGCAAGCTCAGTCACCTACCGCGAGGGTATTTGGGTTTCAGGAGAAGGAATGCTACATCAACAGACAAAACCGCGGATAGCTATGAAATGCTGAAGGATAATTAGAACAGCAATCAGTATACAATTAGCGCGAGATCATCATCATAATTACCCTTCATTAGAACTTGGCGTCCAGCAACCGCCACATCGGCGGTAGCTGCGAGGTGGTGCCGGCACAGCTGAGGACCCAGCTCAAGCCACGAGCCAGCGCCAGGGCAATCAGAAGGCTCGAGAGCACCAGGGCGAGCTTTTGGGGGGCTGCCCCGCGGGTCGGGGTTCCTGTGCCGGGTTTCGGTCTCGGGTGACAGCATTCCTGGCGTTTTTCAACACCTTCCGCCTTAAACTGGGATAAAACCAAATTTAAATGTAAAGCAAAAAGCTGCGCTGAATTGCTGTAGCGGTACTTAACCGTCCCCAAATTAGCTTCTGTCACTTGACTAACCATAGCTGCCGTCTGGCTTAGCCTTTGCATATATCCGCTGTAAATAAATGGCTCAGTAAGATACGGCTCGTGTAAGAGCTTACCTACTCAAGAAGACGCACATGCAAAGGATTTGCAGATTTGGGAGCCTTTTATTATTGAATTCACAGGAAACGCCCTCGTAATAAAAGACGCGCTCGTCTTTCTTGCTCTTCTGTTTGTTGACAGCAAAGATGTGTTACGCAGACCTCCGCCCCAGCGCCAGTTCCCATCTTTCCAAGAACTGACTGGTGAAATCTGGCCCTGAGCTTGCCTAAATTCCCAAAGCTGGGCATCTTTTTTCCCCAGATCCTGACTTTACAACCCAGGTCCACCACAGCTTGCCCTTTCCTTTAAAAATACACAGGGGAAAAAAATGGAGCTTTGGCACCTCCCCTGCGGGACATGATCCCCTGCCCTCCTTGAGTTCCTGTAGTACTGAGACTTCTCCAGAGCCTTTGTATCAGCATGATGTGCCTGCTCAGTCATGGGGGCGGATAAAATGGAAATAAAAAGGTTCTCATGGTTGCTTCATAGTTAAATTGATCCGCCCCCCCGCCCTGAAGGTCCCTCGTAACAGCCCTCATTGCTAACAGCTACGTCAAAAATAGTCTCCCCTTTGACGCCGAGGTGAGGCACTAAAAACTTGTTATTTCAGAATGTCAGCCATGAACCGCGCTCTGCCGGGCCGACACGGATTTTGAATGCATCGCTGACTGTCAGTGCAGAAAACTATCGAATGCCGTGTGGCGTTTGAACAAGAAAACATTTTTGTATACAACGATTCTGTTGTTTTGCAAAACAGGCAAAGAATCTGGCTTTCTTGAGCCTGTACCAGTGACGTAGCAGGTTTGGTTCTGGAAGACTACTAAACTGCTTTTGAAAATATTTGTGCTTGCTAAAGTAATACCAAAACTTTTGAATGCTTCTAGCGCTATCTATAATTACGAGCATATATATTAGTTTTGACATACTGGGAAACCGTATTCCCAAACCAAGATCTCCAGGTTTCAGCTGCAAGGGGTTGGTCTCCGCCTGACAGCTCAGCGTGGGAGACGAGAGCCATAGGACCGCACGGTTTCTTTCCTTAGTGGGCCTTTCCAGCCCTGCTAGTTGGTTTTTTTGGGGTTTTAATCCCGGACCACAGTGGAGCGGGCGTGAGGGGCAGGGGCCTCGAGGGCGCTCAGCGGCGGGGCGGCCAGTGCTGCTGCTCAGGGGGCAGCAGGAGGGTGGGGAGGGAGCGCTGGGGGTCACGGTGACAAACTGGGAAGATGGGGGCAGAACGGTCCTGGTGGAGACGAGAGGCTGGGAAGGGCTGGGGTAACGACGGGGGGTAAAAGGGTGTAACATGATTTAACGGGGATGGTGCCGGTCTCGCCAGTCCCAGCACTGCGAGCAGGGCAAGGGAGAAGAAAAAAAAAAAGTAGAAGGGAAGCCAAAGCAGAAGAAAGGAAAGCAGAGAAGCGCTAAACACCCCCGTGTTTTATTAAACCAAAAATAAGGAGATAAGAAGCCTTAGCCTGGTCCCCCCAGCACATTTCCTGCTTTGTTCCCCTTGCCCCTCGGTTCCTCGCCCCAGGCCTGCAGGCGCGATCCCCCGTGCCGACGCCGACGGGCTCCTAATTGACTCAAGAATAATCTTATTACTCGCATCCCTGATAACCAACATCAGTCCCCCATCCCTGAAAGCCTACAAAGAGGAGTGTTCTGTTTGTGTTCTCCCTTCAGTACTTAACACTTCTTTTAGATTGTTTTAATTTAATTTTAATGTAATCTGATAAGAGCTGTAAAACTGTCAAAGAAATCTGTCTCCTTCTGGCTTATTAAATACACTTTGAATGAAATTACGGGTTTTTTTCCCCAATAGCTGCCAAACGAAAGTATCTCTTGATTCAAATGCAGGGATTGATGTGCACTAATCTTAACAGCTTTACACGTTCTTTTTAATTTAGGGAGGAAACCATGTGTGCTGTTAGCATCCCGCTTTCCTCTGGAGCTGTAACCGTACCCCAGAAGGTGCAGAATCCGCCGCATTGTCATCAGCATCCGGCTGCAGGGTGCTCACCTGCAGGAGAGAAAAGGGGTGAGAGAAAGAGAAGAAAGTGAAAAAGAACATATCTTTGTAGGGGGAAAAAAGGGGGCGAGGGACGGACAGCGCCTGCCTCCAGGAGCAGCCTGCGCTGCCCTCTTCCAGCGCAAGGCTGGGGGGCCAAGGCGTCACCCTGCGTCCCCTTGCTTATTAAGGGCACCCTCGGGCTGCGCCCTGCGGCACGCCTGTGACGGTTTGCAGGGCACCTTCCCTGCTGGGACAGCCCGATGGATTCAGTGGCGCTGCGAAAGGGGCTGCTCCAGCCTCAAGCTCCATCCACAGAAGGACCCGCTGGAGACTGGGGGCACGCCATGGGAGGGAGACTGGAGCTAACAATCCTACGTTTCTGCCTCGTCCACTATCGGGATCTTTCCAGAGATCTCTGCCGTACGTGTTCTGCCCTACTTATCTCTTAGCCGCTCCGTGCTTTTTCTTCCCAGGTGCTACAGACCGTCTGTCCCCCTGTCTGTCTCACCCTTGGCCTCTCCCCTCTCACCCGTCACTGGCCCTTGATGACATCTGTCGGAGATCGCTGTCACGGGGCTTGCCGGTTTTCCTGAGCCATAGATCCATGCACAGCCTCTGACCTAGCGCCAGAACACGGAGGGGACGCCACTTGCCCCCGGGAAGATGGGAAACTCTTTGGATAAAGTAGAAATTGTCGGTGTCCCCGTCAAGGGTGTCCTGGGACAGAGCCTCCCCCCCCGCCTCTGCGTAACCCCCCCACCTCGCACTGCTGCCCGAACGACAACGACAAGCTTTTACAGACTAAGGGCCCGCTCTGATTTTCAGCCGACGTGAGAAATACAACTATTGCTTGGCAACATCTGGATCAGAACAAACCGAATCACGCCTTCGAAAGCGCTGAAGAGAAATCACAGATAAAAACAAAAGGGGCGATCAGCTGCAAGCACCGACGTATGCAGCAGGCGGGCGGATGATGAGAGCGCCTGAAACGTTTCAGCTTAGTTCCTTGCCACCATTTCGCCATTTCTGCCCAAACACAGCAGGCTGGGGCTCGTGCGTGGTTTCTCTGGGAAGGGGGTTGCAGAAACGCAGGCTGTGATGTCCTGAACGGGGGGCGGGGGGGGTTCCCCTCTGCGCTCCTTTGATTGCTGAGGGCAACCGTGCATCCAGCTGGAGCGGGCCCACGACTCAGGGCAGAACTGAATTCATTTTCTTTCTTTTTTTTTTTTTTTTTTTTCCTTTTCAATTAGATTCATAATCATGCCCCGGTAGCTATGTAAAAGACATACAAAAAAATTTACATAATGCCCATATAAGTCTTTTTGTTAATGAATCAAGTCCCCAATGAAGAGCACTAATAATACATTAGCAATCAAAGAGCAAATAACACCAGTGAACATATCTCAGCAGAGCAGTTGTGTGGCTCCATTTCCGACTGTCAGCGTCAATGCATGGAAACAGTAATTAACATGTTGAATTTAATGTTTAAATTTTAATAAATTTTAATGTAATAAAACGCTCTTATTAAATGTTACAGTTCCTTGAAACCTGTTATTACTCGTTTCTAATGTATAAATAGAAAATGCATTGTCTTACTGAAGAAGGCGGGTTTGGCTGTCGACAGGACAGGTGAAATGAGTTCCTCCAGCAAGAACTTGTCACCACAGAAGCCAACAATAATGGGTGATTAAATAAAAAGCCCACAACCTTAAGAATGAGACCACAGCATTTAAAACTGTATCATGTTTATTAAGAACGTAAGGGCCTTATCCAAAGCCTGTTCACATAATTGAAAAGTGCCTGGTATGTCATTGTCAATGAATTTTGAATTAATCCTGGAGAATTTAGATACAAGCACATGCCATTGTTTACGGCTCCGTGTTGTTAATGAGCAACAGAAATGCCGTGGCACGGGGAGGGGACCAGTTTAGGGGCCGTTTGCCGGGAGGTATCCCTCCTCTCCGGCCATCTCAAAGTGCTTTTCCAGTCTCCTGCGTGGCGTGTGAGGCTCCGAGACCAGAAGGGATCAGGCATGACCTGCCTGGGCTTTTCCAAGGCCTGGAGAGGACGCCTGGGAGATTTCGGATCTCGCTGTTTTCCCAGGAATTCACAGCCGCTGCTGCGTCTCAGATGCAGACACGCGGAGTTAGCCAGCCTGCGTTTAAGTGTCTGCTGTTGTCTGAAGAGGAAAGAGGCGACCGACGGCGTTGAGTTTCCCCGTCCCTGGAGAAATGAATTTAGGTTTCTGAGATGCGAGACAAGAGGCTGAATTTGAACGAGCCCACTCGCAGCACTGTCCAAAGGCTCAGTGCCTCTCTGCTCTGAAATCGCCTCCGCCTTTCAGCTCCGGAGCGCCCTGCACCACCACTGCTTTAATTTCTGTTGCTCCATCGGAAACAGTTCCGATGCGTTTCTGTGCAGGACAGGCTCTTTTGTGCTATTTTAGATCATTCTGGAATGTCTCTCTCAGGCCTGCAGTAACCAAAAAGAAAGCAGGAGGAAGACGACGGCTCACAAATACGTAGCCAAAATCCCGCGCTGGCAGCACGCAGCCGTACGTTCGTGATGCTGCAGCGAGCCCGCAAAGCGGGGCTTTTGCACCCAAACATTTTCCTAGCCACGAAAGCGTCCTACCTGGCCTTCAATGGGGGGCCCTTTGCACCAAGCCAAGCTTGTGCCGTGGTTTTGCCAGGTTCCTGCTTCAGGAGAGCAGCAGCTTCACGGCCGCGTTATTCCCCGCTCCCCATCCGCCCTCCGTTCCCCACCTCCGACGAGCGAGGCAGGCAGCGCAGCCGCGGCTTGGCCAGTCAACGCCGTCTGCCTGGATCTCAAACACTTGCTGCCGCTGCTGCCTTAAAGGACAGAGACCTAGCGGGCTCTTTCATTAGTATTTTAACAAACGAGTGGGTTAATCTCGCGTCCTGACTGAAACGCTGAAAAAGTTTTTCGGCTACAAGTCGTGAAAAATTAAAGGGGAAATATAAAATAACAGGGAATTCTTCAAACTGAGTGAGTGTTTTCCTTGTAGCACCATGCTGTATAGCGATCTGTTCCGAGGAGCTGCTTTCTGCGTTGACAGGGACGAGGCATTTAGACAAGGTAAAAAGCCTGGAAGATCCAAACCCCCGGCCTCAAAGGGAGCGCGTCTGGCCCATTGTCTGTTGTGATTAATGAAGCCTTTTGCGTCGTGAGATAATACCACGCTCGCCGAGCAGGGAATGCTGCTGCGCAGCAGAAATATCAGAAGTATGAATAATATTCAATATGATAACGACATCAATAAGCTAATCTATGTATTACTGGATTCTGCTCAAAAATGCCTCAAATGATATTTGTTTATTTCCTAATTGTCAGCCACTTTGATGCACTTGTCGTCAGGTTCAACAAGTGCTCCAAGCTACAAGGGTTTGAAAACAAAGGGAAGCACTTGGGCGAGCCTCGCGGTTTGGCGCTGTTTGGGGCAGGGGAAATAAGATCCGAGGGCTGCTCCTAACAGGGGGCAGGGGTAGCAAGGTGCCGCTTTTTGGACAGACGTCAACAAGCACAGAGCCTCTCCAGAATCCCTCCCTAGGGTGACCCAAAATATTCAACCCCCGTTGAAGATGTTCATATATGTCAGCCCGAATGTTCGCAAGCCGTCAGCGACTCCTTAACACCGAAGTGAGCCAAGCAGCCGGTGGCAGCATACGTGGAAAATAAATGCGTTCCCCTGAGCCAGAATTACGTGTAAACCTGAGCTAATCTCTGCCCACTGTTTGGGTGCTGTCTCCATTTTATTTTTACTTCTGCCCGAGGTTTGGAGCCGAGCACCTGGACCCGACGTGCCAGAGAAGCTGGTTTGGTTTTCAGCAAGCGCTACCTGCGGAGCCAGGCCAAATTTCACGTGGGGCCATAACTACACACTGCTTCTCCCAACTCTGTCGCTTTGAAACCCAGTTCCAGGAGGACAGGGTGTTTTTCACTTCCCATCCCAAACCACCAGGCTGTTTTTCTGTGATTGATTAAGCGGTTCCCCCCCCCCGTCCCCAGCAGAAGATTGTCCTGGTGATGAATGAAAGGATCCATACATGTAAGCCGCTTATTCGTTCGCAAAGCAGGGGAACACAAGCATAAGACTATTAAATTGATTGAACTGTGTCTGCTCAGAGCTCGGCATCACTGGGCCCTGCCCTCCATGCTCCATTTAGTATACGCACAGTAAATAATCGTGCCAAACAGAAATAGGGAGAAGCTGGCAAAAAGGCTTGAGATGGAAAATATTCTAGCGGCGCATTTAGATTGAAAACGTGCTTCAGATCTACTTTTGAGGAGATCCTCGGGTCAGCTGGGTGAGCAGGGCGGGTCTGGGCACAGCAGAGGTCTGGGCTGAGCTACGGGCTTTAGGGTCCAAAAGGGTTTGCCGGCATGCAGCCGCACGCAGCGCACAGGACCCCTCGGAGCACGGGGCGCTGGCCTGGGGGGTGCCCTGTTCCCCTTGGGAGAGGAGCAGAGCCTGGGGGCACCTGAGCATCTGCGGGCCGCCCTGCCCCCCCCCGCCCCCCTGCAGGGCTCAGCCCTGGGCCACCTCGGCCGTGACCCAGCGGAGGGCGAGCTCCTGCCCCCGGAGCAGCGCGGAGCATGGCGACAGCCAGTACAGCTCGGAAGGGGCCAGCTTTGGCCGGGCTCAATTAATACACTCCGCTCGGGGGGGTTGGTTTTTTGTTGGGTTTTTTTGTTTTTTTTTTTTTTTTTTTTTTTTGGGGGGGGGGGGTTTGGTGGGGTTTTGGTGAGATTTTTGGTTTTGGTTTTTTTTTGCAGAAGTGCATTTATTTGCTGCGCCCCGAAGCGCCGGGGAACGCGCTGCCAAGCCCGGCCGCGGCAATTAGGCGGCAATTAGCCGAGGGCAGGGCGAAATCGGGGATCCCCGCTCCGCGCCCCGGGAGCCGGGGCCACGCCGAGCCCACCCACACCCCCCCCGCCGCCAGCCTGGGGGAAGGGGCTTAACAAGAAAGGAAAAAGGGAGGGGGGGAAAAAAAGGAAAAAGCAAGCAACCCGCCCGGTGGAAGCAAGCACCCGAAGGGAAGCGCCCTTCGGCCGGCCGGGGGGGGACGCCCCGGTCCCAGCTTTCGGGAGCTGCCGGCGGAGCCCCCCGTGCGGCCCGGGCTGCCGCAGGCTCCGCCGCGGCCGGAGCGGGTTGGGGCAGCTCCCGCTCGCTTCGCCTCCCTCCCCTCCGCACCGCCCTCGTCTCCCTTTTCTTTTCCCCCGTCGTTTCCCTCGGGTGATTTAATTCTGGCGATTTTATCATTTCGGCAGCGCGGGCGCGTAACAGCCAGCGAGAGGGGCGCTCGCTGCCGGTCAAACCCCGGGGCGTTTCGGCGGCGGCGCGGGGAGCCTCAGCGGGAGCGGCCCCGGGGCTGGCCCTGCGCTGCGGGGCTTGAGCGGGGGGGCGCACCCCGAAAGCTGCTCCCCCCGGGCCTGGGGGGCACCGACAGGACAGGCTGGGCTTTTGGGGGCGAACCAGTGCGTCTGCAGGCGGCTGCCCCGGCGTGGAGGAGCGGAGTGCGGGTCCCCCGCCGGGGTGCGGGGGCCCCCCCCCCCCCCCCCGGGTCCCGCCGCCCCCTTACCGGGCTCCGGCGCGGCGGCCCGCGGGCCGGGAAGCGCCAGAGCGGCGGAGGGTTGGGGTCTGCCCGGGGCCCCCGCCCGGCTCTGGCCCCCGCACCCCCGCGGCCGGGGGGGCAGAGCCCGTCCCGCCTCCCCGGATCGATTCCAGCCCGGCGCTGACAGCGTTTAGGCCGGGATTGGGGTGTAATGGAAATATCATCAGGAGACAATTACCTTTCCAGAGCATTCACTTCTCCTCCCAGACACTGTTATTTGAGAAATAGGATCATTTGATTTCATATTGCACTAAATAACACCCAGCCGTCTCAAATTGCCAGCTTCTTAAAAGCCACCCATTGGAATAAATTGCAGAGCGACTCTTTTGGCTCTGGCTTCTTCGTCCCCCCCCCCATCCCCCTTTTTTTTTTTTTTTCCTCCCCCCCCATCCCGCTCCTTTTCTCCTTTGCATTTACGGGAACCGGGGGTTAAGTCGGGCCCGGTGCCGGCGGATAAGCGGCGCTCAGCAAAGCGCCGGCTCCCTTAATAGGCGCTTGAGCCGCTCAGCCCGACCTGCGCGGGTTTTGCTCGTCTTCCCCCCCCCCCCCTTTTTTTTTTTTTTTTTTTTTTCCTTTTAAAGCGAGCTTTTCCCCCGTTCCCGCCTGGGTCCCGCGGCCGCCAAGGTGCGTTGTGCCTTTAAGGCTATCAGCGCGCGCCCGCTAATCTGGTCATCACAGGCTTCATTATATCGGTATTAATGTCATCCGCGGATTACTAATTAGATTTGCCGGGATAAATGAAATTACCCGAATGGGCTGCGTGGGAGGGGGAGCGGAGTCTCCCGGCGCTTCCCGGGATTTACAGGAGGAAAAAAAAAAAAAAAAATCCATTTATTCCCCCCCCCCTTTCTGGTTCCCCCCTTGCCCCCCCCGGCCAGGCCGTCCCCGAGCCCCCCAGCCCCGCGTCCTCATCGCCTTCTCCTCCGACAGACACTAATCAAGTAATTTCCCAATCCCAGCCCCATCAAATTGCTCTTTAGCTGTTGAACTGTGGAGTTTTGCTCCTCTTTTCTCATGCTAATCAAGCCCATTCAGCATCTCTCTGTGAGGCTATTTGTAGTGGAATAAATCTCCTTGTTTGCCTGCCGCATGATTAATTGATATTGTTGTATGGCTTTTGTTTGGGCTGCGGAGAGCTGAAAGGCAGCGCATATTGGATGTGACGAAAGGGGCTCGGAACATCATTTCGCTGCTGAGGTCTTTCAGAGGTCGGGGGATAGACCGATCGCATTATTCATCCTATTTATTTATCCTTATTAGAAAATATGATGAAAGAATAAGGCCCGGAGTCTTTTTTAAACATTGACTAAACAGTGCATACACAACCCCAATTAAAAAAAAAAAAAAAAAAGTGCCCAAGATGAGGCCTTTTCTCCATATTAGAAAAATAGCTCTTTTTAACGAGGACCAATTAAATCGTACTTCATTTTACCTGGGGTCTCACAATAGACCGGACAACAAATTGCCTTTCTTCTTCGCTGTTAATTACTGGCGGAATCGGCCACGCTCCCAGCGGCGCGAAGCCCTCCCCAGCAAACCCACCCAAGGCCCAGCAGCGGCCAAGCGGGGGGCCCCTTCCCGCCCCTCCGAAACCCACCCGGGCTCAGCCAAGGCCTCCGCTCGTCTCCCACCCCACCGAAGGCTCCTGAGCCCAGCTGGGCCCCTCCGGCCCCCGCGTGTGGAGCTATTCCGGCCCCCACCATTTTAAAAACTGCGGCCCTGCTCCCAGGGGACATCGCTGCCACCAGGAGATGCAATTAAATAATTGCTTCTCCCACAAATGGCTTTTTTTTTTTTTTCCCTCCCCCAAATATTTCCAAGTTCCTTTTCAAAAAGGGGAAAAAAAAATCCAACCCAACCAACCAACCCACCCCCCAGAAAAACAAACTGAAGAACAACAGGAAAATAAGGAGGAGGGGGGGGAAAAAAAGAAAGAAACTGTTCTCCTTTCTTTTCCCTGTATGCAGGGTAATTGATAGGCTCTATCAGAGGTCAGGATTTGCATAAGAATTAAGAGCAGTAAATTAGTTTAATATTCCATGCACATCTCCAATTATTCCTGCAGACCTTTGTCTCCACGGCTGGCAGAGAGAAGGTTCAGCTGCTCTTCAACCAAACAACATCTGTGCAGTTAATAATTTGATAAACAGCTCATACAAATAGTTTCTGAATTATCTGCCAACCCAATGACTATTCAGTTCTGAAACACTTGGCGAGGTCTGCGGCGCGCGGCCGGGGCTTTGTGGCCCGGGCAGACATTTTCCCTCCTTATCTCTTACAGAGAATCAGCTACTCGCAACAAAACCACACCAATAACAATATGTAAAATAAGTCATTACCGGTAATTAATAAAAGCGCCCTCCCCCCCCCCCCGCCCCGGCCCCATTGCAGCCTGGTGCGTGCTGGGCTCCAGGCCTTCTCGTCTCCGGCCGACCGGTGCGAGGCTTTGCGGTTCGTGCGGTGCCCGCGCCCGTCAGCGGCGATGAACAGCCCTTGCTGGATTTCGGCATGCACCCCCGCTGCAGGATGTACAGCCTCTCGGCCGCTTCCCTTCCTACCCAAAAAGCTGGAAAGGGGACCGGTGTTTCTGGAAGCCCTGGCTGTCCCCCTCGCCTGGGTCTCACGGGAGGAGTGGGGGAAGGCAGCCCTGCTAAATCCAAATTTCAGCCTAAGGAGGGCATCCTGATGCTCACCCACCGCCCTCCAGGGGAAATCCCGTCTCAGAAAACCGGGGCGGCTCCTCCATCCCTCCCCGCACGGACGTGGAGGTCCAGCTCCACCTCGGCCACCACCGCATCTTCCGACACAACCCAGGGTGGTGAATCAAACCGCCGTGACAGCGCTAGAGCCGCCCGGTTTATTTCCAAATGCACGCATTTAATGCGCAACCAACAACAATAATTACAGGGATAATACCAAACGCTCCGCTCTCCGCAGCGCGGTCGGGACGACAACCTTGCGCAGACACGGGCGGCCCTCACTAATTTCCCCTTCTGCATGGCTTGTACCTTTAGCACCGCTGCTGGGACGCGTTAATAAACGCCCGCGAGTGCGTGTGGGATGAGAGGGATTTACATAGATATTGGGAACCCACTTGTCGTGAGCGCGGATCCAGTGGAACTGCGTGGCTAATGAAGATGAATGGGAAGGCTAATTTGTTCCAGTGTATGGCAATCTGCCGCCTTGCCATGCCGCGGGAGCAGAGCGAGCTGAGGAGCAGGATCCTTCCCGCCCCACTGCCCATCTTTTAAACAAATTGACTTCCCGGCGCAGCACCACGCTGTATCTCGAGTCGCTGTTCCAGCACCCGCACTCACGGGGCGAAATGGAACGTGCAGAACCGTTCCTTTCCCCGCTTGACGCAACGCGCGTGGCAGAAGCAATCGACAACTACAGCGAAGTTTTGAGCGGGCTCAATGAGAAGCGCTGGGCTCGGCGTCCTTGCGCCGTAACGAGAGCACCGAGCATTGATCTGGAAATGCTGCAAACGTCCTCCAGCGCGGGGGCCTAAACACGCGGCCGTGCGGCGGGGGGCAGCGCCGCAGCTGGAGCTGGGCGATGACCACCCAAAGCCACGCGCGCTCGCCCCCGGCGGATTCGCTTGGGGAAGGGTCGCACCTCACCCCCCCTGTGGGTCTGCTTCCCAGCCACGCGCTGACCGAGGGGATCATCCCTGGGGTCGGTCACAGGGAGCACGGGCGCTTTTTACGTAGGGCCCAGACACGGCTGGGGAACGCGGTCTCCAGCCCTCTCCTTCGAGCTACGTGTAATTGTATTTGCCAGACAAATAACCGACCTTGTCCTTTGTCCCTGGGCTCTACCTCCAGTCACTTTGCTGCAGTGCCACGGGAAGGGAAATTCAATTTGCACACTGGGTGCTGTTAATAAATCCAGTGGCCACCTCGCCTTTCTGCTAACGAGCCTCCTGGCGAGGCCACCAAGGGGTAGCGCTGGGGCATCTCCTGATGCTGTCCAGCTTCTCCGCTCCCCCAGCCCTGAGGGAAGAAGCCCTGCCCGACCGCCAGAGCCGCAACGGCTGGTTTTCAAACCACCAGCGCCCAGTGGTTGTGTCTGAAGAAGCTGCAGCTGGCCCACGGGCACGGGGACGTTAGGAGAGACCACGCCAAAGGATGGAAGTACACCCAGCAGGACCACGGCAAAGGCGGCTCCGCTTGCCGTCACATGGGACGAGGGGCACCGGCCTCAAGTTGTGCCAGGGCAGGGGGAGGTTGGCCCTGGGGAACAATTCCTTCCCCAAAGGGCTGTCAGGCACGGGAAGGGGCTGCCCAGGGAAGGGGTCGAGTCCCCAGCCCTGGGGGGATTTAACAGCCGGGCAGAGGTGGTGCTGAGGGCCAGGGTTTGGGGGTGGGATGGCAGGGGTAGGGGAACGATTGGGCTGGGGGAGCTTCAAGGGCTTTTCCAGCCCCAAGGATTCCATGATTCCATGCTGCTGCTCAACTGCCCACCGGTTCCCACGAGCCCCTCTCCAGGTTTGTATTCTCCAGGTTTGTATTCCCCAGCTTTTGACAGCAGTCGGGGCAGCGTGGAGCGGCCAAAACCAGCCATGGGACATGGGGGGCTGCAGACTCGCCGGCTCAGACCCCGGGAAGGCACCGGTATGGGAATGCAGGGGGGAAGCGGCCCCACAGGGCAGGGGGGCAACACCACCGTCCCTGGCTTCGGCATGACCTGAAATCACGCACGCGAGAAGTTGCAAAGAGTTCCCCTGGTGACACCACTGCTTCTCCCTTCCTTCAGACATTAAGCATCACTCCAAAATTAATAAAAGGTTGATTTTTAAAAAGATTATGAAGTTCTTTGGGCTAAAGGAAAGGTTAATGCTCCTCTCCATAGTCATGCAACTTTCACGTTTGCTGTCATCCAGAGGAGTTGGTTTTTCTCTCCCTTTTAAAGCGAAAATTTACACGATGAATAGGAATCCAGAAACAGCGACATGAACAGAAAGGAACGGACCAGGTGCCAAATTTGGACGGGTGGCTGGGGCTTGATAAACCGCTGCAGGCTTATCCCAGCAGAGCTGATGCCAGAGCCAACGCGGCGCCCGCCGGTTGCGTGGGACAGGCCAAACAGCGAATTTCCCGGTTCCTCACCGAGGGGGGGGCCCGGCACGGAGGCTCGGGGGGCGCAGGCTCAGCTCCTGCTGCTGCCAGCCCTCGCTGGGGCACGGTGTTACCCCACGGCAGCCCTGGGTTCGGCAGCATCGCGCCAGCACCCTCCCCAAAGCTCCCCATGGTGAAGCGGCCCCTTGAATATTCAACACCTGCAGCTTCAGGGCCGCTCACACCCGGGGATTTGCTGCTGAATGGATGCTTTTTTCCTCCTTTCCAAAATTCAGATCACTGCAGCCTGCTGTCTGCTGAGCCTCAGGCTGCTCTGACCCGAGACTGTTTTGCCCCAGCTCTAATTAAAAAAAACAAACCACAAACAAAAAACCACATGCAAAACTTTTTTTTTTTTGGAAGCTAAACCAGGCTGCATTCAGGAGTTCAAATCCCCCTTCTACAGCCCCCAAACCCGAACACTCCCTGCTGTAAGGAGGGAACTGGACCCCTGGCTGCTCTCTGCCACCCCAGCAAGGGGCATCCCCCAGCTCCTCGTTTCTTCTGATGGCACGGGACAGGGGTTTGAGGCAGCCTGGGGCCTGGCAGGGTGGTTGTTAAAGCCAGGAGGGTGCAGCACCGGCTCTTGCGAGCCAGGATGCTGGGGACACTCCATCCTTGCCGCTGTCGGTTCACCCTTGAAGCTCTTAAGCCCCTTTGGTCCCTCAATTTAACCACAGCGAGAGCATTTCAACACTAACACTTGCCAAGCGGCGTTGGGCAACTTAATTAATGTTTGCAGAGCTGTGAGAAGCCAGCGCTATTCGTGCATAAAGCCTGGCTTCCTCCAGCCAGGCCACGACACCCCCGGAGATCCTGGCACAGCCACGTCAGCCGTGTCGGCGGCTGCAGGGACGCGCCAGCTCCGCCAGGAGCTCCCTTCGTGCCCGGGGGGCGATGTGCCCGGAGCCAGGGGACCGACGGCAGCGATGCTCGGGCTCCAGCAGCGCCACGGCCCCCCGGCTCCTCCAGAGCCCCCTGGCAGAGGCAGCGCCGCGCCAGCAGCCCCCCACGCCCTCCCCGCGCCGCAGCACCTTCACTCTGCAGGGCACCCCCCCTCCCCAAACTTGCTACCGCAGCTATTCCAATAGGGAACACTCCTAAGGTACAGCAGCTGGAGGGTGCGGGTGCAAAACAAACGCCCTGCCAAACAGCTCCAGGATTTTTATTTTCTTTGTGGCTTTCTTTTTCTGTTTGTTTTGTGGTTTTTTGGTTGTTTGGGGTTTGTGGTTTGGGGTTTTTTTTTTTTCCCCTTTTTTTCCCCTAACCAGCCATTGTACCCTCTGAAGGCGGGCTAGGGGACGCACCAAGGGCTAAGGGCCCGCGGGGACACGCCGCCGCTCACTCACCCCTCAACCATTCTGTGCCAGCTCAAAAGCCCCAAATCAACGCCAGGTCACTGCGGGGCTGGTTCAGGAGAGCCCCCCCGGGCAGGCAAGCACCCAGCTTCTCTGTAGCTCTGAGCTCACTCGCAAGTATTTCCCCCTGAACAGAGACAAATTTAAGCAAATTTTTTATCTCGTTTGCGTTGAAGGCATCGGGCCCTATCCCAGGTGTCAGCTCCCCCCTGCTCCGGGTCCGCAGGTCCCTCCCGCACCCCCGCTCCTCCTGTTTCACACGAGCCCCTCCGCGTTCGCTTCTGGAAATCAAACCCCAAGAAAAATCCTCTCCGCCAGCGGAGAAGAGCGAATATCCCCAGGCCTTTACCCCCTGAGCGACCGGGCTGGGGGCGCGGGAACTCACGGGCACCCCCCCCGTCCAGTGCCAAACCCAATGCGAGGGCACAGGGTGCGACCCCCTGAGCTGGCACCGCCTCCATTCTCACGCCCACCCCTGCCATCGCCAAAGGCTGTGGGCAACCGGCGGCAGAGGCGGCGAAAAGCGAGTCCGGTCCGTGCCAATGGATGGGCGCAAGCCGCTCGCTTGGTGCCGCTTTTTGGGGCGACCTCTCTTTAGGGACTCGCTAATCGCGTCGCCGCGCCACTCCTCCTTTATTGAGCCATAGAAGTGTCCGTAATGAGAGATTAAAATAGTAGTCGTGCCCCGTGATTTATTTTTTACATTCTCGTGCCTGCGCGCGCGTAAGCTACGCCAAGTCGCCCGGCTGTAGGCTGAGGATAAATAATGCATCGCAATATATTAAGCGAATGGGAATGCAAACCGCAGAAAAATATGTAGAGGAGGAAAATGCATTTGCCGGGTGGTAAGTTATTGGTCCTTTAGAGGCAGGGAAGGGAGAGGATGAGGGCGGAAGGGGGGGGGGTGTTGCTCTTGCCTTCCCTCCTGCAAATAAATCACCAGCCTCGCAGTGCTTGCGCCTGAATAAAATATGACAGGTCTCTCTGGCAGGGCCGGCACGCGGCTCTGTAACAAGTCGCACCGCTCGCCATGCACACTGACTGCAAATTGGGTGGGTTATCAGACGCCGCCGTAAAAAAAAAAAAAAAAAAAAAAAAAAAGGAAAAAAAAAGCGCAAGCCCTCTTCCCCCAACTGATTATGAACCTCATGCATAGCAAATGGCAGAGCAATAACGCTCGCGTTGCCTGCAGCAGAGGTAAAAAAAAAAAATAAAATATTTACAGACTGACAGGCTAATGGACACTTTCCCAAAGAGCGGTTAGAAAGAAGTAGTAAATGGGCCCGTGCTGATGCAGGGCAGCGGGCCCGGTCAGGGATCAAGACACACAGCACCATATCGGATAACATATAATTGGCAGGTCACATCCAAATGAGTGTAGTCATGCATCATCCGGAAGGCTTTTGCTGGTTATAAAGACACTTGTAAACAATTCAGCCGCTGAACATGGCAATAATATGTTGATCCGGCATGTAATGAGGTGTTCCTGGAATCAATAAACTAGTCATGAAGAGCAGGGAGCAAGGTCAGCGCCTGCCTTTTTGATGACCTTTCCTGGCTGGTAAGGACATCATATACTCTGAAGAGGACTTTTCTCATATTGCAGAAGGCGCCGAGTGTCAGAACTTCCATTCGCAGCAAGCAAATGAACAGCCGGGCTCTGCATGCTAATGAAGTCCAGGCTATTTTCCACCTTTTCATCTGCACATTATGCTCTTGACTTTGGAGAAGGTGGGAATTAGGTTGGACCCTCGTGTCAGACTGCCTGATGGCTCGGCTCCGGAAAACTGGTAATTGAAGCTGATGACTGATGCGGAGGAGGCCTGAATTTGGAAATAAACAGTTTCAAGCACTGCATGTCATTTCTAGAGAGACTGCTGAGTGAATGGAAATGAGCTCCCTTTCGCCAATCTAATGCAGTTTCTCAGCAGGAAAAACACCGTCTTTGAGGCAACAATGCCAGTCATTAAGATTTAAATGTTCCGGCGATAATGTAAGGAATAGCACCTGCCTCCGCAAACAGCACTTATGGAAATGCCGCCCCACGCCAGGGTCTGCACTTAATCCCCAGCCCCCCAGCACCCGTCCTGGAGGAGCTGCACGGCGCTCGGCTCGGTGCTAGCTGGGCCGAAACGCCGGGAAAAATGCCGGCGACAGCGGGAAAAATACCGGCGACACCGAAAGCGTGGGTTTGAAAGCTCTGTAACCAAACCCAGCACTTTCCAGGCTGCATCTGCACCGTTTAATTGCTCTTCCCGAGCACACTCAGCAGAAAGCCTGCCGGCCTCGCCGCGCTGGCCTTCCTTCCCGTCAGCCCCGGACGGATAAAAACCAGACTTGCTAGATGAGGCACTTAAAGGCCAATATTTCCAGAGTCGAACACGAACACTCTGCCATCCTAACTGTTGGGAAGTAACATCAGAAATGTTGTAAGCCCCTCTCGAGATCCTACCCGGTGGTGTGAAACTTGAGCAGAGCAACCACTCGTTTGCCAGGGCAGGGGCAGCCCCGCACCCAGCAAAGGCTGTCAGGGCTTCGAGGCGTCGCTGCGGGGACAGGGCCGGCCGTTAGTTAGCGATTCGTTACCTGAGGGGCAGCAGCGTTTCAGGTCTTGTCCTGAGCCAAGGCTGAGCGGGGCTCTGCCTGTTCCCTGCCTGGCTGGAGCAGCAGAGGATGCTTCGGCGCGCGCTGCTCCGTCCGGCTGCAGCAAAGCCCTTACGCCCGCCCGTCCAGAATGGCTCATACGCAACGTGGAAAATAACAACTATTTATGGTTTGGATTTTTTAATTATTTTTATTTTTTTCCCCCCAAGCCCCAGAGCTGCCCCAGTGGCGAGCGCAGGGCTTGTTGGTGGCTCAGCCCCCTTTGCGGGTTCGCCTCCCCAGCCCGGGCAGGACGGGCACCCACAGGCTCTGGGTTTCTCCACGCCGAGGTGTACGCTGGTGGTATAAAGTGGGGTGTGCTGAGGACCAGGACCCCCCAAAAGCCCCCTGGCACCCCATCCAGGGGCCACTGAGCTCACTCCCCCCCCGCATCCCCTCCGGGGCAGCTGCTTCTCGCTCCCCAAAACTGCTGCCCGCTGCCGAAAGCTGCCGTCGCTCCCCCTCGGCTGCATCTCAGGAGTGGGTCTGTCTCTATAATAGTTTGCAACCCTTCAACATGAAAGGATATAGAAGGATGCAAGTTATTATTATGAAAATGAACCAAGCAACAGACAAAAATATTCAGAAGATGTAATCTGCCGTCCCTACAATGCACTCGCGGAGAAGAGCACTTGGCAGGCAGAAGAGTCGTCGCCAGATACATTGCCTTTTGTTAAATTGCTTTTGCTCTGACAATGCCTTTTAAAACCACATGCAATCTTAATTTAAAATACCTAATACCTAAAGGTATGGGGGCCCAACGCTGGTCTCCAGTTTGGGATTTGTCCAAAGCAATTCCCCTGGTTCAATACCATGATTTCTCATTTTAATCACACAACAGACGTGGGAGGGCTGAATTCCCTGTGTAAGAAACCGCCGACCTGATCCAAACATCAGCAAAAATCAATTGAGCCGAGATTTATTTCTTTCAAGAAGTGGAGCCTGCCTGCCACCTCCCTTTCATCCCAACCTTTGCCACGTTCAACTCATGAGAAAGGTCCGCTCCCTGCGTCGTCAGCTTTACCTTCCAAGAGGGGGGCAAATGCAAAATTCCGCCTCTTTATTTTTTTCATAGTTTTAGGAAACGGTTGAAAGTAAGAAACCGCTACAGTAGCGCAAGAAACCATCGCATTTGCATTTTCCAGAGACTTGCATAGTGGGGGAAAAACCCCCAAACCCAAATAAACCAACCAGGCTTTCACGTCGGTTGGTGTTTCTCCTTCTCCGCCATCGCCGGCTGCGTGCCGCTCCCAGCCGCTCGCCGCCGCGCTGAGCCCCGGCTCTCTCGAGGCGGAAGGTGCGGGCGCAGGAGCTGGTCCCGCACCCCTCAAGCCAGTGCTTAATTAACCGTCCCCGGGCTCCCGCCAGGCGCCAGCTTTGCCCTCTGGCCACCCGGAGGGCGCCGAGGGGCCAGAAGCGGGCGGCAGCGGCGCCGGCGCCGTCCGTCACGGCACGCAGGTGTATATCGAGGCGGGGTGCGGCAGGGTGACGCCGTCTTCGGGCTCACCCCATCCATCAGCGCTCCTCCCGCCCTCCCAGCTTCATTAATAACCTCCTTCCCTATGCTAATGCTGCCGGAAAATTATGCAGACTGTTTATATTTCTTTACAGCCAGAACAGGCTGCTGACACGAATCAGCCATTAGCGATTCACATTGAGGAGTCTCCACTAATTGTGCAGAATGTAATTAGTGATTATGTAATATCTAAGCTCTTGCAACTGTCATTAATGTCCACTATTCACCAGAGATAGTTCTTACTGAATTAGAGAATGATTACTGCATGGTAAATCTACTTAATCCTAAATATGCTAATTAACACCGTATGCACTTTAGGCAGTGGTTAAAAGCACTGGTAACCTCCAAAAAGGTTGCAATGCACCAGAATCTAAATTGCTTGCGATGGATTTTCCTTCAAAAGGTAAATTTGTTTAATTAAACGGTGTAGTAAACCGTTAGGCACAGCTATTGATTAGTGCAACCCGAGGAAGGGTTTTCTGTAACGGATCTAGTGAGGTGCCACCGCCGGACGGCGATGCTCCGGCAGCATCCCGGGCCTCCCTCCGCAGCATCCCGGGCTCGGCCGGGGGGCTCCACCCCTGCCCATACGCACACGGATGCTCCCAAACGGGTGCGGGATCACCAGCGGAGCCTGGTGTAACATCTCTTTCTGAAAGCTCTCCCTCAGGATTAAATCCCACCCGACTGAAGCTTGTTTTTTTTTTATTACCATATTCCTGAGGCCATAAACCATCATATTACTCCGGTCAGATACAGTAGCCTCCCTCAATAAATTCTTACTTAAATCTTGATTTTAAGATTTATTTGTGTAAACCAGACTTCAGATATTAAATGCCTCCTACGAAACAAACGGAATAAAAAGAGCAGTCGTACGGTTTTTGAAACGCCCCTTCCAAATGCCTGGGGTTTTTAATGTATTCTGCTTTTCCGCAAAAAAAAAAAAGCTATGGCTGTCATGAACCCCGAGGATAATCGCGTTGTGTGATTTATGAAGATTCTTCCTGCTTATATATTTTATATAAATAATACTCCTGCGTGTATCTCTGCACTCATTCATAATCAAAAGCTGCACAGGCTGTAAAAAGAGTTTGCGTAGTAACATATTTAAAATCAGCTTATGAGAATTGGATAACTAATATATCAGACACAAAATAAGTCACTGTAGCAAGCACACCAAAAGGAAAATTAACGGCACAATGCAATCCGCCCCGCGCTTTTATCAGCAGCCTGGCACAACAAAAGAACGCAAAACAAAAACTCCCACAAAAGAAAGTTCCTCAATAAAATAAAGAAAGAAGTGGTGGAAAGGACGATAAGACATTAAGCCCACGCTTGATTTACCTGGGCGCATTAAACGCGTGCAGCTGATGGGGAGATTGCGAGCGCTCTCGGAGCGCCGTGCGACGCAGCACGCCTCCGACCGCCCCTGCCCTGCTCCCTGGGGGAGAACCCGCAGCCGGGGGGGGGAACCCGCAGCCGGGGGTACAGGTTTCACCCCAACAGCCGCATCCTGCGGTGGAGGCCAGCGCCGTCCCTGGCTGGCGGGGGCTGATCTGGGGAAGCGCTGGCCCGGGGCGCCCCGCGGCCAGGTTTTGGGTGAGGGCTGACAATGCTTTCTCCATGGTGGGGGGAGACGCATGGCACCCACAGAATCGTGGAATGGTTTGGGTTGGCAAAGACCTTGAAGCTCCCCCAGCCCAACCGCCCCCCTACCCCTGCCATCCCACCCCCAAACCCCGTCCCTCAGCACCGCCTCTGCCCGGCTGTTAAATCCCCCCAGGGCTGGGGACTCGACCCCTTCCCTGGGCAGCCCCTTCCAGCCCCTGACAGCCCTTTGGGGAAGGAATTGTTCCCCAGGGCCAACCTCACCCTGCCCTGGCACAACTTGAGGCCATTTCAAGGAGCCACGGCCACACAACCCCCCCGGCACAGCCCAGCCTGCAGACGGCATCGCCCGCAGTGTCCAGCCCCGCCGGAGCGCACTGGGCACGAGGGGACGCCCCCGGGACCCGCTGTGGGGCCTCCCTGTCCCCTCGGCTTGCAGAAGCCAACCAAAGGGGACCTGCTCTGCCGAGCGACGCCAAAGCCATCGCCCTGGCATTCGACGCTTATGGAGAAAAAAAAAAATGAATTGCTCTAGATCCAAATTCAGAACGCAGGGCTTTAGACCGCTGTGACGGCTTTAAAGCTGCTGCCCGGACCTCCAGGAATACTTTTGGATTTGTTGACCTCTATCTAATTAAAAACACTTTAAAGCCCAGCTGATTCTGAACTCTTGCCATTGCTGTTCTTGGCCACTGATCCACCAGGGGTCAAAACCAGCCAGAGGATGCTCACGGGCCCCGGGCGCTCTGTGCAGGGCAAAGCCGTATTTTAAACAGCCCGGTCCGGTGGGTTACGAATGCACTGGACATTTATATTCATTTTTTAATGAAAGTTTCAGGAAGGTTTAGACTAAGTAGGCTGAGCATGTATGGGTGGCAGCCTTATAATCCTGCGACTTAAGAGTCCCTGTGCATTGACTTTTTATAAAGGAGCTGTTACAGCCAATGGCATTGAAAGGGAGACGTCTCTGGCGCCTAAATAAAGATTTACACAGAAGGCCTGACCCTAATACTGACTTAGCGGATTATTTTCAATCATCATTGTCAATAACATGAGCCCTGAACTCGGCAAACCCTCCCTGCCCTGGAAAAGGTTTGCAGGGTCAGCTCCATGTGTTTTAAATGCCCCTATACGTACGGCAGCCTGTAATTGCGAGATAAAAATATATGTGCAGAGGTGGGGAAGGAGGAGGAAGAGGGCAGGTTAAGCCTGCAAATTCACACATGGCATCCTCGAGCCACGGAAAAAATGGGTTGCCCCCCGCCGGGGGATGAGGTGTGTTGGGATTTTGTTGGCTTTCCCGACATCCCCAGCAGCTGGAGTGGCGCTTCCTGAGAAACTCGGCTTTTCCTTCTCTTTTTGAAAAGGAAAATCACTCTCATGTGCAGGGATGCTGAAGCCCTCAGCAACAAGCCAGGCAGCAAATAAGAAAAATAGCCTAAGCCTTTCAAAGTTAGTAGTATTATTTTTTTAAATGCCGAAAGCCCTGGCTCCCGAACACTGGATGCTGCTGGGAGACGAAGCTCGGCCCTGGCCGGCAAGTGCGGCAGAGTCCCTGGAGCCTCTCCAAACCCGCTCATTCCTCTCCAAACCCGCTCATTCCTCTCGCACGTGCTCCCGAGCGTTGCGTTCCCCTCCCCACGCTGCTGCGGTATCGTCTCATTAACGCAGCCCTTCCCCACTGGTAATAGCAACCCTGGCCTTAAACACCTCCGTGTAGCTACATTAATTCCTCAAACAGCGCTCTCACCGCTGAGGACGGTAAGCCGCAGAAGGCAGTCGATAGATGACGAGATAACGGCGGGTATTCCAGCGCTCCGTGGGGCCGACGGGCTTTCTCCGCCACAACGCGGCTCACTCCAAGGCGATAAGGCAAGCGCGTTATCGCCGCATCGCGCTCTCCTCACCGGCGCCGGGGGGCTCCCGCTGCTGCTCCCCCCATGCCCAGCCCTGCCGCTGGCTGCCGGGGCAGCACGGCCACCCGCGGGGGACGGATCCAGCTCAGGCGCGGCCAAGGCTGGCACCGCCATCGTGGGGGGGGCTGCGAGGAGCCCCGAGGGGACGTCAGGGCTGCGCGTTGGCACCTGTGAGAGCAGCCTCAGCCTCTGGAGAGCAGCCCGGGCTGGCTGCAGCCGGAGGGATTTTTTTCCCCTTCCTCCAGTTTATTTTGCAGGACTTGTGCCTAATTTCACCATTGCACATCTCCAGCAGCGGTGGCCAGCGCGCTGCTGCAGGCCAGCCCCGAGGTGCTCTGCACCGGGGTCAGGGTGCAGGGGGACCCCACCAGCACCCACGGGCAGCAGCTCGAGCAGAGCCTCCCAGCAGCTTCAGCTCCGGCTGCCTCCGGTGCCCGAGGGACGCCCGCGCTGCCTCCGGGGCTCGCTCAGCCGCACGCGCGCTGCATTAAGGAGCGGGGCTTGCCCTCCCTCGCGACGCTCGCCCCAGCCCTGCCGCAAACCCCCCCGCCCGGGGCTGATGCAGCTTCCCAGCACCGGCAGCGCCTCCCGGCACTCACACCCCCCTGAAGCCCTGTTCCCCTATCTCCTACAAAACCCAGGGTCCTGCAGCGCCACGGTGCCCAGGAGCTCCAGACAGGGTCACAACAGCCACATTACCCCCAGGAAAGGGGCCCGGCCCAGCCCTGCTAGCCAGGCTGGCTTAAATAACTTTGCCATTTGCACCTGCTGATGCTCACCTGGGGCTGAATTACACCTGAGCTGGAGACCCCCAGCCCCACGCCCACCTCCTCCTTCCCACCTGGAGGGCACAGTGGGGCTGGAACTGGGCAGGAGCATCCCTCTTCCCAGCCCGGGGCTGGCCTACCACCTCACAGAATCACAAGGGTTGGAAGGGACCTCAGCAGATCAACCACACCACCCCCCTGCCCAAGCAGGCTCTCCTAGAGCATGTTACACAGGACTTCATCCAGGTGGGCTTTGAATACCTCCAGAGAAGGAGACTCCACAGCCCCCCTGGGCAGCCTGGGCCAGGGCTTGGGCACCCTCAGAGTAAAGAAGTTTTTCCTCATATTCAACTGAAACCTCTTATGTTTCAGTTTGTACCCATGGCCCCTTGTCCTGGCACTGGGCACCACTGGGAAGAGTCTGGCTCCGTCCTCGTGACACCCACCCTTGAGATATTTGTAGGTGTTGATGAGATCCCCTCTCAGCCTTCTCTTCTCCAGGCTGAACAAGCCCAGCTCCCTCAGCCTTTCCTCCTAGGGGAGATGCTCCAGTCCCCCCACCATCCTTGTTGCCCTCCCCTGGACTCTCTCCAGGAGTTCCTCATCCTTCTTGAACTGGGGAGCCCAGAACTGGACCCAGTGCTCCAGGTGGGGTCTCAGCAGGGCAGAGCAGAGGGGGAGGAGAACTTCCCTCGCCCTGCTGGCCACACTCCTCTTGATGCACCCCAGGATGTCATTGGCCTTCTTGGCCACCAGGGCAACCTGCTGGCTCATGGTCAGCTTGTCATCCATCAGGACTCCCAGGTCCCTCTCAGCAGAGCTGCTTCCCAGCAGGTCAGCCCCAGCCTGGACTGGTGCATGGGGTTCCACCTCCCCAGGGGCAGCACTCACCACTTGCCCTTGTTGAATTTCATCAGGTTCCCCCCCAACTCTCCAGCCTGGCCAGGTCCCGCTGAATGGCAGCGCAGCCTCCAGCGTATCAGCCACTCCTCCCAGTTTTGTGTCATCAGCGACCTTGCTGAGGGTACACTCTGTCCCCTCACCCAGGTCATTGATGAACGCTGGGCAGGGGCTGAGCCAGGGGACACTGGGACAGGGTCTGGGCTCAGCTCTGCAAAGCTGGCGCTGCCTGTGCCGCTGGGCTGCAGAGAGGTGCGGCAGGCGTGGACGGGTGTGGGGTCCTGTCCCCCCCGCTCACTTCAGGGTGTTGCACTAATTGCAGCTGATCCTTCCCCAATCTGTGGTCCCGTTGCTGCCCACTGGACAAACTCATCTCTCCATAGCTCTGCCTTTCAGCAGCAAAGGGCCAGCTCGCAGCTGCAGCAGCGCTCCCCTGAAAGGCCAAATGCCGTACTTCAGCCAAAGCTTGCACCCTGTTGGTATCTTTAATGAGCAGCCCCTAATTATTGCCAGAGCAACTTACAGGGGAATGGAGCGGTAGCATCATTAAAAAAGCGAAACCAGCCCAGCAGCGTGCGGTCCAGTGCTGGGCGGTGCGGGCAGGGGATGCTCTGAGGAAGGATGCCTCGGCCGGGGTCGGCGAGCGGGGGGACTCTGGGGCGAGCGCCCACACAGGGGTGGGAACCCATGGCACAGCGGTGGGAGCCATGGCACGGCGGTGGGAGCCCATGGTGCAGTGGTGGGAGCCATGGCATGGTGGGGGGCCCGGTGGGAGCCCATGGCACCATGGTGGGAGCCCATGGCACCATGGTAGGAGCCCATGGCGCGGTGGTGGGAGCCCATGGCATGGTGATGGCTCTCCCACTTGATGTGGCCCGGGGAGGACGGTGGTGCCTGCACAGCAAGGGGCCAGGGAAGGTGCGGCTGCCAGCATCGTCCTCTCCCCCCGGTGGTGTCCCAGCCCGGCTCACCAAGCCCCAGCACTCGCAGAGGCTCAGCACCGCCAGGCCCACCTCCCCGCTGCTGGGAAGGGGGCTAGGGGCTGCAGAGCCCACCCCAGCCCTGGCCCCTGCTGTGCTCAGGAGCTGGCGATGCCCGTCTGCAGGAGCCATGTGCGTGCAGAGCCCAGTGCAATTTTGCTCCCTGAAAATGTCCAGTTTGGCCAACACTTCTTTTTCAGTGGTGTAAAATACTTCAGTGAGAAAAGTTCCAATGCTTTCAGGCAGTTTGCAAGAGGGATAACGAGCCAGGAGGGGATCAAAATGAGCGTGTGTGCCAGGCCTCCGCAGTCATCTGCACCGTCGGCTGCGGTGACAAAGGCAGAAGTCAACTGGGGAAAGGAATGGAGCCCCTTCTTCCCCAAAATCTGCCGCAGCTGCCGCAGCCTGTGGCCAGGCACGTCCCTGGTGCTGGGGGCTGCGGGCATCGGGCACCAAGCACTGAACCCGCGCCCTCCCTCCGCTATATTCCCCTGCTGCGACAGAGGCGGTGGCGCACGGGGAACCCAATGTGCCCGCAACACGGGCGTGGGAAGGACGCTGTGGGTGGCCTTGCGGGCGGGGCTAACTGGCGTGGGAGGGCTAACCGGATCATGGACAGGGCTAACCGGCATGGGCAGGGCTAACCAGCATGGGGAGGGCTAACCAGCATGGGAGGGCTAACCAGCACGGGAGGGCTAACCGGCATGGGAGGGCTAACCAGCATGGGAGGGCTAACCAGCATGGGAGGGCTAACCAGCAGGAGGGCTAACCAGCACGGGAGGGCTAACCAGCATGGGAGGGCTAACCAGCATGGGAGGGCTAACAGCATGGGAGGGCTAACCGATATGGGAGGACTAACCAGCATGGGAGGGCTAACCAGCACAGGTAGGGCTAACCAGCAAGGCAGGGCTAACGGGCACTGTGCAGGGCTAACCAGCATGGGAGGGCTAACCAGCAGGAGGGCTAACCAGCAGGGAGGGCTAACCAGCACAGGGCTAACCGGCCCGGGCGGGGAGCCGGCGGTGGAAGGGCGACGCGCCAGCCACGCCGCTCGCTGTGGTGCTCGTCCACGCAAAGGCGCGCGCAGGCACACGGCCACGTGTGTGCATGCACGGGCGGGCGCGCACACGGGTGCACACGCGTGTGCCTGCGTGCAAACACAGGCCCTCGACCCAGGGGGCAGCCGGGGAGTCGATCGCCAGCGACGGAAATGAAAGAATTAGCCACACAATAAACTCCTAATTGCCTGGCAACAGCATTTAGGCCCCATTAGGTAGATTTGTAACTGCTTCCAGAGGAATAAACTCCTGTGTCATTAGATAACAAGGGAAGAAATAGGTTATTTCCTTTTTGAAAGGTATGAAAGCTTTCGGCTGCCTGATGTATTCGCTTAGTAGATTATTTTCTGTCATCTCAGTTAATTGAATTTTACCCATTGCTCTTAGAATTCCTCCCTTTTGTGGGAGGTTAAAAAGTTCAGAGGAGTCATATTTTTGAACCTCGTCCATTTATCGCTTAAGCCAACTCCAGCTGCACAAAGTCCGCCGGGGAGAACGGGTGACAAACCCCTACACAGCGACTGCTTTTCTGCATCTGAGTGAACTGGTGTCCGAATCGTCGTGAGCCACCGCTTCGCAAAATTCCCATTCCGGTTGGGATGCTGTTGGGAGCAACTGGAGGACCTTCACCATGCCGGGCAGTGCGCTGCTTTGGGAGGTCCCATGGACCCACTGGCTGCACGGTGGCCTAGAAAACCCAAGCAGAGACCCAGAATTAAGCAAATTCCCAAAGGGCGGAGACCCCTCGCACCGGCAGGCAGCCTGCGAGGCGCAGCCCCGGCTCTTCTTGCTGCTGAGCCGGAATAACCGTGGACGCGGCCGGGAAGAGCGACGGCTCGGCAGCGCTTATCTCCGCACATCGGCCGAGCGGCAGGTCACCGCCGGCACGCGGGGGGCGGGGGGTGTGTGTGCGGATTTTCTCCTCGCCCTCATTGTTGGCCTCCGTAGGACCAATTTCAAACCCGTCAAAACGTATTATGGCAAGTGTCCCCTGAACAAACCCCGACATCCAGCCCTCCCAGGATGTGTCCCTGACATCCCTCAGCCCCAGCAGCCCTTCCCCGCACACACGTCGCACGCCGGCCCCGCTCAGCAATCCAGGGCAGCGTTGCCCAGCGCCCTCGCTTCTTTTTCCTTTGGTAGCAACACCAGCAACGCTCGGGCTTGCTTTGCAACCCTGTGTACCCCTTTCCCTCGAAACAACCGAGGTAAGAGACTGGGAAATTACCTGGGGGTCACTAACACCGCCCTGGCCCCGTTCCTCCCGCCTGCTGCCCGTCCCTCCCCTGCTGCCCCCCGAGCCAGGGGGACGCGCCGGGCATGCCCCGGAGGATGGGGCTGCTGCTCCCTGCTGAGTGGGGTCATGTTTTCGGGTGAGCTGGCCTGCAGCAGTGCCACCGCACCTCTGAGCACCAGAACCGCGTCCCGAGAATGCGGCTGGGGGCAGACGCTGAGCCGGCGGCCGCCCCGCTCCCCTTCCCGGCGAGCAGAGCTGCTCCTTGCTCGCGCCCTGGAGTCGCTGCCCTCCGCAAGCGGCCACTTTTCTGCCGGGCTGGGTGTCTCCCATTGGGGTGGAAATCCTGGGGAAAAGCAGATGTGCACACGAACGACCCGTGCTGCCCCACAACGCACCCGTAGCACCACGTTACGTGCCCACGCATACGGACATGAAGGAGCGAGGGGTGCAGCCATGCGGGTGCAGAGGTACGGGTGTGTGGGGGGGAGCCCATGTTTCACACCCAGACACAGTGAGGTGGGTTTATTCTTATACTATATTCTTATATATATATATAAAAATTATTATGTTGTTATATTATATGGCTCCTCTGGTGGCTGCGTCCCCGCTGCACCACGCTCCCGTCCCTCGCCCCGAGCATGGGCAGCGATGCCCAGCCCTCGCATTCACGCAGCCCCCTCGGTTCCGTCTTTTCAAGGCAAACCTGGGCAGATGTTCTCAATTTCTGACATAGAATCATAGAATCACTTTGGTTGGAAGAGCCCTTTAAGATCATCGAGTCCAACCGTTAACCTACCCCTGCCATCCCACCACCAAACCCTGTCCCTTAGCACCTCATCTCTCCTTCTTTTAAATCCCTCCAGGGATGGGGACTCGACCACCTCCCTGGGCAGCCCATTCCAGAGCCTGACAGCCCTTTCGGGGAAGAAGTTTTTCCTAATGTCCAACCTAAACCTGCCCTGGCGCAGCTTCAAACCATTCCCCCCGGTCATCTGTCGCTCCCCTCATCATCACTCAGGCCGCTGCTCTCAAACGCCCCCCCTGCCCCCTTCTCACTCCCGGGTACTCCGGCGCAGCACCGGCGCCTTCGCAGCCTCCAGCCCGCGCTGCCTCGCAGGGAGCTGGCGAGCAAAGCTGAAGTGTGATGGGGGCGGCGGGGGAGAGGCAGCTTCATTGCCACCACGTGCAGCAGTCGCTTCGCAGATCGGCACCGCCCTGAGCGGAATGGGCTTGCTTGGCCGCTGAGAGATTGCCTAAATGATCGGTTGGTCACTCCAGAGCTGCTGGATTTTAAACACTTCTGAAAAGCCAGCTCCATTTTCTGCTTTGGTGCATACCAATTCCCTGCGCTGGCATATCCGAATAAATCAGCTGCGCCGGCCGGGTGTTGTTATCCCGTTCCCAACTATTATAACATAGTTCCTACCTGAGCAGTTTTCTCCTGGGCCAGCCGAGTGGGATGATCCCTGAACGCAGCGGGTTGTGGCAGAAGCGCGCTCGCCTTTCTCCCCGCAAAGTCTCAGCATCGTCAGAAATTCGTGATTGCCCACACGCACGGCAGCGGGCAACGGGGCGGCTTGGGAGAGTTTGCACCCGGATAACAAGGACGTGGGAAAGCGCCTGGAAAGGGCGCGGGGCTTTGAAGTGCTGGGGGGGGAAGCAGCAGTGGCAAACCCGGGGAAGGGAGGGAGAAGAAATAAGTCGAGAGGGAGAACTAACCTGGAGCAGCCAAGCCCCAGGCAGTACCAAAGCTCCCTGGAGGCTTTCTTGGGTCCCGCGGGCAGGGGAGCGCCTTCCCTCGCCCGCCCGGCTGCGGCACCCCCGCGCTCTCACCCCCTACTCCATGGCCTTGCACCAACGCACAAGGAAGCCTCCCGGTTCTCACGGACACATTCCAAATCTCAGGACGCTCGGGTTTGGAGCTGTGATTTGCCACCCGTCAGGATGGTTAGGGCAGCGGGCATCGCCCCCGGTCCCCAGGACGGGGTCTTTCAGGCTTGGGAGACCTGTTACGGCGAGCCGGACCCCGGTCTGGTCCCTTCTTCAGCTGGTCTATTAAAGTACCGATGCATGGATGTGACCCCCTGCGTGCGTGGGCTGGACGCCTGCCCCCCGTGCCAGGGGGACGGACGGGGAGCTGCAGGTCAGGGCTCCCACGGGGTTGGTGCTGGTGGTCCCCAGAAAAAAGGTGACACAAAAACCAGGCAGAGAAGGGGAAAAAGTGGAAGGAAAGAGCAGGGCTGCGCTTTTCCATGCCCTGTTTTAATTTTATTTGTTTTTAATTACACCCCGGAGCGCTGCGTACCAAGCATCCTTAATTAAAGAGGGAAGTGAAGAGCCACAGGCGCCGGGGAGCGGAGGGCGAGCGGCGGTGGCCGGACTCTGCTCACCCCATGGGTGCTGGGCGGGAGGCCAGCACCCAGCCTGCTCCAGGCCCGTCCCTCTGCCAGCAGAGCCATTCATGGCGATAACCTTGTCATCTACAGAAATCTGGGAATTATTATGGATATTACAGAAATCAACCCCCCCGTGTAAATAAGGAAAAAAACATTTTTAAAAGAAAAGCAGCTCAACATTAACCCTGAGAGCCCGGGTTTAACCCAGATCCCCTTGGAAAAAGCAGCAGAGACAATGGTACGCATTCATTCCCTGTCCTTTATCATTTAAATAACCTGGCCTTCATTAGCTTCTGAGGGATTGCTTTAAAATTGCTAAACCCCAGGTTTGGGTTTGATGTGTGCTGCACTGATTTCCCCCCCCCCCCCATTTTAATACAAGGCGTTTTGTAGAGCGGCAGAGCCAAGCAGGGCAGAGCACCCCGCAGCTCCCCGGCTGTCCCACCGCGGGGTGGTTGCAAACCCAGGTAGGGGCGCAGACCTGCCCCGGCCGGGGGCAGTTTGGGGAGGTGACACCACGTGCCCCGGCCGGGGGCAGTTTGGGGAGGTGACACCACGTGCCCCGGCAGGGGGCAGTTTGGGGAGGTGACACCAGGTGCCCCGGCCGGGGGCAGTTTGGGGAGGTGACACCAGGTGCCCCGGCCAGGGGGAGTTTGGGGAGGTGACACCAGGTGCCCCAGCCAGGGGGAGTTTGGGGAGGTGACACCAGGTGCCCCGGCCGGGGGGAGTTTGGGGAGGTGACACCAGGTGCCCCGGCCGGGGGGAGTTTGGGGAGGTGACACCAGGTGCCCCGGCCGGGGGGAGTTTGGGGAGGTGACACCAGGTGCCCCGGCCAGGGGGCGAGTTTGGGGAGGTGACACCAGGTGCCCCGGCAGGGGCAGTTTGGGGAGGTGACACCAGGTCCGCAGCACGAGACCCCCATGCCGGCGGCCAAAGCGTGTGGGACTCCTCAGGTCCCACCAAACAGAAGAGCGGAGCTGTTGGTGTGCGAGGCCCCATCCGCGGCCACCGCCACTGTCCCTGCTGGCACTGCGGGCTCCGAGCGGAGGCAGCGGGGCCCGTGGCCGCGGGATCGCCAGCCGTTGCTCCTCCGGCGTAACGTGCTCCGCGCAGGGCGGCGCAGCAGAGCAGAACTCACGGTGCCTTGGTGGCCCTGGCGCCCCACGGGGCGGCAAAGCCAGGTCACCCATCAAAGGTGTCCCCAGGCTGGCCAAAGCCTGGGGGTCGAGCCCAGGAAAACTCAGGGACAGCACCGCCATGGGACCGTAAACACCGAGGGGACAACGGGGACCTGGGGTTTCCCTCCTTGCAGCAGCAAGCTGTCCCCAAACCCCCCGGCTCTCCCAAAGCCCCTGGCCGGCAGCACCTTCCCGCGGTGCAAAGGCGCACGGGAATGTCAGAATATTCACATTCCTTCAACCCCTCGGCCCGGCCCTGCAGATCTGTTCGATGACGGATCCTGAAGGCAGCACAGGGCTTTGGCTGCGGGGACAGGGACGGCAGCGAGGACGCTGCCTGTCGGCTTCCGACCGGGGCCCGTACGGGACCCAGGGCTCCCGGTGGAGGGGGAGCAGGCGGGAAGCAGCCGCCAGTGCCAGCAGCCCCTGCGACTCCCCGCAAACCCGAAAGGCATCGCCTGGTCCAGGGCTGCCTTTTGGACTCCTCGTTCAGGCGTGAGCCGCAGTGGCGGTGCCACAGCGTGACCTGCTCCCTTAACGCTCAGAGTGGACAAGCTCCCGGGGCTGCCTTGCCTCTGGTTGTTCACAGATCAGCACCAGTGTTTGTACATCAACCACCTGAAACCCCGCCACCGGAATGCACAGACTGTGGTTTTTCTTAAAGGAGAAAGCCGGAGTTAATTTAAAATATGTTTCTATTACAAAAAGCTCGATTTTAAAACCCTACCGCATCGTCTTAGTTCATCATTAACAAGCACGGGGGTGGTTTTGCTTTCATTTAGGTGAGCAGCAAACTTGCCAGCACCCCCAAGCTGGTCAGAATCTGGCCCTCTGGGCTAGCTCCCGCCACCCCACATCGCCTTTTCTCGGCGCTCTTCCTCCGCATCCATCGTTATTTGCAACGCGGTGCCTGAGAACCAGACCAGGGCTGTTCTGCCCCACTGTGCCTCCTCCCGGCAAGCGAGCCGCGTGTCCGGACGGTGAGTGCCCCAAGGCGCTGGTGCCAGGGATCGCTCGGGGACGTCTGGGGGAGGGGAGCCCCCCTGGCACGGGGCGGCTCTGGGGCCCTGGGAAAGGGCATCCCCATCCCGTGCCACCCTGCAGGTCGGGGGGTGACTCCCGGCCGCGGGCCCTTACACCTCCAAATGACAAAATGCTCTTTCCTCTCCTACCCACAATGGCAAATCAGGCTTGCTAAAGCCCAGGGGCGCTCCTGTGCACGGCTCTGCAGCGCCTGCGCACCACGCGCCTCCACCAGTGGGACCAGTTGGCTCTGCCTTTGCCATGGGCCTTCCCCGAGCCTTGGGCACCTCTGCCCTCCGAAACCCGGCTCCTCCAGACGTGCCCCACTGCGGGCTGCGGACCCAGCTCTGTTTTTCAGAGAAGGCAGTGATACTACCTAAATGAAATAGAAAATAAAAATTAATAAAATGAAAATTTAAAATAATAAAAATGAAATAAAATGAAATAAAATGAAATAAAATGAAATAAAATAAATTAAAATAAACTAAAACAAAACAAAAAAATAAAACAAAACAAAATATCACTCTTCAGATTGCACGCAGGTCCCCCCACAGGCAGCAAGGCAAGGGCACGTGTTGGCTGGGCAGGGTGTTTGCTTGTTTGCAAACTGGCCGAGTGTTTGCAAACCGGCCGAGTGTTTGCAAACCGGCGGGCGTTTGCGTGGAGCCCGGGGGGAGCGGGGCCGGTCGGGCAGCCGGCGAGCGGGGGTTTAGCGGGGGCGGTGGCCGCGCGCGGTGGCCAGAGGAGTCGCGCACGCAACCACCAAAGGGGGGGCACGCAACCCGCCTGAGCCGCCCAGCGCTGCTCGAGCAGGATTGCTGCTGGTGATGGACAGATCCTTATTTGTAAGTATTTAATGTTTCTTAGGAAGCACTTCTAAAAGAAATTGGTATGTAATGACAGCACTCACTGGCAAACAGGCCGATTATAAAATGCACTAACTTATCTGGTATTCATTTGAAAAGTAAATGGATGCAAGCAAAGGTGAGAGTTCACCACCAATTCAAATATTTTGCTTTAACAGGCTCTAGCACTCCTACTTTAATTCAAGCAGAAGCACAAGTATGAATAATCAAACTGGATGATGCTCATCAAAACCTTTGTGCCTTGCACCATTTCAAATGGTCATTGAAGCTTAATGGCAAAAAATTTACATTATTCCTTTAATTTGTATTCTGTTCCTTCCTTCTGAGTGATGTGATTGTGATTTTCTGTTGCCGGCTGTATTATTTTGATGCAAATGTTATGCGCTGCTACAGTCCAATTTCCTGCTTCGCCCTCCCCTTTTCTTCCCCCAGTAAAGAAACAACAGCTAAAATAGTTCAAAATTGGGGAGGGATTTTGAAATAGTTCCTTAACTACTGCTCCTAATTAAAGCAAACAATGCGGGGTCTTGAAGCACCCTGAAAAGCTGAAAATTAATTATTAGCTGAAGGGGGAGGGAAGCGGCTTTGCTCCCCAGACCTTCAAAAAAAAAAAAAAAAAAAAGAAAAAAAAGTGAGGGATCCCGATTCTGCCTACAAAAGAATTAGGAAAGAAAATTTGTAATTCAGTTAAAAACTCCTTTTGCTGGAACATAATCACCTAGGGATGAATGCTTTATTGAGAGGCATGGGGTTGCAAACCAAAGCCTTGCAAACAGGAGGCCCCCGGGGTGCTCGCGGCACGTAATGTATGCACCGGCTAATTTATTGCGCTGTGACTAATTTCCATTCCTTGTGCTTAGAGTTGCCTGGCTAATTACAGGGATGTTTTCTTAACTTGGGTAATTGCGCTGCCTGTGCGCCGCCCCCCCACGCGCGCCCCACGCGGGCTTTGATGCGCCCCCACGGGGCAGCTGCAGCGGGGCGCCGCCCTAATTAGATTGGCTGCCTTAATTAAGGGAGATGTAGGGGTGTGGGGGGGCGGGCAGTGGCGCCGAGCCCCCAACTATGCAGGCAGGCGTGGGGCTTGTGCATCCCAAGGTTGCCCAGATGTGTGGGGTGAAGCCAGCCCCGAGCCGGGCTCCCCTGGGCTTGCAAGGATGTAAGCAAAACCAGGGGACCCCCGTACCCCAAACACCAACATCCCAGCTTCCATCCCATCCCAGCTTCCATCCCATCCCAGCTTCTGTCCCATCCCAGCTGCCATGGTAACCAAGCTTCCATGGTATCCAAGTTTCCATCCTGTCCAAGCTTCCATGGTGTCCAAGCATCCATCCCGTCCAAGCTTCCATCCTGTCCAAGCTTCCATGGTGTCCAAGCATCCATCCCGTCCAAGCTTCCATCCTGTCCAAGCTTCCATCCTCCAAGCATCCATCCCATCCAAGCTTCCATCCTATCCAAGCTTCCATCCGTCCAAGCTTGCATGGTGTCCAAGCTTCCATCCTGTCCAAGCTTCCATCCCAGCTTCCATCCCACCCAAGCTTCCATCCCATCCAAGCATCCATCCCATCCTAGCTTCCATCCCATCCCAGCTTCCATCCCCCCCACCAACTTCATCCCGACCAAAGAGACTGCACAGGGCAGGGCTCCTGCCAGGAGCATCCCCCAAAATAACTACTGGGGGCAGGGCCCTGAGCAGTTGTGTCACGGTGCTGCTTGCCGTGTGCCAAGCCAGTCTCCAGATCTGCTGCCTTGGGCTGCCTTAATTTGATGTGTGGAAGTCACTGATGCATTTAAAATTATTAGACAGATAATCACTTCCTTGAAATAATTTCAGCACTCATCTATAATAAAAAAGATTCCTTTCAAAGGACCCTTCGTTAAATGGGCTCAGTGCTACTTTCCGTACCACGCAGGTCAATTTGCTGCTGCTCCGTACGCTCTATCCAGCCAAACAATCGCTTTTCATAAGCTGAAGAGCAGAGTGAAAGCAGCCTGTAATATCCATCCAGCGCTGGCCTTGAGCACTTGCGTTAATAAAAGCTTGACATCTGGAATTCTCCTTCTGTGTTCCTTATCGGAGAGTTGGTCAAGATTTCAGAAAATTAACGTCATATTAATAAATACTAATAACCCGGCAGCGAACGCCAGCAGGAAGGCCAGAGGAAGAAAAGCCCCCGGCCCGTGGGGTGCAGCATCCCCTTGCCCAGCCCTGGGGCACCGCTCCTCCATGCGAGGGTGGGCTGAGCGCTGGGAAGCCCCGGACAGCGGCGGAGACCGCGCCAGAAGAGCTGCTTCCCGCTGGGACTGCCGCGCCTGGGCAGGACCGGGCCACGGCCACGCCGCCCCCATCCCACGGGACCTTGCCAGGTCCCTTGCTTGGGAGGTGGTGGAGTCCTCATCCCTAGAGGTATTTAAAAGCAGGAGAGATGAGGTGCTTAGGGCCAGGGTTTAGTGGTGGGATGGCAGTGCTAGGTTAACGGTTGGACTCGATGATCTTAAAGGTCTTTTCCAACCGAGGTGATTCTATGATTCTATGATTCTATGAGACGCCAGGGAGGGACTGTGGGGAGGCAGCCCCAGCAGCGTGGAGAGCCCCCAAAATCCACGCTGACCAATGAAACCCAAGCCGTGGGCTCCGACGGACCCCATGCTTCTCCAAGATGACTTTAAGCCCTCGTTAAGCCTGAAGACGCATTCTCCCGTGAATCTGGGGCTTGGAGAAATGTGGTTATTGTCCTTTTATGTTAAATAAACGGGGCATCCCCGCTCACCTGCACCGGCGGCACCCTGCGCACCCAGGTGAGACCCCGCTCCCGAGGCCACAGAGGCGAGAGGCGCAGCCACCCAAGGAGGGAAGGAATTCTGTTTCCCTGCCACAAAATCAGTTGGAATCTGCGCAGCGGAAGGAACCCTGCGTGTGCCACCCCGTGCCCTGTGGGGGTCCCCGGGTGCCCGGCCTCCCCCAGCATCCCTCCCCTCACCCCCCTTGGGCAGCAGGTCAGCTCGCTGCCCATTTATTAACCCAGTGCACGAACAGACCGGAGGGACCGACCCTGCCTTGTGCAGGGGTCCTGGTGCTTGGTTTTTAACGGCGGGTGGACTGGGAGCGCCCTGCAGCCGGCTGCGCAAGCCCAGAGACGCGCAAGTGCGTTTTGCGTACAGCGGGCTGGGCAGAAAGGGGTTTTTTTCCACCCAGGCACGTTTTCTTGCCCCTGTGATCCGTGACAAGTCACGGTCTGAGGAGAGGGAGGCTGCTTTGAGCTTGAATTTTTAAAGAAAAAGATAACGCCCCGGGCGATGGCCCACCCGTGGCTTGGCGGGCTGCTCCTGCGCTGACCCGAGCCAGCACCCCTGCTCCAGCCCCCGCCGCAGCGCGGTTCATCATCCTTTGGGCTGGCAAACACGACAAGCCAAAGTCAGCACAGCTCCTGCGCGGCGACACTGAGGGGCAGACACCCGCCCCGGGAGCTCCGAGGCTTTTCCGAAGGCAGGCTCAGCGCCCAGCCCTGCCCTCCAGCACCGGCTCCTTAGCTGGTTACCCAACGCGGGGCGCCGAACATGACCCGATGGCACCGAATGCGACCTGATGGCGCCAAACGCGGCCCGACAGCGCCAAACGCAACCCAACGGTGCCAAACGCGACCCGACGGTGCCAAATGTGACCTGATGGTGCCAAACGCGACCCGATGGCGCCAAACACCCCCCAAAACCCAAGGCAGATGTGACCCGATGGTGCCAAACGCAACCTGACGGCACCGAAGGATGGCCAGCACGGCCCCGCGAGGTGAGGGGCTCCCTCCGCCGCCCCTGCTCCGCTGCCGCACCACCGCGCTTTACCCGGCGAGCCGGCCAGGAGCGAGCTGGGCGCGTGGCAGCGCCTCTCGGGGCCGGGGATGCGCCCGCGTCTGCCCTCACCCCTGTCCCGGTGCAGCAGCCTCGGCGCCAGCACTGGAGAAGCCTGCGAGGCTCCGCGGCGAAGAGGGCGGCCGCAGGGCACGCGTGCTGGGGTGCAGGCAGCGTGCGGGGCTCAGCACCCCGGTACGGCGCTGCTGGGGACCACGCGAGCAGGCGAGATGCTCACGAGTAGAAAGCACCTTCTCGGGCCGACGCTTTGCTGTGAAAAAGGAAATAAAGAGAGCCTCCCCCCCCCGAAGCCGCCTGCAGCATCTCCTTTCTAATAACTTGGCATATTCACTTAATACAGCCCGGCTCCTTCCAAGTCGTTAGCGGCGGCAGGAGACACAGCCTGAACGTTGACCTGGTTTGCTTGCCAAGACAGAGCAAAGAGAAACCTTCACATAATCATTTCCAAACATTAAAATGGCTCCATTGTCATTATAGCGGCGAGATTGAATTCGCCTCATCAAAGCGGCGTATGACAGGTGACTCAATAGGCTGGTGCCAAGCGCGGAGGCAAGGAGATTAGCAGGGCACTGATATCATTATTTCCGCCTATCACAGATTCGGCAGGGAGGCAATTGTAATTTCTGGGCTTATTAGTCTGCATTCGGAGGAAAAAACCTGGTGATAAACCTCAGCGTGACAGCCAGGCATTTGTGCAGCAAGTGCTGTCACAGTGACACTTAGGAAATGCCAACGTGGAGGCGTGCTCGTAATCCCCCCTAATAGAGGTTAAAGCATGGCACAAAGGCGCTCTTATCAATGATCGGGACGCTAATAACATTTGCATTTTTAAGTTAAATATAGTAAGGAAAGAGTAAGTCTCCCCTCGGCGGCCTTGGCAATTAACTCGGCATCGGGAGGATGAGGGCAAAGCCGACATTTCAGCCAGCCCCCCGAGGCGGGCGATGCTCCCCCGCGGGTTGGCATCCTGGGACGCAGCCCCCCTCCCAGCCCCCCCCCCCCCCCACCCCCCACCCCCAACCCCCACCCGGGCTTTCTGCCCTCGGGAGCAGACGAGGAGGCCAGGGAGGGGACCCGGCAGGGGACAGGCAGCTCGTGGGCATCGGCGCTGAGCAGGGATGCTCACCCGGCCCGCGGGCCCCCAGGAGCTGGGGGCAGCTTGCCCCCGCTGCTGCCCTTTCCCTGGGAGGGGAGGTTATCTGCCCGCTTTTACAGACTTTTGCAACTGGTTTCACTTCAGAGAGACAAACTTTTTTTGGGGATGTGTTTTGCTCCATGGTGCATGGCGGGCTTGGGTTTTCCATGATAATTCCCCCCCCCTGGACAGAGCCCCAGCACGTGTGCACGCAGACGGGCACTCTCCGCAGGAATTTCTTAAGGAAAAAAAAGCCAAACCCAAATTACAGGTGGTAAACTGTTACTTTTCCACATTTAAATAAGAGACCAATTAAGAAGACTATGTAATTCAATTCTTGAGTGAGTGCCACTGAATTCAATTTGTTTCAGGTCAATGAATATAATGTGAAGTTATTAACGAAAAGGTCAGGGACTGCATATAAAATATACACACATGACACAGGCAGGAGTAATTAGTACACATTTCACATGTTCTGTTGCTCAGACATATGGTGTAGAAAATCTTAACAGGATTAGATGTTAATAAAAGTTCCCCTCTCCCTCCCCCCCGCTCCCTATTTAAATGGGGTTTAGAGCTATTCCCCCCGGTGCTCCTGGGATCCGCCGGAGGTTAAGGGCCCCCGGCTCGCACGCCAGCGCCGGTGCCGGGATCCTCGGCCAGGGGAACGCACCCGATGCGTGAAGCTGGGGCTCTGTGCTGGGCGCCCTCTCCCAGACACCGGTTAACGGCGTCTCCCACAGGCGGGGGGACCCACGGCGTCCCCAGGCTGCCACCCCGCCAACTCCCACCCAGCCGGCGGCGGCGGCGGCGATATTTTAACATCTGCTCTGCAGCGGAGGGGAAGGGCAGCGCCTCGGCTTCGGCAGCCGCTCCTCCAGTGTGCCTGTTGTTCTGCCTCCGTGCAAGGCGGGTTGTTCGCCTTTGCCGCCCTCCCGCTCCTGCCCCTCGGCTTGGGCAGGGCTGCGACAGAGCCGGGCTCCTCTGCGCGGGCAAAGCCCTTGGGGCTGGACCCAAGGAGTGGCTCGAGCCACGTGTCCAGCACGTGCTGCGGCAGCGACGCCCGCCCGGGGACCCCGCACGCTCCCCGCTCCGCCAACCGACCGCGTTGCGCCGTTTGTGGCATCTCACCCGTGACCCTCCGTGAGAACCCGAGGGGCACGGCGTCCAAATGCACCACGTGGGTGGGACAGATGGCATGGACCGGGCGAGAGCGGGGGCACCGCCACAGTGGTGATCCCAGAATCCCAGCCTGGCCAGGGCTGGCAGCGCCCTTGGGAGCTCCCCCAGTGCCACCCCCCTGCCCAAGCAGGCTCACCCAGAGCAGGGGGCACAGGACAGCGGCCAGGCGGGGGTTGAAGATCTCCGGAGAAGGAGACTCCACAGCCCCCCTGGGCAGCCTGGGCCAGGGCTCGGGCACCCTCACAGGCAACAAGTTCTTCCTCCCATTCACCTGGAACCTCTTCTGCTTCAGGTTGTGCCCATGGACCCTTGTCCTGGCGCTGGGCACCACTGGGAAGAGTCTGGCTCCGTCCTTGTGACCCCCACCCTTGAGATATTTGTAGGTGGTGATGAGATCCCCTCTCAGCCTTCTCTTCTCCAGGCTGAACAAGCCCAGCTCCCTCAGCCTTTCCTCCTAGGGGAGAACGGGGGAAGCGATGGGGGTGACGGGCGATGGGGGAAGCGTCCCCTCCGCATACGCAGGCAGGGCCGTCCCTGCTCCTTCCGAGCACCCTGGGGGACCCCGCCGGCACTCCTGCACCCAGAATCACGACTTTGCCCCCTGCAGATTTGCTACAAGCGCACATCGAACGCGAGATTCTTGTACAAATAATGGAAAATTCAAGTTGCTATATAAAACCTGTGTCCAAGCAGTGGCTGAATTCACAAAAGTCTACACCACACGAAAAACCCCAGAGGGCTACAAAGCCCTAAAGGCCTTTGTGACCCTAAGCCCACGTCTCAAACGCCCAGATCCGCTCTCATGTAAGGGTGCGCTTTAATGGGGGAAGAAAACTAGGAGTTGGGCAAAACTCCCCTGGAAGTTACAGGAATAGTTCCCAAGATAGGAAAACCCTGCTCAGCATCTGTACCGGATGAGAGCTTTTTAAAAAAACCTCACAAGGACAGAGAACGCTGGAAAAGTTCTGATTCGGGGCAGTCCTGGCCCCATCTCAGCAGCGAGGGAGGAGCGAGGCCCCCGTGCACCCCGGTACGGAGCCAACGTCGCCGATTCGTGTGAAAGAAGCGTCCCGGCTCCCACCCGCAGCACCGCCTCTCCCTTAGGCTCCAGTTAATGTTTCTGCCTGAAAATTTTCGCACGGGGGACAATTTAAAGCCAAGTGCTCAAGGAACAACCGTGTCATTCTTCTTTTGACACAAATTATCCTACCTGCAGAAAGCTGAAGATTTTCCCAACAGCCAAAGCCCCATGGAGCTTTGCGAGCAGGCTGGGTGCAAAGGGTGCGCTGGCATTAAGGGAGGGTGTGACGGGTGCCCCAGCGCTACCCCCAGTGCTTTCGGATGTGCGACGGGGTCAGGCGAGCATCCCCAGCGAGCCCAGCCATCAGCCGCCTCCCTCCACCCGCATCCCCCCCTCCACGGTTGTTCCCTTCAGTCCGGCAGCTCCGAGCGCCCGCGGTCGCTTTGCTCGAGCCCGATCTTGCAGCTCCTGACTGGTGCTATGGGAAAAAAGGGTCTGCTCGCCTTCGGGAACACCACGTGGGAACACACATCTCTGGGTATCAATCTTTCAAAAGTAAATTTTAGAGGACGGGTTGGGTCTCAGACTAATTCAGCGAAACACTGCCCTAAGCCACGGCACGCAGCCCAATTTCTTCTTTATCACTCCGTGACCAAAATAAACGCCTTCCGTTGGCGTTGTGCGCAGACCTGGGGAACAGACATCACGGGGCTGGATGCTCCTCTGCTGAGGAGGACATTCGTATGGGTTGTAGGGAGCTAAAAGTCTTGTTAATGATTCTTGCGATGGGTGATGACCTTGCTGCGTTACCAGCCATCCCCTTGCCTCTCCCAGCCCTGGCTCAAGGGAGAAGCCACAGCTCCTGGGGCTGCGTCGTCCTGCGGGAAAGCTGCCGCACAGGGTGTCCCTGCGGGGTGGGAGATGCTCCCGGAGCTGGTGGCCCTTCCCAGCCTTCGCCCTGTCATGGGACCACACACGTGTCCCTACAAAAGCCTTTCCAGAAGCCTGCTGGGCGGCACCTCCGCGTGCACACATCAACAGCAAAAAAACCCCGAAACCCAAGCCCGGAGGCCTTCTGGACCACATCACCCCCCTCCAGCACGCGGCGAGGGAAGCTTCCCTAGCCACCGGCGTGCTCCCCGTGCCAACCCAGTACCCCGTGTTACACCACGCACACGGCAAGGCCCACGCGTGCCCTCATTTCCCCCCCGGACAGATTCCTCCACTTCAGCCAATGTTCATCCCCAGTCCGTAAAATATCTATTCTTCTGCTTACAGAGACTTAAGTTCCTATTTTTTCACCGGATGCCAGAAGATCAATCCATGCCTAGTCCCAGCATCAGGCCTGGGAAGCGGGCTGCGTTTGGGGCTATGGAAACACCTTTACGCATGGATCACGCCAATGTTTTTGGAATTAGCAGCGAGAGAAACACTGCAGAGGACAGGTTAACCGATGGCTGGCGGCTTCCCCAGCACTTGCTGTGGGGAGCTAAACCTGATTTATGGGGACGCTCTGGTGTCCATTCAAATCTGCTCGAGATTCTTTACTGGGGAAAGATAATCACATTAATGAGCCAGATGTGTTTGCTTGCTCTGGCATTTTTCTTCACATCTCCTGTTCAGGATGAAATATGCAACCCATTTCCCGAGTTATACTTTATCTCCAGTGTTGCCTGATGTGTTCAAAGAATTAAGTCATTTGTATATATTGACTAATAATTGTCATTTATTACTGAACTTCTCAACATGATCCTCAGCTGGAGATGCTTGTTTGTTTTGCCCGTGCGTTGCTGTACGGGTTTCCTATAACCGATTGCAGAAAGGAAAATGCACGAGCGAGGAATTCCGTAGTGGATATGAGACGTGCTACCATAGGGCCGCAGCCCCAAATATATGTCTGTATATATAATGTTGGTCTGTAAGGAGTGAACCTTGAAGTGAGATTGGCTCATACAGGCTCGAGGGTGAACTCCAGCCGAGATGAGCGTGTTAATCAACATTGCCGCGGCTCAGTATTTGGGGCAGGATCCTATCCCCGAGCAAGGGGCAGAATTCCTTGGGTTTGCTCAGGGGAGAGCCAAGTTGGTGCGCACGGTACAGCGCGTCCTTAACAAAAAAGGGAAGGGTGCATCGCTGGCGGCGGAGGGGCTGAGCTTCCCTCCTGGGGCTGCCCCAGCGCGTCACACACCGCTGCCCACCCCGCACCAGCCCCTCGCTTTGCCCATCCGCTTCCCAGGTCCCTTTTTCCGGAGGGCGGGAGCTGCACATCGATACCCAGGAGCCTGGCTTTGCCCCGAGACCCCAGCCACGCGTCAGCCGCAAGGCATGGCGTACCGTACCATACCGTACCATACCGTACCATACCGTACCGTACCATACCATACCATACTGTACCATACCATACTGTACCATACAGTACCGTACCATACTGTACCGTACCGTACCATACCATACCGTACCATACCATACCATACCATACCATACCGTACCATACCATACTGTACCATACAGTACCATACCATACTGCACCGTACCGTACCGTACCGTACCATACCATACCATACGTACCATACCATACTGTACCATACAGTACCATACCATACTGCACCGTACCGTACCGTACCGTACCATACCATACCGTACCATACCATACAGTACCATACAGTACCATACCATACTGCACCGTACCGTACCGTACCGTACCATACCATACCATACCGTACCATACCATACTGTACCATACAGTACCATACCATACTGCACCGTACTGTACCGTACCGTACCATACCATACCATACAGTACCATACCATACTGTACCATACCGTACTGTACTGTACCATACCATACCGTATTGTACCTACCATACTGTACCATACCGTACCATACCGTACCATACCATACCATACTGTACCATACCATACGTACCATACAGTACCATACCATACCGTACTGTACCATACCATACCGTACCATACATACCATACCATACTGTACTGTACCATACCATACTGTACCATACAGTACCATACCATACTGCACCGTACCGTACCGTACCATACCATACCATACCGTAGTGTACCTACCATACTGTACCATACAGTACCATACCATACTGTACCATACCGTACCATACCGTACCATACCATACCATACTGTACCATACAGTACCATACAGTACCATACCATACCGTACTGTACCGTACTGTACCATACCATACCATACCGTACCGTGCCAGAGCAGGACAAGGCTTCTGCCAGCGCTACCAAGCCCAATTAATTCCTCCCTGCTTCCGAGAACTCCACCATCAAGCCTGCAAGAACCGACGCGGGCAGCGAGGCAGGGCCAGCTCCGCGGGTTACTGAGTATGGCCAGGTGGAGAGGTGTAAAAAAAAAAAGCAAACAAATAAAAAAAAAAATCTATTTTCTTTTTAATGACGACATGATTCGCCCCAAGTGGCCCAGTTTTCTCTCCACATGATTTCCTGGTTTTAAAAAAACCTGAAGCAATTTATTTTTAATTTTACTGCTTGGCCTGCCCATTGGAAGAAAGCAAATAAAAAGAAGGGAAATAACTATGCGAAGCCTTTGGGGGTTATTTTTTTTTGCCCTTTTCTTCTGTGTTTTCTTTTCCTTTCTTACTGAAAACCACAACCGGCTTATCCACGAACTCAGGACACGGCTCCCAAACCCTCTCTGTGGCTTGGGCGAGCCCGGGCTCACACCCGGCCCTTTCCGACAGCCCTGCGCCTCAGGCTGCATTTTTAGGCAACACCACCGGGATTTGCTCAGCGCCTCCCCAAACTGCCCTTAAAGACCCCCGCAGAGGGACCACTGCCGGACGGGGTGGAAGCAGACCCCCCAGGCTTCAGCCCCCGGGGCGGCAGGCGCGGGCCCCCCGGCTGGGCTCCTGCGCCCCTCGGGTGGGCGGGCGCGTGCGGGGCGGCGGGGGGCGTGGGGCTGCCGGCGGCCGCGGGGTCAGCGCCTCCCGGCTTGGCAAGCTCTCACCGCTCCTCTTCCCCGGCGCTTTCATTAACTGAAGATTGCGAATGGGTCAGAAGATCTATACACTTTTTGTATTCCCTCTGCTTGGTTTATTTATTTCTTTTTTTTTTTTTGCAGGATGCTGAATAACTAACCTTTTCTTCAATAGAGATTTAAACAAACCAGGATCCATCACACAGCGCAGGATAGCCTTGCTCTGTTTTGACCTTTTGGAAATTAATTTCCCAATCTTAGCTTTCAAAATCAGAGATTGAAAAGACCTATTAGATCAGCCAATCCATCTTATCGCGAGTACGGCAGCAAGCAGGGACCCCAGCTAAGTGCTCCTCTATACCGGGAAAATATTCTGGAATAAGATGAGGCACGCATTTAAAGTGAAATACCCATTCCAGAACATTCTGCACGTGGACACGTACCCTGGGACCACCACAGCTTGTCCTGCGTTGGCTGAGTCGACACCTAGAGCCAGTCGCCGTAAGGGAGGGGGGAATAAAACATAGCCATTTTAGGATGAGAGTAGCCACCTCTGGGGCTGTTTTCTGGGGAGGCTGCAGGGAATGATCCACGCTGATCCCTGCTGCCCACGCAGGGCCGTGGCTTGCAGGGCAGCACCCAGCTGGGGAGGGGAGGGGAGGGGAGGGGAGGGTGCCCACCCAGCCCCTGCAAGCAAATTCCCACTCCACCTGCAGAATCCCCCATCGCCTTAAAGGATTTAGGCCAGAGGGGTTCAGCTCCAGCCTGCAGCTGCTCAAGGTGCCCGGAATGTTAAACCCACCCCTCTCCCCAAATGCAGTTCAGCACCTTTGCCCGGCGGCGCGCGTCTTTGCAGGGGACCGGTATTTCTCCATTCAACAAATAGCTCAGCACTTTGGGGTAAAACCCCAAAGCTCGAGGGTCTGCACCGCCCGTCCCCGCTGCCGGGAGCCCAGGGGCACGGCCGGCTCCCTGACCGTGGGGGTCCCCAGGGGGGCTCCTCCCGCCCAGCGCCCCTCTCCTCTTCCCCTTGGCTTTACCAAATCCCTTGTTACATCATTTTTTTTTGGCATTCCTCATTCTGCAGCTCGTACCGCTCCGTCCCAGCCCGGGGCTCTGGAGGGTGTGTTCTAACGCCAGCACTGCCGACCCTTGGGGAATTCCCCGAGGGGACCCCGGGATGCAGCTCGGAGCTGTAGGGAGCAGGGCTGAGGTCCCCCCTGCGATGGCACCGGCCAGAACAGGCTTCAATGGGAAGTGGTGATGGATTTCGTAGGGGACAGTTATAAAATAAGGCACCCGAAGGAGATTTCTGGCTGGTCAACTGCCACAGCAACGAGGTTTCACAGTGCTTTTGACCGTATCCAACACAACAACCTCATCCTTTTTTTTTTTTTTTTTTTTTAAATCCTACAAAACTCTGCTCTGGCAACACTGTGTGAGCATCACAGGCGAATCACCGTGGTACGGAGCAGCGTTTTCCTTTAAATGCTCAGACGTCATTGCTTTTCATGTGACAGGTCGGATGCTATTCCGCGGGCGGGGGTGCTGTCAGTGGGGTCTGGCTGGGGAGGGGGGAATCACGAGAACTCATCAGGGCGAGGGGAGAACCACTGCCCACCACCCCGCCGCTATTTCAGGATGCTAAAGCCCCGGGAGGCAAACACCTCCGTTGGGTACCCCCACCCGATGGGGCGACCGGGCCCTCGCCAGCATGCAGGCATCTTGCTGCCGAAAAGGGGGGCGGCAGCCAGCTCGCCCCTCCGCAGCCAGCGGGAGATGGGTGCTGACCAGGCGCCCGCCTGGGATGGGTCACCCCCTGCAGACCCTGGTCTCTGTCCCCAGGCTCCGCAAAGCCACCACCCGCCCGCGGTGGCCGTGGCCCTCATTCATCCTGCCGGGCTCCACCATTTAAGAGGCGGCGTTGCCAGACAGCCTGCCTGCCCCGGCTCCTGGGGAGGGCTGGGGGTGTTTGGTGGCGTTGCCCCCCCCGGGGGTTTCAGATGAGCAGCACCGAGGGGCGTCCCACCTCTCACAAGGAGCTCAATGAACTAGGCCAACATCAGGTTGGTCAGGTCTTGTCAAACCGACCGCGTTTCCTACTGCGACGATGCTGCAAGTGTAGTTGATTATTATTATTATTATTATTATTATTATTATTATTATTATTATTGAATAATTCAACATAATAATAGTAATAATAATTATCCTTATTGCTATTATTATATTACTATATAGTATAACTAACAATTATTATCATTTTTATTATTACTATCATTATATTGAACGATTGAATTATTCAATAATAATATTATTGATAATATTAATATTAATAATAATAATATCCCCCGCCAGCCCAGGGCAGGTTTGCGTGACGCATTTCGCAGCAGCCTTGGGTGGACATTTGCACTACAGCAAACCAGCTCGTGTGCCACCATGATTAAAACCCAGATACCCAGCAGACCTTGGGAAGCCATCGAGGGGAGGGAACCATTAGCAGGCCAGCGCTTTCCGGAAGGTCCTCGAGGATCGGCGCGACGCCCGATGCCAGGGGTGGCTTCACCCGGATGGAGGGAGGGAAATCCTTCGGAGCGGATGGCAGAGGAGATGCCTCCAGTGGTGCCGCAGCGAGCCCGGGTGCGGCGTTTCCCCCTCAAAGCGATGCCACAGCCACACGTGGGGGGGGAGCCGCCAGCGACGCCGGTTGCTGCCGCTGGTAGTCAATGATATCAATGCCACGACGGGCGTCAGCCTGGGAGAGAGGAGAATGCCTTCAAACGCATTTGAAAACGAGTTTCTTGCTATCAAACTAGATGGGAACGAGCCCCCACCTAAACCTGCCGCAAGCGTATTCACAAAGAAACGGTAAATGTGTATAAATATATATATATAAAAAAGTATCAGTTTAAAGCCCTTTTATGTTTTCTATCAAGCACTGCAGTTTGGTCGCCAGCCGCCAGTCTTTCTCCATTCAAACGCCTCTATTACGCCCGGCAGCTCCTGCCCTCCTCAGCCGCCGCCGCGTTGTGCGGCGCTACCGCGATATCCATACAATGGGGAGAATCGGGAGCGCGCGGAGAAACAGGAGCCGCAAACTTTGCGCACTCAACAAGTCCTCGCCGCAGACAATTGGGGGCAAAAGATAAATATTGACCCGTTGGGCTATTTCCCTCGATTTGTTTTTTTGCTGAGCGATCTGATGGGGCAAAATTCCACTTCCCCGGTATCTGGGATTCTTGGCTAATAGAAACAAATAAAGCGAAAGCTTCTGTCCACAATGGGTTAGGAGCATCTATTATCGGGAGGCACTAATCGGATTAAATTGGCTCCTGGCTCTACTGCTAGGAGGCCAACTCGTTCCTAAATTTCTCCCATCTCAAGGGGATGTGTCTTTGTTGCCTTTTTTTTTTTTTTTTTTTTAACTATTTAAATCTGACGGATAGAAAGAAATAAGGAACGGCTTGAGACGCCAGCGGTGCCCGTCGCCCTGCGAACAAAGAGCGGGGCTGGCAGGGGCGCAGCCGCTGTGCCGTGCCGTGCCGTGCCGTGGTCCGTGCTGGCCGGAGGGGGCTGTGGCCGCTCCTGCAATCTCCCAGCTGGAGCCGGGTCTGGCACCTCCGCTGCCGCTCTGGAAACGCCGTTTAAATCCAAAAGCCGACGCACCCGGGCAGGGAGCAACCTCCCGCTCTCCACGCCGGGCTGCGCTCAGGTTGCTCCCCATTAGCATTTTAATACGTACCTCTGGCACCAGCCCCTTAAAAGAAGCAAACCCGTTTATGCGAGCAGCCGAAAAAGACGGCCTTAAATAATGTCGCCTTTGGAGGGAGGCCCACGAGCCGCGAGGTACATTTTTTGCCCACAGTCTGATAATTTTCAAAGCTATTGGCAACCTGGGAATTTTCCTGCCTTATCACCAGGGCTCAGCTAACTTCACTAACACTAATCAGAGCTGGAATCATTCATTCAAGGATTGCATGATCATGTTTTTCTTTAGCGGTGACAGCTGCCTGAGCCGTATTAGCAATGCAGATGAGTCAGCCTAATAGGTTAATGCAGAACACGCGAAAATTAGGTTTAATCCCCAGTGAAATAATCTAACATTTTCACATTTCTTGATGTTGGGATAGAGACATTGGTGGTGACTCAATTAGGTGTAATGTAGATCAAAGCAAATTTACCTTCTGGCTGAACCTTCCCCATAGTTTAGATAGAAGAATATAAGGGTTCTTTACTAATTGGCCAATGGCTGTGGGGAAAATTATATCGGAAGCGTGCACGCCGTGAGAATTGCGCTTCAGATTTGGGCCAAGTAGCGGCCGGGCTTTGCAAGCGCCCGGGCACGTCCTCTGCCAGGAGCCAGCGCTCTGTGCACGGCACCTTCCAGCTCCCGGCGCTTCCCAATGCAACGCTTACAAATGAAGACCTCTGGGGCTTGGGTTTTATTTTTATTTTTTTTTTTTTTTTTACTCTATTCACTCTTCATGTCCCGTACTGAAATATCCCCAGTGAGGTTTGAAAGAGCTCGTATTATAAAAGAAGCATAAAGGAAAGGAAAAAAAAACCCCAACCCCAGCCACCGCCAGTGCCTGCCTATCCGACGTTCTCATTCTCGGGGAATAACGTATCAAGCAGCAATCTCTCTCAGTCATAAAGGGAAGGAAACAAAAAATTACATGCCCTCTGTTGCCAAATTATTTTTTGCCTTGACATCTTAATTCTTAATCCTTGTGTGTGGTCAAATCAGTCTACTATAGACAACCAATCAAGCAATTATTCCTAAATTATATTTGCCCAACTCACATTGATTGGTTATTCTTTTCTTATTGGGTAAGCTCATTAATTCCGAGCAGCTTGCTTATTATGCTTCCCACATCATTTTCTCTCTGAGCCTATCTACTCACACCAGCCTGCTGATGTTTCAAGATGCCACGCAGAAAAAAAAGGCCGAGTGATCTATTGCATTGTCTCTTCCAGCAATTACAATTCACATTGCTGATTAACTTTGATGTGAAAACTAATGAGATAAGGCAAGTTATCAAGGCGGACCTGATCGTCATCTCATTTATAGAGCATTTGCCATCGGTGAATGACAAAAACTAATGAAGATGTATCTGACAGCAGGCTGAGCCGAGGCAGAATTTCGTTTCTCATCAGCAAGTGCTCTGCTGCGAACTCATCAGTCTATCTGAAACATGTGGAAATTAGCTTAATAATGAAAACACTTCATCCAAATAGACAAATGTTTACATTAAAACCGCTACATGATAAATAGATGTTAAAGATTTTATGCCTTCTTGAGTCTAAACAATGGAGCACGAAATATGTTCTCATATTCACTAAATCATCCCCATAAACCTCCACGCGTGCCGCCGTACCTGCGGGCGCCCCGCTTCACGGCTCAAAAATATTCCTGGGCTGCGCTTCGCCCTTTTGGAAACAGACGGTTTGGGCTGTAATTAATGAACTCCTGTGCACCGGCGGCTGGCGGGAGAAAGGCAGACGGAGCCGGCGGCCACGGCACGGGGTAATTGCCTCTGTTTGGGAGGGAGCGGGACGAGGTTCGGGCGCACGGAGCTCCCAAACGAAGGGTTTTAACAGCACTGGAAGAGAAGCAAAAATGCAATGTATGTTGTGCCTCGGGAGCGAATTTGCGCCCCGCAGGAAAGGGGTCGTTGTCCTTTCCCCAGCCGTGCAGACACGAAGCACAGATCTCACTCAGCGACACTTCTTGCCCAAGCCGGGGCTGCCAAGAAGTCTCCCGTGTATCGGTTTGGTTCAGAGACATTCCTGATAAAAGGGAGGCAGGCAGGGCTGCTCCCATTTTTAATATCGTGGCTTCGGCGTCTTTATTTATGAGAGCCCGTTTCACATTTGCTGTGCGTTATTTCACATGCTTATGCTATGCCCAAACATATCCCCAACATGGTTTTGTGTCTGGAATAAAATATTCATTCATCATCTGGGATCAAAAAAACTGGTTTTAATTAAAACAAAACAAAACAAAAAAAGAGACAGACAGACAGACGTGCGTCTGTAAGGCAGCGCGGTGAAACTCTCGCTTTGAAAATGGTTTCAAAACCTGTGTGTACTTCAGTGAAAATAAACAGTTGGTAGGGGATTCTTTTCCACTATCGTGATTTTTCCCCTCTCTGAAACAAAAAACAACAAGGTATGCGGACAGCCCATACCACTGCCTGTTGCGGGAGAAACAAAAAAACCCCCAAACCCAAATGTATTATTACCAAAGTAAGAGGGATTTAAAAATTGATTTAAAAAATTATTATTTGAGTGGGCTGAAAAAAAATGCCAGGCGTTGCAGCGAGCTGCAGGCGCCCCGGTATGTGATGCACAGCGGGGGCTCCGCACACGCACGTGAGCAAAGCGCGGATCCTGCCCGTGTCCCGACCGCGACGCCTGTGCAGAGGGAGCCGCCGCGGTGCCGGGGCTTTCGGAGCCGCCGCCGGGTGCAGCCCCCCCGCGCCCCCCCCGCGCCGCTGCCCGGCAATTCCCATCTCACCGTTCCGATCGTAACACGCTCTCCAGCTTCCATCGCTCGTATTCTGAGGCCATCTGAGGTCCAAAGCCCCGATGCCCCGAGCAGACCGGCATTGTGCACCGCAGCTTAGCCCGCACAAAGCGCCCGCGGCCCGGCAAAGTTAAAAGAAAAGCCCGTTATAAAGCGCTGGCAACAAATTACTACCTCGACGCTGGATTAGACGTGAAAGCTCTTCACAGAGCTGCAGATAAATCCCGTGTATTAGGAGAAACATAAAAGTACTTGTTCAAGAGCGCAAGGCACAAGTGGGAAGTTGACCCCAAAGATTTTATTTATTTATTTATTTAATAGCCTGCTAAGTTTATAAAATTTCTCCAGGTGCAGGGAGAGGGCTGTGCTGCTTCTGCGGTACCCGGCAGGACACGGGTAACACGTGCTGGCTGGGGCGGTTAACGAGGTTAGAGCAACCTGCAGCAATCAGTGCAATTCACTATGCAACGTGACAGCCCGGTTTGCCGTTTGGGGGGTGTTTTTGTTTGCTTTGGGGTTTGGTGGGTTTGGGTTTTGTTTGCTTTTTTTTTTTTTTTTTTTTTGCAAACACAGCAGGATGGTTTCTCTTCCGCCACCCACGCACGCGGTGGGAAAAACACTGATCCCACCCTTGTTCCCATTCTCAGAGGGAGCCCTCGGCACAGGTCCGGCTCGGGTCGGCGTTCCTCCCGACCCAGCGCCTGGCATTCACATGAAAATCCCCAGCGACCGCGCCGAAGCTGGGGATGCTCTCTCCGTGGCCAGGACGCAGCGTTTCCCTTTCGGCTCAGAAGAATACGCGGGGTCTGTTCCTGTTCTGCCTTTGCCTTCCGCATGCCCACTGTTTGGGATTTCTGAAGTGCGGGGCTGGGACGCCGCAAGCGCCGCGCTTGCCGCTGGGCACGCGTACACCCGCGCATCCCCACGGAGGGACGCACCGGGAAAGGAATGCCGCTCCTCCCCCCCCGGCCTTTATCCCGGTAGCCTATTTTAATAAATAATTATAGGCAGCTAAAGGATTTGTTAATTCCAAAAGGTCTCCCCTTCACATTTCTCAGAGGTTCAGTCAAGGAGACACCGTGGTAATAAGGCTGACTTGGGATCCCTACTTCACAGCGTCATTACGGGCTATCATTTAAAACGGAAAAAAAATATGTATATTATACCTAAAAGCGTTACAAGGTTACAGGCTCGTCTCCGGGAGTATTTAATGCTGCTGGGAAAGCGGCGCTGCTGCACCGGGGAGGAGGCAAAGGGGGGGAAGGAAACAAGAGAAAAATCCTTTCTGAAATAGAAGCTTAGAAAAAAAAAAGAGATGTTGGGAGTGAGCACGGGGTTCATTTGCATTTCCAATGACTAGGGCTAATCCTCCGCTACCACGTTTATATTTTCTTATTACTTTTCCTAATTATCTTCTTTTTTTTTTTTTTTTTTTTTTTATTGCTCGCAGCTTTTTCTCCTCTCTCCGTTCCCAACCCCTCTCCGTTTCCAAACGCCCAGCGCGTTATTGTCTGGCTTGGGGCCAGATGACCAAGGGCTAGCGATGGCCCGTCTGTGCCGGCCCATACAGCCCCTTAGAAATCAGGGGGTGCAGGTGGGCACCCATAGCAGCCCCCCGGCAGTCGGGGTGCCCTGCTGCCGCCGCCAGGCTTTCTTAGGGTCCGGCAAGAAACATTTCTGGGGGCGAGTGAGCCCAGAGGGGATTTTGCCAGGTCCTGGGAGCACGGACCAGGCAGCGGGCCCATCCTGGCAGGGACATGGGTTGCGTGTGGGGTCCCCCCCAGCCAGGGGCAGCCGGGGTTCAGGAAGGCTGCACTGCCCCGCAGCCCCCCACCGCCCCCCAAAAGCCACCGGTAGCACCGACTGCTGACTGAAAATCAAATAAAATCAACTAAACGCCCCAGGAGACACAGCCACCCAGGGCGGCTGCCGCTGAAAAAATTTCGCTTTATCGCCATAGCGAGACCTTTCTAAAAACGGAGGCGGTTTAATCTTTAAAGCCCTATTCAAAATGGCACTCAGCTAAGAGTCCGACATGAAACCGGAGCTATATCTTAACGCTCATATACATCCCCTATCTCTGCCGAGTAAATTACAGGACTAAATGCCTGTTTGAGACCAGCCACTAAACTGCTATTTCAGTATCATCCTAAAATTTGTTAATAGCTGCGCTTTCAAATAAATTATTGAGTGATAATGAAAAAAAGTCCCGCTTTGAATTTATATATATTTCAGCAGAGAATAATGTTTTATTTAAAATAGTTACAGTGCGCCTTTTGATTTAGAGTTTAAAGTAAATAATATTTGTACATCTAAAACATACTCAAGACAAATGAAAAGCCTCTAGATGCTTTTGTATGAGATGCTGAAGAGCTCTACAAACTTAAAAGCACAACCTCAATTAAGCCCATCTTCATCTGGAAAAAAAATTAGCAACTGAAAGCTGAATATATTAGATAATGCACACTTGCAGAAGAGCATTCTCTTAGCAAAAAATTCTTGATAACCAACCCAAAGCTGGCCTCAGAGTTGCTCAATGCTAATTTTGTTTGAAACTGTTTAACTAACTATGAATAGATATCCATATTCAACAAAGACGTAATTAATGGCAACCTTTTCTTCCGCTCAGAAGACATCATAACAAGCAGAAAAGTACAAAAAGATTTTTATAGTAACTAATTTAAGGACAAAGGGTTGACCTCTAGCATTTCATTAAATAAACGGAGCGAAGAAAAGAAGAGTGACAGTATTCATCCTTGTTCAATTCAAGCAGCCAATTTCAAAATGCAAATCATAATCTGCAGATGTTGGAGCCTGATATATTTTTTTAAAATATCATTTGTTCAATTTAAGAACATCAGACATTTGAATTTTAAATAATAATAATAATAAAAAAAAAAATCAAAACCCAATTCCCAGCTTCAGTTTTAGGCGCGGCGGCCTGCGGGGTGGCCGGGGCTCCCCTCCCTCCCCAGCCGTTTGAGACGCACCGGGTGAACCCTTCATTTTATAGATTATTCCCAAAACCTTTTAATGGAGAACTTCTATTTCGCACTATTTCTGATTAGCACAGCCGGGAGCGCCGCTGCCTCTACAGCCCGGGCCGGGAGGCTGGGAAAAGCCCCGCGCAGAGCCCACTGCCCCTCCACCCTGCCCACCCCGGAGACCCCGCGCCCAGGCAGCGCACACCAGCCCGAGGCGCCGGGGGCGATGGGGACCGACCCCAGCCACGCCGCGACGGGGCCCGGCCGCCCCCGGGGAAGAGCACCCTCGCTCCGCTCCCCAAAGCCTGCAGCCCCTGCCCGGGGGGGGGCGGTGCGGTGTCGCACCCCGACCGGGGCGCCGGCGGGAAGCAACAGCGGGAGATGCATTTGCTCCCGGTTGAGCAACACGGAATTTACTCCGAATTTGGCAACACAACCCCAAATGTCAGCAGCCCGGGTTTTCTCCTGGGCACCAGCGGAGAAGGTGTGGTGGAGCGGAAGGAGATTTTGGCTGGGCTGTGGGGGACCTGCAGCCTTTTACCCAGGGAGCAGTGACGTCTCGATCCAGCTCGACGCTTGGCACGCGCCTGCCTTCCACACGGGTTCTGGGGAGCTGAGCACGTGCCAAAGTGTAGCCCTCGGAGAGGGGGGCCACGGGGAGCCACCTCTGGCACTTTGCTGGCCACGGATCCACAGCTTCAGGGCCCTTGCGTCTGTTGAGGGTTTGCGTCGTCGCTCCCACGCGTTAGCGAGACTTTCAGCAAGCCTCGCCTTAACGGGGGAGCCGCGGGAGAGGCGCTAAGGGATGCTTTGGACCTGCCTAGAGGGGCCGGGGGACGCCCTGCCACATCCGACACGAGGGCGACGCCAGTTCTCCCGTCTCCACATCAAATCCATCAGCCGTTCACCAAACTGTGGGGGATAACCCACGGGGCATGGCATCACGCCAGCCCGTGAAAACCCAGCATTTCCCTTGGGAATCTGCTTGGGGGCGTTTGGGAGGGCCTGGGGTTTGGTTGGGTTTGACCGTTTAAATACGCAGACCCACAGGATGAGATTCTGGCCCCGCTGGCTCGGCCGTAGGCTACGGCGAAGCAGCGCGGAAGCCTCCCCAGCGCGTAATTCCCTTCTTTGATGGAGGGCAGATATCCCGGGTACCCATGGCAGGGACCGTAGCTACCGCTGGGTTACAGCAAAGAGCACTGCCTGTAAGAGCGCGTATATTAACAAAATCGCTGCTGATGAGCACTCGTCAGTGATTTGGGGTACACGGGGAAGAAATGGAACAAACGGCCGGGAGCGCTGCCCGGGAGGAGGGAGCGGGGGATCCCGGCTGGCAGCGGGGGCTGTTTGGCCCCAAGCAGAGCCGAGCCGAGCCGCTCCCGGTGCGCAAAGCGCGGGGTTTTTTGCGAGCCCCTTCCGAAGGCGCCGTGCAGGAGCGGCCGGCGCTGGGCACGGGGAGCGAGGCAGGGCCTGGGTCTTGCCAAGCACTGGAGCCCTCCTACACAAACGGGCCCTGCAGCTGCCGCGGGGCGAAATGAATGACTTCCGGAGGGGCTGGGGGATGAACGACCCCATTCATGCAGAAGTGAAGGGGACATTGTCCTCCTCCTCGGCGGGAGAAGGAAAAAAACCAAACCTCCCCAACAACCTATGTACTTAGGTATCAATGAACAACAAATTCCTTCTGTTATGACACAGGAAATGGAAAACAGAATAGGCTGCAAAACAAACTCCATTTATCTTCGCCACACACGCAAAGGAAAAAAATTGCCCTTGTTAGCGGTCGCGATTAGAGCGCTCTTCGGCGGCGCCTTTGGCTCGTGTGCCTCTCCGCGAGCGCTTAGAATTCCAGCCACACACGGGGAGGCCTCTGCCGGTGCCCTAGCGTTGGCGCCCACTTCTCAGACGAAGATGGTTTCCTCGGGTTTATCCTCCCCGGCGGCGATGTGCGTACCGTAGGCCTTTGGGGCATATTTAAAATCGGGCTGTGGAGGCACAGGATCTCTGTCTTCCTGCGCTACAAACAGGAGACGTGGAGGTTTGGGGATTTTTTTTTAAAAGGGAGAGGAATTACTCATTCAGAGCAAAACAAAGCCTTTCGTTTCCACTTTGGCAACTGTCATTTTTATATTAAAAAAAAAAAAAAAAAAAAGAAAAGAAAAAAAGGCAAAACCAAAACTGGAAACATGGACTCAAACCAGACCCCATTTCTTGAAATAAGGCAATAGCCAAGGGCGAGCAAAAGACCGAGCCACCCCCACCAGCCCCTCGCCCTTTCCTCCTGTCCGGCAGAGGGGGCTGGAAGCCCCCACGCTCCCCAGCTCCTGCCCAGCGCCCCCCAGCCCAGCAACAATTTGTGGCGCGCATTTAGCCTGAGTGGAGGTGGCACCCCCAGACCTGACCCTGGGAGGGACAGGGGCGCTGCGGGCGCCCTTCTGGCCCAGCATCTTCTGCTTCCCTGCCCCTGGAACGCACGGCCTTGTGTTCAACGCTATAAACACAAAGCGTGGCCGAGAAACAAAGCCCATAGTGCTCTTATTTCCACAACATTTATGCTTAGCTATTTTTTTTTAATGTTACTTGGGAAAGATCTCTTAAAAATGAGTGTAACCAGTCGATCCTGCTATAGAAATGGGGCACACAGCTGCAAGAAGCGCTCAGCTTGCAGGGGCATAATCCAAAAGGTTTTAATTAGGGAAGGCAACAATAAATAAAAGAAGACGAGCTTGGATGAGAACACTTGAAAGGAAAAATAACTCTGAGGGATGAGATACGCTTGTGCTGGGAGGGGAGATGTCCCTCCAGAAGGGCAGGCGCGGGGGATTTCTGCCCAGCCCAGCAGCCCCAGCGGAAGGCAGAAGGGGCCCCCCCGCACCGGCCAGCCCTCCCAAACCAAAGGGGCTCTGCAGGAGAAGGAGCCCCGGTGGTGCTGGCGCGCTCAGGCCAGCGGTCGGACTCAACGATCATCAAGGTCCTTTCCAACGAGACCACTCGGTGATTAATGCAGAGCACATCTCCCCAGGCGCGGGGCCGAGCCCGCAGCCCACCCCTTCCATCAGCCGGTGCCTTCCGAGGCGCCCCGGAGAGCTGCACGCCGCCCCGCGCTGCCCCGTGCCACCCGCAGTTCTCGGGACCGCCGGCTCTGACGGGGGTCCCCGCCAAGGCAGGATGCGGCCCCGGCACCACGCCAGGACGCGGCTGGGCTCGGGGGGCTGGGGCCAGGCAGCCCGGTCCTCCCCGGCCGCTTCTTTAAACCCCTGTCACACTCCCACAACAACTGCTCCTCTGTGCTTGTTTGAACTGTCCCTCCCAATTAGCGCTAATAAGTGACTCTGGAAAGATGAGCAAACACAGGGCATTCATTAGCCCCGGCGGCCCCCTCCCTCCCTCCCCAGGAGATCCCCAGGGCACCGCTCTGCCGGCGCCCGGAGGACGCCGAGCGCATCTTGCCAGGCCTCAACGAGCGCCGGCAAAAGGCAAATTAATGACAAGTCGCTCTAAGAGTTTGCCTGAAATTATTTTATTCTGCCCATCTACCCAAGAATTGATTACTCCCGGCCTGAAAATATGTCCAAATCAATACGCTAAAGCTAAGAGCAAAAAAGACATGCTCTAGCCCCATTTATTTAATCCACTTTTTTAAGGAATGGCACATAATTTACCACGTAGGAATTGCTAAGCCTTTCCAGAGCAAGGACTAATGGCGAGCTGTGGGAAACCTGCGCCTCCATCCATCTCCCAGCCGAGCCGCGGGTCCCTGTGCCCACCAGCGATGACCCCGGCATCGGCGAAGCCCCCCACGGTGCCAGGCTGGCCTCCCCGGCCATCTCACCGTCCCGGGCAGGCAGGTACGCAGGCGAGGCACGTCGCTCGGGGTGCCAACCAAGGAGACAGATTTCAACCCTCCCCTTTAGACGGATACTCTCAAAACAAGAGAAAACCCAACCCAAACCCCAAGAGGACATGAGGCTGCCCAAGGAGGCGTACCCCACTTTATTCACATTTGTGCATCTCGGGCCGTTTCCGACAGCTAAGGCAGCCTGCAGACAAACGCTCGCTCCAGGCTACTGAAGGACAAAATAAGGACAAAATAACACCCAGACCTCAGCCTCGCATGCTGTTCATGGCAGTAAGCTCTAGGAAAGAGCCACCCTGCAGCAACCACACATGCAGGTAGGGCAAGCACCTTGCTCCCCCTGGAGATAGCTCCCGTCAGGCATCCCAAAGTGAGGTACCTTGTCGGGAAAGCAGGAGCACACAGCGGCATTAAAATCGCGCGGAACGACCGCCCAGGAGGGACGCGGGGCTCTGGGGCAGGGCCAGCTTCCTTACAACTCCGACAAGAGCGGATTTGGGGAGGGGGCAGGCAGCAGGGTCCCTGGCTTTCCCTGCCCACCCCGCTCTTGTGGGGCTTGGAGGTCAACACGAGTTGGGGGTGAGCTAAAAGCGGTGCTGGATGTACCCAACGGGCCGCCTGAAATTGCCCGCGTGGTGTTTGTGGCTGGACTCATCCTTAGCAGAAACACACGTGCATTCCCCAGGGCGCCCGCGTGCCGTTCCCGGAAACACACTGCTCCAGGGACACCCCGCAGGACGGTGACGTGCCACCTTATCAGGGGGATGAGTGCCAGGTCCGGGGGAATTTCAGCACCGGGTGCTGCTTTCCACAGAAAATGCCAAAAGCCCTCACAGCAGGCGACACAAGAGCCCGATAAGCGGCCGGCGGAGCGACCTCTGCAACGCACCCCGCTTGCGAATCCTCTGCATGCTCCACAGGGTCCTGGATTTTCCAGGGCATTAAACTCCATCGCCCCTGGAACAGCTCCGCGGCGGCTGTCATCCTCCTGGCGGGGGGCGGGCAGATGGGCTTCGCTGGAGCCCATCAGCGTCACTCTGGAGCCGGCGCTGGGCAAAGGAGGCGGCAGCGCCGCCGGCCCCGGCAGCCCCGCCAAGCCTGGGACCAGGGAGCGTTGTCAGCCTGTCCCCGGGGGCCGTTTGCCTAAAAGGGAGGCGCGAGAGCAGCGCCCGTCACCAGTGTGCAGGGGGTATGGCAGCTCACCTGCACGCACGCATCGGTGCGGACGCACGCGTGCGCGGTCACGGGAAGATGCAAGGAGAGGACAACTCAGGTCGCGACCACCCCCTAAAGCGAACACCTTTACATAAAAGAAAGCAGCAGAGCATTGCAAAATCAAAGCCTGGGGGTTGCTGGCTGCTCCTGCCAGCTTCAAACTTGGGCAAACTTGTCCCCCCCGCGCCACGCCGCTCAGGCTGGAGGCTGTCCCCGGCTGTGCCCGGGCCCCAGGGCTGTCCCGCCTGGGCTCTCCCCAGTCTCCCCGGGGCTGCCACGGTGGCAACGGCAGCCGCATCCCGCTGGCCTTGGGGGCTGAGGGTGCAACGGCGCACGCACAGCTGGGGGGGGGCTGGCCCCCCAGCTCCTCCTGGGCCGCCGCAGCAGGGAAGCAAACGCCCGTTGGGTGCGGGGGTTCCTGACGAGCACCCCCCGGCTGCTCTGCACAGCCCCCTCCTTCCCAAGCCCACGGCAGACCCAGGCTGGACAAGAATCGGGCCCATTTCACAGAGGAGGGACCCTGACCTGCGGAGATGCCAGGGCCAGAGAGGGAGCCCAAGGAAAGAGCAAAACCAAACCAGGGCTCAGACTTGCTGAACCCCCGCCCAGCTCTGATTCGGGGGGGGGAAAAAACCCAAAGGGGACTTTCTGTGCCGAGAGGTTGTCCTTGCTCCACAGCTCTGGCACTGCCGTGAGCCCAGGGACACCGCGCCCAGGGCTCACGCACGAGGGCTCAGCAGAGCTGGGCTCAGCAGAGCCGGGCCCAGGGCTCCTGGCAGGGCAGTGGCAGCCCAGCTGATGCCGCCTCCAGCAGCCGATGGCTCTGCTTCGAGGGGGTTTTTCTAGACTAAAAATGCTGGTTCCCTCCCATTCAGCATGGGAACATTGATGAAAAGGAATCATTCATGATAGATTTATGAGTGCTGGGAGGGGAAAAAAAAAAATATTCAGCCCAGGCAACAAGATCACCTTAAAGGTTGGACTCAATGATCTTAAAGGTCTTTTCCAACCAAAGTGATTCTATGATTTTCCAGCACTCCTGAGCCCCCAGGAGCTCCTGCACGGGCGATGCAGCCCGGCCCGCACCAGCGGCGCTTGCGGGGCATCGCAGGCAGTGGGCAGGGAGGCCAGGCTCATCCAGGGAAAAACGGGGGACCGACTGCCTTCCTCATCCCCCTTATACATTAACAGGCACAAATCCCCATATGTGGCAGCAATGTAATCTAGTTTTATTGCTCAATAAAATATTTGAAACAAAATAAATGGTTTTGTCAAACACTATATCTCCTCAAATAATAACGCAACAGCTTAAAAAGAAAAACCAGCGGCATTCATATTCTATTGCAAAGTTTTATTTCCCCTCCCAGCGGAGAGGGGAGCAGGCATTTCGGTTCTGAATTCAAGCCCTGGATAGGAATACAGTAACGACAGTTCTCCGAGGGTTTGTGCAAATGCCAGCAAACCAAACCCCAAATCAAATTTATTAGCTGGTGGAGATCTCTAACAATTTTACGCAGTGACTGATAAAGCCGCCTGGGAGTTCCTTTCACCATTAAGTGATTTAAAGCCCCCACGGAAACTCCATTGCCGGTTACCGTATACAGAGAGTTTATCGGTGTCGGGTGATGCTACAACAGCGGCGACTGGGCTGTTTATTGTTGCCAGGGTGTGCGTCCGTTAGTCTGCAAAGCTTACCGGGAATCCTAACATCCAGAGTCCTGTGGCGAACTATAAAGGGAGGAAGTGAAAATTAATTAAGAACAGCAGCCCGTGTTTTAAAGGACTGATCTGCAGTTCGGTGGCGAGATTGAGATGCTGGCTTCTGCTCCACGCGTGCCCGCAGCAGAGGACACGCACCTCCTTCCCCCGTGAGCATCAGCCCTTAATCGCCCCCAGCCCACTCAGCGTGGGGCCCACGGGCACGGCGAGCGCCCCCAGCCCTGCTGCCCCCCGCTCCTGGGCACGGCAAACCCCCACCCACGGAAACGGGGCCAGAATTGGGGTGGTTTTGTGGTGCTGCGGCCCCAGGCTGCTTTCCTGGGGAGAGCACCCACGAACGCAGCCCGGCTCCCGCTGCGGGATGAGAAGCGCCCTCCCTGAGGATGCGGGGGGACGGGGACGAAGGCACAGCCGGGGCCGTCGGCATCGCGTGCTCGGGCAGGGGGGCGGCCACAGCCGCACCGCCCGGGCCACCTCCTTCGGAACCGTTTTTAAAAGCAAACCCAGAAATGCACAACTCCCTCTAATTGCCCGATTTTATCACACACGTTCATAACCGTGTCATTTGCATTTTAGTTGTTAAAATAGCAGGGGGAGGGGGGGGAGTATTTAATCAATCATCACGGCTTACAAAGCCCTAAGCAAGAGGATATTTTTTGACTCTCTCTGCTTGTATCTAAACATGTCCCAAGCCCGACAGACAGTTCTTCATTTCAATTAGGGGAATGCTGATCGTTAGCTAACTAACAAGGACCAATTTTCTGTCACAACTATTTCCTAATTAAATTCAAAACCGAGATTTCTAACCCAGATGGTCAGCGATGCTACAGATTTGTTTAAATTTGGTATCACAGTAACAAACTACTAATTAGGGTTTGTAAATACACCAATTCCCTTATGACTGAGTTGTTAGTAATGCATACAACCGGTTTATTAAAGCACTAATTGTGTCTGGCTTTACTTGGGCCTAACACATAATCCACTTATCACATACTGGTACCAACTCATTTTGAAGGGATTATGAATGAAATCAGAAATGAGGCCTCGCATCCAGTTCCCCGCTATCGTTAATAAAGGTTTGGTGTCATATTTAGATGATTTTCTGCCTCTGATGGAGAGCGGCCCCGCGGCGATGCTGCTCTTCGCTTCTCCAAAGGGTTTTTAGTGACAAAAGTTCCGCGCGCTGCTCTCCAGTGCCCAAACCAGGGGCTTCTGCCCCAGCCCGGCAGCCGCAAGCGGCCCCAGCAGCCGAGCTCCTCTAAAGCAGCCCCGGCGCTGCCCCGAGAAAGCATTAACACCCAACCCCTCCTTATTTCCTATTAAAGTCAGGCTTAGCCCCTCCGTGGGTCCAGGGCTTCCCCAGGGGGCTCGCGGGACCCCCGGCCCTTCTCCCAAGCAGAGACCTTCCCGAGCGCAAGGCTCAGTCGCCCCCTCGGAGAGGGACGGCGGGGACGCGCGGTGCCACCAAACCCCAGCCACTGCGGAAGCCGGAGTTCCTCTCACCCTCGCCGAGGGACAGCCCTCCCCGAAAGGCACCCCGAGCTGGATTTCACGGACACGGGTGTTATGAAGGACAGGGATGGGCAATGCCGCTGCTGGACCCCGCGGCTGGGCGCCCCTCCACTGCCCTGGCTTTATCGAGTGTGCGTGAAGTAGGAAATAAATGATAGATAACGGTGAATTGCAAGGTTATGTAAACACGGAGGGGGTTTCAGAAGAATCCCATTAAACCATAAAAGAAAAGCACGGATGGTTTATCACATCACTAAGACCCAAGAATGCATTAATAAATAGAATAATAGATAATGAAGCATGGAGGACAAGGCTAAACGATCGGCTATTGTGAGGATCCCGCGGCAGCGCACACAATGCAGGGGGAGCAGCAGCTTTGTTGGGCTGTCACCAGAACCTCGGCGTGGAGCTCGCAGAGCCCATGTTTAATGAATTCACGGCACCTATCAGTTATTCTCTGCCCAAATCCCTCATTTTCCTCCCTCTTGAATGCGAATTCCCATGCTCCGCTCTGCCTTCACCATGACTTCCCGTGCTGAACTCCGGGTCTCTGCGGGTCTCAGTGGCCTTTCAGCCACCGCAGGAGCAGATCCCGCTTTGGCTCTCGCATTTCCAAAGGGTCACGGGGATGTTCACGGAAGCGGGAGCACCTCTCGGCCCCACTACGCCCCTCGCTGCTCCTGTACCGGGGTGGAGAGGGGGATCAGGGCCAGGTCCAACACCGCCCGACGCGAGGATGCCCTCGGACACGCCTGCGAGAAGAAAAAAATAACTCAAAGCTGCTGCTACTCTTGCTGCTTTCCAGCCTTCCGCAAATAACGCTGAGAACTGTTGGTGGGGACTTGGAATTAATTCAGGAGAGAGAACCCTCTTTGTAGACACTACCGAGACTCACTAACACTTTATTTTCATTGTGCTGAGGTGTTTTTATCATGAAATAGGTACCCAGGATACATTTACTGGAGATTACTTTTATCTTTACTACAGCGCCGTTAGAACAGAGGGCCAAGGATGCAGGGCTGACCACGACGAGCTCAGCCGCAGTAAAACCCCTCGGCCTCACCTCCAGAGTCTGAAGCACCGAGAGGATTCCCGTGTAAAACACGCAGAGGCTCGTTGCTGCTGTGCCAGCAGCCTTGCGGCGCGCGGGGCCGTACCAGCACCCTGCGGCTCCGGTCTCGACAGGCCAGGCTGCCGGGGGAGAAGCGGGGCTGCATTAAAGGTGGGGGGACGGGGCGCAGTGAGACTCTTCTTCGGCCTCTTCTCCCCGGTAACAGACGATAGGACGAGGGGGAATGGCTTGAAGCTGCGCCAGGGCAGGTTTAGGTTGGACATTAGGAAAAACTTCTTCCCCGAAAGGGCTGTCAGGCTCTGGAATGGGCTGCCCAGGGAGGTGGTCGAGTCCCCAACCCTGGAGGGATTTAAAAGGAGGAGAGATGAGGTGCTGAGGGACAGGGTTTAGTGGTGGGATGGCAGGGGTAGGTTAACGGTTGGACTCGATGATCTTAAAGGTCTTTTCCAACCAAGGTGGTTCTATGATTCTATGAGACAAACGCCCCCCAAATCCAAAGTTATTTGCGCGGCAAACCCCACCTGAAGCAACAGGTCACCCAAGGAGCCTGCACGGGACCCGGGCTCTGAGGCTGGCGCTGGTGACCACTTTGAAGCCCCTACTCCTCACCCCTCGGATAGGTGCTGCGATTAGCCGTGAAAAGCCAAAGCGCCCTTGGCTTGCTCCTTACACCCAAAAAGAGAGTTAGAGAGACTCGAGCAGAACCCCACGCAGCCATCAGTTTGTATTTGCCTTTTTTTTTTGTTGTTTTGTTGACTGTTCGCACCCGAGCCCACAGCTGATGCCTGCCCCAAGCACCCCCGCTGTGTGCTCCAAGGGTCTCCTGCGGAATGGCCGCACCGGCGGGTCACTCTTCCGGGAGCGCAGGTCACCTCGGTCAGGAGTTCGCCCATGTGCTCAATGGGCACTGGAAATAAGTGGAAGTCAAATAAGTTTGCCACTCTTTGTCCCCCCCTTTCAATATCTAGCTTTGATCAAAATCCTTGGGTACTCAAGTGGTTGTTGACTTAATGCAGTAATGAGACATAGCCTTAAGCGAGGCCATTTCCGTGCCCATTCAGCCCCTGAGAGCGAGGGATGCGGGCAGAAAAACCCCTCCTGGTCTCCCTGGCCAGTGGGAGACGGCTCGGCAGAGCCCGGAGCCTGGCTCCAGCTACCCCGGGATGCAGCAGGAGCATCCGCACGGCCACAGCTACACGGGATGCACTGAACTCACCATCCTGCGATGCTGTCGTATCGGAACAGCACTCACTAACAGCAAGAAATCGGCTCAGAACACCCGCCCGGAAAGCTGCGGCACCTCGCTATGCTGCCCCAGGGCCCCTCCGGAGGTGGCCCAGGAGGAGCCTATTTAGAACCCAAACCAGCTCCTCCCGGATCTCAAACACACGGTGCCACACACCGCCCCTCGAGGGAGCGATGTACCGCCGGGTCCGGGCATGGAGGGTGCAGGGGCTGAAGCCAGGGCTGCGGGCTTCCCACAGCGCATACGGCACAGAGGAAGCCAGGCACCACTCGCCCCTCGCCAGCCAAAGCCCGTGCGCCCACCTTCCGAGGGGACCCGCCGGTTAAGCCCCACGCACGCGTCGGTGAGGAGCGCTGCGCGCCAGCAAGGTGTCATCATGCGGGGACCAGCTCCAGGTTTGGCCGGGGACATGGCACAGAAACCGCCTTTGCAGCGGGCACCTAATGGCACTCCCTGGCACAGAGGGGACAACGCCGCGGCTTTGTCCCCTGCAGGTGACGGGGACACGCGCGCTGGGCCACGGGAGCAGCGCCCAGCCAGCGGCACAGCCCTTCGCACGCTGCCTCGGGAGGGATCCACGGCAAGGTTTTTAGATCTGGAGTTTCGAAATTCAGACTCCTCCTGCACGTGCAGCCGCCCCGCGCGCCTGGGAAAAGGAAGGGAAAAGTGGAAGGCGCCGGTGAGGTTCTCCAGGGGGCATTTCATGCCCAGCCTTATTGGAAGGGGGGCTGTTCCTGCGCCTCCAGGGCACAGCGGCTTTCAGCACGAACGCTCCCATCACGCTCGGTCTTCCAGGCGAGCGCCCTTTCCTGGCCTCTTAACGCAGCAGGCAAGCTCTGGCGTCGTGCTGGGCAGCCAAGGTTTGTGCTGGAAGGGACGGCGTGTGGGGGAGACCGAGCAGCCAGCTCACTGTCCCACAGCTCGCTCCTTTGCGTGGCAATGCGCGAAGATCAGCGTTGCCGCAGGCAAGGTGGCTTGCAGGCTGGCTGAGGCAGTGGCCACCCAGGTGGGGCCACTGGCCCACCAAGGCTTGCAGTTTGCTGCCACTTAAAGCGTGTGAGCAGAGCCCTGCCCCTGCCCAGCAACAAGAAAGCGCGCGAACGGAGCCCGCCAAAAGGAAAGCGCGCGAAATGTGTGCGCAGGTGCTGGGCTGCGCTCTATAAAAAAGGCTGCAGGCTCGGGCTGCGGGGGACCTCATGGGAGACCATCAAAGACACCGGAGGAAGATCAGCGACCTCATGAAGAGCCCACCGAAGATTCCGTGAGCGATCACCGAAGACCCCAGAAGCATGGACCCCCAGGATGCCGCAGATCCGTGGTGGTGACTGCTCTCTTCTATCTGGAGCTCTCACTTGATTTCTTCTCTTTCCTTCCTTCCTTTCCTGTCGCTGCTTTCTCTCTTTCCCCCGAACAATTAATAAACGGGTGGACTTATGACATCTGACCTCGTTTGTGTCTTCATCTCGCTCGAAGGGATCGAACCTGAAATGAGCAGTTGGTCACGCCACCCCTGGCCTCCCAGCCTCGGCTGAGGTCGGCGAGAAAGCAAGGGGGCCTTCCTCTCATCCAAACAGAATTGGATCCTAACAGCGTGCTCCAGCCCACGCCAGGGCACGTACCGGCGCCACTGGAAGGGACATGCGTCCCGCGCCAGGAGGTGACCCACGAGGCGGCTCTGCACCCCCCCCCCAGCGCCAAACTCCAGCCGGGGGCCGGGCACCACGGGCAGCATTGGTTCCTCCTCGAGGCCGCTGGCGGAGAGGCTGGCATCCCCCCAAGGAGAGGGCAGGCTTCTCCTTGTTTGCACCTCGGACCCATGAAACAGGAGCAGAAAAGCGAGGCGGGAGGGAGGGAAGAGCCCGGGGCCTCGATAAAAACATCAAACCCCGGGAAAAGTAAAAATTCTCAAACTGACGGGGAGCAGCTCAGCCAATTAGGTTTTTAATTCCCCTCGTTATGCAGAGTCAGTCGATAAATTCTGCACCGAGCAGCTGCTCTAATTCTTAAGCCCATTAAGCCCTACATCTGATAGGTGGGAGGGAGGGGCTGCCGGGGGGCACATACGGCACTCCTTGAGATATGAAACATTTCCTCTTGTGCATCTGGGTCACCCCCACCCAGCCCCACTCCTAACGGGTATTTTATGAAGCCGGTGAATAAGAATTTATATAAATATCCATGCCAGAGCCACACACACCACATACGGAGAGAATAACTAGGTGGCTGAACGGGACGTGCCGGGGGAGCGTTGTGGCGCTGGAATAAAGCGGGAGAGCAGACCCCGGCTCCGGGGTCTCCCCAAGCCGTGGCGGTGCCTGCGCCCCAGGAGGTGCCGGGGGGGAGCGGGGTGGCTCCTGCACCTCGGGTGCCCTGGGGGCACAGTGCGAGCTGCGGGCTCCGCACCCACCCGGCCCCCGGTGCGCAGGGAGGTGCTCCCGGTGCGCGCTCGCCTGCCCCACGGGGCCGCCTGCTCGGCTGAGCTGATCTGTGCCCTGCAAGATCCCATCCCACCTCCCTGGCAAAGGGCGGCGGAGGTAACCCACCACCCGCAGCCACGGGCACGTCCTGCGCCGTCCCCGCTCTGCCCACTGCCACCTCCCGTGGCCAGGGGCCATCTCGGGCACGCTATCGTGACAGCACCACCCGGCACGAGCAGGTGTCCCGCCTCAGTGCTGAAAGGCAGGCGGAGAGACCACCCGAAGACCCTCTCCATCAGCCCAGCTGGTGCCTATGACTTGGGGACCCTGCTCCACTGCTCTCCCAGGGCAGAAGGATGCGACCATACCCACATTCAGGTCCTTCACAAGCTTCAGCCCAAGCTTCAGCCCAGCAATTATTCAGCCTGGGCTGCAGAGCAGGCTTTTGCATCTCCTTTTGGGGCTAGGACCATTAATCTGACCTCTTGTCCCCAACCCACCTCCACGGAGGTGAAGCCACCATCCCTTCTCAGCACCCCAGAAGATTCCTCCTCACATCCCAAGAAACCTGCACAAGCACCAGCCACCATCTGGCATTCTCCAGAAACATCCCCAGTGAGCTACTGGTACCTTTAGAGCAATAGGAATAAAACCCAACCACAAGACCTATCTCAAGCACCAACGGAGCGTGGGAGAGTGCTCGGAGAGCCAGTAATGGGAAGGACTGGGATGGAGCAACAGGATTTCGGTGTCTGAAGCAGAGGGAAAGGATCCCAAAGAGCCAGACAGGCAGCCACGAGTGAAGAAGAACAGGATGAGGGAGGAAGAAAAGCACGAAGCAGCAAGGCAGGCCCAGGAGGGCTGGGTCGGGCGCAGTGAGGGACCGGGAGCTACGGCAGCAATTCCCGGAGCGAAGGGGCAGATGGCTTTAGCAGTGGTATCTGACTGACTGCGGAGATGAAAGGCGGGAGAGAAAAAGGGAATATATCGGGAGTGGAAAAGCGTTCAGCAGCCGAGACAATTTCGCTTGTTAATTGGCAACCAGCTAACACATTAATTACAAAGTTACTGTACGGTCAAGAAAAAAATTGGCAGCGGCACAATTTGTGTTCCTCCTGAAAGGCGCCCCTCGCTGAACAGACCTCGCTTTTGAGACGGCGGCGTCTGCTGCCATTAACATTCAACACTCGAAGCGCCCAAAGTCTTGGGAGCCATCGCGAAATGCAAATGAATACCACAGCAGCCGCATCCAAGCGGACCTGATGAGCGGCTCGCGCTGCGGACTTCCCCTCTTCCACGCTCCGGGTTAAGCGACAGCCATCAAAAGCCTGCAACGAAACCCCATCTTTTTATGAGCATGGTGTGGCTGAGCCAGCCACGCCACCCCTCACACACTCCTGGCTACCGAAACGCGACCGCAGCTGCTCGGGCAGCCTGGCCCCCGGCGGGGCTTCCACTGACGGTGAGGGATTTTGTTCTGCAGCAACAAATGTGCTTGCTAAAGCATTTCCTAACTAATGCAACCAGAGCCTTGAAACCATTTTCACACTCCACACCCATTGATAGGAACAGGGACCTAAATATTTTCAGGCTTCGGATCTGGCTTCCAGGATTAAAAGTCCTGGTTCCACTTCTAGCCATTGAGCCCTTACAAATCTCAGGCTCGTTTGAAAGATTAATTGCAGGACAGGTGGCATCTACCAGAACTTATTCTTTATTAATCTCTCAGATAAAGACATGAAGACCAGGTACCCCCTGTAAATTGCACTCCCCCCACACCACGGGAAGGCTGTTGCCCATCGGTCATCCCCTTCCGCATTGGTACGAAAGGCACTAGAGGAGGAAGTGTCGACAAGCCCTGAAGCTGTAGCCAAGGCGAGGAGCATAAATGAAAGTTTGCTTGACTTTGGTGAAAATACAGGCTACAAAGGGGCTGCGGCTTCGATCTCACCCAGCCCCAAACGCCGTTGCCTCGCTTCGAAGGCTGGCTGGAGCTGCTGGTGGTGTTTCAGCCCCCAGCCAAAGCCCCGTCTCTCGCCAAAGGCGGTTTCTGGACTGGAAGTCAAACGCGGGTTTTATTGTCGGGAATCAAACGGAGCCATCGGCACGCGCTGGAGGTTGCGGCGATCAAAGCCTTCCCGCAGTGCCACGCTATCTGCGCCCGCCACCCAGCTCTTGCAAGGAAGCAGCACCACAACCTTGGCTGGAATCAGCCCCCCCGCCGGGGTCTGGAAGCCCATCCAGCCACTGCCGAGCCCCCAGGCCTCCCCCAGGCTGCGGTGCAGACCCAGCGCAGCCCCTCCGCCCCTCCAAACCGGTTCACAGCCAGAGGCGAGGCATGGCAGAACTCCAGCATGTCAGGCAACTGCTATCAGCAGTGCCCTCCGTTTATCTCAAATGGAAGAATATCTCACTTTTCCCTGAACCTTCCAGCAGCTGGAGGCTGCTGCTGGAACTTTTAGTTAAAAATCCAATTCTTGCAGCCGCCTTCCTCAACCCCTGCAGGTTTCAGGAAGGCTGGAAAAAATTGATTTTTTTTTTTTTTGGGGGGGGGGGGGCTTCTTGATAAAAGCAAGGCTCAGAAAGGGCCCTGTGAACTTCTGCTTGGCTGTGCATGGCCAAAAGCTGCCCGGTAAGGCAGGAGCATGGTGGACACCACCCCCCCCCCCCCCATAAGCCAGCAGTTTGGGGTAACAGTGGAACACCCCACCGAGGAATCGGCGTTATAACGGGGCTCCCAGCCTCCCTGCACACGTAAGGCTCTTCCCCATCAGGAGCCACAGAGCAGGTAATGGCTGGAATTGCAATATCTGCACATCGGAACGTGGCTTCACCCGCTCCCTCCTGCATGGTTAGCACAGCCTCCACATGACGGGAAGGATCCCAGCACCCCTAGGCGTTGGTGGGCTCCTCTGGAGGCACCTCCTCCCCCCAGCTTTGGGGGGGATGCTGTAAGGGTCACCCTCTGCTGCGGGGAGGGGCGGTGCTGCTGCTGTCACACGCATTGGGGACTCTGAGGGTCCCCAGTGGCCCGAGCAGCTGCCCCTTGGCCTCCACATGGGCATGGCTGCGGGGGACACGATTCCCAGGGGCTGGGGGCCATACCAGCACCTTTACAGGCAGAAGTTTGGGAATGACAGCAAAGCAATCCCAGATTCATCCCAGATGCAACATTGATGTTACTGGGAGGTGTTGGGCCTTCAAGTTTTGTTCGTTCTTCGGGAAGGGGGGATTGCTGCAGGAGCACACAGAATGCACCCCACAGGACAGTTCCTTCACCACTCAACGCCAGCCTGTGCCAAGGGGCACCCTGTAAGTTAGCACCGAGCCTGTTGCCTTGGGAAATCAAGATATTCCTTGATGATCGCTCCCGGTGCGGAGGCAATACGTCTGCATCAGCAGCCAGCCCCAGGAAAGCCTCTCTGCAGCCTGCTCCACGCAGTTAATGAGATTCACCGTAATTAGCTCTGTAAGAGATGTGAAACTAATAAATGGAACTAGCCACCCAATCAGTAAATAATTATTTTTATGCTTTCTTCCTTTTGGTTCTCATATTGCTGGAGTAAGCATCGATTTTATGCTTGAAATGAAACGGCACGCGTCTGCCTCGGGCGAGCGCGGGGCTGCGAGGAAGCCGCCTGTCCCAGGGGGGCCACCCAGCACCACACGCCCTACGCCCGGGGTACAGCCCAGCCCCGGGCATGTGCTTACCGAGCCCAGAGAGCCACGGGAAAGGGCTTGGAGGTTCAAAGCTCCTTACGATATCTTGCACTTGGCTGGTAAATTTACCTCCCGGACGCGTTCAAGAGCAAATCCATCTCGGGCGTTACGGACGCAGCCAGCGCGGGGCAAGGCGAGCCAAGCCCCCAGGCATGAGGAGCAGGCAGCCCCCGGGGCTCCTCGGTCAAGGCAGGCGCACGCCAGCCCCCAAGCTGATGGCTGGAGACCAGGATGCTGCACAAACCCCCTCCTGGGGCTTTCGATGGGGACCAACTGCACCCAAAGGGTGGGCACCCAGCCTCCGCTCCAGCGGGCTTCGGCGTGTTTATTGCGACTGCTGTAACCAGCATGAGCTCGCGAGGAACGGTACAGGCCAGCAGTCGCTGCTCCAAGTAGATCAATTGGAAATGGCATTACTGGCATCCGTTGCCATCCTTCCACCTCGTAGATGGAGCCAGGTTTTGTTTCCGACGTTGCCAGCTTTGCCCGCTCATTTTTCAAACTCCGCTACAGAAGGCGCTCCAGCAAGTTTCTGCGGCAGGGAGGATCCGCAGCGCTGGGTGCATGTTCAGGAGGAGTAGAAAGCAGTGTTAAAGCCCCAGCGAGTTTGCCAAGGCCCATTTATTCACCGTAATTAACCTGTCATTTTGAGAGCCGCCCCGTCTCCCCAGAGGTTTCTGCCCCTTCAGAGCAGGGTCACACATGGCGGAGCTGGTGCTCGGCGCGGTGCAGGGCGCGACCAAGCCCCAGGAGCCCGGGGATGTGCAGCCTTCGCAGGCAGTCACCCTGGGGGCACCCAAAACATCCCAGGGAAGATTTGGTTTTGGTGCCTTCCCTTCCCTGGCTGCCCTTTGCCACCTCCCCTCTGCTGCGCCAAGCGGAGGCGAAACCCTTCGTGGCCAGGGCAGGCACTGTTTCTCTTTTCTATGAAGTTGCACCGCACGGGTTAATTACAAAATATTAACAAGGACAAAATGAACGAGTCTCCTCCTCCTCCCCGCCCCCCCCCCCCCCCCCCCCCCAAATCCTCTGACAACACGATGCCTCCTGCAGCGACAGCCCCGTGCCGCTGCCCCCAGGAGCACAGGGATCAGCCTCTCCCCTCAGCTGGAGATGAATGATTGCACAGGTTGGCTTCTCCCCCTCGCCTTCCAGGGCTGGAACTCGAAGCTTTCAGTTCCTTCTCAGGTGTGAGAATCGGGAATTAAGTGGAAGTTTTGAATTCAAAGACAACAATCACTTAGCACTACAAATCCAAAAAATGCCCCTCGAGACTTGGGGCTGCACTTACAAGAGCCAACACGTGACACCTCGAGCTGCGGTGCTCCCCATTTCGCTTCAGTAACACCCCAGATTTGAGCACAGCAACATCTCCATCACTTCAGATCAGTGAGGTTCATCACTTATCAGGAAATCGCCTTCCCGGTGGTCGTTGGCATGGATTATCCTGAAACGCCCCACCCCGAGAAGGGGAAGGGAAGGAAGATGCTGAGAGACCCCAAGCCGTTCACCAATACATGGCTGCCTGTCAATTAGCCATCTGCAGCAGAGAGCGTTTTAATTAAATAGAAGCAAAAAAAAAACCTTTTGAAGTTGTAAGAAAATAGCCAGGGAACAGTTGCCGAGGCCAGTTCAAACGCACCCATGCGCTCGCTGTAGGACTCGCGCGGTTCGACGCGGCTGTCGATGATGCCAAAGGAAGCTGGGGATCAAAAGGAACAATAGCCTGTAATCAAGGATATCTGCATAAGAGCTTCCCTGAAGGATGTTTGTGCAGGGGAGGAAGGAGTAAAGCATTGTTTCATCAAACGGTAATTTCCCCGTCTCTCCAAGGATGAATCCCATTTGCTGGTCGGGGCATAATTCAATTAAAGGGGAGAATCCTACAGGAGGGAATGAACCCCTCAGCCACTGGGACGCTGCACATCGCACCAAGCAGGAAAATGGCATTTGGTCCTGACATTATGATTTATTTCCTACTCAGTATCTTGTAATTCCTACAAGATAAGCCAAGACTAGAAATTATCACGCGTACGTGGGGGTTGCGTCTGATCCTCTTTGTTTTCTCTTCTCGGCCGCAGGACCACATGTTTCAGCCTTATCTTTTAAGAGGCCAGTAAAATAAACAGCATTGTCTTCAGAGGCAAAGCAGCTCTGCCCTGCACCCAAGGCGGGATGAGCTGGTGTAAGCCCGCCCCACGGACACGGGGAAGAACCCAACGCCACGGAGCCACCCGTGCCCCCCTGCTGGCTTCACCCTGCGCCCCTCGTGCCCGCCTGCTCCAGCAGTCCCTCCTGAAACAGCAACCCTGGGCCAGACCCCAGGCTCCTGAGCTTCGGGCTGAGCAGCACCTTCCTCCGAGGAAGACCCCAGATGTTGGCAGCTCACCCAGCACTGTGGGGTTTGGATATGAGCATCCCTTGGGACCGCGCTGACCTCTCTCACAGCTTGCACCCATTGCAGAGCAGCTCTTGGGCAATGGGAGACATGGCTCTGGACAAACTCCTCTGCTTCTCCTCACCCGTTGGCTGTCTCAAACACTTGGCCAGGTCCAGCATGGGTTCCGCTGCCAGGCCCTGATCCTCGTCTGGGCTCCTCCCGCTCCCCAAATCCATCCCCCCATTTCCCCAAGAGGGCAGAGATGCACCAAAGGAGCACTTTGCCCAGTGAAGATGTCTCTCCTGCTACAGGCAACAGAGAAGCCCCAGATGATTCTTCTCTCCAGGCTTGCTATCAGCACCAGATGTCCTCAGCAGCAACGACTTAAGGGCTCCCACAGCCTTGAGCTCTGCGGCTTTTCCTGGTGTTTGAAGTGTTCTCCAAAGGCAAAATGCCCAGGAGGCAGGCCTAGGCTCCTCCTTTCCATCACCTCTCTGCACAAGGCTGCGCCTGAACCCCCAAAATTCTTATGAGTACCTTGAACAGCTATGGATTGTCAGGAGCAGCCAAGTGTGAGACCCCAACCCAGCATCCAAAATTCAAGCAGTGATTGGGAACAGCCCCATTTATGCTTTACAGTGGATGAGCAGCGTGCCTGCAATTTGGGTTTACAGCAGGGACCCCATTTTGGCCACAATTCACGGATAACCGAGTATGCCATACTCTCAGGGGGCAAGAAAGGGCAAGCAAAGCCAACCTGGCCTCCACTCAAAAAGAAGCCACCGTGAACATTTGCCAGCTGGGAGCAAGGCGAGTGCCCTGCAGCCGCGGCGGGACCCTCTCCAGCCGAGGGCTGTTCCCAGCAGCAGAACTGGAGCTCCCAGAGCAAAGATCAGCGCTGAAACTCCGGCACAAGCTGCCACTGACTCGGGGCCACCATCAACTGCTGGGGTTCGAAAGGACACATCGTCCTCCTCAGACTTCCCAGAACAGCACTGGTCTCGGATGAGGCACTGAAGCCCCCAGGGAGTGACTTTGCGGAGGTTGTGGGTCTGTAAAGCGGCATGCCCGCCAGGCTGGCCAGCCGGGACGTGCCCTCAGCCTTGCAGACCCCCACGGCGGGGGCAGGAGGCACGTGGGGTGCCGGCCACCCCGTCCTGGTTTCCACCACCTCGCACGGTGCCCAGCGGGTCCCAAACCCCAGCACAGGGCTCTGGCGTGCCGGGGGCTGCCCAGGCAGCACCTCTAGAAACGCCTGCAGCAAATGCCCGTTCCAGCTAAAAGAGAAAAGGAAAAGCGTACCTCCCAGGCTTCCCTGCCCCGCCGGGGCGCCCGGCACAGGGAAATCCTCAGCAGCCAGGGAAGCACAAGATAAGGCCGTCGGCCATCCTCACCGGCTCGGGAGCCCTGCCTCGGCCACGCGCCATTGTCTGCCAGCCCCGGGACGCTGCCCGCGCCGGCTGCGCAGCCCACGTAGCCTGCCCGCATTTTTCTCTCCTCCCTCGGCACCAGCCTTTAAGAGAACCTCGGCTCATCTCCTTGGCCACCAGCAGGAATGCCCGGGAGGGGGGATGTGTTTTGATGCCTTTGCCCTGCTCGGTAAGGATGTCAGGCCCCCCTAGTCTGCTAACAATTTGTGAATTCATTAGTCTGGCTAATGTAGCTCATTTCTTTTGCTGCTTATTTCACAGCCGCCTGTTTCACAGCAGTGGGGAGAAGCCAGGCACAGTATTCCCAGTGACACTTGGTTACCTTCAGAGAGGTTTTTAGTTAATTGACCCTCGTCCTTCTCCTCTTCCCCCCAGTTCACTTTAGGGACCCCAAAATCACCCCCCTCTTGCCATCAGGGCAGCATCTTCTCCTCCCCAGGCCCTTGCTCATACTCCAAATGCCCAAGCACAGGTAAGCAGACATTTATTCCAGCCTGTCAGCAGTCAAGAAAAGCTAATTAAAATATCCGTAGGGCTGCTGTGTAGCATTGCGATTCTCTGCACTTGGATGAGAAAGCCATTTGGCCAAAAAGAGAGTTATATCTGAATTTACTGTATTTGTATTCGATGCAGTTCCCTTTACTGTTACTCCCTGTAACATCCCTATCCTAAAAACGTCCCCGCGCCGTGTAAGTCTGTTTCCTCCCTGTCGCAGCCCTTCGAGGGGTCGTGCGCCCGTACGAACTGCCCGATTCGCAAAGCCCTCTCGCTGAAGCCCGTTTTCTCCCGGGTGCACTACGGAATGTATTGACCGATGTTCCCCGCCCTGCGTGGTGCAAGCCGACGGGCTGGGGACGACGCCGCAGCGGGGGAAAATCCACCCCAGCATGAATCGGAGGAAAAATTTTGAAAAATTTTGAAAAAGCATCTTGTGCTTCACATTGCGCCCCCGCGCTGTTGTCCGCCCGCGCCACTTCACTCCACCGCGGCGTAAAGGAGCTCCTCCAGGAGGTCAGCGGCAATGAACCACAAACCTGAATTTTGCGTGGCGCGCCAGGAGACACGGGCGTACCAGGTCACTTGAAGTTTTACTCCTGAACCAAAAGTTAATCTAAATTTGAGAACAAAACACCCCTGTTCGCCCTTGCGTGTCAAGGATTACGACTACCGAAAGCGTTCTCTATTCCCGGCTTGCCACTTCCTCAGCTGCTTCATCTCCTCTCCGCTGCTCCCTGCCGCCCTCCCTCCGCCCCGGGGATGCTCGGCCCTGAGGGTGGCCAGTGGTCCCTTTGGCTCCCAAAGCAGAGCCCTACCCCAGGCCCAACACCAGCGGGACACGAGGCAGGACCGGCACGGGGCGTTGGCTGGGGGGGACGCGGGAGGAGCTGCCCGGTCAGCTGAAAATGCGGTGTTTCCCCATGGAAATGGCCAGCACCCCGCTCCCCCCGCAATGCCGTCCTGCTGCCTGGCACCTCACGCCTGCCTCCACGTCCAAAGGTTGGGGCCTCTTCCTTCTCCATCCTCGGTCTTGAGCCCTGCCGGAGCAGCAACACCCGTCCAAAATAATTCAAGCACCTAAACCCTTTCACCAACGGGTTCTTGACAGCCCCAGGTATCTCACAACGCCGGTGCTGCAGAACAGACACGCGTGGCTTCAACCCAAGCCTCCTGATGCCCCAACCCCTTTCTGTAGTTAAGGTTTCCCTTTGCGCAGAATTCACAGCCTTTGCCCACGGGTGGAATAAGGCAAAGCCCGTGAAGAGCCGCTCTCGAGCCACCCCGAGTGTTTTGGGGACTGGGGCGCCAGCGTCACGCACGCCAGCAGCTGGTGACAACCAAGCGCCGTCGCGTTCGCCAGCGCTGCAGCAAAGGGGTGTTATTCACCCGTCAGCCCCAAAAACCATCGCCATGACCCGGGAAAGAGCCGGGAGACGTTTCACACGTGGCTTGGGCGAAGCCACCGTCCAGCTTCGTTATCTCCCCGTGAAAGGAAAACAGCTCCTTTTCTCAACCTTCAGCAGAGGAATTCAGCGTTATCTCCCGGCTGACACACGGAAACCTTAATGCAGCCATTATCCGCGAGCAAACTGATTTTGTAGTTTGCAAAATTAATAGTATTTAGCCCGCTAGTTTCCGTAGTAACCGGCCCAGCCATCCATCCCTGCCTGCGACAAGGTCTCTTAAGCATTTCACATAGTACTTATCCATTTTCTTGCTCTCACCTCACTCTCACCTTTACTTTCAGCACAGAATGCGACACAATCCACTGCACTAAAGACTAGGCTGAGAGTCAGATTAAAATTATCCCTGTTTGCCCTGACCTCTTTTCTCTGCAGGTGAGAGTGTCCCCATTCAGCAGCTAAATGAAGCAGAAATGATGGAGTGTTTGTTTTCCCTGACTTTTCCTCAGCTTGCCAGTAAATTTACAGCCACGAATATGAAGTGTTAATTTAATGTTCCCACTGAGCATCTCATTGTCAACAAAGGCTTCAAACCAGAAGAGAGGAAAAGGTTAGCTCATGCAGAAAATGACCCTTATGGTTTGATTATCTTCTGGTCCAGACTAGCGGCAAGCAAAAAGCTAAGGGCTTTGACTTCCAGCTTAATGCATTTGATGGCGATAAACGGCCCCTCTCTACCTCCGCGCAAAGAATCACCTGTAATGCTCACTTACTTGTCTGCGCAGGCAATCTCGGCACGCCGAAGGGAAGCGGGCCCCTCGCCTGCTCCCACGACTAATTGGACAGAGCCGCAAAGTTAAACCCTTCATTATCCCCAACTTCAGCGGAAGGGGCTTGCTCGCTGGAGATTACAGCAGAACATTAATGGTGGCCTGAACCATGAAATTGCTTTCTTCACCTGGTGCTTCAAAACTTTCGGGCCTCGGCTCCAGCAGCGCACACAAAAAAAGTTCTTCCAGCCAGAAGTCGGGGAAAGAAGAAGAAATTAAGGTTTAAATGATCAAAAGCCTCTCCGGACGTTTTGTGGCAGAATTATAGGCGCAGAAGGCTTTACTCCCAGCACATTTAGTTCCTTTATCTGTAGAAGGAGCTTAATACTTGCTGTAAGTAATGTTTACAGAACTAATTGACGGAGCAAGCGGAGCATGAGCAGGAGCCGCAGCTCTTGGCTGCACCAGCCCTGTTGGGTGTCTTGAGAGGGGAAAAAGGAAACCCTGACAGCGCTGGGGAATAGCATCTGAAAATTAAGACTTGAATATCATAATATTTTTTCTGACAGCTAAAACCACGCTTAGAAACAAGATGGAGATAATCCATGCTCACCGCCGGCCTGTTCAATGGGAAGACAAGTTAATTCAGCGACTTCTGTGCACCCTGGCAAAACCCGCTAATTAATTGGGCAATTCCGCAGGCTGCTTGCATGCATTCCATGTAGGAGCACGCTGTTTTCCAAAACAATTAATAACAATTAATCTAATGTACCAAAGCCATCCATCACATTAAACTAACCAGCTGTTTACTCATCGTGAACCCTGCGCTGCCAGGAGAACGGCTCCCCAACACCTCCTGCCCAGGCAGAGGCACGGGGCCGGGGACGCTGCGGCACCTCCCAGCCGCGCCACGGGACCCCGGGCACGTTACCGCGTTTTAGCGCGCCCAGCAGCAGTTGCCTGAACCAGAAACGCCTGGCAGCAAACAGGAGCGCACGGCGGCAGAACCGCCCGCCCAGTTCTCCCATCCGTTCCATGGACAGACCCCCCCCATCGGCAGCAGGCACGGCCCGAACCACAACACCCAGAGGTGACAGGATCTGCGTGCCAAACCGAGACCCGAGCGGGGTGGGACGAGGGGACCAACCAAGCGGGGGCCAGGCAAACCCCTCCAGGCCCAGGCTGAGGGGCTTGCAAACCCAAGGAATGCACTGCTGTGCTCTGCTTTCCCAAATTAAGTTCCTTCTTAAAAAGCCAGCTTTGCAACAGTTGTGTGTGTAAAGCTACGCAAAAACCTCTCTTAGGGGCCCAAAAGTAAAAAACAAACGTCCCAACCCCGCCCGGAATTAACTTAAAATCCCCAGAAGCGTTTTGCCATCGGGGCACTTTGAAAGCCCTGTGTTCAGACATGACTTAATTGCATTAAAACCTTTTGAACCGCTGCCACTGACTTCCATGTCCTACCTGCATTCAAACGCGTGAGTGAGAAAAAACTTCACAAGATGCCGAAGCCACGTCCCCAGCCCATCCCTTCCCCGGATGAAAGCAGCCTGGACCTTCAGAGCTGGGGTTTCAGAAAGAACCTGAATTACCTAAATGAGTTTAACTCATCCGACCAACTGCTCGCCTTTGGGGATGCAGCCCTTCGTGTCCCACACGGACATCACCAGAATCGCCGCCCCGGGAAAGCCAAGCTGCCTCGATACAGGTGAAGCTGGCAGGTCTCACCAGGACACAAAACATTCACAAACCATGGAAATTGAACTCAAAAGGCGCCTTTTAACTGTATTTCCTTTGGGAATAAGAAGACACAGAATTAGGATCATTGAGCCTATCCTTTTATTTTAAAGTGCCTGCAAAAACATCGGCGCACGTGAAGCGAGGCCGTTGCTGTTCGTTAAAGATGCGTTATTCAGCACGCGCCGAGAAACCACTAACGGTACGGGCGAGCCCACCCTGCCTTCAGCGAGCCCTCGCCGGTCACATTGTCAGCGAGCAGTAGTCATTCTGAAAGCAGCAATTCAGTCTCACAGTCCTTTCTTAACACAATTTCCAGCCTGCAATTTAGATGATAGGAAAATTACAACCCTGCTGCACTGTATTATGCGATATAAATGTTATTGCAATTAAGCCAATGAGGAAAATTCTCGGAAAACAAAGATGTTTAGTGCATGCTTTCTCCTCATTCTTTGCCCAAAACTCAAGCAGTTGTCAAAGGGCAGAAAGGAGGAAGGAGCATCTCTGTCAGTAGCAGGCACCTGCGAACAGCAGAGCTCGGGAGCAACGCAAACCCATCACTGACCTCGGGTTCTCCCAACTCCTGACGAGTTATTTCCCCAGGGCACAGAGGGGTAAGAACAGGCACTATCAGAATAACGAGGTGTAGCCAGAAGCGGGCCAGCTACCCAGGCATCCTTCTGGCGATGGGGTAAGATGTGCTAGAATACCCCAGCGGGGATTTCCCACCAACCACACTGGAGATTCTCAGCATCCACCCAAGGCTTCCTTCTTCCAGCTGCAGCTCCAGATGCTGCTGAACCTTGTGCACTGGAGGGGTTTTACGTGGCTGGAATGCATAAGCCCCGGTAGCAAGGCAACACCCCCATGTCCAGAGCATGAAAATGGGGTATGCTCGTCAGGAGAAGAGGCACGTGGCAGCTAAGCCACACTTCCAGCGTTGGCTCACCCGTTCCTTTCTGCCCTCCCGTCACAGGCGGGGACGCAGCTTCGCCTGGGGCGCCCTCAGCACTGAGCCCAAGCAACTGCCTTTAACCACGGCTGGGCGACGCGCTGCCCGCCGCCGGTCACCGGGGCAGCTTGAGAGGAAAAGATACTGCCAGTTATTCTGCTACTTGTAAAGTCATGACACCTATGGACAATGTTTTGATAACAGCTAGGTTAGAAGTCTAACGTATCCTAAATCGCGTACAGGGACAATTTAACGGCCACAGCAGCTCAGGCAAGCGAGCCAGATCGCACCGGCAGCGTGCGGGAACAGGCAGGTTTGGGATTTAGGATGCTTGGCTGAAGAAGCCACGAGTTTGGGCTGGAATACAGACATCTAATTAGCCGCAGAAGGCCGAAACATCCCAGCTGGCATCAGGAGCCAGCAGCCACAGGAACCAAGAAAAATCAGCATTTTCTTCCAGGCTCCAGCTATTCGGACAAGGCACTGGGGACCCAGGGATGTTACGCACAGAGCTTTGCAAAACCTCAGCTAAAATGAATAAAGCTCTCACTGAAACATTCTCATTAAGGGCGCTAAGGGGAAAAAGGAACATCCCCCCAGACCGATTTCTTCCCCCCAGACCATTACCACAATGCAACACAACCAGCAATAAGACCGACACAGTCCTGCAGGGGGATACGGCCCCCCAGTCCCACACATAACCTGTGGGCAGCGCTGCTGGTTTGGAGGGGCTCAGGAAAAGGCTGGTTGGTGACACCAGGTTTGCTCTGCAGACACCTGACCCCTCTTTCTGTAACCATTGCAGGTGGTGCCAGGTAAGCGTTTAGGTGTCAGCCCTATTAAACTACTTTATTTCACTGTTTCTGAAGAAGAAAAGACAGGAAAAAAGAAGAAAGCATTCAGCATTTACTCCAAGGTACAGTAACCGGGTGGAAGCTTGTCTTTTATATGCTGGCCTGTGTCTGTGAAAACACATTACCTTTAAGTGGGTGCTGGAGGAACCACACGCAGCGTGGAGTTCTTCAGGCCATCGCCAAGACTGGCTACCCCAGCCCCTGAAGGCTGAGGATTAGCAGAGACCCCACCTGCACCCCCCTGCCAGTCCCGGGCCTCTTGGGCAGGCTCTGCAATGCTCCTTACGAAGGCAAAGCCACAGAGCAGCCCTGGACTCTGTCCTTATAGCTTTGTCCTATTAATTACAAGCAAGGCCTGGAGAGGCACGGGCCCGATCCCCAGGCAGAGCCGTGGCTGCTCAGGGGCTTCCCAAGGGCACCGAGCTCTGCCCCCCTGGACTGCAGATGCAAAGCCCAGCCTGCACCTGAGCAGAAGTGTTCTCTCCTCCACAGCCAAGAAGCTCAAACACTAAGAAATAATCCTGAGCAACTCTGCCATGCAGGAGACCCAAGAAGCAAGACTTATTTCTTCCTTTTTGTTCCTTTTTTGGGCTCCCAGGCCCAGGCACCAGAAGATTTCAGAGAGACTGGATGCACGTGGCTCCTCTGAACTTCCCCCAGGTCCCACACAGCCACAAGCGGCTGCAGAACCCACTGGGCACTGGTCATTTTGGGTGACCGGTGGGAGGTCTCCAGAGCTCCAGTTGCAGGGAGATGGAGAAAGCCTCATGCAGAGGCTGGAGGGGAGGAGCAGGTGCTTGCCCTACCTGCCATGGAAGAGCAGGGCGTACGGCTCCCGCCCTCGTGGCCAGATGCTCCCCAGCCCTTCCGAAGCCCTTTGCCTGCCGCCGTGGCCCTGGTAGCCAGGGTGATCCGGTGGGTTGCCCAGCAGGCGCCGGCCGGGCACACTGCACTGCAGCCGCAGGGCTCTAATGGCTCCCTCCGATGTGCCGCCACGTTCTGCTGATTACTCGTGGGTGATCTGAAATGTCAGGCCATTAGCCTTGACAACGACTGCCGGGGTTACTGTCGGCTGGAAATATCTGTTTAATAACGTAACTGTTCCTGAGTGGAAAAGGTGATGCTTGAAATACAGAGTGGCAATAAGCAGGGATTACTGAAGCAAACCAGAAGCAGCCTTTTGTTTTGGGGCGGCCGTCCCAAGGCGTGTCCCACCTGGTTCGAGGGGATCATGTCCTCGCAAGGCAATTTGCAATATTGCAATTAAGAGAGCAGAGCCACTAAAGACAATAAAAAGCCTCTTACCAGAGCGCCTGCCCATCGCACCCTGTGCCTGGGTGCCAGCACACCCACCCTGCAGGGCATCTGTGACCGCTGCTCAAACACCCCCATCCCTGTCCAGGGGTGGGAACACCTGGAAGGGAAACAACTCCCGCAGAAGGAAAGGGGGACGGAGCTTTTCACAGCATCTGCAGCCCCAAAGGGAAAAGCCAGCCCGGTTGGGGACAGGACAGCAGCCATCAGCTCCTCCTCGGACACGCTTTATCCCCGTGGTTCCTCCCGGGACCCGGCTGCTCGCCAAGAGCTGCACGCTCCCTCTGGAACAGACAACTTGAAAATATGCCCAGCCAAAAAGCAACCCAAACGATGCCGCATTCAGCTACTGTTATGCTTGACATTTCCTATGATTTCTTGGAAAAGCATTAATTTATTTGAAAATCTTCATACTTCATGCCAGGGCCACAGCAGGGAAGAATTGCTGCGTTTCAAGCTCAGAGCAAGACTCAGATACAGGGAAAAAAATTAAACAGGGATAAGAGCAAGAAACTGTTAATGATCAAAAATCTTTTACTGCAGGTTCAACAGCAAAGTCTGGAGGAGATAAGTCTGTGTGTGTACTAACATTGCATAAAAAAGTGATTATTCAGCCATCCATGGGAACAGAGCTATTGATTCCAGTAACAAAGCACACGATATAAACTGCAGTGGTTTTGTGCTTTTTAGCCTGGGAAAATTGATTTTCTTAAACTTTCCCTTGAACCTGCAGTAGGGTTTAATCTGAACCTAAAGGAGCCTTTTAAGAACTCCCATAAATTAAAAAAAAAAATCTCTTCATTTCGCACATTTTCGGTTCCTGCTGTTACAGCAGAAACCCAAGAAACACTGGAGAAAGCGGTGGGCGAAAGTGATAACTGAGCTTTGTTACAGTGTTGCCAGCACGCGTTTGTTTGCCTACATTTAAAACAACATCTAAATATTGACGCTAAGTGAAGCGAAACAGGAGACAGCTTCACACCACTGCAAGGCTTCGGCTGAAGCGTAGCAGGAAAAGCCACCGACCACAGCCCTGGAGCCCAGCAGGGATGGGGCTGCCATGAGCACGTCCAGAGGAGAGCCACAAAGCTGGGGAGGGGGCTGGAGCCCCGGCTGTGGGGGGGGGGGGGGGGGGGTTCCGGGGCTGAGAGGAGGGGGGAGCCGGGGGGGTCAGGCTCTGCTCCCAGGGAAGGGGCGATGGGACGAGGGGGAATGGTTTGAAGCTGCGCCAGGGCAGGTTTAGGTTGGACATTAGGAAAAGCTTCTTCCCTGAAAGGGCTGTCAGGCTCTGGAATGGGCTGCCCAGGGAGGTGGTCGAGTCCCCAACCCTGGAGGGATTTAAAAGGAGGAGAGATGAGGTGCTGAGGGACAGGGTTTAGTGGTGGGATGGCAGGGTTAGGGTAACAGTTGGACTTGATGATCTTAAAGGGCTTTTCCAACCAAAGCGATTCTATGGTTCTACGATTCTATTCTAAGCAGAGGATGCCACCTCCCTGTCCTGCCAGCACACCTTGCTCCGCAGACCAGGTGGGAGGGCGCAGATGCCCATGCCAGCCCACCCCAAACCCTTGTTGCCTTCTTGCCGTGCTGCACACAGGTCACGGGGGGAGGCAGTGTCCATGGTGGAGGTGTTGCACCAAGCACCCTGTGGGAAGAGCAATAGGCAGGGGCTGGGTGGAGGCCTGAGGCTACCCCAGGTCTCCAAAGCTGGTCCCCCGGGGTCTCCACCTGCCTACGCAGCATGCGCCCCCCTGGGCCCAATCCAGGCATCGGGAGGGGACCTGCGCCCCGCCAGCAGGAAACCCCGGGAGAGAGGCAGGGGTTAATGGGAACATCGAGGGTGGCAAATACCATCTGCTCCAGCAGTCATTAGCACCAGGTCTCAGCCAGAGCACTCAACAAGGATGAGCCTTGGTAAACATGCAGGTTAAATATTGGAAAAGCACGTGGAGGGGGGCTTTGCTTGGGGCACCAATTCATCACTGCTCCAGCGATGGCCGATCTGACCAGCGTGTGTTGAGGACCTGGGCTGTTCCAACCTGAGGCTTCCAAGGCACCAGCCACCTCTGGAACCACCACCAGCTAAGGGTGAGACACTGCCCAGCCTGCCCACATCCAGCAACTGCTGGGTCTGCAAGTTCAGCACAACCAAGGCCCTTGCCAGCACGCCCTGGCAGGGGCGGCACAGGAATCGTGGCCCCAGCCTGCTCTGGCAGCACCCCGACTCCCACCCTCAGCTCTGTGCCCCAGGGACAGGGGCACAGTGTGACCGAGCACTGCGCACCCACCAGAGCTGAGCCCATGGGGCCAGAGAGGGCAAATATAGCTGGGCCAGCACTGAAACCCCCTCTGCCCAGCCCCCCTTCACTTGGCTTTCCTCTCCCAGGCACTGCTGCACAGGGGGTCCCACACAGGAGCAGGATGCATCCCACCTGTGTCTGCAGCCCCAGCTCCTGTTGACATGCTGAGCACCCCGCACACCCTGCCTGTCTCCGCAGCCCCAGGTCCCATGGAGGTGCTGAGCACCCCATGCACCCCGCCTGTCTCCACAGCCCCAGGTCCCATGGAGGTGCGAGCACCCCATGCACCCCACTCAGCGCCCTGGCTGCCCTGGCCCCGTGCTCACACGTGGTGCATGGGGGCTGTTTACAGCTCCCGCACACCACCGCCTTTGTGGCCCCGCTGAAAAACCCCAGTGTGCAGTACGCCACTGGACATTTACAGTGTTGTTTTCCCCGCAGTAAGGCAGTAAATGACCTTTTATTCAAACAACAATTCGTAAAACAAAACCAAAACCCGCCGCCACCAGAAGATCTGTGGGAGAGGGGGTGATTTGTTATTTAAGCAGCAGCCAGCCCTGTGTGCTATGCAAACACAACCCACACTCTGTGTTCTCCCAAGCCTCCTGCTGACTTTGCAACTAATTTTGTGAGCAAGGAGAGCACGCTGGGCTGACATCAATGCAGCAATGAGCCCGGGGACATTTGTTCCTAACTTTGTACCAAACATTGATCAATCGATTCCTGCCCATGGCGGGAGGGAAAAGCCCACAAACAAACCAAAACACATATGGGGAGATTTTTTTAATGGCACAAAGGGCAATTAGGCACCCAGCCTTCCAGTGAAATTAGGCTCCTCACAGTCCTTTGTGCTTTTAAAAGTCTTCCCCTTATGCTCAATGGAAACCAAATCCACTGTTGAGCCTCCAAAGGAGGAAAAAAATCCGCTGTAGCCAAGAGAACACTTGCAGCGGGGCTGCAAAAGCATTTCTGAACACACCCGAGCAAAAAAGGCAGGCCAAGGCGCCTTGCAAAGCGAAGGAAGCCCCATCCCGCATGAACCGTCGCCTGCAGCATGTGTTAGATTAGTGTGAAAACATCAAAATAGAGAGAACACTGATTAGCTATCCAAAATAATTAAGTGTTCTGTAAATAGCGTATTTGCTCAGGAACACCTCCTCGGTGCTGCTGCCCGTTCCCTCAGCTGCGAGCGCTACGGGAAGATTGTCAGGCCAGAGCCGAGCTCTCGCAAGGCACGACAGGGACCGGGCATGCCCCAAGGGACCGAAGCCCGGGCACGCAGGGAGAAAGGGCGAAGGCAAAGAGCAAGGGCTTGGCCGAGGTGAACTGCGCCAGAGCAGAGCCCAGGAAAAGCACTCGAGGCCATGGCTCGAAGCCCGACAGAGGCTCGGGGCACCTAAACCCCATCACGAATGAACTGCCAGAACCAGCACCAGGGGCCAACTCCTCGCCACCCTCCAAAGCCTCTGGGCAGCAGAGCCCGGGGTGTCACAGAGGGGTCAGTGACAGCGAAGCCATCCTGCGTTACAGCCCGGGTTGGGCCAGCGGTCCCTTCTCACCCTCCATTTTCTATAAAGCAACACAAGTACACGTCTCAGACACGAAATATCAATGTCAGCGTTGGAATTTCTAGCAGCAAGCCGTCGAGGTGGTGGCCCTGACAGCGTACTATCTGCTGCGCCAGGACTCGCGGGCAGGGTTTTCTCCGGAGGACTTCCCTTGAAGACCCCCTCATGCCCTCAGCCGTGTAAAAAAAAAAAAAGGCAGGGAAGTCACCAAAGAGGTTAAAGAGCCAGCGCCTTTCAGCCTGGGCTTTGCAAGGCTTCTCAAAAGCGTGATCTGGGGCCGGGTCCATCCTGGCTGTGCAGCAGGGACGCGCAAGGCACCAGTCCAACGCACGCAACGCAGCCTTGGGAGGTAACAAATGCAAACCCCTGTGGGTTTAGCTATGTAACAGCACAGCTGATCTGAGAGAGGGTGTTGGACCAGCTCGGCTGAATATGGGGAACAGGGTATTTTTATTGAGAGAACTGCCCCAAATTCCTCTCCCGGGCTGCAGAACCCACCTCCTATTCCTAAATGCATTTACCCAGCACGCAGCTAGATGGCAGAAGGGCACAGAGGAAACACCCGAGCCCCCTTCAGCCCCCATCGCTGGTGGTGCAAGCGTGCCCTTGGGGGGCAGGACAGGCTGCCCATCTGCGCGGCCCGGATTGCCGCAGACCCCAGCACTGGGCTCTGGTCCGAGCAAGCTACAGGGCACGCTGACCACAGGTCCAAGCAAACTTTTACCTCTGCGCGTTCCACTCGTGCCAGCCACGTCAGATTGAACTGCCATGCCCAAAACTGCTGCCTGACACCAGGTGGCTCCCTGGCATCCCACTTGCCCTTGGCCTAACGAGTTCATCAACACCTTGGAGACAGATTCTTCATCCCACGTGCCTGCGCAGCGCCCTGCGCCGCGGTGTAGCTGTCCCAACACCTCCAGATCCCATCTCCAGACAAACCCGCCCATCCTGGACAGAGCTCCCACGCGAGGTACCGGGCCCCTTCAGCAGGAACACCGCTGGCGAGTGGCACAGCTCAAACGCAGCAGGACCCACAAAAGCACCCCCTGCACAGGAGAGGCAAGGCCTGCCAGAAACAGCTCCAAGGAAGGCAGCATTCTGGTTTAAGGGCTATACAGCAGCAGCCAAATGGAGAAGAGGGACAAAGCGCACCTTGCAAAGTTTACCCTTGCAGCCTAACTAACAGCTCACAACAGCATTTACTGGCACGTACTTGTGACCTTATTTTCCCCTGGAAAGAGTGTGCTCTGAGGCTGCACTGAAACAGATGATCCCCTGCTCATTAGTTGGCTCCCGGAGCAGGGAAATGCCGCACGGAGCGGTGTCCGTGCTGTTGAGTGGCTCCCCAGGCACAGCGAGGGGCTGGGAGCAGGCGCCCCGCCGGGGCTGCGTCCCTCCTGCAGCCCGGTGACATTTAGCCGGTCCCCATAAGCCCCCGAGCTAGCGAGCGGCTCGCTGTCAATCTCCCACGCCACATCTCTGGGGGCCTGCAAGAGCCAAGATCACAGCAGCCGTCCCCTCCGCAGTCACTCGCCATCTCCCTCGGCTGCCCGTTTTCACAGAATTAGCAGAGCTCTGCCGCTCCGGGACCAGCTCCGCTGCCGACTGTGCCTGCAACTGGCAGGGGGGAGGACGAGGAGGTGGCGCTGGCTGCGGGCAGAGCAGGAATCTAAAGTCCTTCTTGATAAAATGAGCTCTCCTGGCAGTTCTGAGCTTTCATACAGCTATAAATATTTGCGATTTTTATTTATAAGAATCAGCACAGCAAGAGAAAACACGAATGCTTCCCAGATTAACTGGACAAGTACTCGCATCCTGCCTTGACTGCGGCATCAGGCGCTCAGCTCCAGTGAGCCCGCTCAGCCCCAGGACTGGCACTGGGGCCGTTCTGGGGCACGCAGGCTGCGGACCCAGCCGAGGAAGCACCGAGCAATAGAATGCATCCCAAACCGAGGGTCTTTGGGAGCCCTATATCTGCATTTACGCCCGAGCGCCTCGCTGCAGACAGAGGCAGCACAGTCCGTGCCATCAGCTGGCCCCCACCCAGGCTGGCTGCTCCAGCAGGAGCACAATATGCATTCTCCCCTTATGCTATTTACTCACAGCTACAGATGTTGACATAACAAAGAGCTAAAGACAGACGGACAGAAGGGGAATAGTGTTGCAGCACAGACACTAAGGGCTCTATTCTTCAGAAAAGAGCCTCTGACTTCCCCACCCAGCCCTGCAATTCATTTGAAAATCATCTGGGCTGGTGAAGCTTGCTTTCCTCTCCTGCAGGACACAGATGAATGTAAGTGAACATCATCTTTGCTGTTTGTTTCTGTGCTGAACCGAGCCCTTATAAATCCACAGAAAAACCAATTGTTGCGAATCAAGTGGCTAAAAAAGCTCGTGGATGTATTGGGCAGTGTGCAGCTTCGCCTCCTGTTGACCTGCCCCTACCAAGGGGCCGTGCTGGGAAGAACATGGCTTTTTACAAACATCCTTAGAGCCAGAACTAAAGGCCTGACTTTTGCCACAGGAAAAAAAAACCCAAACTTAAATGCTTTTGGGGAACACCACCTTGCACTTTCAAAGCTTTGCAGCTACACATAGAAAAGCTCAAACAGCAAAATAAGAGCATTCTGATAAAACATGGCCAGAAGAGCTGGGAAAGGCAAGAGCAGGGGCCAGCGTGGGCCCAGCAGGAGGGGTTTGGGTGGCCTGTTCTGCCCGGCACAGCTGCAGCATGCCCGGTCCCAGCCACTGCATCTTCCCTTGCTTCCCGGGAGATAGCTGCCACGGGTGGGTGCTGGGGTTTTGGACTCAAGAACCCACAGCAGCGTTGTGAGCATTCCCCATGGACTTGGGGAGAGCTTTTCCAAATAGGCTGGTTGTATTTTAGCTGGAAGCCCCCAACATGACACCTGTAATATGTAACAGTCAGAGGAGTGGAAACACCCAGTGCTGGGTAGCCAAAGAGATGTCAGCAAGGCTCTGAAATTCCCACTCTAGTGCTGCTCCGCGGTGCTTGGTCCCGTTCCCTGCATGGCCAAGGTGTATTACTACATCTTTAAAGCTCTGCTTGTCTCATGCTCTTCACAACACAGGCAGTGACCCTGACATTGCACCCAGTTAGGAAAGCCCAGACCCCCACCAGGTTCAGGGAACCATGCCCCTAGGCACGTGCATGCTCTCTGTGCATCCAGCCCACCGACCATTGGGAAGCCTTGCTCCCCAAGCCAGCTCTCCCCCCAGCACCACGCAAGATAGAAAAGGGATTCTGTTTTTTAAACAGTTGCTTTTTTTAAGCTTTGCATGCAAACTAAAGTTCAGATCCCTCACAACTGGTGGGAAAAGATATTATTGCCTGGAACCATGCCCAGAAAAGCTCAGAGCTGAGCTTCCCCCGGACTCAGCTCAGCCACCAGCTCCCATCGCTCGGCCACGATGCCACCCGGTGTTCACAGGCAGCAAAGCCAGCAGGTTCCCCAGCAGTGCCAGGGCTTCTCCTGGGCAGAGCGTGGAAGATGTTGGGGGGGAATGAGCAGCCCCCGATGAGCAAACACGCAGCAATTCACAGCATTTCTTCTGCCAGAAGATTAACATCCCCCTGCACTGCACCAACTCACAACCCATCAACGTGCCTTAATGCTTTCGGTTGGGCCTCAAGGAGAACAGGGGTAACAGTTAAACTCTTAATTTAGCCAACGGCTCCATTGTATTGGGATTTGCAGGTTGTGGACCGCAGATGTCCCCGCTGCTGAAGAGCTGTCCCCGCTGCTGAAGAGCTGTCCTGGCAGAGCACGCAGCACCGGAGCAGCCTCCCACCCCAGAGCCGCACACGGCTGGTCCTGAAGGGGCTGTAAAGAGTCTTTTTGAAGAGCAAATAAATGAGTTGACTTCATAAAAAAAGCAAGGAACCAAGTACGCTCCTTCCCTCAGAGAAAGGAGCTGAGTATGAAACAGGTCTGCTTCGCAAGAATTAACACCAGTGGGTTTGTGGGTAGTATTTCCCTAAAAAAAGCATCCCTCCTCTTCGGAAGGTCACCACTGACCTTTCCCACAGTCCATGTCTGCATTCCAGCAAGCCAAAGCTGGGTGAGTTTTTCTCTACTCAGCAGCAATCACACACCCAGAGACAGAAGCCTGGCTCTTCCCCACCAACGGATGCCTAATGGGAAGTCACATTTCCCAAAACCCGCTCTGGCCCTGCATTTCCCCCCCCAGCCCCTGAGGGCAGGCACATCACAGCTTCCAGCCCAGGTGCTGCTCTGGGAGCAGGGCAGGGGATTCGCCTTCCCGCTGCCCCTCGGACCTGCCCCTGCCCTCAAACCCTGCCCATTTTTAGCCCACCGTGGCACTTCAGAGGTCCCAGCCCCGGCAGCCAGGCAGAGCAGACGTGGCCAATGCAGGGGGTGGCTGGTGGCCAGCAGCCCCTGTGCACAGGAGCACAAGGACGACCAAGCCACTCCGACCCACCAGGGTCCCACAGCATCACACAGCTCTTCCCACTGCTGAGCGGTGCAGGAGTCACAGCTGGGCGCACGCTGCTCCTGCGGTGCCAGGATAACCCAGAACTCCGCTTTTGAGCTGCATTCCCTTGGGCTTCGCCAGTCTTGTCCTCCCCAAGGTAATACAACGGGCAACGCTCAGCGCTTTAGGAGGGAACATCATTCAGGATTGCTTCCCAGCACAATCCAGCTCTACAAGTTGATTTGCACTGGGTAAACCCAGTTTGTCTCAGTCGTGGGTACACCATTGCTTAAACACGCTGTCTATCAGTAGGTGCTGCCGCACCCAAGTGATGTCCTTCCCCTGCTGGGAGTTCCAGCCTGGAAGCATCCCCCACCAAAAGCCAGGGAAGGCGGAGGGGAGGGGTCCGTGGCTCAAAAGCCGCAGTGGTGTTTCATGTCTGACACGCAGAGCCAGCAGCAGCCACGCTAGAACCACATGAACAAATCCGTAACAGTACAGTTGCTGGAGCAAATCCCCAGGTAGGAGACTGGTGACACCAAAAACCCTTTCCAAGTGCTCAGTGGGGAACACCTGAACCTAAAGCAAACCCAAATGTACTGAAGGCACCCCCCAGCGTGAGGGCGGTCAGAGGTGCTCACCCTTACGGGGTGGGGGTTTGTTTTGGAAAAACATTTACATTCTTACACTTGTAAAATCTACCCAAAATAGAAGAGGTGCTTGCAGCCTCATACCAAGTCCCTCAACAGGACAAGCACCAATCCAGCTGCACCCCAAGGCTGCAGCCCCGGGGTCCCAGGGGTGCTCGGGCTTGCAGGCAGCCAGAGCCTCCATTTCCTTGTGCACATTGCCCCCTGGTGGCTCTCCCGGGCTCGGGAAGAGGCCCCAAAATTCACAGATGCAGCCAGAGCACACGTGAAGTTATTTGGAAATATTTCCCTTTGCTTGACCCCACCCCAACCAGAAGAGGAAGAGGCTGCAAAACTGCACGGTTCAGGGGCAGCTTGGGCAGCCCGCGGTTCCATGGCAGGGCTGCTCCTGCTCTGCATCCATATCATCCAACGTCATGGTGGCAAAAGAACCAGGGAACTGAAGGACTTTGCACATGGGATCATTTACAAACACAGCAACCACACTTTTCACATTTCTCCCGTTTCCCTGCTAATTACTGTTTAAGTTAAACAGGTACCTTGGCCCCATAATTATTTGTTTGCGGATGAGGTCAACGCTGGTTTACAGAGCACAGACAACCGTGTAATTCCTCTGTTGCTACATGGTAATTATTGTGCTATTATAGAGTAATTAAACATTCAAATAAACACTAAAACAAGGATTCTGCATGGGAGCTGCCAACAGCCACAGGACAGAAAACCAAATATAATTCAAATGAGAGTGTACTGCGGCGGTACCAACTCAGGCAGGCAGTTAGGAGTCATCTCTTACACCACAAACAGCTTTTTGTGGCTTTTCTGGCTGCACAAGCGCCTGGCCTGGTGACCGAGGAGAGATCTAATTCTGCAAGTTCTCTGTGTGGGTTAAGGATTTTGCCGTCCAGCTACGCCTCTCCTTCTCCAAAGGACAGGAACAAATCCATCGCTCCTACTGGAAACAGCACCGATGCTCCAGAGAAGCGGTCTCCAGAGACCCCTCCCCACTGACATCCTCGCCCTCCCCAAAGCAGGGGTGCAGCAGCCCCGTGCTGCAGCCAGCATCCCCCACCTCACCAGGACCAGCTCCACTCCGGGTACCAGCTCGCCCAGCTGTGCCTGGCTGGGTGCATCAAGACCCAGTCTGTTCTACATCCACCTTTTATTTCACTTCCTTCCCACTTAAACCTAACAGAGTCCCCACCTTCCCTCTAATGCTGGAATTCAGCAGAATGCTTGTTCTGGTATTTTAACTTTGCACACAGAGGTCAGAGCCACGTCCCAGCCCTCCCACAACACACGCTGCTTGATGCCACCCAAGCAAAATGGCCTGGCTTCGCCCAAGGCTGTGTCTTTAACAGACAAACCTAAATACTAACATGCTCATGCCCCACTGTTAGTAACTGTCCTAAGGGAAGCCCAAACACAAGGTACTCTCTTACATCTCAAAGTCACACTGTTAAAACAACATTGGAGCTCATGCTGAAGTGAGACCTCGGGACAGCACCCATCGCCTACAGGACAGCCCCTGACTAGACTCAGACCTCACATTTTCTGCCCCAGACTTTCCCCAGGCTTTTTCTACTTTTTTGATGCTGCAGTGAAGACCCTCGATGAGAGATCGGCTGTGTTCAGGTGCAGCCCAGGTATTGCAGCTCCTGCCAAGAGCCACACCAAGCCCCAAGCTGAAGCCCAGTGCCCCCCCCCCCCCCTCCCAGCACCCACAGGCACACAAGTTCACCATGGGCACATTTCAGGCTGCCCGGTCTCTGGCAAGCAACAGGCAACCCAGTGAACGCCTGGGCAGATTCCTTTCAGCTCCACTGCTGATGGCAGACACAGCTCAAACACCCCCAGCTCATCCCTAGGGATCCTCTGGCACCTGACCCCAGCCCGCAGGGAATCGCGCAGCTGGAGAGATGAGGCCCAGCACTGATCCTATAGCGCAATGTTGACATGCCCTTGGTTCACCGCAACAAGTGAGCTTGACAAGCGGGCAGGAAATTCCGTACTGCATTTGAGCACAGATCCCCTTGCTGGGGGGAGGTTATGTTTAAAAGCAATCTCTCTCTTTTGTGAAAACTTCTCTAAAATTGCGTGAGCATGTGTAAAAGCAAACACCAGCTGCCCAGGAACGAGGGGATCTGGAGCAAGCAGGAGGAGAGGGGCTGGGGGCCTTCTGCAGGGGTAACGGGAACCGCGCGCTGCAGCAGAGCTGCACCGTGAGGAGAGCACAGCGCATTGGGACAGAACAAGCTTCCACAGGCAAGCAAGTTGTATTTTTTTACTCCAAGCCAGAGGGCCTGGCTCAGGACCGACACCTTCAACGCCCTTTCGTAAGGACAGCTATGCCACGCAATGCAGCTACAAGGGAAGTATCGGGGATGATGCCGTGGTTAGGGATCTCTGCCCCCCGTGTTGAGAGGCTTCCCCCCCCAAAGCAGCAGCTCGCTCCCTTTAGTCGGTAGCTTTAACTGCAGAAGCATTTCTGCTTTGCCCTGGCTCCCTGCGGGGACCTGACTTTTACACCAGCCCAAGAAGATGCACAAAACCCAGGTGTGGGGCACATTTGCATGATCTGGGGCAAAAGCATTTTCCATAACCATTTCACACTCGTACAGCACCTCTCCAGCCAGGAGCCCAGCATTTGATGAAGACGGACAAATACCATCAAGCCCCAGGCCATAAAGTAAATCACATAAGCCTAAGACCAAACCCCAGCAATTTCCATCTCTTCCCCCATCTCCCCCAGTGGCCCCTTTGCACCAGCCTGCCCCCATGCCCGCTGTGGTCAGAGGGAAGCTCTGCCTTCACCTGGGGGCAGCGGGATCAGGGCCCACACGCAGGCAGCATAAAGGCACAGATGAACAAGAGTCATTTTGCTCACACCGCCTGCAAGCCCAGCAGTTCCCTGTTCTTCGTAACAGTTCCCTCTCCTGATCACAGGCTGCTATTGCCAAAGCACAGGCGCCCATTCAAACCTCGCACAGAACCCCCCCGCGTATTTATAAAGGGGGGAATAACCTTCCTAGTGACCAGACAGAAACAGATTTGTTTTGGCCATGGGCAGACTACCTCTAACACACGTACCAAGGCTTTGCTCACCCTTGGTTCCCTTGCTCTGTTTACAGCCAAAGAAATCCTTGGGACACTGGGAAGCTGCGTAGCTTTAGAAATATAATTTTATTATTTCAATGCACATAGTTGTTACGGTAGCAATAAGAACCACAGCTCCTGTTATCCTTTTCTTGCTCTGCCCCCTCACTTAGCAACCGGTTTGAGTGTTGCCAGCATTACTCCTGGCTTGCCAAGGAAACTATTTCTGTTCCTTGGATTTCATTTCCTAGCAGAGTTTAATTTATATTTTGTTGCTTTATGGTTGTCATGAAACCCCCCCCTTCCCCTGCTAATTACAAGGGAGCTGAAGTCTCCCACTCAGCAAATGCCCAGCCACGGAGGGGGCTGGGGCCACCTCCATCCCTGTGACTCCACTCACCTGGTGCCCAGGACACCTTACTCATAAGCATATGTGCAAAAAAATATAAGGTCTTTGCAGATTTTTTCATTGGTATCCTGGAAGAGACTTTGGAGGAGAAAGGAATTTTTCCACCTCTATGCTGAAGCTAAAGGAAGTCGCAGCTCCCTGCAGAGGGAGCAGCCTCACCGTCCCATCGTGCCAGGATGCTCCAGGCATGTGGCAAGAACACCTTCCAGCTAAGCACAGGGCACCCAGCACCCAGCCAGCTCCCTGAGCCCTGCCAGCCCTGCCAAGGCAGCTCGTGCTCTGAACGGGAGCTAAACAGCGCGTCTGGCGCAGGGCTGCGGGATTCCTTGCTCAGCATCACTAGCAGGAAGCACGTCTGCCGGTGTCCCAGCATGCAGGATTAGGACATAACTTTCCCATGCTGCTAAACTCTTCTGGAGTAGTGGTCAAGCAGTGCTGGAAACAAGAGCATCAGGACCCCAGGGGGTCAGGCTATCCCAGAGCCCCTCCAAGGGCATCCTGCCCCACAACATGCGGAATCACTTGGGTAGCCACAAGGAAGGAGCAACCTCCTGCAAGCCAGGTCATTATTTCACATCTCACACGCCCTGCCCGAGCTGGGACCCCTGAGCTGGCACAGCACCGCAGAGCCCTCTCGCCAAGCCTCTGCATGTGGCAGGTACAGCCAAGGGTCACCCACATTGTGGTCTCCAGAGCTCACAGTGCTTTGCTTCCCAAGGAAGACAAGGCCACGCCAGGGGCATCAGCACTGACACCAAGTGGGCTTCAGACGGATTTCTACCTTTTCAGCTGCCAGCAGAGAAGGAAAACACCGCTACAACGTGAGCCCAGACCCACCAGCACAGCACTCCCAGCCAGTGCTGCACATGGGAACAACATCTGCACAGGGTACAAACACACGTGTTCAGGACCTACTCTTGAACACCAAACCATCCCCTCCAGGAGGCTCCCAGGGAGCTCTGGAGGGTCTTCTCCTGTCAGCCTGGGCTTCTCTGCTGCTCTGTGCTACTTCAGGACCCTTCAAAGCACCAAAACCCACCTGTGCATGCTCTGTGAGCAAGTTACACAGGGGTTACCACAGCATTCGGCAAGTCTGGGGGTCATTCTTCCCCCCAGCCAGCTCACACCAGGAGGATAACTGGCTCTCATTAAGCCTGAGGTGCAAACAGGGCACCCCCACCCCACCAGGGAAAGTGGCACCACCAAGAAAGGTGCTGTTTGCAAACACACAGCAGATGCACAAGGCAGGAGGAAGAGAAGGAGCAGCAGCAGAGGGCACCCACAGCACCCACCCCTCCCCGAGGGGAGCCAGAGCCCAGCCCCAGCGGTGGGCCCCGGGGCACAGGGGAGCTACCTGCAGCACGGGGCCAAAGCAGCCAGGAAAGGTGGCAGCAGCACAGAAACACCCCCAGCACAGCTCCAGCAAAGAGAGAGAAGGGGGGGCCTGGCCCTGAGCTTAAATAGAGCTCCTGAACCCATGGGCAGAGGTGGTGTGGGTGGGGGCCAGGTGAGGCTTGTCAGGGCAACTCAGGCTTGTTAGTGCCCGGGCTTGAAAAACCTGTGCTCCCTCTCCATCCTGCACCATGTGCTGGTCAGGTGGCATGGGCATGGGCATGGGCATGGGCATGGGCATGGGCATGGGCATGGGCATGGGCATGGGCATGGGCATGGGCATGGGCGCTTGAAGTGTAGCCTTCCCCTCCCCCAAAATACAGCTTTCCCTGTATTAGGTGTAGCTGGGAAATATATGTTAATAATTTGTCAAACACAGAATTGTGGATAAGAATCATGCTTTTTGTCTAGAAAATTGAAAATGCAATAGTGTCTAAAGCTGTAGCTATTACACAGCACATTATCTTGAAGGGCTCTGGTATCATTTAGATAAACCACCCTCTCTCTTATTGCAGAAATGTCAACATCTTTCCAAACATGCCTGTGCTTTTCCCTTGGTTTCCTATGAAGACTTGTGAGTCCACAAGCCTCTTCCCTTTGGTCTCTCCATTTTCTTTTTAAATTGGCAAATGAGCGTTCAATCTTTTGGAATTTCAGGAGCATTTTTATACGTGGGAGAAGCGCATGCCTGCAGGTGCCCCTGCGTGGCTCCATTATGGTTGCTGTCAGCTGCGGCACCCTACCCGAAATAAAACCGCAAACCCAAACACCGAGCTCCAGGGCGAGGATAAAATGTTCCCCTTCCCCCTGCGCCCCAGATATTTATGTTGTGCTTCATCCCTATCACTCCGTACATGGTGCGTTGGCAAGGTGGGGTGCCAATTAGTGCCCCAGGCATAGGGTCCTAGACCCAAATGAGAACCCCCCCAAGCCTTCAGCGCGGGCAGGCGATGTGTCGAATGAACCAGCTGGTTTGCGCTGGGCTGTAGCACCGTGCTTTGGGAAAGGACTGGAGCACAGGACCCTCCCGAAGAGGCGCTTCCCGCCGGGGCTGTCTCCTCGCTTCGCACGGGGCTCCTGGCTGGGTTTGGGACCCTCCGTGCACGCCTGGGGCTCTGCCCCGGGGTCTGAGGCCGGGGCTCCCGTGGGGAGCAGGGTGTGTAGGAGTTTGGCACCGCAGAGCCCATAGACCTTCAGCCCCCAGCACATCCAGACCCTGGTGTTGAGAGCTGGAGCCAACCCCCCCAACGACTGCAGGGGCACGGCGCAGCGCCCACAGAGCCCCGGGCAGGACCAGCCAGTGCGGGAGCAGCAGCTTCTTGTCCTGTGCCAGGCAGCCCGACCTCCTCTTCCCGCAGGGGCTGCGTTCCCAGCCCCTCCCGGACACCTCTGCCCCCTGGCCAGCCCCCCTTTTGCTCTCTGCCCCTCTCTTCCAGTGCAACCCCCCCCGGGCAGACCCCACTCTTCGTAGCAAAGGACCTGGCTGGCAGCAAGGGGAGTGGAGTGATTCCCTGCCACGTCCCACGCACTGCCTGGTCCCCTAGCCACACTGGATTTTGGGAGTCGCTCTTCGGTATATCCCTGTCACCCTTCTCTCCATCACCACAACGTTTTCTTCAAAGCCTGGGAAAGAGGAAAATAGACAAACTGAAATGCAGGGAATGCCAGTTAAGCACACAAAGACCCTGTTTTCGGTGGTCGGATGCTGGCCCAGGTTGCCTGGAGAGGCTGTGCGGTCTCCACCCTTGGACAGACTCAAAATCCAACCAGGCACGGTCCGGAGCAACCCGCTTCGGGTGGCCCTGCGGGGCAGGGGCTGGACGTGATGGTCTCAGGAGGTGCCCGCCGGCGTCAGCCACTGCCTGGGTTTGTTTCATTGCCAGTTCATAGGAGAACACGTACAATTAACATGAATTTTACCCATGTTTTGCCACCTCCAACCTCTGATCAGGTTTCAGGAGGGTTTCAGACCCCCTGCTAATTGCCCTCCAAGGGCTTCACACTGTTCTCCTGGGAGAAAAAGCCCTCCTGCGACGGGAAGGGGCAAACAGGGGGCTGGCACAAAGTACCACAGGGACGTGCCTCCTGCTGAGGAAGAGGGAGGAAGGATGGCGCCAGCAGGGCTTGCTTGGAGCTGTGTCAGCCTGGTGGGGTCCCTGCGGCCCCGGGCGAAAGCCCCGCGCATGGGCTGGGTGCGTGCGGCTGCGGTGGCGGCCCTGCAGCACGGCTGGGCTGGGCTCTGGGCGCTTTGCACCGGAACCGGCGGCCGGACAAAAAGGATGCGATTCCACATTTGCATCTTCATTTACCTCTGCGCAGCCCTTCCCGGGCCTGGGAGCTGCAGCACAGCCCACCATGGTCGGAAGCCACCCCGTACTACAGGGAGAGGCTGTGGTAGCCATTTATCCGGATTAAAGCGCCCCTTGGAGCGTATAAAGGTGCAGATTTGCACAACTCGGCTGTTTGCTGTCACGAGCAAAGAGGCGGTCGCACATCGACGCTTACCCCGAAGTACCTGTGATTGCCTACCGCTCGTAACAGCGCACTGCATGGGTAAATAAAGAGGTTTCTAATCAGATTGACTGATCAAGAATACATAATGAGCTACCATTCTCCTTTTTTTACAAAGCCAAATATTTTGCGAGATGAATGCCCCCCACATTTAAACCTTCACTCAGCAATTCCCCACGTGACCGGCTGCCGCCCCCCACCTCCGAAGCGCCGCTGGTAGCTCTGGGCGCTGGGAGGCCATCGCCGGCCGGCAAGGAGACGCCGGCCACACTGCGCTTCTCCAGCCGTCCCGGCGAGTGAGGGCGGCGAGGCACCGCCGGGAAGGACAAACCTCCCAGCCAGGGAGGGCAAGGAGAGAGCCCGGCCAGCCCCAGCTCCTGCCGGCACCTTGCTGCAGGTCCAACACCCCCTTGTCATCCTCCCCGCTCCCCAGCGATGGCTCTTCTCCTCTGTATTTCGGCCCAGCTTACTGTCCCTGTCTGGCACAGAACGATCGCCCCGAGCGAGCCAGAGGGCCCGGGGCCGGCTGGGATGTTCCCATGGAGAGGAGCGTGAGGCTGCCTGCAAAGACGGGGCGATGTCCCCACTCTGAAGGGTGACCTGTGCCGAGCCTGACGGCTGCAGCAAGCTCCCCTGCAAAGACGGGGTGATGTCCCCACTCCGAAGGGTGATGTGTGCCGAGCCCAATGGCTGCAGCAAGCTCCCCTGCAAAGACGGGGCGATGTCCCTGCTCCGAAGGACGAGGGGTGACCTGTGCCGAGCCCAACGGCGGCAGCAAGCTCCCCCCAAGCCAGGCTGTGGGCAGGGACCCCAGTGCCCGTGGAGAGCTGCCTGTGGCGCCCACCTCTGCGTCGCATGCCACAAGCACCCACCCGCAGGTCCTGTCCCCGGAGTGACCGGGAAGCAGCAGCGACGCCTGTCCCCCCCCGCCCCCCGCAGCCTGCGCTCCCCGCTCCTGCACGCGCAGACGCATCGGGCGGGGGGAGCGTTTATAGGGACGTGAGTCTGCAGCTGCAATTTACAAGTTCATTAGCAGCGTCCCTGCAAAGATCATTTTTTTTAATTGGAGCCCTAATTAGCAATGATTTCTCATTATTTTTCATTGAAATCCCAAAGCAGCTTTGGCACATTCTCTTTGTTCTTTTGAAAACGGGGAAGTGGAGGAGCCCGGGGGAGATAAAGCTGCAGCTGATGATATACCGGGGGGGGGGGGGGGGGGGGGGTGTGTTTTCCCCCTGAGCCATTCCTTCAGTTTAATGCATTTTGCAGCAATTTTACTTATTATTTATGATTTGAAGAAGTATTTCCACAAAGAAACACTGACTTCATCACGGTTGATTGCTACTCCCCATCCTTCCCAGAAAGCTGTGCCACTAGGATGAGACGCGCCCTGTAGCGGGGCCGGGCTCCCCTTCCACTCAGGCAAAATCTCCATTGCCTTCACGAGGAATTTTACGAGTGCAGGGGCACAAATCCAGAGAGTGGCGATGAGAAAAGCTCCGCCTGAGAAACAGCAAAACAGCCCCCCCAATTACAGCGCGGCGGCTCTGAAGAGGGAAATGTTAATCCGGTGGCGAGGTTTGCCAAAACCCTCATTAGCACCAATAAGGTCAGGCCCCCGAGTGAGCATCTGGCGCCGGGAACCAACCTTGGCACCCCGGGGCTGTGCAGTGCGAGCCGCGTGGACCGGCTGCCCACGGAGCTGGGGGACAGGACAGGCTGCTCCTAAAGCCATGGGCAAGAGGCTTGGTGCCATGGGCGAGAGACTTGGCGCCATGGGCGAGAGGCTTGGCGCCATGGGGCACCCAGCTCTCCCCAAAGGTGAAAGCTCCTTTGCAGAGGGTCAGCTTTTCCCCCGGAGCAGCCGGTGTCCGGGGCCGCGCCGGTGGCTGGGGGGGAGCAGAGGCTGAGCGGGTGGAGAGGGGCTCCCTCGCAGCCTGGGGGCACCGGGTCCTTTCAAAAAGCCTCCCAGCGCTGGCCTGGCTCAGAATGAGCGTTTGAGTGCAGCGGTGTGCGAGGCGGCGGAATGAGACCTTTACATCACCCTGGCATCAGAGTTGTGGTGTCACCAGGGTACCACTGGGTTTTCCCTCCCTGACAACTGGCCATGAGTCCACACCAAGGAGCCGTCGTCCCCTGCTAGCTAGGGACACAGTGACACTGCTTTCCACAGATGGGGATGTACACAGGCTGAGAGGCGACTTCACAGAATCCCAGAATCCCAGCCTGGCCGGGGCTGGCAGGGCCCTCCGGAGCTCCCCCAGTGCCACCCCCCTGCCCAAGCAGGCTCACCCAGAGCAGGGGGCACAGGACAGCGGCCAGGCGGGGGTTGAAGATCTCCAGAGAAGGAGACTCCACAGCCCCCCTGGGCAGCCTGGGCCAGGGCTCCATCACCCTCACAGTCAACAAGTTCTTTCTCACGTTCACCTGGAACCTCTTCTGCTTCGGTTTGTGCCCAGGGCCCCTTGTCCTGGCACTGGGCACCACTGGGAAGAGTCTGGCTCTGTCCTGGTGACCCCCACCCTTGAGATATTTGTAGGTGTTGATGAGATCCCCTCTCAGCCTTCTCTTCTCCAGGCTGAACAAGCCCAGCTCCCTCAGCCTTTCCTCCTAGGGGAGATGCTCCAGTCCCCCCATCATCCTCGTTGCCCTCCTCTGGACTCTCTCCAGGAGTTCCTCATCTTTCTTGAATGGGGGTGCCCAGAGCTGGACATAGAGCTCCAGGTGGGGTCTCACCAGGACTTCATGGCGGAGCAGCAGCACCCGCGTCCCCAGGCAGAGGAGCAGGGCTCGCCTGGCCGCCGTTCCCTGGGGATTCACCATGTCCCTTGCCGGGTCTGTCGCAAACGACTCCATCTCGGTCCCCATGGCTGCACCGGCCCCTCCGGCTGTACGAGCACAGCTCTTGGAGGCTGAGCTGTGCCTCGCTCCTGGGTAATGCCCCAGATTTACTAGGCTGTGCTTATCCGACCCTCACTCCGCTAGTTCTTCAAGAGACCTGACAGTAAAAAGGAGCCCTTCAAGCAGGTGTAAATGTAATTTTTCCTTGGTTTTGGCCCCTTTTCATGGCCTGAGTGCCTTGGAAGGGCCCCAGTAGAGACAAGAATCAGTCCCGGTAAATTTAACTGCTCAGTTTTATTGCAGCTCATCCCCCACCCCTGCTAACAAGCAAACAACGGGAGAAAGAGGGATTTGTATTCCGGGCGGGAGAAGGGCGCAGCGCCCCACTGGCAGCCATCCCTCCCGCTCACCTCCACAGGAATTCGCTGGCGTGCGGAGGGGCGCCCCGCTCCCTGCCCGCGGCGGCACGGGGCCGTCGCCCGCCCTCGCCTGGCAGGGCACCACGAAGAGAGGCACATCACGAGGCGGGTGACCTGCGCAGCCTCCGCGGCCGCTGGGTTCGGCGCTGGGAAGGAGTCTGGCTCTTTGGTACCGGTGTCTGCTCCAAACCTGGAAACGCTTGGGCTCCTGGTAAATTTTGAGATTTATTTTTTCAGAGGGATGGATGATCATCACGCTGTTTCCACAGTCCTTCTACAAATTATTTTGATAATAAAGGACCTCCTGTGACATTAAGTACATTTTAATTACAACATTGTCTGTAATGCATATATCTAATTGCAAATAATTATTTTATCATATTTTGTCTGTATGCCCGTTATGTGCATCAGATATTATCTTCTGACTCAGTGGTACAGGTTAATTAAAATTTCTCTTTTAATACCGTTTCAAAGCTAACCACATAATTTCATCTGAACACCAGCTGTGTTGGTAAAAATTATTTTTTATTATTTTTTGTCATGCTTGTCCATGGAGGGAAACCTGAGCCGTTTCCGAAGGCGGTAATTACCGCACGGCTTTCTGCACTCACTTTCAAAGAAGAAGGAAGAATCCACGTAACGCCAGTGGCCAGCCGCTGCTTTGTGTGACGCTGGTTTGGTTTGGAGGTTTTTTTGTTCTCTTCCTCATGTGCAAGAGAACTTGCGATCTTCCCTGCAGAAGGAGAATTTAATGTATTCCGCGGCCGTGAGATGAAGTCTGGCTTGCTCGTAGATTGCTCTCAGGGGTAGGACAAGCTGCACGGTCATTCTTCATGTTAGTAAAGCCCGGCTTAAGCCTGGTCCCAGCCAACAGTTTCCTTCCATCACTCATCCGTCCTTAGGGCAATAAAGCGCAAACGCAAGCTGTGAGAAAAGTGAAAACATGCAATCCATGTTCCTTCTATTTTGGTTTTTTTTTCCACCCATAGACATAAATTCTCCTCTTTCCCTCTATACACAGAAATTCTGGCAGAAGGAAATTTGATGTCTTTTTTTGACAGTGTTTTTTCCTGTCTATCATTTTTACTGTATTGATGACATTTTAGTGCCTCATATGCTGCAATGTCAGAAATTTTCCATCAGATTTTTCCTAAGTAGCCCAGCACCCAGAAGCTCCATTCCCTTTCACCGCCAGGTTTCCAGGGTTGGGAACTTCTGAAAGCCCAGTTCCCAAGCGCCACTCCGCTTAGGGACACTCCTGCCCCCAGTGTCACACATGGTTTATTTCTGCGCCCTTCATTTCGGTGCTCTCGTCGTTCGCCATCCTGCAGCCTGCTGGAAGTTGGGCTCAGAACAGGGCCGGGGCCAGATCCTGCCACCTCTCCGAAGGGCCCTCACCCTGCCGTGCCAGTCCCCACGCCTTGTGCCGTGCCTGCCGCGCGCAGACTCGCAGCCGATGCTGCTGCTGCGGCTGGATGGGAAAACTTCACAGTGTCAGGCTCAGGCACCTGCAGCGGCGCTCGGTTCCTCTGCTGCGTTTGTACCTTTTGCAAAGGACCAGATGCAGCAGACAACCCTGCGACCAAAGATCCTTGGGTACCATTGCAGCCTGTCCCCAAAGGGACAGGACAAGGCACTGCTGCTGGTCCCCAGTCCCTAGGGACACTTAACCGAGACCCGCGCGGCGCAGCGCAGACCACTGTCAGCTGAAACGAGAACTCAGTCCCCCTGAGGAGGAAGCACTTTTGTGTATCAGGGAGTTCCATCTGCTTTCCTAAAGTAAATATTCAACTCCTGTGAAGCAAGTATTAAATAAGTAACTCAAGCTAAATAATTAACTGTTTCCCGGGGGAGCCTGTGGGCTGCAGTGTGCTTATCCGAGCAGTCGGCACGCTTCTTCGGGAGACATCCTCCGCCGATGCCGTGCACCTTGGAACTGCTCTTCTCCGCCCGCCGGATAAGCCATGGCCGCGGTTGCACCTCTCCCAACTGCCTTTGCATTGCCAGCCCCTCCGACACTTCAGCATCTGTGTCATTCATCCATTAATTCATCCGCAACAGGCAAAGGGCAGCAAGAAATCCTTCGGCTGCCACAGCAGGGTCACCGAGGCAGATCCTCAGCGGGTGTAAATGGACGAGGCGCCTTTGCTTTCATAAACCCTGCCAAACTCCAAACCTTTGCAGAAGCTGATCCACAGAAAGCAGTCTGCAGGATCCAGCCTGAGGAAAAGCCAGGCGTGTATTGGAAATCAAGCTCTAAGCATACAGCTTTGAGTCTAAAGCAGCGCCTCGCAGGGATCCGTGCCTTGTACACCCCACGCTGTGAGGCAAATGAGCCCGTCAAACCCAGAGCCAGCTGGAAAAAACCTTTTACGTGAGCTTAGTCCTATCGGGACTGGGAGAGCATCGCCTCATTGCCGCAGGAACGCGCTGGCACAGCACCAAAGCTCTGCCACGCCACCGCGCGCTGCGCCGAAGCCGGGAAGCATCAGGTGAGTTGATTCCAAGGCAGGAATAAGGAGCCAGCGTGCCTTGAAGGACGCGTCAGACCAAGGATGTGCAACAGGACACTCAAAAATAACTTTCTGAATACAGTTTGAAGCATTTGGTCTGAAGGACAAGTAATCAGTACCGGCATCCTGCGCTAGGGAAATGGTTATCTCACCAGTATGTTATTTAGGAGGCAAGTCTCCTATTTACTTTTCCCCTACTCTTTTTTTCCAGGCTCATTGTAAAGTGTTATATTGACACAAGTAAGCAGAGAAGTTCTGTAATTTAATCTCTGTCATTAAAATTTCAGAGTCGGGAGGAAAAGTAACCTTGCCTGTTCATCCAGTCTGGTGAAATTCAGGCGGCCGCGTTTACAGCTGCAGCAGCGGGTGTTGCCCTTCCACGAAGGCTGCAGCAGAAGCAGAGTCTCACCACCTCCCGCCCTTGCTTACGGCCGGGGAGAACACGGGATGGAGATCCCACCCTGCGGTGACTGAGGAGCTTAATGCACTAAGAGCTCAGAAAGGCAGGCCAGCTCCTGCTCCCCCGGCCCACCAAGGGCAAAAGATGGAAGCGCATGAGGCACATCCTAGTTTTTCCTTACTTTGACCGTGGTTCCGTTCGGTACGTTCTGTTACATGCTACGGTGCTGCTGTCTGACCATGGGCTGTGATCTGCATCACCCTTCTGACGTGGGATCTGGAAAGTCAGCATGCCCTCAGGACGATGACAAGCAAAGCCCCGAGACCCCGAGCCTTCCCCTGCAGGGCTGCTCCGCTCTCACGCGAGGCACCAGGAAGACACGTGGGAACGGAACGAGGACAACGTGGGACCAGGTGCTTGTACCCTCCGGCCTTGGGTCAGTCGTCTGCGGCAAGCCGAGTGCGTAAGGCACAGGGGCCGGCAGGTTGTGGCTTCCAGGAGCCAGCACTGGGCCAGTGCCTGCTGCCGGGGAGCAGTCCCTAGAGGATGTACGAGGGGCTGCCCCGGTCTCTGCCCTCCACCCACAGCCAAGGGATGGCCCTGGGGCAGGATAGGGTCCCGGCGCAGGCACACAGCTCCGTTTGGGCGTGAGACCTTGCTGAGCTTTTCCTCTGTCCTTCGGATGGTGCTCATGCCTTGGGCACGCCGGACATTGGGAAGAGGCACAGGCAAGCGGACACACGGGGTGTGGGAAAGCATCCCTGCTTGGCGGGCGCAGCAGTGGACCTGCAGCTTTTGTCTCTTGGAGAATTTCAGGAAACCTTTTCCTTTCCAAAGGAAAACTCTCCGGGGACAGCACTACTCAGCACGTGATCCGTGCCCCAGCGACTCGCTCCAGCAGAAAACGCGCAGGGGACGTGTCCTGCCGCTGCTTCGTGGGCTCCCGTTAGCCGACGGCCCGTGCCCGGGCAGCTGGCAGCCCAGAAGCGAGACCAAAGAGCAACACTGCACACTCTGCTTCTGCCGCCCTGCCCCGGGCATCCCTCCCGGTGTCCCCGAGGTGGCAAAGGCAGGCAGCGAGCGCCTGAAGGCTGCGGGAGGAAGCAGGGGCAATGCCTGCGGCGGGGCTGTCGCCGTTGGCGTGACCCCCTTGCTCCCTGGAAGTACCACGCTGCTTCCAAGAGGGGAGGCACAAAATGCATGAGCCGTGCGTTCAGGGGTAGCACGCCTGCCTGTAGGGTAAACGCATGTCAATAATTTAGGCTATTCTATTTTAGGGGGCAAGGTGCTGCCCCTCACCTGCATCGCTTGTACGCAGCAGGAGCCTGGAACAGCAGCTCCTCACGCAGCACCGAGGCTGCGCATGGCCACGCGGGGCTTTCCTCCCCAGGGCAGACGCTGGCGCAACGTTGTGCTCAAGGGCATCATTTTCTCTTTTGTCTGCGGGGTCCTGGCTGGGCTACGACCTCCGGGAAATCTCCCCCGTACCGATGTGACACGGGCTTCTTTCCTCCGCCGGAGGCAGCACGGGTGGGGGTCTGCTCGCCGCGTTATCCAGGGGAACACACAGCCAGGCAGGCTCCTGCCCCAGGGAGTGATTTAGCGAAATGGATGCTGAACCCGCTCACACCGCTGCCGTGCCCACGCTCGTGTGTTCAGCTCGCTTAAGACGTCACATTGTGGTGTGACCATTAAAAATCCAGTTCTGTGATAAGTGATGACTGCTTTGCCCCCTTAAATGACTGCTTTATATAGATTTTACTTCAGACCCTGGAAGCTGAATGACCAAATCTCTTTCAGGAAATTATTCTACCTTAAGCATCAACTTTCGGAAACGCATCATCTGACTTTCTGGGAAATGGCAACCGTGGTATTGTCAGCAAACACAAGTCAGGACTGGACAGGCTGTTCCCCTGCGCAGGCTGAAATCATTGCTGCAGGGTTACTGGGATCTCTGGCTCGCATTGCGCTACACCAACTCACAAAGTAATCAGGTGGAAAGTTGTATTTTATGATGCTTTAACGAATAGGTTCGCTGCACATAATTCTGAGTTCCTAAAGGTTCGCACTCGGATGTATTTGCTCACCTAAAACTTGGAGGAGGAACTGTTAAATGGGTTTTCACCGTGCTGCTACACTGACTGCTTGTTCTTAACGAAAGGCAAAGGGTTCCTACACCGTGAAGACAAGCCGACGTATGGTGATGCGTTTACAAGCAGAACAAAATATCGTTATGGGACACGCGGCATGCAGAAGGAAATGCGGGTCAGAACATCTAGGGTTTATCATTCGGTTCTGTACCATGGTGCTTCAGCTGATGCCAAGACATATAAACAGGAAAACTGCTGGAAATCTTTGGGATAACTTCCATTTTAACCAGCTTTTATTAGACTGCGCATTTCCAAGTGACACACGCTCTGAAAACTGGGAGAAGAAACTTTGGAGAAGCCAAGTCTCTTAGCACAGCCCGTACGGAAGCATCTTAACTGCTGGGGGCTTCGAAGTTTTCCTCATCGCAGCCAAGCGGCCAAACCCCTTCTCACAGGAATCCACTGAATTACGTCCGTGTTTGCCCCCGTACCAGCCTGCTTGGTTCTTATTTCGGAAGGGCCACTGCTGATACTGGGATCAGATCCAGCCCTCGTTTAAGCAGAAAGCACGTGAGCAGTTTTAATGGTCATGGCCGCAGGGCTGAACTTGGTCCGCGTGCCCTGTGCCAGGCCTTCCGACGCTGCTGGCAAGAGGAAGGTGGTCTCCGAACCCCCTCGGGTTGCCTGCAGCTGGGTATCACAACATGTTCGCTCACCAGCGCCAACCCTCCGACCTCCAGGTCTCAATGTCCCGTCCCTCCCCACCATCCACAGACGGCATCAGAGGCGCTTTGTCCCCTGCGGCTCGCTGATGCGCAAGGACGGAGTTTGAATAACCTCAGTGCCGCGATTAAAGCACACAAGTAAAAACAAAAACCCAAACCCACTCTAATTATGCCAACGTTAAGCGACGCTGACGCACTGAGCTCTTCACGTGACCGCATTTTCCAGGACCTGATGGGGAGAGACAGGGCCCTCCTAGAGCACCGCGGCTCAAGCCGTGCAATCTGTATTCTGGGGAGCTCTTCACGGGAAGGATTTCTGGCACGCTTCAAACCAGCGAGTGCCTCGAGCTCCGCAGCCGGGTGCTGAGCGCCAGAATGCTTTCCCCGTTACCACAAGGGTTCTCAGGCGGTGCAGCAGCTATGTAATCGCAATTGCTGTATCTGCAATGACAACCATTTTATTTTCTTTTAACAAAGCAGAAAAAGGCAAAAGCACGGAACGATCGGAAGTTGCTGGAGGAGGCAAACTGAAAGACATGGTTTTCCTAAGTCAGTTAAAATGAAAGGGAAGGGGAAAAAGGAAAAAGAGATCAAGCAAAGCTTGCAGCCACGTGTGTCCTCAGCCCGCTGCATATACGGATCTGTGGCAACAGAAGGGGAAAGCTGGGCTGACCCAACCTGCTCTTCTCAGGCAGCTGCAGGTACCCCATCTCCAGCACACGCCCCAGAATTTCAGGCGCTGGTTGCAGATTTACAGCTTCTCTCGAGCGAGACGCTGCGTAGCGGTGCTACGGGCAGAACACGCCATGTGAATTACCGTAAGCCTCAGGCGGGCGCCAGAACAAGACTGTTAGGCCACAATAAATTCCCCGCGCCTCATTCCAAGGTCATGCGTCCGAATTTTTTTTGTATAAGAAAAAGGATTAAAGTGGGGATTTTTTAAAAAAAATAATGCTGCGCGTCAGCACTGGTCCTGTGACTCCAGGAAGGGAATTCTTAAAGAGCAGCAGGAACGCCACCGGGTTTGGTGGCTCTAGGTAGGCACGGCCAGCCTTTGCTCTCCACCTTCCAGAACCCAGCTCTGCACCAAAGCAGGGAGAGCAGCGCCACGGTCCCAACCACACCGTGCAACCAGCGGCCCCCCTGAGCGCCGACTGCAACCCCAAACCACCCCAAACCACTGCCGCCTGCTCATTTTCTTCGTGTTTTGCCAGGTTAGTTTCCAGGCAGGCCAGTTCCCCAGCCTCGCCAGCCATCCCGGGGACGGTGTCCCTGCCGCGGAGAAGCCGGGGCTGTCCTTCCGCAGCAGGACGTGCTCAGCACTCGTTGACGTGTTGCTTTGGTGACTCCGGGCCTTTGCAGAAGAAACGACCCCTGAGAGGGCTCAAGGGAAGCGAGACGTGGCAGCGATATTTTCCGGTCCTAACAGTAATTCTTCTGACATTTTATTTTTCCACCATGATTCATGGCTGAAAAACAATTTCTATACGAGATGTAAGTGGATTTTTAAATAACTTTATTAAAAGCTAAGAAGTACACGTGCCATTTATTTCTCTGAAACACACCGTTTTCTTTTTTAGGACCTCATCCTGCCTCGGAACGTATTAAAATTTACATTCCCAGCCGGGGTTTTTACTGAGAGGATCTGAGGGCCTCGAACCGAAACCCTGATGGCTCCTAGTTTGGGGGCAAATCCTGCTCTCCTTGGGTAACTACGGATCTGCTCAGCCTTTCACCTTCCCTACGTGTCGCGGGAGTAAGGACAGCGCGTATTATTTACACATGCTCGGAGCGAGCAGCTATTCAAACACGACGGTTTTTCCCATAAACAAAGCCGAGCGCAGGCAGCTGCCGGTTCCCAACAGCGCGTCCGTGTCAAGCACGCCGGCACGCCGCCCTGCCGCTGGCGCTGACGCGGCTCGCCCAGCTCCGCTGTGCCTCTCTGGAAATCCTGCCCCCACCAGGGCTGCCCAGAGACCCCCAGACAGCTGGGGTTTGCAAAGCTGGGGTTTGCAAAGCTGGGGTTTGCTAAGATGGGGTTTGCAAAGCTGGGGTTTGCTAAGATGGGGTTTGCAAAGCTGGGGCTTGCTAAGATGGGGTTTGCAAAGCTGGGGTTTGCACCCAGCGTGGCCTTGGTGCCGCCGCCTTTGGTGGCCTCACTGAGGGCGGTTGGAGCTGCAGGAGGGTTGTGGCCGTGCTGCCGGGAGAGGAACAACCCGGGTGCTAAACTGGAGGCCCTGACTTGGTGCTGAATGACCTGGGGGTGCTGAGTGATCTGGGGGTGCTGAGGGATCGGGGGGGTGCTGAGGGGCCCGGGGGTGCTGAGGGATCTGGGGTGCTGAGGGGCCGGGGTGCTGAGGGATCAGAGGTGCTGAGGGATCTGGGGGTGCTGAGGGATTGGGGGGTGCTGAGTGATCTGGGGTGCTGAGGGATCGGGGGGTGCTGAGGGATCAGGGGGTGCTGAGGGACCGGGGGTGCTGAGAGACCTGGGGGTGCTGAGAGATCGGGGGGTGCTGAGGGATCTGGGGGTGCTGAGGGGCCCGGGGGTGCTGAGGGATCTGGGGATGCTGAGGGACCTGGGGGTGCTGAGGGATCGGGGGTGCTGAGGGATCTGGGGGTGCTGAGGGACCTGGGGGTGCTGAGGGATTGGGGGTGCTGAGGGATTGGGGGTGCTGAGTGATCTGGGGGTGCTGAGGGATCGGGGGGTGCTGAGGGATCAGGGGGTGCTGAGGGACCTGGGGGTGCTGAGAGATCAGGGGGGCTAGGACTGGGTTGAGGACCTGGGGGGCTGCTGATGTGTAGACTGGGGGTGCTGAGAGATCGGGGGGTGCTGAGGGATCTGGGGGTGCTGAGGGATCGGGGGGTGCTGAGGGACCTGGGGGTGCTGAGGGATTCGGGGGTGCTGAGGGATCGGGGGGTGCTGAGGGATCTGGGGGTGCTGAGGGATGGGGGTGCTGAGGGATCTGGGGGTGCTGAGGGATCGGGGGGTGCTGAGGGATCGGGGGGTGCTGAGGGATGTGCTGGGGGTGCTGAGGGATCTGGGGATGCTGAGGGATCGGGGGTGCTGAGGGATTGGGGGGTGCTGAGGGATTGGGGGTGCTGAGGGGCCCGGGGGTGCTGAGGGATCGGGGGTGCTGAGGGATCGGGGGGTGCTGAGGGATCTGGGGGATGCTGAGGGATCGGGGGATGCTGAGGGATCGGGGGGTGCTGAGGGATCGGGGGTGCTGAGGGATCTGGGGGTGCTGAGGGATCTGGGGATGCTGAGGGATCTGGGGGTGCTGAGGGATCGGGGGGTGCTGAGGGATCTGGGGATGCTGAGGGACCGGGGGGTGCTGAGGGATCGGGGGATGCTGAGGGAACGGGGGTGCTGAGGGATCGGGGGGTGCTGAGGGATCTGGGGATGCTGAGGGATCTGGGGGTGCTGAGGGATCGGGGGTGCTGAGGGATCGGGGGATGCTGAGGGATCTGGGGGTGCTGAGGGATCGGGGGTGCTGAGGGATCTGGGGATGCTGAGGGATCTGGGGGTGCTGAGGGATCTGGGGATGCTGAGGGATCTGGGGGTGCTGAGGGATCGGGGGTGCTGAGGGATCTGGGGATGCTGAGGGATCTGGGGGTGCTGAGGGATCTGGGGATGCTGAGGGATCGGGGGGTGCTGGGGCGGGGGGTCCGCGGGGCCCGCGGGCTCGCCCGCCGGAGCTGACTCGCGGCCGCCGCGGCGGGGAGTCTTTCTGGCGTGACGTCAGGGCGACGCCCCGGTGACGTCAAAGCCGACGGCGGCCCGCCAGGCGCGGCGCCTCCAGCTCCCGGCGTGCCCGGCGCGAGCCGCCCGCCGCGAGGCACGCCGGGGGCCGTAGTCTTCCCGCCGGGGGCGCGGCTGCGCGGTGCGGCGGGTTCCGTGCGGGCACGCCCACCCGTGCGGCGGCGGAGGGCTCGGCCGCCCGGCGGGGCGCTCCCCTTCTCTGCCCTCCCTCCCCGCGGCCGGAGCGAGCGGGGCCGCGGGCGCCCGTCCTTCCCCCCCCCCCCCCCCCCCCCCCCCCCACCTGCCCGGCTCCGGGCCCGCCGCCCCTCCCGCCGCCAGCAGCACGGCCCGCGGGGAGCCCCTTCCCCGCGCCGCCGGGATGTTCTCCAGGAAGGGCCACGCCGATGTCAGGAAATCCACCCAGAAGGCGCGGACCCCAAGCGGGACGTGCTCACCCGCCTCAAGCACCTCCGGGCGCTGCTGGGTGAGTGGGGGCGCCCGTTTCCCGCCGCGCCGTGAGGGGACACCCCGCCCCCCCCCCCCCCCCCCCCCCCCCGGTTCCCCTCAGGGCTTCGCCTCCCGTTCGCCCCTGCCCCCGTCCCGCCACGGCCCGACGGGGGGCGGCCGGGGGGGGCTGGGGCGCGGAGGAGCCGCTCTGCCCCCGCCGCGGGAGCAGCTGCCGGCCGTGCCCGCCGGGGCAGGGCGCGGGGGCTTGGCGGGCCGCGCTTTCCGTTCAGCCTTGGGTGCGGGCCGGCCCGCTCTGCCTTGCCGCTGGGGGCGGCCCTCGAGCAGGACCGGCCGAGAAGCACCTCCCGTAGGCGACCCTTGCTGAAGCTGCCCTTCTGCGCCCTCGGCTTCCCTCGAGCTGCCCTTGCGCTCGCCCGGTCCTGGCTGCGGGCAGGTGGCGGGGCGCGCCCTTCCGGAGCAGCTCCTGGGGAGGGTCGGGGGGTGGTTTGCTGCTCCTGCCTTTGGAAACCCGCGCCGCTTGGCGTCAAAACGCTGGCCCGTGCAGCGTTGTTGTTTGGGTGCAAAATAGTACGTAACCGTATTTCCTGCAGGGTTCTTCGGAAGAGCCGTTCACAGAAGCTCTGCTGTTGTCAACAACGTCAATTTGGGGTTTTTTTACCTATTTTTTAAAAAAATCTTTAAAGGGGGTCATGTAATGGTATTCTGTCACGCCCTTCCCGGGTCTGCGGCAAGGTCGGACCTCCCTCTGATGTCACCTTACAGTTGAAGCCTTAGCCCTGGTCTTTTCATTCTGAGCACTGAAACCAGTTGATGCATTTCAGCTGTGAGCTATGGTTTGCAAGGAGTTGCGTGGCCTCGTGTTCTCTGTTAGTCAGCAAACTGCAGCAGGAAAAGCCTCTTTTAAGAGCTATTGCACACTGTCCCAGTTCAGGAGAGTCGGAGACAGCGGTAGCGTGCGTTTGTCTCGTTTCAGATGGTCCTCCTGAGAAACAAGGAAGAGAAAATGATTTGATTTGTACTTCTTGGGTGCTCTAATCACGTTTTAGTCTACCGTTTCAGCCCCGTTTGGCAGGTATGTAGGAGCCTCAAGGACGTTGTGTTAACGAGCTGTGAGAAGTAAGCAAGTGGCTGGAGGAGAGGGCCTGAGGTTAGCGGTTCTTCGAGAGGAAGCAGAAGTTGGGCACCGACTCTTCTGCTGAGGAGCTGCTCTCTGGCTGGTCAGCATTGCTGCCGTTCCCCCCCGGGCTCTCGGTGGTGTGAGGGGTGCGTGGAGCCAGAGGGACTGCCCGGGAAGCGGCTCGGGCCTTGCAGAGCAAAGGGGTGCTCCCCTTCAGTCCTCCGCCTGGTACCTGCACCAGGCTGCAAGACTTGCGCTGGAGAACCTCGCTGTGGTTTGCAGTGTGGGCTCGGTGGTGGTGCCTGAGATTGGGTTTGAGATTAAAAGCTTTTTCCTGTGATGTTCCACTGATAGGAGAAAATACAAAAAACAAGTTTTGAATGTGCAGCAAGGAGCTTTTGTGGTGAGTACGATCCTGAGCGAGAAGAGTAGCCGCTAGTCTTCCTCGGGGTGGTCTCTTTGGGAAAGTTGTACTCTGCGAGAGTGTGGAAGTGAGTGAGTAGAAGAGTCTGCGGTAGTTTAACTCGTTATGGGCATCTGGCTGATTTTTTTGGGGGGGTGTTTCTTACAGGTGTGAGTAACCATCACTGATTTAAAGGCGCTGCTCCCCTGTGGTCTACTGCATTTGAGTAGCTAATGTGGAAGAGAGATTTCTGTGGGTAATTGATCAGCGGACAAAGTGCTGGACAAATCCGTAAGTGGTCTTGTGTCACGCTCTGAAGGTGGCCAGGCCTTGCTCATCTTTTGAGCAACAATACACGCAAGTTTGACATGCCCAATCCGTAGTTATTTAAGCTTCGCGATTTGGACTCGCAAGTAGAGCAGTTCTGACCGCCGGGCCTGGTGTTGGGGGACGAGAGGCTCAAGTGTTAGAGTCCCTCAGCACCTGCAGTCTTCACATTTTCTGTGAACAGTGTTGAACGTTTGCTTTGGAGTTAGCTGTGAGTGAAGGGTGTGTGACTGCGCTGGTTATAAATTCCTCCTATTCCGTAAGTGTACGTAAAAAATCTCCATAGTTAGCAATCTGGTGGTCAGTTTTGTGTTAATCTTCACCTGGGAACCAAAGGTGTACATTTCTTCTATTGGGGGTATATATAATACTTCGTTTGCTTGGGTTTGGGGTTTTGTTGGTTTTGGTATTTTTTTTCTTTTTTATCATACCATGTATCTAAGTGCCTAAGGGCAGGAATTTGGAAAGACGGGAGAAGATACTTTACCTGCATTATGATGTGCCTTTTAACTGTGTATGTCTTATTGCTCACATGCTGTATGATCAATATTAAAATAATGTCAAGTTTCACTGTAAAAAAAAATTGTTGGAAATTCTTTGTTTATGAGAGGAGGTTTAGAATGTTTTGTGAAACCATCCTGAGAAAGATTGCTCTAAGAAGCTGTAGCGTGAGCTCGCAGACCCTACATTTCTTCCTTTTCCACTAGACTCATTAAAATAAACGGACTTGAAGAAATAAGAAATATGGTGACTTTCTGTTAGTGTTCCCCTTTCAGCCTTCTGGAAACACATGCCTGAAACGAAGTCAGGACTAGTTTAAGATGAAATACCGGACTTGCTATGGCTCCTGGTTATACGTGTTAGGTTGTTGTGTGCCAGTGGGGTACAGAGGAGGCTGTCAGGCTCCTGTGATGGACCTGACGGGTGGAACAAATGGAAAAATACGCCTATTAGCGTGACGAAATTAATTTATGTCCCAAAGCAGATGGTACAGAAGGTAGTGTTGTCTGGTGGTTTTCTGTAAAGAGACTTACTACCCAGTTGGCAAGGGGGGGAAAAATACACCCGTCACTTCTCAGGAAATAGCTTTTCTTCCAAGTGTCTGCTACATTTGGAGATAGTGGCCTGATTTTTTGATTAAGCTTATTATTGAACATTGGTTTTAAGTGAAAATTGTTATCGGTGCCAGAGGGCTGGGTAGCCTATTAGTGGCTTATTGGCTGAAATGCTGTGATATGACAGCTGGCTGTCTTCTAGTGGATATGTTTTGTTGCAAGGACTATGTCAAAGCAGGCTCTGGTCATGTTCCTGAGATGTCTGCTTTTGAGAACGTCAGTGTAAACATTTTAGATAATAACGGGAGTGGCTTTTTGAAGATAATATCTGCATAGATATCATTGCGAGTGTGTGTTTTATGGTATTGCTCAGCACAGAAAATGAAGCAACACGTGGTAAGGAAAACATTTAAGGAAATGTATTTAGGGAGAACAAAGCTTTTGGTATAAAGGCTCAAAAATAGTTGGATATTACTTTTTTTTTTTTCTCTTTTTCTCCACCTCCCCCCTAACGTGGCCCTCCTTGTGCTGGCCGGGGTAGGAATGTGCATGTCTTAGTGTTCTTCCCACCCCAGTCATTTTACTCCCTGTCCCCAGCTACTTCACTCAGGCCATAGTGGCACATGTTCTCAAAATAACTGTTCCTGTTTTTATGCTTCCTTAGGAGATGCCATCGTTTCTTCCTTTGTTAGTTTAAACTGCAGGAATTAAATTGTAAACAAAATGACAGTTACTCTGCTGAGATCCTACTGATGTAGGAGGATAAAAGTCAGAGAAAAGATGATACCAGAGGAGGGATGCGGGAAAGGAATGTGTATTTCTGTAAATAAGGGGTTGTGCGAGCACCAGGATCAAGAACGCCCAGTTTTTGATTGCTTCATGTCCCTCAGTTACCATCTGTGTAAGTTTGTCCAATACCCAAACGGAAAGAAAAGATTCCCTTTACATTTGTGTTGCTTGTCATGTCTCTCGAGTCTCCAGTGCCCCTTAGGATCTGAGTTCCTGCTTCTGTGGGGTAGTCTGCCCGCATGACGATACAAAGCACTAACCAGAATAGTAACATTATTTTAAAGTGGGTGTTTGCTTGTGTTAGGTAAAGGACCAGAAAATTTCCTTTATTTTTTTATTGCTATAAAGGTGTACTAACTTTCAGAACTTCTGTGAAGTCAGCAGGAACTTTTTTCCAAATACAATGTGTGGAAGTGTCAATAGTGTGCTCTTTTTGTAGGATAGACTTGCAAAATAACAATCTTCTAAATGGTGGTGGTGATGCCAGGTTAGGCTCTTTCACACTGATTGGCCTTAAATTAAGCCCTCTACACTGCCTCCCAGAGTAGTTTCTGCAGGACCCTTTTTTTGCTAAAAATTTATCCCTGCTCTTCAAGACTTCATTTCTGTGGCTGTTCTTGGTAAAAACATCCTTTTTTTTTTATTGGAACATCTTCTTCAATATTTTCTCCTTAGGTACAGTTGAAATGTTTAGTTTAACATCTTTGCGTGGCTGAGAGTATTTCCCTTGAATTTTTCTTCTGGTTTCAAAAATTGCTCTGTCGTGACACTGTATGTTTTGTGAATGACGGTGCAACAGGGACAACAGCTCCTGTCTGGTGTGGTTTTCCAGTGATCTAGATGATGTCGCTCTTGGCTCATGGATAAAACAGGAATGAAGTATGATACTTGAAGGTTTCATTTCATCAAGGTGATGAGCCTTTTCTTCGTGGCGTCATTCTGACTAATTTCTGAGCGTGATTTGCCTGAGAACTTTGTTTAAGGCTGGAAATTAAAAAGTCAGTCTATAGGTAGTCTCTGTGAACAATCTTTGGGGATTTAATTTGGCTGCCACCATTTACATTGCACTTAGAAATAAGAAAAAATGGGAGCTTACCCATTGCTGCTAGTGAATATGCTGTGAGCTGCCTGGAGGATGGGGACAACAATTAAGTTGAATTCAGGGGCCGGATTTTCAATTTTTTTTTTTCTTAAGGATGTTAACCTTGTTTTTTCAAACAGTAGCACCGGTCTGGTGCAGTTGCCAAACGCAAATTGTTTTACAGACTTGTAGATTGTGTTGATCCTGAACTTTGGTATTTGCTGGGGTGTGGTGTTAGACCGTGTATGTGCTCTCACGTGCTTTTGAGCCTGCTGATGGACTCAATTGTGCATCAGCAGACTGGGTGCTGGCTGGTGTTGGAGCTGATAACGTGCAGTTCAGAGCCTGGGCCGAGGCACTTCCCCCTTGGGTGTGTGTGAAGGCCAGGCTGTTCTCACAGGATCGGTGCTTTACACGCATTTCAACCCTGTCCTGGAAGCAACATCATTTAAATCCTGAGCTGGGAAGCGGCAATGTTTTGTGCCTTGGTGTGCGTGGTGGGAGGAGCACCGCTACCAGATGTGGGTGCTGCTTATGTCCTTCGTTTTTATCCTTTTCTCTGTGGAGCAGCGGACAAAAACACGGTGGACCTGATACGGCTACACGCAGACTTTGGTCTAGGTTAAATATGAAATTTGTTAGGTTACCAAGTGCAATCCTTAATCTTTTCCTTGGGGAAAAAAAAAAATTAAGAAAATACATGTTGATCATTTAACTCCCTCAATCAAGCATGAGAGTAGAGGAGAGTAGAGGCGTTTTTGAGTTATGGCACTGTCTTGGTTTGCACAGTTCTGTGCAGCCAGATTGATACAAGCTTAGTAGAAATTTTCATTTAGAGACATTCGTAAGTCAATGCTTCCAAATGTCTTGCTTAATTTAAAACAGCTGTTGTTCCTGAGATTTCATGTGAAATTTGAGGTGTTAAAATTATTTTAGAAATAGTTCCAATTTGAGGGGTTTTTAGTAAAGCTATGTTTCCATGCTGACATTCCTTTGAAAAAATGAAGGAAAACTATCATCTAGGCTTTGATTTAGCATTTAAAAGCTCTGATCTGAAAAAGTGTATGTAGGGGTTCTTGGTTTTTTTTGTGGTGGGTTTTTTTTTTTGTGTTTTTTTTTTTTTTTGAAGGTAAGTAAAAATTGTATGTTGTTTCTGGGGCGAGGCTAGCAATAAAAGTTTAGCATTAACCAGGGTCTGACTTGCAAAGCTGTCTCTTCATGCCCTTTAATTTTTTAAGTACTCGCAATAAAGAAAACCCCTCCAGATTGACAGAACTTTGTATAAATAACATAAAGCCAAGTGAATTTGGAAGTTCATGAAATTAAAGGAGGACTTCAAACTACTTAAACGACTGCAATAACATTTGGTAGTTAACAGAAAAATAACAGGAGAGCTGATGTGGTAAGGAAACGGTTATTGTCCCCTCTAGATTTTTTTTTTTTTTTTTTTTTGTAATACAAGGCAGAGTAATGTGAGCTTGGCAATAAACTCAGATCCTCAGTACCCAAGTAGTTTGTTTCCCTAAATTTTAGGCTTGAGTAGTAAGGCAAGTGAGGGCAACTTGCAGTCATCTAATGAGCCAGCTGTTTCATGTTTGGTATTGAAGACACATCATGCACACCCTGATGAACGTCTCTCAATTCCTGTATGTTGCTGTAAAAGCTGTGGAGTGTTAATCGGAAGCGTTACCCAGTGGCTCACCTGTCCTGTTTGGGGAACGGAGTTAGATTGTACATGGTTTTGGAGAGCCACTATATATCTGATGGCTGATAATGTTTACCAGCTTGCCTTAGGTTTTAGTGCTCAGGTTTGAATTCAGTAGGTGGCTGTCTTCAACAGTAGTAATCTGAGAGCTATTTATCAGTAAATATAAAAATACACATCTAAAAATACAACCTAAGACCTGCAATTCAGTCGCAACCTTGCCGTTTAATTTCCTTGAATGCTTATAGATACTTCTTCAGTGTGATTTGCCAGAAGTCAGTATTTCTTATCTTAGTATCTTAAATGGTAGTGTGTGAAACTTTTACTGTTGTTTTCCATTTGAAAAACGGAAGAATGAGCCTTATCCTGCCCCAAGCTAAAAATATATACAGTAGTGATCCGAGTTACTGGCTTAGGCTTCCTGTCCGCTTTTAGTAAGCCCTCCTGAGAAGCCGTCTCTCTTGTCATGATCCTGGTTTGTCTGTGGTGATCGTTTTTTGGTGAAATGGCTGGGAGAAGCAGGCTTGTGGGGAGAGCCCAAGCGAGAGAGCAGTAAAGGAGCGTGTGCGACTCGGCCGTGCTTGCCTGCCTGTCCGGCGATGCTCTCCCTGCGGCCTGGCGTGACGTGGAGGGCAGAGAGGCTGCTGGAAGGGCTCTTGTCACCCGCTTGGCTGGTCCTCCTGCCAGCTGGAGATCGCTTCAGCAGGCAGAGGCATCGCCCGCCTCTCCTGTGCCCAGAGCAGGGTGCAGCGCTCATGGTCAGCGCTGCTTTCCACTGCTCGTCACCATGAAAACATGCATGGTGAAGGAGTAGAGAAATGGCGTTTTCTTAATGTATGCAAACCCCAAGGAATTCAGTTGTGAAATTCCCAAGCAGGCTCTACCTCTGACTGAGCATTGGAACTATTGGGTGTGTGGCTTACTCGTTATGTTTTGGATTACTTTTTTTCTTTTAAGTGAAATGGGCAGTGGTATGAGGATGACAACTTGCATGCAGAACTGCAAGGAAGTCTAGCTTTCCAAGTTAATATCCACTCTTAGGGTAGTAAATGGGAATATTGTTGTTGGCCTCTTCTAAGGTTAGAAATTGTTTTCCTGTATATCTTGCGAAGGAATATAAGGAACAAAATAGTTCAATAGGAAAAGGGTGTAGTTGTAAGAAGGCATGCTTACATGAGAATAACATCACCACTGCAATGCCACGTTTATAGAAAAGGAGAATTTACTTTTTTTGATTGGGCAGTTCCTTTCTCCTCCTTTCACAACTTGAAGGGAAAGTTTCCTTTTTGTTTAGATTTTAATGACCTCATTCCTTCATATGAAATCCTTGTAAATGAAAGCCTTGTTTTCTCCTAGAGTTGTATTTAACAGAATGCATTCATAGAGAGGAATAATTGCACTTAGCTTGAAAATTCAAGACCAGTAGTTTGCAGGAAACAACTATCATGTAAAAGAGTTTCCTTGCATAATTGTTTCCATAGTACAAGCAATCAAACAAAACCTTGTTACTGAAAAAGTATTAATTTAAAAAAAAAAAAAGAAGCCCAAACATTGTCCAAGGCTCACGTCATTCTTTCTTCTGTCGTTGTGTGATATTATTGGGTCATCTTGTTGTAGTCAGTCAGCTTTGTTGTCTCAATTAATGAGTGGGTTTCTTGAGAGGTGAAACTCCAATGACAAGATGTGTTGTTAATAATCCGTGCCCTTTATCCTCTTAATTCGGGTGCAATCATCTATCTTTTTTGAGCAAATCAGCTACAATAAAGAACAAACAGATGAAGTTAGTGTGTTTTGCAAATGTCATGTTTAGAAAACATTAGGGTTTTTTTTCTTCCTGAAAGAGACACTTATTTCAAATTTTAGACCCAAGTTAAGCCTTAGGGAAGTGATGTGTGCTTCCGTTTCCATTCTTTTTTTAAAATGAATTGGACATGTTATGTTTTCTAAATTGATCTGCTTGTCAGATAAATTGAAGACTGGATTTGCAATTTGCATACAGAAGTCATTGCTGGTGCTTGTTTTTTCCGAAAGTACCTGCTTGTTTTGATGATGCAGAAGCCATTTAGAGAGCTAAGACACATCCCATCTTTCTTTTTCTCTGTTCCCTCCTTCTTTACAAATGAACCTAAGCCACACTGCAAACTTTCATAAATTAAGTGAAAATGGAAATTTCCCTATTTGACTTGCGAGGATGGAATCACAATTTAGGATAGAATATTTAATGAGGTCACTAAAGTGGTTTCATATTACATTTATTTCATTCTCTAATACTAAATCTGCATGAAGACAGCAATTTTCGCATTTCTGATACTGTATAGTAACTCTGTCTGTTCCTCTTTTCAGATATTGTGGATGGAAGTGACCTGAAGCAATTTTTTGAGAACAATTATTCTCAAATTTATTTTATATTCTACGAAAACTTCATAACACTGGAAAATAGCTTGAAACAAAAAGGTAAGTTTTAGAGTTTTGCCAGCAATTGTTGAGTCAGTTTTCCCTAACTGTTCTCAAAATTCTGTTAGAGCTTATCTAAAGATTATATAGTCTGCAGTTATCTGTATTTGCATTAATCATTTAATGCATTATTAATTAGTATTAATATTTTAATTTTATGGTATCAGAAGAGACAAGCATGGAAAAAAGCTCTCAGAAATACCTAAGTAACTGAAAAGAATTCTAAGTACATTTTTATGGCTAAGTGTCATTTCAGCACAAAAATCAGGCCTTGTGCGTTTATATACGTATCCTCTCGTCTTGTTGTGATGTATTGAAGGCCTTCATCCTACAATTAAGCATATGTCTGTTCAACTGAATCGTTGTCAGAGGTGCCCAGAACAAAGCTCAGTGGGGAAGGTGTGTCGCTAGGAATAGCTGTTTGCTTGGAGATGAGCACGATGACAATGCTTTGCGGATCTCGGGCTCGAGGTGTCCCTCGTTCATAATCAAGAGAGAGGCACCGACATTTGGAAACATCTTGCTCTTTTGATATTAGATAAAGGTGAAGAAACATAAAATGAGTGCGACAGCTTTGACTTCAGCTGAATAACAACAGCGTAATTTCACTGTCTGTCTCATACCCTGTATTTACGGCAAACAATATTGTTTTCTGTCTTGCAGGGAATAAATCACAAAGGGAGGAGCTGGACTCCATTCTCTTTCTTTTTGAAGTAAGTTTTCCATACCATGAAACTAATTTTTATTGTAAATCTCATTGTCATTATATGCTTACTTACACCTTTACGATGAAGGGTGAAACCAGGTGTCAATCAAAATGACAGTAGCTGTCCATGACTACACAAGGTGAAAGGCAGAAAAGAACTAGGGTGTGCATTAAGTTTTCAGATATAACAGCAATAAAAATTTTATTATGCAATGGGAATGTTGGTTGAGTGAATATCCAGAGTTAAAGGATTTTACCAAAATGACTCGAAAATTGTACAGTAACATGTCTGTCCTAAGGAACTAATAGTATTTTTTTTAATTAAATATGTTCTTGCTTCTGTATTTTGGGGGGGCTAGTTCAAAACACACAAGTACTTTTTCCCTTTGTCAGTATAAATTTCAGTGTTATATTTATTTTGAGTGTGTCACAGCAGGAGTTTGGGCTCTACTCCTTTCTGATGGGGGCGTCTATTATGATTGCAGTATTTGGTCTTGCAGCACAAGGAAAATAAAAGGATAAGAATTGTCCACTGTCTGCATATCAGTTTGATCTGGGTTCAGTGGAGCGTCTTTTACTTCCAGAAATGTAATCTTCCCAGCACTGGCAGTCACAGCATTTGCAGTGTCTAGGAAGGAAATATTAGCTAGTTAACTTTTGCATAGTCAAATTAGGATGTCTTTAACTTAAAGAAGAATAGACTGTGATAGATCATTTTCCAAGGAATCTCTTTAATTTGAATTAAAACCTATTTGGATGTGAGAAAATACCACTGGACTAGATGAAAGCCTAATGTATAAAAAAGTTTTTATAATGCATACCGGAAGTCTTAGCATAATCTCTACCTGTCTCTGAAGTCAGAGATCAGCGGTGCCTTCAGTTGTTTGGGTTGTTTTTAAGAATTCATTAGGTAAATAAAGGGCCTGATTTCTTTCTTAAGGGTAAATACAGGCATCTTCTATCGATTTCTCTTTGTTAATCCTGCTGCTAGCTTTTGACTTGAATATTGCATCATAGAAATGTTATCTTTGTTTATGTTGTGGGTTATTTTTTGGTGGCAGGAAAAAAAAAAACCAACTTGCAGTGGGACTCTAGAAATTAAACCAAAGGTTAAATGTTCTCAACTCTTATCCCTCTCTAAAAATGAAAAAAAACCAAACCCCTAACCCAAACCAATAACCTCAGAAGTAAATGGCTTTTTTTTGCATTAATGTATAGTTTATAGTTAGAATAATATTTATACTTACAATAAGAATGATACTGCTTAGCCTAACATGCCTCTAATATGAAAAATTGCCATGAAAATGATAACATGAAATCCTGGAGTTTTGTGGTCTCATCTTCTGACTTTCATGATGTAGCAAGTTCATCTCCCTTTTCTTCTTCTCACTCCCTTCTCTACTTTAACTACAAGACTGCATTGTCAGACTGAAATCTGAAAGTCAAATTGTGTTTTCTGCTACTTATGGTATTAGTAAAAGAGCCTGCTTTAGGATTCTGCAAGAGGCAGTGTCAAAGAACATGAGCTCATATATCTGCTAGGGCTGTATTTGAGGCAGGAGAAATTCTCCCTCCTCCTCCTCTCTCCCTACCCCCAGTGGAGAAGGTATCACCACGTTTACTGAGCAAAGCTGTGCAGTTTAATTGGACCTCATTAATACACTTTGTGGTCTTGAATAAGTAATTAAATTTCTGTGGCTATGTCATTGAATGGAAAATATCTAATGCTTGTTCACCTGGGTAGAGTGAATAAATACGTATTCCTGGGTCTTGAAAAAGGGTAGCTAATATCCACCCACTTAATACTGCTTAAAAACATCAGGAGGACATCCTGTATGAAGAAGAAGAAAAATACGTATTTATGTATGAACAAAGTGTTGCTTTGGGCCCCAATCAAGGAGAATAATATTACAGCCTAGTTGTCATCAGCTTTGAGGAAGAAGGAATCATTTAAGATACTTGTGTGGAATTTGGAGCTATCCGCCTCATGGTGTTTTATCTCCTGGAAGTAAGTTTGCAATCTGTTTATAACACTAACGCTTGATAACTTAATGCATTGTAGGAAAACGGCTTTTTAGAGGGCCTTTTAACGCACAGGACAAGAGTACACCCGCCTGAACACAGGACGAGAAAAAATGTAAATGCCAAGTAATTAAACATTCATATTGTAAGCCATAGGAAACAAAACTAATTGATTGTTAAGCCTGCCATATTTAATCTGATGTCAGCATGAGCCAGAGGTTCCTAGAGTTTTCTTCTAATTAGCTAAATAGATAATTACTTAGGATTAACAAATCCTGAATCTAGGTGCTGAGGGTTAACAGCTTAAAAATCAATAAAAAAATTTATGAAAGGAATTGACTTCTGCCTTCTCTCGTATAGTTAGTGGGTGTTTTGCTGTTCTTGAGTGACACCTAGTGTGTATGTTAAGCAAAAGTAACAAATGCCTTTTCCACAAGTGCTTTGAAAACTAAGTTGACTGGGTTGCAATTTACTGAAGTCTTAATTTTACACATCAGCTACATAGCTTGGCCACTCAGCAGTAACATCAAACAACATATTAATCAAAGAAGAAATATTAATCAAAAGGGAGCCATATGAAAGGTTAACAGTTCATTTTGTAAAGTGCTTTTTTACAATTAATATTACAGAGGTCTTAGATCTAATTTTATATTCTTCAGGGTGCTTTGGCCTTGTGTTTTTCCAAATAGATATTCATTAAATGATACAGCAGCTTTAATTATCTGTATGATTTTTTCCCTGTTTCAGCTTAAAGACCAAAATGATGTAAAAAACCAAATTTGTTTTTTCTCCGGTGAGGCGTAGTTATCTCCAGATTTGTAGTACATTTTCAGAACATGTTAACGTTGTTTCTTACACCACTGTTCTCTCTGATTTGGGGGCATTGCTTGGAAGAGCTATCAGCTGAGCTCTGTGTGTCACAGAACTCCCGAAACATGTGCTACATCTATGTAAGTTTTCTAGGTCCCATAAAATACTGTGCCAGCATTTGATTGTGAAAGCTTGGGTTTTTTTTTTTTATAATAAAGTATCATTTTCTTGCAGCATCAGATACTGATTCCTCCGACACTGCATTATTTTTGCATCTGTAATGAAATAAGAGCAGACTGATGGTTTTGATATAATACATAGATCAATTTTTTCCATTCTCTATAATTATGCTTAATTAGCTAAGAACAGTCACACCTCTTATGCTGATGCTGTCATAAAATCCATTACACTGATTTAACAGTTTCACTGCGTGAAATATTTTATTCCTGGAAATTTTCAGGTACTTTCTAACGTAGTAAAGCTTCCCAAAGCGGCCCTTACAGTAGCTGCTTGTGTTGCTGGAAGTTTTTCAGATACTGTCAGCGTAGTTCGGGTCTCACTGCAGCTTTGGAGGTAGCTGAGAAGGGGGGGTTGGGTGCTCCCGCTTCCCACAGATGATACGTATGCTGAAAAAAACCTTCTCAGTATGGATGGTTTTCTTTACTTGTTTATTTTTTACCAGTGCGCATTAACGTAACTTAAAGTGCCCTTGTGTTTTACGAGTCCTTATTTAGAAAAGCGTACTGTGTTTTTTCATATCGTCTGTACAAAGCGGCTTGTTTATGCTGTACTCTCATAATTTCTGTAAGTCCATGCTTTGTATGGAACATCTTGTTTCTTGAACTGGGTGAAAATGTGAGCAGTGCGAGTCCCTGAGTCCGGACGCAGAGTAAGCACAATATATTTTTTTTTTTTAAGAATCTACAGAGTTATAATTCTGGAAAGGTTAACGTAACTCATACCGGCCTTGCTGTGATTATGCTTCTAGGCCCTTATATCTGTCCAGCCTAGCCTTCCACCGTACACCTCTTGCCCTGCAGAAACGAGGAGAGGCTACCTGTGGTTATAAACAGGAATAGACAGAGGGGTCTGTTTTGACCTCCTCCGATAAGCAGCAAAATTTTAATGTGTCATTCCTAGGTCTGATCTGGAGTATCCTGACTATGCACACAGCAGGTAGATTTAAATATTAAGTGGATGTAAAACAGAATATAAATGTGCTAGTAGCCTCTGCAGTATTTGTATTTTACACACTCAAACACACGGTCTGCTTTGGCTTTTGTGTAACACCAAGTGTTTTTCCAGAGGTGATAATTGATAGACTGTTAGAACTTGCCCAACCATGCTTTGAGCTCTGCATTTTGTAGCAGTAGCTACTGGTTTTAATACAGTATCGTTGTCCTTAGAAGCACATCTAAAGATAAGCTACAAATGGCCACATAATCAGAAGATTAAGGTGTGGTATAAATTCATTGAAACGTAGATTGGTCTGCTATCAGAATGTGAGTGTAACGATTACAGAAGCAGCTGTGTGGCCTAAATTTATTACTGCAGATGTGCACAAGTTACTTGTTCTGCAAATGCTAATGATAATTCAGTATAGGCTTATAATTGGCTGTAGTCTGTTAGCAACCCTTTTGCAAAGTAGATTGCAGCCCGTACGCAGTAAATACACTGCATCCGTCAGGGGAACACCTGCCGTGGTGGAGGGCGACCAGACAGCTCCGTGCACTGACACAGCCTAGGAATATAAGCTGCTTGTTTAGTGCTGCCGAGTAATGCACATAAATATAATCTCTAAAATGTATAACTTCGGTTCATTCTGGACTGAGATCGTTGTGGGTGTTTTAAATACTGAATTCTTCCACCACGTTGTAGGTCTACTTTACATAGACTACCGTGTGGATTAGCAATATTGGTTAAGCAGCTTAAAACAAATCTCAAAGCCAGGGGTCATTTTTTAGCAGGACACTTTCAATTTCATAAAAACCTGCATCAGTGAAACTTTCAGCAGTTTTTGATTCATGACTCTTCTAACAGACTTCAGTGCTGTGCTGCTATTTCTATGAATGTGCAAAAGATGTTCTTTTATATCTGTGGCATCTTCTTAGGGTGGTTTTGCTTATCTTAGGATGTTGCTCCTAATTACTTGCTACGTTTTAAATAAAACTGAGTAAATTGAATTCTGCAGAAATAAATTGTGTATTGAAACTGGCCAGCGTGAAAAGTACTGGTAAAATTCTTTACAAGGAATAATCAAGCCAAGTTACTGTTGAGTTCTAATTGCCACAGGTCCTGGTTTCTCATTTCTTGAAGTTATCCCCTTTATTTAACTTTCTTTTCCCATTTGCATTTTCCTCATGTCTGTACAGCTCAGTGGCATAATTTCCCCATCTGCAGGTTATCCTACATTTGAAATCAAATTATTGTTAAGAGTCACAGCTTTAAACTCGGGTTCTAGGCTCTGTTACAGCTTTGCAGTTGGTTCCCTGTGCCTTCTGTGATCACCAGTCGCACTGTTTAACCCCAGGTCTGTCGCACAGGCTTGGCTGGCTAATTCCCAAACTCACCAGAGTCAAAAGGGCTTATTTGTTTATAACAACAGAGTTGCATGTGGCCCTTCTTTCCTACACATAGATAATTACTTTATGGACCATCCACGGTTTGTTCTGCTGTCATTCTGATCGGCTCATCTATTATTGCTCTTAAAATAACATTGATGTTATTCTTGCTGCAGTCTGCTGTAAATTCTAACTCTATGTTGCATGTGTTCAACTTCAGAGATGTTTCTGTTTAAAGTTATGCCTAGGGCAAGAATAAGTGTCTTGCGTGCTTTGGGAAGAAGTTTTCCCTCAATGAATAACTGTAAATAATTTATCAATGCAATAAGTGGAGTAACCCCTTTATCTAGATTGAACTGCTGCAGGCATACCAACTTCGTTGGGCTCTTGGCTTCACCTGCATCGGTGAATAATAGCTGGAAAATTTCTAAATTACTAAATTACTGCAGATTTTAGTAGTTGAACAATACTGCCAAACAGCACTTGAACGTAGAGACGCAGCAGAGCTATTCTATATTTGACTTGGCTTAAAGTAGACCCACCTGCCACTAATAGAAGCTCCTTATCTACAGGTTGTATCGAAAAACCTATTTTTTTTTTTCTCAGAATTCATTCTTCTGGCATGAGCATTATTCTGAGCTTGTCATTGACATTGCTTCTGAGAGCATGTTCAATCAGCGAGAACACATTTGTGTGTGTTGCTGTATAATAAGAGACTGCGTAGCGCGGTACGGAACAGCTTCTTGCAGCTCTGGAAGGCAGAACGACAGCGCTTATCGTCTCACTTTTGTGTAAGTGACGCTGGAAAACAGTCAGGCTGTAGGGATCTTCAGGGTAAGATTTGATAACAGCCTGAGCTTTCTCTACGGTCTACAACAGGGGAGTGCAGCATGCGATAATAGGCACAAAGCTACCAATCATGATACGATTCAATAAAGTTGGCAAAAATAAAAGGCTGCTTAAAAGAAATTGCAGTATTGGTTGAGCCGGAGTGAATCTGCTGAAATACAAACTTTGATAAAATAGAAAGATATCTCTTTCAAAAAGCAGCATCCTGTGTAAACTAAGATTTAAACTTAACATTATTCCTAGTCATGCAGGAAGTCCAGAAGAAAAAGAACTATGGATAATCAGTTAAAAGAACTGACAGATACCCTGATGTGTTGATCAGTAGTAATACCTAATTTCTATTTCAAGTGTGCTATAATGGATTACCATATAGATGCAGCAAAGCACTAAGCATTAAACAGATCTACGTGTTTTCTGAAAAAGCAGTATTATTTTGCACTGTGGGGTTTCTTAAAATATTTCTTATTAGTGTACTGTCAAACTAGAAACAAGATGTCAATAGCCAGTTTGGATTCACAGCAGTATTGCTACACGTCCAGGCTGGAGGGGAAGAAATGATCATTTGTGTTACAGGAATAGCAATTTTTTAACCGGGCTTGGGAGAGCGTAGAAAATGTTCTTGGAAATGCGAAGTTGGAAGGACGACAACTGGAGCTTATTCATGATTTATGCAATCCTACATCACGCTGCAACACCGTCTTAGTCCGGGGACGCTAACGCACATGTGTGGAAATTACGAGTTAAAGGCGTTCTAGGCTAACTTTGAATTAACTTGTAACATTCAGAAGGTTGTATTTAAACTGTGGTAACTTGTGTTTGCGTTGCAGGAGCAAATGACTCTGAATTTAGGCTATTTCTGTTCATTCTAACCTGCTGCAAAGCTTTCATACCTTCAGTGGGTAGCTGCCATGCTAGCAATCTAATTTGGTTGTTCGTTTTGGTTTGGTTTTTTTAAAATGACTTCTGTTTACTGTTTGGTATACTACGCAGGGGATTAATCACATCTTTGCATTTTTTTCAAAGCGCATCCATGTATTTTTTTTTTTCCTGGTTTTGAGATGCTGAAAAGAACAGCACAAGAAATGACTTGTGTCTCAATTTTTGCTATATGAAAAGATTTTGGGATATGGAAGCTTTCCTCAGATAGGAACTTCTGCCCTCTTACTATTTATTTCAACTCTTGAATTGTTTCGATTCAGTCACCTGACAAGGGTGTTTGATTCTTTGGTTTTTAAAGAAGAAAAACCTGGACGCGTGTTCTGTTCTTCCCCAGTCCTCCCAGTTCCATGCAGTTTAAAGTTTAGGCTTGCTTTTCCTGGTGGTGGTTGTACTCTGCAACAGCATTTTCCAGATTTTCTCTGGGCATAACCTAAAATCCACCAACGCTCGGATGCAAGAGTTCTTACTGAGTTCTTTTTCAAAATGTGTCTTTATCATGCAGCTTTGCCACCTTATCAGCTCGCACAGCTCACACCTTGGTGTAGTTCACTTTCTGTTGTGTTCTCTTTCTTTATTGTGTTCAAGTTTAGGTGAAATTGTGTCGCGTGTAAGATAGCGCCCCCGCTGCCTGCCGCTGTGCCTCTGGCCTTTGCCGTGGAGCGGTCAGCGTGCTTTGCATCCTGCAGAAAGGGCGTAGTAAAGCCCAGCTTCTGTCAGTACACTATTGTGTTGTGAAACAACCGGCACGCGGTGGTTATTTATTTTGATCCCGAGTCAGCTGGGATGTGTAAACTGTAGGATTACATTGCTGAGGCTCTTGGGGAATAGCTATTGTTTCCTTTGGCAGCTAAGGAAAATTTAGTTGTACGTCATCAGCTTACTTTCCCAAACTTTCATTCATACTACAGGAGTATGCCATGCCTGGTGTTTAAGCATAGATCAGACATTTAGTGAAGCAGACGTATATTATCTAAATCTATTTTTTGTTTTGTAATGGAGAGTGTTACTGTAACATCTGAAATACACGAGCGTACATATTTTCACTAGTAGCACTACCAGATTTTGACAAACTTCTGATAAAACATAGTGATACAGAAGTGGTGCCTGATATTTTTTTTTTGGAGTTTAATACAGTTGGTTCTCAAAAGTTCGTGTTTTGAAACAAATGAGAGAGAATTGGCATCCAAAGCCAAGCTGAAGGTATCTTGTTAATGTGGCCTGTCAAAGGAAGTTGGTTTTGCTCTAATGATCTACTGTACTTCTTATAATGACTTAAACAATGGAAACAAAATATGTGTGGTTTTGTCTGGTTTTCCATAATAAACGTGAAGATACTTGAAGGTTCCTCCCTGCAGTGTATTCTGAAACTTGAGTCCGGCCCACTTCTTGTTGCCAGTTTGTCCAAGGGCTTTGTTTAACGGAGCCTTTCCCCCTGCGCTTGGGGCACGCGGAATGGGATCAGCCCAGCGTGTGCCTGGATGCAGACCAAACTCGGCGTGCGGAGCGCCGCCACTCTTGCAGTGACTTGGCATATTCGTGATTTAGGTCGGCAGCTCCTTTCTGCCCTGTGCCAAGTTGGGTAAAGATTAATGTCAGAAATAGTTGTGAAAAGTGGTGGGCTGCTGCTATTTTAATATTTAGATGCATAATGATAATTCTTTGTCTGTGGATCCTGCAATCTGATTGGCAGAAACGTGGTCCTTAACTAACAGGTAAAGCCGACACGTGAATCATGGCCTCATTTTTAGCCAGCCAGATCCTTCATCCCAAGCGCATTCCTCCTGCCCATGGACGGGGAGCTAGACCTCTGGCCACCAGCCTCCCGCTCCTTCAGTCCCTGCTGCCAGCGCGTCCTGGGAGGGAGCTGTGGCACCGACGCGGAAACAAGATACGATGGGAACGTAGAAGGGATGTGTTCAATTTGTATGTTTATTCTAGGTGAACTTTTAGAAATGCCAAATACTCTTTGGGAAGCATATATTTTCATTCTAGGTAAAATTTTAGAAATGCCAAATGCTTTTTGGGGAGCACGTGCTATGGTAAAGATGTGAAGGACGACCAGTCTGTTTGTGTGACCCGAGGTCTAGTTCCCCAAGTCTGTGAACGTGTCGTGACTTCCATCTTCTGCCATGCAGAAAGGAATGTTCCATTTTCAAAAAGAGTCTATTTTGAGTGCTGTATATAATTTCTGAAGCACTTTGTTGTCAAAAATGAGAAAAGTCTGCCTTACTCCATCTCCCGAGCATACTGTTTGTAACAGCAATAATGATTCATGTGTTGGCCATCTCTGAAGGATTGCCTAAAATGCCAATTCTTGCTTTCTTGGCTGTGACGCTTTATTTCCTCTTGTGAGCTTTTATGTGCCAAAGACCAACAAATGGGTCACCGTTGCTTAAATGACTTGTCATTCGTTTTGCATCCTGCATGTGGTATTTCTGAAAACCTAATGGCGCTTTGTTGTGCAGGAGTTCGTTCCACTGATTTTCTTTGATAATTACAAGGGACTCTGACTGTTAGTAATTGATCATGTTGTTTAGTTTAAGTTTAGTTCCAAAAGTAGATGTTGAAAACAGTTTCCCGTTTATCTTCTTAATTTCATATTTCAATGGCTGAAAAGTTGTAAGATCGAGAGACACTTTTCTGTGAAATCTATGTGAAACCATGCTTGTTCTCTCCGTTTTTCTGGGAGACCGAGCAGCAGTAAGTTAGCTCTCCTGTACTGCTAATACACCTACCTGCTGAGCCCGAGCCTGTACTGCTGAGAGTTTAAAAAAGAGGAAAAAAAAAAGGGGGGGGGGGCGAGGGGGGGCGGAAGATGTCTTGGAGCCTGTTAACTTGAGGTCCTTTTAAAAGCCATATTTACCCACGTAAGACCCCCAAATAGTTTTGATTTATCCAGATTATTTCATAGCATTACCATCCACTAAACCAACAAAAAAAAATTTGGTAGCCCCAACTTTTCCACTAAGATTATAAGACTCCATTCAGAAAAGCACTTAAGCAAATGCTTAAATTGCTTTGCTTTGTTGGTGCCCTGTAGCGTAACAAAACCAAGGGGGAATGGGTTTGACCACAGCCCTCTCGCTTTGTTTTTTCTGCCTCTGTTAGGATCAGTTCAAAACTACAGAGGCAGACCACTATATATTATTCCACATAAGTGCTTTATTAACTGCATGTGCTGTGAATTGGATTAGTCTAGCTTTGTGTAATTTGGCTCGGTTTCACTCGCCAAGGGAAGACGCAGGTAAATCATCTCCCAGTAACGATAACTGCACCGCCGTTCGTCTCTGCCTTAGTGGGGAGATCAGAGCCCCTCGCTGATGGAAAGGCAGACCTAAGCCGCAGAAGCTCAGAATCTGGACTGTAGCAATCTAACAGCAGTCATTACCAGACACTTCAGAAAAATGTAACCCAAAGTGAGCTGCTTGGAGATCTGTAACTTCTTCATTAGAAATAGCTTGTATTCTGGAATACAAGGGCTTTGCAAGAGAGTGGGAAAGGGAAAGCGGTTCATGACAGCGACATGGTGTTTATTCAGGACCGTGCCAAGTATCTTTCTCCCTAACAAGAGAGTAGCGTAATGGGCAGGCGTCGTTACTGTGATAGGTGTTTGCTTTCTATTGTGTTCTCTATGTATACATTACCATTTCATTTATGTCTTGTGTATTAGTTTCTCTATCCTCTGGACAAGCCAGTTTATTACGGAAAATCTGACTATTTAGTTTTGTTTCCTGCAGAAAATATTGCAGCTACTACCTGAGAGGATTTTTTATCGATGGCATTTTCGCAGTATAGGTAAGAAGGAATGGTTTAAAAACATTCTAGTACAAATTAAATCAATGTTTTCTGTAGTCCCTTCCCTGGTTCTACAAGTCCTCTTAACCACAGAATCCCTTAGTATTGCCCATACACAAATAGTACTTACGTATGAGACTCGCAGCTGAAAATTCTCAGAGCATATGGAAAATCTTTTTACCTGCTATAACAGCTCTGTGTGTTCCTTGTTTTGTGTGGTTTTGGTTGCCTGCTTCATTTTTCTTTTGCATGAATGCTCTCTACATGTCTGTATGCTTGGATTTACCTGAGTCCTCTGCTCTTTCTTCTCTTTGATGTGCTAGAAGCTATCTTGATGATGGGGGTTATAAACCAACACACCTTTTCTAATGAGGTCTCCCTTTGTATTCACAGAGTAACACCCAAAATGATGATTGAGGAAGGTTGTGGAATCTGTATGTGCCTCTCTTGCAAATCTGCATTATAATAGTCTTTTGCAAGTGATCATATATGAGGTGCCCATACAAATTTGTACATATTGCTCTTTGCCTAATGATAGATGCTCTGTTGAACTCGACCCTTGCTGCCTCCTAGAAATTTATTCTGTAAAATTTTGGCTGTGAATAGGTGGCTGTTTGGTGGTTGAGCTCAGGCTGTGCTAAACTGAATGCAAACCATTGGGCTGCTGCAGTGAACAGGAGCTTAATTTATTCTCTGATATTCCTGTGTTCTCTGTGCAGTTTAGTTCGTTAATATTTGTGAAACACTCAGTTGTCACACTATCTGTGGGAAATAAATGAGGAATTTCTGGTGTAGAGCTGGGATAGTGAAGGAAAGAGATTAAGGACAAAAATGTAAACTTTCTAGCAGCTCTTCTTGATTAATTTTTCTTTTAATCAGTGGTTCATCATTTTACTGGCCTTTATAACTGGAATGATGAATACATGGTATGAATACAGCTGTCTTTCACTGATTCTCATGTAATGGAGGATTTGCCAAGCATTGTGTTGGGATACAGCATTGGCCATGACAGACACAGGATAGCCAGGGATGGCATTCACTTGGTCAAACCGAGAGGCTAGCCCTTCTTTCACCATGCCCCTGGGGTATTTACCGTATGTATTCTGGCTTCTGCCGCAAAGGAAGGAATAGGAGGAGTCTGGCAGAGAGCAGGCTTGGAATGAGGAAAACTGTGGGGTTTTTTTCCCTAGTCTCCTGTCTGTTCTGCATGCTTTGTTCTGCAGAAAAAAGCTTAGTAAGCTTGACCTGAGGACTGTATTGCAACACATGCATAAAAAAGAACAAGATAAAGTCGCCAACTTAGTTAAGGCACGCACTTGGACTGCTTGTCTTAAAGCACTCCATGTTCTTCTGCTCTAGGTGTTTTGTGTTAAGCATGAGGATAATTCATGTCTAACAGGCTTGCTTTAGTCACTCAAGAGCTTTGGGATTCTAAATAAGAAAAGCAGGATTTTTTTTGAACAACTATTAATGTTTTTTAGAAGTTTTCATACAGTTTGTATAGGACTTTAAACTAGATTTTTAAATTAGATTCAGACATTAATTTTATGGGGGAAAAAATTTTATTGTCTTTAGGTTGAAGATGGTTAACTTTTTAATGATTTAAATACTCCCTGTACCTACAGTGCTTGGCCAGTGAATGGTTTGACCTTGTGAGCAGGTATAGCAGCCAGAAAGCAAAATTTACTCCTCTCTTCATTTGACCAGATTAAATAAAGCTAGAGTCAAATGGACGCAGAAATATTGAAAGGTGAAACACATTTATTTTGATAGTCAAAGCACCGGGAAGTCCAACGAAGTAGTTTTGACTTGATAATTTCCTCCGAATTAAACATCTTTGATTCATTGCTACTCTGAAAATTCTGCTTCTCAATGCTACCAAAGTGGCCGCAATGTTTTGTTTTGCTGTTTGTTAAAGTAAATCTTATGCTGCTTTGGGGGGGATTATATTTCTTCTTAGTGGTACTTTTGTTGTTGTTGTTTGGTTTGATTTCCAGCGCTATTTCATCAGCTGCCATGTTTTTCATCAGAACAATGAATTTGCTGTTGCAGGAGAAATAATGAGTGGAAGTTAAAGGTCAAGGAAAGGGCTGTTGTCACGTTTCCAGCTAGCACTGACAGAAATAAAAGGAGACATCTGCTTGACCACTTTACTACCATTTCATCTGAATTAGTCCAGAACAAATTGGTTTTAGTCAGTTGTTTTATAGCTAATAGATTCCTTATATTTATGTTTCTCTTGAATAGTCATAGTTAGATAATTTTTTAGCCGTGTCCAGTAAATAAGCTACAAAATTTGGCAGTGCAATTATTTACAGCTCTACCTTGTGATTTGCTTTTTGCTTAATGTTCACATGCATTAATATATATTTGCTAGAGATGTTGTAAATTTCCATTTAATACTGTGAAATTGTGAGATCTTGAGGGAAGGATCACATTTATGGAGTGTACATAACTCTCAGATCTAGGGGAAATAACATCTGAGTGCTACATCATGATCTTTTTCTTAGAATTGGATTAAAACCGCTTTTTAACCAAAGCATTTGATGTGTAATCTCCTTCTGATTTTTAAGTCAGACATTTGAAGGTAAGGGCAGTTAGCCTGGTACTTCTAAAACCAGAATCGAAATATTTTGTGATTTTAGTAGTAGTTGTGGTTTATAGACATGAATGTAGTACAGATTGCCAGCATCTTTTCTTATCACTATTGTCAATATTAATGCACCTGAATGCATTAATATTACAAGTTGGACTTTTTGATTTCTCCAAATCTAGTAAGTCAAAATTTCCCTAGATATCTTAGATTTTATATGAAAATAATTTGAGAAATTGTCATCTGACTAAAACCAAACCACCTCACTGTAATGATACATTATATTTCATCTCAGCACACTGATGATGACAGTAATTAGATTCAGTTTGGGTTTTTTCACCCCATGGTTTCCTTTTTCTTAAACACCAGTGCCGTAGCCACACAGTAAATGGCATTCAACTAGCCTTTTCTGTAGTGTTTTTTAACAAACCATTCTGGTGGAAGGTGACCCCCTTAGCATCTGATACATGCCTATTTAATTTTTCTCATCCAGGGTCGATTCTGAAGAAACTTTTGCACACTGGAAATTCTCTCAAGGTATTTCTCTTTGATAATGTAGTCATGTTTCTTTTCACGTTAATTTTTATGAAGCATATTACTTTACAGTTTTCCAATATCAGTGTTTTTCAGCTTGTTAGGCTTTGTAAGTTTACTTATTCACCTTTTAATAAATTTTATTATTGTAATCTTACATTATTTTAATATTTATCTTAGTCATTTTGCTGTTCTAATGACCTTTGTAAAGTTACTTGGAGAAGCTATCAGTATTTTCTGCTTAGTACTTTATTTTTTCATCTCTCTAGCGTTGAGTATACTGTATTAAACATATTGGTTTCTTGTGTGCCAAAGAATTTTAAATCCATTTTTCTTTTTCTAAATATATTGCTAAAATTAAAATTGTATCTTTTAATAAAAAAACCCCAGTAAATAAGGTTAATAAGCTTACTGACTACTCTGCCTTGGGTGGTTTTGTTGCACCTTAGTTTTCATGAGGATCTTCTGGTCCTGGTGAAGTTGACAATAGCTTACTTTGACCTCTGCGGGGCCAAGATTTCAGACTTAGTAGGGCACGGGGTGTTGGCAGACCCCAGTTGTGCGTGACACTTGCCGTTGTACTTCAGAGCCCCTTTTAGGATTGAGTCTTGAGACTGGCCAAGATGCTTTTGGCCCCGAGAACTGCGGGAGTGGAACTAGAACTTTTTGGCCTCTGAAGCTGGAGTGGTAACGCTGTCTCCTTGTGGTGCCACTGCCTTGGGTGGCTTGGGAGCTTCTTCCCACCCTTCGCTGCTCATGATTAAATTAATAATGTGATTACTCTTGGTACGATGGAAGGACTCACTAGCACATCACTGGGATGAAAGTACTCATCCTGCATTTTCTTAACTGTTTAACTCTGTTACTGTACTTACAAATTTATTTGAAGATCTTTTTCTACAAAATCATCCCCTTGTAGATAAGATGTGAAGGAATCCGACTGTTTCTTCTCTGGCTTCAAGCGCTTCAGATTAACTGTGTGGAAGAGCAGATATTAATATTTGCATGCCTTGTGCCTGGCTTTCCACCTATTATGTCCTCACGAGGTCCCTGTACACTAGATAACCTCATCAGCTCTCCTAATGCGCCAGAGGGTGAGTAAATGGACACAATTTCCACGAGGGGTGTATTGCCTCCCACTTCCACTGAGGTCACTGTCAAGCTGTAGAGTTTCTTGTGGGGAAGATGTCACACAGATGCTACTGTTTGTCTTTATAATTCAGATTGTTGAATTTGTTGAGCTATTGCATTTGTTGCAGCTCTATAGCCTTCTGGTCCTGTCATCCCGAGTTCAGAATGGTTGGGTTGTGTTTTTTCATTTTGGTTTTTTAGTTGAGATGCAGCTATATGAACAAGTTACTGCAAAATGAGTAGGTGTGCAGATTTACAGCTTGTTGGTTAACCTGCAGTGCTTGTTTGTGTTAACCCTTCCAAACTGCAGTAAATCAGAGGTTGGTGCCATCCTTGGTTACATGCGGTAGGACTTGGGGAAACACGGGAAGCCCAAGCAGTCACTGGACTGTGACTTTGTACAACTCAGTAGTGCATTAGTGATTATTTTCAAATTAATCTTCCTACAGAAAATGTATTTTATTTAACTATTTTCAGGTTTTCTGTGTTTAAAACATTTTCTTTTTATTTTAGCTAAGATTTTTCCGGAAGAAATCACCCCACTTTTGCCAGCTGTCTCTGGAGAGAAAATTGCTGAAGACCAAACCTGCTATTTTCTTCAGCTACTGTTAAAATACATGGTAATTCAGGTGCGGAGGATATATGTTTTTAATTATTCATATTTGGAGGAACGTACTTGTGGTAGAAAATTAAGTCTACACTGTATCTGTACAGAGCTGTTTTTGCTCCTCCCCAGGAAGAAGCTGTCTTCTGCGCTTTCTTACTCTGGTTTTTAAAAGGAAAATCATTCCAGAGGTATTTCCTTCTGCCATTTTTGGTGAAAATGAGAAGTTTTTCACACGTGTGATAAGAATTAATGACTGTTATCCAAGCTTGCAGGATAACTGAATTTTTATGTGCTTGTGGTCACATTTAGAAAATTGATTTGGGGTAAAGATGCAATTTGTTCTCTTTGGACACATACATAGCTGAGGATGTGTAAAGGAGCACTGGAGAAAGAGAAAAGGAGAGATGGCTTCTAAGATTTCTTTGTAAAAGGATGCAAATAACATGTAAATAAAAAATTTTAATTAGAAAAAGGAAGTAAAGAAATTAAAAAATTTTAAAATAAATTAAAAAAAAAAAAAGATAAAAGATAATGAAATACTTTGAGATACTTTTTTAATATCAAAAGGCAAGACCAAAATGATAATTTGGATGGGGTTTTGTAATCTTGAATAAACGCTTTATTTTGAAAAGTGTCTGTATGAAATGAACAACTTCGTACATGGCACTTTTTGTTTTACACATCAGAGTCTCACAGCACTTCAGTTTAGAAGATATTTGCACTGTTCTTTTTATACTCTTATTACTTATACACCATAAGTCCAATTGCATTGTGGTTCATCGGCGTTCATTTATTTGTATCGCTTGGTAGTGAGGAGCACAGCTGGGCAGTAACCTTGCTACAGGCAAGAGGTGAGAAATAATCTGATGCAAGTGCAGAATGATCACTGAGAGCCAGAATTTAGAGCAAATCAACATCTTCAGGAGAATCTATGTCTGAGACTGGGTAGCATTTAATAAGAATCAATTTATTTACATAATAAATGAAATGATACAAAAACTCAGTATTGTTTCCAAGCTCTACACGTGTATTTTGCAAAAGTAGGACATTGGAAATTCCACAATTTTTAGAGATATGGGAAAAAAATTAGTGTGGATTAAAGTAAGAAAATGCGTTTAAAAGAAAATAAAGCAAGCTCACCTGACTGATTTAAGCAGGTCTGTTTCTCTTTAACTTAACAAATTATCATCTTGGCTATAGGTTCAGTGAAGCTGTCATCTGCTGTATACAGTTGGACAGGCTTTTCTAAGAGCTTTTACTGAAAAGAAAAAATATCCTGTAGTCTTTTGATGTTGCTTGAAAAAAAAAAAAATAAATAGGTGGGCGTGAATTTAAAGTATCTGTTGAAAGAGAAACACTTTTAGTGCTCATTTGAGTTTCACAAAAAGAAGTGATGTAAGAGCCTAAAACCCAGGTAGGCTTAAGTCATCAGTGGAAGAAGTGCTTCACTGTAGAGATGTCTACTTTTACCTTTCTTATTTGAAATTGTACTGATTTTCTTATACAAATAAAGAAAACACACCCGTATCTAGTTATGTGCAACTTACTCCAAAGTAAAGGTGGTGTAATATGAAAAGAGCAACTCCTTGTCAAAGTTTGACACAGTCTTCCAAGGAATTGTCATTCAAAACTGTTGGTAAGGAGCAACTTGAAAGGATGTGTATGGCTGGTGCTGATCCATGCAAGAGCGGAAGAATGCCTGTAAAAACCACTTTGTCAGCCTCTTCCTTGTCAGTGGAAGTTACTTGTGCCTTGAGTCACATTTTGCAAAGGAGCATTCCATGGGTGTGTGCAACCCAATTAAACATGGGCACTGAGTATGTTTCTGATGACAAACATATCTGTGATAGAAGTGTAGCCCAGTGTAACTTTGTAGGTAAGAAGCAAACTTGTTAAAAACATTAAATATGATATTTTCTGTGCTTCACAGCTAGAACAGCACAAATATGCTGGCTTCTAACGAGCTCGCTTTCTTTGATGGGCCAAAGCCCTCGTGGTGGTGTCTTACATCCTTACTGCAGTTTGTAAAGTTTTTTGGGACAGTGCTTATTTTTTGTCTCTCTTGTTAAAGTGTAGTTGTTTCTCTTTTGTATTTGGTGTGGATGATTGTCAGCATAACGCATTAACGTAAAGATTTTTGTTTGTTTCTCTTTAATTCCGTGACAAAGGCTGCAAGCTTAGAGTGGAAGAATAAGGAGAACCAAGACACTGGCTTTAAGTTTCTCTTTACCTTGTTTAGAAAATACTATCTTCCTCACTTGTTTCCATCTTTTACAAAGCTAACCAACCTCTACAAACCTGTTCTTGGTAAGTATTGGATTTTGGCTTTGAAGTAGAAGTAGTAATGGTGACTGTTCTCAGTAGCGTCTCTGTTACCTGCTGGCATATCACTGCAGTTCTGTTGAATGAGGGCTCTTCCTCCCTTGTCTCATGTTTTGATTTTTCCCTAGTACAGCTTTCGATTTTCTGAGATAGTCCAGGAAGCTGCTGCTGCTCATCGCTGCATAAGGGCTGGCCTGATTCTCCTTTCCTCAGGACGTTTCCACTGGCATTAACATTTACATCGAGTGAGCGAGGGCTCTGTAACTGTGATATGTATTGAAGACAGACTGTGCTCTCTGACGGGTTTTTTAAAGAACCAGCAAGCTGCCCAAGTGTGAGGGAGTAGCCACCTTAGTTACTCTTATTTTACTACTTGTTTCCTGGAAGAGAAAATGAGCATGAAGGGAAATGGCGATGTACATCTACAGTTGTAGGATTAAAAGTGTGTTATTTCAGAAACACATTTTTCCTAATTTTCTACTGAATTATGTATTAAAGTCCATAGGAAAGGTGGTGTTAATGCTCACCTGATCTACTGCAGCCTCTTCATCATCATTCTCCTCCCTCCTCTGACTATTAACTCCTGTCCTTTGCAGTTTAATATTTAGTGTCTAAAATCACCTCAGTGCCACTTCAGCTGTGGTGCTCACAGCTAGAGTCCAGGCTTTTCGTGTTTTTCAGCTGTGTACAAATGATTTTTCCCTAAATCTAAGTGTCTGAATGAATAGTGACCCAACTGACCTCCTTTCAGCAATCTTCCACTTCTTCCCATGGTTTTTTTTCTTTTATTTCAGCTTGTGCAGTGCTCTTTGCACCTGCGTTAACTTCTCTTTCTGATGTGCTAAGTATCCTGTTTCTTCGTAGTCCTTGCACTATTGAGTGTTCTAGACCTATCTTCTCTTTCTCACTGTACTTTATTAATAAAACTCTGTGAAACTTATAAAATGAACTTACATTGTAGTAGGAGCAGTTCTTTGTTTCAGCTTTTGCCCTTCTTTTGCAGCCCTTCTCTTTCGCTTGCCTTTGTTTTGTGTGATACAAGTTATAACCTTCAGGAAAGAACTGTGCTTTTATGTTCTTGTTTTTCTTTAGGAGTGATAAAATTATGATAGAATATAATATTATAGTATACTATAATTAATATTATATATAATATAATTAATATAATAAAAGCAGTCAATCATTGCATCTGGTATTTTCTGTAGAGAAAATGTTGTTGGTGACATGTTCAATACATTTAACCAGCGTCTGGAAGCACTTACAGTTTTTTAAGATCATATTTTCTTTATATCTTCTCTTTTTATCTCACCAGATATTCCTGATATAAGACCAAGACCAGTATACATGACTGCAACACGAAACAATGAAAATGTCTATAGCACAAAAATCCCATATATGGCAGCTCGAGTTGTTTTTATTAAATGGCTTGTTACCTTCTTTCTTGAAAAGAAATATTTAACTGCAGTTCAGAGTACAAAAAACGGAGGAGAAATGCTCCCTAAAATTATTCAGGTGTGCTTTAAAGTTTACCTCTCTTTCCTTATGTACATGCTAACCTTGCAAATGATTGCGGTGCGCTGACAACTGAAGCAAGAAGGAATGCTACCCCGAAGTGAATAAATTATGTACTTGATTGTTTGATTTTTTTTTTTTTTTTTTCATTGATGAAGGAGGGAATCTCCAAGGGAAACCCTTTAGTGATTTACTAGAATTTTTTTTTTTCTCATACCTGTTTGCCTTAGCGGCTTCATCAGTATTATGTTTAGACTTCTGGAATTTAATCTGTAAACTTATTTATGCCATGGACCATTTCCCAGCAGCATCAAAGGCTGCTTTGTTTTCCTCTTGATATCAGCAGCTGTTTACAATGAGATATTAGAAAAATATTTCACTTTCCAGTTGCTGGTTGAGCCTTCTCTAGAATTAAGGACTTCCCAATTAATTTTATAGAAATAGATGCTTTTTTTTTAAGAGACTCTCCAGCTTCCTGTTAAAAATTTAGGATCAATGTCAACTTATGTTCTTCTCTTGGACTGTAGGTCAGTGTCAAATCTGGATTCAGTAGAAAAGCACACGTTAACTACTATGGTAGAACTGTGTATTTTTCATGTCGATTGTTTTTTGAGTTCTTCACTATAGAAGTTTGAAGCCTTAAACCAGCCAAGTGTAGCTTACCTGCTGAAAGTGCTTTTTTTATTGATCCATTCTTCCTTATTGGAAATTCCACCTTTTGTATAAACTGCTGTGCCATTCCAACAGACGTGGTCTGGAAAAACATTTTTTTTTTCCCCCCCCCCCACATGAATTTTATAGAGAGCTGACACCAAATAAATATTTAGGTTGCATAAAGGTATTGCTGCCCTCAAAGCGGAAACTGGTCAAAAATTATCACGTAGCTGAAGCTGTGTGCCAGCTTTTGGCAATGTTGACTTCTCAGTGGCTTTGAAGTTCACTTGCTGTAGCCTGTGCCTCGCTAGTGGGGCTGAATCTTGCCAAAAAGTTCATTGCGAAAAGCAGTAGAGATATTATTGCTGCTCTGTTACGGCTTATTTGGTTGAACACAGGGCAGCCTTATTAATGTAAATGTAAAGCAGAACTGCACTTGGGCACTTTTGAGTTAGTGCAAGTCGGGGCTCTTTTTCTGGTAACTCAGAAGCAGTTTTTGTCTTCTGTCTTCTCCTGACTGCATCATTTTAGCTGGACACAGATGTTGCAAAATACAGGCAATGCCAGAACAAAACCTGACAAAGAGTTGTTGGGAATAATAACGTGCAAGAGTATGAGCCATGTATAGCGGCGTGATCCATCCTTTCCCCAAAACAAAGAGGCTTTGGGATTCCTCTCCACTGTGTGCATTCTTCCAACTCCCACCACTGCACCCGTCCCTCTCTTTTATCTCACGGAGTGGACAAGTCAGCTGTTCTGGCCGATGGGGGCCATATGAAGTGTACGTTATGTAGAGTATAAGATCAAATTCCTTCTTGAATCAAGAAGTAGACTGAAAATTACCCTTCCTGACTGTTGGGATTTGATGTGTTGCGTGAAAAAGAGCACCAGTATCTTGAGTCCTGCCTAAGTATTCCAGATTTTTGGTGTACGCTATTTCAGTTATTTAATTTGGGGTGCGTTTTCTTCTGTGTAGACTGTTGGTGTTGTAAACCAAGACAAAAACGCAGAGCTGGAAACCAGTATGTCTTATGCAAGCGAGCAGGAGAGAAGCCATTCTAACAGCAGCACCTTGTCTGACAGAAGGCTCAGCAATTCCAGCCTCTGCAGCATCGAAGAGCAGCACAGGACCGTCTATGAGATGGTGCAGAGAATCCTCTTATCCACTCGAGGATATGTTAACTTTGTTAACGAGGTGTTTCGACAAGTAAGTGTGTATGCTTAGTTGCTATTAATATATTTTTTTTTTTTTTAAAGGAAATGTCATGGTTCTGAGAAAGAACACTGCGAAGGCTGTTGGTCAGGTAACTGGTCAAACTTGATGCTAATCACAGCAGCACCCTTTTAGTTTGGAGTCCTTCCTAGGTCTAGCTTTAACAATAAAACTATGACATTTTTATAGGCTGATGCCAGATGGCAACGTGTCTTATTTGAATGGGCCACTTTATTCGTTCTTGGTATTACGATGCAATTTAAAGGTGTATGAAGAGCTATTAGCTTTAAAATTTATTATTTGAATTGGTAAGATTCTTATTCCTGTGATCAACATCAGTATTTAATGTCTGTTTGAACATTGATTGTTTCTGCTTTTATTTTTCATTAATTTGACATCTTTGCAATTGCTTGGGACAAAAATACATATGGACCTACTGGAGAGTCCCAATATTTTTTCTTTTGCTGGTGCCAAGGTAGAAATTGGTTGAAGCAGCCGTTCCAGGTCACACAAATGTGCAGAAGATCCCTCCAGCAGCTGAGCGAGCACACATGCTTTCCTAGGAAGTGTCTTGTGTGGCACGGCTTAGGAACTACACGTAGCCATGGGTTTCGGTGGGGTGGGTGGCGTTTTGACAGGAAGGAGCAGGTCTGTGTGGTTAGGAGCTGCTGTGGCATGCTGCCCTCTCCTGGTGTTTGTCCAGAGTCTGGGAGGCTGGACCAGGTTCCAGGGAACAAAGGCTAACGTGATGCAGTGCTTTTATCTTTATTCAGTATGATCAGTGTTCAGTAATTGAAACAGATAATGGTATTTGGATCCTTTTTGTGTTTGTCTCTCCCTTACAGCAATCTCACTAGCCAGTCTGAATTCCCCTACTCCCTCCCCCCCAGTCCCGCCTTACTTCTTCGCCTTTCTGAAAGCATTCTGTGTAGTGCCTATTCATCCCACCAATATGGGATGCACTCTTTCTCTAATGTTTTAGCAGTTGGCTTCTGGCTTTTTCAGTTTCTGCATCCTTAATAAGTTGACAGTGGCTGTGAAGGTATTTCCAGAAGTTTCATGGGCTTGCTGTGTGGTATATTTAAGCTTGCTTTTGCTCACCCTTCCATTTATGTTGCAGTCAGCTCTTGGATGTTGTACTTCATGCTGAGGAGAGACAAGGAGTGTACTGTGTGGTGCAAAGATTTCCCCCAGCCTGAGCAAGATACCTTTGTAATGTTTTTGCAGCCAAACTGGGTATAGGAAATGCTATAGGTTTTGACCCTGTTAATCAGAGTGAGTGAGTAATCTCTTCATAGTTGAAAGGACCTATTTTTTACTATGAAAAATGTATTTTCATCTTTCAGAGATTTTATAGTACAATGCATATTGATACCAATTGTTTTTAATGGCAAAATATGCTTTTTTTTACCAGATGACATTTTCAGACATTGATTTCTGTGCCTGTTCACTGCAGTGCAAAGGTCTTCTGTCACTATGTATTTATTTTTTTTTTAGTCTCCTACGATCTTCAGAAATGTGGGAATGCAGCCAGTCTAGCCTTTGCAAGCTTTTGGAGAGGACATCTGTACACAGTGATTCACGAATACAGATATTTAGTAGCATGTTGAAAATAAATTAATTGTGGTGATCTCCAAAACCAGTGAGAGGGGATCGAATACCAGCCACTGTGATCCTCATCACAAGTTACTGTCTTGTCTCTGCCTACGCTTGCTGAAATGGCATTTCACAGCGTATACTGCTGATGTAATTTGAAGTCAGCTTCTCCAGAAAGTGTAGCATAGTACCGGAGTTTAGCCTGCCAGACCTCTGTGGCTAGTAATGGCTTGCGAGATGGAGCCACGTTAAGTTAGGCAGCTTGCAAGGAGCAAAACCAACCTCTCTGTCTGTCTGAACAAATACAACATGGAATTAATAGTTATGGAATTGTGAATGATGTAGGTGTATGCATAGGTTGTTGATTAATCATAACTCCTTCTAGTACAGACATAAAAGTAAAATCTATGTGTCCTTTCTTTTTTGAGCTGTGTTATTTATGGGTGGTGGTGTGTGGGAATGTTTATATACGCGTGCACATCTATGTCCTGTATATAGTAAAATTAGTTACCTTTTCAATTTAGGCTTTTTTATTGCCACCTTCTGATATATCTGCAACACGAAAAGTGGTGAAGGTATATCGGAAGTGGATACTGCAAGAGAAACCTGTGTTCATGGAGGAGCCAGACAAGAGGGAAGACAGTCAGGATGCTGTTGTCAACTTGGAGGATTCTACTGTGCAAACGGATGGTAAACATGTATGGTATCAGTGTTACTCGCTTTGTTCTGTTCACCTACAGATGAGAGTTAAGTTTTAGACTCGTCTTGTAAATGTGTAACAATTTAAAAAATGTGTGGAAGATCAAGGTTAAAAAATACTTTTGTATGAGGTCCAGAAATTCAAATAAATATTGAGTGTTTGGTAGCCCTTACTGAGTTCAGGGAAAGATTGCAGCTATTTTGAAAGGTATAATTTGTTGATTATTCCCTGTTGCTACAAATATGATAGCAAGAACTTATGGAATAAATACTAATACATTCTGCAGTGTTCAAATTTACGCTGCCAGTTGGCCTAGTCCATGTAGGACTGTTTCCTTTTGGTGGTAGTTACTTAAGAATGTGAAAATACCTACTGTTTTATATATACTGGATGCAATATTTGGATTCAGGCACCTTAATCTAGCAAATTAAAGTGTAGATACAAAGTCTGTGCATTAAAATCCTATACTGAACCATCAGTAAAAGCTGGCTTTGACGCTATTGATGCTGTGAAGTGATTTAAAGGGAAGTTTTCTTGTACTGAGAGAGAGGTTTGAATTGCAAAAAACATGCAAGGTTTTGACGGATTATTTTTGTAGGGGATTTATATTTTTGCCAGGCTTAAATTCAAATATTACTGCAATCGGTGCCTACAAAATGTGACATTTTTAAATAACATAGCTCTTAAAACTTTTCTGAAGCGTTAAATTCCATATACTGTCTGTTTTTTCAGAGATGAAGAAATAATAGACACGAGATCAGTGTAGGTCATAACGGTTCGCCCTGTTTTGCTTTGACACTTTAGACAATTTTGAGTGAATACAGACATACTCCTTTCTGGTTTGTCACTAACTGAATCATGTTTTTGAAAGCTTTCCTCTGACCATTCAGGACACAAGCGCTCATCCAGCTGGGGGAGGACGTACTCCTTTACCAGTGCTGTTAACAGGGGATGTGTATTAGAAGACGAGGACAAAAATGTTAAAGCTGGTGCTCAAGCTGCGTTACAGGTGTGGTGTGTAGGAAGGTTGCAAGTCTGTAATTTACATGATCGTGTAATTTACTCTACAAATTATATTATAATCTCTGAGATGAAGGAAAACAACTATCAGCAGTTGATGGTTTTTGTAAGATACGGCTTGGAGACTTCATTTACAACTTTTGAAAAATTTATATTAAACCACGTGACTATGTCATAGAGACAGATCGCTATTTTAAGACAGTAGGTTTATTTTTCTTTTCCTACTGTGGGTACTAGAAATTAATCAGAACTGTACATTTGCTTTCGCTGAATCTTGTTTATTGGAAATATTGGTGGTTGCTCAAGCATACAGGAAGTAAGTAGCTGGAGAAAAGGTACTCTTGTCTGACTGAACAGAGACCTACAAAACCCACGCCGTGCAATGCACGTCTTTGCTGGGTCCGTAATGCCGCCTGACTTTTCAATAGAATGATGGAGAAAAATAAAGTGACAGGTAAAATGTAAAACTTGCTCTAAGGAAAGTGAAAGGTTTGACTGGAGGAGGACAAGTATTTTATTGTAAGCCTTGACTCTCTTTATTCCTGACACTGCGTAACCTGACTATAAATGCCTGTCTTGAAGGTATTCTTGACAAACTCTGCGAATGTTTTCTTACTGGAACCATGCATTGAAGTCCCTGTGCTTCTGAAGGAGCAAGTTGATGCTTGCAAAGCAGTTCTGAGTATCTTTAGGCGCATGATAATGGAACTATCAATGAATAAAAAGACATGGTAAGCTTAATATATTCTGCATCATTTAAGAGAAAGTTAACACCATTTAAGCTTTATGGGAGAACGATGGGGTAGGGAAAAGACTGGCTTTCTCAGGGGTGGACTTTATTACCTAAGTCACGCTTGTGACTTGCCTCTGAACTTATTTGTGAGACTGCAGGTTCTGCAGAGTCTGCATCACTGTACTATTTGACTTCAAGATCCTGGCTGGTATTTCCATGCTTGACTTCACATTCTCAAAAATGACTTTTTACAGTCCACAACCAACTAAGGTTATTTTGCAAATGATCTGTGAAGTCTGATCGCATTATCAATAAGTAAGGCCTACTGGGGAATTAAGAGGGTTTTCTGGTACCTGAAAATTAACAATTACAATTAATAGAACATGGCAACAAAAAGTACAATTTTGTTTTGGCACCAGGGAACAGATGTTACAGATACTCCTTAGGATAACAGAAGCTGTGATGCAGAAGCCAAAAGACAACCAAGTAAAGGATACATTCGCTCAAAGCATGTCGGGATTACTTTTCCGAGTGAGTGTTTGGGGTTTTTTGTTTGTTTGGGGTTTTTTTATGTTTGTTTTTTCATGGTGATTACCTGTAGTTTTGGTTAAATACTGTTGCACAGTGCTATGAAACCTACTTGTAAAACATCAAAAATTTCCCCTTTGCAGTAATGCAAGTAATTATTGTGTAAAACTGTTCCTAATGGAGGGAGACAGATTCGACAAGCAGTTGTTCTGATGTGTTCGTCAGGGCTCTGTTACAAACTGTGGCAGAACAGGCAGGCACAAGAGTCTCTTTGTGGGCTATCTTCAATGAGTATCTCTAAAGTGTAAGCTTCATGTAACTGTTCCCCTGAAGCTCAGCGGGCAAGTCAAAACTGAGTTACTCTGAATGAGGCTGAACCATTTTTACATTGCATTGTACTTCGCTTGCTCAGCTACAGTACCTAGGGCTGAGTGTCACCGGTGTAGCCCAGTCACTACTGTCTTTCTGTAGCTAGAGGAGTCAGTTCTTCATTCTGTTGTTACTATACACAGCATATTATCTCAATTTACCAGAGAACATATAGACCACCTGAAATACACGTTTCGGAATTTTTAGATTTCCTTGGTCAGTAACTTTCACAATTATTTACCGATTCTGGGAATGTTTTTTTGGTGAAAAATATCTATGCATGATATCTGTGCATCACGAGTAATCAGTGCTAATATGCGGGTCAGTGTTGACTTCATCAGCACACGGGTTGGTGTTGGTGTGCTGAATTCATCTTGACAGAAATGCATGAACCATCACTTGTTTCTTTTCTTGCAGACCCTCATTGTGGCTTGGATCAGAGCAAACCTGAGCGTTTATATTTCTCGGGAGCTGTGGGATGAGCTGCTCAGCGTTCTGTCCTCCCTGACGGACTGGGAGGAGCTCATAAACGAGTGGGCCAATATCATGGACTCGCTAACAGCAGTGCTAGCAAGAACTGTCTATGGGGTGGAAATGACAAACTTGCCCTTGGATAAGCTCAGTGAACAAAAAGAAAAAAAGCAGAGAGGAAAAGGTTAGTCTCTATGCTTCCTCGCTTTTTGTATCAAACAAGGTAAATATTTAAGTTTAAACTTTAAAAATTAATTTACTCTAACATTAAGTATTACTTAATCTAGTGTAAGAACCTGTTTAATCAAATGTGAAGTGTTTTGGGTTTGTGTGTTCTCATTCTTCATTGTGGGAGGAAAGGTAACTGGGGCCAACAGAAGATAGCCATGCAGCACTTCAGTACACACTTAAAATCAGTGTTTTCTGTGTAGTGGAAATGCAGCGTGGCTTCCTGTGTCACAGTCTGGCATAGTCATCAATGTAAAAGTGCTTTTCCATGTATTTTTACTAAACTTTGTTAATTACAGTATTTTAGCTACATTTATGTGCCACCTTGCAACTGATGCACAGAGTTGAAGTAGTTATTCAATAATAGTCAAAATTCACCTGTGTTGTTCAACAGATTAATATTTTTCATGTCTGAGTGCTTCTAAGTCCATTCATACTTTAGGAAAAATATGTGCCAAAGCATGCAATGCTATAGAATTTCGTTTCCTTTATCCCTAAGGTGGCATTTTAGAGCCTCAAAAGACAGCTGTAGTGGGACGATCTTTTTCATTAAGCTGGAAAAGTCACCCTGAAGTTGTGGAGCCCATGAGATTCAGAAGTGCTACAACCTCTGGAGCCCCAGGAGTTGAGAAAGCAAGAAATATCGTTCGTCAGAGAGCAACAGGTTAGACCGCACCTAAAAGCTTATGCTCACAAACACTCAGTAACACTCAAGTTTTAAATCTGCCTTTGTGTTGTGGCTGCTTCCAAAAGTTGTGCAATTTAATAATTAAATGCCTAAAGAGAGGCATTGTGTGCCCATGTCTGGGTGTCCGGACCACTACCAGTACGAATAAAGAATCAAAGTATTTTCAAAAATTCTAAATATATGCTTTTAAATACATTACATTTAATTGCAAGTTAGTCATGTGCAGGTTATTTTTCTCAGTTCATAAGGAGGCATTTATTAAGATCAGTCAGATAATATATATTGCTTCTGAACTTTCATACTGCTAGCTATTTACTGTGAGCACAAGGTAAACCTGGTGTTAAATAAAGAATTTCATCCTTTCTTATTTGCTTTCTTTTTATTAGCATGGTAAGGTATAGCATCTCCTTTCCCTTTTTTCTCTTGTGTTTACTTCTGGAAAGAGGAAAACAGGAGAAGGGAGAATGGGGGTGAGGAACAATGGGAATGTCTGAGACCCCAGGCATGGAACAGACACCTGATTTTTCAAGCATTTCAGCAGCCTGAATTTGATCGCTCTTTTTATTCCATGGTAGCATGTTTCTGTGTTCCAATTCAGCAGGCTATGGATTAAAACTCTCCATAGAAAATCTTCTGCTTTTGAATAGGAGATGTTTTGCTGCTTGGCTTCCTTCCTCATTCATAACAGATTAGTTGTGTTTCTTACCAGGAGAATGGGAAGGTGATTGAGTATGTTTTTGTGGCTACAGGCTTCATAACTAAGCCACAGGCTTCAGCTTGGATCACAAAACGTTTTGGCATTGGAGTCAATTAATTCTTTGTGTCTGTTTCACTTCTAAATTCAGTGAGTTCCTATTTGTGCTCTGGTGGAGAATTCTTTTTTTCTTATGCTACAGCATTTCTCCCCTAGACTTCTCACCAGAGCGGTGGAGAGAACCTGAAAGTATTGATCAGCAAGGACTTGGTTGTGTACGTTCAAATTAAAGAAAATTCCTACCTTTAGTGACAAAAGCTTATTTGGTAGGGAGCAAGTAGGTTGTCAGGTAGGAGGATGAACTTCACGTGTAAAAAGCCCTTAGTTTCATTTTGTGTCTCATGGTCGTATAAAAAGACAGTTATTCTGGCTTTCGTGGGATTTGCGATGGTCAGTGGCTCCCAAATCAGCAGGTGCAAAAAAGTTTGCTGTTTGCACATGCAGTTATAACAAACAATCATTTCAAGTATATAAAACGTACATCCCTTTTCTAAGGTGAGACTATTTAGAAAGACAAAAAGTGCAGCTACCAAGCCTCCAGAGGCAGCATCTTTCAGAAGGAAATGTAGCGGTCCCTTGGGTGAATACAGCAGCCAGGGCTGTTCGTGGAGGACTTCCTTTAGCAGAGTGGGCATTTTTGGAAAAGTCTCCCACTGGTGGCTTTTTAAAAAACCCTAGTTTTTTTCCTCACCCATTTAAAAAAACAACCCCCCCCAAGTCAACATACAAATGCCAGAGCACCTTCTGCTTCCAGGTGAGACTTTGTTTTGATCTGCTGCTTGTATCTGGAGTTACAAGAGTAAGAGCAGAGTATTTCTGCAGTAGCAGCAAATCTTTTGCCCGCTTCCCTACTTGAGTATTTTTGCTTCCTTCTTCCTCCCCTCTGTCTTCTAAGTGGCAGCATTGACATTGCTGTGTCCAAGAAGAGAAACTGTACAGGGAATAAGGTTTTTTTTTTTTGTTTTTTTCTAAGGAGACTTTAAGCTTAAGACAATTGGATATTAATCCATGAAATACGAAGTTTTTAATGATGTTAGTCTCTTAGAGTGTTATCCACCTTGGAAAGTGTTTTTCTGGTGGCCTTTTTCTAAGAAACAGTGAACCCGTTTAAGTGTTGCTATTTTGAAGAGAAATTCAGTAAGATATGCATTCAGGCTGCACTCTTCTACCTTTCCTTGTGGTTACTTAAGAACTCCAAAAACTTTAACTGGTGTCCCTTTCATCATCCCGCTCAGAAGCGTGGAAAGCAGTGCTCAGCACCCTGAGTTCACAGGATCATTGAGGGTGTAAGGGACGTCATCAAGTCTAACCTCCTGCTCAGAGCAGGCTCAGCTTGTCCGTCAGACCAGGGTACTCAGGGCTTCATCCAGTCTGGAGCTGGGATCCTAGTTTTAAAAGCAAAACCAGAGGCAGCTGTATCTTTAGATTGATTTTTGAGACGCACACCATCCCACTTCTCATATGAAAATGGATTGTTTTCAAGAGAGATGAACCAATGTAAGAGGTAGCTGGTTTGGAGGGGAGCATTGCTTGTAGAGGGGAATTTGAATGTTTTCCATTCTTTATTTTTGAGCTGTATGCACTGCTACAGATACTTCAATGAAAAGAAAAAAGGGTAAGTCGAATTACAGGAATCATACAGTCATGAGATGAAATATTGCACATTGTGGAGCTGCTGTGATTCAGAAGTCACTGATTATTGCACTCTCAATGTGTGAGATAGCTGAACATTGTAACTTACAGCTTGTAGGAAATACTCCTGGGCTTAATCTTGTAAACTTTTTTTTTTCCCAAGAGCTTTGTGTTTCATTGTATCATGACATTCAAACCCCCAAATATTTTGTATTTTTTTCTGACTCAATTATTGCTTTATTTTTCCCTGGAAGCTAAGCGAAGCCAGTCTATCAGCAACTGTGTTCACCTTTATGAGGCTTTGCCAGCTACTAAAAGTGTACCTCTTCTGCTTCACACTGTGAGCTCTCTCTTACCTGGTATCTCTTACACTTCTTGCTCTCACAGACTGTCAGGTACTGTACTTTAAAGTCACCGTTTATATAAATGTTCTTTATATTTTTAAACTGCCATCTATCTACTCCCTTTCTGTCCAGTTGATTGTTCTTTAGTTGTGTGGAATGAGATGTTTTGCACTGGTTCTGTTTCCCATGCCTCAGATCTGCTTAAAACATGGTGTTAAGTACTTCATACTGGTAGCCGTTAAGAGACAAGCAAATTGAATGGGAGTGTTTCTTGTCCTTTGTCACTTACAAAGGGTGGCAAAAAGTGGCCATTGCTAATGCTTCTCTGTTACTGTCACTGCAGTTTTTGATCATTTTAATATTAAAGATCGCCATGGATTACAATTAGATGTACATTCCCTAGTAACTGAAGTAAAATTTAATTTCTTAATAAAGAAATGCTTTTATTCATCTTTACACTTTCAATTATTTGATTGATTAAAGGTGTCCAAGCAGTTGTGAAGTTTTAATATAGTGCAGACCAAGCATACTAAGGATTAGGAATGCAAAAACTAAAGGCAGCAATCCAGATTTGGGCATTTTAGTGGTTATTTAGGCTGAAGTGGGCGTATTTTTGCTTGAAAGTGCAGTAAACTTTTTTTCCTGCTTTCGATGCAGTCTCATCCTGTAGAAGTTGCTGTTGTGATAAATAAAGCTGGAACAAACCCTAAGCATACAGCCTCTGAACTGATTCTGTGCTGGTACCCAGACATGGAGGTGAAAGCCAGATGTAATGGCCTGAGAACACACAGCTACTCGTTGTAGGGCACTCGTCCCATCGCCCAGCCGAGAGGTGCTGCTGGGAGCTGAGATCTGTCGTGTCCGCAGACTTCCCTTTATTTCTGTTTCCAGCTAGTAAGTCTCTGAAAACAGGACTTGCTGTCGCCTCCCGATTCCACTTCCTGGGAGGGATTTCTGACTCTTGGGCCCTAAGCAGAGCCCTAAGCTGCTGTAGCAAGGAAAGACAGGCTTTGCATGTGGCGCGTTGTGGCTCTCTAGGGGTTCCTGTTTTGTGGATTATCTTTAGTGTTTTTTCATCTCATGCTGCTTACAGTTACCTTCAGTTGTAACACTGAAACTGTTCTAGCTGGCGAATATGGGCGTTGACCCGAAGGACAGACTTTTCTTTTTTTGTTATTAATTTATTACTTGATTTAATGCTTTCTGTAAGACATTTAAAGTCAACAGCAAGGTTAGTAAATACCAGGACAGTTAGTTTTTACCTCGTGTATTTGTGAGAGAATTTTCTGAAATAGGCGCAACGTTTATGAAGTATGTAAGTGTTATTTAAACTCACTCAGTAGTACAGACTGAATGAGCTAAGCCTACTGTCCTGCGGGCGGTGTATACTGGTCTGCACTGGGGCATCCCAACGGCCGTACGTCTTGCTCATTTCTGAGTAAGCGTGGCCCCAGTGTCAGAGCCTGTGGAGCAGACAGGACGCAGAGCGGAGGAAAGGGGAGAAAAGGAGGAGAGCAGAAAGGTGGTGGACAGGTCACTTTTATTTAGTGTGCCTATTACGCCACAATATGCTGGAAGAAATCTAGGAGACTTAATAATTTGGCCTTTGTTCTTTACTGAAAAGAAAAAATTCAAGGGTTCTTGTAAGAGTTGCTACCGCAGCATTTTTCATCTATTTTTAAAAAAGGAAAATGGCATTGGCTGTGCAGATTGAACACCTTGCACAGCCTGCTGGTGCTTCTGTTGGGTCAGCTTGGATGGGGCGCGTGGGCCACCTCTTCGACTGCTTTCTGGGGAAAGAGTTAGCAGTTAGCTTGGGTATGGTAAGTGGCATCATCCAGTGTCATGGCCAGAACTAAAAGCACCACTACTGACCACAAACATGCTTGATCCCGAGCGTTACTGTGGCTTCCCCCCGCCCCTAATGCTAAGGGAAATGCATTTCTGAATGCCTTGTCTTGCTAACTAAGCTCAGGAGTTCCTGTTGCTCCTTCCCCGGTGCGTCAGTTTACTTTCTCACTTGAATTGTCATGCCTGCCTCTCCTCTCTTTTTATTTCTCATTCTCAGTTACAGCAGAAAGCTGTGTGATTCAGTTTGTCCTCACAAATTCAGCCCAAATGATACATGGCTCAGATCTTTTTTTACTCTGAATTGTTGCCTTTCCTGCTCTCCCCCTCCCCTCTTTATGGAGGAAGAGTCAGAAGGCACAGAAGTCACCTTTTCTGCACTCTGCATTTATAGGAGCTTTGCTGCCTCTCCTCTATTCTTTCCAGAACATCCAGGGCCTGGTTTGGGTCTCTAGCACTGGGAAACGTAGCCGTGTTCCCGTGATGTCCTCCTGCCCTTCCTTGGGCACCCCGAACCCCCAGAGTAATTTCTGTCCTTTTTCCAGACTTTTTGCCACTTACACTGCTCATACATCTCTCTCTCAACTCTACAGTTTTTCTAAGGATATTTTCTAAAACTGAAATTGTAACTCCTGTAACTAGGAGTCGCATTCCAGTTTGTAACTTGGGACTGTTAAATACTTGAATGGGTCGCCTTTTCATACAGCTTTCTTAGGGGAGGGGTTCACATGTGCATGTAATTCTGAGGTCATGCAAATATGGTGTGTTTTAATTAAATCAACAGAAGTTGAAGAATCTCAACAGCTGGAAAATTCAACAGGAACAGAAGCTGTGGGCCTGTTCGCAGACCAAGAGCAGCACCTAACTCGAAGCAGTAGCACTTCAGATATTACAGAGCAGTTCCCACCTGACTTTTTTCAAGGTAATTTTCATAAAATATAGTGATACTGTACTTGTGAACGAGAAGTGTTGAGGCTTGTTCAGCCTCCTAAATGCTGCTTTGGTTTCCAGGTGTGTTCTAACATGGTTTTTTGTCTTAGTAAACACAGTGTTGGTATCGTGTTGATAGAACTGTTTTTAAGAAGTTACAGACCACGAATGCAGGACGTGACCTTTTATAAAGCCAGGGCAGTTAAAAATAAAACCTTTGAATATATGCATTTTGTATGTAACTCTTCAGCTTTTGTTTTTTAATCTGGCTTGCACGTAAATTTTGTGTGTTAAACCTAACAGTTCTACTTCCATTCTTATTGTGTAAGTATGTTACACTTATGAAGGATTTCTCAGAACGTCACGTATTCCATTTTAATGTTGTGTTACTTCACTGAGCTGTAAATAGAAGTGTACATGTAAACGTAACTGAAATTATATATTATATATGTAAAAAAACCCCTTGCTATGTACTTTGGTCCCACAAATGTCTATATTTTTTGTTTACTTTCTAAAACTTCTAGGTAAAAAGGCTGGGAGTTCTCATAACTTAACTTCAGACTCCAAATCAGTTCAGGAAAATAAGGGATATACACAGAAGGAACATGAAGCTGAGCAAGTAAGGCAAAATAGAAAGTGATTATTGATAAGATTCTAACTATTTTATTTCTAATCAGATGCCTTTTAGTATTTAGGAACTCTAGCAACTGTGGAAGTGTGAAAAATCATGAATCCCATTTCTAGTATGGAATCTGGAATTGAGCTGTAGCTGTTCCTTACGCTCTTTGGTATGGTCATTCTGCGTCTCCTGATCCCGTCAGTCGCTCATGCAGTTTTGTATAATTGGCTATATTCTTGTCTTACACAAGGCTTTTGTGCTTTTTTTTATACTAGACATCAACAAGAAGTTCATAACTTTTTAAACATAAATAATTCATGGGTGCTATAGAGCTGCAGTACCCTGGAATAAATGTTTGATGGTATAAAGTGCTGGGGAAAATGCTTTCCTTCAGCACAGTTTGCATCAGCAGCTATGTACTGCAGATGTTTGTGTAAGTTAACTTTAGGACAGGCAAGCTTCGTAAATTTTTAATGCAACTTTTGAATAAATGTTAGAAATAATAAATGACTGAGGCTGATCATCTTTGAGGAGGTATAACGCAATATAGCATGGAGGACTTCAAGCTGAATCTTCCTTTTGGACCATGCCTCTCCCATATGTCTAGACTTAAAGTTCCACTAACAGTTCTAGAAGGGAGAGACAAGATGTTTTCTGCAGAGTGAATCGTAGAATCATAGCGCTTTTGTTAAGAGCTTCAGGAGTAACAGAGCATCTCAAAAAGGAAGGAGAACCTAGGCTGCTTTGCGTGGTGGAGGGCAGGGGAGAGGGAGGGAAGTAAGCTCAGTAGTTGGGGGAATTAAAAATTAACCTGGCTCCCTGTTCCATTTTAGTGGCATGTGTTATAAAATATTCACAAGCGTATGCTGCCGGGCTGTTACCAGTGTTGCACTTTCACCCTTTTCGCAAGTGGAAAGCTGGGGTTTGACCATATATTCACTGCGTAACCTGCTCATGCGCCACGTGAACTGGTTTGACTTCATATCAGTACCTACTGAAATATGGTCGTCGCTGATCGCCAAGAGCCAGATTTGCTGGGGAAGAAAGACCATTCTGCAGTCTGTCACGCAGCGCAAGCAAGCATGGTTTTCTTGGGAATAATTGGCAATTCTCTCTAGTTTAAAAAAAAAAAAGCAACAATGCTAGATAATACAATAATAATTTCTGCAAGCCGGTTGTCTCTTTGGTGGCAATACCTTGCTTTCTCTGAAACATGCAGAAAGAATGAGTGGATTAATGTCTGGCCAGTGGATCAGAAATTGCTTCAAGAAATGTGTTTAAAACCAGCAATACTAATAGTTGCAAATATCCAAGCGGCATTTCAGAAATGTTAACTGCGCTGAGGAATTGTAGAGATCCCCTCAGCAGTTACATCTTGTATGCTCCTGGGGGTAAGGCGTTGGGATGGCTGTTGCATATTTGCAATGGAAAACATGATGCCTATTTTTCTGGCATAAATGAAATTTTGCTATTATAGATGACATGGAGTTGCAAGAAACGTGAATTTGAAGGTGATCTGCCAGGCATAAAGAAAAATAACTTTGCTTAGGGGCAGAGCAGTGTCATCTGGAAGCAGAAAATTATCTGAAGGGTTTTCAGCACGTAGGCTATAAATCCATTTGGTGAAGGAGGAGGAGGCGGCAAACAGAGGATCAGGTGTCTCTGCGTGGGTTGTTTTGCAACAGAGTAATGCCCCGACATAAGAGATGACTACTAATTTCTTCCTGAAGGATTCTTTTATACTTTTTTAAAAGTACTGAATGATTTCAGATTTGTGGAAAAACATAAGTAAAAAGTCCTGCTTGTTGGCATGAAAACGGAGTTTAGGAAAGGGAGCGTAATAACCGAAATTGAAAGCGTGATGGTTTCCTTAAGACACTTAAAGATATTTGGGTAGTCTAAATATTCATGAAAATATCTTGACTGAGTTGTAATTAATTTCTGATAACTGCGTGTGTCTCTCGAGTTTGCTAAAATATCGTGTATGTCTCAAAACTAACAAACTGAGATGAATATTTTTTTCTCTGAAGGTGCTAGTACAAAGAAGCAGCAGTACCGCTGAATTAGATTTGAAAGCAGACTTGCAGCAATCACATGGGAATTATAGAGAGAGAGAAAAAAGTGAGTTCCGAGAAATACAGTATTTCTCTTAAATGCAGCAGTTGAAATCAATGTCATAATTTTGACTTGTTACAGATATATTAGATGCTTTTCTCATCATCCTTTGCTAATGCAGCCTTTAAAAACAGGCTTTGTGATCTTTATTAATCACCTTCTTGCTTTAGGTGAAAGCGTTAGCAGTGACACGTCCATTGGCTATAATAATGAAGTAGAGATTGCACTTATCCCCTGGCAAGCCTCTGAAGATGACCATGAAGCTCATGCAGCAGCAGATGTTTGTGTGGATCCCGACGCACCTCGCTGGCTTCAGCTTAGTCCTTCAGGTACTGCGAATTTACCAGGTACTGCAGTCCAGAAAATGTATTCACTATTTTAGATTTCTGTCTCCAAAAGGAGTTTATACAGTTCAGTTTGCGTATAAAAAGCATGTTTTGTTTGACGTATGTCACCACATTTCGTTCATAGTGTTTGTCCAGAAATGAGATTTGAATGCCTGGAGTTTAAGGAATTTGGGTAATCAGATTGAAGCTGACATAGGGGCCGATAAATTGTGGTCCAGAAAATGATCATACGGTTGAAAATAATTGGGTTGCTTACTGTGTCAAATTACTACTTTTCAACTGAGGTGTGATAGCTGGTCACTTGTGCTCTCTTAGCCTGCCCCAGGGTTCAAGTAAAATAAATTCCTTTAATTTATATTTTAAGTTAATAGGTTTTATTTCATGGCAGAATGGTCTAAAGAAATTTCTTGCTATAGATTAGGAATGATAGGAAATAACTGGTTAATTTACAATAACTTCTAGCTAGATCTGTTGAAGATCATTCTGATGTGCTTACTAAATAACGTCTGTTTTAACACTTCGGGAATTCATAATGCTACAACAGAACAAAAAAGCAAAAAGCAAAAAAGAAAACAAACCCCAAAAGTTTTTTTTTAAAAAACAAATTCAAGCAAACATAAACCCATCTAAAATGGCTTTTATTTTTCTAGCCGCCTTTGGGTTCTGGGAGGACGCAAATTATTTCCCTCAGCCTGCACCTTGGCTGCTGAGCACCGCAGGGTGCCATGCTGGACCATGGGTCTGATTCTGCCTGTGGACAGGCTGCTGCTCAGCTTTCCCTGGTCTGATAGAATATAGCAGCTCTTGTCATTAAAATTTGCACTTAAATACGGAATTTTTCGCTTACAGTTTAAGCACATTAATTCCATTATCCTGGCAGTCCTCACAAACCCCTGCTTTCCTTCTCGGTTTGCATACTGCTGTCTCAGGAACTGCCTCTCTATAACATGATAATGCCTGAGCGTATTCTTCATCAGCAGTACTGCATACTTCCTGGTTCCTTTCTTCAGTTCAATTCCCAGGTCGCTTTATACTGCGCTATCTTCAAAAAGAAAGGACTCTTAGCAGTAGAAATATTACCTGTAAAAGCCGGTTATTGATTGAATAAATCTCTCAGAGTACATGAATGTTCTATTTAACTGCATTTCCCTCCCTGAAAAAGAAACAGCCCAACCCTTGAGTGGGGGCAGTCTGTCCAATATAAAACTGATCTATAGCTGTGTCGTCTCCATGTGGAAGCCCTTTAGCCTACATCTTCTGCCATTCTTTTCTCCGAATCGTGTGCTAGCTTGAGCAATGAAAGAGAGAGATGAGTTGGTGGGAGACAATGCTTTGGAGAAGGAAGACAGTGAGAATGTTCCTATTTTATTGACCAGATTTATACTGTACACTGCATTTCTAACTCACGGAAATTGAACATTTTTAAATTTACAGACAGTAGTGAATTCCTTGCTGATGACTGCAGTATAATTGCTGGTGGAAGCCTTATTGGTTGGCATCCCGATTCTGCTGCTGTGTTATGGAGGAGGATCTTGGGAATTCTTGGAGATGTGAACAATATACAGTCGCCTAAAATTCATGCAAAAGTTTTTGGGTATCTTTATGAGTTGTGGTATAAACTTGCAAAGGTATTGTATATGATGCTTACATCTAATGATAATGATTTTTCTTTTGTTGTAAGAATTATTATTATTACATTTTATTTAGTATTAGCATCTGGAACGTAAGCATGAGACAGAAGCATAGAACAGAACACTGCCAATGTTGGTATTGGGTGTAAAAGCCCCTGGTATGACCGAAAATGGTAACGTTTGCTTAGGTGGGGGGGGGAGCGCTATAGAACAAGCTTTCCCGGTAGTTCTGGCTAAAGTAGGAACTCTGTATGGCACAGGGCGTAGCGCATTTAAAGTTAGTAAAATAAAAAAAAAAGTATTAGTATGAAATAGAATTAATAAAGTAAGCTATCAGTTTTATTAACTCTCTTCTTTTAAAAATGTCAGATACGAGACAACCTTGCTATAAGTGTGGACAATCAGTCTACTCCCTCTCCTCCTGCCTTAATTCCTCCTCTCAGAATATTTGCATCATGGTTGTTCAAGGTAAGTTATTTCTAAAATTTTCACGCATTAGTATTTTTGCTATATCAGTACTGAATTTGTGCATGTTTAAGTGGTGTTATTTTTATTTTTTACAATCGCTGCTGGCTAAGAAGATTAATACCCTCCAAAGGCTATTTGGACTCAAATCTGCTTTAATAAATACACAGAACAGATTTGGTTTATGGAAAATCTGCTGAAGATACAGTTTTGCATCAGCTGGCAGCTAGGAAGAAAGTAATAATACAAGGTTTTTGCTCTTTTTCAGGCAACCACCCTGCCAAATGAATATAAGGAAGGCAAACTTCAGGCGTACAGGCTGATCTGCGCTATGATGACTAGGCGTCAAGATGTTCTGCCAAATTCCGATTTCCTGGTTCATTTTTATTTTGTGATGCACCTTGGCTTAACAAGTGAAGACCAGGTACAAGCCTTACTTGATAAAAAGAATTATTTTATTACTGTGTGCCCATGGAAATCTCTGTATTTTCATGCTTGAAGATCTGAAGCAGCAAGGAAGCAATGCTGTGCAACAATTGTTGCATGAAATTATCCTGTGTAGCCTCGCCTGTACCTCTCTTTAGATTACGCAGTCCTAACTTCCTCCTCATTGCTCTCCCAGTTACAGATTTTTAAACAGCAACTACTTATTTAGGGACTTATTGTCACAACCTCATCACAGACGCCTGCTGACGTTTTTTTCTCTGTTTCTTGATACTTCTGAGGAATAAACCTGGCATGAGTTTGTCCATCTGCATCGCACGGTTAGTGGGTCGAGCTGGATGCATTAAAAATGTTCAAACACTCAGTTGATACCAAGTCTTGAGCCACGCTGTGTGCTTGACCAGTATGTTTAAACTTTGGCTGTGCCAAAGCGGGAGCCTCGTGTGTCCAACAGCCCCACCACGTTCCTGTATGAACTGGGATGCTGTGAAGTCGGTGCTCCCACAGCAGTTGCTGAAGCAGGTCTGTTGTTCATGTTATTTACAACGTCAGGGAGACAGCGGTTACTCCCAGCTCACGCTACAGATGCTTTTCCCTTCTATCACGAGGTAAAACAGTAGACATGATCTTGGGCAAAGGAGGGGCTGCAAAGAGCTTTATGTTAATTTATGAGTGGTGTCTGCTCTCAGCACAGCCTTTTGAATACCGTGCGCCATTGTTTGCAAGGATGCCCTCAAAAATTAAAATTAATGTTATCCTCTCCAGCCTTTGCCCCTTCAAGATTAGTCCTTCAGGGGATGTTTAAGACTGTCGTACCAGCTCTTTCTAACTGGTGCAAGGGGACTGAAGGGAGAACTGAGACAGAGGGTTATCTTACCACTGTAACCAAGGGGTGCTGCCAAAACATTGTGTTTCTGTGGATAAATATTGTTTCTACGTCCCTGTGTCCTGGGTTGGCCTAGTTAATGAAGTATTCAGGGGGAGATGAGGAAAAGACTTAATCGGTTGAGATGCAAGATGATTATTGGGCCACAGAAACAGCTAAATACTCGTAAAAACTATAAGAAATACTCTTTAGACAAAACAGAGAATATCTAAAAAATTTCCCATCTTTTTATAGCTGTAGGAGTGAGTTTTCTTCCTTAAAAGACATAGCCCAAGGAAAGCAATGGCTGGAGCTGTGCTGCGGATGCCAGCAGAGGGCACGCAGACCCCTTCGTAAATCCTGTAGTGGTCACTTCTGCTGCTTCTGAGCATTATTTCTGATGCCTTCAGTAAGCCAGCAGGAAGAGTCTTGCACAAGTCTGATTATTTCTGAGATGAAAGAGAGAAATAATTAATTGTTACCAGACTCTTGCCCTCTGAATATCAGTTCCGCTTCTGAAAAGTTAGAGCATTTGGAGAATCTTCCTTTTAAATAGATAATGGAGGGGGAAAAAAGAACAGAAAGGAAAGGGTTTTCTTCTGGAAAAACCCAAGAGTCCTGGCTGCTGCTGCAACTTAGAAAATACCGTAAGCATCTGCCGTTGATAAAGCACAAATGGGGAAAAACAGAAGTGTACCAGGAGCTCCCCTTTCTGACACTCTGTGTTTCCTGAGCGTAATGGTGAGCTCGTTACTCTTTCACTAATGCCATTCAGATTTCAGACAGTTTAACACTGCTTGGTGTACAGAGTAACTTTATTCCCCTACAAAAAAGTCTCTGTGATAACACCCACTATGATCAGACCCCCTGAATTTTAAAAACCGCACAGCATTAAATCCTCTCACATAAACCACACAACTCAAGAAACTTTTAAAGCCTGATGTAGACCAGATTTAAAAGAAAAATAATTCCCGTTTCTGTTTGAAAAAACAATCACCCTTAAACCAACATAGCAGCCACTGCCAACACAGGGCCATAGGGGTAGAAAATGTCAGCAATTTTAAGACGTAACTTGTCTTCATCTACACATTTCCATGGCACGGCCAGACTTTCAGAGTTCAGCCGTCGGCAGTTCCTTTTTTCTAAGCTAAAGGGTGCTCTGTTTTTTGGAAGCTGACCGCCTCCTACAATTCCTACATAGCAACTGGGAGATTTTGAAAACGTGGTGTTGGCTGTTGTTGAACTGTTTTTCACCCTGTTGATTGCATTTTGGCATTAATAACAGTTCCACAGATTTTAAGCCTCTCACTTTATTGCACGTGGGATTTCAGTCCTTGTGCAGAGTTATGATCCAGAAGTTAAAGATGAAGACGTGAAGACTGCGTAGGGAAGGCAGACCCCACGCTCCTCATCATTCCAGGGCTTCCCAGAGGTTTTGCACGCTGATGCTGCTCTTTTGTTCTTCCTTGCTTCGCTTGGTTTTCCTTTTTTTGCCTCTTGGTGGCACACTTGGCCACAAGTTTTTTCTTATGTTACTGTCCTTCCAGTTTTGCTCTCCTTAGCTATGAAACTGCTTGAGGTGTTAACTCCCGGTGCTTTGGAGCTTGGATTCTCATCAGCGTGTTGATAGGGAGCACGATCCTTACACCTATGTCTGTATTTCCAGCATGATTAATGTCAAGGTGCTTGATGGGTGTTGAGACTAGCCAGGCAATTTGCATGCTGAGGGTAACTACAAATGCAGGAATGCACATGTGAGGCAGAAGTGCCCCCTCTGATATGTGCAAACGGTAGCAAAGCGTAAAGTGTGCGCTGCAAAGCATTTTGCTGCAATAGGGTCTCACAGCTTCCCGTGAGGATGGTGTACGATGAATGCGACGCGGTACCAGTACTGATTTTGTGATTACTGTACTCCTCAGTGATTGTTGGTATATTCTGTTAGCTGATAAACTTCTTCTAAAAGAGGGTGTGATATCGTGGGGCACAAGGATCGCTGGAACGCGGAGCCTAGTTCTTCAGAATGCTGCAGAATTCCCTGCTGCCAAAGCACAGTTTCTAGGATTCGTTACTGCATATCCAAATAAACTTTGGTGCAGGGTTGTGGTTTTTTTAGCACCGATTGTTTTTATTTGCTAAGCACAAGCATAAATATCTCACTCTTAAGGAACATTAACAGGAGAAAGCAGGGGGCGGGTTCTCATGGGGGAATTTTCCTTCTGTGTGTATGACTGGTGCAACTTTAAAATTTATGGGGGAAAGCAACGGAAATCGCATTGTCTACTTCAGAAGAGCTTTTTAAGTGACTACATAATTTTAAAAAATTACTGTCAGAAACCTCTTTGACTTGAATGTGGTCATCAATATTTTAGGTAGCATCAGAAATGCTTCTTTTTGAAGTATATTTCTCTTTCCACTCCTTCCTTAAGGATATGAGTATACAAACATTCTGCTGTATTGCTCAGATTTTGGAGTTGATAGGATAACAAAATAATAATTTTTTTAATACAGTTAGAACTTAATGCAATATTATTCCCGGCAAGTGCACCCTAACTTTGCAGGCTCGTCTCATGGGGTACATAAAAGAGCAATGTAGGGTCATGTTTTATGGAAAGCTCCCACGGCGTTCTGAGTGCAAGATGTAGCAATTAGCTAAGCAGATGAGAAAGGAGATAGTGAGGTAATGAGCTGCATCTAATTTGTCCATGTGGAAGTGTCTAACGACAAACACCTCTGAAGAAGGGAACAATTCTCTGCGACGGTTGCATCACCTTTTCAGGTGGGAGAAGGCATTGCGTAAGCGGCGGGACGGAGCGAGTTGCGGTCTGGCGTTGTAATTGCTTCCAGCTTGTGCGGGGGCCTGAGGTCAGGGGCCAAGTGCCCGTCTGCGGGGCGGCGATTCTCCTCCTGTACCGCTCAAGTCAGCGGGCGTTTTTCTGGTGCTGTAGTGAGCCTGGATTTTTTTCCTACAGCTTTTTATGAATGAAGTTCGCTGAGGCTCACCGCCTCTCCTCCCTGACCTCCAGTGTGAAGGAAAGTGGGCTCAGATGTTCGCTCCGTGCCGTGGGTTAGTGAAGGGAGTTCGCCTACAGTTGCTCCAATAACTCATCTAGATTATGGAGAATCATGAAATTATTCTTGGGGTGTGATTTTTTTTTTTTTTAGGAGATGCCGTGGGCTAGCCTGTTGCAGTTTGGGTAGGCATAGCTGCCTTACGCTGCTAGGTGAGACCGATGGCTGAAAAACCCCCATTCCAGTGATTGCAGCTACTTATTGTCCAAATCAAAAGACGTGTACAGCTTTTTAAATGAAACCAAAGTCTAATACTGCATCGCACAAATTTTACAAATACCTGAACTGGGAAAGGAAATGTATTTTATTATTGCTACTGGTTGCTTACTGCAGCAGTAATTTTTGCTTCATGAACTTGAAAAGGTACATAAGCATCTCCCTGCTTCATAGCTTCCTTGGTTTTGCTGAAGAACAAAAGTACCAAAACACAATTCCGAAATACTACTAACACTATTCAGCCCCCTTCTCAGAAAAGCAGCTATTGAGATAATTCTGATTGCCTAATTCTGGTACTTCTGGTACTGAAATAATCCTTTGAGATTACTGGTGTTTTTCTCCTACAACGTCTGTGGATTTTTGTGACGCTGTCTTATTTCTGTCTAAATTTGCGCTCTTCATTTGAGAAGAGAAAGCCGTGCAAGTTGGGTGCTTACCTTGTAGTTAGGCTGTAGAGAAGGCAGGTGTTCAGTATTTTTCAAGTGTCAAACCGCCAGCTGTTTAGTGTCCCTTTTTGAAGAAAGCCTCACCCTCCTACCAGGGCTTTAGCATCAGCTAAGGTGCTTGGTGTAACCTACTGCCAACACGTGCCACTCGGGTTTTGCCCGGTACCCAAAAGGTATCTGAAAAGTGAGCTAGCAGGTTGGTGTTATTCCTGACTTCTGAAGTGAGTTTTAACAAGTTTAATAAATGTACAGTTATGCTGGCTTGCCAGAGTATCTTTGGAACAGAGCATTCACATATATGAAGATACTAAGGAGCATAATAAAAAGTATAGACTTGAGAAATTCGCTGTGGAAAGGACAACTAACAGACAAGGGAAGAGACTGTGCTGATGGCTTTTTTAGTTTAGTGGTGTTAAGGGCAGAACAACCTTAAATAAAAAAAAAGCCCAAATCCAAATGAGCTGACAGATGTCCTTGGTGATTAAATTTCAGCACCTGCAGCCGGGACTGCCTGCAGACTTCTCTGTGGATGGAGAAGTTAACAGCTATGTTTTTAGCTCGATTCCTAGTAGTAAAAGGATGACATAGATGAAATACTCTATCAGTAAAGATGGTGATACACTAATGTATGTTATGCTTGTCTACAAGCCTCTTCGTCTGTATAAAATATGCTGTTGCTGGTTATGGGAAGAGCTACACCAGTTGCGTAGTAAGCTTATGTAGGAACACTGACTGTAGCTCTTTGCATGAGAGATGGCTAATTTATAATGTGAAGCCTTTTTTAGTAGAGTTGCTACCGGAGAAGCTGTATTAATCACCTATTTGTATTAGCATTGATCTGAAGTTTAGAAAAAAAAAAAAAGTACGTGTGAGCTTTTCTATCTTTCTGTTAAGTTGTTGTTGAACAGCGAGGAGCGGTGTCCAACCTCAGACTGCTCAGCCGTTAGCGCTGTTCGCGGGGACGTGTGGAGCCGGGTGGAGCACTGTCTTCTGAAGGTACAGCAAGGGAGCAGCTTTGCTTCTGTGCGCTGGGGAGTAAGCACTTCTTGCCCGGATTTCTGCCTGGGAATGTTGCACAAGGACCCTGGGTTGTACAGCGTTTCAGAAACCATAATGCTTTTAGATTCCTTTCCAGACTGCCATTTAAAAGACAATAATCTGTAGTCTATTAAGGCTCAGATTCCCATATTTTAGTTTCTTGTAACTGTCTTCCAATGGCTACCATGATTTCTCCCTCTTTTAATCTCCCCTATCTCTCCCTTTCTGTAGAAAATTTGCCTGTGTGCCCCCGTTATGTGCTTTACAAGTGCTTTGAAAAACTGTTAACAGACAGCATGTTTCCAGCAGAGACAGAAATACAAATGCCAAGGCCTCACAGGAAATCCTGCATATGCCCCTCTGCTTACTCAGAGTGGGATGAATTGGAAGGGCTGGAGAAAAATAGCTGCTAGGATTGACTGGAAGAAAGGGAGAACCAGGTAGTGCCGATCGTAGGAGCTGGGCATTCTGGAACAATTTTGGTAGTTTTGTTCTCTTGTTTTGGTAACACTTTTGTTCTTTCTAAATTGCTTCCATCCCTCCCAAATTTCTGTTTCATAGTCGGTGTTCGGTCTGTCTCCTCTGTACTCCCAGTGGTAAAGGCAAGCCGGAGTGCCCGCTGCTTGTAAGCTCCTCTGTGAGGATTTTCTGAACTCTGTCCAGAACAGAAATGGAGTTTTTGAAACGGAGGCAACATCTCTCTTCCTTCCCTTTTGCTCCCACCTTTTCTTCCACCTCTCCAGCCATCGTTGTAGCTTGGGGATCTCCCGAAGTAAGGTTCCTCATTCATGTGCCCCTGCAATGCAGGGCTGTTCCATCATCCGTCATCCTTAGCTCCCTGGTGGCTTCCCCCTTTCCCTCTGCTTATTTCACCTGGGCTGAGTCTTCAGGATCCCTCCTTTTCCCTCTGTGTGCGATTGTACTCCTCTGCTTCAGACGTGTTTTACTTCAACTTCTTGCTTAGCTGTTACCTTTATCTTTTAAGCACAGCCAGCTTGGTTCCTTACAATCAGAGGCTTCGAAGCGGTCCTGCCACAGGCATCTGGGAGAAATCCGTAAAAGTCGACACAAAAATCCGCATTTGTGCGACAGAGCCGCCCAAAATCTCCCACAAAGTCGTCTCAATGTTCCAGGCAGCACCAGGGACTAGCGACTGTGTTCTTGGCACCTGTACCTCTGTGCCTGCAGCAAACGGGCAGTCGGATAGTCCCCTCTCAGTGTGCGTGGACTTGAAGTGTTTCTTCCAATCCGTAATCCCAGCGGTCTCCTGGGCTGTGAAAATATCAAACATGCTCACTCGGTGTGTTTGTCTGATCCCTTTAGCGTAGGGGACCCGAGCACCTGGCTGTCGCACAGGGGCTTCGGGAGAGGTGTTCTGTGATTAATACGACTGTAAAAGAGAGAGCTCTAAGGTAGTTTAGAGAGGAAGGCGCAGTTAGCAGCGGGTGACTTGCGCAGTAATCTGTCATCTTCAGCACTCATGAATAACCTTACCCACGTTTTACAAAATGCGACGTTACTCCGGTCTCCAATCTCTCTCCCTGTTGCACCCTGGCCACGAGATACTTCAGCAAATGCAACTTTTTTTGGAGGTTAGATTTAAATGACAGATTGAAATGGATTTTTCTGAAAAGCTAATCCTGTGCTTTCTAAGGGTGTCAAAATACTTCATAAATTTTTATTGGAACCTAACTTGAGAAGGTAACTCTTAGGTAAAATGTGGTCGTAGCTAGGAAAACTTGGAGTGAGTAAATGGAAATGCTTGTTCCTTTAAAATAAAAAAGGAAAATGAAGGATTTGCCACTTAAGTCTTGTGTAAATTAATAATCTTTCCCGTGCTGTAAATTTCAGCCCCTAATGAGGTGCCTCTCAGTGAAGAACAGAGTGAACTTTAAGTGAAAAATCCATGTTGTTCCTGTTGAGGGCCAATTGAAAATGTGCTGAAGGCAGATGGCAGGCTATTTGGTTACACCTGTAATCTGCAAAAGCCTGAACAAAAATTAGGTGAAGAATATTTTTGTAATTGACCTTTCAGTGAACTTGCATAAATTTTTTTCACTTCCTCAGTGGATGTTTATGACCTTGTTATTTGGATTACTTGATTAACATGTGCTGAAATATTATGCCATTTATAGGGTTAATGCATTGGAGAAGGACACGCATGTGATGGCCCTCTCCTCTCCTCCCTGTTTTTAACACTACAGAGCATCATTTGGAATTGAAATAGTCCATAATGGTCCTTTTTTTCACTTTTCTTTAACAACGCGAACACTAAATTATAGCTGTGCAATTATGTAAACAATGGAAATGCTTCCAGAATGAATACTTCCTTTTAAATTTTCATTTTGTGTAATTGCTTAAAGGTTTGGAGCCATAATAAACCAAAATTATTTTACACATTTATCGTTCTAAAGGTCAATTATGAAAGAAGTAAAGAAACACCACTGTACAGAATGAGTAAACCAATTTCTATTGCCATCACCATATGTTTTTCTTATTGCTTGTGTTTTTCCAGTTGCTGTGTACATAGCATTCAATTAAAGTGATTCATTTACTAGGCTGTAAGCTGCTGGGCAGAGTTTACATTTATAGAGCAGCGCTTTGAAGGGAAGGAAGCAGCTCGCCTCTGTTTGAGTTACCTGATTTTTGCACTGCCACTGATAGGACATATGTTCTCACTTGGTCGCTTTCTCATGAGCCTGCATCCTCCGATAAGCTCGCAATGCTACCGAACTACTGCGTGGAATCGCGCTGTTGTTAGCTGGGTGCTGAGCGGGAGGCGGGAGAAGGCCCCTCGGACTCTGCCTGTGAGCGCCCTCCTGGGCTGTGCTTCCCTTCCTGCCCGCTCTGGGTGGTGCAAGCTCAGGTAGAACAACAGTGTTGTAGTCGGGGCGTGCTCTGCCTCCTGCTGATTTTGGTGAAGTCACTCAAACGATCACAAACTCATAGGGAAATGCCCGAGATGAAAAATGGCAGTGGGAACTAATGGGAAGCTGGGCTGAGCACGCTTTTGTCTCGGCTCTTACGCACTTGTACGGGGTTAACTTCTGCTGGTTAGGGGTGCTGTACCAGCTTCTGCTGGGTAGGGGGGTGCTGTACCAGCTTCTGCTGGGTAGGGGGGTGCTGTACCAGCTTCTGCTGGGTAGGGGGGTGCTGTACCAGCTTCTGCTGGGGAGGGGGGGCTGTACCAGCTTCTGCTGGGTAGGGGGGGCTGTACCTTGGGGGGGGGGGGTAGGGGTGGTGTATCACCGCAGAGTACTGCCGGTGCTGTGCAGTCACCCGTCAGAAGCTGTGTAACAAAAAAGAGAAATGGAGGATTGTTGCATTAGCTTTTCAAAATAAAATTTTCAAAGGTTTCTTACTAGGAAAAATCATTATTTTTTATTTTTTTTTTTTAGTAGTGGTGCGTCTTGTGAACAGCGAGTAGATCCACGCAATCACATTCCGACAGCGTTTTGGACTGTGTGTGTCGCCACAGCTTGTGTTGAAGTTGTGTTGGTTATGCTGTGCTGTAAACTCGCTGGTATTAATATATAAATATAACAGGTCTGCAATTTCCATCTTACCCTCATTTTCTCAGGGTTCTATACAGCCTCCACAGTTTGGGGTCGATGAAGCCGGGTGATCCCTACAGTGGCATTTAACAGATGGGATTGATGGAGCGAGGACAGGAGTTCACGCAGTTGTTTGTGGCAGGTCTTTGTACTTCCTACGTTCTGTTACCTTCCAGGCCAGGTTAGCACGGGCTCTTTTATTGCGGCATATGTCAGCAGGAGCGGACTCCCATCTGCTGCGCTACAGTGCGATGCCCAATTATTCAGAGACCAAACACATCACAGTACCTGGCTCCGTTGGTAATTGCAGGTGCGTTGTGCTGTGAGGAGCCCGGTGCATTAATCAGACCCTTAATTATAAAAAGGTGGGTCTTTTGTTCTGCTCCGTGTGTGAGTTTGCCACCCACTTTATGAGCTGCTGCATCCATCTGCTCTTTTTGAATGTTTGCATTGACTGATATTGACTTTAAAATGTATCAAAGGAAGTGATTAAAACTAGTTTAAACATTAACTCGAGTGGCATTTTAGCTTATTCAACGGAAAGTGAAAGCAGTATTTGCTACTATGTTAAAAACTAGCACTATTGATGTAACAGACACAACACAGTTATTTCACAGGGTGTTCCTGCTGTAAATACTTCGCAGAACACCAAATGGGTTCTGTCCAGGTGTTTAGCCGTGCTGTGAGAAAATACTGCTGTAGTTAAAGCATATCTGCATACAGAGAGAAAGGATTTGGACTTAGTTTACTAACTCAACTCATCTTAGTGAGTTGGATTTAGTTTCTGATACAGGAATTGAGCATATAGACACATTCTGGGACTGAATTTAAGTTCAAGCCTTCTTTAACACGTCGTAAACCCAGTGAAGATAGACATTGAAAATTATTTTCCTTTGCAACTTTTCTTTGAAATTTTATTGAGACAAAAAATAATTTTCTATTCCATATAGAAATAGCCTTGTTTAATTCCTCAGCAAATAGAATGTTGCAGGTAAGGATTATATAGATCCTGTGCCTAATTTTGAACCTGCTGAAACCTGGTAGGAAGGAAATCTTAACTCAAATATGGGAACTTTGCTCTGACTTGGAGAGATGATGAAGAATTGAAACGTGGAAGGATTAAAGTTGAAATGCTTATCTGAAATGTGTCCTGTGTCAAGGGGTAACGAGGAGAGCAAAGCTGTGGCTGGTGGTCTAGTCTTACATGTACCTCTTAAAAATAAACAAAACCTCCTCTGTTCCTTCAGAAATTCAGCAAAACTCTTTTTTTTTTTCCCCAAGGCTTATCTGTATTTGCTATCTTAATTATTTAGACGAGTGACTTAGAACAATCCAGTTGGCATATATTTATCTGTGTCACCGTGCTGTGTATGATCACTTCTTGCATTTGACATCGCTGTACTTCTCAACTAGTCCAGAACAGAAAAAAAATGCCGTATGTGCCGGAGCAGCCCAACAGCAGCAAGCCAGCCGCTGTCAGTTATTGCCTTGAGCTCTGTCGGGGCAAAGGCGGCGCTCGTTTCTGTCATCTCATGGTTTTTATGGTGACAGAATTTTGAATAATGTGATTTTAGGAATCGGAGTGGTGTAATGCTTCATCTTAAATTGATTAACGGTCTGAATGTTGTGAATCTAAAATCTTATTTAACGCGGGAACAGTTTTATGCTTAGACACGAGGAGAAGTGGGTGGGTGTTTGGCTGGGTTTTTTTAAGCAGGAATGTAAGAGTACAAATATTACCAAGATACCAAATGTACTTTTCCTACTAAATGCATCTGCAGTGGAAAGCAGGGGTGGTTACGTGACGATCAGTTCTGCATGGAGCTGCGTGGCTCTGTGAATCGCCACCTTGATTGTTGTGGAACTGCTGAATTGCAGAGTTAAATCTTCTCAGACTCTCCCTTTTGGTTTGGGGCTTTGTTGTTTGCCCGTTCTGCGTATTTCTTCTCAAATGGTACCGTCTCTTTCAGGATATCTTAAATACCATCATAAAGCACTGCCCACCGTGGTTTTTCTTCCTGGGCTTACCTGGCTTTACGATGCTGATAGGAGACTTCATCACCGCGGCGGCCAGGGTTCTGAGCACAGACATGCTGGAGGTGAGCACGGCGATGCCCAGGGCCTCTCCCCGGAGAGCGCGCGCTGGCTAACGAGGTTCGGATGTCTCCAGTCTAACAGGTGTTGACTCATTAGTGCAATGCGAAACGGGGCTCTTGGGGCAGATACCATGGCAGCTGATGTGTGAAGTCGTGGGATAAGGTGACATACTCGTGTTGCAAAGGTGTTTCATCAAAAGGCCAAAGTGTGAGAAATCATATCTGCGCTAATATTGCAGCACGCCTGGGCGCTAAAAGCAGGACTTGGGTTTCAGAATCTCAGTAGCTGTTTTTCAGTGAGCATGTATTAAAAACATGGAAATTCTCTGGTAATACGCAGTTTCATACTAAATATCAACAGAAATGTAACTACATGATTAAATTGGTGAAGGGCAAGTAAAATAGCAAATCTATGATGGGATGCCAAAATAATGGTAAACGTCTGGAAATCCTGGGAAAAACAGGAAAGCTTTTTTGTGCATGAAACACCAGTTTGGGGGAGACCTCTCTGTCTGTTTTGGCCAAGTGCTTTTCCCACTGCTCTTGACATTTGTGTGGCTGAGCGGGTGGCCCTGCTGAGGGACACCTCCCTCTCGTATTTCAGCAGGACTGAAATGGTGAGCCTGGCCACGCTTTTTCCATCGTCCCTCAGAGAGCTTACAGCCATGAATTTTCCGACATCTCGTTAAAAAAGCTGCTCAGCCTGATCGTTGATCCAAAGCTTAAAGTGCTAATAAGAAGTAAAAACTCAACTTCCTGTGGAAAAAGAAAACAACACACCACCACCTTCCATTTCTCCTGCAAGCATAAAGCTGAGCGTGTGTTGTGTTTTCAACATTGCGCGAGATTATATAGCAGTAGTTAATGCATTTATAGCTCATGCCATGTTGATTTTGATGGGTTTATTGAAGTAGGAATCTCTATGCATTTTTGTCATGTATACAGTCAGTGTGAGTGCCTTGTGCTGTCCCTTGTGTCATGTGGTCAGCTAACAGCTGTGCTGGATCAGTGCTTAAAACTCTCACTCAGCTGTTCTTTAGGTTGTTCTGTATTTTTTATCGATACCGAGTCGCTGATAGCTGGATTGTGTAATGACAGAGGAGGTATTAAAAATGCAGAATAGGCTTAGGAGCAGGGCCGGGTCCCTGCTGGAGGAGAAGCTCAGCCTCAGACAAAGAGCAGAGCAACAGAGCAGCAAAAAGCATAGGCAAGTAAGTGTCTGTAAGTTGCTGCTTTAATGCTGCTTTTGCTCTAGTTGTAAGGGAAAAGCCACCGGGACCTGTTCCTCGGGACACGTTCAGTGTTGCTTTGTGAATACAGCACATCAGGTACTACGGTGATAGCCGCTAGCCTCATAGCTCATGCCACTTCCATTAGTTTATGGAGAAAATGGGTTTGTTTCCTTTCCCTTCGGTAGGCTCCCCGTTCAGAAGCTCACACCATCCTTGGTTCTCTTGTCTGCTTTCCAAATATCTACCAAGAAATCCCATTCTTGCGGCCCATTTCAGAAGCTGGTGATATCATCGCAGGAACAGCAGACGTGAAGGTAAAGCCACATTTTATTAGTAAACCCTTATGTACCCTAACATATTTTTACTATGTAGTCACTTCATTTTTACCGCATGCTTTTTGTTTAAAAAATAAACCCCTCCTTCTCCGCAAAACCCCACAACTGCACACATTATATGTGCTTATTTGATAAGCATTGCTTTGCTTAACATGCACCATAAAATTAACAATGCTTAGATACTGCAAATTACATTTTATTTTCAAGGAGAGTGAACTGGCTACGATCAAATGCGATGTTTTCCAGCCAGATGCCTGTCAGGTCAATTCATTAAATGATGTTGGTGGTATTATTTAAAGTGTCCGTTCATTGTATCTGGGTATATTTGCTTGTCCTGTAAGAGATGTGCATAAGGGGAGATATTTTTTGCCTTATTGGTATTATAGTAAGATTTTAAGAAAATTCCACTGCTAGACAGAACCATCAACTTAATGTGAATGTTTTTCCCTGAGAACTAATTTCAGTGGGACACCCCGAAACATGAATTGTTCTGCTGGATGGAAAGGTTTTTAATTTAATGACCTTTGCGGTGATACTCTTGGTGGGAAAAAATCACGCACGCTGTCCCATAAAGAGCCAACAAAGGTGACCTGGAGCCTCACTCACAGGGGAAACCTGTCCAAATGGTTGCCCTCTCCGTTACTTTTTGATTGTCAGCTTGAGGCACCACGCTGATCTGCTGCACAAGGTTAGGTAAAACTGGGGAGGAATCTCCGAATTCTCCACGGGGCCTGAGAAGGCAGAGCCAGAGAGAATGCAAAACCCTCAGCACACTTGGCTGCAGGGTTCTTGCTTTCTTCATCAGGCCTCGGAGAGTCATCGGAGGTGTGTTAAAACAATCTTGATTTTAAAAGTGTCTTTTCTGTACTAAAAAATACACTACATTTTTCAAAACATGGCTTACTTAGAATTTAAACACTGTAGTTTGTATTATCAAGTTATCACCGCTCATTAGTAAATACCCATCAACTCTGAAAATGAATTGATTTCTATCTTGCTGTCTGTACGTGATTTTAACTCGACCAGATTTATCCACAAGGGCCTGTCTGTTTGAGTTGTAATTGGTACGTATTTCTCCCTTGACAAAATAAAATTGGCACGTGGTAAAAATGCTTTAAGAATAGACTGAGAATTAAAGTTATTTCACTTGTAACCATGTCAAAATTAAACAACTTTATTTAAAATGGATGTATGAAAACATGCTTATTCTAATTTATGTTATTATTTTAGTGCTACCTCATAAATATTTTATTGAAGAACGCTACAGAGGAGCCAAGTGAAGCTGCAAGGTAGTGTACTGAGTAAAAGAAAAAATGGGAGGGTCTTTCTTGCTACTGATTTTTTGGTGCTTGTACAGCCGAGTTGTTACTACTGCCTTGGGGTTTGCTCCTGTTTGGATGAGTAACTCACTTTAGCCCTATCGAGATGAGAGGTTCACTCTGCGCCATGAAGGTGGTGACCTGCTGTGTCACCTGAGAGGGAAAAGAGAGGTTGCATCTTTGTGCCTTTCTTTCTTTTCCTTTTTTCTCAGTACGCTTCAAAAGCTTCTGACTACACCATGTTTTCTTTCAAAAAAGGTGCATAGCCATTTGTGGCCTTGGAGTTTGGATATGTGAAGAACTAACGCAGTGCACAAACCATCCCCAAGTGAAGGAAGCAATCAATGTCATAGGCGTGACGCTGAAGGTATAACGGTCTCTGTAGTCAATAAACATTGTGTAAAAAAAGGTATTTTCATTTTTTTTACATAGTTGCTGGCTATACGGAGCACAGTCTGCTGGTTTGTCTCTTCATTGCTTAAAGCATGGACAGGTTGCTGCCTAACACACAACTGCTCGGGACTTTTTGCTTAGCGGCAGTGATGTGGCCTTGGCCATCTTCAAAAAGATGTCTCCCAGTTCTGAACCCTTGCTTGTAATTAGCAGCTCATTATGTTCAGTGGCCATGGTTCAGACCCGTCTGGCTCCTGTCAAGTTGCTGAGCAGTATATGCCAAGGTGATGTCCTATACCAAATACCTGCAAAAAGAGCATGTGATTATGTACCCAAAGACCCCTTCCACAGCAGACCAAATTAAGATAACACAGATAATGTCATGCCTGCTGTTCCCTAATGCTGACAGCAATGTTAACATTTTTTATTGTTTGTATAGATGCAAAATAATTTAAAATGCAGAAAAACTGAATGTATTGTATTGTATCTGGATATTTTATTTGGCTTTTAATCGTTTTGTCTTTTCTTCCAGTTTTCTAATAAACTGGTGGCTCAGGTAGCCTGCGATGTTCTTCAGCTGCTGGTTTCTTATTGGCAAAAGCTTCAGAAGTACGAATCCTCTCTGTCCAGAAAAATTACTGAAGTACGTCAGTTTCTTTAAAATGTTTATATGGAAATCATATGCAAAATTTTCTTAATTCCTTGAGCTATGACCTGGATGGCAAAGAGTTAAAATTACCAGTGAGAATGGAGCAAGTGCTATTTGCCAAACTGTGAAAGTTAATTTATGGCTCCCGATGGTTTTGCCATCAAAGATCACTGTGAAAATGTTTTGGGTTTCAATGTTTCGAACAGCGGACCCTGGCGCCTGCCAGTGTGTGGTCCCTCAGTTCAAATATCAGCCCTAGCCCTAATAAAAACGGGGAGGCTACGGTGTGTGTACACCGCCCCGCCCCTGCGCTCCCTGATTCAAGGGCTGCTAATGTACTGCAATACCCCATGGCTGCTGCGGCACGGAACGGAATTTCTGAAATAACAGCAGACTTGGAAAACCAGCACATTCATTTCCAGAACCCACTCCCCATACTGTTCACCAGTCTGGCCAGTCTGAAGGCCGGATGGGAGATGGCACCTGACAGTTGATTATTGGCACCTAAATGCCAGCACAGCTCCGCTAGCGGCTGCAATCCCTAATGCTGCAACCCTAGCAGCCGCGTTACAAGCAGCTGCACAGGCACGGATGGCAGCTCTAGGTGTGAAGGATAGGTTCTTTATGGTCCCCTTGCAGGAGGAGGATAACGAGAAATTTGCTTTTACTTGGGAGGGTGTACAACACACCTTTAGCAGGCTCCTGCAGGGACAGGAGCATTCACCCATAATTGCTCATGCTGCATCTGCTGGATTCTTGCAAACAGTCTCGCTCCCTCGAGATGTGAAACTGTACCAATACATAGATGATATCTTAATTGGAGGGACCTCCCCTGAAAAGGTGGGGGCAGCAGCAGCAGTGTGGCAAACGCTACGTAAAGCAGAAGTTGAAATTCCACCTGAAAAATGTCAGGGATCAAGTAGAGGAATAAAGTTTTTAGGTATTTAGTGGAGTGCAGGTAGTGCAGCAATCCCACCAGACACCCCAAGTAAAATAGAACAGTTACAGATGCCCCAGTTCCCAGTCTAGGAAAGAATTACAACTACTCGTGGATACTTTAGGGTACTGGAGAACACTTGCACCTGGATTTTCTATCATTGCTCACCCAATGTAGTCATTTTTACAAAAGGGAAAACTATGGGAATGGAACCCAAAACATGAAGAGTCAAAACTCCAATACAGGAATTAAAGACAGGTCAGTCACTGGGGCCAGTACCCCCCCCCATGACCCTATTATAGCAGAATGGGGTTCTGCAGAACAGGGTGCTTACTGCAACCTATTCCAGACCAGGCCAAGCGGGCCAAAATGACCTTTAAGGTTTAACTCTACTGTATTTAAAGAGACAGAACAGAGTTATCTTTAGTCCGAGCAGTTGAACAAGCTGAGAAAATACACCAGGGGCAACCTGCTCAAATTAGAGGGCTATTTAATTTGCTAGAAACAGTCCTGAAAGGAACTGCTCCCCCGGAAGGAACTGCACAAAACCCTACCATCGGGAAACGGTGTGCCTGCCTGGTGGGAAACAACTGACTGAAGAAGAAATAAACATTACACTAAAAATTACAAATGGCTATTAGTGCTAAAGCAGCCATTTAAACCTTCACTGATTCTCAATGCACCTCCCCTCACGGAGAAAACGCCAACTGAAGGCATTTGGCTTACGGATGCCTCAGCAAACAGGGTGAATGGCAAATGGCGATACAAAGCTGCCGCATTAGAAATTGCCACCAGCAAGCAAGTAATAGACAAAGGTGAAGGTAGTGCACAAGTAGGAGAATTAAGGGCAGTTGTTCTAGCAGCACCAAATGGAGCAGAAGTTATCGATGTCGACTCCTGCGCCATGTGGGCAGGTGCTGCACAGTGGCTGTGTCAATGGGAACATTGACATCTCTTTACTAAATTGGGAAGTAAATAGATCCCCAGTTTGGGGAACTGAAGACTGGCCAGTTACTATTAGATCTAGCTAGGCAAGCGCCATTTAAACTAGGGTGGGTAAAAGCCTATGTAAACAGTGACCAGCCAGCCACAAAATGAAACATTACATAAATTTTGCATATGCAGTCCCTTAAACACAAGCCGTCGACCAAGTCTGAGACTAGGTTTGGGCCTAGCTGCACCTCGACTCCTCTCTGAGGAAGGAGTTTAGAGAGCGAGGGGGGCCGCTCTGAACCTCGTGACTCAACAGGAGGGTCCTCCTTGCCATTCTGCGTCCCGGGTCTCTCTGTCAGTCAGTCTGACTCGAGTGCAACTCAGTTTGCCTTTGTATGGTTCTTCCATGCAGTAATTAATAGAGTGAACCTTGTCACCAAACTTACTGAACCTTGGCAAACCCCTGTTAAACTCTGTTAAATTCCATCAAATTCACTGACCTCAAGAAAACATATTGCTGCTTCTCTTTTGAGTGAGGTGCATTCCACTCATTCGTGACAAATTGGTGTAGTTGGCAGGATTCTAAATCAGTGTTCGCGACAAACTGTGACTCTGTGTTAACTTTTCCTTTCTTCTGCAGTTGTTATTAGGAGACGTACTTGCTGTAGTCCTAGGACCAGCATACTGCTCTCATTTGTAGTGATTTATTTCCAAATGCTCAGTAAAACTTTTCGTTTCACTTGGACGTTGATTTGCAAGGGCAGTTGGATGCTCCTAAGGGAATTTAACCTTTTTCATACCCTGTTGAAATGAAGTTCATGCTCTGTCTTTATAGCGAAGGAAGCTAAATGTCTTTCTGGGATTTTGTTTATTTCAATATAGATCCTTGTGGCCACTATTGCATTTCTCTTGCCGAGTGCTGAATACTCCTCTGTGGAAGCAGATAAAAAGGTACGTCGCCGAGAAGAGCCGTCTCCATTCTTTGTGCTGCTCGAGATGGTTATTAAATGAAGTCGCTTGGAACCAGAGTTGTATTTTAAACTTTCAAACTTATACCTGTAAGTCTGGGTGAATTGAACAGAATGCATCTAAATACTGTGTTCCATGTTTCTGTTTAGTTTATCGTTTCACTGCTGCTTTGCTTGTTGGACTGGTGTATGGCATTGCCCATGAAAATGCTCCTGGAGCCAGTGTCTGCTGGTGTCCTCGAAGATCAGCATGCATCCAAAGCTCCTTTGCTGGACTACATTTACAGAGTGAGTGTGAGGAACGAATGCGATTTATTGTGTCTAGGTGTTTAAAGGTGCCTCTCACACATCCTGTTAGGCACAGAAGCATGTTTAGCAAGCTGTAGAAAATCATGAATTCTCTCAGTGTGGGCAGAAGTCATACAGATGAAGAGTTAAGAATGTAAAATGCTAAGATAAGATCAGAGAAGTAGAATAGACAGAGGGTGGTGAAGAGAGAAAGGTAAAATGCATAAAACAATGAGCCAGGGAAAATAATCTTTGCACAAATACTTGAATTATTTGAAATGTGCTGTTAAAATACAAAATAAGGCCTGAAGTGAGCTCTTAAGCTACAAAATAAGCGCTGACAAAGAGTGTTATTTTAAAAAGATTCTATTTAGACATCGATGGTTTTTGTAGCATGCCCTGGCTTTCACAGCATAAAAATTTATGGTGGGTCACTCCTCCTTGAACGTGTTTAAGTGGGTACTGTAGTGTACGCTTTATCACTTCCTGAGTGCCACGCTTCCCTGCTTGCAGGTTCTGCACTGTTGTGTGAACGGCTCCAGCACGTACACTCAGCAGAGCCATTACGTGCTGAGTCTGGCAGACCTCTCATCCAGTGATTACGACCCGTTTTTGCCACTGGGGAATGTCAGGAGCTCCGAGCCAGCCCAGTGCCACTCCTCCGCGGATTTGGGCAACCTGCTCACTGTCGCCGAGGGTAAGAGAGTTCACAGAGCGCGGTGAGGACCAGCATGCCAGTGTTCAGCAGCTAGGAAATAAAGCTTCCCAGGTCACATCTCTTCCTTGAGAATGTGCTTCTCCTTACTGCGTGTAGCTACTATTCCTTGAAAGCTGGGCAGCACCCTTTTTTTTAATGACTTCCAGTTGCCTCTGTAATAGGATGTTTGAGTTCGTTGCTGATGTTGCTCTTTACGAAGATCACAGGAGAAAGAAAATGACGTGAAGGTGCTGCATAGGTGCCTGTAGGCTAAAAGTCAAAGGGCATGTGGTAAAATAAAGTGAAATGAAATGTGCGACAAGTAGAATTTCTTGGAAAGCGGTCGTAAATAGCTTCTTGAACAGGAAAGATTAGGAGGACAACTAAGGCAAGCTTCTGCAACGTGACAGAAACTTGCAGATGCTGTGTCTAACTACCTCTTGCTGCTCTTACTGACCTAGTATCTTTTCATTGATTGTTTTAGAAAAAAGGAGGAGAAACTTAGAATTGATACCTCTAACAGCACGGATGGTTATGACTCACCTGGTGAATCACCTGAGCCACTACCCGCTCAGCGGAGGCCCTGCCATTCTCCACAGTCTCCTTAGCGAGAACCATGACAACTCCTACGTGGAGTCCTCCGAGCTGTCCTCAGAAGTCTTCCGGAGTCCCAACCTGCAGCTCTTCGTGTTTAATGACAGTACTCTTATATCTTACCTCCAAATCCCCTCAGAGAAGAAGACAGGCACTGAACCTACAGCAAGCCCCTCGGATGTAAGGGTAATTGTCAGAGATATCTCAGGGAAGTACTCTTGGGATGGCAGGATACTGTATGGACCTCTGGAGGGCTGCCTTCCGCGGCAGAGCGCAACGAACGCGTTTGTCATCTCAGGCAACCCTGAGCACCACTTCATTTCCCAGAAGGACGTTTCTCAGGTGGAAGAAGGAGAAGATGCACTCGACCAGTTGCTGGAAAAGATTGGTAACACCAGTCCTGAATGCCTCTTGCATCCCCAGCGAAAGCTGAATGAGCCATCGCCGCCACCCTTTGGTGTGAGCTGCGACCAAGAGAATGCAATCACTGAAGCCCTGATGAGGCAGAGCGTCCAGGAAAGAGAGTATATATTTAAATGCAGCTCGGACTTCAGTATGAAGGTGGCCTGTCAAGAAGAGCCACGTCCTGCTGAGCCTCAAGCGTCCTTTTATTTCTGTCGGCTGTTGCTAAATGACTTGGGAATGAACTCCTGGGACAGAAGGTAGGAAGAGAGGATTCAGAACATGTTTACGGTACTCTTACTCTTCTCACTTCTACCCCCAAACATGTACACGCTTAAGAGAGCGAGAATTACACAGCTGGGTGGTAGTCAGAGCATACTTTTGAACTGTTACGTATGCCTGCTTCAGTGATGATTTTAAATAGACATCTGCAGATTGTTCATAATAATAATAGTAAAAAAAATTTGAATCATGCTGATTTGATTCCTTTCTCTTAGGTACTTGAATGTGAAGATACTGTGTGTGTACTGTGTTGCATTTTCCTTCAAATCTTTCCTTTCTTATATATTTATAGAAAAAGCTTTCATCTTCTTAAGAAAAACTCAAAATTACTGCGAGAACTGAAAAATCTGGATTCCCGCCAGTGGTAGGTAATGTTTACTAAACACACCGTTGATAAGGTTAGCATTTCCAAAGAAAGAGTAAGTACATCACCAAACCCAGGAATTCATTAAAACTGCATGTGCCAGCAATACAAATATTTGTATGGAGAATGGATTGCTTGTTTCTGAAGAGTTCTGTAGCCTGAATGGACAAGCTATTTTTGCTGGTGTGCTGTATAGGTAGAATGCAAAATCAGTAGCAAATAAGAAGACACAGCAACCCAGTTCCTGTTTTCTTCAGCTGGGAGGGAAGGAAGAAGTTCCAAAATTTTTTGCGGCCTTGGCTCAACTCTCACCAAGGACTGTTTTCTGCAGGCTGGTCCCTGTGTCAAGCAGTATTTTAAGGGGTAATCTCCATACAACTGCTCTACAGCCAGGTAGTGGCAGAACAGCATTTTATCTTCCATTACTTGACATATAGCTATTTGAAAAATGTCTGCAGCACTGGAGTTCTGATTTTCTTTTATCCCAACAATTCTCATACAAATCCACTCAGCTTGTTTTCAAAGCAGCCAACTGTCACTGTCAGCCTTGTAAAACTCAACCAGCATCTGAAAGTCAGTAATGTTTTTTCTTTCTCGTAGATCATCACCCTATAATTAAAATTCTGTAGGTCAAATTATGCTCCCATTAGCACCTGTGCAATTCACTGTCTGGCAAGGTTGCACAGATGTAAGCGATTAACCCTGTAATTGGGACTGATCATGAGTTCTTTTGCTGATGCACAGAAGGAATAGACTCGGCTCTGCTCTCTCAACTGTGGAGCCTCTGCGGTGTGGTCATGGGGGGAAAAAATGGTGCAAATACATTTCTGAAACTGAAATCAAGAGATGCCTTTGTGTGCATAAAAGAAGTGGACCTGTAGAGGTAAACCTGGTCACCTGTTCATAGCTTTTGAGGGCAGGGGATCTAAAAAGTCATTTTGAGCTAAAACTTCTTTAACTTTCATTCCTTTTTATATCTAATTACAGCCGTGAAACTCACAAGATTGCAGTGTTCTACATTGCAGAAGGACAGGAGGACAAGTGCTCAATACTGTCCAATGCAAGGGGAAGCCAGGCCTATGAAGATTTTGTGGCTGGACTGGGCTGGGAGGTAATAGTCATAAATTTAGGCAAGCTAACATACTTGATCTGAAGACCTACAAAAATCAGTAAAAGCCAGTTAAAATAGGTAAATGGAAAACATGCTGCTTGTATCACTGCATGTCTTTAATTCCCCCCAAAAAAAGAGATAAATTTTAATACACACTGATATCTGGCAGTACTTAAAAGATCACCTTTCTAGCAGAATTCTGTAAATTCACATGCTGCTTCTGGATGAACACATTCCTCCTGCTTCATCCTGCTGATGGACAGGTGGTGCTGCAGTGGACGCTTCTGCTTTCTGCATCATTAAGAGCTATAGTGTAATTTCACCTTAATTTTAGCTCCTTTTAGCTCTTCGCGTGGTCAGACCACTTCCCCAACCACGACTGCTTTATGAAGGACAAAACCATTTGGGTTCAGTTTGCATTGTTGAAATGATGTATCATAACCTAAATGGCACGAACATTGATGTGTGTTGGAAATGCATAGTAGCTGCACTTCATGTTTAAGGATTTAAGTGACCTAAGGTCTACAGGGAGAGGTAGCGTCCTCGGTCAGACTGATGCCGCTGGGAAAACAAACGAGCTTTTGGACACAGACTCGTCTTCAGAGAGGTGTTTCTTCTGAGTAATCTCCTAGAATTATTTCTTCTAAGGCTTTTCTTTTTGTGGAAATCTTTAGCTGCTTTTGTAGTTTTTCTGAATGTTTGTATTTTCTCTGCACTTTATAATTGTTTCTCGCTGTGCATGCTTTGAGTGGGCTCGCTAAGCAGTGCACGGCCCTTAGAGCAGCTGCGTGTGACAGAGTGCTTTTGCTTCCTTGCTGTTGTTTGCTGGAAGGAGGGTAAAACAGCCGTGTAGGTAATGACTGGGTACCCAGTTAAGGGATGTTTACTTTTAGTAAATGTCAGATACGGGAATGGGAAACAGACAGATCTAATGCAAAGATCACAAACCCATAGGGGAAGCCTTCCCTGGGATGGCTCCAGAATTCTAGAGCGGTAAATTCACCAAGTCTTGATATGTAAATAGATACTGGTTATTCATCAGTCTTGTCAAATTTCTCCTAACAATGACTTCCCATCGATCAGGTTGATCTCTCAACACACGGTGGGTTTATGGGCGGCCTGCAGCGCAATGGCAGCACAGGACAAACGGCACCCTATTACGCTACCTCTACCGTGGAAATCATTTTTCATGTGTCTACAAGAATGCCATCAGACTCAGACGATTCACTGACCAAAAAGGTAAATAATTTGCTGCGTGTTTCAAAACATTGTCTGTAGTCTTCAAGTGCTTCCATTCAAAGTTTAAACTGAAACCAGACTGTGCTAACTGGTCCTAGCAGGCCATCCTTGCTGTGCCACATGGTGCTCTGCAGCTAGATTATCTGAATTAAATGGCATCTAAATTCTGGATTCTGAAACACAATTAACATTGCCATGGTAGCCTCAAATACCACCATTAGTAATAATATTAGCAATAATTTCATTTGTATGTTGTCTGCCTGCCAAAACTGCTGTAGTTTGGTAGAACAAAACAACCAAATGCAGCATAATAAAACCTTACAGATAAATCGTCCAGCGTGTAACAGAAAAGAAGTGAAAGAGAAGTGACAAGCATAGTACCAAACGCAGCCAGCTGATATTTAAAGCCATTATCCAGTTATTCACAATTCTGCAAGCAGACTCTGCTTCAAAGATAGCCAGAACCCAGCCCAAAATTTTGTTGGTATGAGTGCATAATCATTTGTCTTTCCTAACAAGGACCGATTTGAAATTTTGGTGCTTGCCAACTGCTGTTGAGAGTCAAAGATGATTTTAGGTGCATGCTGAATCTTTGCCTTTTTAATTGGGATTGGCAACTTGTCCTACCTAGGTTTTTAATGTGTGTTAATAATGCTATTACAGCCACCCAGTCTACCGTGTGATGCCGTTGTGCTCTGAAAATATCTGTAACTGTGTCACTGGGTGATCTATGTGTTGTCCAGTTAGTTTCGAAATAACGTGCTTTTCCTCGAAATAAAAAAGTGGAATTTCTGATTACCAGTCCTGAAAACTTGCCCAGCATTTAATAGTAAAGCTAGATCCTTTCTTTTTTATTCTGATATCTGTCATTAAAAAAAAAAAAGTCAACAAAATTACATGGTTTTGTTTATGTATGCAACTCATTATCTTTGCATTAGTGGATTTACATGGCTATGGAAAAAAATGTCACCTGAGTGCTTTAGGGTAGAGAAGTAGGGCTGTGGTCCGTAGTAAGAGGCTGTATAGTCTCTATCACTTTACCAAGGTAGGACTGTCTATTTTTATTGTTCCTGGCCAGTATTTATCTAGCTGCCAGTTAAAAACTCCAGTGATGAATGCTTTACGGTTTCCCTAGGCAACCTATTCCTGTGCTCCACTTTTTGTGCCATGAGAAAATTTCTTGTAGCATCTTCTTTGCTTCAATTTGAGCCCATTTATTCCTACCCTATTCCACATGGATATGGAGAACAGATCATTTTGCAGCAGACTTATTTATGTTTGAGAACTGCTACTGTGTCTTTCCCAGTCTTATTTTTCTTACACAAATTGTGGCCATTTGGTCTAATCTTCCCTAGTAAGCCATAGCTCCTGGATTTTATGGGAGCGTAGCAAAGGCAGTGAAATACCGCCTAGCTGTTGAGTAATACGTCACCTGGGAGAGGAGAGAGCAGAGTCTGACAGAGCTGCCACGAGAGGAAAATGGAGTTTAACTGCAAACAGTCTATTTTACTAATTCTCCGAATTCCCACCCATGTTAGGGATTAACACGGACGTTGAGAGAGTCTGTTTATTCTATTTAATTGTCTTCCCTATGTTTGCTTTAAGAGAATTTATTCTTTGTGAGAAAGAAAAAGCAAAAGCATTTAGTAGTTGCCAGCCTCCAAGCCTTGAAGACCTAGGAAGCAAGGCCAGCTCCAGTACATATTATCCACAGAAAATACTGCAAAGTAATTGCCTGAAGACTTTAAAAAAAACCCCCTTAAACCTGCTATAGGAATGGAACCCTGCAGGGATCAAACTGTGTATTCCTGTAAAGAAGGACAAAGCTCTGAGCAACCTAATGGACCTCGGGGAGCTGGCCCTGCTGTAAGCAGTGGGTTGGACCCGATGAATTCCAGAGGTCTTTTTTAAGGTATAATCTTCCATGGTTCTGTGCTTCTGCACAGAACAGCTTCGTTTCATTTGTCACAGCTCTTTTGTAAGCAAGCATGTATTTCTGTGCAAATTAGCATGGACTTCTTAACACATTTTAGAAGACTGCAGATAAGAGTGGAGGCAAGATGCATTTCAGAAGCGCTGTAAAATTGCTGGAAGGTGGATAGTTCCCTAATTCTTTGAAAATGCCGGTGGATGAACTGGCCTGCATTTGAAACCAGTGTTTAGAGCATGAGCGTAGAACCAAACCAGTTCTAAAAACAACGTTAAACGTCCCACAAGAACTCTCATAACCCTAAAAGCGTCTGTTCCTTGCGATTTCACTGGTGAAGCTTAGCTGTGGAGGCAGTGTGCTGAAATACATAAAGGCAAGTACACTAAAGCTTTAGCAACAAAATTTCTCAGTCCGCAGAAGTCCCACGTGGATTTTGGCAGCCTTTGCCTCTGCAGACCGCAACTGGCGTGTGTGCTTGGACAGGAGCACGTGCCTGTTAAACAAGAGGAAGATGGATTTATTTCCCCCACTGGTCAATGCGGCACTGGTGAATTCTGCAATACCCGGCTAGCAGAGTCGTGAGCAAATGCAGCGTTGCTTCCGAGACCGTGGCAACTCTCAAGATCACATAAGTGTTTCATGCTTCCACTTGCTCGCTGAGCAGTCAGCGCGTGCTGGCCTTAAGGCCTCACCTCAGACCATTGGGGCGGTATGTATGGGCCCCCCTCCCCGCATCCCTCCTCCAGCTGCCTCTGCTTTGCAGAGGGTGCGGGCAGGCCGGTAAACAGGCGGGGGCTCCGCAGGACGTGAGCGATCGCATCCGTCCCCGGCGTGCGCCAGGGCCGGCACTGCTGGTGCAGAGCCACGGCGCTTCCCAGGGGGACTGGGAACCGGGCTGGGTGCCAGCGGTGCTGGGGGGGAGTTGGGGGGTGCTGAGCCCCTCGCTGGGTCGCAGGGCAGAGCATCCAGCCACAGCATCTGCTCCTGCAATCCTGCACCCCCCGAGCCCCCCCTGCGCAGGGGGGTGTGCAGATGCTTGGCGTTGGCTGGACGCGCAGCCGGGCCAGTTTGCTCACACGGGAAGCCTGGAAAGCAGCAGCTGCAAAGCCAGGTCAGACATTAGGAAAAACTTCTTCCCCGAAAGGGCTGTCAGGCTCTGGAATGGGCTGCCCAGGGAGGTGGTGGAGTCCCCATCCCTGGAGGGATTTAAAAGAAGGAGAGATGAGGTGCTGAGGGCCAGGGTTTAGTGGTGGGATGGCAGGGTTAGGGTAACGGTTGGACTCGATGATCTTAAAGGGCTTTTCCAACCAAAGTGATTCTATGGTTCTATGTCCAGTTTAAAAAGATTATTTGGTATTTATTACTTATTTGCATAGCGGTGCGTGGGAGGAAGGCAGATCGCGATGCTGTCGTGCAGTACCTGCTCAGTTTCAATGCTTGCTGCGACAGAACTATAAATGGTGTTAGAGGACAGTGTTACTGGGAGGGGAAAATTTTATCCTGTTGCCAGTCAGGATGCAATGGGGGCCACAACTTTTTTATTTCTTGCCTCCTCCCTGTGTCCATCAGATAGGGTTGCACGGATACTGTTTGGGTTCTAACGTCCCCCTTACCTCTGAAATCTGTGTCATTTCTGTGGTTTCTTCTCTGCTTATTTTGCCTCCAGACAGGCAAAAAGAATTCAATACCAATCAGTGTGCTTGGCTCGCAAGCTCCGGGGCTGAACAGAAGGTCTTACCACCTGCTGGCCAAGGAAGTAGTACAGCAGGCCGTAAATTCTGTGGGCTGGGGAATTAAGCAGATGCAGTAATTTTACTTAAATATGTTATTATGGTTCTTTATTTTTACTGAACACAAGAGGATAAATTCATTTCTGGTATTAAGTCACGAGAATAAGTGCATTTCCACTGAGGGTGAACTTGGGCCCTTACTTTTGTGCCGTACAGTTGTAATGTGCAGTTCGTATTCCTTTATTTGCCGTGTATGCTGACATATTATATTGCTCATTGGGGAGGGGGAGAAAGGGAGAAGAAAAACCCCAAAACAAACCCAATCCAAAACCCCTCTTCAAATAAGTCTTAGCCCTGAAAGAAGCCTCTAGTGGAATAATCAAAATTCAGCTGATATCTTTTCCTGCTGTAGGGTTCAGCATCAGTGGTTCTAAACTTTTTTTTTTTATCTGGCTGTCTTGTGGCAAGAATGAAAATCAATCATAGTAACAGCATCCTACCTTCCCCTGTCTTGTTCTACATAAATTGTGCCTAACGGTTTAAAAATGAGCTGCAAAATCTGAGTGATTTATTCCATCTTCTCCATTGTCATGGCAGAACTTTTTCAATTCAGAAATGTGGTTGCAACCCCATACTGAACTCTTGCTCCTTCGCTGCAGAAATTTGTTAGCTGGAGCTAGATTAGATTTTTAGCAGCTAATCTAACTGCTGTAGGGGTTTGCAAAGTGGGGACAGAGCTGTGCTATTGGATTTGTCCAATTCATTTGACTCCAGGACTATAATTGCACTTATGTCTTACAAGGCTTTTATAGCCTAGGGCTGGCGAGCAGCAGAAAAACAAATTGGCAGTGATACAGTAAGAGTGAAAGGGAATGAAAGGCGCACATTATCAGGCTCCAGGCAGCACTGTTCTGGCAGGAAGTTTCTCGGTTAATTTACAAATAAAACTTAGATTTTAGGATGGGTACACTGTCAGCCAGACAATGGGGATGTCAGGCCCCACTGTTACTTAGCAAAAGTAGCAGCCATGCCTCCCCAAAAGCAGAAATTCTTCAGTCAAACAGACGACTCCTCTCTGGAGCCAGCTGGCTGTGTAATGCAATTAGCAGGGAAAGGAGGTCAGGCCATTAGGTGTGTACCGTGACCGGTGTCAGCCGCGGCGTGTTGCCCGGCAGGCAGCGTGCAGCCCGGCCGAAGCGGGGAGCCTTGAAAACCATTTGCTCAAGCGAAGGGGAGCAGCGGTGCTCGGCGAGCCTCCCAGCACGCGGGCTGGCTCTGCGCGGCTGCTGGAGCTGCCGGCTGCGCTCCGGCGCCCAGATTAGGGCTGAGGAAGTGCAGAGCAGTACCAAGCGGGGGCAGGTTGCGCGCTTAACGACGGCGTGACGCACGTCAGCGGCTGTGCATTGACCCGGCTTCCAGGCGCTGAACGCTCGGCGTAGCTGGGGCGCTCGGCCGTGGCCGTGCCTGAGCGTGTGCAGCGGGGAATGTACATATTTTGTTCGTGTTAGCGAAACTGCTTTTATCTGCAGGCTAAAAATTCACGCGCTGTCAGCTCCCTCGGGGAGGAGAAGCTACAGCAGTTTCAAGAGCTGGCTTCCCTGAGCCTTTGTAGAGAGATCGTCCAAGTCAGCAATAAACTTAAAAAAACCCCGACTACTTGTGGCTGAGCTGGTCGGTTGTTTGGTTTTGCTTTTAATAGCGCTCTTAGTTCCTGGCTGCTTTGGGATTGTTTTAAATGAAATTTTTCCTTTCTCCCTGCCTCCACCCCCCCAAACTGCGTGGAGAGCACAGCATGGGTCTCTGGCTCCAAATGCATCGTCTGTGCTGCTTTGGACCCACGAGCAACGCACGCTTACGTCCTTCAGGGTACTGAGTCCACCCCACAGCTTATTTTTCGAATAAGCGATACAGGGAAATAGCAGCTGCTTTGTTGTCACTGATAAGATTATAATAATGTCTCTTATCAATGAAATTATCTTTCAAGAACAAATATTTTCAATTAATACCAATATTTGTGACATACCTTATAAATGCGATGACTGAGGATGTATGACTTCAGAACAGGGAGTAACTCCAAGCTTTGAAACAAGTTCCTAGCGTGTGATGGGGGTCCTAGCAAAGGCAGGCATGTATTGTCACGCGGCGTTGGCAAGATTTTGAGCTCGTAGCCATCGCGCCCTGTCTCAGGCAAGCCCAGCAAGCCTCAGTTGATCTAACTTCTCCTTGTTCACTGAAGTCTCTTCTCTTGGATGTGATAGAAGTACAAAGTGGTTTGGGATTCTTCAGTATGAAAAGCATGTGATTGTTACCAGAATAGGTCCCTGTGATTTTAAAAGGGGCTCTCGGGCAATATTTGGACATATTTGGGTTACTGTTTTTATTGGGGGTGTGTGCTATTTATCACTCGGACAGCAAGGGAGGCAAGGCAGCACAGAGCCTTTTCTTCACGGTTTGTTTTTGCGGAAAGAAGAGCTGTGTTCGGTTTGTCCAGCTGCACAGGGCAATTCACAACTGCATCACCCTGCAGAATTCTGTTTCCGTATTAATTTGTTGGGCTTTTTAAAGCAGAGGTTGCTAAATACTGCCGTGGTGGGCTTTCCCTGTGCCGGGAGGCTTGTGCCAGGACTCGCTCTAGTATCGGGATGCTTTGGGTTCAGCCTGATAAATTGTGGGCACCGCTCACAGAGCGCCGTTGGGCTGCTCTGAATACAGCTGGCGTGAGCTGGGTCCTCCCTCCGCTCCGCTTCCATAGAAAATGACAGCTCGGCTCCGGCTGCGCGCGGCACAGCCTTGCCAAGCGCTCGGATCCTCAGCGTGTGGAACCTGTTGTGCACACAAGGTCCTGTAGCCAGGCAGATTTGGGGGGTTTTAAGACTAAACTTTACTTTTAATCGCTCCCAGGGTGACCTAGCTGCATCTGCTCACAGAAAGGGAAATGGGGACTCTGTTGTACATGGAAATTGCTGCTCAGCTTTGTGTGTGTCAGCCTGCACTGTGTATGATCAACAGCAGTATCCTCTTGGATGTGGCTTTATTTTTACTGAGCAATTAAGAAAATGCAAGCAAATGCACAGGAGTCAGGACGAGCACGGGCACAGTAATTTGCAGTGATTTTTGTACGTGTAGGAAGCTCTCATAACAGCATTGTTAATGTTTCCATATTTTTATAAGATGCCAATGCTTTGTATTTTCTTCAAACAGAACTAAAAATGTCTTTTATTCGTAGGTGTAAAGAAAACACAGCTCTATAGCTTCTCTGTAATTTAAAATACACTGAGAATCTGATTCGCTCTGTGAACTTAGCTTTATTTTACTCTGCTAGAGTATAAACTGTAAGCAAAGTTCATAGTTTTAACTTTTTGATTCTCATAAGGTATTGTGGTTTTGCCATGTTTCTCTTACAGCTAGGGTACAGTTTGCCACCCAATGGGCAGGAGTGAGGGGCTTTATTTTTAAAGGCACTGCCTGGTCACGAGGAGGGAAAGTTCACTGGTACGATATAGGCTGATGCAAGGCCTGCTGAGATTACCGAGTTATTATTTACCAATGAAAATCACTGCCTTTTTTTTTTTTTCTTCTTTTTTCTTTTTTCTTTTTTCCCCCCTGCACAGAGACAGTGACGACGCAGAGCTACGTTTTGCCTCCTTTGTTAGGTCTATTGTGCACATTGTTCCAAGGGCTAGCACCAAATTGGGGGGGGGGGAGGGGGGGGGGGAGAGGAGGTCTTTTAAGCTTTAAGTAGGACTTAAATTCTTTTTATGCTTTGGGCTGGCATTCTGCATGTGGATTAAATTTTAACTTTAAATCTTACAGTTGAAACTGTTGTGCATGCTTGTATGTGATTGCCAAATACTTTTTGCCATCTGTTAGATCACCTCCGGTTCCTCCAATAACAAAGCAAACCCCCAGGCTTTCAGATGCACTTCATATATGTCAGATTTAAATTTTGTCCATATTTTATGCAACTCTGCTCCCAATGAAAAGGTAACTCCCACAGTATTGCCCATTCTCCTCCAGTTCACTTGCCCAGATATTTTGCTTGCATTTTCAAACAAAGTCCTCTCCAGAGAGAGTCAGCAAGGCGATATTCGTAATGTAATAAATTCAGGAGCAGGGGTTCATGAGGGAAAGTTCCCTGACATCCTGAGTCAAGGCATTTCGTATTTCCCTAACAGCTTATGATGCTCTGTCTGTTAATGTTCTGTTCTAGTAATTCAGCTTTCCATCTAAAATTATTGTAGGTAATGTACATTTCCATATCGTGCTAATGGCTAGTTTGATAATTACTTAATTAAGCCGTCAGACAGCAATGCATTCTGAATGAAGCAGATTATTTAGCTGATCTTTTCATGAGCAACTGGAGGAAAACAATATTTTAACTTTTTCTGTAATGAAATATTTCTACTATTAAGCATTGTAATTCAATTTGTAAGCCGTGACCCCTCATAAACTGTTGTTATCACTCTGATTAATAAAGAGCCAATTTGCTGTTGCAGCTTCGTCACTTGGGAAATGATGAGGTTCACATCGTCTGGTCTGAACACACAAGGAACTACCGCAGAGGCATTATACCAACAGATTTTGGAGATGTTTTAATTGTTATTTACCCAATGAAGAATCACATGTTTTTCATAGAGATAATGAAGAAACCAGAGGTACGTTCTGATTTATCGGCTCTATCACATGCCTTAACGGTTTGGTTCCTTAAATAAAGCTCTGTGGCTTAGAGTTCAGAGGGGGTTTTTCCAGCAAATACAAAATAGTCTGCCCATCTCAGTTTAGAAGTATGCGGATAATGAGCTTTTATTTTAAAACTAGGATTATTAATAGCGATCAAAATGGCTACTAATTAATGTTACATTCGTGCCTAGTGCTTAAAGAAATAGTTCAGAATTCTCAACCCATAGGAGTTGTTAGGCAAAGAACAATGTTTAAAATCACTGTGAATTTCCAATGTGAGGTAATAAAAGCAAAATAATAAAGACTTTAAAAATTAAAAGATTAAAAAAATAAAGATGCAAGTTCCTCGTTTGCTATTAATTCACCCCATACGGCTTGGTTACTGCTGTACATATGGCAGTGTGCACAACCTCACAGGTTTCTGAGGCTGTCGTCGTAACCTGACTCAGTGGGATGATGCAGGCTTTGGATATCCTTACATCAGAGTACTCGAGGTCTAGTGTTTTCTGTTTAAATCATTGGTGTGCAACCACACTTTAGATATTTTTTGGAAATAAGGATTTTTTTTCTTTGCCAAATGTCAGGCGTGCGTGTGCGTACCTATAAAAAAGCTGCTTTAATAAAGGCTTGTTGGGTACGTTATGGATGCAAAAATGTATATAAAATGTACTTTATGAAAGTAATCAGTGCAATAAATACCATTTCCCTTATATGAGGACAGTATTTTTCCAAGGGAATAACTATCTGTGGAAGAAACGCGTACATCGGACGACACGTTTACCGGCTGTGTGCAGTGTTCTCTGAGTTGTGAACGACGGAGCTATCACGTATCAACAGCCAGTGGTTTGCCAGTAGATGTTTCAAACTTGAACATTTTTTTATAAATTGAAATAGTGGGGTTTTTTCCTACACTTGATTTTTGAGCTCTGCAGTTTACTTCTTGGGAATTTTCGCTTTTAATGTTCCATCGGGAAAATCAGAATTTGGTGTTGTGAGCATGCTTCAAAATTCTATGAAGCAATCAAGAAAAGCTATGTCATCTCACATATGAGTCAAAAATACCCAGCGGGCAGAAAGAATAATAGCTAACTGGAAATTTAGTGTTATCCCTACATTTAAAGTACAAACCATTACAATGTAATAAAATTAATCCAGACATTTCCAGGGCAAGTGTGGCTGACCTTTTGTTCACCAGCTACTGACCCCAGGGTGAATGAAAGAGGCTTGCAGAGAGAAATGTCTGTTGTTTGGCTTCGGTCCCTGGTATTTAAATTGCATTCCCTAATCAAATGAAAAGGCTGTCCTCTCTATCAGGTTACAGAATCCATGGCAACATTTGGCCTTTTATATACATAATGTTAGCCTTTTTGTTTGCATCTAAGTAGAGACACCTGGAGCAATGTTAACATTAACCGATTTAGCATTAATAGCTTCATTATATAAGAATTTCTGATCAGATAGCTGTTACTTTTGTTATATTGCTTCAGCTTGTATTGTTTTCATTTTTTATCTCCCTGCTTGGCAACCGGGCAATGATTTGCAAATTTTTTTTGTCTTGATTAATTAAGCAATATAATTATCAGGAACCGTGATGCAGTCTTTGCTCGACAAAGCTTCTGAGAGAAGACAATAGTAAGTCTGTTAGTGTGAATGCATTCCACGCGTCACAGATGCATGAGGATATTCTGAACAATGAGACGAAAAGCTGCCTGCAAAAGAGGACAAAGAATGCCAGGCAGACTCTACACACTGCACATACCGCCAGGGACATACTGCGGGTTCCCTGGGACACAGATGCCTCGTTAGATTGCAGCTAGTCATCAGAGATTAATTCTCAGCCATTTGGTACAATAATTTACCCATTCCCCACTCTTTTAACTAGTGCTGCTTGCTATAGAGGGGAAGTCTTTGTGCTCAAAAGGTTTATTTAACCTTGCCTACTTTTACTGCATGCGACAGAAATAATTATTTTTTTTTTTTCTGGGAAATTGTAATGAAGCAGGTGTTTGCAATGGGCTGAATATTAATTTTTGTTCCATGGATAACTTGCATTGACATTTGGAGTGCTCAAGGAAGGGCATATTTCCCTTTACTCTTTTTTTTGTTTGTTTAACTGATTCCTCTCAAAGCATAATATATTTTTTGCAACCATTCAAAACACTGTTTTCCTCAAATGAGCATTTAATACCAACTTACAGAAAAGTACCGAGCAGGGAGCATGTCCCTGTGCACTCAGCTGGTCTCCCCCCTCGAACTCCTCGTTAAGGCAGAGCCCCCTGTACAGATGGAAGCTGACGATATGCGAGTTCCATTGACTTTAATGACCCTCCGCGTGCCCGCTGGATCTGCTCGGGAATTAATAATTCCAAGCTTTGTGTCCACGCGGGCGTATGGTCGGCTGTGCGCGCCTTGTTGGGCCGCGGGCTCTGCGGAGCCCCAGCCTGCCGGGGGGCAGCGAGGCCCTGCTGGCTCCGCCGCCGTAAGGGCGGGCAGCGATGCCTTCGCAGGTCTCCAGGGGGTAAGCCCCGCACGCCGAAAAGCTACGAGCCGATCCGGGTGCTGCTCTTGGTTCTGGTTTCACCTGGGCTACGCCTGCTTTTCTTTGGTAGCGTGCAATCAGGCACGCTCGTACAAAGCCGCTTCCGTCCTTTGTCTTGTTCTCTTTTTCCATCTGCCGGTGTGTGCCAACTTCGGGTTGTGAAAGATGCGTCATTTTTGGCAAAGCACGCGCCTAGGACGCAGTTCTTGCTCTGCTCTGCTCTGACTGTTGGAAACGCGCTTGGTAAAGGATGTTTCCTGGTTCTGGGAAAGTCGCCCCGGAGAGCGCCCACTGCGCTCTTACCTCTAGGCTGCAGGGACAGAGCTCGGGGATGCCACGGAAAGCTCTCGCCTTTCGGGGTTCCGCTGGAATTAGCCTGCTTTTCTGTTTAGGAGGAGTTTGAGAGTGAAGTACGGTTTATTGGAGTTGGACTATTAAACTTGCAGTGACAACAGTTACTAAACTTCTTGTTTTAAAACGCCAGGCAGGTTGGAGATATTTTGATGAATTCGCTGGAGAGTGCCCACTGAAAGGGTTTTTTTTTTTTAAACGTGAGCATATGTACATGTGTGTGTATTTATGTACACATGTATGCAAAAACGTATAAAATACGCACACCTTGTCTATCTTCTAAGTATATAAATTCTGTAATACTGTATTAAGAAAAATCTGCCGTGCTCCCTAGACTCCAGCTGGTTTTGAAACAGTGAAACCGAGTCCGGTAAGCAAAAATCGCTGTCGAAAGCCTGGCCGTGAATTGCCCTGGACGGTTGCACATGCAGGTGCTAATCTGACTTTAAATAGCTGGTATTTGTATGTTGGTATAATTTTAATACCAGTATGTACTTAGCCTCCTTATTTGTACTTACATAAAAACATAGTTTTCCATTTTTTCTGCTTTTGTCGGTACTTGTAAACAGAGTATGTGTTAAAAGTTTAACTTGGCAATGTTACTGCTTAAGGAGGAGCAGCTTGGTGCCCTAGAGCACGATGGCTCTGGCGGCAGAGCTCGCCTTCCCGTCGCCTCCTCTCCAGCAGCCTGGACAGTAACGCTGGCGTGAAAAAAAAGAAAGGCAAAACCACCCTGGAAACATTTTACACTCTTCTATTTCTGGGGGGCAGGTAATTATTTTAAGTAAAGGAATGACAAAATGACTGTGTGAGAAGACAGCTGTCATTTGCAGATGTTATATTAAACCCAAATTTCTTCTGTAATTCATTGCCACTTCTAATTAGCGGAATTCCCTAGATGCAGGGGATTTATATTATTCCCTTTGTCCATTTATTGAATGACTGTCACAGTCACCCACAAGCAGTTGCAGAAGAATAATAGAGGGTATTTATTGATGTGATAAGCCTCCGTACAGATGGAAAAAAATCCATAGCTTAAATATTGGTAATTGCTGCTAGCTTCTGTTCAGGGTTTGGGTTTGCAGGGTTTTTCTTTTTTCCATTTTGAGTTTGTGAAAGGGAAATGAGTTTGACTACGTGTAAATACTCCAATTTATTACGTATTCAAGCATTGTCTGGGTTTGAGATGGCCAACTCTGCTATGCATACGCAATTCCAGACGTTTTTCACCTTCATGAAGTGTCTCTTTTACCCGGTATAGCCTTTGTCTGAAGAGCCCTGTGTCACCAAAGGACGTTAACGGTGGTTCCCTCTGGAGGGAATCCTGAAGGAACAGGGTTTTAACACCATGACACGCCGTGCTGGGACAGACCTGTTTGCACCTTAGGGGTGACTGCCTCTCCGAGCGGGGAGTTTTCCGCCACCTCCTCTGCTTTCCACAGATCTTGGAGCCACTCGGTTCTTTTTTTTTTTTTTTTTCCATCAGTGAAGTCCATGGAAGGAGTTTGTAGAAGATTATCTGAAACAAATACTTCTTTGCAAAAACTCCTGCCAGTGTCGGATTCGGCCAGGGAATCCGGGTCTCCTTTTGGGATGCAAGGCAGAAAGCAGCTCTTAATATCTAGCCAAAATGGAGTATTGATTTCAAATTCCTGGGCGGATTCTGTTCATGTGCGTAACACGCTCGTGTTTACCCAGTTGAACGTTCTGTGAAATGGGCATATACACGTAAAGTGTACTGATGGCAGTTATGAAAGATTTAAAAACCTAAAATTGGGGGATTAATATCACACCGGAAGTTTCAGTATGGAAAACAATGTGGTCATACTGGTTTATGGCAAAACACCGTACTGGTCTTCTGTGGCGGGTCTGATGCTTGTTATTCCAAATGTCGATAACACAGTGCAAAATACAGTATGTTGTGCTAGCGGGGGTACCCCCCCTGCTGACCGGGCTGGTAATGGCCCTGAGCTACAGCCTGTGGAGGTGGTTTGGTTTGTGGTCTTCTGCGGTGCTTGGAGGAGCCTCTCTGTGCCCGGGATCTAGAGAGGAGACCTACAGCAGGCTCACACTTGGCACCTAACCGGGTACCTTCGCTGCCGAGAGCGGAGCAGTGTGGAACTCGCCCCCTCTTGCTTCCCTGGTGCCTTTCTCGAGCAGCAGATGCCTTGCTGTGAAAATCCCCTGGGAGCCAGGCACGGTGTTTCTGTTTGTGATTTTGGAAGTTGCTCCTGTTGGCTTGGCTTTACATGTGGTGTTTTTGTTCTGGGGCCCACAGGTGCCGTTTTTCGGTCCTCTCTTCGATGGAGCCATCGTGACTGCAAAGCTGCTGCCAAGCCTCATCTGTGCCACATGCATCAATGCCAGCAGAGCCGTCAAGTCGCTCATCCCGCTCTACCAGAGCTTGTATCCTTTCCTCCCGCTGGGGCAAGGCTCCCCTTGGTAGGGTTCTTACTTCTGAGTGTTCTCCTGCAGAGAGGTAAGCTTTAGGGAAAATCCTTCCCCTTTGATTTTACTGGAAAAGGTCAAAGCTTTTTTCACATCAAGCTCAATGCGTTCAGTCGTTCACACCCGGTTGCCATCCAGTGTTTTAAAAATAAGATCATAACATCACGAGCATGTTCTCACCAGCAGCTTCAGACAGTCTCGCTGGTGGTGGGCTTGGACTTAACATTGAAGCCTTGAACTGTAAGTAATGATAATACTCAATTTTCTTTCAGGCTGATAAAGTTATCTACGGTGTATATTAGGTTAATGCACAGAGCTCAGTTGTACTCTTATCTCATTCAAAGCAGCAGCCCAATTGACTTTACATGGGCTCGCTGCGTTAGTAAGACAGATGGGATTTGGCCTCCGATACAGACGTTTCAGTTCCCGAATTCCAGTTTTATTCCAGCCATGGCTGTGTCTGGGCATTGTCAGAACGTATTTCCTAATGGCTGCTGGAAGACACCGAGATGGTCTGCTTCTCTCTTAGGGAAATTGTAGCACAGACTTTGGGTCTGGGGTGACAGACAGCCTAGCAGGGTTATTACTGGGTTTCACGTACTCTTAGGATTTTCTCACGGTGCCATAGTTATGCCAGAAGTATTTTATAGCTTGTTTTGTTCTATCACTCATCTCGGGACCAACACCTCCTGCGCTTTGTTTTCTCTGGGGAGCTTTTGATTTGAGCATTTTTCTAACCATGTGACTTTGAGAGAGAGTTTGTAAAGGAAATGTTTTGGTCTTTGAAAGAACATTGATTAATTATTTTGAGATGCACATTTTTAAAACACAAAATATCCTCAAAATATTGGTGGTTTTTTTTTTTTTAAAGGTGAAATTTTATCCAGTATATTTTGCAAAAGTCATCAGAAATTAGAAGTGGCGTTGTGGTTAAATAAATTGGTGTTTTATTCACTTCATGGCATGCTCGTTTTAAAACACAGACGTGGTGGTTGCGCACGCAGCTGAATGTGACGCATCAGCTGCAAACCTGTGGCAGTACCCAGCAGGTGATTCACAACTTGCCAAGTTTTCCACTTCCGTTTGATGAGAGAAATCTAGCTAATTACTAAAATTCTTCTATTAGAAGAATTTAGCAGAATTTAGCTTAATCCATCTGCTTCCGTGGTCGGTGTCTGATGATAAAACAGCAGCGTAGAAGAATGAACGTGAGTCCCAGTGGTTGCGAGGCGGCAGAGATCCTGCTGCCTCTCGCCGCGGGCCCAGCACCTCCCTCCCGGTCGGAGTCCCCTGGTTCCTGATCCTGCTCATCTTTTGGCTTTCGACATTTTGTGAGCGAGCAGCGCTCGCCAGCCTGCTGTGCCCCTGCTTTCCGTCAGGCTCGCTCGCTGGGTCCCTCCTTGTCCCCAGGGAAAGATGAGCAGCACAAATATGATAGCACATGCCGCTTCCCGGCATATGCTTGAGGTCTAGCTGAAACAGCATCTGTCCCCAGATTCTTTTCTTCCTTTTTTGTGCCTGCTTTTGCACCAACGATATCTGTAGTGAATCAACTGCCGCTTGTCTGTTTGATAAATGGAAGTGGACTGAGAGACTTCTGAAACTGGGCAAGGATAATGTGGTGGGAAGGTCCCATCAGGCTGACACCGGAGCGGGAGAGAAAGCTGCCCACAGCTCTTGCTATGGATAACGAAACACTTTTTTCTTACAGCGAAGGTCAACGATAATTGCTCCCTATAAGCACAAAGATACGCTGCAACTTCTAGGGAGGCAGAAATTGGGATGTACATGTGTAAAGGCGGTGTCCAAGCCTGTCCAATGCAGCACGGCTGCTTTGCAGCTCCCACGCGCAGCGAGTGCCTTCGCTCCGGTGCTCGCTGCTGCCGGCGGGGGGGGGAGCAGACCCGGCAACCTGAGCAGGACATGAGCGAGCCCAGTAACTGTGTCAGGCTGCAGAGGCGAACGACTCAAAGGTGAAATAGCCCCAGAAATGTCAATAGAAGGCAGAAATAAAAAGCGGTAATGCTGGAAAAGCCACGGGTGGCGTTTGGCAGCACGCTGGACGTAACCTGGCGGTTCGGGCGAGTGCAGAAGAGCTTGCGCAAGGCAGAGCTGAGGGTGCTCTGCCAGGAGGGCTTGTCCCGCGGGCCGTGCCAAGCGTCAGCGTCCCTGATAGGGGCTAGTAGCTAAAAACGTTCCTGGCTCACGTGCGGTGAGAAAGGGACTGAACGCTTCATCTGGTGTGAGTGGTTGAACGGCGATAAGGCGCTGGGCCCGCGGTGCTCGTGTTGGAGCAGCGGCGGGGTGGGAGAGACCCGCTGGGACGGGGCACGGCGCCCCCGGCCTGGCGAGGGGGACGAGGGGGCCTGGCCGTGGTGCCCGCCCGGGGTCGCGTGCCGGGGAGCGGGGCTGCCTCTCGCCAGCACTGACAGCTGAAGTCACTTGTTGGAAAGTCTGTAAACTCCGGCTACAGCTGCACTTGTCAGGGGCTGTAAGGGAAGTGTAATCAGCCACAGAGATTAATTTGCATCTCAATTAGGAAAGAGTCAGGAGGAAGCATAGGGTCTGTTGCTGGAAGGTTGTGGAAGAAATCTCATCAGGCACAAAAGGCTCCCAAGTCTCGGTGCTCCAGCGAGTGGAGGACAATATCCGAGTCCGGTTTCCATGGGGACCAGGACCGCAGAGCCGCGGGAGAATCTCGCTGTGCGCTGTAATCGCTTGGTCATGATGACACAAATTCCACTGTCGTACCCAAATACATTTTTCTGTTGGAAATTTCTTTGACAATGAGGAAGGTAACTATGGCAGACCACATCAGATTATTTTTTTAAAATCTATTTTTTTATGTTTACATAACTGTTTCTGCTTTAAGGAATTCATAAGAGCGAGATAAATATTCATTAAAAAATAATGAACTATACTTAAACTTGAGTTTAAAGCCATTCTGGCTGCAAGTCCTTTGTATGCATCAAATGGCGTGCGATGGCATTAAACCGGAGCAAACCCAGGGTCATTAACACGTAGCTCAGTTTTCTCCTTTGCGCGGTTAAAGCTCAGTTGTCTCTGCAGCCGCTGCACTGTTGACATGGTCATGGGTGATTATACAGTAGTATATGTTCAAAATAACCTTTTTTTTTTTTCAGGAGTGCATTCAATCTTGGTGCAATGAAGCATTGCGACCGAGCGGCTGCAGACCATGCTAATTGGTGCTCTCGCCGCTCTTAAGTAACTGTTGAGTGCGAGGTAATGTGTTTCAGCAGCCTGACCAGTCTGCGCTTTCAGGCAACAATTTCTATTTCAGATACGCCTGTGTATTTGACGGGAATCATAAATGATAAGGTGGCGTAAATTATATAAGAACAAGGAAGAATAATATTTAAACTTTCTAAAGTTGTTGTATAAAATTGCATATATTTACGCAACTTTATGAGAGCATTAAAGCCACCTTTTTACGTGCTGGGGACAGGAAGGAACAACTCATCTCGCAGACAAATAATGATGTATCCGAACTAAAGTTCCTCTTAAGCCTGGTTAAAGCAGAGGTTGCTCACTGGCGGTGTTTAAGCGTAGCGCCAGACTATAAGCGGGATGCTGTAGGAGGTGAGAGCAGGGATGAAAAGCCGTGTGTTTGTAGTTGGGTGCTTTGGTAATTGTAACCGGGTCGAGCAGGACCCCCTAAGCGCGGGTCTGCTCTGGTTCCAGTACTGCTGGGGATTTCAGGTAACGGTGGGGGCGATGACAGAAAATTGCGTCTTTGTGCCCTCTTCCAGCTTGCATTAAATGGGTCCTGTGCTGGAAGGGGTTCTTGAACACTGGTACATGCTGGAGTCCCAGTGGCCCTAAGCTGCAGCGGGGCACATCTTTGGGAGCTGGTCCTACCTGAACAGATAAATACTGGGGGGGGAAGAGGGTTTGTATTTAAGTCTTTATTACAGATCTGCCTTATAGCTGCTGCTCAAGCTGGCAGTTTTTAAGCTCCAGTGCTGGTAAACCTCCAAATATGAAAATATAACGATGTCTGCAGGTGTCAGGCGCTTTGGTTGGTCTGCTTGGTTGTAATTTAATGTTGGTCTCCAAAAAGCCTTTGGGGTTTGGGGCAGTGATGCCTGAGCAGAGAGCTCCCCTTAGAATGCATAGGGAAGTGCAATTTTGACTACCCAGAACCCAGATTGTCTTTCAAAAGGGAGGCGTTTCCTTGCTCCTTGAATTAATTGTTCTTGTTTAGAGATCTGTAAGTTGGCCTCAGGTTTTACTTATGAAATTTCACAACCAGGATGCTTATTCTTTCCCATCTCACATGTTTCATAATAACAATAGGGGAAAACAGCCTGGATTCTTACATCTTCTATCATCATCTTTTTTTAGAGAAAAAAAGAAGTGTAGTGCAAAATTATCTTTGCAATTAGGCCGGCTGCTCTTTAAATTATTGAAAGGTTGTGGCAGACCTGCTTTGGTTTGGAAAGATGTGTAAGTGTTAGGTGGAGCGTTGCTTTTTGAGCCTTTTCACCCGCTTCCTAACTGGAAATCAAAGCTGCTCAGGGTTTGAAAGACGGCCGCAGCGATGAAGCTTTGGTGAATCGACGATTTCTGTTATTTGTAGTATCTTACCACTTCTTTTTTCTTCTCCACCACTGCAAATAACCGCTGTGCTTCCAGTCCTACCTGGTCTCACGAACTGAATTTGAAGAGAAGTTGGAGAGATTCTGCCATGTCTGAAACGTTGCCTTAATGCCTGCCAGCTTTCGTAAGCAGCCCGCTGGAGGGTGCGCAGTGTCCCTGCGTGCAAGCTCCAGCCGGCTTCTCCCCGGAGCTCTTTGTGGATTCCTTGTAGTCTTGGTGTTACTCCCTTAGCAGTTTAAGCTGCGTGTATCTTCCTGTGAGTGAGCAAACAGGGAGTCAGTTCCTGTTGGGGTTTACTAAGAATTAACATGTTTATTACAGAATCAGCTTTTTATGCAGTCTCACTTTTAGGATAAATCTGTTTGGTCCTATGGAAAGAAGTGGGTGTTCTTACTCTGCCTGTGGATTCCTGCATGTTTTCCATACTCTTCCGTAGCATCTTGACTAGAGTACAGTGCCGCATTACTCTACAGGGGAAGAAGAAATACCTGAAGGGGTAGGCATGCAGCCGCTGGTTTTGCCATCAAAACTGTCTGTTTCGGGTAGCTGTGCCAGTGTTCTTGGAGATGTAACCCTAACAAAGCTCCAACATAAGCTGTGCTGCTTCTGCCTTTTTCATCCGTGGAAATAGAATTATATAAGGGCTGACCTAAATATTCTTAGTCTGGTAAGAAGCAAAAAATGACCACGGTGGCAGGTTGTGGCGTTGTTTCCAAAGCTGTTTGTGGTGTTTGTTGTTCATTCGAAGAGGAGAACCTGAAGGTAAGAGAGTTGTAAACTCTTCTTGGGTTTGCCGTGGATGTTCACAGCGCTCTGCAGAGATGCATTGCGTTGCAGCATCGGACGCTGAGGCGGTCTGTGCGTGGAACAAACAAAAAAGAGGACGGTGAGGGTGCCTACGCTTCACATAATATCTGAGCACTGGATGTCACCATTTCCCTGCTGACGATCTGCAGCCCCGTTTGTGGGCCAGAAGGAAACCCAGCCCTTAACTTTGGAGAACGCGATTCGGTACAGGAATAACTCCCACAGTTTTGTCCCCTGTCATGGATATGGTACGCCTGCTTAACTATACCAAGCAAGTAGTTCCTTAGGATAAAATCAAAAGGTTGTCTAAATACATAACAAAAAAGATATCCATAACGTCTAATTCATTGCATTGCATCCAGATATTGACACATCTACTGTATATTAGTATGTCATGTCTGGAATCAAGAAGATTAAGCAAAGAACATCAACTCTGAATTCTGAATTAATTCCTTTTGTTGGTTTAAGCCAATTTCTGGTTAACGTAATGTAGAGTGACTGATCTGCTTACCTGCTGTATCGGAGACTGAACAAGGAAGATATTTGCTATGATGGACTTAATTGTGAGAATGGCTCTCGCGTATTCCGTAGGCGCACGTAGTGTCAGATGTCCGAGCACACATTCTGCATACCTTCCAAAATGTGCGTTGGTGAGCGTGCATTTAGAACTCTGCTTATAAAGGGGCGTTTGATCGCACTGTGCCAATAAAATAGAAGGCCTGTTACTCTTTTTAGGGAAGGGTTCACAATTTGTTCCCTTTATTTCATCCAAAGAATTTATGCCCTCAAGCTATAGAGATGCTGTTAGAAATGACTATGAAATTCTAAAGCATGTGTCAAGGGAGCTGTGACAATTTATGTGACACGGCATCTGACAGTTTTCTGCCGAAGTGATCGGTTCTGGCTCGCTGGAGCGCCTGTCTGTGGCCGCCCCTCGGCCGCTTTGTCTGCGGAGAGCACAGGTTTAACCTGGCGTCCCTGGCGTCCCTGGCGGCTGCTGTAACCCGCCCCGGCGCGAGGGCTGGAGGTCCGGACAGGAGCGTTTGGTCCCGCCGCAGCAGGCTCCGAGGGATGCTGATGAACGCGGCGGTGGCTGCGCGGGGCGGCGTGAAGCAGCGCTGGCCCTCATTCTGCAGCACCGCTCCCCGCTGGAGCGGATCGATGGCCGGGCTGTCTGCCTCTGCGGCCGCCTTCCCTCCTCGCAGCGAGAACCTTCTGCAGGCAGCGATCGATGCCTCTAATCTGCTCCAGCCTGTAATAAGTCATGCGAGGCAAAGCTTTTAGGTGGCATTACATGGGATTGTGGAGGCGGCTCTTCAGCTCTTATTCATAGTGCTCTTCATAGACTTGCAGAGAAATCTACTGCATCCCGCTTGTGCATATCTAAAGAGTGTGTAACGCTTCTGCGGATTTGAACTTTGCGTGCTGCCGAATGATGTGCAGCCACGGTGGTTTTACCTGCCGGTATTTTTGCCCGCGTGTCTGTACGTACCTGTCCCTGCTCACAGCCCCCTGTCAGGCTCGCGGCGTGTGCCTGCATGGCTGTGAGCGGCTGGTGAGCTTCTCCGTGCTCACGACAGAATTTATTTTTCTGCTGAGACATGGGGCATGGTTATTCTTCTCCACGGCTGGAAGCTGTAAAGATCACCGAGGGTTGTGGAGAAAGTCCCAAGCTGATTCTGCAGCAGAGTTTTAACGGGCACTGATGATGATCTCTGAGCAGCCACCGTACTCTTCAGTAAATCAACCCCAACAGGCTTCTGTTTGCTAAGGGATTTAATGGGTAGTTCCCAAAATGAACCTGTGGTTAAGTGACATGGTGTAACGTTGCTTTTAAATGAAAAGAGAATTCACGGTGTGATATAGATCAGAAATAGGGGGAAAAAAACCCACCTCAAACTCAGCTTTGGATTTGTTAAATGATGTACAGATGCACTGATTGAAAACGAGCTTCCTAAAATACACGGCCATACCTCTTTAGGCCCTGCCAAAGGCTGGAAAGTCACGATCTTCCTGACAACAGTGTGGTACAGAATCAGCCTTGGGAATAGCAGCAGATCAGGACTGGGAGTCAGGAATTTGAACCCTAACTCCCCGCTGCCGTGGAGAAGCTGCCGCTTTGAAACGCTTGGGGGTTTTATTGCTTTTCTTCATCAGCGATATTGTATTTGTTCATGAATAATTTTGCAGGAAACCGGGGTTTTTATTGGAAGTGCTGCTTTACACTTGTGTCCTAGCGCTGAGTCCAGCCTGAGCTGTACACAAGGGTTCGTGTAGCGCTGGTTAAGGGTGCTGGCAGTAATGTTTGTCCAGTTTAAATCTGGAAAAGCACGATTTAGTTCTCCGTATACGCACCAGCAAAATGCAGCAGCTTTGTCTGCCAGTCTGCAGAGAGCACCATGAGCAAGGGCTGAAGAGGGAGATGCAGGGACTCTGGGGTTTGTACCGCCTGGCCGGTAGCCGGTCCATGGGGTGCCTACCAGGGTGCCCACAGCTGCCTGACAGTGGCCACGTTTCTAGGTTACCTGGCCGCTCATCTCTCACTCGCCTGCAGTCCGCCGGCTTTGGTGGCATTGCTCCTGAAATACCTACGGTTTGGTCAGGCTGACGGCGATGCCCGCGGTTCTGTTGCTCTCCGTAAGAATAAAGCAAGTTCATTAAAAGTGCAGTTTTGTTGGCGTAGTCGGGCCCTACCCAGAGGGCATCCGGGAGGTCCGTGGTGGAAGCCTTCAATTCCGCTTGCAGTAGCGAGCATCCAGTCAGCGGGGAACGGGCTTTTTGTTTACAGCGGGCTCGTAAGCGTGCCTTCCGCAGGAAGGCGAGAGCCCCTGCTCTCCAGGGAAGACACACGGAGGCCCGCACACCTCTCGGTGGGTTGTGTTTGCTGCCTGTGAGGCAAAGAGCCTGCAGCCCGTGTCTGACGAGAGGCTCTCCTTAAAGCCTGACGGGAGCAAAATCGATATATTCAGGTTACACCAAGTACTTCATTGAACCTTAGGGGTTTTTGGTGGGTTATGGAGGGTTTTTTCCACTTATACACCAGACAAATGAAAGGGGGTTGTGTTCTCTGTGCTTTCAGAGTAGCTTTTGATGATTTTGCTGTTCCGCCCCTATTAACTTTGAAGGGATTGCGTAGCTAAAACCTCTGTTGATCTTTTGGAAACTTGCTTGCGAATGCTCACTTGCACTTTGGATTTCCTAGGGTTATTTTTGTTTGGCTTTTGTCACAAGTGGCGGGGGGGAAGGGGGGGGAAGCAGAGTTTTATCTGAATGGACTTTAATTCAGGCCGTGCGATCCTCACACGGCCAGAGCGCGCGTTGGCTTCGGCGTGGGTTTCGCCTGCCCGAGGGTCGCCGTCTTGGCCCGCGCGCTGCCTTGCTGGCAGGGGCAGAGCTGATGTCCCCGCTGGAGCAGAGCGAGGCGCCCGGCCCCGGGGAGAGCAGCGGCACCGCCGTTCCGAGGAGCGGGCCAAGATCTCCGAAACCTGGGCCGCGCGGGAGCCGTCAGCGCTGGGGCCGATCCCCTCTGCGGCGGGCTTTGTGCGCGCTCGCCGCCTCATTAGCATGCTGGCTCGCCGCCGCCGCTGCGGCGCGCTGGCTTTGCTAGCTCCGCGAGCTCTGCTAGCTTACCAGCTGTTCCTGCTGCTCGCGACAATGTCCAGCGTGTTCGGATCACCGGGTTCCTGCGCTCGCCGCCGCGCGCAGACAGCCTTTCCGCTGGGGATGCCCACGTGGCCGCCCGTCAGCAGCGGCACCGCATAAAGTAGCAGGCCCTCGCATGGCATATGGTGTCTGGATTCATACAAGATGCAAAACTATTCTGCCGCTAATGCACAATGACTCATAGCATTGCTAATTTTTCTAACAAAAGCCCACTTCCACACCCACACTTTTAACCCCTCAGGCTAAAAAGCCTCTTCTTTAGTTTCAAAGCCTTGGAAATGTAAGGAGGTGGCTGCTGGATCAATATATGAAACCCTGTATTTATTTAAAGCATATGCAAGTTCTAACGCTTCTTTTAAATCTCAGTAAAGCCCAGTTTTCAAATCGCTGTTCTCTCACAGGGTAATTTTATTTTTTTGTTGTTCCAAAGTAGATTAATGGTGAAACGTTGGGAAAACTTTTAATTTTTTGGTAGTTTTGTGTTACAAAAATAGTCAGAAGTCGGCAGAGATAACAAAAAGTTATTTTCATTTAAGAGGGAATCGAAGCAACGCAGCGAGTAGATCTACAACGGTCGTTGAGTGCAGCGCGGGTTACCGAGCCGCTTGTCATAAGAAGCTTGCAGTATCTGGCTCTCTCCTATGTACTAGCTCTTCGGGGAGAGCAGGAATAATACGCTTTCCAACTAGAGGGAGCTGCTGGTATCGCTGATGCCGGTTCTTAACCTTCCAGTCTAATTCCTTTGTGCAGAACGTACGGCGATCGTTTCTACGTTTTAATAAAATCAAGTGAAATTACCCCGAGTAATTCAGATTAAAAGGATGCGTCGCAATTTTTACAGTGCAATCATCAAATTAAACTGAAAAACTGGGCGAAAACTGAAGGGCGTCCCGGTTGCACGGCACGCGGGTACTCTGCGTGCGTGTGGAATTATATAGGTCATGAAAAGGCTCGTTAGACGGGAGAGTGAAAAGCCGAGGCTCGCTTACTGTTGTTACGAGACAAAAAGCATTCGGGAAGTGCGAGCAGTAGGGACGGAGCGGGCGGCGCGGCAGGAAGCTCCCCGCTCCCTCCATCGCAACAAAGGAACAAAGGGACCTGCGGTGAAAGATGAAGGTGGCCCGGGCTCGGCCGTTGGGGCTCCCTGTGAGCGACTTGTTACGGGGAGCCCCCGCGGGCACTGCTTCATCCAGGTTACTGCTCCTGCGGGGAATGTTTTTAAGAAGTCCTGGCTTCAGAAAGTCTTTACTAGGGGATAGTTTGGGGGCTTTTGTGGGGCCGGTGACTCCACACCGACCTGCCTGTGGGGTTCCCAATGCGTCCCCGCCACGGCCGAAGCCCGGGTGCCGACCTCGGGGACTGTGGTTGCAATCCAGCAAGGCAGCTCCCGCGTCCCTGAAGCCGCACGCTCGCCTCTCCGTGGGTGGTGAGGCGGCGCAAAGGACGCAGAGGAGCAGCTAGAGGCGCGCGTGGGCCTTGGCGTCGGCGTTGGCGTTGGCGTGTGCGCGCCCCCAGCGAGCCGGGCCTGGCGTTAATACAAAGGTGTGGTCGCCAGGAGAGGCTTGCATCCTTCTTCAAACTCTTCTTCTTTTTCTCTTTTAAAGAAAACCTGACCTCAGTGTGTGTTTTTCATGAACCATTCGTGCTTCATTCAAAAGTTAAGAAATCATTTTCTAAAAAGGGAAAACGGTTTTAGGTTTAGCTCTGAATTTTCTTAATTGCCTTGTTTTTCAGTAGAAATGAGCTTCTGGACACAAGGGTGCCCATGCTTCGAGGAGGCGAGACTGGGTCGCCTCCCGACGTCCCTCCAACCCGCCTGGCTCTGTGTGTCTGGTATGAAGAGGATGAGGCGCCCGATTTTTGTGCCTATTGTACAAAAGCTGCTTTGATGGGTAGCACCATAACCGTAACATCAGTCTTGAAAGAGGAGAGGCTTTTCCTCTACACGCACTTGAGAAACTTTTAAAGCCCTCCTGTTACTGGGGTCGTTTTTATTAGGTTGGGGACGTTGGTGTGGAGACAGCAAGAGAGAGGAATGGGAGGAAGCCACTTTTTCATAGTGGGTTTACTGGCTGGCACATTTAATGTGTGTTTTTTCTTTCCTCAGTATTGTACTTTGTGGGTATTTCACAGTAAGGTTAACTGTCAGGGTTCTAGGGTATCAACAGGAGCAGATGGCTTTTAATGATTTCCTAACTCTAATGCTAAGTAACAGTCTAGTACGCGTGCAGCATTTGCTGTTAAAGAAGAAAAATCTCAGTTCATTTGCTGGTTTCTGATAGTTCCTCTGCATTGGCCGGGGCTGCTGTTTTCTGAGAGCCTGTACCGCGTGCTGAACAGCCAGATTTATTGTACCTCTTCAGGATCGTCCATCTCATTCCTTTTCACCTGTGTAACTGTGGGTGATCTTACAAACCCTGCCAGTCTGCAGTTGCTTGGCTTTCCTAAGCAAAGGGGGCGTTCTCCTGCCCCCCTCAGCCGGGCAGAGCGGTGCTGTTCCCTAAATAAAGGGGTGTTCTCCTGCCCCCCTCAGCCGGGCAGAGCGGTGCTGTTCCCTAAATAAAGGGGTGTTCTGCCCCCCTCAGCCCCTCAGCCGGGCAGAGCGGTGCTGTTCAGGCAGCAGTCGTTCCCCTTCGATGTCCCAGTGCTGTCACTGTGACAGACAGACAGACTTGGGGTTAGCTCAGCTTTTCGTTACTGCAGAGCCTTGATACCAGAACCGCGGCATCACGGAGGTGAAGTCGTTACAGTTTAGAAAATAACCTCAAGCTAGCATGCCTTTCCCTTTCCCCGGTTCCCGACAGACGTACCTTCGCTGTGCCCTAGCTGGGGCTCCAGCGGATTGCACGTGGGGGTTTTAGGGCTGTGTCTGCCAGACTGACACCGTTCTGGTGGCAGAAGCATAGCAGGACGGAGAAGATGACAGAAGTACAGAGCTGTTACCTTGGGGAGCAAGCGCGGAAGCTGATGTTCAGAGACTTCATGGATCATAAGTGATCTCCCCCCCCTTACTATTAATTTCTGTCTCCATCTTACACCTTCCTCTCCCCACCGCTGGCCTCTATGGCAGCTGGGAAGCTCGAGGCTCTGAAAATGCCGTTTCCCACAGGCGGCTCCAGTGGTAAGAAATGGGAACGGCTGGGGTTATTTTTCTGTCCTTGATTTTTAAATAAAACTCCATGTTCCTTAAAGGTCTGGAGTTGTAGGGATAGCAGTTACACCCGCACGTGTCAGCCTGAATAACCCCAGCTACGCGGTTTTCCACATAGCCACATTTTCTAACTGCAGTGGTTACAAACAGCCCCTGCACCTGATGTTCGACATCTCCCTTTCACAGGGAAGATAAAAAGAAACATCGGTGCCTTTATTTTCAGCAAGGCGTTTGAAGTGCGGCACAGCGTTCCCGTTCTCCCCCGTCGCTGGCTATTTTCCAGGCCGCTGCCCTGTTTGCTTTGCCGGGGCTCACCCTGTAGGTGCTGGGGTGCCCTGCGCTCTCCTACGGCGAATCGACCCTTCGGGCTGTCAGAGGGGGCCCGTGCACCCCTCGCGGTTAAACCTCCGTGGGGTTTTATGGGCTTGTTCCGATGCACAAGAAGGGGTTTAATTCAGAAAGGTGTTCTTTACGGGCTTCCGCAGAGCCTGTTGGGTTGGTGCTCCCGTGTTTTATGACTTGTTGCCATGATAATTCAGCTCATCTTACAGGTTTCTCTAATTGTGATTGATGTGTAATCATTCATTTTATTGAACCTCATTAAGGTCTGCGAACCTCTGTACCAACTTACAGTAATTAGAGCCCAGATAGCCGTTCCATCTGTTCCCAAGCACTGTTTAATTAATGAACTTTTAACGTGTGCCTTGCCTTGTAAAAGCCCTCAGTATTCGCACGTTGTTGAATAGGATTTGCGTGCCAGCATTTCCGTTTTTTTAAATACCACAGCAACACGCATTTTGGAATCCCAAAAGTCAACACACAAAGCACCGGGATCTCGGGAAGCAAAGCGGCGAGATTTTGCTTTTCACTTCGGTTTTCCATGCCAGTTAGGGTATCTGTAAAACTGGCGTTCACAGCCAGAAGGCTCACCTGGACCTCAGGGTTCGCTGTAACGCCCAAACCAGCCATGTCTGACCTTCCCGGGTGTCACTGGAGAACGTACAGAGGCCGGGGAACGAAAGGTTCCATTTTTCACTTTAGCACTTATGGAAGAACACTGGTGATATCATGGGTGCAGGCGCACGTTTTCCTCCCCTTGTATTTTGTCTTTTTGTTACTTTCAAAGCATCAGGACGGAGACAGCTTTGTTGGGTTGTTTGGGGTTTATTTGTAGTATCCAGTATAATGAGAATTTTAGGATGGAGTGGAATCCAGCAGTGCTGCTGGAGTTCTCATGGAGGCTATCGCGATAACCGTCCAGAATTGCAAGAAAACAGCGGGGCAGAAGTTCCTCAATGAGCGTTTCTGCCGCTTTACCCCTCAGTGTTTCGGCTCTGCAGTAACATGCTGAGTCAGCGATTTATGCAGAACAAATAAATAGTTGCGCTTTTTAATAATAAAAGTGAATGTTTGTTCCCCGGTCAGACAGGAGCGGCGATATTTCAAGAGCGTCAGGGTGTTTAAGAAAAACCGTCGTGGAAGAGGTGTGTGTGTTAAGAAGGTGCAGTCAAAAATAGCTGTGCTGAACGTGAACGTGGGGTTGCGATCACGACCGCCCCTGGAGCTGGGGACACTAGTGAGGGAGGAGGAGGACGCTTTCTCCTGGGGCGTTGGTGCGTTCGTGAGCTGTTGCTGGGTTTTATATATGGCACGGTATCGTAGTGCTGTGGTTGTGCTTTACCTAGTTTGGGTTGATCTGTGTTGACCTTAGATATTCGGGATGAGAATTAAGTCCTACTGCTCAACTCCCTCAAACCCCTTTTCGGCATCCTGAGGCAGGCCGTCTGTCCAGGCCAGTCATTCCTGCCTCCCCCCGTATGCGTTTCGGCCGGCGCTTTGAGTGCGGCTGTGCCCTGGAGAAGCAAAATACGAAGTGAAATGAAAGCCTGGGGCACGGGGCTGAACCCGCCACGTTTAGAAACGCAAACCGTATTGCCTGCCCTTGGGATTTAAGGCGTTCTTTGCGAAATGAGGATGAAGAGCCCCTGGTCTCTGTCGTACCTTCAGCGTGCTGTTCTGTAGCATCGCGGGTGTCTGAGGTAAGGCACGGGCAAACTTCTCGCTGTCGTGACAGTTCTCGGCCCTGTTAATCTGTTGTCGTGGCTTTTCCTCATGCCACTGTCGTCTTCTGGACCAGTTCTAACATAAGTGTCGAGTGTCTGCGTTGCCCCAAAGGAGACCTTTCCAAGCCAGTTATTTTTAATTCCTTTTCCAATATTTCCACATGCTAACTCATCCTCTCACCGCTGGCCCCACGCTGCCCCTGTTTGTAACTGAAGTAGTTTAACTTGCAGGTTGCTGGCACATCTGCCAGAAAAATTTGGTTTTCTCAAGCTTTTGGGAAGTGCACGTGCTTTGTTTGGGGATGTGCCCGTTTGTGTGAGTATCGGGTGCATGAGGCTCAGCTTCGGTGCCTCCGCTTTCTCCATTGGCGACGTCCTGCACGTCAAAGACCGTGATCTTATTTAAGTTCCTCCGAGATGTCATTCCACGGGCTGGGATTGAGTTATAACCAAATGAATTAGGCTTTTTTTAGGAACAAATTCATTCAGCATGTGCATTTAATCAGGCTTGTTTATAAAATCATGCCGCTGCTTTACAAGCCGATAGCTAGGAGCGTGCAGTTCTGTTTACGTGGAGAAGGCTCTGGGATGGCGTTTCTGTGCCACCCCTTTCCTGCTCTCTGCAAGCATTTGGACTCAACAGTTGACCGTGTCAGCAGAGCAAAAACGTACAGGCAGTCTTGGGTGAGATTTTACCAGCAAAGAGAGCGTCCTGACGAAGGAATGAGAGGAGAAGCGTCTTGCCCTCCGCTCGCTTTCCCTTTCCCTCGCGTTCCTCAGCAGGCAGGTCCTTGTCCATGTCCATCTGGACGTGTGGCCGCGATCCTCGGAAGCTGCTGTGCCACCTTCTAGGCGTGTGCCCGCTGAAGAAGCGCACCCGAAGAGTTGTGATCACCTGTGCTCTCCTCTTGGCTGCTGCTTTAAAGGAACAGAGTAGAGGTGAGTTTTACCCGAGGGGAAAAGAAGTGAGTTTTACCCGAGTGGAAGAGGGGTATCCAAACTCACCTCGCCTGCGGTGTTACGCCGCCAGCAGTGCTGATGGGATGGCGAGGGGACGGGGGCTCCATCGCTGAGGCGTGCTCGCGGCGCTCGGTAGCGTCGTGCGGTTGGCGTGCGCTCTCGCTCCCTGGAAGCGCTGCTCCCTTCGCTGTGCCGAGCGGATTGCTGTCCGGATCCAGCAGGGCAGCCCCGAGTGACCGCTGCTCCGGGCAGATCGGCGCGAGCCTTCTGCGGCGCAAGAAGGTCGACGTGCCGCAATCGCTGCGCTTACTGCAGCAGAAGGAGCACGAGGAGCGTCGTGTATGTTGTACACATAATTTAGCAATATTTGCTTTTAAACCTAGAAGCACAGGTCCCCTTCCACTCTTAACTAAATAGAAGTGCTAATTAAGTGAATTACTTGAGGCATGATGGGCAACTGATTTTAAATAATAGACATTTACATGAAGATTTTAGTATTGCCTGTATTTTGTTTACTACTAATTTCTTAAATTTTTTTTATTTATGTCAAGATTGAAATATTTATAACAGTTCTTCTGTATGTCGCCTGTAAAAGGCGGGTTACGTTGTTTGGGTTTATTTAGGGAGATAAGGAGGATGTCGTTCTATCAGTTGTTAAATGTCGTTGCGTGTTAATCCGTGGTTTAGAAGTTCAAAGACTGCGCTAGCGCGTCTTCCTCTGTTCTTTTTGCCATTGGTAAAGATGTCCTCGTATCAAGCATTCACATTTGTGTGAAAAATAGAATTCAGTTCAGTCCGTGCATAGATTGTCAGAAAGATTAAAGCGTGCATCACGCAATTTTTCTTCTCCCAGAAAGGGGCCTTTGATGTGCTAATGCTCGCTTTCGCTCTGTTCAGTCCGAAGTGCTGGTCATTGTTTTGAGCCGCAGAGCAGTGTCTGCTCCACAGGCAGATCCCGAGACCCCGGCTGCCCAACCTTGCTCAAGGTAGCGTAACATAAATATGCAATAATATTAATGGCGTTACACCCTGGGATCAGGTAACGGTGCGCCGGCACAGATAAACACCGCGGCAAAGCCAAGGCATTTATTGAAAATAGAGGTTGCAAAAAAGCCAAATATTTAATTTCAAACAATCCACTTCGGTGCGTCAGCTTTACTGCTCTTACACCAAGCCCTCTAATTCGGGTTTAAAGTAGAAGAAAGCTTGGCAGTGCAATAGGCGCTGTAGTCTGTTAGAATCACTCTTGAAGACAAAGCCGTAATGCATTTCCAAAGTTAATTAGCAAGTGAAATTATTTGGATGGCCTCATCTTGCGTTGCAGGGGATATTTTCTGGCAAATGGATGAAATTTTGTGTGCTGCTCACAGGACCAATGCGCAGCTCGCATAGCAGGGGACTGATGGAGGTCATGACACCGTCGTCGTAACCACCTTGCGCGGCCAAGGGCTGTCTATACCTGCTCTTACGTTTGCCAGACACCCGCTCTCCTTCCACTACTGACGGTGAAGAGCTAGCTCACCCAGTCCCTCGCGGAGATAAATACGGGGAGCGTTAGCGTGCAACCACGCAGGAGTTATTTCGGTGTTGGTTATGTTCTGCAGAAGACGGGATAGTTGACAACTGCGTGATTAAAAGCCTTCCTCCTTAAAACTGGGTGGAATTCGCTGGTCGGGTTTTGAGCGAGCAAGTTCAATAGCCATAAGCTGGCCTCTGGAGATGGACACCGTAGGGAAGTGCCGTCAAGTGAACTGAGTAGCTTTCTGCTTGGGGTTCAGAAAACTTGCCTATGGTGTTTCTCCAGCAGTAGAAGACTTCAGCTCTCAAAAAGCGGTAATTACACAAACAGTAAGTTGCAAGCTAAGCAGTAGAGTAGGAAATCTTCAAAACTGCTTCTCACACTTCCTTATTTTAATTAAAAATTAAATTTTAATTAAAATATGTTAGTTCAGAAAGATTATAGCTGGGCAGGATTTCACTGGTAAGACTTAACAAAAATTGGAAGAGAACCTGAATAAAGAAAAACCTTACATAAACCTGCACTGGAAATATCTTCTGAGGTTTGATTGCAGCAGCACCCAGCATTACTGCTGTGGAGCTTCTTCCCTGGGTCACCGTCCCTATGTATTGTCCCAATATATTCTCCTTCTCTGTTTGCTTCCACTGACTGGAGCACCTCTCCTATGAGGCCAGGCTGAGGGAGTTGGGCTTGTTCAGCCTGGAGAAGAGAAGGCTGCGGGGAGACCTGATTACGGCCTTTCAGTATCTAAAGGGGGCCTATAGGAAAGATGGGGAAAATCTTTTTAGTAGGGCCAGCTGTGACAGGACAAGGGGGAATGGTTTTAAACTAAACCAGGGTAGGTTTAGACTGGATATAAGGAGGAAATTCTTTACAACGAGGGTGGTGAAACACTGGAAGGGGTTGCCCAGAGAGGTGGTGGAGGCCCCATCCCTGGGAACATTCCAGGACAGGTTGGATGGGGCTCTGAGCAACCTGATGTGGTTAGTGGTGTCCCTGCTCACTGCAGGGGGGTTGGACTAGATGACCTCTAGGGGTCCCTTCCAACCCAAAACATTCTATGATTCTATGATTCTATGACTTTGCTGCATTAAAAATTCACCTTCTGCTCTGCCCCTTTCTCTTTGGGACCCCCATGATCTCCTTTTAGATCTGAAATGGTTCCGCAGAGAAGGGCTTCAAAGAACTTCAGAAGTTTAGCTTAAGGGGCGCTGTCCTCGAGAAGGTAGTGTTAACACTAAGAAAATGATGCAGTTCACTGGAAGCCAAGAACAAGAAGAAAACTTCCCAGGTTTTTGCTCAGTCTGGGCCTGTGATGGGGGCTGTGCAGCCTGGGCACCTTCATGTCCTGAAGCCAGCTGAGGGGCCCGACTCCCGGACATCCCGCGGAGGCTGCGCAGCGGGCATTGAGCTCCTCGGCACGCGTGTTTCGTTGGGATCCTTCTTCCAACCTATAACGCTGGAGATGGTGCTTCAAGGCAGGTGCTGGGGAGGGGTCAGCCCGTTGGGCGATTTGCACAGGAGCGTGGCTGCGCTGCCCGGAGGATGAGGAGTGTCAGAAGGGTCTGGCAGGGAGCAGATGGAAAGGGCTGCGCGGAGCAGAGCGGCTCTGCTCTTTCACGGGGGGCTCTTCCCCGGGTTTTTGATGGCCTTGGCGGACGGGACGAGAGCTGCACAGTGGTCACCCGCCTCTCCTGCCTGGTGTCGGCTCACGGGGAGCGTGAGCAGAAGTTACTCCTGACGCTGCCGCAGGATTTCCCCGCCGCACCACGGCTTTCTCTGTGGCAGCACTAGCTCGCTCGTTTGCCTTCTCGAATCGGATTAGTTTTCCATTTTAACAAAGTGCTGCCGTTCTGTGGATCGGCCGTCACCTCGTCACGATGGAAGCGCGTACTCCGTAACCCGGACCCCTCGGTGATGGGCGGCCAGTGCTCACATGGGTGACGGCCGGTGCCCCGGTGTATCGGTGTGACCCCCATCCTCTGAGCACCCGGGGGGCTTCACCAGGGGGACGGGTCGTTCCCCGGTGACGGGCAGCTTCCTCGGCTCGACCCCAGCCCGTCTCTACGTGCTGCAGTACGCTTTCATAGCTCTTCATGTGAAAACCCAGCCTACATGCCCTGGTCCGGGGGGGGGGCCCCGGTGGCACTTCACCCGTTCTTTCTGCCCGCCTTGCTGCTTTTTCAAACCCTGCGCGTTGTTTCTCTTGTCTGATTTCACAGCAGTTCGGGTTTGTGGTGTCTTGGGGCCGTTTTCAGCACTTCTGTCCTTGTTCCCCTATGTTACCGGTACGCGATAGCCTGCTTTCTGGTTGTGCCTCACCCTCCCATGTATTTAAAGATAGTTTCAAGCTGACTGGTCCCAGGCACTGACACAGTGACTGCCAACCAGGGCGGCGTAGCCAGCTGCACGGCCTTTGGCAGCTTCCCTGGGACCCTCTCTGCCTTTTCACCATCATTTCTCGTGTGCTTGGATTTAGAACCCGGTTGTTTAAATAGTGTACGTGCAGCTCGGTCATTAACTCACCTCTTGGCCTGTAATTAAATGTGACGATAAGACTGTGGCTAACCTGAGTTACTTAAAAATCTGTGGGGAAAGCTTTTTAGAAACAGCAGAGCATCAAGAAGTTGTTAGCAGCAGCGAAGCTGTTGCATTAATTTGCCTTTTTGTTAAGGACTCGCTTACGTTTTAAGCTTTGCTTCCTCCCCTCCCCACCCACCCCCCAGCCCCGCCTTATAAGTAAAAAAAAGCAGATTTCATAAACATGCACCAGAATTGTAATTTACTCCTTTGGGGAGACGGAGAGACATCCCAGCATGCAGACTGGCTGAGCTGTGCAGTGAAACGGGAATCCATTCCCCCTACTGAGAGGTCACTTCCAGGGAAAAAAATGTTACTTTGAATGCTGACTTAATGGTCTGCTTTTGGGGATGAAATTCTCCTGAAACGGCCGCGTGCCCACGACAAGGCTGCCGCCGAGCGCGGTGGGTGCGCACTGCTGTACCTGTTGCAGGCCGCGGGCTTGAAAGAGTATTTTAATTTAATGGATTTTAAGCAACATTATTCAAGGATCAACAAAAGGCATACTGTGTTATATGAATAAAAGATTTCCTCGGGATACTTGTTAACCCTCCGCTGCCTAGCTAATGGAATTGAAGTGCAGCCACCTGGCAGGGAGATTTGGCAGTCAGCTGCCAGGGAGGGCCCCGGCCGGCGTTCCAGGTGCTGCGCCGTGCCTGCCCGACTGCCGCGGCGGAGCGCCCAGCGTGACTGCGCCGGGCGGCTGGGGCGAGGCGTGGGGGCGGCTGCCGCCCGGGGACCCGCTCCCGGGGCTCCCCGCTGGGCGCAGGTAGAGCCCGAGTTACGGGGGCTCCTGCGGAACGGGAAGGGGGCAGCGCGGAAGCGTCGGCTTGCAATTAAGCCCCCGCAAAGCTCCCATGGGCTCACGGTTTGCAGAATCGGACCCGAGCAGATGTTTTTCCACGGGTTGTGGCTGTTACTCAGAGCCCCGTGCCCAGGAGATCCCTCGCTCAGTCCCCAGCTCTGCTCTGCTTCGGAATATCTGCAGCAGTTATGAATATGTCAGATTATAATTTTAAACCTCCCCTGCTGTGTTTTGTTTTGTTTTTGTTTTTTAATTTAAATCTGGGACATCCCCACTGATTCCTTGGTGGTCTTTTTCTAATTTGTTCTTCCTTCCTATCCCCTAATGTACAGCAATTTCCCAGCCTGTATCACCGCAGCAACAAGTACATTTAGCTTTGAGCATCTTGCAAATGGTGTCACTCGTAATGGATGTGATAATAAGCCCCACGGTTACCTACCCCTGATTGTAATGAATGTAAATTATCAAGTATAATAGACCTGAAACTGAGCCATTTAGTGTTAGTCCCAGAAATAATGAAAAGATCTGTAATAAACTAGAAGGGGCAAAATTATTTTGCGTCATTATATTTTGTTCTGGCTGTAGCTGCCTGATCCTTGTACCCTTATCAAACCGACAGTGATGGTTTATTAACCTTTAGTAGGCGAAAAAGTCCGATCAGAATTCACCAGAGAAGATTTTCCCCCTACCCAAAAAGAGCGAGAATTTCAAGGAGGGATTGCTAGTCCATCGGTTGTATCCAAGGCACAGAGGCGACCTGCGTACGTGTGCGATGGGAGGCGAAATCCCATACTGGTAAGTGCCAGGGATCCCCCGTGCTGCTCGTCGGCAGCGCAGCGCGGCCGGCCTCGGCACACGCGTCGCCCTTCGGCCGTGGGACAGTATGTGCTCCTGGAAATCGGCGTCGTAGCACTCGTTCTGGGGGGGCTGGGGGTCACACGTGATCAAAGGTATCGCAGCTGGTGTTTTTCTAGACTACGTGGTAAGATGCTTTATGGTGTGTCCTATTTCAAAAATAAACAATAACTGTTTGCAAAAATTTGTAACTGCTTTCACGGTCTGTAAAATCTTGTATTTCCAGAGAAGTAAGCTTTCCAGGGATTTGCGTTAGGAAAACATTTCATTTTGAAGAGCTGGAAACATCACTATTGAATATCAAGGAATCAAATACATTTGTGCAAGTGATACGCTGAGTATTACGTTCTTCTAAGCAACGGCGTGGTTCACTCATTGCCTCTCGTCAGGCTTTTTTAAGGCACAGATCCTCCCATCAACAGGGTGTGTGTGATGCAGGTTGGTGTAGCAGGCAGCTTGCTACTCTCTTTGTGGGCAAAACCAGTTGATTCCAAACTAACCGAGTGACAATTATTGTTCCAAATTATTTAAAATCAAGGCAGGCATTTCCTTTTGTTCACATAGATAACAACGGTCTCCTGACTGGTCCTTGGCGTATATGCACCATTTAAATAACACTTGCAGCATCCTGCTCAGAAACTTGAAACACGGACTTTTACCAGCAGATTCGTAGATGAATATAATCTCAGCTGATCTGTGAGTTTGCAACTGCCAGCCCGTCCTCCCTGCCCCGAAAGTCTCGCCGTTCGGCAGGGCTGTCCAGTAAATCAGTAAGCAGCTCGGAGCCTGTGCCAAGAGCGTGTTACACATTAATCGTGGCAGGCGTGCGTTGGTTGTGCCGCAAGGAGCACTGTGGTTTCACAAAACCGCGGGCGTTTCCCAGGTAAGGCCATTGCGATGATGCTTTAGGGAAAAGGCTGGCCAGGTTTGGGGGGAGAGGTCCTGTGCGTTTGCTTTGGACCAAGGTTGCTTGAAGGCATCCTCCCGTTTGCGTGGCCTGGCGGGGGCCCGTGGGCGCAGTCTGGGTGGGGTGGCAGGGTGCAGAAGCTGTCCTCAGCCCCCCCGCCCGCCGGGACCCCCTCTGCCGCCCGGCTGCCCGCAAGGGCTGCTGTGCTCTACCACGAGCGACGCGTCGGTGGGCGGCGAGGTGCACCAGATTCCTTTCTGCAGTCATGTCGGCCGCTTTGCAAGCGTGTTCCTGCCTTGGCACTGCCTCTCGACTTTAAGCTGTCAGTAATTACCCTTTTTTCCACTTCCAGAGCAGCCAGATTTCTGAAGTGAATGTGTAGGGAAGTATTTTGATATTTTCTGCTTGCCTTCCCTTATCATTTAAATATAATGTTGAGACAAAATTTGACTTCTGATTTACTGTAGCAAAATTATCTTGCGAGTTACTTAATTATCTGGTAAGTCTGATGAACAGTTCTCACAAATTTCGAGTTACAAGTCTGTCATTATCTCCCTCTTCCCTTGTCTCTGGCTGTTTAATTTTCAAAGCCGAGAATGGCTTAGGCTGTTGCTGGTACGTTCAGTTTCTGAATGGTTCTGGGCATGCCCTTGTCCTGGGAGATTCTTGACCACATATTCGCTTTGGTACCGCTGTGATGGAGCCGAAAACGGGGCCCAAGAGGAAGCGCGGTGGCCTCTGCCCGCTCTCCAGGCGCGCGGTGTGGCAGAGCGGGCTGCGGGAGAGCTGAGCTCTCTAAGAGGCAGTGCACCCGCTGGTGGCGTTACTGACTTAGTGAATACGCTTGCGTTTGGGGGCTGTGGTGGCAGAAAGTGCAGTAATGTTGAAGTATGCCGAGAGGGGCATACACACGCGTGTGTCCAGACGGACACACGTGTGCCTGTGAGGCTATGGGTATAGATTTGTGTATTTTCAGATGTGCATGGCCAAAGTATGACAACACATTTTCAGAGCCTTGTATAAGCCTCTCTTGTACGCTCATATGGGCTACCATTTTTTTAGTCACTTATATCTTAAAATTTTGTAATTATTATCAGCATTTTGTCATCAACTGATCTCATTAATAAAACAACTCAGAGACCTTGCAGGCAAGTCTGCACCGTTCCTAAAAATCTGAGTAGAAGACAGATCTGGTCTAGCTAGCTGAGAGTCTCGCCGCCAGCAGCTCCTTCGCGTTTACGGAGAGAGAAGGGCAGCCCGGGCTGCGCTGGCACAGGCTGCGCTCTCGGCAGAGCATCCCTGCCAGGAGGTCCCCGGCCGCCTGGGCTCCCCCGCCTCGGGACCTGGGGATTCCATAGGATCCCTCTGAGCTCCACCTGGAATTCCATCACGGGAGGCAGTGCGGGTCCTGGCCGAGCGGCTGGCTGTGCTCCCAACATGGGTTCTTGCTCAGTAAGCAGGCAGCTGCCTTCTGTACCAGCTTTATCCCCGAGTGCCCTGGGGGTAGAGGTGCACGTATAGGCTGTTACAGCAACCTGGTGATGAGGTGCAGAGGCCTAGCTCACTGAAACAAGGTCCGTGGGAAAGAGAAAAGATTCCCTCCTTCCCTCCTGTGCTCGAAAAGTGATTGCTGCGGCCGCGTAAACCTCCGGGAGCAGCCCGGCATTAACGGGGAGGCGCAAAGCTTTCACTTCCCCAGCCCCGCAGCCGCCTTTATTTTGGGGTTACGGCTCCGAGTAAATGTGCCGCTCGCTGCTGCGCGTGCTGTAGGACCAAGCCGTATTGTCTGACTTGTCCAGAGGAACTTGCAGCCGCACAGGAGGGCCGTGTGATAAACAGCTCTCCTAATTCCTGCCCGCCTGCCTCCCTTATCTCCATCCCGACTATTAATATTTCCAGCGTGTAAGCAGTTTCCAACAGCTGTCAAATGCAAACAATAAGCTAACAGAAAAACTGTTTCTGCTTCTCCCCCGAACTTGATTCCCCAGTTAATACGTGTGTGTGGCCCGGAGCTAACGATGCCAAAGTCCACAACTAACCACAGGCTCGGCTGTTTTGCAGTCTGCTACTGCTACCAAAGATGGATGCTTTGTCTTACGAGAGGGAGAATTTCCAGCCCTGCAAAAATGAGATGAGTTCTACTTCAGACTTTAAAGCTACAGAATTCGTGTTCATTAAAAAGATGCTAATTAAAGTCACTTTTATGTTTCTAAAACGTATCAGCGGAAGTGTTTTAAAAATAGATCATCTAAATTTTTTTTTACGTTATTAAACCAGGAGAGACAGGAAATCCGTTAAGGGAAAAAAAAACGGAGACCCAAGTTACTCTCTAGTTCCTCAACCATAAAGTCATCCCGTGTAACTTCCAACCACATTTCTCAGTCTCTGTGTACATGCGTCCTCTCTAAAATGAAGGTAATAATACTCCCCATCTGTATCGCTTCCTCTCTTCTTAAGTGTAAGAAGTTTGGACATAGCTATCCTGCTTTGGAAACTAAAAAACCATTCCTAGCATGGCTGAAAGGTGCTCCTTGCAAAATAGGTGAAGTGCCAGAGCATTCCTCGGTGTGTTTCCTTTAGTCGTGTGGATATAGCGTATTTATTTCTCACTCAGTGTGTTCTGGTCCTTTAGTTTCCATTAGGTCATTCAAGCCATTTAGTTTCCGTTAGGTCATCCAAGCTACCGGCGAGGGTCTCGCACTTGGAGTATGCTGAATAATACCCACGTGGCTGGGCCATCTGTAAGTGGTGAATTAATCACCACCACTGGTGGACAGTGCCTTTATGTTGCGCGTTCAGATGAGCTGTACCGCACACACAGGGTCTGCCTTTAATTAAATACTTGGTCCACACATGCTGCGAGAATGCGTGAGGTGACAATTTTCTCCGTGCCCAGACCCGCACGGTGCAGCCTGCGGGCTCCGAGAGGCACCCGCCCTGGGCAGAAGGCCCGTGCACAAGATGTATGAACGCCGCTAGAAAGGGGTTGTGGCTCTCGGGCGTGCAGCTCCAGAGCAGCGCTGCCGCCTCCTCAACAGTCTCGTTTCCTGGGGGTTCAGTCACTCGGTCACTTTTTTCTCTGAAGAACGAGAATTACAAAGCCGACCGTCCAATGCAAACAGGCCTGGGTTTTTTTCTCCATGCAGTTTTGGGGAGGCTTTTAGTTCAGTACAGCATCTGTCTTCGTAAGCCGTCGTCCCTGCAGCCACTTGAGCGACACCCCCGAAGCGATTGCGTGTTGGGGAAGGGCATCGATTCACGGTCGTGCCTTTGGCTTTGTATCAGCCCGTCTGTATGGCTGTTACTGCAGGGGTGAGGTTTTCAAAAGTTCTCCAGATTTGCCTGATAAAAGCTGTCGGGAGTTTTACCATCCCTCCCAAAGTGGTTCTGAAAACCCTACTGCTGCCGTTCACAGCAGAGAACCGTGAGAACGCTGTTCTAGGGGAAAATACCCAAGCTTTCAAAAGAAGCCTCCCCTTCCCCGTAACACACGTGCGCAGTGACAAAGGGGATGTAAAAGTAAAAGGGGATAGCATCGCTGGTATGTGGCTAACAGTGGTCCGTCAAGGCCAGTACATTATCCCTGTGTGTTCAGGCAGCCAATCTGAAGGAACTGGAAGGCATAAGTAAATGACAAATAGTTGAACCTTCCTACCTTTGCCCTTTTCCTAAGATGTCCAGAAGTAACAGCTCATTAGTGGAATTACTGAAATAGGTGCATTTTGGTGGTGTTTGAATAAAATGAAGGCTGCGACAAAGCACGGGGCAAGCATTGCTCGGTAACATGTGACCTTCCCTACAGTTATTTATCCCTCGATGATCACCCCATTCGTGGAACAAGCCAGATAATTGCCAAACATGAGCATCAGCAGCAATACAGACACTGATAACGTGAGACGGCTACGGTGCTACAGCGATCCCTCTGAAAATGAGAGGCCGGGACTTGTCTTCCACAGTCATCGGGCAGCTTTCCTTCCAGCCATCGCTTCCCTTCCAGCCGTCCTCGGGCAGCTTCCCTCCCAGCAGTCATCAGCTTTCCTTCCACGGCACGGCGAAGGCTCTGCGTGACGGCGGCTCCCTTGCATCAGCTCCCACGCAGTGCATAGGCGAAGGCAAGACCTGGCCGGGCTCTGCTCTGAGCGAGGTTCTTCCGAAGGTCCGGCTCTTCCCGCAGCCTGTGCTGCCTCGGGGAGAGCAGCAGGTTTCTCTGCTCTCTAGACCTCTCCTACCCATCTTTAGTTTTGCAGTCTCCAGGTTATTTCCCTGAGTGAGCGAGTACTTTGCCTGGAGGGGACGGCCAGAAGATAACTGGAACTCAGGAGAGAGGGGACCTCTACATCTCCCTGCGCTGGGGCACTGGGACGGCGACTTTCAGCTAGACCTGAGCAGCTTCTGTCCCCTCAGGGTGTCTCCCAGGATCGGACAGAGAACTATATGGATACTTCTAGAGAAAATACATACTGGGGGCATCATGCTCAACTAATTTGCTGGCCAAAAAGTTGTGTAGCTGCAGTCACGACAGTTCTTGCAGCACAGAACTCTTTCAGAAATAGCTTCTTGGTGGTTAAATCTTTGTCTGCCCTGCGGCACGATTTACCAGTTAGGGCTTCTGCTGCGCTAACTGGTAATGGGCAATTATGTCATCATTTTAATCAGTTGAAATATTTTAATCAAAGCCTTATCAGTATGGAGAAGCATGGAGTACAGCTGCGAAGCAGACCTTGGGTGCGCGGGGGCCTGACGGCGCGCAGTGCCATTTCCTGGGCACCTCTGCGCCTGGAGGGTTTGCCGCTGGTTCGTGCCCCGCGGTGCTGGTTCGTTCCTGCTGTGTTGGGAACAATCGCAGTGAGAACAAAGCTAATGAGGGAGATTGGGTGCGTTTGTAACTTTTTTTGTTTTCCCCCCAGCAGAGCAGGTATCTGTACAAGCAGGAATACCTGACAGGAGATCATCGTAAGTGCTCTATGGTAGAGTAAAAAAGCTTCAGCTAGGGATGAACGTGAGTGCCACTGAAGTACGGGATTGTGCAGTGTCAGGGAAGTATCCCATTGCTCCTCCTGCGAGCTGATGGGTCTGTAACGGGGCGGTGTGTCTGCTCCCAGGGGCTTCCCGCAAGGAGGAGGAAGAGTAAATTAAGATGAAAGCTTGTTTTCTGCCTTATTCATAATAAATGCAAAGTTCTGCCCTGGAGCACTTGGCATGACTAATGTGCCACATATTCTTGATATCCCAGAGCGGCAGGCGAGCGCTTCTGCCAGGCTGGTGGTTTGCAGCACACCTTGGGCAGCCCGCTACCTAACAAGCCACGGGAGCCAAGGGCGAGTGCCAGAGCGGGGCTCCGCGCGGGAGCGCAGGAGCTGGAGCTTTTTGCCTCGGGGCGCCATCAGTACGATTTTGCTGTTAGGTTACTTGATTTCCAGGGAGGCGGTTTGAAACCATGTGAAACGTGTTTCTGTTGTTGTTTCGCTTTCCTCTTTGAAGCAATTAATGGCAACCGTCTGCGAGGCAACAAGTGTATTGCCCAGCGCACGTTGGGAAGCGCCGTAGCAGCCCGCCACGTTACCTGCAGCGATTAGAGGTTATTTTTTATTTGGTGTTGCGGCGGTGTCTGAAGCCCCGTCTCCGTCCCTTGGGACCGAGATTCTTTTGTAATCCTGTGCAAAGACCCAGGCCCCGCTGCGGGGGGAGGTGGCAGAGCTCCAGGCACAGCGCCGAGGCACTGGGCAAAGGCTCCGCAAACGCGAAATCCCGAAAGCCTCTCTGTAGCTGTGGGTTTCAGCAAGAGTCGTGTCCCTTGTACAGCAGGGTGTTCTGGGCTCCAGCTGCCCCCCGGGACTGGACACCCCCCCCCCCCCCGTGAGTCCCCCCGGCGCAGCAGTAAAAGCGGGCTGCCCCTCTGTGCAATTCTGCACGGAGGGGTGGCAGAGCAGAGGAAAATTGCGCTGCGGGGAGGATGAGGCCTTGGTTTTGGCAGCCGAGGATCATCTGCCCGTTCTGGATAAGGAGGAGGAACAGCAGCCCTGGCACCAGCCGGCCCCTCCGCCGAGGGAGAGCGTGGAGCCCTGCCTCCCCGGCTGCGCCGCAGACAGATGGCCTTCTCGGGGGCTGACCACGGGGCCAGGGCGCCAGTCGCCCTCCCCTCGCACAAAGCCGTCGGGCTGGGCCGGACGCTTATCCAGAGCCGGCCTCGTCTAACGAGTGTCTTACGTGTTACATCGACCAGCTTAAGACGCGCCCCACTCTGAAAAGTTTTAATCTCGGATGCTTTGGTTTTTAAAAAAAAAAAAAAAAAAGCACATAAATCTGCAGTTGGTGACAGGTACAGTTTAATTGCACCTGCTCAATGGAGGGGATATGTTACTGAAATTCCCCCAAAAGTTTTCAGTTAAATTTATGCAGCAGTGACGGTCACTAGACCGTAAAGGATGGCAAGCCCCATCAAGCGGATTGAGTTTCACACCGAAATTGCCTATCACAACATTTTAAAAGCACAGCAACCCTGTCCCGTTCAGAGCTTGAGGAGGACAATTAGGTGCATAGAGGTCATCTACCAATACCTTTATGTTAACCTCAATTTTATGGTCCCTGCTTTATTCTGCTCTGGTAAGTCCCAAACATTTGCGTTCTCGTTTGTTTTCGAAACCGCTATCATGGTGCCAGGAGCAAACCCTTTTTGTGGAACCATCTCTGGTTCTTACGACACAGATTAGGAGGATCCTGAAATGCGTGTAGTGGTCAGAACTGGCTTACCGGTAGTTCTTTGGTACTGAAATCTCGAAAGAGCAGTCAGTAAAGCAAAAGTTAATTGCAGCCCTGTATGTCCTCCGCCTTAGAGCCTGTCAGGCCTGCCCAAGGAGTCGGCCGTCTGCCACACGGGTTTTCCTTCCCTTGTCCCTGCACTACCTACGCGATCGCCTGTATGAGCACCAGTGAGGCTGGAAAGCTCTGGCGTAGGTCTGCGGAACGTGCTTTCTTGCATTGAACAATAAGTTCAAAGATTTTCTTCAAGCCTCCCTAGTTGGGTGGAAGAAGGAATTGGCACGTGGACATGTAGGCAGCCATGATGTCTGATGGGCTGGAAAGAGCTGTCTACCTCTACACTTCCAGCTTCTCCACTGGCCAGCCGCCCTGAAAGCCCTTCTCAGGGTGGGATTCACATCACAGATGGGAATTGCAGGAGGTTCGTGCCAATGGTCCGCATTAGCTGCCTTGGCAGCCCCCCTGGAGCCGGAGGAACAGTCGTTTCAGTGTGTGCTCTCCATGGACCCAAGCAGTTGGGTTCCAGGCCCGGGACTGGAGCCCCTCGGCATTGGCACGCTACAAACAACGAGCCGTGGAGAGTCGCCAGTCCATTCTCTCTTTGCCTGTTCGCAAACCCACCAATAATTTTGTCTTTTATTCGCATGAAGAGAGCGCTGCGTCAACAAAATACACAGTTGTTGCCGTATATTGGTGAGAGTATGTAAACATTACCAAAATCTTTTTATTTTCTAAAGGTAGCGCGAGGAAGGGATTGCTGGCCATTGCCATCAGCAGTGTTGGGTAGCCGTACTTTTGCGTGAGGCTGGCATGGAGGTAAGGTTAATAAGCAAAAGTTCTAAATTTTCAGGATCTGTTTCAATAATTGTCTTCTATATTCCCCCTGTTCCTAAATTCGTAGTTAGGTGTGGTGTATCGGTGTGTGGATGTGCAGGGAGGGAAGCGTTGGACGGGCCTCCACCCCAGGATGGCTCAGCTCACCTGCAGAACCCAGATGACGAGGACTTGGAAGGCTTTTCGAAGGCTTTTCAAAGTCTTTACATTTTAAACCACGTGTCTGCAACTGGCTCTGCATTGTAGAGGTTAAATGCGGACGCGATGCTTGGAGGTCAGAGCCGTGCACTGGCTCCCGGTACCTGCACCTCTGGTGAGCTTTCAGGAGATGCTGCCTTTTGTCTCCGCTCGGATTCTCCATCTGGAAGGAGGTCCTGTGTGTGTTTCACCACAGAGCTTCATCCTACAGCTTGCGATAAGACAACGTGGTTGATAGCAAATCGCTAATCTTAGCATTTTACTGGTTTTTTTGAACAGCTTATGTTGTGTGGTCAAATTATTAAAATAATTGATAAACTGATAAAACAGTTATAAAAGCTCATAGCATTCAGATACTGAGATTTGATTGCTCTGTTCAAACTGGAGCTAAATTCCTGCTCTCCCACAGTTACGTGCGTTCATGGTTAATAATTCACAGCTTGTCATGGCTCTCTACGTCATTTCATATACGAAAGAAATAAAAACGTTTGCGCCTGTGGAAAACAGTTTGCTCTGGAGCTTTGCCTCGGCCACAGCGAAATGTAAAATAATGCAGTCGTTGCGGAGGTGGGTCGCATTGCCATACATATTAAAAGAGGCCGCTTTTGATCAGCTCCTTTGAATGCCTGGTATAACTCCATTTATCTGCGGATCTCAGGGGACACCCAAAACCTTCAGATAAATGGGGGCTGAGTTAATCAGGGGAGCCAGCTGTCCAGCTTCTTCGCCGGGGTAGGGTTCAAGATCATAACCCGTCCTCTCCGCAGCCAGGCCGTCTTCAGAAAACGATTTGCATGCTCCGCTTCAGCAGCCCAGCCCCGAGGCTTCTGCAGAAAAGGCGGCCAGGCACGCCAGGCTTCCTCGTGGCCCTGCTGGGCCTGGAGCCCTGCGGCGGCTGGGAGCGGGGGCTTGCTCACGGCTGTGTCGCGGTTTCTAAAAGGCAGCAGTGTACACGGCAGCCTGCGCATATTGGCTCGACCCGAATAAGCTCGGCCTCTGTGGGCATCTTTGTGTCGGATGCGCTGGGCCGAGAGCTCGCGGGGGAGGGATGACGCAGCGTTCACGTTAAAAAGGTTCAGCGCGAGGTGCTAGCACGTGTCAGAAGGCACGTCGCGTGGCGGGCTCCTGGGGACGAAGGCACAGCCCGTTCAGCTGCGGTTCTGACGGGTCAGGCGTGGCACTAGTGACTCTGGATGAAAGCGTTCTTGCATGGTGATAAATATGAAGCTTCTTGGGGCTGGAATTGAAAATCGCTGTTTCAGGCTGCTCCCGTACAAATGGTCTTGAAACCCCGAGTCCTCCCCTCCGCCCCCCCCCCCCCAACCCCATGTACGGTGCTTTGGCTGTGGTACGTCCTCTCGGATCCCCCAAATACATTACTTGGGACTCCAGGGTGTCTGACGGGGACGAGCGTGGCGATGCCTACGGGAGATTCTGGCAGAAGCACGATTAAGTAGCAAAACATTGGTGGTGTTTGCGTACGAGCAGCGCAACCTGCGGAAGCCGCAGAGCACCGCGTTGGCGTGAGAGATCGGGCGGTGTGGCGGGGTCGTGCTGCGTTCCCGGCCTGTGTTTGCAGGCTGGAGGTGCCTTTCAGAGGGCTCTTTACAGCTTGTTTATTATGTTCCTAACACCTCCATTAAAGCTCCTAAACTTCGACAAAACTTTAATTGACTTTTTTTTTTTTTTTTTTTTTTTTGATGAAGCCAAACCATTCTCCCTGATGTATTAAAACAGAGATAGCAGAGAGTTTCGTTTAACTCTCCTGCAGTGGCTTAATGCGTTCCAGATGAGGCTGTACGGGAAGATTAGCAGGAGCACCTCGCCGCTGCCCGTACGCCGGAGCTGCTGTGCTGTGGGCTGCCCCCGGGGCCGGGCTTTGGGGAGCCTGGGGGAGGCACCAGGAGCGCGTGGGGTGCTGGTGAAGGGGGGGCCGGTTCACGCAGCGATCCTCCTCGCCGAGGCTCTGGCGCCGGCACCTCCTGCCTTCAGCGTTCTAACCTGCGAAGAGCGGCACGGCGGCGGGATCGCCCTCGTACGCCGCTGGGTCTGCCCAGCGCTCTGCGCCGCGGCTTGCGCTCAGCTCAGTGCGTTATTTTTCAGGTGCTTCTCCCGTAGCTGCCCAGCTGTTTGGCCGAGAGGGTTTTTTCCAGCCTTTTGTGTGGCACGGGGCACCTTCCACCTCACAAATACGGACTTTGCGAGGTGTAAAGCGAACCGAGCCAGAATGGCCTCGCTCGCTTTTCCCCTGCAATATTTAGCAAAACCGGTACAAACTGCCGGTGTGTTAGCGGTTGTTCTGCGCATTGTATGCGTATGTGTGGGATGTGCAGGGTCTTTCATTAAACAGCAGGATGTTATTAGGCATAGCATGAAAAGCCTTTATAGTCTCCCTGCCTTGTTTAAAGCGGGCCCACAAGCAGCCCGCAGCCGAAAAGGCTGCGCGATGAATCGAGCGCTGATGGCCGGGCCGCAGGCTCAGGTGGTCGTCAGCCGCAAGTTTAGCCGAGCCCTTTCAGTAATTTGTCACGCCTGGGTCTGTTCCCGCTGCGCCAGCACGTGCCGGCTCCGTGTCGGAGGGGCTGTTCGCCAGACGGCCGCGCAGCCCCCGCGTCCCGCTGTTAGCGGGGCCAGCGCTCGCCCGGCCGCGCGCTCCCCACAGCCCTGGCAACAGCCGAGCGCGCCGCGGAATATGCATCTTCATAATGAGGAGTGAATGGCATCCGCCAGTCCCTTTAGAATAGGGCCCAGGCGTGTGCCTCCTCTCCTAGGAAGTTGGGCAGCCTATTCATTAACAAGAGTCATCAGGAGTTCAGCCCATAATAGGGAGGCAGCCCCAAACGCAGGCGGGCTAATGCTTGCGCTGTCAGGAATGCGCTCTCCTGGGCTTCGGGAGCGGCGAGGAGGACGTGGGCAGATAACGCTGTCAGCAGGTGCAGGCTCGGCGGTGCTGCCTATTGATTTCCTTTCTCCAGGCTTCCAGGGGAAGTTTGCGAGGAGATTTATCACCTACCAATCGTCCTCTGCTGGCGTTAAAAGCAAAAGTCGGGTTGGTTTGTTTGCTTCTTTTCTTTTTTACCACCGTCCCTATAGGAACCCGCACACAGTTGGGGCGCGATTGCTTAACTCCTCCTGAGGCAGAACGCTCGTGTCCTGCTTTCAAGCACCGCTTCACTCCGATTGTTTTAAAATCCCGTTTCGGAGTGGTTCTGTTAATGTAACGAGAGTTACAAATGGCACTTGGACGTTAATTAGTAATGCTTTTCAATCTTAAATACCCTCACCTGCATTATGTTGTCACCGGCGTTATTCTCGCTGCTCCCGATTTCTGAATCCGGCTTGGCCTTCGCTCCCCGGTACCAGCCTCGCGGAGTTAGGGTGCGTTTCCCTGCCACGGGAACACAACGAGGGTCTGAAAACTTTTGTTTTAAATGGGGAAGCGGAGACTGAGATGTCATCCTGGCTCCTGCGAGCGCCAATTCATACAGCCATACGTGGGGTTCTTCAGCCCATTGTAGGTTTGTTTCAGGCGTTACCCCGTTATTGGAAGTGTATGATTCACCTTCGGAGGAAACAGAAGCTGCACACAAAGGGAAAAGATTTGCTTTCTCCGCTGTGAAAAGCTGCCGCAAGCAGGGGTCCTATTAAGACAGCTGGAAAGTTGCTTCAGCTTGTTACGCTTGTAAGTTTTATTGGTGACTGGTTTTTGATTACACATTTGAATGCTGTGTGTTCCAGGTTGCCGAGTTTTAATTAAAAGGCAATAGTCTTGATTTTAGATTGCTTTGTTGTCTGCATTATGCAGCCTGTAATGCATGCGGGTCGTGGGGTGGTTTTGTCCAATGCGCATCGTTTATTTAGGGTACATAAGACCACGCTTCCTAGCACCTGCCTGAAATACAAACCTCACGCTTTCGGGAGGTGCGTTTATTACGGTTAATTGCTTTGAAGAGTGATCAAATAAATGGGGGTGGGGGGCGTCCTCCTCCTCTGTCCTGTCGCTTGCTTCCCCAATCCCACCATTTTCCTCGCCTGGCAGGGTCACTGTAAGAGGACCGTTGTGTACCAGGAACCTTCTGTACGCCACAGCTTGCCTCTTAAAGTTGGGGTTCGGTTTACAAAAGCCCGCAGCGCGGGGGGTTTGTTTCTCCCTCGGTAACCCCAGCGGTCTGTCTGACCTACCGAGTCACGGCTTTTCCTGCCCGACACTACAAGGTGGCACCTTCGTTTCCAGCCTCTGAGCGTGCTCGCTGCCTGTGGCTCGCGTTCAGGACCGCTAAGCAGCATCGGGCGGTTTGGGCCCCCTCTTCCCCAGGCCCGTGTACAGCCCGGCTAGCGCTGCTGCGGATCCGAAGCGCTGGTGTCCGTGGGACCGCGTGTAACAGCATTTCATTCTGCGCAGACGTTTCCTTAACCTGGCCGTCGCAGCTACGAAGAGCGAGCTCTGTATCTCGAAGCAATAATCCAGAACCACAAAGAAGTAATGACATTTGAGGACTTTGCCGCTCAGGTCTTTTCTCCCTCTCCCAGCTACTCCCTCGGTGGAGCGGGTGAGTCTCTGCACGTTATTCTTCTCTTTAGCACTAAGAACCACTCGAGCAGCAGATGTACACCTGTTTTTTGTAGATAAATGCTTGCAAATTTAAGACGACCATTCTTCCCCTGAATCAACTAATGAATATCAAAAGGAATGATGACATTCATTTTAATTTGTTTTGCATCAGAGCTATTCACTCTGCTCCTTTCTTCAGCTATCCTGTTAACCCCCGAATCTAGCGAGGTTAATGAACTTTCTCTCAGTAATGTGCTCCGGTTCATTCAGGAGTGCGGGTTTCTTGCTGAGCTGGGAATATGTTGTTCAAAAGCTACGCCTGAATCAGTGCTTACTTATCGAAAAATAGTTCCTCACAGTAGAGGCCGTTGCTACTAATGCTAAATGGGGATTATGCTGCTGAGGTACCAGGGTCAGGGATTAACGCAAAAGAAATGTAAGAACGGCATTCTGTTAGAAAATCGTGGCCGCGGGCAGCGTGCTAACGTTTCCCTTAAATGTAGATGAGCAAATTTCAGGCTTCCTTCCAACACCTGGCCTGGAACCTGTTTGGGGTCTTTTTAAACACATGTGCGGGTATACGTGCGTGCGTGCGCATACGTGTGTACAGGGGCCTCGATGCCGAACGTCATTCGTCAGCCCTACTGAGCGACGAAATGTAAGGCAGAGCACTGTGGATTTGTTCCTTGTGGGCCCTATCGAGATTTTAAGTGGATTTGTTCCTTGTGGGCCCTATCGAGATTTTAAGTGGATTTGTTCCTTGTGGGCCCTATCGAGATTTTAAGTGGATTTGTTCCTTGTGGGCCCTATCGAGATCTTAAGTTAGCGTGCAGTCAGTAAGGTAGGAACCGCTACTTTGCTGTTTTAGTTGAGTTTAAACGAACGCCTCCTGAAAGGAAGCTTTGACTCTGAAATGCAGATTTCTGGTACCCTCAAGGTCTGTTTTTGCAGCCTCTGAAAAGTGTATGGTCACCGTGTGTTGGACTCTTTAACAAAGATGCCTTAATCCCTTTCTTTACACTCATAGGGTGAAACTGGCACGTCCTCATTATTCCCTGCTACCCTCTCGGGTTGTTTAATCGATTATTTCAAACCTATATAAATGCTGCAGGACATCTGCTCTATTTCTCTTTAGCCCGACTCGTTAGCAAGTATCTTCCATCTAAACTGAAAAATTGGAGGAAGAAATTAAATTTACTAAAATAAATCACTTACAAATAAAATCAGCCGTGCATCATTGTTTAACGTTACTGGCTCCAATCCTCGAGCTTTCAGAGCTTTGTTGGGAGATAAGAGGTGTATGCATGTCCTTGCATTGGTCGCCAGTAGCAGCAGGCAGAAGGCTTTGGAGATAAGCAAGCTGGCAGAAGTAAAGGGGAACCGGTGCTATTTACATAATCGCGCCTCTGCTTCCTGGAGAGGCGTCAAGAAACACAGGGATGGCCTCTATTGATCTTTGTTGAACTGGAATACTAAACAACATTAGAAAAGCTTATAACTTAAAGCTTTGATTAATGTTTTCTACATTAAAAAGTAGAACAGCTGTGAATTAAATTCTTTTATACGCCCTGCCAAAAGTCTGAGACAAAAAAAAATTATCAGTTCCAATAGAAATGTAGATTTCATGCCCGGCGTTTTAGCACTTTGAAGCATTTATCTGTTGACGTATCAGCAAATAAAAACGTAGATATACTGATTTGTTTGAAATGTTTTGCTCTATGCAAAATGGTATTTAGTTTTCACGTTCTTCTTTCGGCACACAGCGATCTTACTATACACAGATTCAGTTGGACAAGCAAGGAAAGGGTCGTATGACAATAACGTAGCCGTAAGGTCTGGGATATATTTGGTATGCCAAAAATATTTAAAGTGTTTCCCAATACCTACCCAGGTTTTTCAGAACACTGTTAAATCGCTGAACACATTTTTATGCTTTGATGGTTTTGGGTTTTTTTAAGAGTAAAACCTGCCGCAGTCAGGTCCTGATTTTCAGGCGGGCTTTCGGAACATCAGGGTTTATTTCACACTCACAAAGAAGCTGGAGGCCGGTCGTGACTTCTGGCGCCAGAATCTCTGCTTCAGGGAGTCTCGGCGCGTTACCTGCTGATTCACTTGCACGTTCAGTCGAGCACCACCAAGAGCCGTGTCAGGCGTTGCCTTTAGGATGTCTTCTCCGTCAGACGCCGGCCCGGAATCGGCAAGGAGGCCGACTGCAAACCTGGCGGCTCGCCGCCGCCCGGGCGAGTCCCCGTCCCACGCGCAGGGAGCCCGGCGCGGGGCTGCTGCGGATCACGAGCGTCTGCCTCAGCCTGGCCTGCTTCCGTCGTTATCGGGGTTCAGACTGGCGGGGGGCACTGCAAATGTACCGCAGCGTCTGGGAATAAAGAACGAACCGGCTCGGGGGCAACTTGACTAAGTTTGCAGCCACCTATTCATCCCTGCTCGTGATGAGAAAGGGATGAAAAACTGTTCTGGAGCCGCCAGTTCCCCCGTCGGCGTGGGCACAGCCGGGGGCAAGCAGGACGGTCTGGGGCAGCGCTGCGTTGGCCAGCGTGCAGCCTGACCCCCCGTGCCGCCAGACCTCCTCCAAGCCCAGGGTCACCGGTCCCGCGCCTGCGAAGTCGGCTGTCTGCCGCTTGAGAAACAGGGGTGGCGTTTCTCTCCACGTGAAAGGGGAATTTCTATTCTGAAGCAGAAAAAATGAATCACGGAGCAATAAACGCATGGAGCTGACGCAGGTCTGCGCTTCCCCTTCTCAAGTAAGAAGCCAGCTCATACTACTGACCCTGCCTGGCTTAAACTTCGCAGGCAAATTTAAGGTTGATTCTCCTCTGATCTTACTCATAACGCCACCTAACACTGTAATGCTGTGCCCACGGTACATGTGCACGGCAGGAAGGGCCGATGAGGACGTGTGCCTTTTATTAAAATTAAGATTGGTTTTGGTAGCTAACACAGCGTAAGAAGCAAATCAATCAAGGCCATCCAGTGAATCGAGTGTGTAGCTGTTAATGCCACACGTTATTGGGGTATTATTAACGATGATCAATTTATCGGAACTAAATGTTTTTATGGTTTTTGATCCTGCCCCCAGGGATGCTTCCCCTGGATCCCGATGGGGTGTGGGTTTCTTGAAGGCTGCCCTGGCTCAGTCCCCCGTCCCACAAACAGTCTCGCAGGCGCGACGTTTCGTGCGCGACGATCGTCCAGCCGACCTCGTCTGCCGTTTTCTGACGCAGAGCCTTGGACTGCCTGCACGGATCACGGATAGCCCTGTGTATCTTAAACGCTGAAAATGCAGCCTGGTAGGCAGAACGGACATCCCTGAACTCATTTAGGGGATGTGCAGATTAGGAACAAAAGATGGGAATACGGTCCTTTGTTGTTAAACTGGTACATTACATGCTGTATTTTAATTAGGCTGGGTATGAGAGTCAGCCCAGGAAATCCTCAGTAATCCAGCATTATTGAATTATTCTTATCCTTTCCCTCTGCAGATTTCTCTCGGTTTAGAGGGTGGGGTTTTAAGCTGCTCTCTTTTTCTGTTCTTGCTCCCTCAGCCACGAAGAAAAACAGTTATTGAACAAAATACTTGCGTGTTCTTTAAAAAAAAATCCTGAAAATGAAGCAGGCACAAGCAGATACAAAAGCGTTCCAACTTTAATTACCTCTGCCAACTAAACGGCGTTTGTTGTTTGTGTTTTTCATTTAAGATCAGAAGCCAGAGTCCCGTTAACCCTCAGGAAACGGGAGCAGTCGGGTATTCTAGGAAGGAAAAGAGAGAACTCGTGCACCAGAGGAGGATTTGTATCTGAGGGGTTTATGCTCAGATCTCTGCTTGCCAGAGAACCTGCAAAGCTGCCGTTCAGCCGGGCGGGCTCCCGGTTGGTGCTTCAAAGGGTTAATTGAAATGGGCACACTTGACTGCTGAGAGGACTGATCTAATCACTGCCATATCCAAGTGCATCTGTTCACCATGAGGTCATTCTTGTGCATGCTAATGATTTGGAAAATAAAGCATAATGCTTGCCGTTATCAGAAGGCTATCGTGTAAATCTTCGCTGGTTTCGTTGCTGATAGCCATGTGGGACACACCGGCGGGCAGAGCCTCTCGGGTTATTGCTCTCCATTTAGGGTTTTTTAAAGCACCGTTTGCAGCGGAGTGTCAGGAAAACTGTGCTGGAAAACTCTGACATGTGGTATCTGTTGATAAATGGATTCTTTAATGAATATTATAGCACTGCCCAGGAGCAACACTTGAGTTGAGGAACTGTAGACGTTTCCAGCATCCCCCGGCTTTAAAGCCTCGGAAGCCGTGCCTGCTTATTTACATAAAACGGAGATTTGCAGCCGTTCTGTTGGAAAGGTGACACACGCTTTCCTTTTGTCTCCAGACTCTTACGCGCATACATTTCTTGGAGAAAACACTTGAGTGTACAACAAACAAGATTTGGTTTATTTTAAAACACTTTTTTTTTTTAAGCGCTGAGCTTTCTCTTTCCCACTTTAAAGGAAAAGGAGTATTTCCAGTCACCGTGTAATTCTGCGATATATTTTTGACAGAAAGAAAACAAAACACGGAGTAACCGCTGTCTTAAGCAGACATATTCATTTTAATGCTGACTGAGCAATGATTCCTTTGAGGTTGGTTTGGTTTTTCTGGGTGCTTTTCCTTCTTCGTCTGTGCATTTTCCTTGAAGATCTGTAGGATGCTTTGTCAGTTCTGTGGACTGAAGCGGAATAACAGTCTCTCCAGGTTCTGTATAAGATTTTTGCATATTTTTAGGGAAGCCAGATGGAGGTGAATATTAAAAAAATGCACATCTGAAAATGCGTAGCTATGCCATGATGGTACAGCACGGGCAGCACACACCAAGTGTTGGGCTTGCTCAATACGACAGTGTTGCCTGAAGCTGAAAAATTAGTTTCTAGTAACTGGGACTTAGAAAATTCCAGGCTGCCCTGGCAGCCAGGAGCCCGCTGCTCAGCTGCTTCCAGGGCGGGAAGAGGCGGTGTGGAAGCCATCTGGCAATGGCCACCGGCCGGGCCGGGCCGCTGCTGCGGAGCTACGCGCAGCGCGGTGGCGCGGGCTCGAACCTCTCTGCCGAAGCCTTCCTGCCCCGGCGCAGGCGTTGCCCTTCGGCGTGGAAGGCAGCAGAAGCTCCGTCGCTGGCACAGAGCTCGTTACGAGCGCTGCCTGAACTCAGCTCTCCGTAGGTGAGAAGGAGAACGTGCGACCGTAGGTGCCGGGGGTTGTGGTTGTAGAGGTTGTCCAGGCAGTAGACACAGAGGTGGAGCAGAGGAGTGGCAAGGGTGACCGAAGGAGGCAGGGCTCAAGGTGTTTCTTTTTTTCCCCCCCTTCCCTGTGAAGACCCTTCAGGAGGAGGTGCAGGGACCTGGCCCGCTTCCCCTCTCCATTTAACCCCGGTAGCTCTCGCAGCCGCTCCTCAGCGAGCTGGAGCATCCCCCGCCGCCGGGTGAGCCCCCCCAGCTGGCTGCTCGGCCGCCGGGGGGGCGCGCCCCCGCTCCTCACCGCCGCAGGAACGTGCGGCGCCCGGCAGCAGAACGCTGCGCTGGGGCGGCTCTCGCGCCGTCGCGTGCGCCTAACTCCTGGCCGGCACGAAACGACGGGTTCGTAACCATCTCCGTCACTGCCAGCCTCAAAACCCTGGGCTCCCATCGCTGTGTTCCTTCCACGGTAGCTACCAGCTCACCCAAGAGCTCGCCGAGGCTCTGTCTGCGCCGCAGCATGGCGGCGGGGCCGGCCCGGCGGTGGCTGGTCCTCTCCTGCCCCGTGAAATTGTCTCCTGGGCCACGGTAGCTGCCGGGCAGCAGAGAAGGAAAAGGTGCCAAATGAAATTTTGAATTGAATCAAGCGGACTGATTTAATGAAGGAGGGAAGGCAGGATGTTCTGCAGAAACCCAAAGTTTCCCCTTTCTCCCCAGAGATGCCGTTCAGTGAGACACACGGAATAAATCCATTTCCCATTTTCCATTGCCCGCTTCCTTCCTTCGCAGTCGGGGAAACCCACATTCACACAGCACCACGGCAATTCTGATCCGCTTTCCGTGTCTTTTAATGGCAAAACAGAGAAAACAAAATGGTTTCTCTGACGACACGTGGATGCTATGAGCAAAACCAGAATTCCGCTGAATGATGAAGCGATGATCGGGTGGAAGCGCATCCCTCCTCCGCGGGAGCACGCGTTACAGTCGCAGAGACGACGCTAGGAGTCGGAAACACCATTTTTCCTCTTTCGGACTCAGGCAGTGATTGAAAAATCTTTGCCAGGCTGTAGCGTCTCCCTTGACTCATTAGGCTAGTCCTTGACTCATTAGGCTAGTCCTGCGCTCAGCACTCTCAGGAGCTGAAGCACCTCGCTGGTAGTGACGCCCAAAGGAATGAAGAGGAAGCTCCTGCATCCTCAGCCCGCGCTGGGGCTGCTCCCCTGCCTTGGCCAGACCCTCGATGTTTTTAAGAAGCCGAAGGCGATGCATGCTGGCAGTTCGATAGCTCGCATTTTTCCATGAGAGAGAAATCCGTTCCCGAGTCAGTAAAATCCCTCGCGTCCCCGTAGGGGTTAGAAGCGGCCTGTTCCTAGGCAGGGCACAGTCACGGGCAACACCGCGGATCGTTGGGTGGCACCAGCTCTGCACTCCCTACAGCCCCTCCGACCTGAACAGTCTGGTGTAAATTTACACCAGGATGCCCAGGGCGGGTCCAGAAGTGCACAAATCCGAGCAAAGTCGCGCCCTTGCTCCGAGCTCCTTGCGGAGCAGTTGCAGGCTGCCTTGGGTGCCGGGGCGGTTTTTCCTTTTGCCCACCACCTATGAGGGCTACAGCCTGGCCCCGTCCCCCGAGGTTGTGCGGGCCCTGGGCTTGCTTCTGCCTCGAGCCCCGCGTAAGCTCAGGGTCTACAGCGGAGAGGGTGCGAGAGCAACATCGGGGTCCCAGCCTGGGCCCTTTCTTTTTTCCATTTAATTGACTGTCTCAGAGGGGGCTCTCCCAGCTACGATCTCCGGGAGGGAGGTGGCAAGGGAGGGCAGTCAGCGCTGGGATGGGAACGTACATGAGCTTGACGGGCCCCTCTCTTCTGCCGGGTGACAGCTCCAGCTGCTCGAGCTGTCAGCTCGCGAGAAAGCTCCCGGCAGGGTGGCCCCTCTGCGTTTTGACGCACGTCAGCCCCGCAGCCGCGGCGGCGGAGAGAGCCCGTGCAGTGCCGTGCTGCCCGCCGCAGGCTGCCGGGGCGGGGGCTTGGGGCGGCGGCGTGGGGCTGCACGGCCCCTTATGTGCCCCCTGCAAAGGAGAGAGAGCCCCGAGCGCGCGCCGTGGGCGCTCCGGCCAGCGCAGGCCTCCTTAGCGGCTGCTCCACGCCGCGGCTAAGCAGGACGCTTGGGTTTACGGCCAAATCTCAAGCAGTCGAGGCTGGGTGCGTGATGGTGTCGAGCGCTCGTCACCCGTGCTGGGAGCCGTGAGCGCTTTTTCGGGCTTGTTTCTGCCCTTGACTAACCTCTAGTTTCAGATCCTTCTCACCGCTTCCGTTACAGCTTTTCAAGGTACGGCCTCCGTTTATTTGTCATACCCACGCACCAGCGGAGCAAACCTCCCCGTTCACCCCTGCGCGGCTGCTGCAGCGCCTCAGTTCAGGTCCCGCCTGCTCGGGGGAAGAGGCACAAATCCTGCCCTCGGCTCTGGGCAGGCTCACCCTGCCGCCCCGGCTCGCCCAAGAACAGCCTTCGTCCCCTCCAGCCGCAGCAGCGCTGCTGGTGTGGGCTTGGGACGCTTGGCTCGAGCGTGCTCCTTCCCTCTGCAGCGCTTCCAAGGGCTGGGCGGGAAGGGAGCTGTGGAAATTCAGCTGACAGAATCTCCAAATCTTAACGGGCAAGTGACGTCCCGTGCCATTGCCCAGCTGCCAGCCCGCAGCGGCTCCCAGCCAGAACGCCCGCCTGTTCTCCTCCCCCTCTGCTCTGCCCTAGGGAGACCCCCCCTGGAGCTCTGTGTCCAGTTCTGGGCTCCCCCATTCAAGAAAGATGAGGAACTCCTGGAGAGAGTCCAGAGGAGGGCAACAAGGAGGATGGGGGGACTGGAGCATCTCCCCTAGGAGGAAAGGCTGAGGGAGCTGGGCTTGTTCAGCCTGGAGAAGAGAAGGCTGAGAGGGGATCTCATCACCACCTACAAATATCTCCAGGGTGGGGGTCACCAGGACGGAGCCAGACTCTTCCCAGTGGTGCCCAGCGCCAGGCCAAGGGGCCATGGGCACAAACTGAAGCACAAGAGGTTCCAGTTGAACGGGAGGAAGAACTTGTTGCCTGTGAGGGTGCCCGAGCCCTGGCCCAGGCTGCCCAGGGGGGCTGTGGAGTCTCCTTCTCCGGAGATCTTCAACCCCCGCCTGGCCGCTGTCCTGTGCCCCCTGCTCTGGGTGAGCCTGCTTGGGCAGGGGGGTGGCACTGGGGGAGCTCCGGAGGGCCCTGCCAGCCCCGGCCAGGCTGGGATTCTGGGATTCTTCGGGGGATCCCCTCCCTCGCTGCCCAGGCCCACGTAGCCCTTGGGGGTTGCTCGAAGACCTGAGATAAAGGGAAAAGCTCCGTGCAGCTTCAAACCAGCCGTCGCTCGTACCGAGCCGGGAAATGTTTTAAGAGCTCGTACCAAGCACGAGGAGTCACCAAAGGGCCGCCTGGGGCGAGCGCAGTGCCGGTCGTTCGCTCTCCCGACCCTTCGTGCCGGTGGCCGGTGTGGCTGCGTTTCAGGCCGCTGGGCGCGTGTCTCTGCCCGGGCGCAGCCGCTGCTTTTACGCAGCGATGACCCCTGGGGATGCGCTCCCTGAACGCGCAGGCTCCGGGCGCTGCTCGTGGTGTCTGCAGCCTCCCCTCTGGGTGGAAAGTGGAGCACGCCGACACGCCAAGCGGATCTACTGGCATGGTTCTCACTGGAATTTTATTACCTTCACATTTACGGGGAGAGAAAACAGAGATTTCCAGAGACCTGTCAGGGCTGATAGGTTAATTAGGAGGTTAATTAGGGGTGGGGGGGATAGGGCATGGCCTGCGTGGAAACCATGGCTCCTCTTAAGGATAAGGCTTCAGAATCCCTGGCGATCACACATGATGTTTAATCTGGTTTTGCGTACCTGGGTTACGCATCGAGACCCACCTTTCTTGTCATCTCCTCCTACGACAGAGCCGCTTGCCAAGCCAGAGCGATGGCCTCGCGCTGTGCCCATCGAGCCAGCTCCTCCCAGCTTGGCAAGGGCCACTGGGGAGGAAGAAGACACCGTCACCGTGCCAGCACCATTCCAGCGTGCACTGGGGTGGGCGCCTGCAGCCGCGCTCGGGGGGGCCTGTGAGGTTTTGCTTGCCCCTCGCTAAGAACGGTTGGGTCTGGAGCAGGGCAGAACGATTTTGCAGAGATGGCATCCGGAGGAACGAGCCTGGTGTCAGGATTCTGGAGCAGCCCCCGAAAGAAGGGCGTGCGTGTGGTTAGAGGCTGCCGGGGCGGGGGCGAGGGAAGGGCAGGCACAGCAGCACCGGCAGTAGCCCACCGCCCGCTTTTGCCACGTGACTGCTGTGGGAAGTTTCCACAGCCGCGAGTCGCTGTCTTTTTCGTGAGATTTTCAGCAGCGTCCTCGTACACAAATTGCACCCGTTTTGTTGCTGTGGCTCTGAAAAGCGAAGCCGGCAGCTTTGCGGCACGTGGGCAGGGGTCCCGATCTCCTAAAGCTGCGTGAGGTGCCTGCCGTGCTCCTTAACGCCGTGGCCAGCGTACCGCCGACGCGAGAAGCCACTGTGCAGCCACGGAAGCACCGTGGCCTTCAGGCGGGGGTCGGTTTGGCTGGGGGGGGGGGGGGGCGGGGGGAGCCCTCCGAGATTACCGTGGCTGGTGGGGGGGGGGCGACGAGGAAGGTGCTTTTCGGTTTGGTTTTCTGCATCTGGTGCCCCTGAGGGGGCTCAGCCAGTTTTGGGGAGGAGCCGGGCCCCCGGCAGCTCAGCTGTGGGTGCTGCTCCTGCCCGGGCAGGGCCCGGCCTCTCCTCTCCGTCGGGAGCCCGAGACGTTTCACCATCGCCGGTACCAGCACCGCTGTGCTGAGGAGCGGCGCAGGGCGTTACTTCGCCTTCAGGACCGTTCGTCCGCTTCACAAGAGGAATTGCTAAAAAGGTCCTTTTCTCCCTAGAGCAGGTGCCCGGGTGGTGTAGAAGAAGCCAGACTTGTCCCGTTCAGCAGATTTAAAATACAACAAGCTATCTCCAGCTTCCCGAAAGATAGCGCTTCATTTAAAGTGTGTTTCTACCTGGATTGCTAACTGCATTTTTAATCCCCTCCTGCAAGGAACATATTTTAACAGCTTAAGCCCTCATCACTGTAAAGCATTTGTCTCCGTGAGGGACGCGGAGGCACCCGCTCCACCGCCGGGCCTGCGGGCGTGCGCCTGCCCGTGGCGCGGGTTTGCACGTGGCTTCCCGTTTGGGGAGTGGGCTTGTGGCCCCATGGTACGGTGGTGGTCGCCCTCAGGGGGGTTTCCCCTGCCCGCGGTGGGTCAGGCCTCTGTGACGCCTCAGATCTTGCCATTGGAATTGTACGGCCGCTGGCAGCGCTGGCAGCGCGGCCCAAGCAGGCGGCTGCTGAAACCCCCGGTGCCACACGGGCAAGCTTGGCAAAAGCGGGAGGGAGATGTCTGTTTGTTCCCACTTTTGCCAGCGTTTCCTCCCTCCCTCATTTCAATCCTCGCCCCCCACGGGGCAGGGACGGAGCCTGCAGGCACCCGTTTCCCCCAGGTCCCTGAGGGCACCGAGGTGAACTTGCTGCCGCGCGTTGCCCTCGCAACTGGTGCCCGCCGTGTGCCGGGTTCGCCGCGGCCGCTGCCTGCTGTGCCGGGCGCCCACGAGCAGCCGGCCCGGCCTTCACGCGAGCGCGATGGGTGTGCTGGTCCTCTATTTACACGATTTTGTGTTCTCTCCCTTTAGATTAGAATGTGTAATGGTCTCGTTACGGTAATTGCCGCAGGTAAGAGCGATGCTTCCCGCAGGCCCCGCTGCTGCTGGTGCTGTGCTCCATCACTAACAGCTCTCCCCCTCCTCCTCCTCCTCCTCCTCCCCTTCCTCCTCCCGTGCTCAGCGCGTGGCTGCGGTGGCTCTGGGGCTCTCTGGGGCTCTCTCTGCCTGTCCCTGTCTCCCACCCCCCGCGCCCCGTGGGGTGCCCACCGCCCACCCAGGCGGCTGCTGCTGCCTCCTGGGTGCTGCTGGGCACGGCCAACGCCAGCAGCTGCCGTGGTGGGAGGCGTTTTGGGCACGGCTGGGCCTGCGTGCCTGGGTGCTGCGGCCAGGGTGCCCGGGGATGGGATCGGGGCCGGGGCAGCCGCTGGCGACAGGCTGGGTGCAGCCCCCGGCCCACCAGCAGCGAGCGCCCGCTGGAGCTGCGGGCCATCACCTCGGCGGCAGCGCTCGCAGGGAAGCCATGCTGTGCAGCTTTGGGGGGGCTCCCCCCCTTCTGGCAAACGTCACAGGTTTGGCCGAGTTGTAAACGCTGCGCGCTCTGCTGGCCCACCTGTGGGGCAGAGACTGTCAGCGGGGTTTATTTACGACACCACGGCGACGCTGCTGCTTGGGCTTTACCACTTCCAAATTGGCATGGGGCCTGTGCGCCCTCTAACACAAACGCAGCAAGAGAGGGGGAAAAAAAAAAAAACCCTCCCTGCAGAAAGACGACGGGCTGAGCCTCGCACGCGCAGCTCGGCGTCCAAGGAGCACGCCGGGCACGTGCCGGGGGCTGCGCGCAGCCCTGCTCTCCCCCGCAGCCTCCGCGCTGCACGCGGTTGCAGGCTCCCCTTGCAAGACGGCCAAGTAATTGCAGAGCCCGTGCCAGACAGCTTGCAAGTGGAATTATAATATTTGTATGAAGGCCTTTATCTTTTGGGGTTATTACTCGCTCACTCCGCAGCTGCTGCCTCCCTATCAATCACGGCGCTTTCGGGGGAGCTTCAGGGCCGATTGCATAGCTTGGGACTCGCCGGGAGAAAGTCCGGACTGCAGGAATGTGCCGGCTCCCGAGGCGGGCGGGTGCTGGGGGTGCTCCCGGGGCGAGGGGTGCCTGGCCCGCGCCCCCGCTGCCCGGCCGCCCTGCTTTTCATATGCGCAGGCGATGCATTGTTCAGCGCCCGCATGAATATTGCTCGAGCTTGTCCGTTTGCTGAAAACTGCATTATTTTGACCATCTGCCATTCTGCTTAACTGCAGGAATGTAAAGTGCAGCACCTCCCTCGCAGCCCTTCCCCCCGCCCCCCGCTTTTCTCCCCGCGAACAGCACCGCAGGTTTTGGGTTTAATCCCAACCTGACAGCTCCGCATTTTTCACAGAAAACGCCTTCACACGCTAAGTCACATTTTCCACCTTTTTTTTAATGTGCTATTTCCCCTTCAGCCAATTGTCCTGGGGTACAAATCGGGTAAGTAAAGGTTGTCTTTGAAACGCTGACGCCGGTTTGCAAACTGGCTGAGGGCTCTCAAGGAGTGGGGGGCCCCCGGGGTTCAGCTGCAGCCCGGCCTCAGCGTGGTGCTGGTCGCTGCTTTCAGCCACCGAACCCCCAGCGTTAGCGGAAGCGCGCGGGCAAAGCGTTACCCCCGGCAGCGAGGGACCGCGCCGCCTCCCGCACCCGGCGAGCGTTGGTCCCGAGGGGGTGCCAGGACCCCCGCAAGCTGTTAAAACACAGTGCAGGGCCGCTGCAGCCCCCAGCCATGGGGGGAGAGGGGTCGCAGCGTTTGGCACGAGGTTGAAAATTCCCCGAACCACCGGAGCTGCGGTGGGAAACGCAGCTGAGCCAGCGTGGGCCTTTGTCCCCAAAGGCAGCTCGGGCCCCAGCGCTTTGCCGAGCCCTGCGGCGCCCGCGGGGCGTCCTGCCCGCCCTGCTGAGCCACGTCCCAAGGTGTCACAGAAGGGCAAGGCTCGCCCTGGCCGCGCCCGACGGGCAGCTCTGCCATCGGCAGCCACAGCCAAGGCACTGGCCGTGTTTCGGTGCGTTTTCTGCACATTTGAGACACCTGGGCTAATAAAGTCAAAGGGGGCGTTACAAATACCCCTGCAGTCATCAGCCACGTAAATTCACAGCAGATAAAGGCGCATCCTGAGAAGAGAGCTTAGGTTTGTGCTGCGAAGCACGGCCGTCGCTCCGGACGCCGTTCAGAGGCGGTCGCACGGCTGCCGAGCCTGGCCCCGACCTTCGGCGGCGGCTCGGAGCCTTCCCCCGTCCTCCCCACGGCTCGCACGCTCCCGGGCGCAAGGCTGTGCCCCCGTCCCACCTCTAATAGAAGATCTTTGCCTTAAGACTTAGAGAATTGTTTAAAACCCCTGTCCCCCGGGGCGCTGATGAAATGCCGCTCGCAGCGGGCGAGGCCTTGGGACGGGCCAGAGCCCCAGCAGCAAGAGCAGGGCCGGGTTGCAGCATGCGGGCTGGTGTCCCCAGAGCACGGCCGCGGCCGCGCAGGGGCAGGGCAGGAGCTGCGCAGGCGCAGCCACCGCGGCTCATTCGTTTACTTCTCCGTTTAATAGCTGCATCCTCACCTGCTCTCCTTCAGGCGCCGATTTAGTCCCGGCCTCTGGTCGTAATCGCCCGTGGGGCATCACTGAGGTGGCACTTAAAGCTGTCGAACAACGAAGTGTAAGCACAGGTAGCGGGGGCTGCGGCCTCCCAGGTTCCCCAGCCCACAAATAAAGTTCCCGAGTGGTGGCAGGGGTGCACCGACACTGCTGGGTACTCAGTGCCCTGGTTAAGTAGTTAATTAGAAAAAAACAGGATTCTGTCTTTTTTTATTGGAGGCTCAGCCCTCTTCCAGGTAGAGTTTCACAAAAGCATTCACGCTGTGGACCCGCGTTTCCAGCTCTCCATGGCAGATCAAATACAGAAGAGACGTTCGGTGACACACAGCAAAAAATAATTTTACGTGACACACGCTTGGAAGAAATGTTTTCGAGGTCCATTATGGGGGTTTTGTGGGGAGCTTTGCATGAGCGGGCTGGGAGCCTCCGCTCCCCCGGCGCGGGGCCGCTGCTGCACGCCTGGCCCGAGGGGGGCTGCTGCGGGGGCTCCCCTGCCCCCCGGGCGCTGCCCCCCGCTCACGGCCCGGCCGCTCCGACCTTTTTCTGGCAGCTGGCAAAGGGAAATCCCCGATTTCTCCAGGAGAGCACGGTGCGGCGGCTCCTCAGCTGCCCGGGCCAATTTCTGCTGCAAATGCCCAGTGTCCCTGCGCGATACCCGGGGTGGGTTTGGGTGAGGGGGTGTGAGGGGCTGCGTTTTGCCGGCGGTTATTCTGACGCCAAGGTGGTTTCTCTCCTCACGTTGTTCTCCCCCGCCCGTTCTGTTTTCCAGGCTGCCTCCCCACCAGCGCGAGCGCTGACCTTGCTGTCGCCATAGGAATAGAGTTTGCAGACCAGCCCTCGCCCTCGCCCTCGCTGCCACGCGCCTCCAGGAGCAGAGTCTCGGGGAAGCTTCGCCGCTCCGCCAGCGCGCTCAGCAAGGCTTCCAGCTGAGGTGCTGCGGGAGCCGAACGCCGGCCCAGGGAACCCGAGAGACCTGAAAACAGATAAATTCGTTACTGCGCCTACAGAACTCGCACTTCGGGATGAGCCGTGTTGCAGGGGACGGGCGAGGGGTTTGCGCTGCCGAATTGCAGTTCTGTACTCAGCCAGCCATGGCCCACGCGCAGCTGCTGCCTGCGTTACCCGCACGTGTGTCACTCGCTCGTCCCCGTCACAGAGGGGACGAAGGCGGTGGGGGCGCTCCCCGCTGGCGTGGCGTCGGGCCGATGGCAGCGCGCACTTCTCCTCCCCCAGCGCCCTGGCGCTGCAGCAAGCGGGCACGAACCAGTGCTGAAACCAGTCAGTTGATGTCCTTTAGAGCACTGCTTTTAGTCGGTCGGTCCACACTTCCTTGGGTACCAGGGAATTTTGTCTAACTAGAGATTTTCCTGTGACCAGCCACGTAACACACGCTCCCCTCCTCGGGCGCGGGTGAACGCTGGAGGTGCTTTCAGCCGTCCTCAGCCCCTGCTCCCCTGCTGTTGCCTGCGGTCACCCAGCGGCGGTTTAGTGCACGTAGCCGAGAATCGGGCATCGTCGCAGAGGTCGTTCACCTGAAGTGCGGGCGGGTGCTGCCAGGTTCACAAAGTGGCAGCACCTGCATTAAAATCTGTTTAATCACGGTCTCGTGTTCCAGGCCATAGTCCCTGTGTAAGATCCTGAAGCCGGGGATGCTCCGGCAGAGGCCCAGCTCCTCTCCTCAGCGCCCACCAGGCGCCCCCGGCCCGCGGGAGGGGGCGATCGCTGGGGCGGCAGCGTCCGGTGGGGGTGCGGGGCAGCAGCCGCCGCGCCGGCTGGGTTCGGCCGATTCCCTTCGCCTCCGCGTTGATCGTAGACAGCAGCCCCCGGCCTCAGCGCCGCCGCTGCCGTCGGGATTGCGGGGTCCTTCGCACTGGCGCGCGCGGTGGCCGCACACTGTGAACAGCACAACCAGGCACATCCCCTTTTGAGGCGAGATGCCGCACATCTGCCACGGCTGCTGCTCACCGCGGCTTGCGTGACGAGCCAGCACCACTGGGGAACCGCCTCACCTTGTCCAACAGCAGGGCACCGCTCCGCTACCCGAAGCAGCTCTAACTGGAATAAAATAAATCGGAAGGCGCTCGAGGATGTGCAGCGGCCGCCTGGCAGTGCAGTAAGCAAATCTCGGCTGTTCAATAGAAAATGGATTGCAGTCTACGCGCATCAGCGGTTTCTAGGGGTGATGATAACTTTTGGTAGCTAACACTCCCGCCCCCCCACCCCCCCCGGTATCATAAACTAAATCTGAGCACCACCCTGCAGCCGCTGGGTGCGAATGAGGCTGCCCGAAGGCAGAACGCCGGCGCTGCTCCACCCTGAGGGGCCTCGTGCGACACCGCGCGCGCCGGGGCTGGGCACCAGGGTCAGCAGGGGCCTCCGGGCCGCCCGGCGCGCGGGGCCGGCGAAGCAAACGGCAGGGCGCTACCTTTGCTTGTGTGACGTTGTGAAGGGCAGCGCCTGCCCGTCCCCGTGCGGGGCCAGGCCCCTCAGCCCCGGGCCGCGTTGCTGCTTTCTGCTCCGTCCCGGTTTGCTTTGCCGCTTGGCGATCAACCCTCCCAACCTCTCGGCCTTTGCCTTCAGCGAAGGGGATTTGGGTTTTGGTGAAGCAAGATGCACCGCTGGGCCACCCTTTTTTTTTTTGCACTTCTGCTCAGGTGTTACTGTGTCCGTCCGTCTGTCTGCGGGCCCGCGTCCAGCCCTGCCACGCCCCTGTGGATACGGGCCCCGTGCGGCGCGTTACTGGTGCGAGGGGCAGCCAGCGCCGTGCCCCCGCCGCCCGGAGCAGGGGCTGGGGCTGGCGGCGCTGAGCACCCCCGGGCTGGCACGGCGGGGGGCGGGCGCCGCAGCCGTCGGGCGGGGAAGGAGCCTCCCTTGCTAAGGGGTTCGGCTGCCGTTTCGATATTCTGCCTCACATTTCGGCTTTGCTTTCTACTGAGTGTGTGTCAGGAAAGGGAAGGAGAAAAACAAACCCTGTATTGTAATGTGTTTTGTTCTCAGGCCCGGATAGGTGAGGCTCTCGTGTTCTGAGACACCCAGTAAATGGTCTGAAATAATTTCAAAAGCGTTCTTCAGCATCAAAGGGGACTTTTCTCATTAGCGCAATATGCAGCTCTAATTCAGGGAAGAATTAAAACACCGATGAAAACAGTATTTTCATGATGTCAAAAACCTAAGAATATTAATTTGTAAAACTGAAGCTGTGGTTTTGTACTATGAACTGACAACGAAGCTGTTCTGTTACCCCTCACAACTTAATAAACCTCCGCTCACCACGAGACCCTCGGAAGCGCAGAGGGAAGGTACGTACCCACGCGGTGCTGCGGCCGTCGGGCGCTCCCCGGGGGGTGGCACCTGGGCCCAGCAGCCGGAGCCACGGGGTCGAGCTGTGGCCAGCGCCGAGGCCTCGCAGGGCGGGCGCGGGGGCGGTGTTAGGCTGCTGCCTGCGAAGCGGCGGCTTTGCCTTCCCGCGGCGCAGGGCGCGCTGAGGACTGCGGCCGCAGAAACGCCGCCGGCTGCGCAACTGGGAACGTGGCTCCCAGGCTCGAGGGCTGGCTGGCAAAACCTCGGGGGCCAACACCACGCCACGGCTGGCACGAAGGCACCCTGCAGATTCACCCCTCACAGCTGCCTGATGGTTCTGTTTGTAACGGGGGGGCCTGGAAGCTCAGCGACCATCCTGTCTGCGCCCCCCGGCACCTCCCGCCACCCCCAGCCCCTCCGGCTGCGCGGGGGGACGGGGACGCCTCGCCCTGGGCACGCTGCCACCCACCAGGGCTAAAAGGGAAAGGATGAACAGGTTGGTTGGGCTGAACTCTGCCAGGCTACTACTGAAAAATCGCTTTTGTGTGTCTAAGGAAGAGCCGCAGGGCCAAGTCAGGATTTTAACCTCTTCTTCTAAAGAATAGAAGTTGGTCGCAGACTTGTGGGCTCATTAAAGCGTCGTTATTTTGTCACCATTCCTAAGGGCAGGCCCCTAACGAGAGGCAGTAGAAGATGTTTAAGGTTTGCAGGGGCTTTGGCGCACGTTGCAGGCGCGTTGCCGCAGCGCGCGGCGCCGACGGCGTGGGCCGGGGCCGTTCCCGCTCCAGCAGGCTCGGCTGCCCGGGAAGCTGAGCCTGCCTGCAGGTACGCACAGGCACTGCTGGCCAAAGCGCACCCCTCCTTTCTCATCCCTTGGCCACAGACCCTTCCTTTTTATTTTGGGGGGGGTACTTTTGTCCCGTCCCCCTCCATAAAGAGTCCTTTGCTACTCAACGCCAGCAGCGCTGCTGTCGGAGGGGCTCCTGCGGCTCGGACGTAGGAGGAGCCCTCACGGCAGCCTCGGGCGGCAAGAGCACGGACAGCTGATGAGGATTCCCAAAGCCCCGGTCCTCGGGGGAGCACTTCCAGAGCAGCACTCGGGACCCTGCCCGGCGTCCTCGGCGGCCGCCCCGGTTGGGCAGGAGCCTGCGCGACAGCAGCACTGGCTGCGGCCCCCACCGGGGGCTTGCAGCGGTTTGCTAATAGTAATTACAGACCATTAGGAGCCCCAGAAGACATTGTTTATATTCTCATGGCAAGAACGCCGATGGCGAGGCTCGCCCCTCTGAGCCGCGCAGTGCCGTGTTGCTGAGCCATTGGCACGACCATTACACACAACACGTTTCTAGCGGTGATTTTCTGCTCTGTGGAGATGTTACCTAAGAAAACGAAAGGGGCTGCGCTCTCAGTCGTGATTGTGCCGGGTCCTTATGTGTTACCGGCCGCTTACGCCGGTGGGAATGCTGAGGGGATGACTTGGCAGTGGGAAAAGGTGCTTGGCAGTGTCTATTCCTTTGCTGAAAACAGATGAGAAAGTTCTCGCTTAAGTTGCTTTCAGGTGCTGTAGTCAGAAAAGGAGCAACCTGATCTAGTTGGTGGTGTCCCTGCTCACTGCAGGGGGGTTGGACTAGATGACCTCTAGGGGTCCCTTCCAACCCAAAACATTCTATGATTCTATGAATCATCCCACCGGCTCCCGATAAAGCCCTGAATTTTGCCATTTGTAGAAATAACTTCACACACTAACTAGGTGTGAGGAACCCGGCTTCCACCCATCTCCGTAAGGAGGCTCCCCGTCCCCGCCCCAGCACCAGGCGCGTTGAGCTTCGTGAGCAGCCGGGAGCCCCCCAGGAGAGCCGGAGCGGGGCTGGGGTTGCGCGGGCACCGTGCCCGCGGGCAGCCAGGCAGCGCCCAGCGCTGACGGGGGCGAGGGACGTTCCTGTGGCCCTGGGGCTTCAGCCGCACCTTAACCATCGCCTTCCCCACCCTGCGGCCCCGGCTGAAGGCCCCGCAGCCCAGGGGTGCTCGGTGCTGGTGTACGCTGCCTGCGTCACGCTGGAGGAAGCTGGATAATTTACAGGGTGTTAATTGTACTGTCCAATTGAATTTGCATAATTATTTGAGCTGCGTAGGGCCCACGCACCCCAGGGGATGGGTACTTTACGGCACGGTGCACAGCCCGGTCAGCGGGTAGGTGCAGGGCCGGCGCGGTGGGCTCTGGGCGCGGTGCCCCAGCCGTAGCCCCCGGACCAGCTGCCCCACAGCCCGGGCACTCAGGAGCGGGTGCAGCCCCCAGCCGGGCACCCCAGGCCCCCCCAGGCCCGGCAGGGCCGTGCGGGAGGTCCCCACGCCTGGGCAGGCACGGGCGGCTGCGCCAGGGCCCAGCCAGCCGGGACAGCCGTGGCCAGCGCCGATCGCCCGCCGCGGGGCTGCAGTCGGGGGGTGCGCGGGCAGAGGCCGGCCCGGCGCAGCGCTGTGTGACAGGATACGTTACAATATACATCGACAGCGTAGGATATACCATGTGCAATGGATTGCCCACTGTACTACATGCTATGAAGTGTACTTACATGGATAAAAGGAATATAATTGATATACTTATGTAGAATTATAGCTTATTACACCCAATAAATTCTCTATTTCTTGTGTGTGTACAATTAAAATAAAATTTTCCAGGTCAAAGGCTAAGCCGCCATCCCACACAGATGTTTGGCATTTTCCTCAGGTTTGGGTTTTTATCCTTTGAACTGTTACTGCAATACATTTCATTGACACATGGGAAACTGTAAAATTAGCAAGTGAAATGATGCCTTGGTTTCTTACCCTGATAAATAAAAACCCATCCTGAACTGAAGCTGAATCGTGTCACTTATCCCCCCGGCCATCACCGCAGCCAGGGCCGCCGCCCAAACCCCGTCCCAGGAGCCCGGTGCAGCGCAGGCAGCGGCTTGGCTCTGCTTTACATTATTGTCTGCAAATCAACTTCCCCGTCACATGAGAAAAGGTTTAAAAAATTAAGTTTGTCTAAAACTACCGTGGTGCTCAGGCCGTGGGTGAGGCGTGTGGAGAGCAGGAGACAAGGCAGGGAACCGGTTGGGCTTTATGCTCCCTTGGCTTCAGCGCTGCAAGGGGGGGTTTATTATTATTTAAAAATAGTGATTCTTTTCCCACAGTAACAGGTGATTTAACCGGAGCTGACAGCTGGCTGTTAAAAATAACGTCCAAGTTACCGTAACAGGAGGATGCATTCCGAAAAGTCTCCCCGTGCTGGTTCCCTCCGCCGGTGCAGGGCCACCTCTCCCCACGCCAGCCACGTCGACACAGCCGTGCCACCGCCGCAGCGCGCGTCTCTGCCCGCTTTCAGTCTCTCCCTGCCTGTACTGATGGGAACAACAAAAACGGAAGCTGAGGCCAGAGTATTACTGGGCTGTTTGCGCCTTTGCTAGATGCTGCGTCGCTTTTCAGCCATGCACTTAGATTAAATAAGATTTTTTAAAAAAAAGCTTGCCGGCGCCCTGCCCTGGAGCGCCTCTCTGCAGGACAGCCCTGTGAAATGCCCAGCCACGCCTGGCCTGGCCATCCTTCTGATTAACAGATCAAGTGTTTTCACGAGGCAGACCTTTGTTATGCGGATTGAAAACTAAATTTAATTAAACCCATTTAAAGCCATAATGAAGCATGGAAGGATATGAGAAGTTTGAATGCAACGCGCAAAACGTAGGCAGCCCGGGCACCCCGGGGCCCTCGCCGTGGGGAGACGCCTGGGTGCCCCAGGAAACGCGCGGTACCACGCAGCTGCAGTAGCCCCGCTGGCCCAAAACACCCACCGGGACCCAGCACCCTCGCAGGTGGGTGACAAGACAGGCGGCACCCCATGGCACCCCGCATCACCCCACGGCACCCCACCACCCCATGGCACCCCGTGTCACCCCCGGACCCCCCATCACCCTCCCCCCCACCCCCCCCCCCCCCCCCCCCCCCCCCCCCCGGCCCCGCATCACCCCCATGGCCCCGCATCACCCCACAGTACCCCCCATCACCCCCCAGCACCCCGCATCACCCCACGCCCCGATGGGGATGGACAGACAGAAGCGCTTGTGGCTCCACGAGTGTTTCCCCCCCGCCAGCTCGTTAAAAAGCGACGCGGGGTTTTAAACAGGTTTGTGTGGAAAGAGACCTGAAGGCCAAAGCCAAAGCCCTGCCCCAGGCCCATTTCTGGGCTCACCCTGGGACATCTCCTCCCAGCCGCCCGCCCAAGGAACAAACCAGAAGGTGCTCGGCAAGGCCAGGCAGCCTCCCGCCGCGCGGCCGGCCCCCAAAACCTTTGGCTGTGCCCAGCTGTGTTTCCCAGCGAGTCCCCCAAGCGAGGCGGGCGATGGATGCCCCTACTGCAGTGATGGCTGCGAGCGACCACATTGTTGATACCAGAAAACACTAAAAAATTACACTTGAGAAGCAGCACCAGAGACTATCGCTCTGCTAGCGGCGGCGCTGGCGCCGACACCGCTGACGGGAAAGCCCTTCCCAGCTTCCCGCTAGCTCCGCGCCCATGGTTCAGTGATGGCGTTCGAGCTGCGTTTTTCAGGACCCCGAAGGTTCCTGTAATTAATCTCCCTGGTTCCTTTCAGTTTGCAAACAATCCGCCTCAGACCATGTGTTCAGCTCTTTGTGTGCTCGGCGAGGAGGAAGGCTCCAGCGGGTTGCAAACGGGGCCAACGTCCCTGCCCACGCGCACAGAGAGCGAGCAGCCTCTGTACCTGCGCGCCAACTGCCTCCAAGAACTGGAAATCGCGTCACATTTGGGGTAGGATCAGCATTTTCCATGGTGCCCAAACCTGTTCCCGCTCGTGCATTGGGAGTCATCAGCAAATTGATTCGTTAGCTGACAGCAGGAGGCTTTGTTTGCACAGCGCTGGCCGGCCTGCGCTGCCGGGTGGCGAGGGGGACGCGGAGGAGACCGGCCCCGGGGGCGGGCCCGCGGTCCCGCGTCGGGGGCCCGGGCGGTGGGGGAGCGCAGGGCAGGAGCAGCCCCGCGCTGGGGAAGTCAGTGAGGCGTGGGGAAAAAACCCGTCCCCGAAATACTGCCCCGAGGAGGCTTGCCGTGACGGGCGGCTTTGTAACCCGCGGTGGTGGGGCGATGCCCTTCGCTGCCAGGGTCTCAGGAGACGGAAGGAGCCGATGCTGATGGCTCCCGGCAGAACCCCTCGGGCAGCTGGCGCCCCACACCGCCCATGCCCTCCCCCCAAAGCTCGGCGGCGGCGCAGCCGATGGAAGGAGCGGTGCGGTGGGGACGGCCCAGCAGCTCGCTCTGCCGAGGCTGCTGCAGCCCAGTGACGCCAAAAGCAAGTCCCCTGTTTCACGGGGCGTTTGTGAACGGAGCCCAGTGCAGAGAGTGCCCCGGGTTCACCTCCCCTTACTCCTCCCCAGGCCAGGCGCCTCCACCACCCACACTTCACCGCAGCGCACAGAGGCTGCGGAGCTGTGGGTGCTGATGGCTACCCCGACGGTTCCCCACAAACCTGGGGAATCCTTCTGACCCCAGCAGATTTTATCTGACTCCTACCGGAACGGGCATGAATTTACTTGACTACCGGGAAATCAATACGGATACGAAGGAGCTGTTTTGCGGCCTGTCGGTGCCAGAGGCTTAGAGCAAAGACTTCAGCTGGGGCACTGCTGTGAGGAGGTGGAGGGCGGCTCTGGGCCTCTCTGAAGGATGCGCCGGGCATCCCTCTGGAAACGGTGTCCGGCATCCCGAGGGCACTGCCACGTGCATCGGCAAACTCCCCTCGGGGAGCTCCCGCTTCGTGTGAGCCCGGCCCAGGGACGGCTGTGACACCGCGGGCTGTGACAGCCCAGTACCTGGGGCTTTCCAAGGCCAGGGAAGACGGGAAAAGCAAAACCCCGCTCCTTGCCAAGCGTGTTCTGCTGCCCCTGTCTCTGAGGCCGTGGCAGCGTATCAGCTTACAGCTAAAACCACAGCTTCGCCTAGGCCTGAAGTCAGTCCCGGTATAACGACGCTGGTTTCCTAGGAATCACAGCAGCAGGAGCGTATCAGCTTTGCTGCTCTTCAGTCTGACTGAACAGGGGGAAAAAAAACCCTTTCTCTAGATAGCCTTTCTTTCTCTGGAAGCTTTTGCTACACCACAAAATATTCAGACATGTCCTGGGAAGCTCCCCGCAGGAAGCTCCCGGTCCCCTGCCTTTCCCACGGGGAAGCGGCTGCGTCTCAGACGAGAGCCTTCAGGTGAGTGGTCACGGCACGAACGGGCTGGAAACCTCTTCCAGCGCGCAAAAGCCTCCAATGCGTTACTGTCCCCGAGACGGCGCCTGCCCCACGCCCCAGCCGAGACCTCTCAGCCCAGGCTCGGCCCTTAACACCCCCGCAGGTGACAAGGTGTTTGCGTGCAGGGCTGCCGAGCAGCCCCCCGGGCCTCGGGGCTGGCTCCGTGCTGCTGCCGCTGGCCAAGGCAGAGATGGCTGGGCTGCACCGCGCCGCCTGTGCGCGGGGGCTCGCTCACCCAGCGTACGTCCTCCTCACTTACACTAGCACCCCAACAGTGCCTGCTAACAAACCCCAAGAGCCTGCTTTTTGGCCAAACACGTGCCGTTGCCCCGGTCAGACACACGCCCTGCAGCACCCGGGCGCGTTGGGGCTGAGGACCCCGCACCGCCGCTGCTGAGCACCCCCCCAGGACCGGGCACGTCCTGCGCAGAGCCCGGCCGCGGGCTCTGGGACGCCGCCACCTCTCCCCGCCCCAGTCACTGCCCTGTGAGTCGGTTCAGGTGTTGGTGCCTTCCCCTGTTCCCGAGGGGAGTCCCAACGTGCCCGGCTTGCCAAACCCCTGCCGTTAGGGCAGGATGCTGCGGCAGTCCCGGCTCAGGCTCTAGCCTCAGCACCAGGCACGCAAAAGCTCGGCCGTCCTTGTGGCCGGCCGCCACCCTTCACGGTGAAAGCGGGATGCGGCTTTTCCAGAGCCCCGAAGCCCCACATCCGAGCGCCCAGCACAAGGGAAAGACACCCAGGCAGACAGCACACCCTCTCACAGGCAAGGATTCCTCGGAGTTTTCCACTTCTCCTTCAAAGGTGTCCCCCCCCCCCTGTTTTCCCTGCCACACTCTCAGGGGGAGGCCCCTGGAAGCCCCCCCCGGCCGGGCGGGCACGGGATGCTGTGCCTGCCGACAGCAGCGGGCAAGGGCCAGGGCTCCGGCCCCCAGCGGGTGCGGGGCAGCCACCGCCCCAGCGCACCCCTGTGCGCAGCGGGGCAACCCTCCCCCAGGACCCGGCACACCTCACCCTGCTCTCCTCCCCCCCTTAATTCCTTTTTAATTAATCTCATCAAAAGGTGCAGAGCAGGCTGGTCCCTACCAGGGCACCCCGCCAGCTGAAGTCCGGAGCCTGGCCCCCCAGCCCCCAGCTCAGCCCCCACCCCGAGCCCCCCGGGGGCCAGCCCGGCAGGGAAAAGCAGGAGGCAGCAGGGGCACGCTTGAATTTGAAAATATTTTATTTGAATAGTAAATAATTATACAGTTGAAACAGTTCTATCGAAGCACTCTATAAATAGCTAACAGTTAAGAAAATAATGTGTGTAGAAAAAGAGATTGCATCTAAAAGTAAGAGCTGTTGGTTGCACAGGATAAAATGGTTAAGACTGTGTCATTCTAGGTATAAAAGTTAAAACCTTTTTAGCAGATCCCTTTAGAAAAAAAAAAAGATCTTCTAAAACGCACAGTGAAATGGCGGGCGGGGGAGACAAAAAAAGCGCATTCGAGTATCTGCGATCAAATAATATCGATCTTCATAATTAATATAAATAAATAACAAATAAATAACATAATTACTCAACCCAACATATACAGATAGTCAACTCATGAGCTACCTTAGTAAGGGCGAACGAACGAAAAACAGAGTTGGCATGTCACAGTTAAGGCAGTTTCTACAGCATTTTCTGGAGACCATCAACAGCAGAGTCAAGGCATTTGTGGCTAGACTAAAGGAAATTCTCACTTCTCCTCAAGCGGCGTGATCGGTTCACATTTATAAAAACCCAGAACGAACGAAAATAAAAACCAAAATAAAAACCCAAAGAGAGACCCCGGAAAGGTAACCGTAAAGCCAGATTCCAGCGGTTCACAAGCCGTATTAAAGCTAATGGTGGGGCGAGCCCGAGGCGCAGCCTGCGGCCCCGGCCCCGGCCCCGGCCCCGGGAAGGCACGGCGCGGCACGGCGCGGCTCTAGCAGGCGGGGCGCAGCGGCACCTGCAGCAGGATGACCTGCCTGTTCTCCGAGGGGTGGCACTTGTTGATGTGCCGGGTGAGGCCGGGCGAGCTGTAGAAGGTGGCCGGGCAGTACTTGCAGGGGAAGACCTGGGCGGCGTGCAGCAGGCGGAGGTGCCGCCCTGGGGGGGGCGCGGGGGCCCCGGAGCCCCTCCTCGGAGCCCCCCCGAGGCGCCGCCGGGGGGTCCCGCCCCGCCGCCGCCGCCCGCCTCCTTCGGCGGCTCCTCCGCCGGCGCCCGGCCCGTCTCGGGGCCGCCCTTGGCGGCGGGCGGGCGCGGCTTGTGCCAGCGGCGGTGGGAGGCGAGGTTGGCGGGGCAGGAGAAGACCTTGTCGCACTCGGGGCAGCGGTACTCCACCCGCACGATGCGGGAGCAGCGGTGCTGCGCCAGCGCCAAGGGGTCCCCGTACTCCTCCTTGCAGAGCTGGCAGATGAACTCGCCCAGCGGCCGGGCGCAGCCGCCCCGCGCCTTGGCCGGCGCCTCCACCGGGCCCTCCTTGATGCGCAGCCCCAGCACGGGCGACGTGGTCACCTCGTCCTCGAAGGTCAGCTTGCGGATCGCCTTCGCCTTCTTGCCCGACGGGGCCTTCTGCCGGCCCGGCTCCGCGGCGCCCGGCGGCCGCTTGTTGGGCGGCGGGCGGCCGGGGGCGGGCGGCGCGGGGGCTCCGCCGGGGCCGGGGCCGGGGGCGGCAGCGGCGGCGTGGCCGGCGGCCGCCCAGAGCTTGAGCTCGGCCGGGGCGAAGAGGAGCGGGTCCGTGGTGCCGGGCACGGCCGGGGCGGGGAAGGACTCGGCCGAGACGGGCGAGCCCAGGCTGAAGCCGCGCTCCAGGTACTTGTCCCTGCTGACGGGCCGCGTGGACGGCGGCATCGGGCGTCCCGAACGGCACCGGCGGCGGCGAGTCCCGCGGCGGGGGGGGCGGCGGCGGCGGCGGGGCGGGGGGCGGCGGGCCGGCGGCCTCGCGGCAGCAGCGCGCCCGGTAGGAGGCGGGGGTGGGCCGCCGGCTGCGCTTCACCAGGAAGCCCCGGGGCATCTTCGCGCGGCCGCGGCCCGGGCTCCTCGCTCTGCCCGCGGCGCGGCCGCCGCCGCCTTTAAGCGGGCCGGGGCCATTGTTCGGGCCGGCGGCGGCGGCCCGGGCCAATCAGCGGCGGCGCGGCGGGCGGCTGCGGCGGGCGGAGCGGGTGCACCTGAGCCCCCCCCCCCCGCCCCGCCCGCCCGCCGCGCGGCCCCCGGCGGCGGCACGCGCCCGGCCCCGCCCCCCGCACGCCCCGCGCCGCCGCCCGGCCCGGCACGCGCGGGCCTTTGTGTGCCGCCCCGGGGCGGGGCCGGGGGGCGGGGACAGTCGCTCCCGCGGCGGCGGCCGGCGGAGGGAGGGGAGGGGAGGGGGGGCGGCCCCCGTAACGGCGGGTCCGGTCCAGCGGGGAGCAAGCGGGCACGGCCCCGCCGGCCGCCGCCCCCGCGGGGGCAACGGGCCCCGCGGCACTGCGGGCCGCCGCGGAGCGGGGGCGCGGCCGGGAGCTCCCACCGGCGGGCCCGGCCCCGCGCTGACCTGCTGTGCCGCCCGGCCGCGCTCCCCCGCGGGCGCGGGGCCGGGGCAGCAGAGGGGCCGCCGCCCGCGGCGGTACGCGCTCGGTGCGGGGCGGAGCCGCTGACCCGCGGCGGGCGCCCCCGGCCCCGCGCCCCCGCCCGCCGCAGCGGGGCGCGGAACCCAGCGCTCGCCCGCGCACGGACCCGCGGCGGCGGCGCTGGCGGGGCGGGGGGGGCTCGGCGCCCGCTCCCGGGTGCGCGGCAGGTGCGGCCGCTGCGGGGCGAGGCCCGGGCCGCGGCCCCGCTCCCCTTTAACCCTTTGTCTGCGGCCGCCGCCCCCCCCCCGGGTCCCGCGCGCCTTTGTGGGGGGCGGCGGGGCACGCGGGCGGCACGCGAGCGAGCGCCGTCCCCCCCGCGGCCGCGGCCCCCCCCGCGCGGCCCCGCTCGCCGCCTTTGTGCGCCTCATTAGCATAAAGCTGCGCGGCACAAAGGGCGCGGGGGGGGGGGCGCTCGGCACCGGGGGCGGGCGCTCCCCCGGGCACCCCTCGGCGGGCCGGGCGGGGGGGGGGGGTGTGTGCGTGTGTCGGGCCGCCCTGCCCGGTTCCCCAACCCCCCCCCGGCGGGACAGGCGCGGGGCGGGGCGGCCCCCGCACATTAGCATACAGCTGCGGGCCCGCCGGGCACGCGCCGCCGCCCCCCCGTCGGGGCTGCACACCGAGCCCCCCCCCCCCCCCCCCCCCCCCGGCCCCGGCGCTGCCGCCTCACCTGCCGCTGGCGGGGCTGCGGCCCCCCCGGCCGGGGCGTACGCGGGCAGCTGCGGGCGGTGGCGGCGCAGGTAGCGCAGGACGGGCCCCCGCAGCGCCGGCGGGCAGGGCCTCTCCTCCTCGGCGTCCTCCGGGGGCGGCGGGGCGGCGGGGGGCGGCCCGGGCACCTGCAAGGGAGAGCGGTCAGGCGGCCGTGCCGGCGGCGCCCCGGGAGCCGCGCTGCAGGGGAACCCCCGCCTGGCGGCACCGGGCGCGCCCCGAGGCTCCGGCGCAGCGGCCCCCCCCCCCCCCCCGGCAGCCGCCGCCCCGCTCGGTTGTTCGCCCCTCCGAAATCACCCGCGCGGATGCCCCGGTGGCGTGGGACTGCACCGAGGTGTGCGTGTGCACCGGAGGAGGGTGTCCCCCCCCCCGACCCCGCTTCCCCAGCCGGTGCCGGCCCGGCCCGGGCCTCCCGCCCCCCCCCCACTTCCCCGCCGGTGCTGGCTGCCTCCCCGCGCACCCCCGCCGCAGCCCGTTATTTCCCACGGAGGCCGGGCGCCTCGTCGAGCAAGCCTCCTGGCGCACACGTGTGCCCTCCGTTTGCTGTAATGCTGCCACAGCTGATGGAGGTGCAAAAACCCGGCCCCGCCATCTGCATGTTTGCGTAGCTGGAGCGCTGCATGTTGAAACAAACACGCGCTTGCGATCCTGCGGAAGGGTAAACATTCCCCACGCCGCTGCCCGGCTTCCGGCGACGGGCAGGAGCATCCCCTGCGAGATGCCAGCATCAGCGTGGGGGGTGACGACTGCAACGCCGGGCTGAAAGCGTCCCCCCCATCCCCGCTGTGGCCGGCTGTTCTGTGCATGTGTCACTGCTAGCGCACACTTCCCCAGGCATCATCCCTAAGTGCCCGAGACTGATCGCCAGTTTCTGGGGAAGCTGTACCCAGAAGTGCCCGACTCGCGCGCATGGACGCACCCCCAGCTCTCGCAGCCCTCTCCCAAAGGCGCGTTTCCCCCTCGTTTTTACATTTCATCACTAGCGTATGTGCACGCTGCAGCCAGCGGGAGCAGCAGGAAGCACGGGCAGTAGGTCTCCCGCTCCCTACAGCGATACAGCCGATCCCGAGGCGTTTAACATCTATTCCGTAAGGGCACGGTACCTACTACGCGTTTGGCAGCGTGCCTAGAAGGAACGCCCAAGGGAAATGTGTAAATGTGGCATTTAGCAACTATAGTTCACATCACGGTGAAAAAAATCCAAGTACAAAAAGTGAAGGCAGACCTGCGTCCAGCGGCAGATACCCCCATCTGCATTCGTGTGCGCCTTCTGACGCACAGAGGTGCTTTCAGTCCCTCCAGCGAGCCCGTGTTTGTGCGTAGGGACTACTGCAGCAAGAAGAGGGCAAGGCAGGCCAGTCTTTTCATCCGTAGGACACCAGTTCCCCCTTCTCCAGTTGTTCACACTTAGAGCGTGCGAAATGCCGTTGAATGGTGGCAAGAAAAACGCTTCTCATCAGGCCTCCATTCTGCAGAATCTCATTTGGTGCTCTTTTATAGATGTCCTCCAAGAGAACCTGAAGCAAACCTGCACTGAGGCGCTTCCCGTGTCCCGACCACAGGAGGCAGATGGCACCCAGCCCTTCTGGGAGGGGCGGGGGTCGAGCGCCGTGTGGCTACAGCTGTGACCGCGACAGCTCGCCCGTTTGGGCCATGGGAAGGGGTGGGCTGCAGTCTGCAATGTCCCTTCCTTTTGCCACCCTGCCCCCACTCCCCGTTGATTCTGTTTGTTTTCTGCACAGTTAAAAACTCTGTGAGTGAATACTTAAAAAATACTGCCGGCGCACGGAATTCCGTGGCGTTAAGCAAAGGCAAGAGCAGCACGAGGAGAGAGAGGGTAAATCGGTCCCAAGTAGCGGGCTGGAAGCACCAAGATCCAGACTGCAAATTTGAGATCAGCCAGAAGTTCGTGGGGGGGCTGGGAATCTGCAGTTAGCAGCTCCTGTCACGGAGCGCAGCGGGCTTTGGATTCTGAGCAGGCAGCTACAGGCTGCCGAGACTTTATGCCTCCGTCTACGGTACGCAGGCCAAAGCTGTAAACAGCATTAGCAAACATTTTAATTTCACCCTTATTCAGGAAATCCACTTATCACTGAAAAAGCCCGCTCCTTTCGCTTCTCTGCTACAAAAGCCATTCCCCGTGGGGAGATGTCGGAAAAGCCACCTCTCGTAGGCTCAGCTGAGACAGGCCTGGGATCGCCCGGAGCCTATTCGTATTAGGGAACAACAAATAAAGGGGATAACCGAAGAAAAAAGCCTCCAGATTCTGCGCAGTAGTTGTACTGAACTGCACGTATGATGCAAAAATGCTGTGAAGGACGACAAAGCAGATTCAGTTTCTGCTGGCAAATTTGAAAATACGCCTAAATAACCCAACTGAACAACATGCTGTAGTTGGTGAAGCCCCGCTGCGGGGTACGGGACCTGCTCGCGTTTCCCAGAGGAAACAGTTAAACAGGAACGTGGAGCTTTAGGAGAAAGACGGGCGAAGAAGCCGAAGTGAACAACACTACCAAATTACCTAAATAATAAAATGCACTCGCCAGTCATTTTTCTTACCTGTTCCGCCATCAGGACTTGGCGCAGTTCCTTCTTGAGATCAATAAACTGATCGTGATAGATGGCCATGGACCAAGGCTCCCTGAAGTAGCTGGTTAAAAAAGAAGAGATTTAGTTATCTTGTGAACCTCTCATTAACCACTAATAAAGTATTTACCTGCTTTTTTGCCTTTATAAATTACAGTTCTGGACCCATCATGATCGTTTGTTCATAAAATGCCTCCCGTAACAGCATGGTCAATCAATTCTTTTAATGGATGTTCCTGATGTACAGCCAGCTCCAGTAATTACATTTAAAGTGGCTTAATTCAGAGCTGTGGCAAGACCCAGTGAAGAATCCTGATTTTATCAGAATTTAAAAGCCTGAAGACCTGTAAAGAACGGTGTCTCCATTATCTGTCCTCATTTGAGAAAAGCAGATTGCAGGATTAACTGAACTGCTGCATAAACAAATTAAATTTGTGTAGACAATGACACAAATGTTGTTCATCATTAAGGTTTCTGGATTAATAAAGGCCAGAAAAACAGGCCACCGCAGTGCTGCAATATGTTCTTTGCACCAGTACGCTAGAGCTGCGCTGCACCTATGCTCGGAGCGAGCTCTCCTAACTTCTTCCTTCAGTGACAGCATTCACGACAGCGTTCTTCTGTGAAAAGGGAGTAAGGGTGGAGAGGACAGGACTCTGTGTAGAACCTCAGGCTGTAGATACAACCAGAGGCAGCTAGATTGCAAAGCTGTGATTTATTTCTCTTTCCTCGAGAATGAAAAATGATTTTTACGGCTTCGGCGAGATGCTCCGCGTGTAATTCCTGTTGCTGCTAACTGGAGTCAGGAGGTGCCCTACGTTCATCCCAGTAACGACCGAGCAGAGGTCTGCGGGGTCACCCAGGATGTTTCAAGAGGAGTGCATGTACGTGGCTGCGACCAGCGTTCTCCTCTTCGGAACGGCAGCAGCACGAGCGCTCGGCTCTGCTGCCCGGGGTACGCGTATGCTGTCGCTCGATTCAGCTGCGTGGTCTTTAATCGAAGCTCTGGATAAAGCAACTGAGAAGGCACTACCCAGGTTTAACAATTCCGACATACCTGCCTACAGAAAACTCACGTCCAGTTTCCTTTCTGCACCGGATTTTTTCCCACCAATGCCAAATGGCAGGATTTCCCCCTCCCGCTCTGCGGGTGAAACTTGAGCGCTCACTAACGCCCCGCACAATTCATAACACCGTGCGCCTGGCAGGACCGCGCCGGGTCTTTGCACACCCATCCCACCATAAGCTCCCTCCCCCTTCCCGCTGTGCCCCTTCATCTGGGTTTCTCTTCGTATCGCAGGCTGGCTGGGGCTGCCTCCCCGAGATGTGCAGAGTCCGGCACAGCGGGGCTCTCTCCGATAGATGTTTTCACAGTGTAAGTGTTTATTGACGCGGTTACAAATACTGTGTTCCTGCTGTGGTGGGCGCTGCCCAGCCTCCGAGCCTCGGGTAGCTGTTCCCGCGGCTGACGCTACCTGTTCGTGCGGACGTGAAACGTCAGAAAAGATGAGCTCATCTCATCTGTCAGTATCTTGATTCAAGTGCTTATGTACCTGTAAGGTGTGCAGAGAGCTAGGGAAGAACGGGCTATTCCCCAAATATTTAAAGGCCCTTCAATTTCAGAAGGAAAACCCCACCCAACACAAGCCTTGATCCTAGAGAGCAAAGCAGGGAAAAGGGGGGTGTTACACAAGAACACATTAAGATAATTAAAGACTCCCTATTTATACTGCTATGCCCTGCTACGAGCCGTGTCCCACTGGCCAAGCATTTTCTTTTCAAGCTGGCATCTTAATTTTAACCCTAGCCCCGACAGGGTGATTTCATCTCTTGACTGAGGCACGTCTTCCAGCCGCCTTACCCCGGCTAAGTTGTTCGCCTGCCCTACAGAGATGTTGCGCTAGGTGTTGTTTTCAGAAGGTTTCGGGGATGCTACGCATTACTGCCACCGTTACCAGCTCAGTCCGTAACTGCATTGTCAACTGCTCCTGTCAATATTCACAGATCCAAAACCTGAAGCGTGTCACCCAGTTTGCAACATTTAATGGAAATAAAATGCCCTTTTTTGGGGAATAGCAAGTGTCCTGTCTGTATTTTCCAGATAGGCTGCCATAGGAGCTACTGGAAAACAGCATTTGCCCCCAGATTCCCTTCACTTCCCCTCACCTGAGGAAATGCAACCACCAAAGGCAATTTAAAGGTACGCTTCACAGAAACAATTCACTTTCTCTGCCGGCTCTGCGGTTTTTAATATCTATCTCTTCAGTTCGAGTCACCTTTCTAAAGGGGCACACGGTGGTTTTGAGACAGCAGATCTACATATGGCTGCTGAAGGGAAGCTCAGTAATGAAAAAGCCCATCTGAAGCCAAACCAACAAGTTGACTTTCTGAGGCTCATTCTGAATTTTATTACCACTTCAGCAGCAGTCCCTCAGGGCGCGCCGTAGAAGGCTTGAAAGTATAATGCTCTTCAGTGCACAAGATGAAGCTGGCATGCTACCAACAGAGGCTCAAAGGCTCCTCAACTATCATGAGAACGGCATCTGCCACATGTGTTTGCACCATTTAGGCTTTCATAACCTGCCAGAGTGATCAGGCTAAATATGTACAAGATGACAATGTTTGCCAGGAGCATAACGGGTTTTCAAACTTGGTCACTTCCTAACGGGGATCCCCTGCTGGCAGACTTTTATATCGACAGAAGCCATCACGGGAAGGCATTTGTAACGAGATGGGATGAAACGGTCTCCTTGTGAAGACAATAAGTGGCATCCTTTTTGTTGCTAGGAAGCTGGTCTCGCCTTTCATTGACAAACAATATTTAAACTCTGTTCTGCCTCGTTTGTGGTGTGTAGCCTACATTAGATGAAAGGGAAGAAGGAGGAGAATATTTAGTGGCGTCCTGTACAAAAGACAGGGATGGCATCTTTCCCTTTTCAAGAGATGCAGCGTGAAACAAAACGGACAAAGTTGGCCACTGCTATGCCAGCAAAAACGGAGCGCGCGTGCACGCGGCTTCCCGTCTGAGCACGGTCGGTATCGACTCTCCATTCCATCTGCAACTGCACGCCGCTTTGGGAGGGCAAGGCTTCTGCCTCCGAGAAAGCTAATTCCGAAGCTGCCGTAGGTCTGCGGCGTGTCCTGGCACCCTACAGCAGAGCATGGGGACCCGACACTGACCTCCGGCAGCGTTTCTGTCGTCTAACGGCACGAGACCGATCACTGACAGCAGGATGTTAAAGCCAGAAAATCTTAAAATCTGAATGAAAAACCTTCAGAATAACACACTCGGTTCGTACAACAGCAAAACAAAGAGCAAGATATAAAGTTAAAAAAAATAAATCAGTAATTGAAGTTTTTATAAACAATTGTAAATCCCATGACGAGGAAGTGATGGCGGAAAGGTGAAGACCAGCTCTGTGGCGTGAGCTCCTCTGGTGGGGTACACCTCATCTTTACCCTTCGCAACGGTAGTGCTCGTACAGATCAGTGTTATCGCACCACTGCAACGTCTTCCAAACTTCTGCGGGCTGGGCTTCCCTTCATGAAAATGAAGTAAAGCAAGGCCCCAGTAATTTCCACTTACGTTGTTAAAGATGGGCTTTTGAGGACCATGGTTGATTTTGTCGTTATGCATTTCGCATGGGGTGCTTTTCTTGGAAAATCTCAGCTGAAATCCTCTCAAAAAAGAAAACCAAACCCACAATCACTGGTGGAAAGAGCAGCTGAAAGCAGTGACACGAATGTATCCAACATGGCAAAAAAACCAGAAACCGATTTTTTCATTCCTCTTCATGTGAAAGTAGATCTCATTATTACAGCCTGGAAAATAGTGGGTTTCTTTTTTTTCTTTTTAATGTGAGGATTATAATGTGGTTTTAATTACTTCCACTCCTTTTCTTGCTGCTTCCACGAGCCCGATGACAGCAGAGATAACGGGTGCCACGGCAGACAGCCCGTGGGCACACCCATGCCCTGGGAACGCAGGCCCCACGGCTCACTAGGCTGCGGGAGTGATCCCTCCCTGCAGGTGAGCTTATCGATCCAGCGCGCGCGTGCGCCCCGAGGCCGCCCCGCGCTGGCGCAGAGCCCCCGAAGGGCGTTCCAGCCGCCCCCGAGGCAGCAGGCCCTCGCCGCCGGCGCTCCCGGGGACTTCCCTCTGCTCCGAGACCGGGACAAGGCGCGGGATCTTTGAAAGCTCGACGGGCAGCAGGGCACCCGTTCCTCGTGATGATGCCTTTGAAAAATCCCTCTGCAGAGTACTGGCTCGTTATTAACTGCAGATCTTGAGGACGCTGTGGCTGTCGGTGTTCTTTGGCTACTCAAAGCTTTTAGGGAAACAATAATAAAACCAAATGCAACTCCTGCATCGCTGCTCTTTCACCGACACACACAAACGCGGAGGAAGCAGCTATGTTCAGAAACTCAGACAATCTACGAAGTGGTTCGAATCGGTTTGCGACTTCTGTTAAATGTCTCTCAGTGCTCACTAGCACGGATCCCTAAATCACGTTCGTTTCCTCACAAAGCAGTCTGCGGGTCACCAGTGCCCTGCCTCGCCTCGTGAGCCCCGTGGGCCGCTGCTCGCCGTCGTAGCTTCCGCCAGCCAGCACTGCAGGCAATGCAGAGCAGCAGGCGCTTCTGTGGGACGCAGTGCAAGGCAGAGTCATCGACGAACTTAACCTCCTGTTAATCTGCAAGTAGTGCAGTCTCCTCTCCTCTCTGAAGCTGCCCACTTCGTACCACACGGTGAATTTTCAAGCTGGATATCCATTTTTCTGGGTTTACATTTCTTTTTTTAAGAAGAAATGTAATGCTTGAAATGCACTATCTCCAGGCTGTACCAGCTACATCTGGAAGATTCCCTGTCAGTTCTCAAATACTCAGACCTCAGAATATTCAAAGTCATTCCTGAGCACGTTTGGATTCTTTAAACTTGCATGACTTTAGCAGTTCATGGAAGCTGAGTTTCTCATTGGTGCCTTTGGCACACGATGGAAAAAGCTACCCCGACGCTGGCGTGCTTTTGCTGCAGCGTGCCTCGTTCCTCCTTGCTTTTGCCACTCTCTTGTCAGGAAGAAGAAAGCTGCTGCTACTGCAAGCACCGTGAACCAAGCCAGGAGGACAAACAGATGAAGCTGAAGCAGCTGCCCGGCCGACGCGGGCCCCGGTACAGCACAGTTATGCCAGGGGTGCCTACGAAGAGCAGGGAGTTCCACAGCGGTGAGTTGGGGTGCAATGCAATTTTAATTTCCAGGTCATTCTGACGTTGCTTCCCAAACAGTCTGCAGATTAGCAGAAGCCTTTTCTCCAGCACAAGGGCACATAAGAAGCAACGTCGCATCTCGCCAGGAAAAGAGAAGATGCCTTGGTTTGGGGACAATACAAGGATGCTCTTAAGACTCTTAATTACAAAGATATTGAGATGCCAGCAAAGGATACAGAGTATTTCCAGATATACCTTGCACAGCTGGACCGGGAATCATAGAGTGTAAATTTAAAGACAATATAAACAGAACCACTGAGCATCTCCCACTAAATATCATCTGACCAAAAATCTTGAAAGACAGCTTGTTTATGTAGGTAAAAAGCAAGACTAATTTGTGTAAAATCCCATGAAGCACCACCTGAAAGCACTGCTCGTAATCACAAAGAACATAAAATGTTCCCTCGTCTGCAATTTCTTAAAATTCACTTACAACTGCCGAACAATCAAGCAAATGCTGAACCAATGCTGGTTGTGGCAAGGAAGCTATTTAACTCCTTGTTCTGTACTTCCACTCGCTGAGCACCTCGGTGGCCACGCACTTCAGCCGCTCCTGTTGAACTCGTTAGCCTGGGACTCTCTGCTACTGCCCTCACCCAGTAATTAGCGACATCGGCAGCCTTACGGACAACGAATCTGTGATTTACTTCATCAGGCAGATTTACAAAATAACGATAGCATTCACTAACTTACAGGCTGACATTTCTTTTGTACTTTTTGCTAAGTCGGTCACAGAACGGAAGCCTGCGCTGCTTTGCCGCTCCGAACAGAGCTACGACCCAGCCCCCAACGTCTTCTCTTCGGAAGACAACTGGTTCAAAACCCATGGTTTACAAACCCCTTTTCCTGCAGCTGCAATAGCAAAACAGTGCAGCGCAGCTGATCTTGCAGCTCTTTCCCAAGGAAGATGGGCACTGAATCCAGGCCTCGCAGGGAACAACACTGATCCCACTGGGCCCAGTCCAAAACCTCGCTGGAGCTCCTGCAGAGACCCGCTGACTGCGGGGGGGCGCGGGTCATGGTTTACACAATCTGTTGCTTTGCCAGCATCTGCACTTTGCAAATGCCTGCTATCCATCGCCACTGGTAAGCCATTCCCGTTCTCTGCACCTTTAATACCTGGGAATGTTACAGTGCGGGGCCGTTACCTGGAGGCACCCTCGGAGAGCGGACCTTGGCGACACCGGCTCCACGGGGAGACAGTACAGCCCTCTCCTGTTCTGAGTGCCCTCGAGATCCTCTCCCTTCTTTCAGCACTGGAATTCTGTGAAGGTCGGACACCTTACAGATAGCAGGGGTTGTTGTGTAGCTGGTTCTCACTGAACTGCTCTTCAAACTTTCTAAACTCTGTGCTCTTTAAAATGGATCTAAACCCATTGCTCTAAACCCATTGCTCTCTGCTCTTGTTAGGACGAAATTATGGCTGACCCTGAAATAAGGTTTATTGCACTTTTTCACACAGCACGATTTCACATGCAATGTATTATGAAAAACAATTAAAAGGAAATTAAATCTGATGCACAAAATCAATAAATATGTGTGCGCAGTGGAATGATTGCTTTTCTGCAGTTACTTGTTTATGAATTCAGTGTTCAATCATTCATAGTGGTTTGCATAATTATTAATATGAATCAGCAAGGTTCGACTGCAAATCCACATGGTAAGGTTCTGCTGATTAGCCTTTACTTACTAATTTGGCCATGGGGTTTCTTAGTAACGTAGCTCTTCATTAGCAAGTTAGCTGCTCCTTAAAACCTGCATTAACGTACAGAAATGTAAAGCCACCTGAAGGACTCTACCACTTACATGGGTTTGCTATGTGAGTACAGCTTTGCCAGCACACCGTGGGGTGAGCATTTAATTCTGGTAGCAAAAAAGCTGTTAGTGCTTTGATATCTCTTCACGTGTTCCTCTTTCCTTATCCTGTCTCTCTCATCATAAAAAGCCCACAAATTTCCCTCTAATTAGGCTGCAAAGCGTACTGAGCAGCATTAGTCCCTCTCAGCCATGCTCACTACCTGCCACATTTCCTCTCTGGTTTTTTTCATCCCTGCAGAAAACAAGTCTTACCGCCTGTGTGATGAACAAAAGCCTAAGGTGGAATCCCTTAAATGTAATCACAGTGTGCTAATGGTATGGGATCCGGCGAATTCCAGGCAGCAGGGCATTCTAGTATTTCTCTTAATGAACAATCACTCTTCGGTTTTGAAGGTCTGGTTTAAAACCAGCTTTTCTATGTAGCATGCATTTCGTGTTTAAATAATCGCTGATCATCCCGCCGAGAAGTAATAAATGTGTATCTGTACCGAGTCGTTTTAAAAATAATACTGAAAACATCCAATGTTCTTCTTTTTCCTAATTTATTTCTTATAGTGCAAGATTATTATCAGGGTTGTGTCAATAAACAGTGCAGTGTGGTGTTCCTGCTTAAACTCCCATTCAGTGGCACCGCTTACCAAATCACTTCCAGCCCAATGCAAACAGTTCTGTGATGTGTGAATTGAACTTAAGCAGAAAAGATCTAAATGGTTACTTTAGAATAATAAGTAAATGTTGCTCATATCGCTCAAAACATTTCTGAGCACTCAGCTTGCACAGCTAGTACAAAAGCTGTAACGTGGGCATAACTGACCAGGTCTGAAGGGAACAGCTAAGGAAGCAGCCAGTGGCATTATCCACTTTTATAGTTTCTGGGTGGAATTTTCCAAAGCATCTCAGTGAAAGGGCGTTTGACTCCTTCGTGCATTTCCATTGCACGTTTGGCACCTTGTGTCCCATTGTGTATCAGTACTGCTGAAGGTGTGCCACTTCACGTAGAGTATCCCTTACTTTTTTCCAGGGTGCTTAGCCTCTTGGACAGCAACACCCACCAGGGCCAGGCTGCACGCAGGAAAAGGAGCGCTAGCCTGGTCTCGTGTCACCCTGCTAACAGCAGTGAAGACAGATCTGCTAACAGGCATCGGGGCTGGATCACCACAGATCTATGCATGTGTAAGTTATGTGAGCACTGAATCCTATCTGCTGTTCTGGCACTGGGAAAAAAATTTCCTTAGTCACTCCATTTCGGCCAAATCCTCTGTACTTTTTGTCCCATGCACAGGTATTGCCAGAGTCATAAGCCACCCTTCCACCTCCTACTTGCCAAAAAGCCTCTGGTTAACATCTGCTGATGGGGGCTTCTCTCTACAGACCCAGCCAGTGACCTTTGCAGATTGGTGGACACGTAAACCCCAACTCTGGAGAACCCCAAAGCTTGCAGTGGAGATGAGGCACTCGGAGTGCACCTGCACCTTGCTGCCGATAGCTTTGCTACCGTGCGATGAACGGTGGCAAGTTCATCCTCCTCATGGTGCTACTTGAGACCGCTATGCAGGGTAGACAAATTGTCAATGAGTTGGACGAGTCCTTAAAATGCTGGAAACCAAGTTATTAAAAAAAAGGTAACAAGGCTCTTTGAGCTCAGCTTGGATGAGCCTGCCTGTAAGGTTTCCCCGCTAACCGCCCTTTAACATTCACGCTGCCACCTTGGGCTCCTCCACAGGACTGACCCCACAACGTTCCTCAGCTCTTAGCTGGAAAGCCAACATACATCCACGGCAAAACCTGGCCGTCCAGCCCGTGCGCACCAAGGTGGCTCCACGATACAAACTGTAGTAAGTGCAGGTGGCTGAAAGCGCATTTCTGGTGAGAAGTAAATATAAACGCAATATAAATAGAGCACTTAGTACTCTGTGTTATGTGTTATTCAAAACACTTTGACTGCTACACCGTGCGTCAGTCTATCAGCATGCCCAACAAATTGTGAAATACTGAAGTGCTTAACACACAGCATCTCACCACCCTCAGCAGTACGCCGAGAGCACTCGGCGAATCGGTACAAGAAGAAAATTGAGAAAGGGATGGCTGAGCATCCCAACATTTCAGAGGGTGCCCTTTAGAAACTGATTGGCATAATGATGTCACCTCTGACAGGACGCTTCATCACTGTCAGCCCAAATCTGCGCCTCTCCCCCGGTGGCGCTGCCTTTGCTGCGCTCGCTGGCACGCCACGCTGGTACTCCTTTCCCTCATCACCAGTGTTACTGCCACATTAATGTGCTGCAGCCAGCATCTTCTGTAGCTCACGACTGAAAACAAGTTAATTAATACAGTATTACAAAATCCCACGGAAAAAACCCACTCACACCTAATTTGATAAATAAGCTACTTAAGTATTTTAGAAACTAGTGGGTCAGATTTTTATGCATTATGTGAGTAGATTTGGTTTTCATTAATGCCAAATGAAGCCTACATGAAGCACTTCTACCTCATATTAAAGGCATGATGCCAGTGAGCATCCATTTGGTTGCCAAGTACCAGGAGACCCCTCTAATTATCCATTTTGTACTTAAGATGCAGCGGAGGGAGATTCCACCGCTCTGCGGACACGTTCCATAACTTGGCAACTGCCTTACAGTTGCCTTCATCTCAGGAGAATACAAAGGCTGGTTGCATTCCTCCTTTGTGAAGCAGTATGGAGCACTGATGACCAGAAACAAATCTGTAAGCTTAAAAATAAAAGAAAAAAATATTTTGGAGCTCTCTCCTCACCCCCCCTCTTTTATCGGCTGCTATGGCAATGGAAAGAATCTGAAGGCTTTCAAGCGAGCACCGGAGACCTCTGAGGGAAGGGAAGGAGTGTGGTACAGGGGACACTTCATACGAAACCTACTGGAATTTGCTGTCTTTTGCCTTCAAGAGAAGTTCTTCCCTGTTGGACAGAGCCTCACTCTTAGGTGCTCAAATACCAGCTCAAATACCACCTTTTGAGATGCAACCTTATGGGAAATTCATAAGAACTGCAGAAATTCCTTCCTGAAGTGGATTCCAAATTTAGGCAGTAATGCTGCTAAACTTCCAGGTGACATAAAAGGTTTGTATACAAAATCCTCGGCTTTAGGACACCGTGTCTTTGGTTCCTGTGGCTTTGCCTGCCCTGACATGGGGCAGCTGCATTGTAAGACCTCTCTGCTCAGGAACAGAATGGCCGAAGGCCTGGGTGGAGTGAGTACACCTACCGTGGTGGCACGAGGCAGACAGAAGGGTGACCATTGCTGATGGCAACAGCGCCTTTTTCTTGTAGCACGGTGACAAGTGAGGAGGCGACTCTTCTTGGTCTGTAAATATTGCCTGTCCAAGGCCCTGACAATTTGCCCAGCAGACCTTGGCATCCCTTAGAAGTCAGAGGGATGAAGGGCATCCCACTGTGATGCAGTCAGAAGAGAGCTGTCCGACTGGATGCGGCCACCTCCTGGTGTAACAGCCTATTTCCTCGGCTGTTGTTTGCACAGGTAGAAACAAAAAACATTGGCTCTTAGGTTTGTGTTTAGCTAAGTAATGAGCTGAGCCCACTCAGATGCTACTCTGAATTAAGCTGGAATACCTAACACCTATGAGAATCAGGCCCAAACATGGCTGCAGAAGCTTGACTATAGGCAACTATTGTTGAAAAAGACTAATATGTGTTGTTACCACATTAATGTCCGTATCACTGGGATGACAGCTAGGGCAGCTAGGCATTCTGTGGAGCATTTATTTTAACTGTGCAGTTGTAGGGTTGCACCAAGACCTCCTTTGAGAATGCACATAGTACCCGTCTGCTAAAGGAGAAAGGAAAAGAAACTTTAAAATTAGTCTTTGGTTCCATCAGATAGTGTTGGCTGGTTTAACTATGAGCGCTAAAAGCACTGTTTCCCCGAAAAAAAAAATTCAAAAGCATTTGAGGCTTTCAGTGAGCTGTGAAAATACTGTAATAGGGAGGAGGAGCACCTAGCTCGCTAAAAGCTTACGCTCTCAAGCGCGCTCGGGCATTTTGTAGCTAAGTGACTGTGGCAACAGTCAGATGGTTTTATGCTGGCTTTTCGGGTACTGCTTGCGAGGTTGATAAATTTATGAACTTGGCAGTCTTGAAGGGCAGCAGTCTGAACACACACAAACCGTACGCAGGGCGACTGGGGCATCAGAGTGCTGGCCCTGCAAACTAGGGGCCGAGGGGCTGGGAGGAGGCTGGGACAGCAGCGGCTGGCAGACCCCTCTGGCACCGGGGCAGGGCGATGCACGCCCACCACCCCGCTTGGCTTCCTCCACCCCGAGCATTGACTGTAGGGGAGCGAGGAGGCGAGGGAACTGATTTCAACCTTCATTTGGTTGTGGGTCAAGTCCTGCGGCTTTTAATCACATTGAACTCATACTGAAATCGATGGAACTTTTCTGCCAGCAAAGGGAAATGTTATTTATCTCATTATTACCACTAGCTGCGGTTTCACGCGCACAACCGGAAGGGGTTACTTCTTCAAGTTAGCTGAATCTTGAGGGCCTGTTGTTCATGCTAATTTGAAAATGGCACTGGCACATTATGGTCAGGAAATCCGGTATCATGGGGTTAACTTTCAGCCCTTCTACCAAACGCAAATCAGTGAGGAAATTCATTGCTAGGTGCAGTCTCTAATTATTTAGAAGATAATTTGCATGCTACACAGAAATAAATTAGCTCCCAGGTGACAGCTGTTCCACTGTGTCCATTCCTGGAACTAGCTGCCATGCTGGGAAATCTAAATGCAGACCAAAAGATTAAAACATTGCACTTTCTTGCCTTATAGGAAGCCCCCCCCCAGACAGAGGCATAGAGAAGGGAGGAGGGGAATGAATGTTCCAGACCAGCCAGTTCAGCAGCTTCACTAACAAACCACCACATTTTCACGGTCTGCGTTTTCTTTTCACTAAGTAAACTTCACATCTTGCTAGAAGATACAGCAAGTGGACGTAAGTGTAATGCATACTAGTTTAGAAGGATTTCCTTCCAAGTCAGACAGAGGAATTCAGTCCTAGCATCAGCTTTGCATTCACACGGTCATGCGAGTTCACTGTCGACCGTGTGAACACCACCCAGAACAGTTTTTCTGCTTTTTATCACACACCTAGAAATCAACGAGTGCATTTTCATATATTCCTTGCCAGAAGACGACCAGGCACCGCTTTTTATCTACATAAAAGCCTCAAGACCATCTTCGTCTCACAAGAGATGCTAAAGCATTTTTCAGCCTCATGGTTTCCTAGCAGACAGTCTCCCCATGGCCAGGTTCTAACCCTGTATATTGCTGCATACTGTGCATCTGTATACGCCCATCGCCTACGAGATTGTATTACGCGGATGTATAAGTCTTGTATACACCATACGATATTCTGTTCTATATTATGAGACTACATTATGTCGCCAGCCTTTTTCCATGGCTCTACCTCCTCCTGAAAGAAGCAATTTCCTGTGCCGGGTTGCTTTGTGCTAGGAGTGCTACATGGAGAGTGCGGGCAGCTCGCCTCCTCCTCTCGCTGGTGCTTTCACCCTGCCTGGCTGACTGCAAAGGGCTGTCCTTCACTGCGGTGGCTCGCCCCTCTGTCTCCCACCTCTTGAACCAGCTAGAGACTCTATCCCCCTCCTAGCACAGACATTTGCAACAGGAATACTGGGCCGATGGCAATGGAAACGTACGTGTGCGTGCCTGCGTGCCTGTGAAAGCACCGGAAGAAACAAGCGAGCAAGGATTAAGGAACAGCATATGGTAATTACTCAGAGCAACATCTGTGATTTCATTCAAATGACCAAATAGCAAGAAGAGAAGCAACAAGCCTATCTAGAGATAAGGTATAAAGATGAAGAACAGGGCTGGAGGCAATAAAATAACCAGATAAGGAAAACCTGGCAACTGTGATTCGGGAATTTTCCCACAGGCTAACGAGAGGCGAGATAAAATAACGAGGCAAAGATCCCAAACAACATCCACATCTAAAGGCTGTAAAAGACAAGTCCAAAATTAGTTCGTCCTCACTAATTAAGAAGAGCTCAAGAGACATGATGAGGACCTGGTAAGCGGTGTCCCTCTGCATGGCACGCTCGTGATCCTGGCCAGAGCACCCGGCCACGCGGGCCACGGTGCCTGTGAGGATGCGGATGCGGGAGCACCCTGACCTCGCGCCGCGGCAGCTCCTGGTAAGCCCAGACCAGCTGAGATACAAGCAGTCCTGCAGGAGCTGGTGGCCCCCCCGGTGAGCGGATGTGCTGCCATCAGATGAAGCTGCACTGCTTACTCTTACAACGTTGTCTGGCCTGACTCATCCTATTAACAGACCATCAATGGCATCTTCGCCTCTCCTAAACATCCACAGAGATTTTAAAAATCTCAGAGCTTGATCTTACTTGTAATCCCCTGATCAGCTTGTGCAGCGTGTGGGGATCCTGTCACGATCGTGAGAGCAAGGGAGGCTGGTACGTTCTTAATTTCTCTCATGAAGAAATTAGCTGTCTGTTCAGAAAGTTAATGTCTCATCTCTTCAAAGTCTGTGTGTGCAGGTAAGTGCAGCTTACTCAGGTCCTTGGGCTGGGCTACGTGCCCAGCATGCAGCAACAGAGAGACGGGCAACAAATGCTGGGTTTGTCAAGGTCAGGGTCACTGCTGCTGGTGCTGGAGGCCGAAAGCCCAAAGCAAGAGGATTTATTCTTCCAGATGTCAATACTGGTGTGGAGTTTGCTAGCACATACAACAACTGTCACTGTAACCTGGGCATCTGGGCAAACAACACAGGCCTCAGTGTCTGGCAACATTTGCGGTGCACAGAAAAGATTCGGTCGCAGCCGTGTTTGCATATTGTAGCACCATGAACAAGACTGGTGACACCTTCCCACAGCCTGAATATTGAGTTTCTTCCAGTGCTCAAAATGTATTAGCTGCTCAGCTGAGACAAAGGAAGAAAGTTATCTGTTGTCTTAGCCGGTATCACGTACAGTTGTGTCCCCCTCCTTCAGTTTTTGCTTAACACCCATTGACGATGTACTGCGTGTGTCAGCTTCACATGTGCTGCCTGCCAGCCCTCTCTTGTAAAACAGACCCAACATTTGCTATAATCAGAATCAATCCCTGTAGCAGCAATAATCCACAAGCTTCACACCCCTCTCACAGAGGCACACGAAGCCCTCCTGAAGTGAAATCTGTAAAGCAGCATTTTTATCCAAGAAACTTTTAAACCTTTGGGTTCATCCTGTCTTTCAGTACGAGATGAGAAGGAAAAACGAGGAGCTGGACTCTGTAATATTTACAATGAGGAGAGAGCGCAAAAGGCATCAGAGGAACCATGAGAGCTGCACACCCAGCCCTGGTGAAGCCCTCTTCAGGGGAGCTCACCCCTTGAGACAGCAGCTGACACCGCTGTTCCCAACACACAGCACACAAACCCATCTTTGGTCACTAACCGAAGGGCTTGCCTGGCTCCCCTCCTCCCTGAGTTCAGCAGGCATTCTCATTTCCCCGTCCTTAGCCATGTACAACGCCTTATCCGTATTCTGGTGAAGCTTTTTGACACTGAACCAGCCGAAGCGCAAAAGCTAGAGGAAAGAGGTTGGGAATTCAGAGGCTCCTAAGTCCCTGTCTCAAGATATCAGGTGCTTCACTCCTATGGATGTTTTTGAACCCGTAGGTTGCTATTACCATGCAAAGTTTCTTTTGGACCACAGCAAACTTTTACAAACTGTTGCCTAAATAACATTGTTTAATTGGAAAGTTTTGCTACCATTAATGCCTTTCTCCAAATCAGTTATAAATACAACATCATCAGACCTGGAGACTTCTAAGGCACGACTATCAGCTTTGTATCATGATAAGAATTTACCATTTATCACAAAATGAAGTGACAGTAACTCCCTCACACCGAGAACACCGTAGCGAGGATCAGCCTTAGGCTTTATCACCAGACAAGCAGGCAAGCTGAGTGTCACTGTCATCCCGAGAAACCTCTGGCTTAAGATCTGACTCGAAGTGACAAACCCACTGACTTCTAAAAGGGACTTCTGAATATGAATCTTCAGTAAAAAAAGATTGTTTGGGTTCATCTGAATGAGTTAAGCCTACTGAATATGCTAAGCAAAAGTTATAAAGATACTGAAATGCTCTTTCAGATGAAAGGTGGTCAAATCAACCACTGCTCCGTCTCCAAATAAATCTCAAGACACACAGGTCGTTTCAGGAAGGTCTTCAGGGCTTGCATTACCACTGATAATTTTGCCAAATGATGGAAAACATTTTTTAAAATCGATCTTTTGTTCTAAGGGGAAACAGCCAGAAGATAAACCGCAACAAAATAAAATTCTGCCAGAATGGGGATTTTATGCGCAATGTTGAGCTACCTTACCTGTAAAGATCTGTGATCTGCCCTTCCTTCCAGCGATAACAAAGATCATTAAGAAGACGCTCATGTTGTCCATACAAGCAAATGTAGTTGGAGGTGGGAAAGGGTTCCTTTGAAAAGCAGGTGATGCTATCTACTGCACTGTATTTGTTGATATGCATCCTGAAATAATTCCCATGGCTTGCCTCCCCGGTTATAATCTCCATCCCCTGGAACAGAAAACACCAGGAAAGCTGTGGAGATGGAGCGACGCCTGACTTGGCATACGCATGGGATATTTACCATTTCTTAAAATCCACAACCCATTTTTTTAATCAAGAATACCCATTCCCAGTAACGTGGTTTATACAACAAGGCACTTTGCTATGGTGTAGACGCAAAGATTTTCTGTGTGGTTTAGACCTTGATTAACTGCACACAAAACTGTGCAGCCAAAGCATGGGCTTTGGCTGCCCAGTCCCGAGTGCCAGCTGAGACACCTGAGGGTATATGGCCCATCCAAACTGGGCTGGCAGTTGTGACACAGGATCCATGGGAGACCTGTGACCTCCTGGAACAGCAGCTGGAGGTCAGGAGGGATGCCCTGGGGCATCCCAAACAACACTACACGCCTCTGTTTAGGCAACTGAATTGAAACCTATTCATCCTAATTTATTATACAGAACCCGTATTATTGCATACGCATGGTGTATCGTAATCTACTATGGGATACCGTCCTGACGAGTGAAGAACACACTCATATACTACTTATTCTCTCTCCAGTTTTATAACTATATGTAAATATTTCTATGTGTACAGTATATAGACACATACACAGTGCATGTGCAGAGTCCAAATTTATGGCACATGGCAGACGCTATATGATGGGAGGCAGAGGGTTGGTACTACCACGTTCATCAGTCACAAGCAAACCTCAGTGTTACAACTCAAAGATTTATCGCACACCAATTAAGCATTTCTGGCTGTGTGTAGAAGTTTGCCAGCAGTCAGAGGCGTGATGTGCTGGAACAGCCTTCCAAGGCAAGAAATACCAAGAAGGAGCCTGTTCGGTTCTAAAACAAACTTCTGAATTTTATAAATGGCACGACGCACTAGATGGTTGCCTGCAACTGCAGGAGGCTGGGCTTGATCTCTTAGGACATTTCCTTCAGGTCTACGTTCTAGACTTTTAAATGATGAATTACCATTGCCTTGAAAATATATATGCATATACTTACATTACATACATATATGCATGCATAAGTGTGTGTATACACACAAACACATACACGCACGATTTAGAGTTGCTGCCAGTGACTTCCCCTTGCTAAGTTGAACGGGGGCTGCTGCATGTTGCTGACGCCAACTCTACTATCAAAAAAATAATAATAATGTTGGATGCTGATGCTCAAACTGTAGCACTTAGTTTCAGCTGGTTAAATCAATCACTTAATAAAAGGCAAAAATGTAAAAATTTGCTCCAAACCTCACACTGCAGTGGGATGATCAAATGGCTTGAAGCTATTTTTTAAAGCTGTATTCATGTTCCAGTTTTATATATTTCTAAAACCTGTTGCTAGGCTACAGTAACCTTTGTTCCCTCCACCTCTCTCAGCTAATACCTTTCACCACTTCTCTGACTTCTTTCTTAGGAAATTCTTTTAGGATTTACATGAAGTTTCTGGAGTGGCTTTAAAGAAGCTCCCTTTTCAGACAGCAGGTAATCAAAGCTGCAGCAGAAGAATTCTAATCGTGTTCTAGCAATTTGGAGTGACAAACCCAATTTCTCTCTCTCTGACAGTCCTTTCTGCCTCCCAGTACATGCTGCTTTGGACAGCTCATCCTGCACCTGCAAAACTGGAAAACAAGGTGAGCCATGCTTTGATTCCTCCCCACAAAGCATGGATTTCGTTTTAAAAAAAAATAATTTCTTTCTATAGACTATTGCTGTCCGAGTTTTAAAATCAGCACTGAAGTAGCCTTTCAAAAGCCACTCTTTACATCAACTACAGGAATGGGCTTGATGCAGAAATCCCTGAGGAAAAAGGTATAATCTGTGTGGAACAGGAGCTTGCCTAGGTGTGTGATCCTCTCTGGTTTAAAATACACCAATTTATTCCTCCTCTCGTTTCACAGGTCAGGTTCTCCAGTAATAGAAGCGTCTCCGCATTCGTACCATGGGACAATCTCCCATCTAGCCCAACTGTGTGAAGTGCTTCCCTCTTTCTGGCCCAAAGACAACTTTCACAGTTGAAGCACTGGCTGTTTCCTAGCTGCGAAGTACGGAGCATCCCTTCCAGAACATATTCTTTTCCTACTGGTCGAGAAATCAACTCAATTTCCCTGATAGACTGCGAAGTCTTAGCATCTGCATGCATTTACAGCACTTCATTCCAGGGAGGAGAGAGGTTAAGCACTAAGGCTGAAAGCATATTTTAGTGAAATCCAGCTAATACTATCCTATGTCCTCCTTATAGAAATCACGCATCTTTGAGAAAGCCAAATATCAGGAAGTATGGAAACAAACATCTAGGAGGTTCAGTTGGTTACAGAATTCATACTTGTTCAGCAGCTGTGGCTGATTTATATGATGCACCCAAGTTTAGCTGACTGGATTTGTCCTTACGTAAATCTGATGGCAAATACCACCACTACCTTGATGTGCTGTGTATTAAATATGTGCTAGGAACTTCAAAATCAACGTCTTCCATCCGACTGAGAAAACTACTTGTCTGTCTACAGAATCAAGCAAAAAGAAAGCCGTCCTGAAAAAGAGAGTACGAGAAAAAGCCAGCGTGATAACCTCCCAACCTGTGCTCAGGAGCCAGGCACAGTGCTGAGCCACCAACTCTGGAAAAAAGGGTCAAGGAGTTGAGCTGTAGTGCCCTGTTAGGGAGCTGATTCAACCCAAAGTGCTACAAACAGTAACAAAGAGTTCAGGGCATTGGGGCTTGACAAGTATGTCCTGCCTTCAAGAACCAAAACCCCCTTGGTTTAGGTTGATTACATGGCAAAGGAATTAAGAACTGCAGTAAAGTAGATAATCAGATATGCTTATCTGTATGCATTCCACTTTTACAATATGACAGTGCATTTACATTAAAATCAATTAAATATTTTCAAATAATTGCAGAGATTTGTTTTTACGCGGTTTGTTCCATTCCAGAGTTTGCTGCTAAGACCCAGCTCCGGAAGGTCTCCAAATACATACTTAAACCCATGCTAACTCAAGATATTTGTAAGATGCACAGTACTTATGCATGTACCCGGGCTATCCGAAATAAGAACATCTCCCAAATGGAGGACAAAACAAAAGTTAAGTAAAGCAACTTACATGATCACACAGCGCGAGTTCTAAGTCCAAGCGGATGGGGATTTCTGGTTTAGAAATATGCAAGTAATTATAACCTCCAGGAAGAACGCCTCCTGCCATAAGTGAAAAGATGAGATTCATTAAATCATGAACAAAGAAGAAAGTAAGGTATTTTTTTGCCCTTCCTTCTCCCATAATCCATTTTGTTTGTTTACTCAATGGCTCTAAAAAGAAAACAAGAAACTTATTTTGTTTTGGTGGACTTCATGGTACAAACTTTTTCCCTACAATATTGGTGCAGTAGCCACATGTTGAAAAGTTCTGATTACAGTTTTATTGATCTTGAACTTGGAATAAAGACACTGAGTTTCTCCGGAAACACTCCGTAGTTACTACAATATAAATGCAAGCACAACATGGTCCCTTATTAGCAAAAATCCACAATGCAAGCTTTTATTGCAGCAACTCGCCTCTCTCTGCTTTGAGGGCTTCGCTGCCATTAGATGGCATCCTCGGTGAGATGGACCTACCCTTACTGTATCACAACAAAAATACCAAAAGGGGCATGAAAGTGTGGCAGAAATCCATTTTGACATACCTTTAATTTTACACCCTTTGTACATGGGGATGAGTCTCTCTGTGCCTTCTGGTGGCTTCGAAAAGGGCTTGGGGGTTGGATCAAAGAGATTCAGCAGAGATGCAGCAAGCTCAAAGCCAATCTCTTTTGAATTGAAGTTGCTGTGTGTCCATTCATCTCCATAATATCTCCTGGAGTACTTTGTTAAAGGACCTGCAGCCCTGATACTGGCATCGTTAGTACGGAACTCGGTATCGATCACAAGTCTTCCATCAAAAACAAGGCAAGCATCATTAATTGCCTTAAAGGTTTCATAATCCACTGTCCTGTAGGCAAAGCTAAAAAATGCCTAAAGAGATGTAAACAAGCGTAGGTTATTATACATTAGTTACTGGCTAATTTTATAAATCAAAACCTACACCTCATTCTGAATGTTATTGATTTTAAAAGCGAAGAACATGAAATATGATTTTATACACACAGATAAATCCTTCTGATCCAGTATTTATAGCTACTAAAATTGAAACAAAGACAGGAGAGGGGAGAATTACTAAACTAGACCCATCTACTTCTGGTTATTAATGAGGTTTATTTTAAAACCTCTAGTATTAACTCTGTCAAACACCTGAGTGGATGTGCACATTTTCTGTGTTAGTGTGAGCACGTGGAACAGACCTGAACCATTTATGAAGTTGGTTTTCTTCTTTTAAATGCTCAGACTGAAAAACCAAGTAATAGAAAAGTACAATTCACTCTGCATTTTCGCAGGATAACTCTATATTACAGATATTTTTCCAACTATTGTGCCTAACTGTTTACCAAACTATGTTACTACGGCTACCAGCATGGGGATAGCCAATGAAATGGAAGGATAGGAAATTCAAAATGTTCTGTGGAAATGCCATCCTCATTCAAACTACGACGGCAGAATTAAAGCCCGTGGAAGCTGTGGAGGCCGAGGCATTTGGAGAGGTATAAAAGGATGAGTATTTACATGAAAAGGAAAGCACCGAGATTTACTATACTTGATAGTGACATACATTTTGGAAAGCATACCCAGGCTTTGTCAGGACTGAACCACGTCTCTAGCCAGTCCAGATCTGGTTAATACTTGCTTTAGGAGGCAGACTGATCTGTACCTCCTTCCGTGCTTGGGAGTGCTGCCCCTGCCGCGCTGGGGCTGCCCCCTCTCAGGGACAGGACACCAGATCCATCTGAGATCATCCAGGCCAGCCCAGAGGAGCGTGGCAGTCACTTGCCGAATCTGGTAGTGAGCGCAGCAGACACCTATTTCCCGCGGTTTGGTTTGTGGGACTGAGAAAAGACGTGGCTTCCATTCTTTGGAAACACTGCCTGTACTGTCTTACTCCTTACAGAGCTGGCCCTGAGGTAGGGATTTATCTTGGGACCAGCATTTACTGAAGCCACGAGCTTGTCTTCCCCACAGGAAGATTTCAAGGGCACTGAAAGAAAATCGCCCTAAATCCTTAAATTCCTCCTCTAAGTCTCAAAGAAAAGAAGCTAGCGATAATTCCCTTCTTTTATCTTCTTGTGGCACCTGCATAGTCCCTCTCCTGGGACATGAGGAAGCAGATCAGACCTCATCTCCCCAAAACAGGAGCTGAGGCAGCACCACCATGACAAGCACTACAAAGCAGGCGGCGCTGGAAGCGGCCACCGATGCGTCCCGCGCGCTAGCCGTCGGTGTGAACAGATGTGCACACAGCACGTCACGCAAAACGCGCCGGATGCCTGAAGAGCCGCTTTGAAATCCAGCGCAGTGCGAGAGCGAGGCCTGCGGGGCCCTGCCACGGCCCTCGCCTTTTGTCCGCACGCTCCGCGCAGGCTCTGTGCATTGATTAGCAGAGAGGAGCTTTCGAATCCATTTAGAATCACGCACATCTGACATTTCTCTTGATACCTGCTTTATTTGGCTTTCTACAGTGCTTAAAAGTAACGCTAAAGAGGCAAAAGCCCATCTGAAACCTGGAACCAAAAACGCGCTCGCTGAGGACTGAAGTGCCTATGGAGCTGGAGCCGAGAGGCGCTGGGGAGGGCAGGACCCGCGTCTCCCGGAGGCGTCTCAGTTCCGGAACACGAGAAATGAGGAGCAGGTAAGCGAGTCACAACAACCCCATGCAGTGCTACAGGCTTGGGGCAGAGTGGCTGGAAAGCTGCCTGGTGGAAAAAGACCTGGGGGTACTGATTGACAGCCGGCTGAATATGAGCCAGCAGTGTGCCCAGGTGGCCAAGAAGGCCAATGGCATCCTGGCCTGTATCAGGAATGGTGTGGCCAGCAGGAGCAGGGCAGGGATCGTGCCCCTGTACTCGGTGCTGTTGAGGCCGCCCCTCGAATGCTGTGTTCAGTTTTGGGCCCCTCACTCCAAGAAAGATGTTGCCTTGCTGGAACAGGTCCAGAGGCCTCCCCGCTAACGGGTTTGCCTGGGGGGAGCGGGGGTGTTTGTCTGGAGCAGAGGAGGCTGAGGGGAGCCCCCAACCAGAGGAGGGAGCGAGGTGGGGGTCGGGCTCTTCCCGGTAACAGATGACAGGACGAGGGGGAATGGCTTGAAGCTGCGCCAGGGCAGGTTTAGGCTGGACATTAGGAAAAACTTCTTCACCGAAAGGGCTGTCAGGCTCTGGAATGGGCTGCCCAGGGAGGTGGTGGAGTCCCCATCCCTGGAGGGATTTAAAAGAAGGAGAGATGAGGTGCTTAGGGCCAGGGTTTAGTGGTGGGATGGCAGGGGTAGGTTAACGGTTGGACTCGATGATCTTAAAGGGCTTTTCCAACCAAGGTGATTCTATGATTCTATGAGGCTGGGTCACTGCGGCCTGGAACCTGGTGCAGAGGCACAGAACAGTCCCTGCCCCAGGCCCTCACCTCCGTCGGACCACCGCGGGCGGCGGAACCAAGAGGAGCGACAACTACAAGCAGCGTCTTCGCAATTGCCGCTTACAAAGGATAAACTGAAAGGTGGCAGAACAAAGGTCCCAAAAGTAGTGCAAAACAAGAGCACACTGGACACCGAGGGTTAAAAGTAGCAAGAATAACAAGGCTGAGAGATGTTTTAAACAAGATCGTGGTCTGTAAGGGGTACAGATGAGACTGACCCTCTCATTGCTACGACACAGGTTGTGAAGCTCCAGAGCCTTTATAAAGAGCTTTCCCCTTCATCAGTGCCCTCACCTTTTAAAATGATAAGATGACAAGTTGAGTGTTTCTGCCCACCATCAAGAACTACTACTGTACAGGCTGAGGAAAGGGTGAAAAGCTATCAGGCGAGCCTGTGTTCTCTGTCTGCCTTCATCTTGAGCAGCCCGAGACACAACCCTGCCAGGCATCAGGAATAAGACCCTCCCCTAGCGCCAGCCTCAGGGAGGGGACAGTTGTCACCTGGGTAAGGGTATTACCCGATTATACCACCAAAGAGCTTTCCTGCGGACTAAGGGCAAGCATCAGATGCTCATGACTGGCTGGATGAGCCAGCTGGAAGAGAAGGCACAGGAGAGGGAAGCAAGGGCAGCTGGAAATTTTAGCAACACTGGTACGGCAGAGATGCGGCAGCAGAGAAGACAGAGCCTCTGAGCTTGTTCATATCTAAAATGAGTAATGAACTATGCACAGTTAAGGGAATTCTAACCATCCAGCAGATCCAAAATCAGGGAAGCTCTGCCCGTGAGGGCAAGGGGACCACACAGCCCCAGGTCCTGCCGGCTGACAGGCAGGACAGTGTCACCCAAGGGGAGGGGAGGGGACGGCTGCAAGCTCCAGGCTGGGAGCCATCTGTCAGCCCAGGAGGGGAGGGAGGGAGGCTTTAGGGAAAGAGGAGATTTTCTCCCGTTGTTCTTATCCTGCAGGACTCGACAAATTAAGCCCCCAAGAACTGCCAATCAACAGTTGATATTGGCTCAAATCCCAAAAGGCCCAGAGCTGCTGCAGCGCCGATTCCTGCACAGCCTGCTCCCTTGTGAACGCAGCTGCCTTCCTGGCCACGGCCGCTCTCCGGAGCCCTCTCCTCCTCCCAGCCCGTCCTCCAGGCGGCGAAAAGCAGATACAGGAGCCACGCAAGAGAGCTGAACCGGTTTTGGAGAATATAAAGCCCCAACATCACAAGTAATTGCACGTCTCTCATCGTAGAGGCTGGGTAAGAGAGCCCTCGAGAGGGAAGAACCGTGGCTGGAGGAAGGACAGGGCTGGGGCATAAAAGGACAAGAGAAACAAACCACAAGGAAACAGGGGTCTTGGAGGAATGGCACCGGCCACACAGGCAAGGCGGTGGGGAAAAGAGGGGGGCTGATGGCGAGGCGGTGAATGGATATCAAGGCACAAGAACAAGAACCACATGGAGATCTTGAAGAAGGACAATCATAGAGGGATTTCAGGGAAAGAGGAGGAAACTGAAGAGCTGTGCATGAGGAGAGAATGGGAGGAACGTCACTACTGATATGGGGACCAAAGTCAGGAGACTGCTAGTGGATAGAAGTGCTATGCAAGTCTTCACCTCGATCAGGAAGGGCTTAACTATCCATATGTTAAAAAAAAAAAAAAATGTTTGGGAAAACCCAATGACTTAGAGCTTTCCTGTGCAGGGCAGCCGGCAGGGACCACCGCCTCCCGGGAGCTCCCCAGGGGAGGCACACGGCTCTCCCCTGCCAGGATTACAGCAGACCTGCTGCACCGAGGAGCGTGCCCGCAGCGGGGCGTGTTGAGGGGGCCGTACGGCTTCCTGGGGATGCACGCGTTGAAGGGACTCTACTCGAGGTGCTCACTCACGTGGATTAGCCCAGTGAAGACAAACAGAACTATTCTGCCCATCAGGAAAGGCTAAAACCTGTCCCAAATCTCAGAGTAGGGCCACGCCTCTGAGAGTGCGTATGACTGACTTAGGTATCGATACTACAGATGAACAAAATGCAGTCACTAAAGTAGAGGGAGAAAAATCTATTTAAAATCTACTTTAAGTTACATAGTAGGCCCCTCTATCCTAATGTTACTGGCTTCTACGATGCCTTAATCAAATCTTAATCAAATGCACATAACTATAGACAGGAGTTACTGTACACATTTAAATAATAAAAGGATTTCTGGAATTATTTAGAAAATTAATTAAGAGTATTTGTCACTCAGCAGTGAACAACTGTTTGTGAGTCAGGTGACTTAAATACATTTTAATCCAAATCAGTCAGGGCATTAACAGTGGTTTTATTTGGATTTTTAAAAACCCCCAATCCTTTAGACTAACAAGTGAATGTTCAATCTTCTAGAGACAAGGAGAAAATAGATAAGCCAGTGAGGGACTATCTACATTTGATGGTCTTTGTCTTAAAAAACAGACTGAAGGAGATACAATGCAAGCATATACTTACTGAGCACTGCAATTTAAACGGTTTTGTATTGGTAGTGAAAGCAGCACATGTGATAAGGTCTGGGTCGCTGCCGTCGTTCCACTGTGCCAGGATACTGTCGTACTGAACAGACACGCCAGCCTTCGACAGGGCCTCCTGAACAGCACTTTCGATTTCGTTGTTGTTAAGGCAAGTAACATTTGAGCTGAGCGGAGGCTGCACGAGGTGTATGTGAGACCCATCAATTCCAAGAGATAAGAGGGTTTCTACCGTGGTGTAAATGTCAATTGTATTCCCATAGACAATGACGTTCCCTAAGGGAAAAAAAGAGGGAAAAATTTCTAAGACGTACAATGAAAACCTTATTAGTATAACTCAGATGATAATAACATGAAATTGCTCTCTTTGACCCTCTTATTTCTCTGATGCTATGAAGCAAACAATGTTACCTAGCAACAGTAGCTAAGATAATTTAGTGAAGAATCTGTACAAAACATCCCACAAAGTAGGCAAGTACTTAAATAGAAGTATGACATTCATTCTGACCCCATAATTTGAAATTATTTTGATTGAAAATGCTCTAGGGGAAAAAAAAAGAAAAAAAAAAGGGTTTTATTTTGTTCTCCCCTCCCTCCTCAATTTTGCTCATTCAAAGGACTTGGGGGGGGGGGGGCTGGGGGGGGCAGGAGCCAACTGAGTACATCATGCAGAAAAACCCACAAACTGTGGAAAGAGCAGGTTATAGAAAACAAGCCAGTGTGCAATACGGGAGGTCACCAGCGCTGCCGCTTCCTTCTGCAAAAGCCTCACCTCCAGACAATGGAGCCGCCCCTGCAGCCGTACCCCTGTGCCTGCTGCCTCCTACCCGCGCTCGTCTGCCCGAGCTGCCCCGCGGCGGGGCCCGGGCGGCCGATGCCCTCGGCAGGGAGCGCTGGCAGCTCTGCGCTGCTCTTTGAAGGCAGCCGCCTCCCTCCAGCGCACGGCGGAGAACGCCCCAAACCTGAGCGCCTCGAGTATGTGCTGGGAAGCAGCCAGCCTGCCTCTGCGCACTGCCTGGGCATCAGCAAGCTTGAGACAGACATTTCTGATCAGTTGGTATGAAAACAGCGTTCAGATAGCGCTGCTCCTTTCGCAGGGCGTTGTCACCAGAGCAGAAACCACAATTTAAGCCAGCTCCATCTTTCCACCCACTGGGCGAGTGGGGCTCTGATTCAAACCCCCGTCTCCTGCCTTCCAGGGGAGTGCCCTTAACTGCAAGGCTGCAGGCTGTACGGTAGGGTCTTGCAAATTCTCTTACAGAAGCGGTGCCACTTCAAACCGCGCAGCTAAAGCAGAGAGCGAGTACGTGAGGATGGGAGGGAAGCAGGTTCTGCGTGAGCACAATGCGACTCTCCAGCCTCATGGCTAAAGCCTTCCTGGCAAAGAGGGAGGCAGAGCTGGGATGCGCTGGAGCATCTGCGTTGTATCTAAGCATGGTTTAGTATAAACATTCCTCTGAGCATGGATGAAAACATGCTCCTCTCCCTCCCTGCTCGGAATAGGAATGTTTTTTCTGCTCTATGATCCACTAATCCTTCAAGTAATCCATGCAAAATGGCACAGCTCTTGTAGGACAGACTGGGAACTCCTTTCCAGGTGGCTAAGGACCCTTGGCTATGAGGACCACGGCCAAGCTCCTGCCCGAGCGAAGAAGAGCCGAGCCCGGGCTTGCGGGCTCCTCCGTGCGCGTAGCAGCAAGCAAGCACACAGCCACCAGCTCTGCGCCTGCTGTGCTCACCCGCCCCAGCACCAGCTCAAGCTGCAAGACCAAGGTCGATGGAGGAACACCCCACCCCAAACGCACGTTCCCAGCGCGTTTCATGTCCCGTACCTGGGCAGTGCTGCTGGTCAGCAGGTACATTTATTGCTTTCTGGGAAATCCCTGGCAGAAATAGGAAATAACTGAGCCATACCTACACAAGCTCACACATAAACACCCTTGCAATAGAGGACATCACGTGCTCCAGAGAAAGGAAACTGCAGAAAAGCTAATGCCCCCCAAGTGTTGCTTTTCCAGGTCATGTGTGTAAACCAGAAGAAAGCCAGTGCACAAATCCCAGGCTCGTCCAGCCTCAGACACAAGCTGAGGGATAGCACAGAGGATATAGGGCCCCGGAAGAGAAGACTGATGATATGGCAGAGGTTTCTCTATGAGGTCTATGAAAGTAGCTTGTAGTCTGACAGTGAAGGGAAAGCATAGGGTGGAATGTACCACAGAAGAATCAGTGTTGGACCATAGGTGTTTCAGGAATGGCCTTTAACTGACCCGAAGAGCAGCTGGCACTGGCGGCCCACAGACCCCACAGCAGTAACTGCAGTCAGGGTTTGGACCAACAGCCGACTTTCCGACACAACTGGCTCGATCTTGACTTTTGGCAGCATTTGTTTTCCTGCACTGCACTGCACTGCTGTAAGCAGTGATGAGCAGGTAAGAGAGCGCCTCATGCCACTAACGTGCGCGTTTATCTCAGCATTGGCATTTATGTCTCGCTACAAGTGATAGCATCCCCTACAACCTAAATTTTATTATTTCATAGGCTAAACTAATTTCACTGGCACCATGTTTTACTGCATGAGACACAGAGCAATACTAAACAGAGCATTCACAAAGCCCTAGCTCCCAAGAATATTAATGATTAAAATTGTTAACAGATGTTCTATTATTCCCCTTTGACTACAAGGTTATTTTATTTGTCTGTATCAGTTTGGCTACTTGTAGCTGCCAAATAAACATCTCTCCTCATAACTGCCAGAGAAAAGAATCGCACCATGATTACACGTGCTCAGAAATGACGGAAATGTATTTTTACTCTTCACATCAATGACCAGAGGGACAGATCAATTTTACCTGCAAATGCATTCATCTGAAACTGTAAGAATTGAGGAATCTTGCTACTTTCCTAAATACCATCCTGAATACGCATAGTGTGTGGGAATGGGAATTCTGCCCATCGCGTACGTTGCTAAGCTCATTTCCCAGCCAGAAGAACCCTTCCCATTGCTCGTGCCTGCAAGGACGCCTATCTGTAGGCAGTACTGTCCTCAGAGAGCGCCAAAAGAGCAGACAGACACGAGACTGATCCATGCTTTTCACTGCTGCAGCAGGGCGTGATGCAAGAAGCAAACAAGCAGCACTAGTGGTGAAATACAAAATGCAATATGTTCATTTTAAATAACCCAACGTGCCAACAGTGCAGGTAAGAACGTGGTACATGGATGCTGATGGCCTCACGTTACATTGACACAGTCTCAATTAGCAAGGGGTGAAAAACCTAAGCAGCTGAAGAGGATGCAGTGGCTGGGAAAGGGGAACGAGGAGTGCTTCCCAAAGGCATAGCCTAGCAAAGTTCTATTCTGACGCTAAAGCAAGCGAGTCTGGGCAACCCAGAGACCCTCACCCTGTGGCAGAGCCAGCCTCTCTGGAGGGAGGCGCAGTTACTGCATTACACCTTGGCATTTCTGTATATACGACATCAGATGCAAGCCCTGCATTTCTCAAGGAAAATTAAAATTCTGTTTTATATGGTAATATTAAATACAACTACATTAGACCAAGGAAAGCAATGCTCCTTTACTGACCTCTTGTAAATCAAGAATTTACGGTTTCTGCTTATTACAACATTAGTGGCTTTTTAGATTACAGTGCTGGTAGTCTAGGAACTGCAGATATTCATTATGGACTGAAATTATGTTCATTGGACAGATAGCAGTTCCTCAGGATGCTTTTATTATTTAACTACATGAAAAAGTATCTATCTGTGAGTAAACATAATAATCTTCCACAGAAAAAAGCAGCCATAAATAAAGACTGTTAGAGTAGTTTTATCATTTATTACCAGAATGTCAGCGTGCTGTGGCAGAGCAGGCTCATTCATTTTCCACAAGTGGAAGCACAAGATTTCAGTGACCCTAGCATGACCTGAATCTTTTTAGTTTGCAAAAGCTAAAGGAGAAAACCAGTATTAGCTAAAGCATCAGTGGCTCCGGTTGGTGATTCATGCACTGGAATTTTAATGCGATAGTATTCCTACAAACACGCTTTTAATAAGGCAGTAAACTATGCTTAGGTAAAGAGAAAAAATAATTGCTCCATTTTTGGGCCATTAAAGCAGTTTTGTTCCTTACTTTACTCCCATCCTACTTTTTATTTTCATGGAAAGTGCAGCGCTAATAGGAGATGAATTTCAATTAGTCACAATTACAGTTATAATAGGTTACATGCATTAGGCGGCTGGGTTTCATCAGAGAAGCCGCAGGGCAGCCGTCGGGGCTGGCGCTCGCCCTGCTCCGGGCCCTGGGCAGCAGGATGCCCTGCCCGAGCCGCCAGCACAACCGCCCGGGGACAAAGGCCTCCGGCCCCAGCTCGGGGACCAGGCTGCAGCCGGCCGGGAGCTGGCAGCAGCAGACGTGGCTCGCTGCCTCTGCCACGGGCTCCTTGAGCAGTACCTGCTGCTGAGCGCCAGCCGGCTTCTCCGCCACCTCTCCTCACCCGAGAGGCAGAGGAGCCGGGGAGGAAGGCCGCAGCAACCACGCCGCTGCCCATCCTTGGGGGCACAGTCACTGCCAGGAGCGCCGTTGCTCCCACCACAGCGTGCACGCGACGCCTCCCGCCCGCGCGCGCGCTACAGGGCTGATCCTGCTCTACCGACGACCCGCAAAAAAAGCATCCACTGATTTCACCCGCAATGAAGTGGTACCCAGTGCTCACAGAGGGGAGAAAAGCAATTAAAAACCCTACCTTAACTCTTAATTAAAAGCTGCTCTCAAAATCAGTGCCACCAAACGAAGACTTCATCCAATTAGGCTAATAAGACCCACACTGTGAAGCTCGGTGATTAACACTTTCCTTTAAAAACACCCCAGAACTACAGGTGGTCTTGAAGGTGCATTTGCCCTCCCCTGTCTGGGGCTCTTCTCCCCCAGCTGGGTAGCTCCACGCACTCGCCGCGCTGGGAGCTGCTCCCTGCCCGAGCCCCCGGGCTGGATGCGCGGGACCCCAGCGGGGCTCACCCAGCAGCCAAGCCAGCGGGCTCCAGGCTACTTTTGATAAACGTAGCAAACGGCACAAATAGAAGAAAGTTGTGTATAAGCTGGGAAGAAGAATCATTGCATCTGAAGTGGGAGGATGAGATGTCTCTTTCTGTGCAGCTACAATAACCTGCATATATAGTTTTACCGGCCACGTAATTTTCTTCAAACACCAGCAATTCCTATTTTTTAATGTTTTGAATTCTAACATCTTTTAAGCAGGTTAGGAGGAATTTGACAAATAAGTTACAGTTTTGATGAGATGAAATATATGAGGTGTAATATTATTATTTACTGAAGGCAAAACTAGGATCTGGAGAATTTTAGAGATGAAAAGTAAACACAAACGTAAAACTTTGGTCATCCCAGCAGAGCGGTAGCATGGCCTGCCGAGGGCTGACAGACATCCAAACCAATTGCTGAGCTCCACAGGAGCGCTGCCTCTGCGTCTCCGTGAGCCCGTCGCCTGTGAGACTGTCTCCAGAAGAGGCTAGGGGCTGAAAAGCAGATTCATTTTCAGAAAGAGTAGGGATCTTGGATGCAGCTATGATCAAGTCTGAAAGAACAACGCTCGTAAGAAATACAGCTGGAAAAAGCAGCAGGGTGAGGAAGAACAGAAACAGAGATGGGCGGAGAAAGACTTCTCCAGCAGGGCACTCTCTATGGCTTACGTCTGCAGCGGCAGAGAACGTGAAGCGGGCCGAGCAACGGAAGGGAACTGGAGCCAGAGGCAGGGTGGGGCGGAGGCGTCGCATCTCCCACAGACCACGTCTCCTCGCTGGGAGTTGTGGATTTAGCTTATACCTGAAGACAGGATAGTGCCTAATTAAGATATTCAGCTTTACACCACAACAGAAGTCAGCAGCAATAATGAAATTATTCACGCAATATCAATTTAGTATTCATGAAGGGGCACTCATCCCAGAGCAGACGAGGTGCTGCAAGCCTGCCGGTGGCCCGAAGAGCGACCCTCCGGGCGCCCTGCGTCCCAGGCAGCGGCCAGCGATCCTGCACACGGGCACCGAGCACATTCCAGGACTGGGCACGTGCGGATTTACATGGACAACGAGCAGTAGCAAACAGGGAAAACTAACAGCCTCATCTGTTTATGCAAACGCAGCGGCGCACATCGGCCGGACAGCAGGGGAAGCGGTGCGGGCAGGGGCTGGTATCAGCTGGAAGACAGGCACTGCTGAAGAGGCCCTACTGACGTGCCTGCGGCCAGGAAGCTGTTTGAGGAAAATGCGAGCGGAGACATCACCGTGTTTATTGTCTCCTGTCCTGATCACAGCGAGACTTGGAGGATGACAAAGAAGTTTCCAGTGTCTTGAGAACTTCCCGAAAGGTCTGCCAAGCAGGACAGGAACCTTACAGACCACCCCAAATAACTACCAGTTCTCATTGTGTCCTCGACGAACGAGCCAGGCAAACGGCAGCTTTGGAAACTCCTGCTGTTGCACCCAGTCGACGGGACCTTCCCACAAAGACAGCTTTCCTGCGCTGAACCTGCCCCAGCGCAGAGCCAGCACACAGAACTGGCGTTACGTGATTTCATTTACCGCTCGGCCTCTTTTTCTGTAGCTGAAAGTTGAACTCGGAAGCCTGGATGATTCCAGGTATGCTCAATAGCGTACACATTCGGTGTATGAACTAATGACTACACGAACAAGGCACACATGCACAGGCTGAAGAAATACAGGGATGGTGGATATCTGCACAAATGCGTGATTTTAAGGGTTAAAAAGAAAATACTGGGACCCTGCAGTTCTATGTGAAAATCTGGAACTGATGTCACCGAATACAAAGGTGACAGATACTGAAAAAAACCACTTCCTAATTTAGACCTGTTATGCCTCAAACCTAGATATTTTCCTATACAACAGAAAAACACATCCACTAATTAAATTATTATTTAATTGGCTAATTAATGATTCCAGCCAGATTTGCATTTGGGACTCATTTTGGTTTATATAATAATTATAGATAATTAATCTATCTCAAGCCTTTCTTTCCTAGCTAAATATGCTGGGTATCAAAAATGACAACAAATTGTAAGTTAATCTGGAAAACAAAGCACAGCAGATGAAAGACTTTGTTAGAATTAATCAGGCACCAATTATACCATGGAATTAAGGAAACAATAAGCCTAGAAAACATTTCTGTAGATGTGCGCGTGTTAACGAAAACCCGTACCTTCTGAGTTGACAAGGTTTTTTTTCAGCCAGTGCATGGCCTTTAAGCAGTCCTGATCGTCATTGAGAGTAAAATAATTGGAAGGGACTTTCCCAGTGTATCTTTGTGGCCACTTACTTATCACTTCTCTGTTAGTTGGGAGCTTACTGATATCTGCTCCAGTGGGAGACGGGACCTGGAAGAAATGAATATGTGAGTGAATGAATATATGGCACAGATCTCAGAGAACAAAAACAATGACACAAGCCTTTTGACTACCTAGGGGTTGCTATCCTTGTACATCCTAACCCTTCTTAACATTCAGCAGTAGCAAACACATCAGTGGCCACAGAGAAAACAGATCCATGCCAGTCTGAGCGCACACACACAGGTCCACACGTGTGTACGCATTCCACTTTTTCTACGGGATACGGGTGACCATTTTAAACAGCAGTGCTGGGTCAGTAACTATGCAGGCAAAGTGCAAGAAAAGGGACTTCACAGCAAACAGCAGAAAATGCAGAAATACCCGGCTGAAGGACCTCACAGTTATTTGAATAACTTAAACCTTTAAATGACACTTGAAATTTCTTTGTGCTGCAAGACTGCCTCCATCTTCTGCCAGCAAAAAATCAACTTTCTAAAGTAAGACAGATTTTGTCCCGGAGAAAGGGACCAAAACCTGCTTGATGGTTGAAGTGCCAGGATTCAGTAAAGCATTAACTGTACACTACTACTTCACAGTAACAAACGCAATCTGAATTATACAGACCAAAACCCAGAATCTCTTCTACGACTTCTACAGCACCAGTGATTAACAGCCTGAACGATGTTCTCACTTCCAGTAAACACTATACAGTCATATGAAAGCAGGCATGACATCAAATGATCTTACTTACCCAACAAGTAAAGCCTCTTATCATAGTCAATAATGTTTAATTAATTTGACTGCTTACTAAATAAGGGACAACTTCTAAAAAGGATGGACTACAGCTCTGGGTAATAAAACAGAAGCCAGATGATAACAATAATTCCTTCCTATTTTTTGTAGGGCTTAACAGTGAGAATAGATGGCATTAGGTTTTCTTTTTGAGGGCAGAAAAACCCCCTAGTTTTCCCTTGATTTCTTTATCTTTCTCCTCCAGTGTAGTTACTTCCCATAACTTATTTTGCCAGTCTGAGTTACCTCCAAACTTTTTTTAGGAGCACCTAAAGTCATTCAGACCATACTTCAAATTTTGTTCCATCCCTGTTGAACAGTGAATATGGATTGTTTAAAGTGTGGCTCTACTCTGAAGTTATTACAGAAACACTGGGGCTTTTCTGCTCCACAAATCTGTCGCACACGTGCAGTCCAGATTTCAGTATGGGGCTGAGCACACCTCACATTCGCGTTTGTGGCTTACGGTGAACAGCACTGCCAATACCTGTAGACACATGCTCAGTTTGATCTCCTGATTTTAACGGCAAAATACCTTGCTCGTGATTCCTATCCAAAACCCATCAGCAAGGCAAAATCACTGCAGGTAACGGGGCTATCCCAAAGAGGGCCACTTGGTTTACACAGTTGGAAGGCTACGTGATGATGCACAAGAAAAGAACAAACCCTGCCCAGGGTGTCTGAGCCAAAGCTGAGCCTGCAGGGCTGGCGATGAGCTTGATTCTACATCTCACATGTAACGAAGGGTCTGCCTCAATCTCACTGGAGACTTAGCTGTGTGCTACAATGACATACAGCACGTACATGCCTAGGCACGGTCATCATGTGAGAAGAGTAATTAATTTGATAAGGAATTCTCGCCATTGCCAAAACTAGGTCAAACGGTGTCAGACCAGCTGGAGTTAAGTCTCCTGTGGCTGGGGCCACATGTCAATTGGGCATACTCTTCAGCAGGTTTAATGGTCACGGCAGCAAAAACACTGGCAGCTTTGCTTCGTATCTGATACTGAGCAGTGACACTGAAGGTAGGAAATTGTGCAAAACCTCTCATCGCCTCCAAATTCTACAGTACAACCTGCTACCCTGAAGGGCTGCAAGCCTTCTGGTTACACGCTTACTGAGGGACTACTCTACTGCTCTGCTAACCACAGAAACACCATTCACTGTAAAAGCTGAATACATTACTACGTTTTTCACTCTGCTCACAATCTTACCTGGTATTTCTGTCCCGTACAGAGGACAAGGTAGTCATATGGCACCTTTTTCTCCTTGGAAACAACTACATATTTGGCAGCACGATTTATGCCAGTCATTTTACCAACCACAACGTTAACCCAGGAACAAAGTGACATCTGTGCATAATCTTCATCATTAAAACAGTGGCTGTGAAGAAAGAATATCTGTAAGTGACATTTCAGCAGCTGACAGCAGGCATTAATTAGACATCTGGTGAGTTAGCCCAAGTCCCCTAGTGGTTCAAGTCTGTTCTCTTGCTGTGAGTTTACAGCAATCTATAGTGAAAGATTACTCATTATGAAATACTCAGTTACAAATTGACAACTTTCTGCTAAAACCAAACAATCCCTCCCAGCACTGGGCCATGCAACCACATAATTTAAAAACAAAGTCAGAAATACATGCTTTACTCCACTTTTTGTTAGCAGGCTGATGAGAGGAGACTTTTGCATCTGTGAAGAAAATATTTTAACAGTTTAATTCTTTCTCCTATAAGAAGAAAGACTCCCTTATTAAGTTTTTTTCCTCTTTTGCTTCATTTGGTATTCAACTTCACCAGCAGTGGCCACGGTGAGACACCAATGCAACGAAGGCACTGCTGGCATTTGAACATCCGTGTTCCAAAGTATTACTCTGAAAGGTTTAAAAACAAATAGAAAGCCAGGAAAACGGTCGTCAGAGCTAGAAGTAAAAAGCAGAGATCTCAGATTTCCTCTTGGCAACGCCTTTCCAAATGAACTTTTCCAAAATGCAAGAATGAAAAATTCTGAATCATATTAAACTGACCCCGTACCCCCAAGCTCTCCAAGGTCTCTAAAGATGCAACTGAATTCCTCTGCAAGATGAACTGAGTATTAACAGCAATAAAGGAGAAATTGTCACATGGGCTATCCAAAAGAAAACAAAACCAGCAGGTAAATGAGAGACACAAACAGTGCAGATGTGAAAAATGTTAACCTTCACTAATTTGTAACTGAACAACCATTTATTCTTCACAAAAACGGGGAAGCAACTTTTATCATTTCCAAGCAATTACCCTCAGTGCTAGGTAACAAAGAATATAAAGGTTTGTCTTTCAGGCCGCAGAGCCTTGCTCCATATAGTAGTTATGGTTTCCAGGGCTTTGTGTCCCTGAACACCTTAGGGACTAAGTGTTGCCCCAATAAGATACCTCAACAGAAATCTGATCTTCAGGATGTGTACGGTGCACACATTCTGAGCACCGCACTCTGGCAGTGTTAATTCAATAGCAGTTCCCAAAAACTATGGAACCTGAAGTTGCTCCTCAGGTTTGAAGATCTGGGGCAAGGTTTACTTTTGCAGTTCTTAAATTTCAGTGGTGTTATAGCCTATTTTCAGTGAAAAGCATCATATCTATCCCTAGGTATGATGGAAGTGTCAAAGATCTGGAAGCTGCTATTTAAAATGCCAATTTTGAAGCAAACTCTGAATGGAACAAAACCTCCTTGCATGCCTTAGAAATGAAAATTAAAATTATTTCCAAAGTTCTTTTATGATGCAGAGTATGCCCCCACCCTGCCCAACTAAGCAAACACCAGGACACTTCATTATTGCATGTGTACTACCTTCACTGCTTAACAGGCTTCTGGAAAGACAAAGATCCCTGAAGAGAAAATACTTCTGTACAAATGTACAATAGACACATCTCTATAAAATGCATGGAGGACCAGAGGTAACATTTTCAACAAGGTCCATTATGACTCCTGAACACCACTGAGTCTTGCAAAAGCCCATCATGAAAATACACAGCGTGTTGCTGGCCATTCTGCAAATCCAGCTAGACTCAACTCAATACCTTCCTGATACTGAAAACTTAAAACTAGGCAAGACTCTGATAAATTAGGTTCTTTCAATAAATTGAAGATTAATGCCAGTCCCAAACCCCTTTATAGCTTTGTAGTTTGAATCTGCACGATCTAGGGAAAAAGAATGCAACAGGTTTTAAACAAGCACAAAAGATGAATGGCTGGCGTTACCCAGATGCCTGGTGCGTGAGATCAGAGGGACAGGGCAAGAAGATGGAACTGGCACACCTTGGGTGAAAGGAAGCCGAGCCTCACCCCTTCAGGTGAGATGGGAATGGCCAGTAAAGAAATCCTGGGCTTCACCCAGTCTGGGATCTGAAGTCACTGCAGAAAAAATATTCTACCTACTAAATAAAGCTCATGGCCATTCATTCAGATGCTCAAGAACCTTATATTCTATTGACACCGCGTGATAAAAAATATCCCACTTTCTTCCACAGGACAAAACGTAATGTGATTAAATACAAGGGGACTCAGCTCACGTTCAAGCATTTGATGCCTTTAGAATATACCAGTGACTGCAGCAGAGAATGCTGGAGAGACTCAGCACCACCAGCTGTTATTTTGCCATTAGGACCAGAATATACAGAGCTGATTGCTACACCTTAATTGTTACTGAGCTCCCAAAATAATTGTTATTGAGTTCCCAAAATTGTCATACAGGATGCCACAGAAACAAGTAAAGTTCCTTTCATGACCTGAAGAATTTTAGGACTGGATGACCGGGCTTCCTGAGGTGCTCTGCATCCTCTGTACTCACAAATACCAGAGGCAAAAAAATAAGGGAAGAAATCCACCGACAATTCTAAACTGTAATCCATGCAGAAATCTATAAATAAAAGGGACATCAAGGACAGATGAGGGTTTTCAAAAGCACCTTTATAATTGAGGTGCACAGCTCCCAGGAGACTGCCACTCCAAAATCACAGGGATGCTTTCAAAAATCATACCCTGCAGAGTTCAATTTTCACTCTTAATCTGCTTTCAAATTTTAGCAGCTAATTCTGGCAAGGCAGCTACGAACTGCAACTGTCCGTCAGGAAGGATGTTTTGTTATTACAACTCTTTCACAGTATACTGAGGAAAAAAGAGTACATGCATTTACATGAGCATATAATTCCTTAATTTACTAGACCTGTACTTAAACACACCCCTTTCTACAATACAAAAAATTAATTCAGGTAGCTACTTATAAAACCACGTGGCTGCTAGGAGGACATCACTGGTCACGTTGCTAATATTAATTCTTATACGTTCCTTTGTTCAGCATTATTTGGAACAAATCCCATGGCAGTTAAAAACTAAGTATTTTAAAAGCAAGGATACATCTTTCGTCATTTTTATTTAACCTGGAGATCTAAACAATCTAAAAAGTCTTGGAAAGCAGAGACCAGTGTCCTGGTACGATACAATGGAACGCTGGCCTGAAGCTACTGCTTTAGCAATATTCCCCTAGTGATAATTACATCCAACGCAGCTCGCAGGCGAATGCATGATGTATAGACAGACTGGGGGGTTTGGCGGCTGTCTATGTATCTATCTAAATTTTAGGACAAGTTCACAAAGAATTACAAAGCAGTCTGTCTTCCTTTAAGGCTATGGAAGTGTTTAGATATTAAATCAAACCTGTTAATTAAAAATCTTCTATGTTTGGAGCCGGGTGGGTCTTTTCCTGGAAGGCCATGAATTGAAATCAAGGTCAGGTTGTTGAACTTCAGACGGGGACTGTGGAAAGAGAAACAAAACGCCGCAGTTCAGCCGGTGTAAGTTTGCCGAGGCTCCGCTTGGTACGAGCGTAACGCGAGTGCGTTTCAACGCAGGGTTACAGGCAGTGCTCACAGCTTAGCTTCCCAGCCCATCACCGCGATTTCGCGCTGTGCAGCATACAGCACAGCACCGTCTCAGTCCCGACAGAGATATTTGGACTCTACCGTGTAACTAACAAGCTGTGTTCCTAAGACCTTATGGCAGGACTTAACTTCCATTACTACAGAAGTACTGTAAGACCACCGAGTCTTTGCTCAAACACCTTTGCTGTGCAAAACTCACCTTCTGTAAGCTGGAGGAAAGGAAAAAGGGATTCCTGACACCTGGTAATTTGTCTGCTTCCCATAACAGGTCTGCTGAAATTAGGGGGGCATTTCAACGGAACAGCATAGATTTTAATTCTCTATTCAGAGGATACAGAAAGTAACTCCTTTACGCAGGCCAGGTACAAAGTGTTTTGTCGTTCTGCGAAGGTGCGTGTGTCTTTGGACACAAAAAGAAGAATACTTTCCACCGTAGTTTCATTAACGCCAGCGTGTATGGGGGGGAACAAGACTGACAGCATGTTGAACTAGATGTGACCTGACATTTAAAAACAAATAAATATTATGAGTGATTAAGCCTTCTAATCTTCAAGGCTTTCTGTAAGTTAAGTATGGATTGATGCAAATGGTACAAAGGAATCAGAATGTTTTTTATCAACCAATGTTAATTTGTTATTCATACGTTTAAAAAATATATTCAAACAAAGTTAAAGGTCATACTTAAACCAAGGAATTTCAAGGTTATGGCTGCCCCTCTCAAAATGCATATTAATAGTTTAATTCTGGATTATGGATTATCTATGGTAAATCTCCATGCATACTCAGGCCGAGGGCAATGTAATAAATAACCTTAATGTAACAGAGTGCATATATTTATACAGATTATGGGCCTGATTCTCATTTAAATTAAGGTCACTCTGCAGAGGTGGGTGTAAATAGAATTTGCTCTTCATTTGTGGCCACATGATGCTGGCTGAGTGATACAAAGTGGTCTTCATGTAAATGAGAGTTAGCCTGACACGTTAAGCTGAATTTGAAGTGTACAGAATGCCATCTGCACTCGTGGAGCAACCCTAGTGGGGTGCAAATGTGAACAATTACAATAACTTTACACATTAAATAATATGACTCCCTGGCACTTAGTTTACATGTAATTATGAGGAAAATGATTACAACAGCACATAAACATCCTAGACATTCTCCTGTCCTGCCTGCCCTCACACATAGCAATGAAGTTTCTTTTCAGCTCAAGAGCTGAAATCATCTCTGTCCATGCTGCATGGCCTCTTGCCAACAGGTCTCCAAACCCAGGTGCTACAATAACATTAAGCTTAAATTGCGTTAAGAATATTTAGGATGAAAATGTTGCAAGCAAGCATCAGAAAAATGGCAGTGTGAAGGCCCTAGGCAACATTAATATGCCTCTTCTGCATGATTGCACTGCGATGCACTTTATCGATCTGGTCACATACTATTTTCTTCTGCAGATGCTCTACCTCTATTTAGTGCATATACCGTCATCCAGTATTTCCACAGTCATATGGTATTTGTTCAGTTCTTCCCCATTGAGCGTGAGGCTTCCATTCAGACCTTTCACTCAGTACAATTTACTAACTAATGATTTACTTCTACCTCAGCGCTCCCATGGCATTCCCATATGCCCCAAACATTAATTCATGTTTCCCATTCATTAATCTTGTAGGCATCAAAATGTTGATTAGCATCTCCTTAGAATACTGTGATGAAATGAGTCATATCTTTGATTCCCATTTCACATTGAGAAAAATCAAGGCACAAAGAAAATGGGATTAAAGCTACCAAAAGGCGTGCTGATGTTGGAGGCAGAACTGAGGAGACCCAGAGGCTGGTACCTGGCAGCGCCCCGTGCCCAGCGCGCGGGCACACTGCCCTCACGGGTCCGAGGGGGCGCAGAGCTCCGGGCAGAACTTCACACGAGTAACGGTCCCATTTTCAAACAGAAAGGTAACATTCTTCCTCAGCTAGGAATCAAAATCTGTTAAATGTTTAAGCACAGGCTGGCATTTGTGAAAATGACCAGAATATTTAAATAAAGTAAGTAAAAAAGAAAAACTAGTATCTTGCATTACAAAAGCTTGATTTCAGAACTGTAGCTGGTAAGCCTAACCTTAGGATTTTAAATATATATATATACACACACACACACACAGCCACTTTAACACAAGCCCGAAAACTACAGGCAAGCTGTCGGTGCTCAGCCATGGCTGCAGTCAGCACGGGGACGCCGAGTTGTGGGGAGGCAACTGGTTTGAGTATTTTGACCACTGACTGTCAAGCACATTACACACTCTGTATCATTCCCCCCCCCCACATAGCGTCATTATTTCTAGGCTAACAAAAGGATGGCTTATTTATTATGGCTTTTGATTCCTTACTGTTGCCTAAAAGCCCTTAATAACTAAAAAAAAAACCAACAAAGGCTCTGAGAAACAGGCAGGGCACGTTGGGAGAGTGAATGTCTTGTATGCTTCCAATATATATAGCAATGCCTAATGTGAAGTAGGGGAAAGCAGAGGTTTCTGTTTGGTGAAAAAGTCTTCAAGTTAAGAGCCTGAACCAATGCAACATTAAACAAGTGCACCTGCATTTTAGAAGCAAACAATTCCAGCAGGGATTCATGTTGCTGTGGATACAAAGGGAAGAACAGCTCAAAGATACTGGTAAAGCAGGGAGGGATTAGAGTATCTAGGGAAATAAGTAAAAGGAATTGGGTTTCATTGCACAGTTCTAGAGGACAGCTACAAAAAAAAAAGTCTCGACGCCCTTGTCCTCGGAATAAAATAGGAATGCCAGTTTACTGCGAGCAGAGTCAAAGGAACAAACAAAGTTTCAGAACGTTGTTTATATATATCCTGGCATTTGTGAATCTGTTGGAATATTCCTTGCTAGTTTTTCTGGATTTTTTGCCTGATAACTTGCTACCTTTTTATTCCTTGTGTGCATGGTGTAATGATGGAGGCTTAGATGGTGGAAACTGCCCGAACAAATGATTTAATTAATTGCTTTCATTAAACCCCTCATTATCACAAATAATAAGTCAAATCACTTTGGTTACAAAAAATAAAGTGTGGTGAAGTAGTATGCATGAACCTGTTTCAGTTTATTTGAAACGAAGCACTGTGCTTTTTATTTTTGCAGTCATTTATAAAAACGAAAATAAAAAAGGGAGAGTGAAGATAATGCTTCATCTGGCTGCCAGAATTGGTAACTGTGCACTGTTCTCCTGCATGCATCATCTTTAAACGGTAACTTTCATATCTGGAATTATGACCTATCTAAAAATAAAGCCGCAATTATGCTGTATCCTCAACTTTGCTGCAGCAGAGCACTTGTAAAAATGCCAGCTCTCGAGCATTCTGAAACTGCTAACAAATTGTCTGGTTTCAGCACTGGATGCTGAAAACTGAGATGCGATAGACGTGATGAATTCTTACATTAATCAAGCTTAGGAATCAGAGAAATCTCTGTCCTGCAACCAAAAAAGGAACCTTAAGATTTTTCTGGGGAGCAGGGAGCCCAGAATGAGAGATGACGACTCCCAGCAGGCAATAACCTGGCACTGGAGGCACAGAAACTCAAGGTGCCCAGGTGGAAGCCTCACTGTAAAAGGCAGATGCAGACAGTAGTTCTCCTTTTCCCAAATAATATAACAATTTCTCCAAAGTAGGATTTTTTTTTTTAAGGGAAGATCAGCAACCCAAACATTTCAAGAACAAAGTAACCAGGACGTGACTTGGAGAAGCGACTGCTCCAAAAGGAAAAGGGTTTCTAACACTTCTTCCAGCTCTACACAAAACTACAAATAGAAACGCTCAGCTTAACAAAGGTTGCTGACATTAATAAGAACACAGAACCCCCCACTCATTCATATTTTCACTAAAGGATAATTACGTTACTTAGCACTACAGACTTTCCTTGAGTACCCCTTACAAGTAAGGTGTTCTCATATCGCCGCTATACTAAATTGCTTTTGTTTGCTTGGACAAAGCCTGCTGCCTTCGCGGGCAGAGCTGTAAAAGCCGTCACCCTTCTCTCCGCTTCCTCCCACTCTCTGGGCAGCTGTATTTGACTCACGAGTAAGAATCAACACAAAATCAAGTATGAAGATATGTGAAAACGTAGCAAAACCGTCTCCCTGTATGATGCCCATGATGCCATTCCAGCAGTACGAAGGCCCTGCAACCGATCCTACACCACTTGGTTATGAAGCTTTCAGTAGGAGAGTCAGGAACAGAAGCAGCAGAAAGGGTTTATTGTTTGGATCAACAATTACCAAAGCGTCTGTTCTCATGAACCTTATGTAAGTGCAAATTAGACCTCAGAACAGGATTTCAGCTTAACTGCTGACCAACAGATGTCCATCTAGAAGTTATCCCTCTTTAATTACAAGTAAACAAAGATAAGCCAGTTCTCCATTGGATCAACCCTAGGAAAAAGTGTTAAGATTATGAATGAATTTGCTCAATGAAAGGAGGGATAACAAAGTCTTTACTGGGACACTTTTCAATGCAAGGGTCAAGAAAGGGGGATTCCCCATATTCCTTTGTTCTATAAACTGCGCCCACGATGACTCTTCCTCCCAGGACCAGTGATAGCTGTATCAAGAACACCACCAACCGAGAGACCAAGGGAAGTGAATCCAATTGTCAGTAGCCCACATTTCATTGTCTGCCGCTTCTGGCAGCGGGGACAGGTAAGGCAGGTGCTTACTTCCCAGGGAGAATTCGCAGCTTTCTCTTCCCAGAACAAGACTCTCTCCATTCCAAGACAGGCCACAGCACAGGTGAAATCCACCATTCTTTTCATTTCAGAAATTCTTCTGAATTGTTCAGAACAGGGATCAAAAGGAAAATGTTTGGTTCTGACTTTGATTTTGAACACACTGAAGATGTAATTTCTTTAAAAACAAAAAAGCTGCTGTTTTAAAATGACACCTCAGCAAAATATTTCATCACGTCCCAGTTACTTCCTCCTGATACCAAAACAACATTCTCCCTTCAAAAACCTTACATTTTCATGGAACAGTGCTTTTTATTAAAGTACTGATTCTTCAGAAACTTCCCACCAGGTTTACTGGTGATTCATTTTATCAGTGCTATATTCCAAAGAAGAGCAGCCTCTAAACCCAGGCCGTGAAAGCCACCGCTGTCACCACTTCTGCCATCACAGCAAGAACCATTAAGAAATGAAGTAATGCTTGCTTTGACCCCTAACACCCCTCAGGGATGCTGTCAGCGTTCCTCTCTCCCCAGCGGGCAGCTCTTCGTGCTGGGTCTCCCTCCAAACTTTTAATTTGATGGTTGATTCTACACAGGATTTGGAGGCACCTCCTTGGCACCAGCAGTCTAGTGCCCACTATCACTAACACAACAAACAGAAAAAAACAAAGCCAAAACAACCCCGCAAACTTTCCATAAACTTTCCAAGCACCGTTTTTAAGATACACACATTTTTTTGCCCCCACTGTGCCTACTGAAAGATGTTCTCTTTCCACAGCGCTAATTCTATGGCCCATATTTCTTGGGTGCCAGTTTATATCTGCCTGAGCTGGGTAAGGACGTCAATCACGAACTACAACAGCTGGGGCTCTTTCCAGCTTTGAGATAAGCTTATTCTTGCAAAGCTTCTTTTGCCCCAGAATCGTCACTTTACCTCCTTTTCTTCAACAAATATTTTCGGCTTCCTTCTTCACTCTCACTAAACCCTGTAGCCCCTCAGACCCTGGCTCATGTGGTGTCCCTCCCCTGTAGCAGTCAACCCTTCTTCAACACCCCATCTCAAAAGCTGTTCCTCTCCAGCTTGATTTGGATTCTCCTGCTAGGGGACATCCTCTCCCTTTTTCTCCTTTAAGTGGTTAGTCCTAGGTTCCCCTCCAGCTTGGAATTTCAATGCTTGTCTCTCTTTCGGCCTCTGTGCTGACCCTTTTCCTAGACAATATAAATAAAACATAAGCAACTCTGACTCTGCTGCATTTCAGTTCTTTTATTAATTTCTCCTTTTTTAAGGTAGCTTTGCACCACCCCACGATTTGATTTCTCCCTGAACATTACCAGACGTGTCTTTCTCCAGTGTCTTCTTTCAAACTCCCATCCAGATCATAACTCAATTTTCCAAAACAACTCAGGCACCCTTCTGTCACTGCTTTTATCCCTCCTAACCACCCCTCATTTCCCAGCAACTGGTTTTGCTTTCCTAACCCACGTCAACTCAGCTTTCCCTATTCTTTTTTGCACCATTCTTCCCTAGTGATTGTGGCTCTTTACTGTAATTCAGTTGAGCCTTTTTGCCTTTGTTAGACTAATTCTTTCCCACACTTTGCTTCTCAACCCATATTGACCTTTGCAATTCTACCACTAAGCTCTTCTCTCTCCCTTAACCACCTCTCGTTAAGCTTTCTTCTCAGAAGTCTCTTTGACTCCGCATCTTGCCCGTACTTGCAAGGTGTACGCCAGGCTGGGAACGTGTGCATCCATTAGCACCAGTAACATAAAAACACTGGAGTACGGCATTTAAGAGCAAACTTAAAACAAAGTCTTAAGCACTTGCTTACTTACATATTTGCCTATTTATTCCTTTAGCGTAATATCACTTCAAATGTGAACTGCCTTAACATTCTGCACTGAGAAACACTGCGAGCATCAGCTGAGTTTCTGTAGCAAAGTACAAACCAAATTACGACTCATCTGACAACCCAGCTGCAGATTTCTTAGGAGGCTCTTTCAAAAACTATAGTATTCACTCAAGAACGGTGGTACTTCCAGGATCCAGCTCATTAAAATCAGCGTGGCCAAGTCCTTACAGAGTGAATTGTTACGGGACGGAACAGGAAAAAGCTAAACAACAGCTAAAGCCGTTTCCTGGGCCCCCACAAAACACGTAGCTGAATCGGGCACATCCACATACCTACCGGGGAACACCCCTAGCCACAAAGGTTACAAGATCAGCACTACCATCCCAAATGTAATTTGGCTTTGAATTTGACCAAATCAAAGTACCATCCAACCACTGCTTCAGCGAGAGCATTTCCTTATTAAAATTTCAATTTCCATTCCATAAATGTTTCAGCATTTCATCCTGTTCGAAGCATAAGACAGGGCAATTATTTTTCTAGACAGAAAATGAGGGATATCTGACGATGGCCTTGGTAGTTACAGGCTCTAGCTGTTTAAATCTAATCACCTGGCAGATTCAAAATCACAGTTGAGAGACATCAACACCATTTTCCACAAATAAAGATACCAACAATTGGGCAGTAAAACTAGAGTGTGGTTGAAATTTTCCTGTTTTGTCTGCTCCTGCGTGAATGCTTCAGCGAGTAACATCCAGTACAAATTCCAGCCTGTTAACAGGACATTTTTAATATTATTTGCCAATCACCCGTGTTAAAACTAAGGGTTGGGTTTGGTTTCGGTTTTTTATGGCTGTCTACTTACCAGACCCAAGTTTTCTATATTATTGCAGAGGAGATTAATGTTTTGACTCTGTGATGGTGCTTGGTGCAGATTTGGCAATGCTGCCTTCACAGAGATGAGAATGCACGCGCCCTAGGAAAGCCCACGGATGTCAAAAGGTAGACTTCCCTTGAATTTGAAGGGCTTGAGATCGGTACCAACACTTTTGTCCTAGCTTATGGCCAAGGACCATACATACTCCTCCTGACAAGAGCAGCACACAGAGAGAGAAGATACTCATGAAAGTTGCATGTCCTGAGGCACCACCCCAGCTCCATGTCCTCTTGACAGAAAGCTGGCAGCCCTGGAAAGACAGGCACATGGCTGGTGGAGGAGCCAGCCGGGCCAAAATTCCTGATCTCAAACATCTGCATGTAGCAGCTGCGGATCTGGGCCTCGCAGCACCTCCAGCCCTGGCAGCCCGATGAGCACAGCTGCCTCGCTGATATTGCATCCCCTAACGTAAAACAGCTCTGAGGGGTGCAGCACCACAAAGCCGTGCAATGCCCATCTCCTCACCAGGGCAACGCGACTCTTCTCCAACAGCTCCCTCCCAAACGGCCCATGCCCTGTAGCTCACACAAACTTGAAATCGCGCCTGATTAACGCAGAGATGCTGCTGACCGCCGCACGCCTGGCGAAACAAACTGCACCCCACGATGTGGTACAGTTCCCACCACCACGCAGCGCTGTGGAGCTCCATCTAACCTAACCCATCTGCCTCAGAAGTCTGGGGAACCCAGACAGCACAGCATGCAGCAAAGATTCACCTATCTTAAGTACTCCCACCTCTCATCTCAAACTGCATTCAGACTCATCCCCCTCCTGGGATCTGAGGGTAATCCCAGCAATCCAGAAAAGGAACCTTAACATTTCAGCTCATCAAGCATTCAGAAAAAACCAGCAAGCACCTTCAAACAGTGATCTCCATTTGTCACAACCCTCGCTCTGCCCCGGTTCGAGTACATACGTATATCCAGGTAACAGGAATCAAATCGACACTGATCGCTAGAGGAAAGGATCACAACTTAACCAGCCAGCTAATTTTTTCTCCTCTGCAGTATCTGAACAGTCTTCTGTGCTTCCAAACCAACCCACGGGCAGTTTACAGACTGCTTTGAAGAACTCCCCCACAAGAACCCTGGGAAACAAACTTCAAACAAAGCAAAATAAATCTGAACAGAAGAGAAAGTACATCTCCTCCATTGCTTCAGCAGAGAGCTGGGAAGCCTACACGCAGTGTTTGCACTTGGAGTGCTGCTTTATTTGCTTGGAACTGCTCGGACCAGAGGGTACCAGATGCTTCAGGTAGTCAGGTTACCAAGCTCTGTACAGAGCTGCTAAACAGCCGTGCTAGTGTCATACTTAGCCACCGGGAGAGGTATGATCAATGCGGAATGCAGTTCCAGAAAAACTCTTGTGACTCATTTCAATCGTGAAACAGGCCTTTATGAGAAAGCCACTCATGCAATGAGAAGCTATGAGTACCCATCAATAAACAGTAACAAAAGACAATCTACAGATACCTACAAATTTAAAGTGTGAAGGAATAGTTTGGGCTCAGACAAATGTTTGCGTACGGTTAGAGGGCAAGTACTTAAAGTTGAAATAATCTTAAGAGTGAAAGCTGTCTCTGAAGCTAGACTCTAACTATAAAAGCGCCCCATATCAATGCTAATTGAGTATCATTTTTTGGCGGAGGCATGTCAAATGGCTGTTAGGAAGGCTGATCCCGACCCATATCCTCTCCCCTCGTTTATGTCTGGTATCAGGCACTGACAGCGCTCATTGTGATCCTGACTGCGCAACAAGGCGAGATATGACCTATCTTATTTATCTCTGTCACAACTTGATCTCCATTCACCAGAGATGATGGAAGGCAACAATGTCTGAAGGACGCCGGCCCGGTGACACTGAACACATGGTCGACTACAACATTGTTCTGCATTTGCCTTGGTATGAAAAACAGGCAGTCAAAAGGAAGCACATGTATATCAATCCCTGTGGCAAAGACAGATAGCATAAAACAATGAAGATCACTACACCATTCAGTACATGTTAGCTCTGTGATCAGCAAGTAAGCACTAACTATTTAATTAGTCAACTAATTAGTGACAGGCAACATGGAAGGCTTCAGATGTTCTCAGACAAATGCAAAGATAAAAAGCCTAATTAAACAGCAAGCATTATGCTAACTATTGCCAAACAGGACAGATGTGCAGGATATTGTGTAATACGGTGCTGCCAGATAACAGCAGTTGTAGCTGCTCTCTCAGACACCGTGTTTTAAAAATCCCTGCCATCTCCAAGCTCAGATCCCTTGAACTCACAAAGGGAGACACCGTCCTGCAGACAAAACCTCACAGATTCACTGCCTTAGATGCTAATTCTGCTTTAAGAAAAAAGTTCAGGGCTTTGACAAAAATACACTTTAATCCATTTGCTTTTTCAATGCAATAATTACTTTAATGCACCCACGTGGAAAGGGAAATATATTTCACAACGTTTTCATACAGAATATTGTGATCTTGCCACCATTCATTGCTATTTTGTGTGGCACATTATGTGTATTTCCGACGTCCATGGAGAATAAGTCATTGTTTACACCAGAGGTTGGATTAAGGAGGTTTTCGACATCATGGATTAAAAAGGGTTTTCCCTATAATCGGAAGACAATAACCTTTCCACAGCTATATGCAAAGAGGTGGATAAAAAGCTAATTGGTTCACTACGCTGGAACCGACGACAAGATACTGCTGTGAGCAAGCTCTCTGCATTCTTGCAGCCAAACTTCAATCACCTGCTGTCAGGGCGTGCTGGCTAGCGTGCTGCGCCGCCAACCATCCGCCAGAACAAACTGAAAATACCGGCTTTTTACTTGTGTCTTCTTGGCCCTGTCACGACCAGCATTCTTAAATTATCAAAGAACACAAGAAGAAACAAAACCCTGCCCTCCTGGTAAATTTGTATGTAGCAATGAGGTTATTTTCTAAAGCATCTCAGTATTTGGGAACACAAAAAGATTAAAATGCTGGGCTGTAGCTTAGATACATCCAGGGGAACACTGGTTTAACTGAGGACTAGGCCATGCAGTATCCCCAATCCTAGTTGTTCACACTTTTAAAAAGAAATCATTTAATCGCAGTTGGTATTTCTCGTGCCGAACCTCACCTCCAAGAGCTGGTATTTGAACTGAATCCATCACACCTTTTCTCATAGGTACCGATGTTCAGTACTCATGAAGCAGACTTTACACTTGCAAACAATTTTCAGATACAATCTTCATTGAATACTTGCAAGTTGAATATTTAAAACAGTTTTTTAATTTATAAATTTAGTATACACATACTTGATCTCAGTGGGGATGACAAAAAAAGTTTCAAAAACTTCCTTTAGTCTTAAATCGGACGTCATTGACATAATTTGTCAGTGTTAGTGGCTCATAGTACTGCAAATGTAAGTGGGGGGCACGCACATATTTACTGGAATGTCTGATAAAACTCTTTCTTGTAATTGCCCCCCAGACCAAGTCACTCAAGGGAAACTAAAAATAAATAAAACTTGTAATTTAGCTTAACCCCTCTTTGGCGTTTCTCTGACTCGACTCACTCCGACGCTGAAAGGGCTTTCTCCCCACATCCTACAACAAAGGGGAGGCAGGAGCGCGTCAGCACTAACAGTTTGGAGGGCAGAGAACAATAGCGCTGAGACTCCGAGCCACTGGGCTGAGCTGCTCTTTCACAAGGGGAGCATTTGTTCAGTCGCTCCTTCTCCTTCAGGACTGGGCACTGCTCGGAGTTTACACCGCTCTAACAAACGCTCTGATGCTGCTGCAATTTATAGAAGCCTTGCCTTAGTGCTAGAGAGTGACCTAAGTCCTGGCTTTGTGCAAGGGGAAGCATATAATTGCACTGCCCAGGAGGAGCCTCATGCAGGAATTGTGGGAATCACAATTCCTTCCCCGCTTGCCACGCTCCTGCAGGGAAGTTAATTACTGCAGCGATTTATGATGCAACTCACCCCCCCCTTCCACAGCGTCTCAGCTCCGCTGCCCAGCTCGCTGCAGCTCCGCACGCGTGGCACACCCGGGGCGCGCGCCTCCGGAGCCGCTTTCACACCTGCACCTCGGGAGAGCCCGCGGCGCGTGGCGAGGGAGGCCAGGCTCTGCCTGCCTTACGCCAGCGCGGCCGCCTCCCTCCTTCGCCCGCTGCTCGAATAAAACATGCATACGCACCCTGAAGAAAAGCAGCACTATAGCTGAAAACACATGTCTGCATGCGATTACACTCCAAGAAGAAAAATCAGCAGGAGATATTTATTTGAATGGTGAACATGAATAATGAGATCACCTCCACTGACCTAGCCTTAGATTAAGCCCAATTCTCCAGGGCTCAGAGTACCCCGAGCGTTAGGGAGAAGCTTCCCCTACTGGCAGGTTGTTCCATATGCTCATTTGCAGCATTTCTGTGCTGCCCCTTGAAACTAACGGGCACCAATTTGGGCGCACCGGTGCTCTGACCTCCATGGCAATCTCTGTTTCCAGAAACTCCAGCCGCAAGGCAGCGAGCCCCAGCGGAAGAGTGGAGCTGGCGCTTCGTAAGGCACCAGCTGACAGCACACGGTCCCCTTGGCAGCACGCTCCGCGCGGGTACGGAGCGGTGCCCGCGGCTGCTCCGCGGCGCCGCTGCACGAGCGAGGAGACTGAACTTCCCCAGGAGCACAACGGGAGCGAGAGGCAGCCTGCGGCAGCTCTCCACTCAGGAGAGGTAATTCTCATCATTATTCCGCTGTTCAATGAAAAATGTATTTCTTCGGTCTCAAACAAGTTGAAAACACTTGTAAAATCTAGTTCTAATAATTGTTATGTAGGTAAGTGAATTACATCTGTGTGTTGCCATGGTGACTGATAATGTAAAATAATTAAGTATGAAGAATAATGAGGAGAAAACTACTTCCTCTTTTTAAGGATTAGGGGCTTACAAATTGATTCAATCTAGCTATTTTTAGCGCATGTAACCTTTGCAAAGAATGTTAGAAAATTATGAGTAAATTAAACTAAATGGTACTAAAAGGCCTTCACATGGAATCAGAAGATTTTATCTGCTGCTGATGTGAAAATCTAAAGAAATCCTCTTCCTCAGATTTATACCTATATTAATATAAATTCTGTGACATCTTTTCACTAAGCGCTGGCTGCTGGCTTTTTGCGTTCTCGGAGCAATACTCAGTTTCTCTTCACTGTGAGCCCTCCGTTTGCGCAGTGCTGAAGACAAGCACTCTCCTACGTACAGGAAGAGACGTTCTGCAAGCGCTCTTTGCTGGAATATGGTTCAAACAGACCTTCTGGCTGAAAAGCCTCGGAGGCATCTCGGAGGAGGATCCCTATAAAGGGTCGCCCCGCAGACCCAGTACTGTCTGCATGTCCTGTTCACTACAGAACCACTTGGCTTCTGGCTGACAGACCTGGCTGGAGCGTAAACATGCTTTGTTTTTCCCTCGCAGTAGTGAATACTGAAAGCATCGTAATAAACAGCACAGGAGGAATAACAAGGAAGTGGCTAATAGCTCTATAAAGTATATTTTTAACTGAATTTGGAGTGGAACTGAAAGCCTAAAAGGTGCTGAGAACAGCAGGATGAGAGGAAAATGATTTTACCCCAAGAGGGGATGCTCTACAGGAAAATCAGGGACTTGAGAAAGCAGCAGGTATTTCTTCTTCGTTGCTCCAGCAATGTAACACCCAGAAAGCACTTCAACATTTTCTTCTCTTGCCATATTGATATTTTAATTTGTGATGCTATTAATGGTTGTTGTAGAAATACAAACTCTTGGCTTAACTGAAAAAACAGGCAAGATTTTCAGTTCCCTGCCAGCCTCTCCTAGTTTTTGCAGTGAACATTCTGTTGTAACAATCGCATACAGAATTTGAATTTTATATTCACTTCTGCAAGTCCTTAAACATATGTACTGGAAATGTTTTGAATCTATGAGGAAAACAACAATTGCATAAAAGGAATTGCACCGTCACATACACGGTCTGGCTTCCCGATAACCCCCTGAAAGTGGTATGGAGGAGGCACTGGCATAGAAGGTGCAAGCAGCGAGATATCAGAGAGAGCGCACCCCTGTCCTAACTTTGGGAAGTCTGTAAAACAGCAAAACTTCTCCTCAGCTTTACTCTGGCTTAGACAGTGGAGGTATAAAAACATTTGCATACATTTATTCTCCTCCTCAACCAGTTTATACAGTTTATTTACTCCAGTTTGGATAACCCAAGGTAACCACAGCAATTCAATTTGCATTTTTACTGCTGAAAAATTATTGAAATATGCTGATGGCCTGCGTTCTTGGTGGGCCACCAAACAGGCTATGGCTGCCAGAGAGCAGTGTCCTCTGCTAGACCTTTCCCCCATCCACTCTAGGGTCTACAGCAAAAATGGCAGAAGGGCCAGAAATGACAATTTTTTGGTTCCTGAACAGTCCCAAACATCAAAAGCCTCATCAGAATCAAAGGTATCAAAAGGTGTTACAGAATCAAAAGCACCACATTGAGATTACAGCTCCACAAGCTTCCATCGTACATTTCTACACAGCTCTGAAAACAGCATCCCAACGAGGTAAGAGAAGGGAGGGATTCAGGCAGTGACTGTGATCCCACTGGGCACAATCAGCTTTAAAGATCAGTACTTCTCTGGAGCACACAGGAAGGGCTATGGACTTACAGGACTCACGTGGACTTCTATAGGGACCTCCACTTACAGGACTTTTGTATAAGAACAACGGTCAAAGAGATTTTAAGTACGTGTAATTCTCATTTTCAGTGTGCCTTCACCTTGAGGACCTACAAGCAACTTCATCAGCACTTCTGAGTTTCAGAGTCAGCCAGGATGCAAGCACCTACCTCTTTACTTCTGCAGGCACTCGGACCTTTAACATCTAGTGCTTGGGTACAGACTCAAAGCTTGCTTCTAAATGGAGGAAGCAAGCCCCTTCAAACAAAAGGTAACATACTCTTCTCAATAAAGGAAATAAAATTGAAAACATACCAAAAAATAAGTGCTTCCAGAAAAGAGATTCCAACATCAGATGCACCAACCACCACAATTCTAGTGTTGATAGACGCTTTAGATTCCAATACCAGCTTTCGATTTATGTGGTTCAAGGAATAACTCAACTGTAAAAAAAAAATACGTAAAATGACATAGAAATGCATTAAAAAACCCCAGCAAAAGTCCACTAAGAAACATCAAACCATCAGTAATGCACCACCTTGCGTTCACACAACACTTACTCACTGACACGACTAATACTCTGATTTTTCAGTGCACACACAAGGTAAGGCAGTCCATAAATGGTAGTAAAATGTTGAAATACATGCATGTGCAATAGGTCCCAGAAAATCAGCAAAGCCTAATGGTCTGGCTTCTGGAAAGGATGCTATGGAGTCCTGGTAAGAGAGGAGAAAACACTGCCTCTTCTATAATTTACTACCATTTAGCTAACACCTGGGGAACATACCTTTACATAACTTTAGGGCCATTTTTGTACCTTCTAGAGCAGTTTTTACCTTCGCTGTTTTATTTATAGAAATGGTTTTACTGGTAAATTAATTAGGAACTTCTATCTTGAGTGTCATTGTGTGCTTAATTGAAAACTCTCTTCCAAAATGATAGAGTTTAACAGAGCGAAGCTACGCTGAAAGCCAGGCTGTCAAATGAGTAAGCTGGTATCTCAATGCCACCAAGATCAATATATTACCATCAAGTTTTTAATTACTAGCTTCTCAGCTTCCATTCTTAATGCATACACCGGTTAAGACAATGAACTCCGTGTATTTTTTTTTAATTTGTGTCTCTAGGCCTCACTAGCTAACAGATATTCTCAAAATGAATACGCAAGAAAGGGTCAAGAGAGAATATTGCATTTGACAATTTTTTTTCTGCCCTGAACTATTTTTAGTTTTCAAATCTCTGATGAAAGACAGGAGAATACTTCTCATCTTGCAGTACAACACACTTTGCATTTTTCTTATTGCTTTGGGCTGTATACAGTCACATTTCACAGAACACATAACTGCGGATTCATAAAGACAGACAAATAGAAAATGGAGCTACTTTTGTTATTTTTCAGACAGTTCTATACATTTCTGCTGTGTCCCTTCGGCAGGAAGCAATCTAAGACTTCTCACAGGTTTGCCTCTATTACAAATAGGAGACAGAGTGTTAATAAAATTAAGTCCTCTAAATTCCTCCTATGAAATTAGAGTAGAAATATATTTTCCATATATTAGTTGGCAGAGTAACTCAATATATGAAGAATAAGTATTTTGTTTTAAAGCTATGGTAATGACATTGGCCTTCTCAAGAAGTAGATGGCACATTGAGATCCCCAAGAGATCTTCTACACCATGTCTTTGCAATGGTGGAGACCCACAGCCGAGATTTCAGCATAGCCTCGCGTGCTGTCCTATGCCTTACAGAAGGATTATGGATCATTTACTTGCAAACTGTCACCAGTGTATAGCAAATAATTTAAAACGTGGCAAAATTAAATGTTGTCTTTGGTCAGGCAACATGATTTTTTACTGCCAGATAAATGTTCTCCCAGTTGCAGTTCATCACAGTGCAATGATGACATCCAGTGGTGAGCCAGCTTCATCTCAGGGACTGGACTTCACCAAGAAAATTCCAGAAGCTGTCTTAAAAAGTACACTAGCCCATGGTGGCTGCTTAACGACATCAAATGTGTGAAACCTAGCACCTGCCCACAGCCTCGCAGGCAGCCCTGCACCAAGGAACGACTGGACTAGCCAGGGCTAAGCCTCAGAGCCACTGCAATGCTGGCCAAACTCCTGTTACAGAAGCCATCTACAAGTCTCTACAAACAAGCCTAACAATCTAATCCAAAGCCAGTGCTTTTTAACGTGGTTAAAGCACTTCTTAGAGCAGGACTTTCCAGTAAAAGGGGATTTGATCATAAATGAAAATATAACACTTCCACACTTCAGAAACTGAAAAAACCCCATCTATATTTCATGGAAAATGTGCATCACTGGAAGAGATTTTAAGAAAGGAGAAGAACCAATGCCAATTATTAAAGGCATGCCCCACTGCTTACAACAAAACTTGGACTGTTTTTTATAACATACTAAATGGGTACGCCCCAACTATAGCATCTGATGTTGTTCTGCAAGCGCTGACACTGGCGGAGACCTCGCGGTACCCCAGACAGGCGTTGAGGATACTGTGCCTAAGGCCCTAACCTCGGCATCCACATTCCTTGGGTTTGTGAACTCTGCAGCAAGAACCCCGACGGGCCCTTTTTTGCACACGCAGAGAGTTGCAACTTTCTAGAAAAGCAACGGAGGAAAAAATATTAGTGATATTTTTGCTGAAATGTGGCTTTTAAATAAAATTAATAAAATGGTAAAAAGAACACAGAGAGAAGCTACTTGTAATGTACCTAATCAACCAAAATAACTAGACAGGAACGTCAGCAGCTAATAGGATAAACCCAACAGACCTTACAGCAATGCCAAGCTCAAACATTTCTTCCTACAGCAGCGCTGTGCTGCTGTTGGTTTTTTTTTTTAAAAATGCACTCCAACAATGAAACACAAAGCAGTAATACAATTTCCTCGGGAAGAGTTCTATCTAATTTATGAAATGGCTTCTGTATCGATGACACAAAGGCAGCAGCATATGAGCAGAATATAACTGGTTTTGTTCAGCACACAATGGCCCCCCCACACCAACAGCTGTCATGCTTCAGAAATCACCTTTCTAACAGCTAAGTACACTAAACGGCCCCAGGGAGTAAGGAATTAGGTGGATTGGTCCCATAATACCACCTTATTTTAACAAAATGTCAGGACAAATGACTACATATGTTCCCCGGAGGAGTAATCAGACATCATAATTGATAGGTCAATAGCAAACTCGAACTTGTTTATTTTCTATCCAATTTATGAAATAAAACAATGATCATTAACTAATGTAAGGCAAAGAGCAATAATTACTACTGTTAGAAAAGGCATGCATAGCTGAGAAAAAAGCACATTCTCTGGTTATCAAAAAGGTTATCGTCCCCCCCTTCCCCCCCGTACCTGGCAGCCTCTGCCATCGCACGGCCTGTCACGCTGCTCCCACCCGGGGGGCAGAGGGCCATCCAGCCTTCAGCCTCATCCGCTGGCGAGGGTGGCCGCCCTTCGCTAAACCACGGGGGACGTTCTTCCCTGGGGACAGCCAGTGCCATCCACCTCGAGGCCTTCCCGCCTTACCTCCATTACAAATGCTTAGGCATTTCTAGAGTACTCCACTGAAAACACAGGCCCTGCGCTAAGCCTCTCACGCACGATCTCACAGCACAGTACGTGCCAGAGCAGGGTTAATTTACAGCATTTAAAATTCACACATGCTCCTGCCCTGAGGAACCAATGGGAAAAGATACACGAAATACTTCCTTGGTTATAGCAAACACGTCTGTATGCGTTTTTTCCTTTGCACTTTCAAACCAGGTAGGGCCTGGGCACGTGGACGGCGCGTGCCCGCACCTCTCCTGGGGCAGCCGCCCCTTTGCACGCTGCCTGGGAAGGCATTCGTTGCACACTTCCTCAACAATACACCTCGGTGGCACAAACTCTCAGATGGAGAGTATTCTGTTTTAGTTCTGTTTTTAAACATTGGACCCTGGGCTATTTGTAGGGTTTCTAAAAATATTTATTGTAATTGCTCTACAGTAGGCCTGGTTTGACAGCAAATGTTACCTTCATTTAAACAGAAAAAATGGATACTGAGCACCCAAAAATGAAAAACCAAGCTGGACAGAGGGTTTCAACTTGGAGAGAAAAGCAGCAATGCTATGTTCTGAACTGGGTATTGGCAAATATGTCCTCGTAAAACACCAGCAGCGTGGCAAAGAGCTGTCACACTCGCCACTGGAACTCTTTGTGCAAAGCTCCGTAATGCAGAGGAATTTAGACTTGATTTTGTTACACGCTGAGGACTTGGGCTTTACCCAGCCAGACACACTGAGGTATCTGCTAAATTTTAAGTATGCTGAAGTGCCCCTGAACTCAGAAGGGCTGCTCAGGGTACAAGATAAACACGGGACTGACTCATCTGTTACGTGCTCGGCACCTTCACACATCCCTCACTACTACAGGGAGTAACCGGGCGCCCGGCGGAGGGACCTTCCCCGCCCTACCCCGCGCAGTCCCGCGCCTGTCTGCGATGCTTTGCTGTTCACTTAGCATTTGTAACTGAGGAACCCGAGTGACAGCTACTGCTGGACAGCAGCTACGCAATTTGAATGCTGCTACTGTAAAAACCATCAGAAGGGGTAAAAATGATTAACAGACCTGTTGTAGATCAGTGCTGAGGTCAGCGATAGCGGCAGGCAAACACGGAGGTGAACAAACAGCTATTTTAATTTCAAGCTTCATTTGAATCGCGAGAAAAAAAGAAAAGCCAATGTTTACCAAGGAGACATGAACAAAAATTACTGGAAAATGCATGCTTTTTTAGCCTTATTTTTTTCTCCCAAATACCAGCTACATTCCAAAAAGCCTCATTAGGAACGTCTGTAAACATGTTTTCAGAAGCAGCTTCCAAGCATTCACAGATTTACACAAACACCAGAAAGAAAAGGAAAAAGAAAAAGAAATACAACTGTGACGAAGACTGCAGCCTGGATTTTTGTTGTCTTTGGCAAAGAACCCTTCTTTAGTAACTGTGGTGCTCTAAAGCCAGCTTGCACAGATCATTCCTAGCCTTTATATAATATTTTTCATCCATTGACCTCAAAGGCCTTTATGAATGAAGTTAGTACTATTACACCAATCTCCAAAGGGGCAAATGCTGAGCTTCAGCACATGGAAAACCAGCCTGTATATTCATCACCAGGTTCTATCCCACGAGGTATTCTTGGAGAGAGGGCAAAGCAGGGCGTAAATAGAATTATTTTTGGTTTTGGTCAAGATTCAAAAAAACATACAAAAATGTAGCAACATCTAGGAACTTCAGCCCGAAATACCTTCCAGCTATCATCTAGCTGGACTGCCAGCATAAATGTGGAAGGAAATACAGGAGACGCTGGGCTGGATGGCTCTCACCTCTGTATGTCAGATTTACATAAACCAGCATAGCTCTATCACCCTTGACGTCAAGACCCGGGCTGGTCTGTCCCCAGAGGTGATCTGGCTCTGCCCAAGGGCACAACAGCAAAAGTGGAGCTTGCAATAATCAGACGCGTCTATGGATGCAATGCCAGAACAGCCTCACTGTCCTGCTCTGCAGAAGTCCTTGCAAAGGGCTGACCTCCACGAGCTCACAGCAAACACGTACGGCCAGTCGCTGGGTAAAGGACTCCCGCGAGACAGCCTTGTGTGCAGAAACAACCGACCAAGGAAAAAAGCTGGCAGCTTGCATTAGTCTCTGGAAATAGCAACTGGAGCGGACACTGAGCCGATCTGTAGAGGGGGATACACCAACACACACACTGCTCACCAGCAATGTTAGCTGGCCCCGCAGTCTCACTGCAAATGCTACCACCACCAACCACTCAGACACGCGACTGCGAGAATGACCAAGGCCGCCCCCTCGCAGACAGTGCGGGCTCACTGTGCTGACAGCAGCCCGGCAGACAGCACGTTTAACCAACAGCATCTTCCCCCCCAGCGCAAGCGCAAGCGATGCCCTACGCATCCAAACGCTGGGCTGATTCCCTCCAAGCTGGTGACCACAGAGCCCTGCCCGCCGCGTGGCGCTGGATGCTGTGCCCTGGCAGCACCGCCTGGCTCCCCAGCACCACCAAGGTGCCACCGAGAACGGCTGCTCAGGTGGCACCGTCCCGCACCAAACCGCTCGCAGGGAGCGCGGCGCAGGCAGGCACGCGATGCCAGGCTGCTGCAAGCGGGCGGCTGCAGACCCGGCCCTGCCGAGGAAGACGGGGAGGGCGCTGAGCCCTCGCCGCCTGGGCTGCTTTGTGCCTGCCCACGTGGAGACGGGTCTGCTCTAGAGAGGCAGAGGTGCCCTGGGAAAGCTGTCACGGAAACCGCTCTGCGGGGCACCTCTCTGGCGCTCTCGCTGGTTCCGGCGGTTGCAGTGAGGACCAGCAGCATCCTGGCGCACATTTTCGTGCTGCGCTCTGCGGCATTGGGTCTACCCAGCAACAAGGCTTCGCAGCGCAGGGGCTGGGCAGTCCAAGGAAGCAAACTCCCACTTGCTTTTTCCCCGCAGCCCCTCTCTGCGTCCCGAGGCGGGTAAGAGCAGGTCTGCTCTCACTGCACAGCTCTGCTTCTCCACAAACCATCAGTGTAAGCAGTGCAGCTCCTGACGACATGCCTTCTCCCAGAGAACACCGTTCATCCATGACAGGTTAGCAGTCATCTTGCCTTCCTGGCACGGAAGGATAGCTATAGTTTCTGTATGTCTACAACTTAGCATTTCAGCTTCCTCAGGCAAAACTGCAGGAAAGCCAAACAACAATTCAAGGGGTGGCACCTGCCCTGGGAACTGGGCACCGAGGAGCTCCTGCCTCATCACGCTCTCGAAGCAGCAGCCCTGCAGCAGGATTGTAACCTGTATCTTTAAAGCTCACAGGTGCTTCAGCCTAATAAGGCTGCCATAAAAAGCTAACTGAATAACATGAAAAAAACCCCACGCCAAGCAATTTAGAAGGTGACAACTACCAAAATGAATGGTTTGTACTAAACGCATAATTTACACAATTAATTTTGGTAACTCTCATCCTTAAACGGGTTATTTGAACAAATTCCCAAGACATCTGAACAACGCTACTTGAACAGGCGACCTAGCTTTCATCGTTAGTCACGCAGTCCTGGATGTCTGTGCATACCCTTCACCATGCACTTCCAGGAGGCAGAGAGGGAAGCTCCCAATTCCGGGTCCAGCAAGCACGTGCCTGCAGCTCGGTCCCTGTCACTGCTCTGTGCCAAAATCAGAGTCACGGCGCTCTGCGCTCCTGCAGAGACAAGGCTGGAGCCTGGAGGGTCGGAGGAGCATGCAAATGCTTCCCAAGTGTCAGGGCTGACAGAATGCTTTAAATCCTGTAGCATGATTATTACCGCACTATTAAGTCATTCCAACTAGGTAAGTAAGTAGACTCCAAATGACACAATTTAAACCAAAGCTCATTCTTTACCGACAGCTTCACAAGAGAAGTTGGGGTCTAACAGTCTGCACCAAAGCCGTTAAAAATTAACTGGAAAACACTCATTTATTCTAACAGGCTCTGAAAGTAAAGAAAATACTTTCCTGCACTAGGGCCGGGGTCTAAGCAGCCAGCCAAAGACCATCATTAACTTAAGCGACATATCCTTAACTTCTGGGGTTTATTTTACAGAGTTCTTGTGCCATCAGAATACACATTGATTATACTGCCTTCACATAGAATAAACAAAATAAAATTAAATTAGGAATTACCTATAAGCAGCAAAATTACATGTAACTGAAAATACCGCTAGCATTTCCAGACAGTAGATTATTTTCTCCCACAGTGAATGAAAGGACTTTCTTAAGGTTTGATTCTAAGCAAGGCCTGCTTCACTTCCCTGGTCCAGCTCCAAAAGGCACTGTGAAAAAACCTCAACATCCTGACGAGCCTTAACTGGGCAAATCTCTCCACGTGGCTGGCTCAGGAATGTTTCCCTTGAGGACTTCTCCCGAGAGAAGGCGCCACCACAACGTGCCACAACCACACCAGTACCCATGTCAAAACAGGGCTGTGTGTGCTCTGGAAAGGGAGAAGACACAATCGTCTCTGTCCACTGTACCTACCCCGCGTACAGACTCATGGCAACAGAGGTAGCACTGTCTAAATTACTGAATTCACTGAAAAAATGTAGGAGATGTGTAAAATTTAAAGGTGTAAAAATAAAATGTAAAACCCACCACCGCGTTCCATACTGAAAATAACGAACACAAGGTAACTGAACAGCAGGACCAGGACACAAGGGGAGATAAATTCGCAGCTTAAGATCCAGCCGAATTTTAGCGACCGCGGCTGTGGTTCTCCGTTTTGTAACAGGGAACGTTACCTTTCTGTGGGAAAAATATCTACGCCCTCCTTACGAGCTGGAATCATGCTACTTCCAAAGTCAATCTACGAAATGCTTTGAAAAAGCTTTAAAACAAGCCCAACCTGTTTGTAAGCAGAAACGACTGTTTTAGTTAGCTGCAAATGTCATTAACACCTGTATAGTACTGACACCATGCTTTCAAAATACAGATAGGTCATCTTACTTTTAATTTCACACATGCACATAAGTGGTAAACATTCAGAGCATTTCTGTTAATGATGCCATCTGGTGCCTCCCATAACTGTGTAATATTCAGCCTTCCAAACAAGATGTAATGGCAGCAACCCACAAAACCCACTGACATTTACAGTAAGGAAATTTATTATCCACCATCAGTTCAGAATGGCTGTGTTTGCATGATTACTGGTGCTATAAAATCATCACCTTTACCAACCAAGTGGAGGTACAATAAATAATGGATTTTAATCCATGCACATACTACAGAAGCATTAAAAATTCATTACTCAAACACAGTAGCATCTTGAGCAACAGTTTCTTCTTTAAAAATTAATACTACTTTCCTGGTTAAATGAAAACTACGTATACCAAGCCTTTGTAATACCAGCGTGTTCATACACAAACAACAACACGTAGGAATGCTTCTGGTTTAACTTTGATACACGAATCTTGGTATTTCAAAAGCAGGGAATTCTCTTACCCATCCTACCTACGCTCTCTTTGCTATATTTAGTCTCTGTTATCTTAGCAGAGGCTTAGTGATTAAAAAAAACCCCACAACTCAACAAAACCTTTTTGCATTTTAGCCACTTCCAGTACATCCCAGTGCCTCAACTGAATTCATACAGAACCGAAACCGAGGCAAAGTGAAACCTCCTATTACTCCAGATTTTCTACAAAGTCGGAACACACTTTGCTGTAAGGCACACAGCTATAAAAGTAAAATAGCACCGACAGCTTTTCGTAACCACCCTTGGTAAACCAGCGCACTTTCAACCTTTCTTACGCAGCACAGTTGGAGAGAAGGCATCCACAGAAGCGTGACATTGTTTTCCCGTGGTAATGCACAGAGACCACGATGGGGAACGGACACTTCCCAGTGAGCTGCGCCGAGATGTGCTCTTGCACACATTTGCACTTTGGGTGGGCGTGCGCTCCAAAGCAAAGGCTTTGCTGCTTTATAGTACTTACATGTACCTGTCCACCTCCTTGACATTTCTCTTCGGATGCATAGGTGGAAAATGCCTTGCTCCCTCAATTTCTTTCAACTGTTCAGACAGAAAAAAAGAGCTTTGCTTGTTCAGAACAGATTGTTCTGTTGTACGCAGCCTTTCCCCCAGCGTTTTAAAATCTGTTTATTTTAATGCCTTGTTTTTATTAGCTTTTAAGTGCAATTGAGCAGTTTTTCTAGCCGCACTCTCTAGACTAGGTGGGACTTGCAGCCACGTGTTGCAAACATCCCTTCCTTTTCCTCTGCTTTCCTCCACCTCGACAGCAGGGTGGTAACTGTCAGTATATCAAGTCCAAGTCCTTTCTATTCCTCTTCCTTGACACGTCAAGGTAATGGAGTATGCTCAGTCCAGGCTGCTGATCCAAAATATTCAAGACTCTGTCCAATTTTTTCCAGAAAGAAGTACTGAGGAAGGTGTAGTCAGAGATGTCCCAACTACCCAGAGACACTAACATACAAGCGAAGAGTTAGGGCTATTTCTAATTAGCTGGCCTAAACACAAGGAAGTAGAAGCTGCAGAGTGTGGAATGCCTCAAGAGTGTGCTGGGGGGGACATTAACATCTTGAGGAGAGTTTCCTATACAAACACCCATGTATATCTGGTTTATTTTCCTTTTTAAACAAGCTGCCCCAGTAGTGAAAGTTTCTGTCAAGCCTGAAAATGTTTTAGATTTGTTTCCAGTTTTACCTGATTTTTTTTTTTTTTAGAAACTATGGCAAACATACAGGATGTATTTTATTCTATTTTAAAGTCCTGTAACTTTACAATGGGCATTAAAAAAGCTCATTTAATAGACAATAGTCCAGGACAGTACTTACACTTGCAACCCATTTGAGTCTCTTCTGCGATACAAAGCATTTGTATGAACATAGACCTCAATACAACAAGCCGTAAGATTACTCTAAAACCAACTTTTTGTCCTGACTTAAACATTTCCTGTAATGCACCTGTAGCATCACTTGAGAAGTACCAAATTAACTGAGGAAGTGTAGGGTTTGGGGTTTAGGGTTTGGGGGTTTTTTTTTAATAAATTTATACAACCCTGTATGGGCTTCTGCACTGCCTTAATAACTGTTCTGTCTTCTTTTTACAAGCTGTAGCAGAAAAAACAATTCTGAACTGTGCAATAAAACCTGACAGCTTGAATGCAACCATGAAATTAAAAAAAAAAATAAAAAAATAAACCCAATAGCATGAATAATAATGAAAGGGCAGAAACAAGAGAATAACTCAACAGATGTATGACATTTTTGTTCTTCAGTGTGGATCAGTTATTCTTGTTAATTATATCACCTATTCTTCCCTTTTATTGATAATTACATGAAGCAGATGGATAACAGAATGCTCCCAGATGGTGAGAAAGCAAACAAGTTTATAAATTGTTTATTTATGAAGATATCGTTAAAAATTATTTAATTATCTATAGTTTTCTTACTCCACCAATAATCACATGCACTGTAAAGACCAGCAGCACTTTATAAGTATTTATGTATTCTGTTATAACCAACTAGTTTTTAACGCAACACAACTGAAACAACTGACAGATGTGGAAAACACAGTAATAACCTAATCTGTCTTAACACTGCGGGAATTAAGATTTTGAATCTTTGGATCTTCTGCCAATTGGCGCTTCAATACTGGTTACGGATTCAGAATACAAAAAAAAATACAAATCAGAGATTTCCTTTTGATTTGGAACCGCTGTACGAAGTGTTTGATCTAATGAGCAGCCAGGAGCTTTTTCAGGTCTGTGTCATGAAACCCTAGAGCATGGCAGATGCATGGCCTGATGTGATTTTGAGCCTCCGATAGGCTTGCTGCAGAGGCAGAGGCTGAACAGGCATCCCAAAGTCTGGGCACTTCCAGGACTAGATGCAAATAAGATCGTTAGCATCTGTGCCATTCCAGAGGGCTGCAGTGGGAGACAAGGGAGTTTAATGCCTCCCCCTCTGTGCCTTCCCAGTCAATCCTCATCCAATTTATCCAAATCTTTTCAGCAGAGCAGTGGGAGACAGAGTTGTGTAGGAATAGACACAGAAAATCAGCAGCAAAATATATTTGCCATCTCAAGGAGCGGGGTAAAAACATACCCTGTCATTAGTGACTGTTACAGGAAGATATGAGTATGCTCGCAAGAATTTGCGGCCCTTGAGGAAATGGAGAGCCGCTGCTTGGGCAGCGACAGGTCTTCTGATGCAGAGATGGAGCAGCATGGAGTTGTGGTTTACGAGAGTGTGAAAAAACTTGTGGCTGTCTTAAAACCCATGCAAAGCTTTAATAAAAAGACTGGGCAACGGAGAGGAGGAACAGGCAGAGTTCCTGAACACTGTACTTCGTCAGAGTCATAGTTGTGTTAACAATAAACAAAGAGGCAACACAAACCAAAAGCCTGGCTCAAATTTGAAACAATATTGAAGCAAGGGAAATATCACAAGGACACCTGGAGAACAGGGCGGCTGGAAAACTGCAGTTAAATAGCTGTTCAGGTAATGGTGAGTTATGTTTTTATAAGATACATTTCTGTATTTTAAGAGCAAATCCCTCACCTTACATCTAGCTCTCCCAGAGAGACTACAGGACAAAGGATATGTGCTTTCTTAGACACCACAAAATACAGCTCGTGCTGCCTGCTAGAAGCAGGAGTGAGCAGGCCAGGAACCCGTGGCAGGGTGGCACATGGGGGTTTCCCCTTTTTTGATTTTTCCAGACACTGCAGTAGAACAGAGATCTGACAGAGGGACAACGACAACAAGTCACCACAGACTTAGCATTTCTGGTGCTCATCTGTCTGTAACAACCGATCCGGACCTGCAGGAAACCCACCTCTCCAGCACAGCCGAGATCCATCTGGATTGGCAACGCATGGGAATTAGCTGAGGGCAAAGCTTTTCTGATTGAGATTGCTGCTTTCACTTCTGGCTTTGGAGAAAGGAAATGGGAAAGAGTCCTTGTGGGTCCTGGTTGAGTTATCTGTACTGGGTCAATATTTATGAGCGAATCTCTTCATGCTCACAAGTAGGCTGGAACGGATTAAAGAGATACACAAACTGATTGAGCCCCAGGGCTCCCACTGTGCACTCCCTCTAAGATACTAAGCCACTAATGGCCTACAGAGATATATATGCACAAATCAAGAGCTGTGCTTAGACACTGAATGGCTGAGCTGCTGAGCCCCAAGCTGTTACTGGTGAAAAATAAATTCTGCAACAAGAAAAGGAGAGAGATAGCTCAAAAAAGGCTGGAACAAGGGGAAGGCAGAAAGCTGAAAAAGCAGTAGATGAGAAGCAGATGTTGATGGCTAGATATCAAGAGGCATCTTATGGGTATCAAAGCAAGAATTTCCTTACAATTATCTCCATCATAAGCGATAGATACTCAAGCAATTAGTTAGGACAGGCAGTCAAATGAAAATTTTACATTTCAGAAATTGACTTGCATTTACAGTCTTTGTATTCTAGTTTATACGAAAAAAAAATCCTGCCATCATTGCAGAGCTATCTAAAACAAGCATTACAATGACAACCTGTCCTCCAGCTTTCAGGAACAAAGCGGGCATAGGTTAATGTCAGAAAGAAATGCTTTTTAATACGAAAGGCAAAGCTCCCTCAGCTAAAACAAGGTTGGTGAGCTAGAATAGAGAAGTGTGGTAAAGAGATGAGGAGCGGTCTCAGCTACCTGGAATCCCTGCTTGCCCAAAGCTTTTAAGATCCTGCAAGATCCTGCCCCATCTTGTTTAAAACCACCGTAACAGATGATAGCAGACATCGCCTCCTTACTGCTATCCAGGTGCTTGCCTCAGACAACTTCCCACTAATTCCTACTCCAGCCCCTTTGCCTTTCACTTTTCTCCCTCTCTCCTCCACACTTCCCTTATGACACTGTTTTTCCATCTCCCTTTTACCTCACTCCCTAGCCTGCTAGCATCTTCTACAGCCAGAACGTGTCTCACCTTGTCTCACAGTATTTTTAAGGTGTCAATTCTCAGGCTTTCCATTTTGCAGAGTTGTCACATTTAGCTCCTTGGTGGGACATTTTGCTCCTTGCAACACATATTGTGTCTTTTACAGAGTGTTTGAGCAGGCCTTTTGATGGCTACAGAAACATAGAAGTATAATAATTTTGTGCCTACTGAAATTTGATTATATTAATTTTATAAATACACTTAATTTTATTTGCAACTTAGCTGCAGGATTTCACAGGGGATCAGTCTTCCCTTCTGAAACATTAGAGAGAGGGCAAATGCCTGCTACCAGAGCCAACAAAACATCCCACATCTGAAAGCAGCAACCAGCTTCTTACTTTCACAAGTACACTCAGTCCCCTCCCGTAGGTAACCTCTTAAGTTATAAAGCTTTCCCAACGTACGTGGCTAAAGGTCAGTTCATTCACTCGACAGAAGAGTCAATTTAGCTTTGTATGGTTTCAAATTCTCGGTATTTCAGAAAGCTACAGGCAGCAGTAGCAGACTAGCTTTATCCTCAAGTTACCACCTAGGGATCAACCCCAGATGTCAGTTTTGATAGAACACAGTCTGTCAAAAATCTATAATTAATGCAGGCGCATATGCATGGATACTTATACAGTGGCTAGCCACCTTTTTTTTTTTTTCAGCAAAACTTTGTTACTGAAAACCTCACACATTTTATTAAATAGAAATTAATGAAACTTTCGAGATTTTAAACAGTTACCGCACTACCTGCAACTCTCAGAAATGAGCAGGCAACAGATTCGTAAATCTCTCAAACATAGGAAGCCTGTGATTTTCCAGCTCCAACAAAAACACTAAGATGAGCTCTTCTAGTAAGAGAGCAACAGTTCATTTTAACGATAAAATAGGCAGTAGCTTAAAGAAAAGCATCAGACAGTTTATTCTGCAGAGAAGAGGAAGGCAGGGACGTGCATGTTGAGGGAAGACTGTTCAACAAAGCCAAACTCGGATCAATGGCCTCAGCCACGTTCTGGATTTTGCTTTGCCAACTGCTGCCTAATTAAGAGGTTTGGATGCCAAAAATTACTAACCGTGAAAAGGACAGCACTAAAAATATTATATGGGAGGCCATCTCAGCCAACTGGAAGTTAGTAGGCAGACATAAAGCTCCCTAATTATGTTTCTTTAGGAAATTGCAGCTACCTACTGAGAGTATCCATCACTAATGGTCTTTTTCCTAATATTTCAGCTTCGCGAGTTACTCTTGCAAGGAACCACCTTCACATCAAATTTTAGTTACTTAAAAACCTAAGATGGAGCAAGGTGTAAGTTATTTAACAAATTAAATTTTAAGACACTTTTAGTTTAGAACCTCCAGACTGCGTGAGTGTTATGCAAATAAGAACTGTTTGGCAGTGAAAGCCACCTCTTCCTTTGCTGTTAAATCATTCCTGATATTTTGAAGTGTTCTTTGAGGGCACCTTGTGCATGGAACAAACCTGACTTTGGAACTGAAAAATAAAATTGACTTAAGCAATTTCTACAGAAACAGGCAGAAGCGTGACATTGTCTTTTTCCACTTGCGGAGCGTAACACCTAAAAAAACCCACAACTTCCCAGGAAGAAGGGGTAAACACCAAGTCAGAACATTTAAAATGTGTTGGGAGTTTGAAAGTAACGTCATGAAAAAATATTGTTAGAATGTAAGCATTTGGTACGTAAATGTTATAGTTCAGCGATTGCTGTAACGCATTTGAAATTCAAGCTTAGAAGCAGCAGTGGTCGTGCAGAAGCAAAGCTGGGATTGTAAGGGCATGGCCACCATGTTCAATGTAATTAAGAAGCAACCTATCAACACTAAGATGGTAATGCCATCCCATCTGCCAAACCCTGCATTAGCTGGCGCTATGCCTCTTGCCTGCTGCTGCTTCTGTTACCCACCTGATCCTTGGAGACCTGCTCTGATGGAGCGTTTATGCCAAGCTCTTCCAGAGGATAGACAATCTGTCGTCTCGGCCGCACGGGAACCATGTAATGAAGGGCAGATGTCAGGGAATGGGCACGGGGATTCTGAAACTGAAAGACAGCGATCTATATTTCAGCAGAGAGAATGTCAGAACAGTGCATCACAGATGTCTGTTGTATGGCTTTGCAAATACAAAATTCTTAGCTCTGTTGGCTAAATCTGAGAGAAAAATCAGCAAATAAACAAACATACTCAGAGCAGAGGAATGAATTGCAGATAATTCCTGACACTAATGAAGATAATTATGAGAGTAATTACATTACTATCTCTGTGGGAATGACAGATAAACAAGTGGTTTGGTTTATGGGATTTTTCAGCACAAGTATTTTCCCCAGGAGGATATTTTTCTCCATAGTGATCATGAATCAGCTTGATTTGACCTCATTAAGCCATGTTATCTGCTTACTGCTAACCTTTGCTTGTTTGGCAAAGAATGGTTGTGAATTTATATAGAAATTCTATACCGACTAAAATGTCAATTTCATCCTAGTGATAAATGTTAATAAACTAGCATAAACTTGAAGTGAACAAACCCCCTAATGCTAATGTGAACAGCATGGATCATTAGAAGTAGCTGGATTCCATTTATTACAGCATGACTGGCTCTGTCGTAACTTATGACATAGAAGAAAAAAAAAATAATTACAGGAAATAGAGAATGAACATTAATGCAAAGTAAATTACACTGGAGTACCAGTCTATCCACAAATATTGAAAAAAATTGACATTACTATGTTGAAAACTGAGTAAAATACCACATTTACCACTTATTAAGAGAGCAATGATTAGCTTAAGTAACTTAAAGGAACTCTGCAGCCTGGAAATAGATCAAACTGGAATCATTAGTAAGATTTACCTTTTCTCTTCCATCCACTGCCATTAAACCGCGTTTTTGTAAGTGCCTCAAGAATCTGAGAACCTAATGCTACGCAAGGACATTGGTTCCTCAAGAGAACACTTAATAAAACTCCATAAAAGTACACCCTGGAGAAGCAGGAAAAAACATCCTTCTGAAAATGTACCTAAGTCAGACTTGTCAAAACTCCCACGTTACAAACGGTGGCGATTTCAAAAAAGCCTGCGACTGAGGACAGAATTCACCTCAGTCACCACCTAAAAGCTAGGTGCCTACTTTAGCTAGCCATGCAGACGCCCCCCAGAGTCAGAGAGATGAGCATCTCCAGAGCGCAATTCTTTCCGTCCTAAGGTAAGCAGTTATGACCGATGGATGAACTGCCCTCTGGATGCCCCATGCTTTCTCCATCAGTGCTGGCAGGAGCCTGGGTGATTAGGCTGGGCCAGATCACAGCTTTAGATGGCTACACACCAAAGAGTTGACATGTTTGAAAGTTTTACCTTTGTTTTGAAAGTTTTGAAAGTGTTCCCTTTGCTGACATGAGACTGATGACAAGACACATACATGAGTATTTTTGGAAGAATCTTTTAGTTTGCTTCCACAAATTACATTCTTCTCAGAAATGGATTCTCTCACACAGCATTAGGTCTTTACAGTTCTCCTCTGGCACTTGCAGAAACACAAGTCACATTTTCAATGACAATGAGGTGCCTAGGTCCCACTGACTTTTGATGAAATACAGTCTAGAGTGCCTAAATCTCTTTTGAAGAGTTCTTATAAACCACCTGGATGTGTTTTAATATTGTCCCCTTGCATTTACTCATGCTATGTTATGCCCAGTCACATCATTCCTTTTTTCTTCCCTGCCCTGCACTTCGTCCTGAATCTAAACAAATACTGGTACCTCTCGAAGTTCAATATGCAGCTGAGTGGTGGTATGTGGATAGTACAACTTGATCAGGTTCCATTATTAAACGATGACAGGAAATACAAATCATTGTTAAATACAAAGATACTATGTGTGCTTTTAAAACCTGATTGGTAACTGATTTGCAAGTGACAAAAATATACTGAGTGTATGAGCATGTTAAAAGCAATTAAATAAAAACTATTATGTTGGTTTCCTCAGCTGATGAGCTGTGAGTTTCTTGTTTCTTCACCTATATATCCAACACAGGGGCAAGAAACAAAGTCAGACCCAAACTACAGCTTACAACTCAGACACATGGTCCTACGTAGGCAGGAGCGGCAATGCTGGATGCACGCTACTTCATCCTAGAACCGATCTGTCGGGAAGGGACAGGAGAGGGCAGAAACCTGTCTATGAGAACTACAGCACATTTATGGAGGGGGCTGACACAACACACAAGGCAACAGCAATGCATGAACTTATGTGGGTAAGCAGCAGATATACTTCTCCCAGAAACAAGTGAGGAGGTAGCAAACAAATTATTCCTCTACTGTGCTGCTCCCAGGGCAACATACTAATGTGTTTAAGACATATAACTACATTTAGAGAACAGCTGCCCTAGGATTCACTAAATTCAATTGAGAAACACTCATTTGCAAAGAGTGACTCAGCTCAGGAGCAGCCACCCCCTAGGAAGACTTCTCTCTCTTCACAGACTAGGTGAAGAGCCAAGGCCAAGTAGACTTCAAATTTCAGCTCCTCCACACACTTCCCGAAGATACCAGGTAAGTCTGGACTCACGTGCACTACTGAGTGCACTACGGACTAACCCTACCATGCCACAGCTATGTCCATGAGTGCAGATTCGATCATGGAAGAAGAAAAGAAAGTACAATTTGCTGCAGGTTACTAAGAAAATTCCTGTTTACAGTTATTCACAGAAGCAAAGAGAAAAAGTGAGCAAAGGTGACAACATTTTATATAAAAAATACAAATAACTTTCTCCTTACCTTGCCTTCCATGTACTGAGGATAAATAGGATAGTAAAGAGAAGACTTGTGGGCCAAGCGAAGAATCTCCTTTAGAAAGTGTTTTGTATAGTGACGAAATATAGGATTTAAGACAAAGTGGTAAAGATGTCCATGTTCCTCTTGCTGGTGGTAATTAAAATGAATAAAATCTTCAATGTTGTAATGCGATCGAATATACTCAATATCCTGGAAAATAAGAATGTGGAATTCAGCGGTGGTGGAACAGCTACATTTACAGTATCTTAGCAAGTGCCAATGAGTTGCTTTCTATCAGTTAAGGAACTAAATTTGACACTGAAATTAAGCACCTTTGAGAGTTATTCTCAATTAAAGCACACCAACTGCACATATTTTTTCTCGTCAATCTTTTCATTCTATCAAAAATCTATTCTTGCAGCTTGCCCACCTTTATTTACAGGAAACACATATTTGACCCTTTCACAACAATGTCTGCTACAGGTTAATAGACATTCATGGAGGGGGGGAAAAAAAAAAAAAAAAAAAATCAAAAAAAAAATCTGTTTTGCTGAGTTCAAGACAGAAGCCTAGCCTGTTGTCTCCCAAACTTAAACTGGAAAAGGGGAATTCTCCCAAGTAGAGCTGCGTAAGAAATACCCTCCAACAAGTCTTTCCCATTGAAGTGATAAGCTGAGATTTTTGCACATTTATACACTCAAGAGAAATTTCTATATCCTCTTATGCCAATGCTCTAATTAAGAGCTGGTTTTGAAAATAGGAGCGTCTACTCTTGATTTTAAAAACTGAGCGTTACAGCTGTCGAACACTAAAATTTACCTTTTCAGGAACAGCAGAATGCCACAGAAGAAAGCCTTAGAGAACGTTTACTTTTCAAGAACAATGTGCAACATTATCCTTTTTTTTATACTCCATTAGAGCATAAGCTTTCTATCTGTTTTGAAGTTAAGTGTGTGATTCATAATCACTCAGAAGCTACCACTAGGGAAAAAAGTTAGGAAAGCAAACCTAGACGGAAAACTGCTACTCTTTGCAGGATGCATGGCAAAACTGCTTATTGACTTTGGAAACGAGGGGCAAAATAAGCGATTACAAACCTATTGAGAGGCAGAACTGCTTTGTGCTAAAGAACCAGAAAGGATGGAGGAGGCATACTTTCAGAACGCATCAGCAGCTTCTTGCAAATAACAACATGATTTTTTTTTTATCTGTGTGTCAATCATCTATGAGAAGGGAATTAATAGTCTACATAGTCCATAAAGTGAAAAAGAAAGTGTATAGAAGCAGTATCTATCACATGTATTTTCTACTAGGTGCACATATAGTGGCAAGCATGAGATGCAGCCATTAGTGCTGAGGGCTGAGTGTTACAGTTTTCATGCAACACAGAAATGGAATTTACCATTTCATCTCTAATAACAGAAACGCCAACTATTTGATCCAAAACTTCGGCTACGAAAGCTTGCACTGGGGTCCCATCCTGCAAGGCAAAAGCAACACATGCATGTTTCCTCTGTCACTAGTAATCTTTCCTTTGAATTATCACTGTATTGCACCACTTGATCACAGTTAAAATACTTTCCTCCCTGTACACATTCTACATGTTACCCCAATTAACCACTCTTCCTTAACTCAAGGTGTAATGTTTAAACAGTGCATATGGCTGGACTCTCGACCATGCAGAGCTTTACTGAACTAAAGTTTCAGTTAGGATCTAGCTGCTACAGGAGTGCTAGAAGATCAGCCGCTAATTTAGTCCTGGTTAAGTTCTGATCTTAGGAAAGAATATTAAAACAGTTGCATAAAATTGATTTCCCTATGGCTGTATGATTGGTAATAACAGAGCTTGGGTTTTTGTCTGTGCAGCATTTTCCATCACACAATAAAAATGCAGATGTTCCCCACTGTCTGATGGGCATATGTCCAGCCACACTATGGGAGGGAGAAAGACACCCCCATCATGCGACAAAACACAAGTTCACGTTCATCACACAACCAGATGTGCATGCAGGAAAAAGAAAGAGTGCAAATCAGGCTGTGGGTGGCCAAAAAATGCACCCAGCTGCTTCTGTCCCTACATGTGAGGAGTCTCCAAAGAGGAGGGTAGTTGGTATAGGCCATAGGTCAGATCAACCATCCAGTCAGGCTGAATGCAGCCTATACCGACTGCTGGTACTGACTTAAGTACCTATACACTATATATGCACATAGTATACTGGTTTAGAGTAACGTCATAAATTCTGGATGTTTTTACCAGTATTTACCCACTCTAAGTATATTTGCAATGCATACTCACTGGGTCCCTGCGAGCCAGAGTAAATATCTTTAAGTCATTCAATATACTTTCATTCAAGCTAAGGGTGTTAATGAGCATTTTGACACCACGTAGATCATGGGTTGTTGCCCTTCTTACATTAAATGACCTATAAAAAAAAAAAAAGAGGAAAAAAAGCATAAAAGTTCACTCTGTGACAAATTAAAGACGACAGTTCCCATGCTTAAGACAATGTGCCTTCCACAGGCACTGGACAGGCTTTCAGAAGTCAAAATTGATAGCTATATGACTATTGTTCCAAATGCATATATTAACTTACTGCACAATTACATAAAAGATCACCCATTTACTTAAGACAAGTCAAGAATGCTGCTTTAACTGCTCCTTTATGCACCTACAGCCCAATCCCACAGAGCAAAGACTAGCTATGACCACAGATATCACCTAATTCTCATGTGAACGAGAGCCAGCAGGGAAAGGAGGCAAAGAATCTTTTAAAGCAAAAGTAGAATCCATAACTGCACACTGACACACATGGGAAAGAAGAAAAGAAACAGAGAAAGATTAAGCAAAAAGGAGAGAGAGAAAAAGTAAAACAAATAGAGCCAACTATCATCCTTGGATATGGTAAAAAAGAAAGGCAGTAACATCAGTTTCTCCAACAAGAACAAATTACTAACATCTGCGTTGGGCCTCGGTTCTTCCAATAGTAATACACAAGGATAAACTTAGATGAATGAAATGCCTTTGATAAACATAAGATCACCAGTTAGTAATCGCACAACGGCACCATTCTATAGAACTGTCTGTGCAACATACACAACCAGCAACGTGTTTGCTGCAGACAGGAATATCCTGGCACTTACCTAGTTTACACACTCCATTATAAAACATCTTCCCACCCATTAATTATGAAAAAAAAATTGACTTCACAGCAGCAGTCTACAGCAGCTGACAAACCCTCTCACGTTGCCTGTTAAAGGCATCAACCCTTCCTGGTCAAACAAGGCTCATACAAAACTTAGAGCATGCGGTTTGAGGATTACAACACTAATTTCCAAGAATTACATTCTTTCATCCACAGTCAAAAAACTTGCAGTTCATGTAGTGTAATTTCCATTCCTGTTGTTCTTGTTTTCAATTTAAACTTGTACGTGCTATTCTGCACCCTAGGCCACAGTCACATTGAGACTGATTTTGTGGAACGTAGTTTTAATGAATAGCACCAGTACCTTAAGAAACCAAACCTACCAATAGCTGATATATGATGGGAAATTTCACAGCTCAATCTCGTGGATCATTTCCAACTTGACTGAGTGCTCAAAACCATACATTTGATTACTAAATTATAAATTAATCCTGAAATAAGTGAGCATCAGCTTAGTTTCCACATTTCCACAGACAGTTAATTACAAGATCAAACAAGTGATGAAGATGATGGTCAGCAAGACCAGCAATATGGTTCCGCTGCAACCCATGGGTGTGCTATCTTCCTGCCACTCCACTGAGCCCAGCACAGCAGTTTTTCTCTCCACCCATGTCCAAGAGAAAGCACTTGTGCCAATAATGAACAACATTTTTAATATGAGGAAAACAGAACATGCAAAAAATGGAAACAGTTTAAAAAAAAAATAAACAAAGCCAGCAGATCCACTGTAAGTATGAAATAGTAGGAAGGAGTATCCAAGGACTGTGCTCATCTCTCTTCCAGTAATGAATTAACTCATTCTAGATGCCCAATTCCTTTTGACTGCTCAGAGACCAGGATGCTATCATTATTATTATGCTTTTTAGTGAAAATTGAGGGAAAGTATCCATTAAGCATTTCAGCCTATGCCTTGTCAGCTGTTATTTTTTCTCCTTCACTGTTAAGTAGCAGACCTATACTTCCATTTGCTGCACTCTTGCTTTTTGTGTACTTAACACTTTTTCTTATTCCTTTTACAACCTTTACTAATCAGTATCTCATTTTGTGCCTGCACCTCTTCTGATTTTGCCCTTTCATGTCTTCATATTCCCATCTTCTTACCCCTGTTTTTCTTTTAATCCATTTTCTGCGACTTCCCTTTCACTCGCATGCCTTTCGAAAGCCCTTCGTGCAAGTACAATATATTGATCTTTTACTTTTGCGTATTTCGGTTTTATCTAAGAGAGTATCTGCTGTTGTGCACCGAGTTTTTGTTCTTCAGAAACTTTCCAAAAGCTTCACCTGGTTTCTTCCATAGCTTTTCTGATCCTGAACCTCAATGAAAGGCCATTTTTTCTTACTTCCCTGCACAGCTGCGGGCAGGGGGGAGGCCTGGAAAATGCTACTAACAACCTTATTCTGTTGTCATGAAAGGGCTGGTATCATTTGGAATATGCACAATTTAATCAGAACTGTAAGGGGTTTTTTAAAAAACCTTGATAACAAGTTTAACTCTGACCAAAATCGCAAGAGGATGCATGACTACCAATCCTGCTGGTGGATTACTGAACAGCTGTGACTGAGATTAACAGGAATTACTCCAGTGGCTTTCTCCCCAGCCATCTGGATTCTTATACAGTACACAGAAGCCCCATTTCATCCCACGGTAAAAAGCTCCTGCATGGGTCCAAGAGTAGCTGGCCAGTTCCTGCATGAGCTATTTGTATACCATCAAAGGTGATTAAGTATGCAATTAAAGCAGAAGTATTTCTCTGAAACCACACAGTATTTAGCTACATTAAGACAGAAAAAAAAAAAAAAAGAATCTCTAACTGTGCCACAGTTGAACCTTGGTGTTTGGGCCAGTATAGGCTTGTCATACAAACAAAGCACTGGAAAACTCATACCACGTAACAGAAGTCATAGCAAGAAAGGGTTTGTGTACCAATTCACCAGTATTTCAGACTACAGAAGCATTCAAAGTATCACAGAAATTAAAGGCTAGGAAATACATGATTCAACACAAAAAATGAGAGAAATGATATAAAATAGATACTCAACAATGAGGTTACTGCTATGCTTTGTATGTTGCAGAAATTTCTCTTAAGAGAGCTATACCATGTTTTGAAGAATTAAATCTACACCAGGCTTTCAAGTACCAACATTATGCAACCTGACCTAAGCCCAAAGGGCCAAACTCTGCACCACATTTCTCTATTGGCCTTGGTCCACAGGGAGGTAACACGAAGCAGCCACTTGTCCGTACCAATGTTCAGCTTCGTTAAGTTAGTACTATATATACAAATTTTAAATTAATCTTCTCATCGCACTTTTTGTTTTTACTTCAAAGAAACTACATATAAATGCTGGCAGTCAGAAGACTGCTTGCTTTTACATTTTTAATTACATAATTTTTTGCTTCATTAAAACCCATGTCACTAACTACTTTATTTCACTGAAAAGAAAAGGCTGTTTCCACACTGTCTAGTACAGCGCTGTGTGGAGATACAGTAGGCTAGGAGTAGGCTTAGGATTCACTCCAGAACAGGAAGCAAGACAGCTGCAGTAATGCTGCTAAAGACCAAGTTATTTAGCTCTGCTCCTCATTGCTCCTGGCACAGTCCTGTGCTATTTAACCATACTGTTTTGGGGACTCAAGCTACCGTTTTGGCAAGATGTTGTGCCGTACCGGGCAGAATACCAGCTTGGTCTGAGATAGCAAGGTAATACCCATCTGGTGCTAGGTTGGATGATGGAAGTACATTCTGAATCAATAGCTCAGAGCACGTCATTTGTTGTCACGAGGCACATGACTCACTTGAGCAATCCCGCACGGTGGAAGACATAAAGCTCATGATCAAGCCTGGATGTACAGAAAGGGACAACTCGAACAAAACTCTGGATCAGGTGGAACTCTGGTACATGATGTGGCACAAGGATGACACAGAAGTCTTTGTCCTGAAAAAGATTTGCAGACAATAAAGGCTCTTGGTGATGTCAATGTAAGCTTTACACAAAAGCTTCTGACTAGAGGGGACAGAAAGAAACCAAACTGAATGCGGTGTTTACAATGTACGTAACTCCAAGTATTGCTCTACCTAGATGGCTTGATGCCTGGGGAGCACAAAGGAACTGATGAGCTCAACATTAAGCTGGCACACAGAAATGGGGCTTTTCTCTCCCATAGTAAACACTCACTAGTTAATATCCTGGTACTCCCTAATGGTCCTTTTTTCCCAACCCTCCCTCTTTTCTTCCTCAGCAGAAGAGAATATTTCAGTTGGAAGGGACCTACAACGATCACCTAGTCCAGCTGCCTAGTGGGAACATTATCGCTATGCCCACACATTTAGGGCTAACATTTTCCCTTAAAAGGTCCTTTTTTCTACCTTACTATTCTTCTGTAGTGAAATTTTAGGACAATGTATGCCTGTCTGGGATCTCTTGCATCTTTGCAGCCAAGTGAGACCATCAGCTGGAGCAGCATGTCCTAAAATCCTGAACAAACAGCCAGTGTGCATGCATAGATTGACTTTGCACTGCATGAAAAGGAGACTGATGAATGTGAGTCTGTATGTGCAGTGGTGTCCATCTCGTCCCGAATTTGGCACTGCTGGTGTGCAAGCATTACAGGGTGCATCTGCATAAAAGACACACTATATTGGCAGTCAGCGTAACTGTTCAGAGACCAGTGTTGTCAAGGCTGCAGAGGTGCAGAGGAATCCCCCTTAAATGGTCTGAGATGAAAGAGAGAATCCTCTGGAGATAAAACTGCACGCCACAAATAACTTTATCCATTCAAACTGTTCAAGCACTCCCTTCCACCACAGCCTCTCCCATCCCTTTTTATTGAATACATATTTTAAGAGAATCTCACTGCACATAGGGGCATTGGAGAACTCTGACAAATCAAAAAGACGCTTCATGCGGCATGGTATGTGCTGAGAGACTCCCAAGTGGCACAGATCTGGAAGATGTTTAATTGGTTTGCTCTGGCTGATTATTCTATGGCATCTTTTCAGTAGAAAGACATTATTTGAATCTCACTCTTTTCCTTCTCTTTAAGCACACTATGTGATTAACTTTTCTTACTATGCCTGGTGACATTTTGTTTCAAGGAATGACCGGTGCATCGTTGGACAGATAAATTACTTACAGATTTGAAATGTTTTCTGTGTTCGCTTTCTCTGGGAACTTTCTCTGGTGTAAGCAGCATTTTTGAACATGCTGGTATTTAGGGCCAAGTCTGTATCTCTGGCCATGAGGACCTGTCTCGACAGGATGCTCCCATGCAGTAACTCGTAATGTGAATTTACAATGTGCTGCAGCGTGCATTAAGAATGTCTCAGACAGTGGACTTTGTTACCTCAGGTAAAGATTGGTCATGCAGGGCGTTAGCATCGAACAGCTACTGCACTGTAAATTCACGTCCTTATTCACCACACATTAGCTTTGCCCTAAACATAAGCCTTCAGTGACACTGTTTAGGCTACAGGTAAGTACTATGGATTTCCTTAATCCTGCTGTTTTCCAGGCTTTAACTCCACCCCCCTGAACATATTTTCCTTGATTTTATTTTTAATTTAGGTACAGTCTGGATCTATAGATGATTTTAAAGGAGTTTGAAACATTTGCTTTCTAACTCTGCATCTCAGAAAAGCCCCTACAGAACATAAACAAAGGACTTACGTACGCAACACATAAAGGCAAAAAAGCAGCCATGGAGAGAAGTCAAACTCCTCCAAGTAACTCAGCCCAGGGTAACCAGCCACACCACACTCCTGTGAGTCACTGACTTGGGCATCTTATCTAAGCACTCTGGCTAAGAACCACACTACCGTCCCATCAAACTAACACCCCCCATACAAACTTTAAAACTTGGATTATACATACTGGAAAAAGCTTGAAAACATAATGCAAAAAATCCAGCGATCTGCAAGCAAGAGTAAACATTGTTAAATAAAGTGCATATCAGACAGATCCTATACATTTTGATATTTGCATCCACATAAGTGCAAGGAACATTTATTCACAGCGCTGATCAGACAGTCCTGCTAGTTCATCATCAATCAATTGCAGATGTTGCACGCTGCACATCAGTTGTTGACTTCAGAGCTTAAAGTACCACTATTAACAAGAATAACCCCACATGTCTGAAACGGTATCAAAACGTTAGGCTCTTCACGGAAAGGAAAAAGAAAAAAAAAAAAAGTCTCTCATGTTGACTCCAACATTTTTCAGAAGTCATCCGTGGACTGTCAGAGCATCGGTGTACAGCAAATATTAACTGAGGTTACAAACAGTTGTTGCTATGTTCCACAGTATTTTCATCCAGTACCAAGAGTTCTGTCACTGTCTACTTGGTAGACCTATCCAATGTACTGTAACAGACTAACAGGAACATCAACACTTTGAAATTGTTTCTGAATACTTTACTACTTTCCATTTCTTACCTACTGGTCAAGAGTAATTTCACTCTTTTCCATGGTGACAGTGGAATGTGACATTAAAAAGACATAAGAAATCTAAGAAATTCTTCCTGTTTCTCCTATGTGTAAGGATATTAAAGAGCTCTAAACGCATAAAAGAAAGTTACGCTGAAGTTCTGTAAAATATTTTTCCAGTGTACCAAATGTGTCTTTTAAAGAAATTCAATACAGATACATATTATGTACAAATACTGATAAAACCCCTCCTCCCTTCAAACTTGTAATTAAGTTCCCTTTAATTACTTCACCAATAATATTACTGAATGAAAAGAGAAATAATTTCTAGTTAAAATATCTATAATTGAATGAAAACTTTAAAAAGCTACAAATCCAGATCTGGATTGGGGTGTTACACATTCCCCTGCAGAACACATAGTTATGACTAGTGAAGAGAACAGCTAAATGCGGGAAGGGAAAATGCCACTGCAGTGCAGTTTCCTGTTCTCTGGTATTCAGTACCTCCTTGGCAGCAAGGAACGCAAGAACAGAGCTAAGAGATTTTTCAGGGGACTTAAAAAGGTATAAAATATCTGCAGATAAACTAGCTATTTAGTTCCTTCACGTTTCACTTGCAATGCACTAACAAGGCACATAACAGCTCTGGATTTAAGAGATGGAAACATTTAGCAACTTTACTGGGTAACACAATTCCCCAGTAGCAAACCTCCCTTGAGGGCTAAGATGCCATCGTGCCTATGCTTCAACTAAATTGCTATTTCTGGACACACGCTGTGCAGGGTCAGCAGTAACTTCAGGACAAGATTCCGAGATACAGTCAGGATTACCTCATGCCATCCTTTCAGGCATATTTTCTTTTCTAATGTTTCTTTTACAAACAGGTAGATCAGGCAAATGTACACTAAGGAAGCATGTAAGCAACATATTTAAAAACAAAGATCTACAGATTCCTCAGCTCTGAGGAAAGGATCTTGCGTGAGTGTTAATCTTAGGAGAACTCTTCAGAAAGGAATGCTATCTTCTCCACAGATACCCATCTTGGAATCCAAACTGTACCAGAGATGTCTCCAGGGAAAAAAAGAATGGGACTGCAGTGTTCAGCAATAAACACTGAACCTATCTTGAACAGAAACAACCACAGTGCATACGAAGGGTAGAATGTCAGAAGAGGGCAAAAAAGTGACAGATCCTTATCCTAAGCAGGATGCTATGAGCAGAGAACTCAACTAGTTCTATAAAGAGAGGTTATTTCTTGGCATAGTTACAAATCTCTGCTTTGAACTGCTATTTCAGTATAGTGGAGTTGTTGCTGAGCAAGACCCTCACCTCAGTATTATTTTAAAATAAAGTTATTTTGTTCTGGAATAATTATCTTGCTTGAATTTTATTTTAGACTAGATTGTCCATAAATTATTCTGGACTGTACTCTCCGCAGCACGATTGTTCTATTGTATAAGTGTTGATTGGTGTTTCTCAGTACACCACAGACTTCTAGTACTGCATTTCTCTCTCTTTCTAATGCATTTGAGCTGTATTACTCGGTAAATATGTACCAGAAAGGCTACGTGTTTGCTTTGCTTTGGTAACTTAGGATATTTGCATTTGTAGCAGATTCACAGTGTTTAATCCCTTTGGGTAAGCCCCCTCCTTAATCAAGAAATGGCTTAATAAATAGAATTAGTTTTCAAGGAGTTCTGATTTTTCTTCTTAATCAGGTTTATTCCTAAATTTCCTTTAAGCCAGCTAAGTTCAGACCTTGTCAGTCACCAATGACTACAAGTAGAAAGATGTTTTTTCAAATGGTAGTACAGTTGTCAAATTCATTATCTATAAAGTCCTTGCCACTGATGCCTCGTGTCTCTAGAAATGACATGTATTTTAAAGTGCGGAAGATCTTGGGTGTGCTCAGCCTCTTTCGGTCTACTTTTTGTAAGCAACTGCATGTTTTATCTTTCTTTTTAGGATCTACAAACAAGAGCAAGGCTCATTTATGATCAGAAGGGGTCAATGTTTCTGGAGAGGCTTTTGCTGATGTAGTTGAGTGTAGGTTCTCTCTCCAAGGGTGCAGAGAAATTTGGGGAAAAAAAAAAGTCTAAACCACTGTCCTGGTTTCGACTGGGATACAGTTAATTTTTTTTTCCCCCTCTAGCAGCTGGCATAGTGCTGTGTTTTGGATTTAGAACAAGAATGACGTTGATAACACACTGATGTTCCAGCAGTTGCTAAGTAGTGCTTGCACTTGTCAAGGACTTTTCAGCTGGGAGGGGGTACAGCCAGGACAGCCGACCCCAACTGGCCAAAGGGCTATTCCAACATCATATGATGTCATGCTCAGTATAGAAACTGGGGGGAGCTGGCTGGGGGGGAACCGCTGCTTAGGGACAGGCTGGGCATCAGTCAGCAAGTGGTGAGCAACTGCACTGTGCATCACTGGGTTTGTATATTCTTTTATCATTATTATTATTTTCCCTTCCTTTTCTGTCCTATTAAACTGTCTTTATCTCAACTCACAATTTTTTTTCTTTTTTCTTTTTTTTTTTCCCCCCCCCCAATTCTCTCCCCCATGCCACTGGGGAGGGCGAGAGTGAGTGAACGGCTATGCAGGTTTAGCTGCCTGCCAGGTTAAACCACGACAACCACATTTATAGATCTATTCCACTCCACCAGGATCTAAGAGTTCAAGGTCAGCAGCAGCAATCATTTTAAGATAAAAAGCCTTTGTCTTCCCCATACTGCAGTGGATTCTAGAAAACTGAAACAATTCTCTCAGTGATGGGAGTGTTTAGAAATGAGAACGTTTAACTGCAGAGTTAAAAACACTTTTATTGCCCCATGGGCAGAAATGACCAGGACCATAACATCTAGCTCTTTTCAAAGTTAGCTGGCTTTGGACTTAATGTTTCTTCAGAGGAAGAAGTGGCCTTCTTCCACAATTTCAACTAGCAGATTTCCAATAAAAATAGATTCGTAACTTTTTGTCCACACAGTCCTACCAGTGATGGGAAGTTGCAGCTGGAGGTTGAAAATTTCAGTAGCTTATTAGTGAAGGTAAAAGCAAAATGAAAAAAGAGGTCAGAAAGAATCCAACCTAACTACAGCAGATGCTGTCCTAAAAATTAACCCTGGAAGTCGTTATTAAGATTAGGAAAGCAGTAATAATCCATCCATACTTACCTAGTTTCATGCTTCTCATCAATACAAAACAGACGGATACAGAAAGCATTTGAAGCTCCTCTGTACACTGGATGAAAAGCATCATCTTCTTCAGTCTCAAGGAGGGGGGTTGCTGAGACTTTGAAATCTTTGCCTCCGACATCATCTAACGGCAGATCAGCATGGGAAACAGTAATGGCTCCGTCCTTCTGCAATAATAACAAATTATCACCTACAACATTTCAGAAAATACCTTCACTTTTTAATTAACAGGTCTTGCATCATTCCTATCTTACGGCATTCCAAGCAGACACTCAAGGATGGACTTTCTACTTGTCGCATTTTGACATACACGGAAGTTCAAGGAAGTATTTTTAATGTGATATCTCCCTGTTTCTGAAACGCTAGATAAAAGTGGTCTTGACACACATTCTTGCTGAGGAGCAATACATTCACAAACTATTACCATTAGAATCCCTTTGTGAGGCAATAAATATTTATCTTTCAGAAATGTTTCTACATAAAAATTTTGTTTTCAGATGCATATTGAAAATACATGAAAGTTAAAAACATGTTATGTTAAAGAAAATGGGGACAATGCAGAGAACATTGTGGAAATGGAAATGAACAATAATGGAAAGAAAACCAGAGTGGCTTTGACACAGCACTGAGAGACAGGCCAGAGACAGATGCAACTGTTCAAAGTTTCTCAGGGTAAATTCTCAGCTGATTTATGCGCACCAACACATTTCACAGTGATGCTCTTTTACCAAGTCAAGCTTCAGTCAACAGAAGAGGCACAGCTTTAACTTCTACAAAGTACAGGGGAAAGCTGAAGCTATATTGCTGCTTTCCAGCTTTGGTAGCTCTCCGTCAGCAGCAGGTTTTTAAGCTCAGTAACACTGTCAAGTCAAAATCTCGGGACTCGCAGATCTTCACAGTAAGACAACTCTTGCCCTGTCTGTTACAGGAACACTCCCTCTGCATCTGCGGAGGAGCCCACTCGACGCTGTGCTTCCACATGCCTTTACCTGGCAGCAGACCTGCACACACAGGCCCCCATGCTTTAGTCTCCTCTCAGTGCCACTTTATACCCACCCCCGTGCTGTCCCGCTGTTCACATGGAACTGGATGGGAAAACTCATCCAATTAATAACTATAACCACCTCCATCCAGATCCTAGCTAGAACAGCTTCTGATCTACACACAACAGCAAATGTAAGTGTGGGCCCACGCAGAGGACAGTGCAGGAGTGGAAATAATAAGCATTGCTTGTCCTGGTAAGCTTTGCTAAGCTTTACTTCAAATTAGCTTTTAAAGTTATCAGTATTGCTGTGTACAGTGGTATTACCTGCACAGCTGCATCCTGACCATGAATATGTTCAAATTTTTGAGATGAAATAGACTCCGTTTCTTGACTTGTTTGGTTGCTTTTATCTACACCTGAGTAACAAAAGAGAATAGATGTTATCAGGCTTAAAAATGCAAGTTTAACCCTCAGAATCACAGCAATAACTAAAGTGTGTGCCAGACCACCTCTACTGGAAGGTTTATTTTCTTTATTTTTAACAACCACAGTTAAAATAGACCCTCCTATAGTTACTTGGCTAGAACTTCATTAGACTATTTGATCTCAAGGCAAAACCCATAGAATCAGTTATAAATTAAGAATTGAACACGACACGGCTTGGAAGCAATGCCTAACTCCTGTATTATATGTAATAAAAGTCTACCCTCTCTGAAGAGAATAATATGAGTCATTAGTGTATTGACTGGTATCTCAAACCCTGAGCTGGTTGCTAACTTGTTTTCTGATGATCATAGGCAAAGGCTCTTGATTCTCAGATGAGTTCTCTTAACAGAACTGAAATTCAGAGTAAATCCTAATCAAGCCAGGACCCTTACTTATGGGCGCAGGCAGGGACAAGAAACGGCTTTAAATTCCCTTCTCAGTTGCTAAACCTAACAGTCTAGTTTATTCCAACCAGAGTAATAATATTGTGGTGGGCAAACAGATAACCAAGGTGGTAGGATGAAATTGCTTGTAGCCATCTGATGAATCGATATTTAAACATTGACTGCCATGATACATATACCATGCTATATATACATATACACACACAGCATACCTATACACACACAGCATACCTATACACACACAGCATACCTATACACACACAGCATCTCTGGTCAAGTGCTTAAGCCAATTAAAGCAAGCATCTATGTGTTAGGGAGATCATTTAAATATCACTATACACTTTTTTTTTTTTGCTATGCAAACCCTTTGGCCAGGGCCAAATCCAGAGTAGACATTTAAAATACTAGGAAACCACATTAAAAATGTCCAAAGCCAGTTTGGAACATGTATGATGCATTATGTTTGATTTTAATTCCCTAACCATTATCTTAAGACAGATCTTAGCAGTTTTACACAGCACCACACAACAGCTCTACATGAGCAGGCCAGAACTGACGATGAACTTTTCTAACATCGTGATGCTTGCTCGACAGCAGGCAATTGCCATGCCAGTGGATGTTACACACTTCGGGGAAAGCAGTTCCTAAACCTGTAGAGCGATGGATTATTTCTTTTAAAGTCAATGGAAGGCGAGGGTATTCAGAACAAGAAATAATCTGATAATGCATCCTAAACGTCACATTTAAAGTTAATGTTAACGACCAAAATTATTTTAAATCATCGACTTGGAAAAGAAACATTGAAATACTAGCGAACACGACATATTACCCCAAACAACCACCAAAATTACTAAAGCAAAGTGTCAGCTGCTGTGTTTTTAGCCCATGAACATGTATCTTCAATTCCTTGTCACCTCCCTAATTTTACACATACGTTGGGTTTGGTTTTATAGTTAAAAATAAAGCCTGAAAATAAGTTTTAACTAAGAAATTCTTGAGATGTAGGTGTTGCTGCTGCAAAAAACACATCAGGCCAGGACACCCTTGCATTTGAAAGCTCCAGTAACAGAAGGAATTCTAAGTTTCTGAGCTCCAGTAGGAAGAAAAAAAACCTTCAGAAAACCTGCCACAACGGAGTTCTTCACTCCTCTCTCTGAACTTTACCTTGGGAAACCCATCTAAGCTACATTCACCAACATAAGCATTTCTTCATACCCTAATGAGCTCTTTAAAAAAACAAAACACAAGCAAAAAAACCCATGCAACACCCCACCCCCCCCCAACTCAAAAGGTTTAAAATAATTTAGCCAGAAGTATTTTTAGAAATCTGTTATCTGAAAATCTGTAAATCTGTTCTCTGGCAGTAGAAGAGAATGCAGATGCAACGTGCAGGGCAAGATGAAACACGGGGGTTAGAAATCACGGTTTCCTCCAAGGGTATCACAGATGTGAGACTTCACAGAAATGATCAAATGTCGTCTTGATTAACCCAGCTACGTTTCTCATTATGAACAGCCTTGCAGGTGTCAGAAGTTAATTAATACAAGTCTCTTGTTGTCATGTAAATATTGATATGTTGTTTCTGACTTTATACTGAAAGGAAATCTCTTAATGGCTCCACCATCCACAACTGTCAAATGTGGCTGCATCACTGTTTACATATAGGCTGTACACAAGTGACTGGGAAGAACAAACAGTGTTGCACTAAATGAAGCAAGGAACACGAACAACAAGAAAATTAAAATAATTCAGTGATTGCTGGGTCGTTAGCAGAGGTAACAGTCAGCAGGATCAAGAAGCCAGTTCACCATGATGCCTGATGAAAAGCCCTTGAATCGTTCCCACTGCATCATAATGTTTTCCAGCTACTAATTCATGACACCATATAGAGTAACAACCAAATTACTGTAATTACCCCGAAACGTAAGTGGCATATCAATATTGTATTAAAGACAGATTTTTGTATACTCTTTCACTATTATTCAGTACTGCATTTTGAAAGGAAAAATAATATCAACCTGTGGTCTCTACTTACAAGCTAAAGAGCTTGAAAAAATATCCTTATTATGTTGTTGGTGTTTTGTTGTTTTTTTTTTTAAATGGGGGAACATAAAATTACTCTACAAATGAATGCAGCTTGCATTTTAAATTCTCAGCCTTCGAATTCATTAAAAGAAAGTCCACATCCTCTATCGATGTAAGGTGTCTAGCAAACCTTCACTGCCTTCACATGAAGGGATAATCTGGCATCAAATTTCCCACACAGTAGCCTGCAGAAACGGTGCAATCGTTAAAACAGCATTCATATAATTGTGCATGTGTTAGGAAATATAATCAAATATAAACTATATGTGACTGACAGCACAATAAGTTCAAGGATATAGGCTGGCCATTATATTGGAAAAGCTTGACAATGGACTACTGGGATGCAATTCTTATATGGGCGCTACATTTCAAAAAAAACCCAAACAAACCAAAAACCAAGATAATTCCCTTTTCAAATTACATTTTTAATAAAATGAAAAAGTCAGAGAGGAGGGGAACTGTGCTTATGAGTTGGTTGGGTTTTTTTATTGCAAACTTCTTTATTAAAACAGTGGGCTTTTTTCTTTTCTTTCTTAATTAAAAAAAAAGCCCCAAAACATTACTGCTTTTCCCATAAGTTTTCATGAATGAATACTGAACGTAATTTTGAGTCACATCTTGTGCAATAATGGAACCTGAATCATTCAGAGGGAAAGAGCTTTTGTTCAAACCGCTTAAAAAATACGGACTTTTTGTTTATGGTCGTAAGCCAAATGTTTAACAAGCAGTGAAAAGAAAAGCTGTTTATCAAATATCTATCATATAAAGTGTATATTGTCAATAAGCCATAACAAACCTCTGTAACTTGTGACAAGCTAATGCTTTATTCAGCCGGTATTAGAAATTAAGAGTAATAATAGTACACGTCTGATTTTTTCCCTCTTTCTTTTTCCTTTCTCTGAAATTCAACTACCACAGCCCTTAGTTTTGTCTCTCTCTTTTTGGCCACACTGGGCAGGTATAAACAACAACTTACAATCTTTCAGGACAACCAACGCTTCAAAGTGTCAGAATTTTTTGTTTAGATTATAAAATGTGCAAAGCTACAACAATAGCTTTAATTATTATTCAGTGATAACAGAATTAATATTCCTGAGCAGTGTATAGCCATGAGCTAACTCTAATTTTACTGTTAAATACGAGCGGCTCTTTCTCTCTAGGAATAGTGTCAGGCTCTTAGCCTATGATACCGAAGTTCCTTCTCAGGAGCCTATCTCTGAAACCATCCGTGATTCACGCTCAAGCTATTAAAAAGTCTCTCTCTTTCCTCAGAGCTGCCCTTGCCTCTCCAGATAGAGGGATGCCACTACTTTTGAAAATCTTACTTGAAGGAAACGCACAGGATTGCAAACTCAAAAATAACATAGTTTTTAAATGGAGAGGAAAAAGAGGAGATGAATGCATGAGACTGCTTAAGAAATTTCTGAAAAGCACTCGGATGTTAGATTGACAAGAGTCACATAAGAACCTGAACAGAACAGTTGTTCATGCTAAGTTTTCGCATTTAGAACAAGTCTCATAGATTTCCTGCATGTTAAAAAACGTGTAACAGCTGTATTGTTAAAACCTATAACCACATGCTCGTTAAAAGGCTCAGCAGCACAGAATTTGCCACAAAGTATGGGCCTACAGCTTGCAGCCCCTGGACAAGGAAAGCACACGGAAGCCTCTAAGGTTTGTACCACAACCAGGTAACAGTCAGAGAACGGTGATGGTTGGAAGGGACCACTGGAGGCCATCTTGTGCAAGCCCGCTGCTCAGGCCGGGTCACCTTGTGCAGACTGCCCAGGACTGCATTCCAACCAGCTTTCAGAAGAGACTATCGTGAGTGATCTTGCTTCCTCCCTCAGGTCTCATTTATGTTTCTACATATGTCTGTCACCTATTTTTAAATAACGCTCCAGGAGCATAGAGTGATACAGGAGGAGGCAGCTGGCTTCCTTCACCTCTTATTTGCAAGATGCTTCTTTGCAGGGGAGGGGAAGTCCACAGGAGCAGCTCTGGGTCTTTTTTTCTGTCCCTTTTCTGTTCCACAACTGTCAGCTCCGAGATGCCAGCTGGTGACTGCTCTGTAGCTCCCTAGCTGCCTTTTTTTGCCTGCTGCTTTGTGTGCAGACAAGCAGATACGTAACAACCTAATGGTGGGGTTTTTAATTCTATTACTGATAATTACTAGATAGCAAAATGTTGCCCTTCTGCACAAAAAGCCCTTTGACACTGAAAAATAAAGATGACAACTGTAAATCATTTACATGACACTTCTGTTCTACAAAACAGGTGACACATTTACATCACTGGTTTTTATCATTTGCAGTAAGGTGGCTTGCAGAGGAGTAGTTGTATCATGCCCAATATAAAAATAGAATAAAGAGAGAGTACCCAATCTCCCAAAATCTTGCAACCTAGAAGACTGCAAACAATAAGCAAAGAGAGCAGAAGCTGGACCACAAGGAAGTAAGACGACCCAAGTCAATGGGACAACATAACAGCCACAGTTAACCAGCTGCTTCGCTACTGACAGACGTTAGAACCAGATTTCAAAATCAAGTCTTCACTTAATAGTACAGCTGCAGCTAACTGATAGAAAATATGCTTGATGCTTTAGCTTTCCAAAACTTGAAACGTAGGTTTATCCCATACCTGGGATACCCAAACCAGCTCCCCACAATCACTTCTGAATCACAGACCAGGGCTATAAAAATTTCTCTCCTGAATTAAAAAACACCAACTCCAAATCAGATATATTAATTTGTGTTTTCTTGCTAGAAATCTACATCCTCTTCCAACCTTTTAGCAAAACCTACTCAGAAGCTACAAATAAATGCACCTTGAACCTATCTAGCATTTTAGAATATAGGTACCTTCTTGAATACTTGACTTTTGTGGCATGTTGAGAATATCTTCAGGATGTGGTTTACAGAGCCCATGGAAAGGCCCTAAGTCAAAACACTCTTGAAACAAGGAAACATTTACTTGAGAACATAAGCTCATGAATCCTACTGCAGTGTCACCCTCCTGAAATAAAAAAGAAACATCACGCATATGTAAGAGTCGAGCATGTGATTTTAGATCAGGACACAAAAAAATGAACAAAAAAATTGTTGAAACATGAAAGTTACAGCATTCCATCTCTGGCTGTGCGTAGTAGAAAAGTACAAAGGAACTATTTCAGCAAAAGTTAAAGATCCTTTTTTTTTTTTTCCCCTCCTTGTAATACGTGTGTTAGGTCTTCTATATTACATGCTGTAATTCTTTCGTAGCTATGACTTGCAGGAGCATTAGGATTATAAGGCCAAATAATGACCCATTTTTAAAAAATTTTTCAGTAAATAAAAAACCATACCTTTTAACTACATAGCTTCAAAAAGCTATAATTTTTCTTTAAAGTACAGCTAAAGTAAAGTCTGGATTTAGCTAGCCATAATGGCTGACTAATTACTAGACACCACTTTGTAAATAAAATTTTGCTCAAACTGAAAAGTGTATTTTCTTATTAAACCAATCAATTCAAGAAAGCAATATATAGTATTTAAACAGTATATAATACCATATATGGTATGTATTATTTGCAGCAATTATAAGCGCTAAATATTTTCAAGTTCTGAAAAAAATAATCTAAGAACTAGTCTTTAAAAAAAATTCCCTGACAAGTATGAAAATGAGAAGATCCCTGCAATGCTGAAATGGCAAGTTACCCTGTATGTTTGACTATTACTGAAAGTTTCCAGGAAGTTGCGGCCTTCAGAAAGAAACATGCTCTGAAAAATGAGAATTGGCTTGCTGGAGGTTTTTTGGCTTTAAGGACAAGTCTGGAAGAAGGAAGCTCTTCGATTTTTAGTACTATATGCAACTTTCTGGTGATACACACAGAACCAAAACATATTTTTCCTTAATACACATAAAGAAAGCCTCCTTTATAAACATAATGAAAACTCAACCGCTAGATTCTTATAGCAATTTTATCAGGCCATCAGCACTCCAATAAAAATAAAAAATATAAAGTTTAATTTTTTTTCCCCCTTAAACAACAAGTGATTGTTTGTTTGCCTTGTTTGCGTAACTGAACAAAAGCTGGGTCGCTGCAGTTTTCTGGCTGCTATGTAATTTTAGGCCCAAGGCTCAGCAGAGGCTGATTAACCAATCCATCTACCATATGTGCAAAAAGAGGTTGCCAGCTTCATTCTCTGCAGGGAAAATTGGCATCTATCTTGGTTTGCACGGAGGTGTCTTTCCAATCTGCAGCAGCAGCGGCAAGTATAAACTATGAGGGTCTGAAACACCTTTTGCTGGTATCATATTGAGCTATAAATGTACAATTGAAATGTATTATTTATAAAGATAGCCGTTTGTAATGTGCTATTACACTAATGGTTTATTGTTTCCCATTTGGCTTCCAATGGTAGTGATTACATGTTAAGGTTTTATAAAATCATTTGCAACAGAAAGCAGACTTCTGGAATTAAGTAGGTTATGTTGCCTACCAGCTTACAATACCATGCACAATTACTAACACATGAAAATATTAACAGGAATTTTCAGCAGGATAACTATTACCACTTATTTCTTATTTAAATTAATTCCTGGGTTTCGGTCTTCAATTCGTCAAAAATCTGACTGCCTGAGCCAAGAGATGGAAAAAATCTACAGCATTTTAACCTGTGAAAATCTAGTTTTCACATGCAATATTAATTTTCACTGGGAATGAAAACTGGTCATCTATAATGCATTTGTCTAAAACAGCAACATGGTTTCTTCGAGATGGTCTGTTCCAATTATTTGAAAAGAATCTACACAATTACTGGGAATTGCTGCTTTGATTACTTAACAGGAGATATCACTCCTAGAGAAAGGGAAGAAAAAATACGTGGTGGAGGGAAGTTGAGCGTGTGCAGATCATGAATTCTACCTTCCAAAAGTGAGCTTGTTCTTTTTACTCGCTCAGCTGCAGTGTGAGCTGTCACTCACATATGACACCACTGATGTTATGATGTAGAAAAAACCCACAGCTCATGGCAGACTGACCTCACAAACAACAGCCTGATTTTCTTCGTCTTGACATTCTATGAGATCAGCTAGGAAATATTCGCTATAGGTTTCTTTCAGAGTCTCACTCTGACGTGTCCAGATTGGCATGAGATCATCATAGTCTTCCAACCTACAAAAAAGAAATTAGGTCATGTCCTGAAGCGCTGCCATTAATAGGCCCTGATACTTCTGTTCTACTCCATTAGCACATGGACAAACATTACAAATATCTGATCCAAAGCCTCCACCCACAAATAAGTAAATTCAGTGAGGACACGTCCCCAGCACACACTAAGCTGGGAGCCTCAGCACCAGAGGAGGGACAGAACCACTTCCAAATGCCAGCACAACCCACCTAAGATCTGGATTGCCCAGTGGAGATGCTTATCTTTCCCTAGCAAAACACGAGGGCAGCCCAGCTCAAAATTCTCTTGCCTAAGGCATCTCAGGCCAGGCGGACCCGGCCTTTAGGCCTCATTTAAAATAATTACATTCAGTGAGCCCAATCATCAGTTGGTTAAAGTTGGCAGAGAGCTCAAAAAGCAACACCAGTGCAATTTAAAAAAAAAAAAAATCAGTTCTTTAAAGAAATAAGAAAAAAGAAAATAGTGCCTTCCTGTATGGGAGAAACAGTGCTGAGTACTGGGCAGATGACTGTTATTACACACAGCAGCGTGGGAGTCACCTGGCAGAAATCGAGCCATTATGCCTTTGTAAGGTCAAGTTAATGCTCTGCTATTGAAAAAGATACAAAGGCCAGAGTGCAATGATTCCAGCCCTCTGCCTCAGGAAAGGCTTTCTGCCTAGGTGGGAACATGCCGCATCAGGGCGGCCACTGCCCCACCGCTCCAGCCTGCGCTCCATGCTGCCGGCGCAAGGCTGCCCCAGCCGCCCTCCAGTCGGCCCGGGTTTCAGCATCAGACTCATACAGGCCCCACGCGCCACAGGTTTTTATTTAAATAGGCAACACAGACTCCTTCCCATTAACTACCTTTTTTTTTTTTTTTTTTTTGAAGTGGTTTAATTCCTAACCAGGATCTATGTAAGTCTTAACAATAAGCTCCGGTGCTTTTACCAAAGCAATGAAGAAATTCGTTAGTCACAGGTGCTGCCACCATGGCACGAAGGCCAACGGCAAACCAGCTCTAACGCAGAACTGCTTTCAGTAAGAGGATGAAACCACTTTTTTATTCATCTGTCTGAAAGACACGAGTAGTAAGCGGCCCAACCAACGATGCGGCAGCTACAGAAGCGGGGAGAGAAGCGGGGCAGCGAAGGGCCGCCAGGCGGCACGGCTCCTTACGGAAGCCCTCGCCGCTCGGGGCCCGAAGCCAGCTGCGGCTGGAGGCGCCCCGGCCGGCACACAGGCAAGGGGCAAGGGGGCGGGCGAGCCCGCGGGCTAGGGCAACTACACCGGGGAGAGCAAACGCTGCACTTCAGCGGGCGCGGGGAGACGCTTATGCCGTGCCCCTCGGTGGCCCCCCCCCGGCGGGGCAGCCGTGCCCCGCGGTAGCCGGCCCCCCCCACCCCCCCGGCGAGGCAGCCGGGCCCCTCGGTGGCCCCCCCCGCCGAGGCAGCCGTGCCCCGCGGTGGCCAGCCCCCCCCCCCCCCCCGGCGAGGCAGCCGTGCCCCGCGGTAGCCAGCCCCCCCCCCCCCCCCGGCGAGGCAGCCGTGCCCCGCGGTAGCCAGCCCCCCCCCCCCCCCCCCCCCCCCGCAACCCCGGCAGCGGGGCCGCCGCGCGCGCCGCGGGCCTCTCCTGCCCCCTAGCGGCCGCCGCCTCCCCGCCCGCCGGGGCCTCGGGAGTCGGTTCCCCGGCCGAAAGAGGGGCCGGCGGCTCCCGGGCTCCCGCGGAGGCCGCGGGGCCAGTCTGGGGGCCGGGGGGCGGCCCTGAGCGCTGGGGGCCCGCTGTCCCTGCGCCCCCAGGCCGTCACCACGGCCGCACGCACCCGTCACTGCGTACCGGCACTGGCCTCCGGCTGCGCTGCCCTTCCCTACACCTCCCTCAAATACGATGGCGGTGGAGAAAGATTTGTGAAGAGTCCTCGCGTTGCATAGTGTAGAAACAGGTTTCTGAGGGTAACCATCAGGAGCGGCTGTTAACGCTCCCTCCGTGCTGGGACAGCCTGTGTGCCGCTGCAGGCTCCCGCTGTCACCTTGTGCCTGGACACTCACACCTCTACCTGGAAGCCCTAGTTCTGCATAGCCAGCAATTCAGGAAACCAAAATAAACCGATTCTCCCTTCCAGTCTTTACATGTTCCTGGATTTGGAAGACGCCTTAAAGTTACCACAACGGGGCCACAAGCTTCTAATTCTATCAAACATGGTCCAAGTTTCTCAGTACTGACTGACTGGCCCGAGCATGAGACACGAGGACAGTTTAGGTGGGATCTAGCTGGGTTTTGCCACTCCTACACACCAGAACAAATGACCACCCGAGTGAGATTACATTCGCCAGGGGCCAGTGACTCCTTATATTTTGACGTCGTTTCTGCGTTTTTACTCTCGGGCCGTCTGTCCAAAAGCCCAGCCCGGAGATCAGCGCTCGGAGGCCCGGGCTCCCCCCGCCGAGGCACTCCGGCGGGATGGGCAGCGGGCAGCCGCTCCAGCCGGGAGGGAGCACCCCTTACGCCTGCCTTACCAACGGCCCCTTCAGCTGGGTGAACAAATCCTTAACTCGCGGCCTTTAGGGCGTCCCAAGTCGCAGTACCACTCCATCCGTCAGGAGTTCTAAATAATTTAATTCTTTTTCTGAGGGCAGTCGCCGGACTCTTTCATACAGTTTTTAAGTCAAGAAAGCCAACCTGAGAAACCAGCAGAGGTGAATACCATCGCTGCCCTTTCAAAGCTGAAAGCAACTGCCAGGGGGGACAAATTTCCAAGCCCCATGCTTTTTCATTCTTTTTCACTGCTTAAGTGAGAGTCTTCGTTACAATAAATTATACACAGAAAGAAAAGAGTACAGAAAATATACCACCACCACCAATTACTTGTCTGTGGAATTAGTTCAAAAGATGCAACTAAAATGAAATTCCAAGAACAATGAAACCCTGTAAAAATGTATAGTAACTCACATTCTTCGTATCTCACACCAAAATAGTAGTCTTCCTCTTCTTTGCAGGCAGTATCTCAAGGGAAAAGCTGCAGTAAGGTTTTGTTTTACCAGAACTTCATGACTTCAGCAAAATTAATTAGTATAGCAAATGTGATAATGTGTTATGAAACCTCAAACCAACCAAACTAATTGAGGGGCAAAGGAACGAGACTGTAACCAGCTGAAACCTGGTGTTTGACTGAGGTAGATAGCACACACGCACCATCTCCAGGCTTGGCTGGTTGCGCCAAGTCCCTGCCGACATGACCAAGGCCGCACATCCAGATGCGGATGGCGATTCTGCCGGCTCGCGGTACGTAGAGAGACTGACCTCGCGATGGTCAGTGGGGCTCCACATAAGCCCATTCCTCTCCCTGCACACGAGAAACTGTAGGAGCAGAACTATTTGATTTCTGCAACCCTCCCCGAGCACCACAGTCTTTAAAAAACAAACAACAAACCAAAAAACAACACAACAAAACACAATAGATTTTTAACATAGAAATACTACCAAATTCCTAGGCTGCAAGAACAAGCACAATAAAGGCAATCCGCATAGCTGCAAATTTGTGAGCTCTTACATGTATGGCACAAAACCAAGATGACAGGATCTAAAGATGAGATATCAGCAAAAAACTTAAATATAAAAGCTTAGTGGCCTATGTTCTGGCACACCAGAGGTTTATTTCACATTATAAAGTCAGATGGAGAATAACATCCAAATTAATGGTTAAGCAAAGTATCAGTTTACAGCTTCTTCCCCCCCCCCCCCCCCATAAGCAAGGGAAGAGGGAACAGAGATTACCCTGATCTCCTGTCATTGACCCAGAACACGTTGCTAGGCAGGTGGCTGGGGACAACTTTCAGAGATAAGTCTCGAAAGGGCTCCGCTGAACGTTACTATGGATGCCAGTGAAGTGCAAAGGTGAATGCAGAGGAAAAGGAAAGGCAAAGCATCTACCGCAAACATAATTTAGCTTACTCAGAGAATCTACTGATCGACGATATGAAAGTATGAATTTTATATCACCAGATACTGTGTAATTTAAGAAAAACACAGTTTCATGGGTGGTTTTCCAATAATAAAAAGCTAAAATAAGTAATTTTCATAACAAACTACAGAAATCCTAGAGAAGATGGTATCTCTTATGTGGAATACTGGTACGGCCTGCATGACGTTTCCAGGCGTGTCAAAAACATTTCTATTGATCATATCCAATGACCATCAAAAGAAGGAATTGATTCAAATTAAATAAAACCCAAACATAATAGTTGGAATCAAGACACATGGAAAAGCTTTAAATCCTCAGGAATTTTTTCACCTACTGGTAGCTTCTCAGCATTAAGGTTTATTCACATACTGACAGATGGCAGCAACTTGAAGGAAGTACTCCTAAAAAGCCTAAAAATTGTAATCAAGTTAGTATGCAAATAATTTTGTAACATCCCGAAATATCCAGACCTATAGCAGGATGGTGTGAAGTGGTCAAGGTCAGGCCTCAGCCCTTCCTCTTAAAAATGTTCAGAAGTCAAGCGACAGGATCTTGCAAATGTTGACTAAAACTACAGGATAAAGAGCACAAAGCAGATTTGTTTCAGGCCTATTTGGTAAAGTTAAATGTGTGTAAAACATCTCCCTGAGAGACAGGCTTCTGTCAGAATCCAGTCTGAGATGTCAGCATGAATTAACCCATAAGCAAACAGGTGTGGATTTACCAGGCAGAGAGATGCCCAACACGGCATTGCCATCTGTTAGCACTGGTCGATCCGGACCCACGCGCACACCAGCGTCGTAGATCTACTGTCCCAGGGAGGTACTTGTCCCTAAACTTCTGTTTCCACTACAAGGACCAGAAATGCCAATTTAATCATAATTCTGCTACATAACCACATAGCAACGCGTGTGGAATGAAAAAAAGCCACTCCAGAGTCAATCAGAACCAAATAAAATTATTGCTCCATAAAACATTACCCTGCACGCACTCTTCCCACTGTGAAGAGGAGAACAAGTGAACCAAAATGCGATAGATACTAGTCACGTTTCGACCACTCTACAGGGAAGCATCTACACAGCAGCGACATCATATACAGTCCAGCAATCTACCCCGTTTGGGTCAGAAACTGCGCTTCTCCTTTGCTGTGCACAATGCTGGCAGAAGCACAGAAAGCTGTGATTTGGCATAGGCGGCAGAATTCAGATGGCCGGAAAAAACAGAGTGGTCGTAGTGAATATACAGGCAGACATGAGTAGGTGAGGCTGCTAGAGAAACTCACATCTCTGCCTGGTGTACGCTGCAAGCAGCTGAGCAGACAGGGAAGAAAAAAAAATAATTCAGAGTCTAACTTTGTAATGATGTTTATGACTTGAATCCCAAAACGAGAGCAAGGCTGTGTTAAAGGCGCATTGTGTGAGCATATCATGAAGTCTTCGCTCCAAACTGCATCCACTGAAACAGATGACGCGACGGAAGGAAAAGGGTTACCCCACTATCTTCTTAAGCTCCGCAATGCTGAGGATGCCTGCTCCCCTGACGTACAGTGAGAGTGAACGTACAAAGTGCTTACGCAGAAAAAGCTAGACAAAAGACCAAAGAGGATTACTCTCCGTGTCTGAAAGACTACTGGAACTAGGGATTCTCTGCTCCTACTTAATTCTTTTAGGTAACAGGCCTTCCTATTTAGACTTGGCTCAACTGGTCAGAATATGATGTAACAAGAAAAAATTAAAAATAAGTTGGAATATGGTCTAAGAGACCTGGAAACTACACACACTCACTAAAATACACAGCAACGCAATTAAGCCAGCAGATTCACAGAATAAACATCACCGATAAAAAAAAGCCAACTTAATTCCTTCTAGATAGAAACCTAGTTTTGCAAAATACACAATTGATCTTGTGATGAAGTAGAATAAAACCAGCATAATCATAGAACTACTTAGTTAGGTTATCAAGGAAAGTCATAGCAGTTTAACTGAGATACTGACACTGTAAACCAAAACAGAAAAGTCTTCAAATGAACCCAGACAGATCCGCTTATAGAAGGGAGAAATTGCGTTACCTCGCTTTGCGAATATGCAGCTGTGGCTGATACCAGTGTCTGGGGCACACAAGCAAGGTAAAGTTTGTATCCGCTACTGAACCTGGAGCAGTCATCATCTTTTCAAAGACATTTCCCATGGCTGGCTCTGTGAATGACAAAAATCTGTTAGGAGCAACAGAGAAACTTAATTACGTAAGCTTTTAAATTACCAGCAAAACTGTTTGAGGAAAATGGAGTTTTGAACTTAAACCACAGATGGCATGATGCTCAAAGTCTTTTAAGTTAAGCAATGAAGCTGCAATGACAGTAGCATAAACATGTGAAAGAATTGTTACTGGATTAATTTGTTATCTAATCCAGCACCCCAAACCTGAATAAGCTGCAGAGCCATCAGAAATTGGTAGGATCAAATCCCTACAGAAGTACTAGACTTATAAGCAATACTATATGCCACTGGAGAATCTCTTTGTCAGGACTCATTATGCTGAAGGAAAGCTGACATTTGTTGCTAGGGTAGGTTTGACAAAAGCCCTTACTCGGTCAACACACCACTGTGGAGCTCTTTAGCATAGCTTGGAACTGGTATGTCCAGAAATCGGCATATCGGAAAGGGTTCCAGTTCACTTCAAGGAAAGCTCCAACCAACATCAGTCATGACGTAGATGCGTGGTTTATTAGTCTGAATTCAGGACTGAAATTCCAAGTCAGATGCTGTTCTCTGATTAAGAGACGTGCGTTCTCTCTCCATCTTTGTACCTCTGCTCTAAAAGAAATAATCCTAGTTTCCTTCCACGTCTCCAGCACCCCTTCTGACCCTTGCCAAAGTGTCCTCTTCCCGTCTTGTACTCACTTGGCTAAGTAAGAGAAAGTACCTGATGTGACTCGTATGGGCACGATGGTGTATGAAATTATGTATGTGTGTGCTTGTGAATATATACATGTAGACACACACGTGCCAAGTGGCCCGTTAGCCACCGTGTCTCAAAGTACAAGCAGTGATTTCAATCTCTTGACTCCAGTCAGCCAGAAATCTTCGCAAAACTTCTAGGAATTTATTTCTGAAGTTTTTACGCCTGTTTGAAGTCCCGTCTGTTTCTGGCAAATGTAAAGACTGGAATTGGATAGGCTGTTGGAGCAAACATATACCCACATAAACCTCTTGTACAAGGTATGCCCATCAGAAGATACTTTAAGACTGTTTTCTGCATGTTGAGCAAATAACTGTTCTCAATATTTAAAAAAACACAAAAAAGCCCACCAACACAGTGCATATTAATGATAATGAGATTTGAGATTGTTCTCATTATTTTAAGAATAAAATAGTTTGAAATTCTTACCTAAATTCTCATCTGCTGGTATGAAGAGAAGTATAAACTGCAGTTCTGGTACTGTGATAAAAGCTCTCCTGGACAAATAACATAACTGTATTCAGTCTTTCATCATTACACCCATCAATCAGATACAGCAACCAGTCTTTTAACATATAAAATCTTTTCTCCAGCATCTCTGATCTTCCCTCATGAGTCCACATGGCTCAAAAATTAAAACCTTTTATTTATGACAAATAAGATCATATTAAATTCATCTGGACTTTTTTTTTTTTTAACAGGGATTTTTTCCTACCTTATTTCTCTCAATTTCCTAATCCTTAAATTTCAAACATCCTCCTTTTAATATCAGTTCCCCAGTGGTGAAAAAATTAAAGATGCCAGATCTCTGCTGGCAGATCTCTGACCTAGCATCTGGACAAACTGGCTTGACATGACAAAGTCACCGTAAATTCAACGGAAATGGCACCAGTGCAATTCACTGTGTATGTAAGCAGATTCTGAGTATACCAAACAACCTGAGCACTGGTCACGTTTGAGTACTGACCTAACACAGAACTACATCGTGCAGTTTGTACTCTACAATTTGCAGCCTTACCATACAATCTGTAGCTAACAAACTATCAACAGATTACCCAGGGACAAGCATATTCCAGAAACATGTACAGCTTCTTAAGCTTTCTGGTCAGTCATGCACTTTGATTTTGACAAGTGTAAATTTAGGAAAAAGAAAAATCAATCTGCCTTACAACTGCAGTACTATTTCTGTGGAAAATCACAGCAAGATGCAGCTGAACCTTAATGCTGTTTGGGAAGCGTACTTGGAACTGCAACAGCTTGGTTTCAAAGCCAACACTGCACGCTTGATTAATATAAGGTTATGTTTTATTACCTTCTGAGCCTGTTTAGAGAGATATTTAATTTTGATCCAGTGATCACCTTAAGGCATTTTAAATCCCATAGCCCCTCCAAATGATGGTAGGAGAGCGCACATACTTCACTACAGGAAGTTACGCATGAACTCACCTAACGATTTCTTGGGAACATCCAGCTGCATATTCTTCTTTTGCCACAAAAAGATGCATGAACAATGTGTTCAAAGGCTACAAAATGTGGAAAGAAAATCTAAACACCATGCAGCTAGTATTTAAGACAACGCAATTATGAATATGCACATTTATTTCCGATATATATGATCTGCACTCAAAATGAGTAGCTTCACATATATAAGGAACTTGAAAGCATGTGTGGATAAAGTTAAGTGATTAAAGGGCTTTTTTATATCACAATTTGTGCTTCTGTAATATTTTTGATTTACACTCAAACTTACTACTGTTTGACTACAATATACATATATCATTTCATATTTAACAGTATTAATTCCAGACTAACAACATTTTCATTTAACCACAACAATTAACAACTAAATCTTAACAATATTTAATTTAACATTTGGCTGATATTCTTTCTAGGTTTGAAAAACCCAAAAGCTCACACACTTCTCACACTCCTAAAATGTTTTTTCTTTAAAAGAAGAAAAATTACAAAGTCTTAAGATTACATCATTAGACATATTTAAATATCCAGGCAGAAACAGAGCAGACTAAAAGACATCTTTATCTGATACACGTCCAGGTAACCTGGAAAACACCAGCAAAGGAAAACCCTTGTGCTGGAATGGGAAGTGCTATGAATTCAGCTGCTTTCTCTTGCATATTACATTTTGAGTGCTGAGTCAATGGAGGTCTACTTGTAGATGAAACATTTCTACAAAAAATATTTCAAATGGAAAAACTTGAGGTCTTGTGAATAGTTTAATATCTAACTAAAATGTCACGGCTAGAGTCACCAAAAAATTTCAGCGACTTTAGAGCAAGAATTATTTTAATAGAGGTTGCAGTATATGGACCAGCAAAGACAACAGGCTGTTGTAATGAAAAAACATCAAAAGCCATTTAAAAAAAAAAAAAAATAAAAATAAAAATCAGACTGTTCTTGTTTGGTTGGTTTTTAAATGCAAAACAAAAAGGAAGAAGAAAAATTTTGTTCTTAAGGCCAAGAGGAGGCCCAGGAGGCAATATTTGGCCTGTAACTTTTTCTGAATCGTGATGGTAACCAGGCAATCGTGTAAAGCATCTTCACTAATCAAATTCTGCACAAGTCAACTCCTAATTTAGACCTTTAAGCTATCTTACAATTTCTGCACTCTAGGAAGAGAGACTTGTCAACTAGACCTTTAAGAAATTCTTTTTCAGATGATCTCAATTTTCTAAAGCACATCTGCATGGACTTAACCTGCAGTTAACCAACAATATCTCATCTAGTTATAACTCGGAATAGGTTCGGTTGCTTTGTCAGTGCAGAAGCATAAAACACGTACTGAATCTTCTGTACCTATTTTAGAAAATAATCTCCATCCTAGAAAAAGAAGAGTTCTTCTCCTTGTCAATGTTCCAAAGTACCTTCCACCCCTCTTTGTGAGCACTAATTCCTAACATGCTCAAGCTCTTTTTTTTCCATCTTTTCTCTTTGTATGCCCCTGCACTCCGAAGTCAGCTGCAGCTTTGCTGCAAGAGATATTGTCAAGCAGGCTGCCTGAGGAAGAGCTTGCAGAACTGACAGCACAGCATAACCCAACGGGAGCAGCTGCAGCTGCACACTGAATGAAGTGGTTGTGCCTGCAGTATGCCTGTACACAAAGTACTGTTCAAGTGACAAAGAAAACAGATTACAAGAAAATTACATGGGGTTTTTCTATACTCCCTTTGGCTACAATAATTTTGTTTAACAGCACACTGCATTTTCAAATACAATTGCTGTATTTGTCAGTTTTTCTGCAAGCCATTGCTTAACGTCACCCAAAACAACATTGGAAAACTGATGAACAAACTGTCTAGAGATAACTTCAGTGCTGCCAATACCTTACTCTGGCACATGCAGCCTAGCTTTTGAGTGTTTGTGGTTAACATTTTCCATCTTCTCTCAACAATCACAGGATCTAGTTCCTAGCTGGACCGAATGATGGGCAGCACTTGAATCCTGAACTTCTAAGTGCCTATCTCTAGTCCATAACACCTAAGAGTAATTCAAAAGCTTGACCAAGGAGCCTGTATGACAACTGGCACCACACAAACAGAGTGCAGCAATCTCCACACCAGCACCAAACACGCCTTCTCCAGAACCAAGATGCTCATGTCCTTCAAGCAGGGGTACACTCCCCATCCCTTATTCTTTCTCCAAAGCCATTAAATTTGCATTCAGTTCAGTAAAATAGCAAAACTTTATTCCAAAAGGTGAGAAATGAGGATTCCAGTTCCCTAACAGGGAGAAGGACCTTAGAGAAAGAACTCCACTTCTCAGGTCAAACGTTCTGTTAGATAACACCAGAGCTGGACAGGGTTTTGAATGAAAAATGTTGGTGACAGCTAGGACTCCCACTGCTCTCAGTGCTAGTACAATGCACCAGACATGTCTGGCAAGGGAAGGACTTGCGTTCCCTAACTGCCGTCCTTACAGTTACCTTCAGTTACTGTAGCGGCGGAAGCACAGGTACCCATGAACTTCTGAGCACCTTAGAGTTTAGTAACAAATCCAATGATCACCTTCTTCAGCCTGAATGCCTCAAATCTACCTACAATATATTTTAGATGCCTAAGCATATTTTTTTATACCTGAACCTTAAATGAAAACTGAACTACAGTCACACAATTTACTTACAGTGCATTTATTGTTAACGTAGTTTTCATGTAAGAATGATTCCCAATCAGATGGATCAGTGATATTCCAATTTGGATAGTCCAGAAAGACAGCATGGGCTATAACCTCATTCTTCGCATTGCAGAGTGTCAAAGCAAGATTTGATTTTTCTCTGTGAAAACAATTTATTTTTGCAGAAGTTGAAGGACGTACACAAAGAAAAGTGACTGACTGTTAATCCAGCCTGTTAGAATAGCAAAATTAATCATGTTCAAAAGTGTTCCCAGGATCGGGCCTCAATAAAACTGTGCCCACATCCTAACTCAACATTATTGCTTCAATTCCAAATATTTATTCAGTATATTCTGACATTATAACCATTACATGATTTTTCAAATCCTCAGCTCTTATGAATTTGATACACAAGACTTAAATGTTCCCTCCTCTTTGCATGTTTCTTCATACATCTATTTTTTCCCCAAATAGCTGGTATCTGAGACATTTGCCATTAAGTCAAGTGGAAAAAACCTAAATGGCCCATCCGCATGTCACACAGTCTGCCTCTGCTGTTCATAACTGCACAGAAAGATGAAGCGCAGAAGGTTCATTGCTATCTCCAGTGACGAAGATACGGTAACAGAAGACTTCTACAGCCACCCATTTCCACTAAGGACACTGCCATGCAAGTAGCTAGGATACAGATGTCAAAACATGGAGGGGATTAGGATTCTTAGGGGCATGAAAAGAGTCGGCACTTTGAAACATACTTTATAGCAGATAGAGGCTGTCTCCCAAGGTTGACTAGAGATGCAAAAAATAACTAATTCCTTTCATTAAGGGGAAATTGGAAGAGAAGCAAAAAAGATTTAGACATACGCAGGAAAAGAAAACAGCATGGTCACAGCCACAAAGTGATTAAAATCCCTAGTCCTTGCCCCTCTACTTCTATCACTCTCCAACAGGCAAAAGGATTGTTAGGTGGAACAGACAGCAGACATTGGAATCTGATGGTTTCATCAGGTTTTGGTTTTTTGGCGTTTTTTTTATAAAAAGGAAGCTAGTATAGAGTCAAATCTTGTCCACCATGCTGGCAGCAGCGATCCAAGTTTGCACGGTCATGCATGTGTGACAGAAGAAACAGAAGCAGATTTTTTTTTCCCTTTTTGTGAAGTCATTACACCACACCATGTAAAGGCTCGTAACATTTTCCGCCTTCATAAATGTAACACAGTATCTTGAAGTTTCCTGCAAGAAAGGTGATGTAGCGTCCCTAAAATACTGTTACTTACAAAAGATACATGACATCAATCCTTCCAAAAACTACTTCTGTAGAACAGCTGAAGAGGCCGACAATATCTGAAACATCGCGTGATTCTGTTCTTCTGGCACTGACCACCTCTGTATGCCCTCTTGAAGAAGTTATTGTAGTCATCTTACACACTGCAACAAGAAAGAAAGAAAACATCGCTGTTCTGGCAGATCCTGCTGCAGTCCATTGACCAGCGCAGTTACTTGAAATGGCTTTTCATGAAAATGGTGAGGAAGTGTGATTTGGATGGGTTTAAGTCCCTAGCTCCTGTAGACCTCTACAAAAATACATACTGCTTGCATATACACACAGCATACAAACAGTGCACAAGTAGACATACAGCAGGCAATCATCCCCATCATATGTATTCTGCATGCTACACAGGAAATAAGTGTTTTTAATAGGCTACAAATTGCTTTTACATTTATAGGCATTTGCATGCTCTCTCTCAGAACAGTGCTTATCAACTTCAAACTTAATAGCCTTGAGTCCATAGGGTTGGGAGGATCAGCTGCAAACAATCAGGATAAGAATGCCCTGATAACATTAAGCAGCAATTTCAGGTGAGTTAAGTATATTTTGTCCAAAACAGTTCCTCAAATTTCTTTTTATGTCAACAGTGATGCTTACATTTCAGAAGGAATTGAAAGCTCTGTGGCTTCCCTGCCCAGAAGAAAAACGTTTTTGTGGTTCCACATTCACAGAATTTGTCAGGTCCAAGGGATTTATTAACACACCTAGCAATTTCAGAACATAGAGGGGCAACAGGCACTCAGATCATCTGTGACTATCAACTGGCTGCTCATTTGTTTCAGCTGTGTTGCTACTCAATATTGCAACCTGCTGTGATATAATGAAGAATTAGGCATATAAAACAAATTGACCAAACACAACAACTTCCAGCAATTTCTCAAATACACTTGTGCAAAATATAGTGTAACTAACTCACACTAACTAGCTTGTGTGAACAATTTCTCAAAACATCTTAAACTAAGATATGTGTGTTCTTCCTAGCAGCGCGGAAGGCAGCTATGTTACAGGTGATGCTTAAATTAGCAAAGAAAACGGCCACATCATTCACTTATACATTCCATCACGTAACCGTGAACTGTGGGACTACCAAAATAGTTGGTTATTTTTTATTAACGTCAACTCCATGTATCAAAACAAACAGGTATTTTAAAGTGTTGTTAACGAACTTAAGTCTAGCATTAGGATTACTTCAGCTGAGGAAGAGTCTGCCACAGTCCCATTTTCCGTTGTTTAACTTGACGCACTGAAAATATCCGCCCCCTCTCCGCTAGCTCCCCTCAAAGGCCCTAAACACTCATGCAACCCTGACTGACAGAAAGCAGCGTTTACACGCTAAAACCGTACCAGTTTCCTAAGAAAATGCACTGCTCCTACAGCAGCTCCTGCATTTCTGCTGCGAGAGCAGCACGCCACGGACGAGAGGCTTGGCAGAACAAGCGGGGAGAGACCCATTCCTCCTCCAAACCAGCGCTGGGGAGAGTTCCCCCTCCGCCCCAAACGCGTACCCCCTCGCCAAGCGCGGGCGAGATTCCCAGGTGGTAGTTCTCTCTGTTGCCGACCCAACAGGCACCACAGGCGGGTGCCCGGGGGCCCGCGCCTCGGGAGGCTTCCAGAGGACACCAGGCCGCGCACCCCGGGCCGAACCAGCCCCCGGGGCCGAACCTGACCCCCCCGGGGCCGGGCCGAACCTGACCCCCCCGGGGCCGAACCAGCCCCCAGGGCCGGGCCGAACCTGACCCCCCCGGGGCCGAACCAGCCCCCAGGGCCGGGCCACCTCCCCCCCCCCCCCCCCCGCCGGGCCGAGCCGAACCTGACCCCCCCGGGCCGAACCGAACCTGACCCCCCCGGGGCGACGGCTCGCCGCAGCAGCGGGGATGAGCGACGTTCCCACCCCCGAAAGGCGCGGGGAAGGCGGCCAGACCCCCGCTGCGAAGCTCAGGCGGCCCGCGGGAGGGCGGGGCGGGGCGCGCTCACCTGACGGGAGCGACGGCGGCGCGGGCAGCTCGGGCGCGTAACGCCCCCACCACTGACGCCCCTCGGGCCGCGCGGGGGCAGCGCGGAGCCCGCTACGCCGCACGAGGCGCACACCGGCCGCTCCCAGCGCCCTCGCTGCCCCGCCCGGGCTGCCCCCGCCGCAGGGGGCCGGGCGCGGGGTTTCCCCCCCGGGAGCCGGGGAGGGAGGGGAGGGACGGACAGACGGACGGCTCTCGCTGCCGGCGCCGGGACGCGCCGCCGTTACTCCGGCAACGACGCGCGCCGGCGCTGCGTGAGGTCAGAGGTCACGGGGCGGGGCTAGCGCAGAGAGGCGGCAAGATGGCGTCTACGGCGGCCGGGAAGCGCGGTCCCCAAAGGGAAGGGGGGGGGGCCCGGGGGCCGCCCCCGGGCGGCGGGCCCCGCAGCTCCCCGCCGGGCCAGGCGGGCGGCGCTCCCGCGGCCCTCGCAAAGCGGGGGAAGCGCCCGGGGATCCTCGCGGCCGCGCCGCGGTGCTGAAGCACGGCGTGAAGCGCGGCCCCGGCTCCTCCGCCTGCGCAGCCGCCCCTCCCCGCGGCCCCGGGAAGGTTTGCGGGCGGGGAGGGCGGGCGACGAGGTCCCGGCCGGCCTCGGGGGTCTCCGGATCCTTCTTCGGTAAACTCCCGAGGCCGTGAGCCCCCCGAGTAAATTTATCACGGGGGGGCTTTTCAGTTTTGCGTTAGAAAGTGCGAATCAAGCCCCCTTGCTTCACAGGTGAAAAACAAAGCACCTGCAGAAGTCCAGATCACAGCGGAACAGCTTTTAAGAGAAGCAAAAGAGCGAGAGCTTGAACTTCTCCCACCGCCTCCGCAACAGAAGATCACAGATGTCGAAGAGCTGAATGACTACAAACTGCGCAAAAGGAAGGTAAAGGGGAAAAAAAACCCCAACCCTAATCTTGGCACTTGTATGGACCGTAGCAAAATTGTGGGACTTTAACTTAAGCGCAATGTACACTATATTACTTGTGGATTTTCCAGGTGAATAGCAATTCTTAAAAAAACCCTAACATTTTCATAGAAAATGCTGCTTTTGTGCTAAAATTGTAAGTTAAACGTGTGTCACTTAACATAAAGTGTGGTAGTACACAACATCTCACACGTGACCGTGTTCAGAACAGCGCAAGGGTAAGTGCATGTGTGGTTTATCCGCAGTATCCTCATCGCCACTAGCATCTGCCCAGTCTGCGTGACAGAACATTAGCGAGCTTTACAGCAACGCTGATTGTTTTTTCCATCTCAACTGTTTAAAAAGCACAGTGTGTTTGCAAGTGATACTTCTGTATAATGATGGTATTACTTAGCACGCTTTAGAACACAGCTTTCTATGCTAGTTGCAGTTACGTCTGATGATTGTCTTGAAACTGAACCATTTTGCACCTGAGATTTCAGGTGTAAATCTTATTCAAAGAATTGTTTTGCTTGTGCAAACTTATCTGCAGTTTTGTTCTGCTTTTTCCTTTGATAATTGCTGTCCTGGATTGGCACAGCAAGCATATATGCATACGTTCAGGACTGGTGACTGTTGCAGCACAACGCAGCATCCCTGTATTCAGCCCTGAGTGGGTGTTAGAATCATAGAATCACCTCGCTTGGAAAAGACCTTTGAGATCATCGAGTCCAACTGTTAACCTAGCACTGCCAATAGAATCATGGAATCACCTCGGCTGGTGTTTGTGTCCCTCCTCACCATCGTGGCTAGGACTCCTCGTGAAGGCTTCGGGCCTTACTGCGCTGGTGTGCCTCACTCGGGCGCATGCAGAGCAGCTGGAGTCAGCACCACAGCACTGCAAAACCAGTGTTTGATATTACCTTTTTCCATCTCGTGTGAATGGCAGTAACGAGACACCACGTTAACTGTGTTAAGCCATCTTTAGCCACATGTTGAATACCAGTAGCATTGATCCTGACAGCAGCCAAACACAAGACTGAGGATGCCCTCACCACTGCACTGAGCAGTGAAATTTGCCCAGCACGTTTGATGCCAGCATGTAAGGCATGGTGCTTTAAAGAAAAACTTAGAGCAACGATACATACAGGTCAAAGTGAATAAACTTGTGCTGGTGCATCCAAGTATATTCAGGGTTGTCTGCAATGACTGGATTCCATCTGTCCATGTAATGTTGCTATTGAAACATTAAGCCAGAGATTAAAAAGGGAGTGTAAGATTTTAGTGCTGTCAGTTGTTATTCCATCAGTATTTCAGGTATTAGGATGCAGGAACTTGAGGTTAGTCCTATTCTGTATGATGATCTACGCTTCTAGCTTCTCTTACACAATTTTTAGAAAGTGTTGTACTGAGTATGATTTGTTACTACATCTGCATGGGTGCAAGACATTTGGAATTCATTCCAATAATAATAATTTTCCATAAGCCATTTATAACAAGATTCGTCTGCACAGAGGGATATCTTACAGAAATAATTTTCTCCTCAGACTTTTGAAGATAACATAAGAAAGAACAGGACTGTTATCAGTAACTGGATAAAGTACGCACAATGGGAGGAAAGCCTGAAAGAAATACAGAGGTAATTATGATGCAGCTGCAGACATCTCTTATAAACCTTTTAAGACACATGTTGACAAACACCATCAACGTCTTGGAGACACATTATATACGCACCCTCTCTTTGCTTTCCAGAGCCCGTTCCATCTACGAGCGTGCTTTAGATGTAGACTACAGAAATGTTACACTCTGGCTAAAATACGCAGAAATGGAAATGAAGAACCGCCAGGTTAATCATGCCCGAAACATATGGGATCGAGCCATTACCACCCTCCCCAGGGTGAATCAGTTCTGGTATGTGCAGAGAATGGAGCATGGCTTCTACCTCCAAGGACTACAGATAATTTTTCTGTTTTGGTATCATGCACAAGTGCATTGTTTTCAGTTTCTCCAAGTCTTCAGGAGAGTCTGAAAAAAAGAAGGCAGCTTAAGTTTTGGAAAGGTTTGCTACTTGTCTCGCAGTAAGAGTATTGGGAGATAAGGATGTTTGTGTGCCTGCATGCTGCCAATCACAACAGCATCCATAGGCGTTTCTGGGGCGCGAGTGGGGAGAATGAAGAAATCTCAGTAACACTCTTATTAAGCACTCAAAATCCATGTAATGTATGTGTTTGCTATGCAATTGTAAAAACTGGATCCTGTTTCCTAAGGTATAAGTACACTTACATGGAAGAGATGTTGGGGAATGTTGCTGGATCACGTCAGGTGTTTGAACGTTGGATGGAGTGGCAACCAGAGGAGCAAGCTTGGCATTCTTACATCAACTTTGAGCTGAGATACAAGGAGGTGGACAGGGCGCGTACCATTTACGAGAGATATATCCTTTTTAGTGTGTTGCGACACCTGCCCGAGTTTAGGCCTGCATTCTTCATTTTTTTCTTATCTATTCTATCTCCAGCTACGTCCCTGTGCTCCTTTTTACTGTGGTGTTGGGAGTAAGCCACCATACTGAGAGCCAGCAGTAGGTATTAAAAGCATGTTTAGTATATGCCTCCAAATACAGTCAAATGAATGCGTGTTTTTAACAGCAGTTGTGCTTCCAGCTCTTTTGCAGTCATCGTTTGTTTCAGATTTCTCCTCTTTAAACTTCTCCCTGACCCTTGCCTGATTTTTATCGCTTCTAAAATTTTCTTTAAGTTCTCAGTGAGGCACAAAGCCTTTGCATGCTTTCCAGTTGCATTTTTTGCATATGCCATCTTTGGGAGTCATTTCATATAGTCCATGACCCTGTAGTCACTGGGAAGAATGCACTCTGAGATACCCAGTTCAACCACCACTGTTTCTTTAACGTAGCTCTACTTGTTATTGTTCATCCTGACGTTAAGAACTGGATCAAGTACGCCCGCTTTGAAGAGAAGCACAGTTATTTTGCTCACGCGAGGAAAGTATACGAGAGGGCAGTGGAGTTCTTTGGAGAAGAACATATGGATGAGCACCTGTATGTGGCTTTCGCAAAATTTGAGGAGAACCAGAAAGAAGTAAGACCTTACTGATAATACATCAGAGTAATACCAACCGCCCCCGTAAGATTTCTTCGTGAATATCAAACTCGAGGCCACTTAACATTCGCTGCAATACTTGTGTTTTTCAGCACCTTATGAGATATGGTTATTGTAGTCTGAGTTAAGGAGACAGTTTTTTGCTTAGCTTCTATTTGCCTTTTGGTGACATCAGGGAAGTCTGTTCTAAGTCAAGCAGGCACCAAGTCTGCCAAGCCTGAGAGTAGCATCATCGGATCAAATATATATCCTCAAATCTGTAAGTTACTGAGAGGTTGTAGGCCTGCATGATAAAGAAAAATTGGATTAGCCATGTTTTCCCCAGCCTGTCTCTTTAAAGTGCTCAGGCCATTAAGGAATTGAAAAAGTTCTGGGAACCCAAAACCACAACTTCTTAAAAAAAATTTTAAATATTCCAAACCTGTAAATGAATAAGAGAAGGGCCATTTGGTATTTACAGATTTCCTCCCCCCCCCCCCCCCCCCCGCAAAATTTACTCTTCAAGGAGATCTGTATTAGTCCTGTCCTAAACCGCTCATTTACATGGAGATATTCTATGATTCTGTATTCTATTCAATATTGCCAAAAGCTCATTGAGAAATTGTGGGGGAGGACAGAAGCAGCTTTATAAATATTTATGTTTTATGAAAATATGATATATTTTCAGTTTGAAAGAGTAAGGGTGATCTACAAATACGCCTTGGATAGAATTCCAAAACAGGACGCCCAAAATCTCTTCAAGAACTACACCATCTTTGAGAAGAAGTTTGGAGACAGAAGGGGGATTGAAGACATCATTGTCAGCAAGAGGAGGTTCCAGTATGAAGAGGAAGTGAAGGTGGGTATTACAGATATCCTCTGGGCTCATTGTACATCCAGCTGCCACCTTAAGGTACACTAGTGTCTCGTGATACAAAGGCTGACAAGTTTCACATTACCTTTGATGCTCAGTCTGAGAAAATACCAGGAGAGCGCTGGTCTTTTTGGAGGCAGAACTCCACCCATGGGGGAAGAGAATAATACTTGCATTCACTGCTTTTTTTGTTTCTGCATTCCAATGTAGATTGTGGAGCCAAAGTTTTTGATTGAACTGGGAGCTCAGCACCCTTCGCAGTCATCTTAGGGGATAATGCAGTTTAGCTTGTAACTTCTTCACTGCTGTTCTACAGTAACGGTGACGGGACACCTTACCTGGGTGTAAATACCTTTTTGTGAGAAAGCAGGCGTGCTACGCTTATCTACTCTTCACTGAATACCACGGGTTTCATCATTTCCCTTCCCACAGTTCAGGTTGTTTGCCTTCTCTTAAAGAGTTCTTGTAAGTAAAATAAAAATAAAGAAACAAATGCACTTTAACCCCAAAGCTCTAGCTTCAGCATTCCTGAGGCTGACAGTTTTCATCAGTATTCCAATGATCTATTTTAAAGGTGAAAGTCTGAATAAAAGCTGTAAGTAAAGGAACAGGGGCTGTTATTTGTAGTTAGTGAAGTTTCTTTTCCATTTCCTTGCTCCCATCTTTCTGGAAGGCAAATCCACATAATTACGATGCATGGTTTGACTACCTGAGGTTAGTTGAAAGCGATGCAGATGCCGAGACTGTCCGAGAAGTGTATGAAAGAGCCATCGCCAACGTTCCCCCAATTCAAGAGAAAAGACACTGGAAAAGATACATCTATCTTTGGATTAACTACGCATTATATGAAGAGCTGGAGGCAAAGGCAAGTAGTAGGAACTCAGGGGTTTTTTTCTTCCCTTCCCAATTATTTTCCTTATATTAAACAGCTACAGATATTTTATAGGAAAACTGAGAACTAAAAATACTGTCTGTCTTGTTTTGTGTAACTAGTTACAGGATTTGCTATTTAAGTATTGGGTTTTTTTCTCTTCATTTTTCCCTCCCGTGCATAGGGGAAAAATATTTCCGTTTCTCCCAAATTCATCCAGAAACATGCTGAGAATAAAAGCAGAAGTAGGTCTCTCTAGCCCCATCTGAACTGCCTGTTCAGGCTGTTACCTGAACTCATGAAGTAGTTTTATATTTAATGTTTAACAAAACTCTTTATGAAGCTGTTCTGTGAAGCAGTCAAATTCTTCCTATAGTGGCCTCTTGAGGCTGTGTATTTCTTCTGTTATCACTTATGTAAGCTTACAGCTGCTCTTTACTCTATAAGTTCTATTGCAGTATACCTCTTCAGCGTCTTAAAGGAAAAAACCCACTTTTTGTCTCCAGAACAGGGACACTCCTGGTTTTATTGTTTAATTCTTTGTCCTGAATCTTGTTTTGAAAAGGTGACTCTTACTGATTTTGGGAAGTTACCATCTTTGAATTGTGCACACTAAGTAGATAAGTACACTTATATCTTAAGAATACAGAATTCTTAAAGATACCATTCTGGGTTTTAATGCAATCATTGCACAACTCAAAATACAGCATAATCTTAGCAGCGAGCAAAAAACTTAATTTTGCCTGTTCTTACAGGATGCAGAGCGAACCAGACAAGTGTATCAGGCATGCATCGAGCTCATTCCCCACAAGAAGGTATGGCTCCTCCAGCAGTTTGTATTGAGTCTTGGATTAAAATTCCCAAGATAAGAACCCTTAGTTTTCTTTCCCCCCAAGGTTCTGATGCATAAGCATCTCCAAACGGTTACTAGCATGTTCACAAAGACTCTGCTCAGGACTTTAAATATCCCTTCCTGTTTCTCATCCTGTCCATATTCCAAAGTTGATAGGCTTTTTTCCAAGCTGCATTAGATAGCTGTAATTTGCATCATTGATGGGAAATAGCAGGCCACACACTGAGGCCAGATTGCCTCAGAAGGATGCAACGCAAGGGTTTCTCCAGTACTTTCAAATTACTAAGAAGAAATTGCTCTAAGAAGCTAAAATAACATAGAGGATAGTCCAGCACTATTGAACAGCTGGGAAGATCCCATCTCTAATTCTTTACTTACTTGATCAGGTTGGGTCCTTTCATAGCTGCTCTCAGCCTAGTTGTTCATACCTTCTACAGAATACTTGTTGCTCTATTTTATATGGGGTTACCACCTTTTATGGCAGCTGTTCCTAATTGTCTGCACGGTCCCAGCTGAGAGAGGTATGTTTGATAAACCATCTTTCAGGTGTGTATTCCTCATTGTAATTGGTCTTGGAGACTGATTTTTTTTTTTTTTTTTTTTTTTTTTAATTTCTGTGGGTTTTTTGCCGGTGGGCTTTAACTAAAATATTCACGTGGCCAAACCCTTAAAACAATTTATCAGCATTGCCTTGGAATGTCAGGAAATCTTAGTTCCTGTACTTCCTTTTCTACTTTGTCATTAATCATGTCACCTGAGTATCAACTGTGTAGCTTAGGACTAATCTGTAATTATTAAGAGTTATTGGCTGTTAATTGATTCAGTGATAGCTGAATTTTACCAATCAATTGATTGGTTTAAAAGCCTTATCTTCGGTTGGGAAGACCTCTGTCCTGGCCATTTTTCTTTCATCTGTGGTGGAGTATGTTGTCCTGTTCTAGAGAGGTGGTTTTGGCTTATGAACTCTCAACTTCTCAGCAGGAAAACACTGAGATCAAATGCAACTAGCTATGGTAGAGGCAACATCTTAATAGACAGCGTGATTATTTTTTTTAAAGAACATAGGCAGCGTTATTTGCTAAGTTTCCAGCATAAGCATTGCATTGTTCTTTTTCTTTCAGTTTACGTTTGCCAAAATATGGCTGCTGTATGCACAGTTTGAAATACGTCAGAAAAATCTTCCACTTGCCAGAAGAGCTTTGGTAAGCTTTTGTTAATTCCATAATTGACTTTAATAGTAACAAGGGAATGGCATTAAAAGATCTTAAATTGTCCTTTATGAATTGCTGGTTTAATCCACTTAAATAAAGCATCTAAGAAGTCTGCAGGGACCAGTATTTACTGTCATGTATGATTTAAAAAGAAGTATAGCTTGATATGATTAATTAGCCACGGGCAGAAATGAATGCAGCTTTCTCGTTTCAGCAGACAAAACACATGTCTGAATGCAAGAGTACCCAAATCAGCTTAGTGCACTTGGAAATTTTTAACTGCTGCTGCTTTGTTTAAATTATACTTGTACTAAAAATAGTGTTTTAAAAAGCTTTTTAAATAAATAGGAGTTTTTGACTCTCAGAAATGAAGACCTGCTGAATAGAGTGTTTGAGCCCCAGCTACTAGGTTGCTGATAGATGCAATCACGGGGACTTTGGGCAGGCTCCAGAGCTTCTGTGTGAATCCACTGTGTGAATGTCAGCATGTCAGAGAACAATGGAGTACATTTTGGCAGCAAAACCTTTTGAAATGAAAAACTTTCTTTCCCTTCAGTTCAGATATTCTGAATGAGCTCAATGATAGCATTAGGAATTTTGGGAGAAAGCTGATGTCAGCAACAGTTGAAGTGGTTTGACCTTAAAGAGGAAACTGATGGGGTTTCCACCAAACCCACGGCACTGCAGTGATAGGAGCATAAACATGAGTGGCCTTCTGTAGCTGACACTGTGCTGAGTCTGCCCCCAATGTCTAGTAAAGCTTTGTCTCTTGAGCTGGACTCCTGCTCGTGACCAGAAAAAACCAAAGCGGAGGGGTTAAGTCCCCTGTGAGACTGTTACTGTCTCCCTGTAGGAGAAGACAACCGTCTGTCCTGAAGCATGCTGCTGTTCTAGCTTGGCTTAAGATACCATCGCTCAACATCACCACAGTCACCAGTCAGCACCCTGCTTCTGGCTGCCTTTTTTTTGGGGGGGTAAATGCTGTGGTAGATTCTGGAAAGGATGCTTTGGCCCGTCTAGAAATACAAAGTTTCCTTGGTTTCTTTTAGGCTTCTCTTTTGTTGGTCTTTTTCCCTGTTGTTTCATTTCTTTGACAGACTTCTTTTTAGTAGGTCACCTTTTTCTTATTTCGGAAACCAGATTTTGCTGCTGCAGCCATAATACTTTTTTGGACAGGACCCAGATTTGGCAAGCAGTTTCTTTCTTTTGCAATGAGTTGACTTTCAGCCACCTCTTTGGCAAGAAACCTTGCTCCTGTCCTGAGGTGAGGGTCCCGCACTGTCACCATGCAGAAGAGAAGGTCCAGCTCCTGATGCTGAAGCTCTCACTAGCGTGCAGACAGCTCTGCATTATTTTCACTGGCTGTAGATGGTGTGTGGATTCCTTGTTTTTCTAGGGTCTGAGAGATGCTGGGACTGGGAGACAGGAGATCGGCTGGAGCCTATGCTGCTTAAGAAAATAGTAATGGGGGGGCGTGTGGGGAAGAACTGAGCATCTCTGGAAATAGAAAAGACATTTATAGAGCTGGAGGGTCATAATGGTGAGCAAACTGATATTCCCGAGTGGTGGTTTCCTCCATCTTTAATAAGTACCAAGATAATCAATGTGTAGGAAAGTTGTGCAGGAGAATTGTGGTAAGGGAATTTGATCTCAAATTACTGAATTCTCAGCTTGAGGGAACAGAGGCTGTAGTGCTTAATAAATAATACCCGTCTACGGAAGTGACTCAAAGGGTGACACTCACTGCGTATCTGTCTCAGATAATGCCCATTCTTAGCTCTCGCTTTAGAAGGTTCCCAAATTAAGAATCAGAAACTGCTTTCTCACAGCTCGCACCGTGGTTTAGGACAGACAGTTTTCTTCAGATGACGAAGCATATCAAAAAGGAAATCTTTTTTTTTTAAACATGATTCTCCACCTATCCATTACCGTAAGCCAGCAGGCAGGGAGCATGGACAATTCTCTATGCCATGGTGAATAGCAGTAGTGGTCCAGGAGAAGTTTCTCTTGATGTAATTTGTTTTGTAAGATACTTGGGAACTGCTTACCTGGAAGACTGGTGCTGTGCTTGCTTCAGCTTTTGATGCAAGATGAAGCATTCATTTGATGAGCCAGGGTGAGTTCCAACTCGTACCTCGTGGGGGATCTGTGGTATGTAGAAGGATAACAAGTTAAAAGGTTTTCTGCTTTCAGAGGTTTTGGTGGTGTTTATGGACGAACGCTCATTTTGCAAACAGTGCTTGGATTTCATGCTGGCTCCAGCCAGAGTCTTAAAAATTAAGCTCTGCTCAAAAATGAATTTTAGTTCAAATACTGGAGAATAAACAGGTGCTTAGAAAATAGGCTGGGTTTTTCCCTTGCAAGATCTTTAATTTGTTTTGGGGTTTGTTTTGGTTTTTTTTGCTTAACAGGGGACATCCATAGGTAAATGTCCAAAAAACAAACTGTTCAAAGGTTATATTGAGTTGGAGTTACAACTGCGAGAATTTGATCGTTGCCGAAAGCTGTATGAAAAATTCCTGGAGTTTGCACCGGAAAACTGCACATCATGGATTAAATTTGCTGAACTAGAGACTATTCTTGGGGATATCGATCGAGCCCGTGCAATATATGAGTTGGCTATCGGCCAGCCCCGGCTAGACATGCCAGAGGTAAGGCAGCAGATGAACTTTACAGTTGGCACAATTTTAAGGTATTTATTACACAGCGTGGCTAATTAAAATGTAAATAACCTACCAGCTTGAACAGAACTGCTTACCGCAGCGGCTTAGCCTGTGTCTCATCAATTTAGCATCTGTTTCTTAGCAGGGTATGCAGGACTATAAAACCCACGATAAAACATGGAGGGGGAAGCATGCTTGTGGGAGCAAGCTAAATGGATTACGTGCACAAGATCTGATGCTGCTTAGTCGTAATCCTAGCTTGTGCGGTCAATTAATGCTCAGATCTCTGAGACTTTCTTCCAGGGAAATTTCACATTTGTCAGTGCTCCTACTCTTTTTTTTTCTTTTTTCCATTCTCTCGGTGAGCTATTACCATAGTGAGAGACTTCTTTTGCAGGTTCTTTGGAAATCCTACATCGACTTTGAAATTGAGCAAGAAGAGTATGAGAAAACAAGAAACCTTTACCGCAGATTACTTCAGAGGACGCAGCATGTTAAGGTGTGTATGGCTACCCAGAACAGAATTGGCCTTGGGTCAAGTCCATGGTGGATGGAAACCCCGGCCTGCTTTGAGTGCAGGGCTTTTTCAAATCAGCAGTGAACCTAAGTTCAGTACCATGCCTGTGCCACGAAAAGGGGAAAGGCATTTCCCAATTACATACAACCATGGCCATTTCTTATGTGAAGGGCGGCTTTGCAGAAGGCTTCAAAGCAGCCTCTTCCTGACAAGTAGCTTTGGAATTCTAGCAGCAAAAACATTGCAAGGAAAAGGGAGTTGTGATTTTTCCGGCCTAGTTTGGTGCTGCCGTTTGACTAAATTCAGACAGATTTATCACGACCCGAAACAACTGCAAGAAATTTGACAGTGTGGCTTATGTGAATGAAAAGGAGGCAAATCTCACGCGTGTGAAACAAACGTGAATTTTCTAGGCATCTGCTTAGGAAAAAGTGCTTTGGACTGGCATTGACATCTGCTTGTTTGGCTGCTCTGGTTTTTTAAAGTGTCACTTAGCCATCAAACTTCAGAATGGAGGTTGGAGCTTGGTTGTGATTTGCTCTCACCACAGGTATGGATCAGCTTTGCGCAGTTTGAGCTCTCTGCAGGGAGGGAGCAGAATTTGTCAAGATGCCGGCAGATTTATGAAGAGGCTAATAAGGCAATGCGAAACTGTGAGGAGAAAGAGGAGAGAGTCATGCTTCTGGAATCCTGGAGAAGCTTTGAAGAGGAGTTTGGAACAGATACCACTAAAGAGAGGATAGATAAACTTATGCCTGAGAAAATAAAGAAGCGGAGGAAACTGCAGGCTGAGGATGGGGTAAGAGGAAAAATTATGCAAGTGGTCACACTGAATCTTTGGCAGCTTTGTGCTGGGGTCTGGTGCACAAACCACAGGCTGCTGTTACGGTGGGGGCTATAGCTGCATACCAATTTTACTGCAGTAATTGAAAAAAGCATTGGCCTGAAACGTGTGCTGCTGAGCCGCTTGCTCTTCAGCGGGCTAGGTGGGCAGTTGGTTTAGAGTGAAATACTCACACGAAACGCTCAAGCTACCTTTGCTTTAAACTCCTGCCATAAGCAAATCGAAACAGCCTTAGGTAGCGCTGTGCGGATCGTGTTTGTTTGGGAAACCGTAGCCAGGCTGTCCATCAAATCTGCCTGCTCATTCTGCACAGCAGAAGTACTGTCTTACACCTATTCAGCTCATGGCTTTCAGCTGCTGTGGATGGTCTAACAAACACTGATTTTAATTTTATCTCACTGTTACGCTTATTAGAAGCACCTTCTAATAGCTGACATTAACATGCAAATTAAACTTGCTTTGTGCTATTTTTTTCCCTAGTCTGATGCTGGCTGGGAGGAATACTATGATTACATTTTCCCAGAAGATACTGCCAATCAGCCTAATCTCAAACTGCTTGCTATGGCTAAACTCTGGAAGAAGCAGCAACAGGAGAGTGAAGCTGCAGAGATGGATCCGGACAAAGACATTGATGAAAGCCAGTCTTAATGCATTGCCTTTCCCCGCCCCCTTTCTCGGGTATTGTACAGTCTTTTCATTGCTGACAAATAAATGGATTTGGAGAGTTTTACTATTACTGACTTGAGACATTGTTTGGGAAAAAAGCACCACGTTGGAGTTGATTCCCATGAATAGTCTGTTCATTTCTGATAACTGCAAGGTCGTGGGCCCAGTGCAGCTCTTAACCAGTGATCTGAGAACTGGAAGAACTGGACAGCAGCTTTGTTTTTAGCACAAGACCCACAGTTCTAAGGCTTCTCCAAACTGTCACAGAACTGATGTGCGGAAACTCCACAATCTGTAAGATTACAAGGTAGGTATGGTTATTCAGCGCTGGGCAGCACGGGGGGCAGTCCCACCAAAGTCGTGGGCACCTCCACTCAGCAGCTTGTCCTGTTTATATGTAGCAAAGTGTTACATATGCATGAAGTTTCCCAGTACACCTATACATATGTATAACCTGTCCCCCCTTTGTATTAAAATGAGTTTCAAGAGGTCATTTCCATAAGTCCATCTGGACTGCCCTTGCTCAGTGCCTCCTTGTGGTGGTTGTCGTGGGGATGAAGGCTGATGGCTCCTCTTCGCCACCACCAGTAACCCCTTGTTCTTGTGCAGACTCAGTTGATCCTTTGCTCCTGCCCAAACTGCAAGGTCGGTTCAAGCTGGTTCTTAAGGCAAATTCCTGGTTCTTACAGGAACTGTCCTTTGTAAGGAGCCGCAAATCTTGCTTCAGTTAGTTTGCACAATAATTAGCAAAACATCTGAGCACTATCTATCAATTTGATTCTTTGGGCTACAAGCAATCTATACAATTGTTACGCAGCATCTTATCTAAGGTACCCCAAGCCCTTCTCTCAGTACTGCTTACCGCTATTAACATGCCAAGACAGCAGATCTGCTTCCTTTAATGAGAGCTGTCTAACCATTCGTGATTGATATTTTCCAGTAATTCTATAAAATATGTATTGATCATGAGGATAGTTGAAGACAATAAATCCTCTTGACTGCAGCCTGTTCAGCTTCTTATCCAAGTAAGCTTTTATCCCAGAAAACTCTTCTGGAGGGACAATAAATAGAAGTTAAACATACTGAGACCAGCCCCTAGAAGACCGTAGAAATCAGTAACACAGTAGTTAGTCTGTGTTTAAAAATTGGAGTGTCCCGGCAGCCTATTTTGTGATAAATCATCTACTGGAAAGTAGAGCAGAAGCAGTGTGCATTGGGTGTTCTCAATGGGTTTTGTATTTCACGGGGAAAAACACTGAGCCAAAGCTTCCTCATCAGTAAGTTCTCGGGGGCGAGGAGCCTTCCCGTCCCCTTGCGTGGGCTGGTTCCCCGGTCCCGGGGACGTCGGGCAGCCTGCCCCTGCCGTGGGGAGGGCAGGGATCGCTGCCCCGGCTCGGTCCTGCGGCTGGGCACCTTGCCCACCACAAAGAGTGGTCTTTTTAAAACCAAGTGAACGTGTCCCACAATAACCACCAGAGCTATGAGTCAGGCCTTAAACAAAGCTGCTCTTGAGATGGGGCGGTTACCACTGCTCTGGGCACATCTGGCCTGGCCCAGCCCTGCCTGCAGCTGGAAACGCGCCCTTCCCTGCGCACCCCGTGCTCAGGGGCCAGATCCTCAGCTCATCACCGTCTCCGTCACCATTATCATCCTCCTGGGGCTGATGTTTTTGAGCTTCTCCCTTTTGCCTGGTGTGGGGCAGGGTGACCGTGCAGGAGATGCACCCCAACGCTGCTAGGGGAGACCCGGAAAGCTCAAGCAGGACTTTGTGGCCCCGGGGGCCAAGGGGGTGGTCAAGGGGCCAGGTGTTTTTTCCCCTTGATCCTGCCAGCAAGGGAAAGGGCTTGAGGAGGGGTGGAGGGGGTTGCAGGTCAGGGCCCCCTGGTGCAACTGGTGCCAATGAGAGTGATTGGGCTTTTACCCCCAGAGTCCTCTCGGGTGGGAGAGATGGGGCCCAGCTGGCCAAGGAGAGCAAAGGGAGCTCGTCAAGGGGCTGGCCAATCCGTCGGGAAGGCTTTAAATTGGGGGTGAGCGGGCAAGAGGTGATGGCCAAAAGGGAGTGAGCGGGTGGGTGGTGGGCTGAGCTGGGTGGATAGGGCATGGGTGCTGTGGGTAAGGGACCCCAAAGGCAGGGCAGGAGGTACCTGTGCCGTGGGCAGGGCAGTGCTGGGGGGGCAGCCCTTGCTCTTTTCCTGGGAAATCCGTGGAGCAGCTGCCTATCTGGAGCGCCTGGGACCGGTCCTGTTTGTGCAACGCCCTGCCCAATCTGGTAAGTCCCTTCTGCCCTGTTTCATCCCATGTTTGTCTGGTTTGGCTGGCAAGAAAAAATTGCTTTGGTGGCTGTCGTTGATCGCTTGCTGGCCCTTGTTCTTTGGAGTTAAAAACCCAGGCATTTGGATTTGTGAGCCAGCTATGTAGGTTTATACTTTCTTTTTTAAAGCTCAATTACTGTGTGGGGATTTTTCCATACCAGTAGTGGAGCTGGTGGCTGTAATACAGCTGCATGCTTCCACCAGCCCTTCTTCCTCTCTAAATTCTGCTGAGATCTGGCATGGTGAAGCGGAGCTGTTTCATCATGACAGCTGAGGAGCATAGTGATGGGCTAGAAATGTGGCTTAGCTGAGTTTATAGCGGATCTTCCACCTTCTGAGCTTTAATTCCGCAGCACCTTGGTGGTTTAGGGAGGGGGTTTTGTGGTGGTTTTTCTGGTTTTGTTTTTTCTTGTAATGGGAGACCACGGCTGTGGTCCCAGTGCATCCCAGCAAGGGTGCTCTGGCCTCTCCTGCCCTTGCGTTGGGCTTTGCGCAGAGGCTGGGGAATACGGGGATCTTGCGCGTCCTGGGCCTTCGGCACATCTCGGAGCGTCCTGCGAAGCCGTTTGCTGCCTAACGGGAACAGCTGGAGAGGCATCTCTTCTGCAGCGGTTTTTCCTCAAAATTGCGAATTGCTGCATGCCAGCAGAAGAAAGGACTGGTTTTAGCATGGGAATCTTAACTTGTCTTTCGGGGTATTCCTGTCCCTCCTGGACTTCCAAGGTTAAAGACGTGTTTCCATGAAGCCCAGGACCAGGGTCTGCTGGCACCCCCTGCCCCGTGCAAGTCCCCATTCATGGTCCTGGGCTCCATCTCCCTAGTGCAGATGTTGCCAGAATAGTGAGACCGGTCTGAGCCTGGAGTGCCGAATGCTTCAACATCTCCAGCTTCTCGCCCTGGGCTTTCCAGGGCTGCTCTGAATTTGGATCTGTGAGATCTGGTGGTGTGTGTTTAAACGCTGGGACACCTGCACTGAGTGGTCTGGACTGACACGCTGAACACCACATCTCCGGCAGGAAAACCATTCCACCCTTCAAAGCACTAATGAGGCATACAGGTTTAATTGATTTCTCGGGTCACAGCCGTGTTTCCACCTCATTTCTCTCCCTCCTCCCCATGTTACGAGCTTATCTTGGAAGAGGCAGGCAGGAGGGTTTTATTCCATAAAATGCTAAGTAAGGTTTATCTGCCAATACAAGTTCTGTACAGGCCATGGTCAAGGCGTGCACTTCTGCCTCTTTCCCACTGCGCGGACGTGGGGATGGCTCAGTACATATCCAGCTTCTCGCAGGTTTTATTAGAAATTGCTTTAAGATGTTCTCTACGTGCAAACCCTGTGTTTGTACAAATAGCTTGGTTACAGCAGGTTTTGACATCCGTTGAGGTTTGATTACATCTAAGGTGGTGGAAGAATGCAAAGTGTGTGGGCTGCTATGCCAGGCTCGCGGTATCACGGGTGTGCGGCCGCAGCAGGCCGCCCACGGCACCAGAGTTTGCCTTTTTAGGCTCTTTTTTAGTCTCCTGGAGCTTCGGGGAGGGCTCCCGCGGGTCTGACACTGCACTGGTCCTGCTGCGGCTGTCGGGGTGACCCAGTGCTCACAGGTCTGTGACCACCCCTGCAGAGCTCCGAGCAGTCCCCTGGGAGGTGATGGGAATGCCCCGAGCTGGGATGTGCCAGGGTGCCTGACCATGGCCGTGCCTGTGTCCGGGTCTCCTGACGCTCAGCCAGCACCCCTGGTCTCCCTCCTGGCAGCTGCGTGTCGGAACCAGAGGTGAGAGCCCCAGAGACCCCCCCAGGAGGGGCAAGGGGCTCTCTTCCTTCTGGAGTGGTAAATGGACACAGGTTCCTGCCCTGTTTTCCCTTGGAAAATGCAGAGCAGATGCTTTGTGCCAGAGATCCTATGCTCTCAAAGAGAACTTGGCCAGCCTTGCCCTTCTCTTACACTAAGCACAAAACTTAAGCATTTTTTCAGCAATTCCAGTATTAATCTTGCCTAGAAAGGTTGGGCCAGATGATCCTTGAGGTCCCTTCCAACCCAGGATTCCATGATAATCTTTTGCATACTTCAAAAGTGGAGGTGCAGGCTTAATAAGGCTCAGTTTTCCAGGTACCTACAGTGATGGTTTTTTCTTCCCTCAGGCTTTTCATTGCTGAAATGGGATTGAACGTGGTCTGCCAGCATCTGCACAGGCCTTGAAGTAGATCTCAGTTTAAGAGGGTGGGAAATGGCATCTGGCAGGAAACCAGCTGAGAAACACCCCCTCCATGGGGGGAGTGAGGTGGCCAAAGGAGCTCTGTTCATGGCTGCGTCTTCAATATTCGATACTGCAGGCTGGGCGCTGAGCAGACAGAGCTGTGGGCATTGATAATTTGCTTTTGCTCGTGGGCAAGGTGAGGCTGGGGCAGTGGATGGGGTTTGTTAGCAGCAGTGCCACGCCGGCCCCTTCCCTCCGTAAGCGATGCGCTGGTGGGGGCGGCAGGGGAGGCTGCCGGGACGTGGCAGCTTCCAGCGTGACTGCGCCTTCCCTGCGTCTCCCGCACCCCTGTGTCCGGTGGGGACTGCCTGCATGGCCTGGCTCCCCCTCCCAGCTTCCTGGGCTCTCGGCAGAGGCTGAAAGCTTTACCTGGTCCAAATCAGGGGGCGTGGGAGGGTTGCCGCTGCCCCCAGGGCCATGGGCAGCAATGCCTGGAGGTGGCTGGGCTTTGCTTTAATGCAGCAGCCAGCGGCTGCCTGCAGGTCTGTGAAGATGGTGCCCATCCTCTAATGATGCTGTGCTCTTAATGAGAAGATCACGGCAGCCACAGTGGCCCTAAAATGCGTCGTGGGAGTAAGTGTGAGGTTTCCAAAGGCTGGGTGGTTCCAAGTGGAAGCCCCATGCCCAGCCTGAGATAACGTGGTGGCTTTGGAGGCTGCAGAGCTCCTCTGCCTTTACAGCTTATCCTGCAAAAAGTGCAGTGCCCCTGTGAGCAGCAACTCCTTTGCTTTATTGCTGCACCTGCGTGTAAGACACTTCTGATATATTTAAACAAAACTTGTCTGCTAGCTATGAGGAGGAATGCAAAAATTCACACTCTCATTGAGCAGTCGGGATTTGCTGATGAAGTGCATTGGTGATGCAGTGGTTTTTCTTCTGGGTCCCTTATTTTCATCTGTCCAGCGGATATAGAATCGTAGAATCACAGAATGTTTGGGGTGGGAAGGGACCACCAGAGGTCACCCAGTCCAACCCCCTGCCGGGAGCAGGGACACCGCTATATTATTCTGTCTCTCAATTCCATCCTTATAAGCTGAAGCCCCTGAGGTTCTGTGTGTGGCTTGAGGAGCCCTGGTATCGCCCCTTTCGGGTCAGCGAGGACGGCCGCTTTCTGCTGCGTGTGAGCAGCGCCGTGCAGGCGGAGCAGCCGCCCGTACCTCTGGAGCCAGGCACGGGCTCGGTGAGCGTGGGGCGGGAGAGCCAGCAGCTCGGCTGCACCGAATGACCGATAACTCAGGTGGGACCGATGTTGTTGCTGCAGTTCCCTAAACTCCAGGGGATGTTGACTCCAGATGTGGAAAAACTGACTGGCACGTGTGATTTAAACTTTGTTTGGTGAAGTTCTGTTCCACCACACACCAAGTAAGATCAGGCAGTCGATTTGGGGTGGAATATAAAAAACTACAAATCTGAGTTTTAAACTTGTACCGAAAAAAGCAGCACAGCTGATGTGAGCTGTGGTGACCAGCCAGGGGTAAGTCTGGATCCCGATCCCTGTGGGGCTGGGTGCCCCTGGCACGGGGCATCTCTCCTGGGGGGACACCCAGCTCTGGCTGGCCGGAGCTCAGCTGGCGCGCTGAGGCCAGGCGTTTCTTGCCAGTTAGCGATGCTGCTCCTTCTTACGGATTGTAAATCTCCTTTTTTTTCTTTTAAATCTTTTTTAGCAGCATGAAAGTTGGCTTTGCCAGCAGGTGCTGCTCGCAGCAGCGTTCGTGCTGGCTGCTGTGGATGCTGCTGAGCTTCTACCCCTGTCTGGAGTCCCTGGATTCTGTGAGCTTCTTGAGATGCAGTGAGCAAAGGCCAAGGCGCTGTTCCAGGCTTTACCTGTGCCTGGCACCGGCCCTTCCAGTGCTTCCCTGGCTCCCCCTCTTTTCCCTACCAGAGGAATGAATGCCTCTGACCCCCCGCGGGCTGATCGGCACCCTGCTGTGCTCCTTCGAAGGACTGGGCTGAAAGGAAATGTTAACGTGTGTGTCAGAGTGGTGTTGAATTCAATTAGAGAGCACATCAAGAAACTGAGGGCCTGGTTCTGATGGGGGTTATAAAGTCATCTGCCCTCTCCCTGACGGCGAGCGATGCTGTCAGCAGCGTTGTTCTGTGTCCTTCTGGAGCAGCTCTGCCTCCCGCGGCGCTCCGGAGCGCTGGCCCCGGACAGAGATGCTTCCCCCGCCAGTACCAGGCTGTCCCTGCTGCACGCCGCGGCACGGCCACAGCCGCCTCCGTGGGGCTCTTGAGGATGCTCGGGTCTGACGGAAAGAGGACGCGCTCTGGCAGGCGCCCCCGGGTCCATCGTGGCGCCTCGTGTGCCCTTTGCTTCTGTCCCATGCTTGCCCAGCGAAGTTCGAAGTGCTCGTCAGTGCCGCGGTGCAGGGGAGCGGTTTGGTTTCTTTTCCCTCACCTTCCTTGGGGACCCCTGATGACTTCACATCCCTGAGCTGGGGGCAGGTTTCTGTCAATACCTGGTTATTTACGTGACTTCCCAAAGTGGTTTTCGGGTCACTGCTGGGCAATGCTCTCCCACACAACTCAAAGACCATTTCAAAATGTATTCTTCGTTAGTATTTTCTGGCTTTAGCTTTTGCAACCCTGCTGGGTGCCATTTGGTGATACAGAATCCTCGAGAGGAGGGCTGTGCTGAACGATGGCTGAGCAGGGCAGTGAAGAACCGCCCCGAGCCCCATCACAGCTTTATTAAGCACCCCTCCATAGTGCTGTTCTGGGTGTCGAGCAGGGTTAAGCCCCCACTAGACTGCCAGGACAGACGCACAAGTGACGTTATAGGGTACGGCACATCCTGTCTCTAGAAAGCAGTCAGACTGACGAGGAAAAGTTTTGTATTCCAGTGCTGGAATTGTGTGATAAAATTGGCTGCTGTGCTTTCCTGTGCCACGCTACACACGGCAAAAACCCACATCAGGAAACATGCTGCAGAAGGCAGCTTTGTGGGAACAAGCTCACAAAAGTCCATGTTCTTGTAAAAATCATCTCAAATATTACTTGATTTTTAAACTAGTGCACGTGTGTTTTCCTGTCGGCTCTGCAATCAAGGACCCAAAGTAGCCAGCTCTTCTGTTGCTGAAGGAAAGTACTGGACAGAATCCCTATCTGGGTAGGTTTTATTCCTTGGCCCTGTCATTAATTTGGAAAAACCAAACTCCCCAAGCTGCCACAGCAGGCAGATTTATCCCAGTCAGCAGCCTATGCTTAGCTTCTCTGATGTCTAACAAGAAATAAACCCCTTGGTACCTTTCCTTTGGAGAAGGGTGTCCCTCTTCCCCTTGTTCTCCTGGGAAGCTGATAACCAAGCGTCCCTGGCAGCGCCTTCTTCAGTTGGAAGTGGCCAGTGGAAAACTGAGGAGGGGGGGCAGAGGGGTGCAGGAGGGCATCGGCTGCGGGGGCGCTGCTTCCCGAGCGGCGTGGGTGAGAAGCCCCACTTGTTTCTCTCTTGGAAAGCAGGAAAGCCTGGCTGTGTGTGGTCTGCGTCCAGGGCACAAGGGGTTTGTTTCGGGGAGCTGGGGGCGAGCTGTTCTCTGAGCCTTGATGCCCCATCCCTCCCACCCTGAGCACTCCATGGCCCATGTCCGCACCCCGTGTAACGGCGGGGAGCCGCCGCGGATGCGAGTCCCCTCCAGCACTGCATCCCGAGCTGTTCTGACGCCAGGGTGACCGGGATCTCAAGCCTAGGCAGGAGCCCTGGGATGGGATGGGATGACCTATATAGGACCACTGTTTCCATGGCAACTTCAGACCATGCGAGATGCCCGGGTTTGGGTGGTGCGGGAGCATCCAGCTGAAATGGGCACCGCTGCCAGCCCGCCTGTGCGGGGGGGCCGCTCCTGCCAGGAGGACCAGCATCCTCCTCAATGGCCGTGGGGGGAGACCGTGCCTGTGCTCAACCAGGACCAGCTATACCTGCCCAAAAGGCAAGGTGACAGCCCAAGCATCTTCTGCTTCCCCACGTTTGATTTAACCCTCTGGTTACGTTATTAGGGAGGGGGGGAGGCGTCTCTAGCAGACCCTGGACCTGCTCAGCAGCCATCCAGCCTGCGGCTTGGCAGGCAGGCCCATGGCCGTGCCATCTCCCAGGCATCGCCCCTCGCAGCGTTTCAGCCCTCGGCCAAGAGGGTGAGGTATTCTTAGAATCATAGAATCGTCTAGGTTGGAAAAGACCTTTAAGATCATCACGTCCAACCGTTAACTTCTGCCGTCTCTACGTGAGTGCCAAGCGCTTCGTGCTCTGCTGCGTGGCTCTCACTGGACTCTGTCATCCCCGGGACTCGTGTGCTGGAATAGGTGTTGAAATGTTTGTGACTGCTTGGTTTATGTCCCTTCTTCACTTCTCCTGAGCTGCAGGATGTAACGTTTAGGTTATGAAGCCCCGGCACCCTCCCCACGCCTGGGCTGCCAGGATTTATCCCCAGCCTGTACGGAGAAGCAGCGCTGCTGCTGGCAAGGCTGCTGGCAGCGGAGAGGAGGAACATCCCACGGGATAAAGAACCCTCTGCTGTCCGGGGTCAGGCGGGACCCCCCGCGGTGCTGCCTGTGAGGTCGGGGTGCTTGGAGCAGGGGTGACCCTGCCAGGGTGAGGAGGGACAGGATGTCCCCCTAGGGGGACCAAGCTCTGCCGCTTGCCTCCCTGCCTGGGCCACGCAGCCCCCGCTCCTTCCCACGTGAGGAATCGGGGCTTCTGCCGGTGTCCGACCCCCTCTCGGAGCCGCTCCAAGGTCTGCAGGCCCATTTCAGCTCTGTGTGAGGGGGTAGGGGCTGCCTGGGGTGCGAAATGCCCTTAAACCTCACAGACATCAGGTTCTCAGGTAGAAGAGGGAATACCCAGCAGTGGGTTGGTACAGGGAAAACTCATCAGCTCCCCTTCTGTCTGGCAGGGGAGGATCCACCAGGAGGGCGATGGAAAGGCTGTGGGAATTGGGATGTGTTTATTCTGGAACAGCTATTGAAAAGCGGTCCTATAGTGGAATTGCTTGTTTAAGAGAGGGCTGACTCCATCGTTAAGTCAGGTTAATATGTTTTATACCCTGGAGCTCGTTGTGTTTCTGCCACTGCCTTGGAGGGCCCAGCAGTCGGGCAGCGCTTGCTGTTCTGTTGGGGTCTGAGAATCACTGAAGTTCACAGGCTGCAGCCTGCTCTCTGTTTTTTAGAGAATGTATTTTTTACTTCCTGACTCTTAATTCTCTGTTATCTTTCCTGAAGTTGCCTTTTTACCTGCTTTTACAAAAATATCCTTCTTCATGAGGGATTTATGGTATTTATGCTTTCATTGCACTGCTGTAGATACAATCAGCTGCTCTCAGAGGAAGAGAAACATTTGTCTGTGCTTGTGAGTTGTGTTTTATTAATGGAGAGTTTATCTGCTGCTACAGGAGCTCGGGAGCGGGGTAAGACCGAGGCCCACGCAGGGAAGATGCCCTGGCTGGGCGCTGTGCGGCGGGCGGGCGCGGGGCGGCCGGTGGCGAGGGGCTGCTGCTGCAGAGCAGCGCGCTGGGGACCAGGAGGCAATTCCAGGCTCTTCTCCCTGGGCAGGCGGGTGGGCTTTCCAAGGCTTGTGTTGTCCCCGTGAGGGTCCCTGAAAGCTCGGGAGCCCACTGGCCGCGGGGGGCAGCTCTTCCAGCACGGCGCGGGCCCCTCTGCAACCGTGAAGCCAGGTTTGTGTGACTGGGGCGGGCTGGAGCTGGTGCCTGGGCAGGGCTGTGTCGGGCACCGGGCTGCCCTCGCCACATGGCTGGGGAAGCTGCTCAGGGATGGTCTCGGTGCCATTGCCCCTTTCAGGAGAAGGTGGCTGCAGCAGGGCGGCGTGAAAGATTTTGCTGAAACGTCTGGGCAGGAGCAGGAGCCCTGGCTGTGGAGCAAAGCTTGGTGCGGCTGGGCAAGGCTCGCTGCCTGTGAACTCTGTCGTCTTCCATGCTTCTGTGCCCACATCCCATCGGGTGCCTGGGGTTCATAACTGTGACCTTGGGTAACGCTGCCATGAGCTCTTTTACCAGCAGGAATATCAAGAAGAGAAAAGTCTGACAAACCAGAACTTATCAGAATTACTTTCAAACGTCTCCCCGAATGTTATTGGTAAAAGCTTAAAAAAAAACCCAAATGGAATCATGCTTCTCAGCAGGCAGGCTAACCTTGCTAAGAGGGAGCGCAGGACTAAAGCATCTGAGGTTAAACACGTTGGAATTAAAGCTGTATAAACTCAGAAGCTGTAAACAGCAGTGGCTGGTATTTCCCTTGCCTTAAATAGAAGAGGTATTTTGGTTTGGAGCTGGTTTCCCTTCACCTCCAAATTCTGTTCTGCATCCTTCAGGGCTGTCTTACCCCCCGGTAGCATGGCATCCATCACGCGTGCTCCTGTTCTTCCCCTCTGTGCGTTACACAGAGTGCTCAGCCCAAATCATGTGTGACCGGCAGCAGCGGCCGCCCCGACCTCGAGACGAGGGTGGTCTGCAGGTTTGGGCACTCGCAATCCCCGCTTGGGGGGAATGGGGCTGGTGCCCAGTTTGCCCAGAAAAGAGTGCTGGGGGAAAGCTGGATGGCAGAGGAGGAGAGCACCCCGCTCTCCCCTCCAAGGAGCCCTGGACTGCTGCTTTTGGGTGCCACATGGATGGGGTGGTGTTGCCAGGGCTGGGGTCTGGCTGTGGTGCTTGTAGGGGCTGGCCACCTTCTCTTCCCCTCCCCCCCCCCCCCCCCCCGCTGCCGGTGGGGTGGGTAAGGATGCGCTCCCCCTGTGCCCGGTGTCCCCCCGGTGCTCTCTGCCTGGCCCTGCTGTGGCTGCGGGTGCTGCCTTGGGCAGCAGCGCTTGCGGTGGCCCGCGGCGAGGGTGTCAGCAGGGAGATGACAGCTCTATCCCTCTTCTGGTGCTTCGGAAAGGAGCCCCGTGGCACCGGGCTCTTGGGCAAATCTGGTGAGACTTCTGCTGTGGTCGAGTGGTCTGGTGGGAGCCGCTGGCGTACGGGTGGTGAATGCCCGGAGAGGGTGAGGATTCGGGTTGGAAGGCGGGGCACAGCGAGCTCGTACCCCCGCGTGGGTGCACGTATCCCGCAGAGAGGCAGGGCCAGCTCCTCTCCGACGGCAGCCCGCTGGCGCCCGCCGCGTGGGCCAGAGGCTGGGGGGGACGCGGGCGCTCAGCCTTCCCCTCACTCGCGTTTCACATTTGCTGCGAGTGCTTTAGTCCCTTCCTTCCTCCCTACTCCTCATCTTCCATCGGCAGAGGCGGGGCTTGGTGCGCAAGGCGTGCTTGGAGCACCCTCCTCTCTCCTGCGGCGAGGTTACCCCGAGGAGCTTCCGACGGGGCCGTGCCTGGGGACCAGGCGGAGAAGCCGAGCGCGTTTCAGCCCGGCTGCGCATGGGCACAGCAAAGGTACGGGCTGGCGTGCTGCCCGCTGAGACGCGTCGCCCACGCAACCCTTTTGTCACTGAAGGTGCCACTGAAGTGCCGTGGTCCGGAGCAGTCGGGGGGCTGTAGGGGGTGATCTGGCCTGCGTAATTCCTCTGCAATGGTGTCGTTAGTGCAACGCCTGAATAGGCCTCATGCATTTTTATATATTCGTTGTGCTACGGGGTTGTAAATAAGCTGCTTTCAAAATTAATCCAGAAAATAAACATCCTCACACATCTGTAGAGACAGAGAATGTCCCGGCGATTTGTAAAACCTCAGTAAACAGCAGGAGCTACTGCAGCTTGATTTGTTGGTGTGAACTGGATTGGTCTTATTTAACAGTAAGCAAATGATTTGGAAGTATGGAGTAAAATAATATTTTTACATCACCAGCACCTTCTGGTTGCTGGGCCTCTTCAGAAGAGCCTTGTGAATGTATGGGAGCTTTTTGGGACATGTGAGTGAAACAACAGGAAAAGGAGCGGCTGCCGCTTCATGGCGCTGCCCAGGCACCTCCATCAGTCTGCTGCACTGAGCTTTGCTCGAGAGGCAAAACAAAGCCAACTAAAGCTGCATAAGAAATGGGAAAATATGAAGGCATAGGATGGTGAAGGGTCAGCACAGAGATGCTGTGGCTGCTCGCAGTTGCTCATAGTGATTACGTTTCTCTAGGGAAATAATTGGCAGGGCTGCCGGATTCACATGGGCAATCGTTTCCTCTTTAATAGAAAACAGGGAAAAAATCAGAGCTATTTCATGGGAATAGGAGCAAACTGGCTGAGCACGTAACATCTCTGTGGACAAACTCGGTGTGATGTGGGCTGGGGCAGTCGGTCGGGGAGCGGGTGGGTCGGTGTTCCTCTTCGCTCTTGGTTATGATACAGAAAAGGAGAGGATTTTGGTTCATGGTGTACAGCAGCACTGCGGTCCCCAGCCTTAATCTGTGAGGTTTGGATAACTCCTCTTCGGAGCTGGGCATTCCCATTTGGATAACATTGGAAAAGATTGATTTCCATGGAGAAAATGACCATGAAAGGACAGACCCACTGACATCACAGTGACATCCCTGGTGATGTAATAGCTAATGGAGCTGGACCCAGAAGCAGCAGTGGTCACCCTGCACACACCTCCCTCGTAACGTGGGGAAGAGGAAGGCTTGACTGCCTTGCGCGGCCGGCCTCGTACCATTACACCCGCCCGCGTGTGCCCCCTCCCGCCCTCGGTCACGCCTGGGCTGGCAGGCTCTTCTCGGCCACATTCTGCAAAGGGTCAAGGTCTCCAAGGACCAAAGCTCCTCCCGGCTCCGTGGAATCCGGTGCTGCCTTGCATCCCTTGAGAGGAGGGCATCGGTGCAGGGAATGGTGGAGGCCACATGTGTTCTGCCGTACAGAGCGGGGCTTGGGGACAATTCCTTGGCCGCAGGTAGAGAGGCGCCCCTCGGTCGTGGATACGATAAGGACGCTTATCCCCGATAAGAGCTAAATGTCCTCCAGTTGCTTCCTTATCTGGGGTTTTTCCTTCGCACACAAACTTCAGGCCATCTGCTCCTGGTGTGCCCGGTCTGTGGCCCCAGTGCGAGGGTGCAATGGACAGTGAGGGCCCCCGGGGCTGGAGGAGAGCCGCTTACCCCCAGCAGCGGAGCACTGCGTCACAGCTCGAGCTGACCACCGATCTCACGGGTGACATATCCCGTTGTTGGGAGCCAGCCCTCCGCCATGGAAAAGGGGGGGGGGTTGCCGGGAGTGCCGCCCGAGAGCATGGGCTTGTGCTCTTCCCTATGGAACCGCCACTCGGCTTCAGCCTCCGTCTGCAGGCGGACGCCACCGGGGCCGCGGCTGTAGGGTGAAACCGGGAGTTAGAGGCCAGTGCCAAGACTGTAGCAGACTTCCCCGCTGTCCCCGTGAGGCTGGATGTAGTGCCGAGGTGGGGTTAGCTATGCCCAGGATGCTTTTTGGTTTTCCCATCTGGGGGGAGCCTGGGGTGGTGGAATTTGTCTGTTTGGCAAGGAATTTGTACCTAGTAAGAGCAGCCAGACAGAAGTGGAGGCGGCAGAGGTTTAAGAAGTTGCTTGGGGAAATGACATGGTGACATCTGAAAACATAAAAACCTTTGAGAGCATTATGGATAATTATGGAATTCAAATTGGAAATGTTCCGTGCATTTTTAATGCCGCTCCTAGGAGGAGTATGGCTGTTTTAATGTTTAATGCCTGTACAGTAATAGAAGGCTGAGCTGATCTCCATGGGCCCGTTTGTCCCATTACTGTCCAGAAGGAAATAAATTAAATTCTATTTTAGACCATATTCTGGATCCAGATGCTGTGGGGGGAGATCAGAGGAGTGAAAGTGTAGGGACAGCTCTGCCCTGGGCCTGTCCTGACCTGCCCGGGGAGCCGGCGGGGATGTGTACGCCCTTGGTGCGATGCCAGGAATGAGTGAGGAGCAGCGGCCCGCAGAAGGATTGCTGGTTTGAAGGAGAGGGGAGCTTCTTGAGTCAGAGATTCAATTGACCTGTGTTGGAAGTGGTAGGAGGATTTTGATTTTAGAAAATTAATTTAATTAATTCCAGATACCTATCACTATGCTTCAAAAACCAATTCCCATAATGCTGCAACCAAGACCGTCTTCTCTCCTGAATATGAAGAAAACCAAGTCTAGTATCTTAACTAACACATTGCAGCTCGAACCTTCCAATAAAGCGTAGCTGAAGGCATTTCAGCTCCCCAGAGATGCTTCGGCTTGAATTCTCGTGCCAGGGCGGCACGGGGGCTGCCTCGGTGTTGTGTGATTGGGAGCACATGCTGGTGCTGTTGGGGTCATTACATTTTCAGATTAGTTCAACATTAAAAATTATTTTATCTTGATTATTTGCCTTCTGATTTTTGGCCTTTCGAAGGCCTGGTATCCCGGCAGGAAGAAGCACGCTTATCGTACTTGGAGCTTTATTAGTACGGGTGAGAGTGGGGAGAGGACGGTCTGCCCCCCGACGCGAGAAGGTATCGCTGGTGCCGCGTTGTGGGTGATGCTGGGGCTGGGCCCGCAGACCCTCGCGTTCTTGCTCTCCATTTCCTACCTCGCTGTAAGGAGGTCTGATCTTCCACATCAGCGCTCTCCCTTGCCTCTCCCCCTACTCCTCTCCTCCCGCCCAGCACCGCCTCTGTGTTGTGCCACAGCAGCCCCCGTTAGAGCTCGTTAAACGTCCCTGTGTAACGATGAGAAGGGGCTGATGGGGGCCCCGAAGGAGCTCGGGCGCAGGCGGAGGCGATACCTGCGCAGCTTCCCCCCCTCCGGGCTGGGGGCCGAAAGGCCCTGGGCCGTGGGACGCACAGAGGCGCAGCCGGACCCTGGTCCCATCGCAGGCAGACGCCCTCCGAGCTGCGGGTGCGCTCCTGAGGCCTCCTCCTTGGCGGCAGAGCTCTTGAATCCGCTCTTATTTGGCCTTGCTTTACGCCTACCATATGCATCTTGTAGGAAAACAGCATACTTACATGGACTTAGCATACACAAAAGGATATACTTATTTTGCACTTGTTAATAGCAAATTTTACTGGTGTCATCCAGCACGCTGGGTTTATGCTTCCAAATGATCTGTAGTTTTTTTTGGACCTCCCGCAGGCTCTCCTCACCCTGGCCTTACGGCTAAGACACTTGACCATGGCTGAGGACAACGGCCCCCACAGCACTGTGCTCACTGCTCGTCCTCATCCTCTGACCCCAGCAATTCCTCCTCGCCGTTCCTTGAAGCTGGAGCTTCTCTTCTTCCCTGGCCTGGCTCAGTCCTTTGACCTCCTGTAGCTTTTTGCCTTAGGCTGGGAAGAGTTTGCCTTGCTCAAACCAATGCTGCTCCAGCAAATAAACCCGCAAGCCACAGCGGATGCCAGGAGATGGTCGGCTACTGACCTCCTCCTCTATCCTAGAGGAGACAGACAGGGGTTTGAGTCGCCAGCCGGTGTTTAGAGGTGTCCCGGCGGGGCAGGCTCGGGTAGCAGCACTAAGAGCACGCGCTCAGAACGTAGCTCAGGCAAAGCAAACCCCCAAAACCATGTCGTACAGGTGAACTCTGCTCGCCACAAAGAACCAGCGGATGCTTAGGTTGAACTGATCCTCAAATGTTGGAGGTTTTTGAGGGGAGGCATTTTATCCCTAAGGCTATTTTGCATTTGATGGAAATGAAGCGATGGGTGCCCTGTGTGTTTGGTGCCCAGACCCTGAATGTCCCGCGCCCCAGCTCTCGGAGGTGGTGTCCTCCAGGGTGTCCGGTCACAGGTCCTGCTCCTGGGGAACGCTCAGCGCTGACCCTGTGCGCAAACTGAGCCTGGCCCATGGCTGGGGTTTGCTTGGTTGGGTTTTTAACAACTGCTTCTGCATACAAACCGTAGCCACAGGCCAATCATTTAAAAAAACAAACAAAACCACACCAAAAAACCCAAACAAACAAATTCCCAGCACTTCTAGTATCCTCTCTAATCCTTTGTTATGGCTACTTATTGGTCATAAACTTCTATGCTTTGGGTACCCTGATTCTTTTCAAAACTTTGAGTATTTGTTGTAGCAGACTTTGCTGTTAGACAAACAATCAAACTTGCACTTTGTAACATTGTAGCAATAATTTCCTTCCAAGGGATAATTTCCCTCCAAGTGGGGGCTGCTGGGAGGCTGAGCAGGACCCAGAGTCCCCCGAGGGGGTTGGTGTGAGGAAGCGCAGCAGAACATGAACCAGTTTAGCTGTGCTGTGGTCTGATTTTTGAACTGGTTTGCGCTGGAGGATAGAAAAGCTGCTTTGGAATTGTCGGGGGGGTTAGCAGTGCTTTGCTCACCTTCTGCACTGTCCCCCCCCCCCTTATTTCATAAGGTATTGCTTTAGGAGAAAACCATAAACACCTGGCACAATTGCTCAGGTATTTTTTTAAGGAGAAAAGCCATCGAGTAATTGGCACGGAACTTCTAAGTAGCTGTAATACTCTTTTGGGTTACGGGAGTGCTTTGGAGACGCGTGACTGTGGCACTCAGGCTTCAGAGCCCAAGGAGGGAGGCTGGGGCTGGGACCCCCCTGACGTGCCGTGGGGTTTGCTGTGTAACTTCACACAGAAGCACATCACGGTGGCGCCAGTCCTGGCTCTCGCTCGCCCTTGCATGGGGATAACGTTTGGCACGAGGCGGCTGTGCAACCACAGTGCTCCGCTTCCGAAGGCGACGCCAGGTCCCTGCAGACCCTTGTCCCACCCCCCTGCTGGTACACGGCCACGTGCTTCTAACCGGTGACACCGCTTGGGCTGTTCTCAGGGTTTTGCTTGCTCAGATGGGAGTAAAACAAAAATGTGAAAGAATTTCGGTGGGAAAATTCCCACTTGGGTTTAGCTTGTGTATTATTTACAGTGGCGTTCTAGGTGTGAAATGTTGATTGTGTGCTTCTGCTGTGAGAATATCCCCCCCAAATGAGCTCTGCCTCAGCAAAGCACGCAGCCTTGGCAGGAGTAGGGAGATCGCTGGTGTCCCCCATGAGCGACGTGAAGGGGCCTCCTGGGCACGTCTTGCTGCCACACGACTGGCCGGGCAGCCCGAGAGAACAGCAGCACCCCACGGAAAAATGGTTTGTGGGCAATGCTGCAGCCGCCCGTGCAGTATCTAATGTACTCTGATTTCGAGTACTTAAGCACATGGTTATTTCTGCTTACGTGGTATGCCTTTCCCTCGGTGTCGCTTGTGTCCGCAGCGTCGTTTCAGTGCCCAGGTGGAACGTATGCAAACTATTACATTTTTTGCTGCCAAATAAGCCTTTAAGAGGCGCCTCGCTAGTGCTTCCCTAGGAGGTGGCGCAATCCTGGGGCCATAACAGCCCAGCGGTCCCAGGCCAGCTGGGGCCGTGTCCGCAGGGCCAGTGGTTGGCTAACTGGGGATTTCGGGAACACATCAGCTGTCCTTGTGTGTGCCGGGCTGGACGTGGCCGTTATGTGGCTTAGGGACCGGGCAATGCGACTGCATTTTGTAAGCTCGGGGAACGTGAGCTTTGGGGGCTGCTACTTCTTGACCTCCTGCCTTCAGAGAGACCCCTCAGCGGAGAGAACCTCGGGAGGTCCAGGGAAGACGCCGTGTCAGAGTCAGTTCATCTGCCACCGACACTGTCTATAAAAGGCTTTGTTCCAAACCACTTCATCTAAACCCCCTGGGACTTCGTGCTGCGTTCATTTATCTGGGGAGAAGCAGCCAGTCCTGCGTAGCTGTGCTACGGGGGGGCTCTTGCCACCGTGGAAAGGGCAGGGGGAAGCCTCCCCCTCCCTCTCCTGGCCTTTGGCATCTGCAAGGCAGGGCTTCAGGGCTTCAAAATGGGAGAAGCTGGCTGAGTCGGGGATTCCTGGTAAAAGAGGAATGGAACGGGGTTTATTTCAGGGCGCTCTTGGTCGCTTTGCCACTCTGGAGGATTATTTTCTTGTCTCTTGGTAGAGCACTGGTGGGGGGCTTACACTCTCCTGACCATCTGGAAGCCTCTCGGAGGGCTCGCCCGCGTTTCTGAGCGTTCCTCTCCCTTTCTCGGAGGGACAGCTTTGCACAGCTAGCCAAAGCACACATGCCGTTACCGAAGCGATGGGCGCTTGCTGTTGCTCTTGTGCCCCGGGGATCTATTACATGAAGGGTTCAGCAAATATGGGGAGAAAGACTTCATTCAAAGCAAACCCCATGATTTCACAGCCCTAACTCGCATCCCTCCTTCCCTTCACGTGCTCCCAGGTCAGTTCTTATGTTTATGTATCTTCCCTTAAACTCTCCAGGAGGGCAGAAGCCGCGGGGCACTGGGCTCATGCCAGAAACACCGGCTGACGCAGGCTGGACCACCCTTGCCACTCGTGATGGTATCTTTGAGAAGTGCCTGAAGGACAGCGTGGGCATTTGCTGCCTGGGTGGCTTGTAGCCATCCTCCTCCTCCGGGTGCCATTGGGGACTCCTGGAATGCAGTCTCCTCCCTGCCCCCCCACCCCCCCCCAGTCCGACTGGGGCCACAGCTCGGCTCAGCCTGATGGGGAGCTCCCCACCCTCATCCCCATGTGGGGCCCCTGTCCCACGGAGGCTTGGTCACCAGCGAGACTGCCTCGGAGCAACAGAAGGTGACTTTTCATTAGGAGAAAGCTGCCTGGTGGCTGCACTGGGCTGGGTGGTGCTCTTGGTAAAAGAAATGACAGTATTGGGGCAAAAAAGGTGCCTGTATCTGTCTATACATTAAAAACCCAACCTCTCTGCAGACGAACTGGGCACGGAACTGATCGGAAGTATTTGGTGACATTAGATGATTTGGTTGTCAGAGCCACTGACCTTTTCAGCAGAGCTTTCCAGTTTGTACCTGTGTACAAATGTACCTGCCTCCGGCCTGTGGGTGTCCAGGGCGGGTTTGACTCAACACCATTTTGTCCCCAAGGATCCCCTCAGCCCGTTGCTCTGCCACCTCGGGTACCTCTATACCCTGCGCTTTTCCGGGCTGGTAAAGCAGCAAGGTGAAGAAGCCTTAAAGCCCTGGGAGCCTGGATTTCATGCTCCTCCAGGTGCCTTTGGGTGCGTGGTTACTTTAGGGGTTGTGGAACAACCCTGGGGTTTCGTGTGCTGTGTTGGGAACATTAAGAGGAGGCTGTTGAGGAGAGCGTGTGGAAAATGCCCGTGGAAGCCTGACCCGAGAATGCACGTGGATTTGCATGAATACAAGAAAGCAGAAGAGATTTTGGGCAGCTTGGAGTATCTCAAAGCATCGGCCCCTTGTCAGCCATTCTGGCCAGAAGAAGCATCTGTCAGAGAAGCAAATCACCCTTTTACACACGTTTGCCTGTTCAGTTTTTAATCTCTCTTCTCCAGTTATGTAAATAGTGCAAGAACAACATTAACCGGGTGCCCCGGGTAAGCTGATTCGCCCGCTCCAACTCATCAGGCACAGAAGCACTGCAGGGCTGGTTTGTAAATGGAGTTGGATTTTTTTACATCTGTGTTATTCTGAGCTCTTATGTAAACACTTGGAATGCAATTTCTATATATACGCGGCTTGTTATGCAACGGCTCGGTGCAGTGATGCCAGAGGGATTTAATTTTCTTATCGGTGGCTTTTAGAAGATGTGATCAAGCATTCTTTCTGCGGGAAGCGCAGAGAATGATCGAGTGAAAAACAAGAATAAAAATGACAGAAAACAAGGACGACGACAAATTTAAAAAGGGGGAAAAGAACTTAAATGTTCCCAAGTCACAAAGCTATTTATGGTGGCTTTCACTGAATGCGTGATTACTGCTTCAGTGCTACTTGGCGACACTTGTTCGTTATGGAAATTATTGGATGGTTCAATATATACATCTGGTTTACAGCCTGCGCTGGATACGTTCTTTATGTATTATTGATGAAACACGCTTATTTATAGCAGATGGTGTTTAGCAAGATGGCAACGGCGGGCGTCGCTGGAAACGCGTTCCATCGGATCCCCGGGCTGGCGCATGGCAGGGGCAGTTTCGGGAACGTGCTGAAATTGCTCCAGCGATGGGCAAATCACAGCATTCCCAGGTGCTCCCTGCAGGAGCAGCTCCAGCAATGGGACTGGGAGCTGGGCCCCCTTCCCTCCCGAAAACCCCTTGGAAACCATGAAGCTACCTCATGTAAAAATTGATTATTTTTTTCATTGAAATTGGATTTAATTTTCCAATTAATGGATGTATTATGTATTAAAAAGAAAACACTGAAGGAAAAACTAAGGCTGTGAAGTCGGAGGCTGTCCCTGCTGAAGTTCAGCGGGCTTTTCCCTGCGTGGTACGGCCGTGCCGGTAAAGTCGCAGGCAAAATCCAGTTCTCCTGGTTTGGATGGGCTCCTCGGGCACGAGGCAGTGAGCTCACTTCTTGCATCCCCGAGGCATTTACTGCTCGTGTGCAGCTCCTGTGCAACGAACTGAACCCCGGCGTAGCAGCATCCGCGCAGTCACCCCAGCCAGGGCGCAGAGCCTGCGACGGCAGGGCATGGAGCGATGGCGCGGGGCGATGGCACAGGGCGTGGGGTGACGGCGCGGGGCGACGACAGGGCGCGGAGCCTGCCTTGGTGGCACAGAGGGCAGCTGCGACGGGAGGGCTCGCAGCTCCCCACGTGCGGAGTTACAGCCTAAGTGGAAAATTGGAGGTTGAAAATAGCCAGAACATTAAAACAACAAAAAAACCCCGCTGAATTTCCTTCTAGGCTGATATACCCCCAGAATTATTTTCTAAAGGAATTTTTTTTAAGCACCAATGCTTCAGTGATGTGCAGCAGGGAGTCCGGAGCAGTGTTGGATCGCTGTTGCTGATCCCCTCCATAAGCTGGTGCTTTGGGGAGTTATTTCGGAGGAAGTGGATGATGGAGCTGCCAGGCCCCATCGGCGGGAGGTGAGGTGCCCTCCGGGGGCGCACGGAGTGCAGGCACCCTCACCCCCGGCGGCTGGCAGATGGTGGCAGAGGTTGGTATCGGCCCTTGAAATCAAAGGTTTTCTATAATGTCGGAAACTTTGTGCTTTGGTTCATCTTGTCCATAACAGGCTTTGAAATGCTGATGGAAGAGGCTTCTGGAGCAACTCGCAGTATAATTGCACTTATCATTCCCGTGCCTCTCCTGAGCTGAGCCACTGGGCTTGGCCAGCACACGAGGCTGGTGGCCGGCTGGGCCACTCCTTGTCCTGGCGAGGGGCCCCGAGCTCCCTGCAGGGCTTTGGGGGTTCTGAGGTGTTGGTTTGGATTGGGCAGAGAGCGAGGAGTTGCTGCCACCAGGGGCTGAACTTCAGCCCTGAGCTGGTCCTGCTAACTGCCCGTAGCTGGATTCGCACAGCTCCCGAGCCAAGAGCCCAACACATCGTCTGCCTAATCCTTCTCGAGGCAAAGCAGGCACGTACTGCGGGGGTATTGGAAATAAGTGTCTGTAGCTTTGCCCGTTCCTGCCCTCCCAGTATCTGTTGAAGCCGAAGGTTAAACGGCAGCGAAGCCCTCGTTTCCTTTTCTCTCTCAAAGGACGGGAGGAAGGCGAAGCCGCCTCGCTCCTCCTCGGGAGGTGTCCTGGCCGCTGAGCTTGTGACTCGGGGTTTGGGGTTTGGTGCCTGGCAAGAGCGCCAGGGCTCGTCGCCGTTAACCAGCAGCCTGTCCGACGGCCGGGCTCTGCGCGGCCTTGCACCGCCCTCCAGGACAAGAAGTGTTCTCTTGCCCTTACGCGCTTTTCCCTCTTCATTAGGAATGTGCCTTAGCTAAAAAACCTTCGTATAAAGCTGGGGGTTGTTAGTTTATAGCTGTGCAGGGACAAATTGGCTTGTTTTATGGTTTGCATAATGTTTTTGGAGTCCCAATATAATCTTTGCAAGCTTGGACGTTTAAGTTGCCAAAGGCTGTGGGCAGGAAATAGATTGGTTGGTTTGTTTGTTTGTTCCTTCTCATAGCTGTTCTGAACGCAGAAAATTGTGAATTCCATCTAAAAGGGAACTAAAACTCTTCATTACTAACACAAACTTCCATAGTCGAAGTCCATTCCCCTTTTACCACCAAACCCATGCTGCTCTTCCTGCATTTTGTCCTGTTTCAGTGATACAAACTGCTGTATTAATTTAATTTTGTATTAAATTTCTCATGCATGTAACAAAATCCCGTTCCTTTGTTAATCCAACAGTCTAAGCAAACACAGTCGGGAGCATCACAGGAGAACACTTAATCCCCCCTCTTGTCCCTCCTGAATGTGGCTTTGACTTGTATACACGTGCAACAAGAGCGTTTCTGCACAGCAAGGTCACAGAATGGCCGGGGCTGGCAGGGCCCTCCGGAGCTCCCCCAGTGCCACCCCCCTGCCCAAGCAGGCTCACCCAGAGCAGGGGGCACAGGACAGCGGCCAGGCGGGGGTTGAAGATCTCCGGAGAAGGAGACTCCACAGCCCCCCTGGACAGCCTGGGCCAGGGCTCGGGCACCCTCACAGTCAACAAGTTCTTCCTCCTGTTCAACTGGAACCTCTTCTGCTTCAGTTTGTGCCCATGGCCCCTTGTCCTGGCGCTGGGCACCACTGGGAAGAGTCTGGCTCCGTCCTCGTGACCCCCACCCTTGAGATATTTGTAGGTGGTGATGAGGTCCCCTCTCAGCCTTCTCTTCTCCAGGCTGAACAAGCCCAGCTCCCTCAGCCTTTCCTCCTAGGGGAGATGCTCCAGTCCCCCCATCACCCTTGTTGCCCTCCTCTGGACTCTCTCCAGGAGTTCCTCATCCTTCTTGAACTGGGGAGCCCAGAACTGGACACAGAGCTCCAGGTGGGGTCTCAGCAGGGCAGAGCAGAGGGGGAGGAGAACCTCCCTTGCCCTGCTGGCCACGCTCCTCTGAATGCACCCCAGGATGCTGTTGGCCTTCTTGGCCACCAGGGCACCCTGCTGGCTCGTGGTTGGGTATCACCTTTCCATGTTCATCACCCAATTTAAGTTGATAATGTATCGCTAAAACGCGTTCAGGTTTTGGTGTGTCCCTGCCTCAGGACCCTGGGGAAGCATCACTGCGGGGTTGCCCTCCGTCCCACGGCGCTGTGCAGCCTGTGAGCAGGCGGTTGCAGCCCTTCCCTCATCAAAACTACTTGTGCCATTTTTCTTTGGGGTGCAAGGGTGCGGCTGTTGGAAAAGGGTGGGTGTAGACATATTTGAAATGGTAACGTAGCATGCCATCGTGCAGTGAGCCCCCCCGCTGCCATATTGCGTAGGAACAAGTACGGGTATGGAGGTGGGTTCTGCACCCAAGGGTGCAAATTCCAGTCTGAATACACAGCTGCTTCCCAGATCTGGGAAATCCGGGGCTAGTCATCTCGGGTTGGCCCACAGCCTTCCCGAAGCAAAGCGTAGCTCCGTTTGGATCATTCCTGCCATACGCTATAGGCTTTCCTTTCCACTGAGTGATAAAGATGAGGATGTTGTTTGGAGAAGGGTGGGTTTCAGCCATTCCATAATCGGCTAAAGTACGGAAGCAAGTACGTTACGAGCTAGAGCCGAGAGGTGCGCGGAGCAGATGCTCCTGTCTGCGCGCCCGGCGGTGGGAAAGGCTCCCCGCGGGGGCTCTGGTGCTGCGGGGAAAGGTGCGGCTGGCACCGGGGAAGGCGGTCAGACTGCACTGCTGTCTGCAGGCGTGCTCTGCCGCAGGCTTGGCTGGGTGGCACCGGCCGTGGGCAGGTACTGGTGACTGCTGCCTGCCGTGGCGAGGGCCAGTAGCAAACGCCCAGCTCTAACAGGCGGTGCCTGCTAGCACGGTTATTTAAATGCATATAAATCTGCTTTCTGAAACCCGGGAGCGGTGCTTTCTGTTCTCCCAAGCATGTAGCTATGGTAATGCGCCTTTTCTTCTCCGAAATGTTTTTGTACTCTGAAGATCAGTGAAATCCTGATTTCAGCACCTGCATGATCCCAGTAGCATTTATATAAATAAGAACCAAATGTGCAGAGACCCTGGGAGTTCGTTAGCTAAGGTAGAATTAAGGCCCTGCGACTCTCGTTTCCCTTCCTGCGGGTGCGCTGGCTTCCCCAGTTACCTCCGTCGCCCCTGGGCTGTGTCGTAGGCTGGCAGGGGAGCAACGCGCGCGTTGGACATGTGGGTTCCCAACGGCCGGCGCCAGCCTGGGCTGCGCTCCCTGCACGTGCCCCTCCTTCCACGGGGTCGAGGTGAACCGGGTTTAGCCTGTGCAATAACCGGGTAAGAGCAACCCAGGCGTGGCGAGGAGCCACCTCCCCAGGACCTCGTCCCCGTGGCGGGCGCGCAGGAGCAGGCTGGGGCTCGGTGCTGCTGGGTGCCAGCGCCCCAGGCTCTTACCCACCCGCAGGTCCCTTCTGCAGCGACGTGTGCATCTCCCACAACCATCCTTACCCCGCAGCAGCTTATTTGGTGCTGTGAAGGCTTCACCCCTGAAGACATCTGTTGGCCCTGAACTGATTCATGACCGGCGTGCTTTATTTGAGGGAATTGGGGTGGGAGCAGCTGAGAATTGCAGTAGATCCCAGGAACCAGCCAAGCTGATAAACTGCCCAAGTGAAGCCTCTGCGGTCACTTCAGAAGCTGTGGATCCACAGTGCCCCCAGATCTCGGCGCAGCCTGCGCCCACAAGCCATGGGGGGAGAGGCAGAAGCAACGGCTCGGGGTGAGCGGCTGTGCCCCAGGCTATCGGGGCGAGTGGGCTGTGCCATGGGTGAGTGGGGCAGCACTAGTCGGGGGGTGTCTCCAGCCTGACCTGAAATGGTTGTTCTAAACTCTGGGTGATGCTACGGAACACGCGTCTCTCTCTGGAGGAGTCAGATTTGTTCTTGTTGGAGGTCTTGTGTGCTGAGCTGCTGATCTTGGGATACAGGGGCTGACTGGAGGCTTTGGAATGGCAAACCACCTCTAACAAAGCAAACCAGAAGCCGAGTGTGGCAGAACTCGGCTCCCCCCTCTTGGTCCCTGTATTTCTGCTTTGCAGGTCCAAAGCGGGCCCCAGGTGTGGCTTTCCCTCTCTTTGCTGAAGCAGCACCTGGAGCCTGCGGGGAATTGCCCGGGAAGTGCCAAGTGGTGAATTTGTGACAATCCTGCTAATTCTGGGCAGCCGGCGGGGCTGGGGGCAGGTCCCCTGCCCTCCCTGCGGGGATCTGCAGCTTGCTCCGAAGGACCCCTCTGCGGAGGATTACAGCTTTGATGTCGGAGTCTCAGTGCACGGCCTTCCCTAAGCTGCTTAGCGGCGTGGAGGATTCTCTCTTCCGTCCCTCGTTCGCAAGCAGTAGGCAGTTTTGGAGAACGTGATGCAGAGGGGAGGGGAAGGGCTTTGCTGGTGCTGGGCTTTGCTTCCAGGAGTCAGGGGGAGAGCCCTGGGTCTCTGCACCCCCGGGGAAGGGGGGCAGGACGGATCTGTCTGTACATCCATATTTCAAGGTATTTTCTCAGGCTCACAAGTAATGAATTGTGTAGATCCGACCCTTTCTCTCAAAACAGAACATCTACATCTGGGCACTCAAAATGTAATTTAAACTTGAAATTTGAAGAGCATCCATAATCCAACCTAATTTTAGATATTAAATGTGCTCCTACCTGCTCTTCACAACCAGCGGAGGTTGCTGGGTGTACTCGCCTCCCACTAGAGAGCAATCCTCGGGGGTACTCTGTTCCTAACACCCACCCCCCCAAAAGCAGTGGCAAGAGCCAAGGCCGGAAAGGAGAGATGGGCAGTTCAAGCATTTTAGGAAAAAATAAAAACGTTAGCTCCCCGAAGTTGGTGAAAGCTGACTAGTTTCTTTTTTTTTACTCCATTTTTGCTAACAATGCTTGTGTATTTTTGGTTCCCTTTTTTGCTTCAATTCTGCCAGATGATTCATGTCAAAACCTCATAAAAACTGGCAGCAAACAAACTACTGTTCATCAGAGCGACTCAGTAGCTTCCCCTGGGAATACACTCAGCCTGTTTATATTCCAGCCCCAGGGATCTTCCCGTGCTGCTGCTTTCAAAAATATTAGAAATCCTTGGGTGCTCCATGTGTTTGCTCTTCAGGTGTCTGAGCTGGATGGTTGGCAATGAACCGTGACAGCCCTCTCCTTTCTAAGGAAAACCGTGCCTCTCGTGTCCGGTGTCGTTCTGACTCAAGCTATTGGCATTCGTACAGGCCTGCATGAGAATGGACCGGCTGGGCATCTGTGTGTCTGGGGGTTTTACCTAAGCTCGTGTCGCCGAGCTCACCAGCTCGGTGACCCCTGGAGAGCTGCAGCACCTAACGATGCTGGGGCGCAGCCAGCGCCGCCCAGAGCGGGGAAGCCCCGGGCTGGCCAGAGCCGGTGTGGCCTCATTAGAACTTGGCTGTCATCGTCACCCAGGACTGATTTAGCGGAGGTCCGTGTGTCTTTAGGCTCTGATGGTCAGCACGGAGCAAGGCACACTCAAGCAGCTGTTGTCTTCTTGCCCTGCGTCACCTGTGGGTGAGAAGAACGGCGTTCGTGTGCTGTGCAGGAGGGCTTGCGCTCTCCTTGCTGGCAAAAAATTGCTCTGCTCTTGCGTCAGGTTAAGCGCTCTGTAAGGCTTATGTTTGGGCCGGTAACATGTCCAGCTTGTTCTTCCTCCCCTGTAAGACCTCCCAGCCTTCCCTTGCTTGCAGAATAGCCAGGTGCTGGTGCTGGCTCGTGGCTTCTGTGCAGTGCGTACGGAGCGATGGCAGGGGAGGTGTTTGCGCTGAAGGCTTTCCTCTTTCTCTTCTCTGTCGTCTCAGGGAAAGGTTCCCAAACATCTCTGGGTGTGCAGACAACTGTCAGCTCTCTGACACCCCTGTCATCTCCTAAAAGTTCAGTGGGGCTCTGAAATGTGGCTGCACGGACTGGACTCAGCTGGTCCCTGGTGGCGCGGGGTCTGCAGCTCAGCTGGCACCGACCCCATCGGCGGTGGCTTCTCGTGCCCCTGCCTGCCTCCCTGCCCTGCCGTAATTAGAGGTCTGTGCTTTAGTCTCAGGCACTGACCTCTCCTGGGCAGAAAGAAAATAAAACCAAGCAGGAGCCTTGCGTGCAGCAGAACTGGGGAGCTGGTGAAAACCTCCTCCCCCTGCCTGGCTGCATGCGTCTGTGTGCTTGGCCCTGCCACCGCTGTCTTCAGCTTGGCCCAGGAGATGGGGAATGTTGTCTTACGATGTGGCGGAGGCTCAACTCGGAGCCCTGCCTCGTGCTCCCTGGAGCCGGGGGAGGCGGCTGCGTCCCCTCCTGCCATTCCCCAACAGGCAGGTCATGCCAGAGCAGCCCCAGATGCTGCAATACCCAAATAACACGTAATCCCCAGGAACTGAAGTGAAAAACATTGGGAAATCTGGAGAGGGACCAGAACCACAGCTTCCTACGGTGGTCCCTGCGCCTCCCAGCTGTGCTGCAGTCTGCGCCGCGCAGGGATGATCCCGGCCCCTCCAACCCCCTTGCCCTTTCCTGAAATAGTCCTGACTTTGAGCAGCCAGAGGCGCCCACGGGCCCCTATGGAAGCAGTGCCCTGGCACTAAGAGTGGTATTTCTCTCAGCTGGGTAACTAATGGCTCTGTCGGCCACGCAGTTAGAGGGTAGCCTTGCCGAGCTGTTAGCCAGCCCCTCCTGCCGTGTTCCTGCCCGTGCAGCTCGGCCTGGGTTGTGGCTTACGCAGCCCAGCATCAAATGCTGCTCTGAAAGCTGCTGGGCTCTTTTCCTCCATTTCTGTTTTTAAATCCACAAACCTCCCTGGTGGCCAGAGACGGGGGGGGGGCGGTTTCTGTTGTAGAGAGTCACGCGATCTGTAGGACACTGATCTGAATTAATTTGCATAAGACGTTGAGTAGGTTTCTGGGAAGAAGATGACTTGTTCCGGAAGGGCCTTCAGAAGGAACCACAGACCCTTTCAAGCCTCCGTTTCTGTTTTCCCTCGTGGCGAGCAGCCTCAGGCATGGGTGAAGCGGTGTCGCTGCGGGCGGTGTTTGGTGGCTGGGTGTCCCAGCGTGGGGTCAGACGGGCTCCCGCTGCCCCCGGCTTCGTGCCACACCACGGGCAGGTCCACCAGCGCGGCTCCGGTCCAGCGTTGGGTGCACACGGGAACGTCGGGAAGGAGGGCGTAACCTCAGAAATGCGGCACGTGGGGCATTTCCCCGCTGTTCCTGGGGGGTGTGCTGAAAAAGGAAAACCTTGATCAGTCCCATCTTTTAAACAGCATTAACAAGTGTGGAAACTGAACACCTCAGGAATGCTAAAAAATAATTCAGCATGGATTTTCATGCCCTGGCAGTAAGATGCTTTTCTTTGTCAGCTGGCAGAATCCTCCTTTCCCCTCTGCCTGGCGTAACACGTCTGTCTGTCTGCCTCCAGCGGCTTCCCATGCGAAAGCCCCAGTGGACCCCTGAAGGGTTGGCCGGAGACCTGGAGACTGTTCCCCTCAATGCCGCTCCCCTGGCACTTCAGAACAGGATGGAAAATGGGGAAAGAGAAGCAAGACACGAGACACCCATGCAGCTGGATGTTGAAATGGCCCGTGCGAGGCTGCTGGCCTCGGATGCTCGGGTCCTGTACCGGCAGCGAGAAGGGTGCGGGCAGCTGCTGGGCGAAGGGCTCCTGCGAGTAAGCCGAGGCGGGACGTTCGCCCTCAGTCTCTATGTGGGGGTTCAAAAATAACTCGGGGTTTTTTCCTTAAACCTACACTTCAACCCTGAAAATTACCCAAGTACGCTCCTGTCCAGGGTCTTGCTCAACAGCGTCGTTGGCCGGCTGTTGCCATGGCCATCCGTGTATAGCGTGGCTCATCGGTCGACCTCCGTGTCACACCACGCTTCCACATGAATTAAGTTATTAGCGGAAAAGGTCAGCTGTCAGTCATTTATCATGTGAAAAACATCCATTTTGTAAACTTTTTTAAAAGACAGAGATGAGTTTAATAAACAACTGGTTCCAGGCGAGCGCCCGGCGCGCATTGCACGCTCTTGCTCGGTCCTGGGGGTACAGCAGCGCAGCTCGTACGAGCGTCAGGGTCCTGGGAGGCAGCACAGCCCTGGGAAGCACAGGCTGTCGGCGGGAGCCAAGAAGCAGCACCGTGTGAGCATTCCAGCTGAGGAAACTCCAGCCAAGCTGGGGCAGGCCGAAGGGGAAGATTTCAAGCTGGGTCTTTGCCTTCTTTCAGAGGCGGAGGTACCCGTTACAAAGCGCCGTTGCCTTGGTGGCCGTCTCTTCGCCGTGGTGCTTCCTGCAAAACCAGCAATGCTGCAAAGCGCCCGAACACCTCTGCGAGCCCGTGTCTGGCTTGGGGTCTGTTGGGCAGGTCCCTGGGGTGCTGGTTTCCGAGTCCAAGAGCAGAAGCGCCCTGGAGGACACATGTGGTCCGACCAGAGGCATGGGCTGCCCAAAGCCACGGCACCGCTCAGACCTTTCCCCAGCTCTTTACCCTGCACAAAGGGAGATCCCAGCCCCCACTCGGATAAATCCTAAATTCCAGGTTTTGGCATTTTAGGGAAACAAAATCTGCTTTTAAAAAATGATTAACCAAACCTGTGGCCTAAAAGCATTGGTGGCTGCTTTGCAGCGGGTTCAAAGACAACTTCCAGCTGGGCAAATCACCAAACACTTTGGGCTGGGACAGGCTGCAGTGGGACCGGCTGGCATGCCTCCCTCTTGTCCCTTTCTCTTGCTGCCCGTTGTCGGCCACCCTCGGGAAGATGCCAATGGCACGGCTGTCACTGCCTCGGAGCAAGGCTGACGCCTTCATGTTTGTCCTTAATCCAAATGCTCATTGTGTTTCCGTTGCTGCGGAGTGCAGGGCAACTGTGGGCAGGGTGGGGGTATTTTAGCTTTCCCCTTGTAGCCTGTTGCTTATAACTACTTCCTTAGCAAAAGGTCATCCGTGCCGAGGCAGGAGGGGTTCGCAATCGCACTGACTTGGCTTTTTAGAACACTGGAATGCAATAAAGGTTTGGCAGACCGCAGCTGGCCTGTGAGTTGTGAGTAGCCAGGGCAAGGTGAAAGGGTTCCATTTAATCCTGTCTTTTAGAATTTACATCATTTTTAATCTGGCCACTGCATGCAATTTAGCTTGCACGAAGCCATATCCTTGTTGCAGGAGGTGGGTTTCCACCTCCAGGTACGAGGGGTGTCTTTGGGGAAGGAAGGGAAAAGGAATTGCCCCTCCTCTGGTGCCTGCAGGAGTGTCCCTACCTGAGCGGGTCGCAGAAAGCCAAGGCGACCATGAAGGCAGCAGCGTGGCCACCGGCTGGGTGCTGGCCTGGGGCTGAGGCAATGAGCCCCAGGCTCATCCCGTTTAACCGCACGCTTCTGCTTGCTCCAGCGCATTCGACATCTCTGTCTGCTCTGCAGCTTGGTCCCGAGACCACAGTGGCCCGAGGAAGGTCCAGCAGCCTCTTTGCGCCCTGGAAGGCAGGCGGGCAGAGCCCAAATGAAGCCAGAATGGTAACCTTAAAGAGTAAAAAAAAAAAAAAATAAATACTGATGCTTTTCAGGGGAGGCTCACAAGGCGGTTTCTGTCCTGTGGCTGCTCTTGCCTGTAGTGAGCTGCAAGTGAAACCAGGAACCCTTTAAGAGAGCCCTCTGCTCCCCTGCCCGGCGTGGTTAGGCTTGGCTCGCTCCCCGTGCCCAGGTGAGGTCCTGTAGCCTCTCCATGGGACAGACCGCGGTTTAAGTCAGGGGAATGTTTCTAGCTCTTGCTGCAAATGATCTTATTTAGTGAAGAGGTATGGTTGTGGGCTTTCTCAGGCATTTGTGAACGTCGAGGGATGAAATTCATGAGCGTTGAGTAAGTCGCTGCTCACTTAGCACCTTTCCTATGGATCCAGACTTCCCCGCCGCTGCCGCTCCGCTTCCCTGCCCCGATCCACAGCACAGGGAGCTTTGCCAGTGCCGACTTTGTGATTCGGGGCTGCGGCCAGACAACGACTGGCAAAGAGGGTTGTGGGCAGATTTTACCAGCTGTCTGTAAAGCAGCCCCTTCTTCAGAGCCCCGGTGGCGCCTTAGCTCCAGGCGTGTGGGCTGCCCTCAGGCTAAAGGGCTGCAGGCAGAACCCACGGGCGGGTGGCTTGGGGTCTGCCTCGGCACCGGCTGACCTGCCTGAGCGCCTGGGGTGCTGCCGGAGCCTCCCAACACCCCCTCGAGTCCGTACCCCAGCCCAGCGCCGGTCTCTCCGTGCTCCTTGCACTGCTGTTGTCTTCTTGCCCTCCGTCCCGCAAAAGTCACAGCCTTTGGTAAAATGCCAAGGAAGCCTTTGGGTGTGATGGAAATAATAAATATGCCGAGTAAGGACGAGTATTGCAGCCCTCAAGCAAAGAAACCTCATTAGTCCGTGAGTTTGGTTATGGCTTTGATTATTTACAGTTCCGCATCGGTTTTGGCAGTCTCTGCACACCCCCGGTGTGGCCGCACTCGGTTGTGCCCTCGCGAAACCGCAGCGACTGCATCTCAGTGGGGTGCATGCGAGCACCCTGCTGCGCTCCCGAGCCCCGGGCAGGCTGGCCAGAAAGCGCGCTGAGCTTCCCTGCTTGGAACGCCCGGCAGGAATTGGCACAAGGGAAAGCTGAACACGGATATCCTCCATGACTTCTGCTCAAGGTACTGGTCAGCAACGGAGCGGCCGCAAATTGTTATGTATTGAAATCCACACTAGAGCAATTTCCTGCAGGTCTTATTTTTGTTTAAAAATTATTTTTATGTTCTCAACACAAAATTCCCTGAGGAAATCTCTTCAGTAACCAAAAATTATGTTACGGGTCCTATGAAAATATGCTGCTAGTTTTCCTTGACTTCTAAAAAGACAATGACTAATAACTCTGAATCCGTAGGCACCTTGCAAAGTCTTGGTTCAGGTGCTGAACTGAAGGGCTCTGTCGCTCCAAAAAGCAGAACCTTAAGGGTGGGATAGCATGAAGAAATGCTGCTGCTAGGATAGGCCAAAGGTGTTTGGGAAAATGATTGGGGGGGTTTCGTTTGAGGAGTAAGCGCTGATGTGAAATAACTTATGGCTATTGGTGTAGTGCTCAGAAAGGAAAATCCCTGGGTGTCAAACGAGGGCTGACCGGGTGAGCTCGTGGTTCCAGTCTGAGGGCAGCGTGAGTGGTGAATTAAGAAGGGTCTGACTTATAGGGATGGCAGGTCTTGGCGGATCCCCGTTTGCAGCATCGCCTGCAGCGCCCCGTTCCGCACTCACGGCCATGTGACGACACTTTGTGGTCTCAAAATTGTTTCCCTCGCTTCGCTAAAGCCCACTTCCATGTAGTTTCCCCGTAAGCCAGCGCGGCTCTTGGCCTCTTCTGAAGCGCACTGTAAGGCCAGGCTAAAATGGGGCTTTTCAAGGCTGGGTGCAGAGAGCAGCCCTGGCGTGCTTCGGGCGGGCAGCCCACACGGCGAAGAGGAGCCCGAGCCCCCGGGGCAGACTCGCCCCCTCCTGCCCCGCCAGCGCTCCCTCCCCTCCAGCCCTTGGGCGCCTGGGCTCAGCAAGCTGCTTTCTCCTGACCCTGCCTGGAAAACCGGCCTGCTGCTCGCTGGAGTCTAAGCAGTCTTGCATCGCTGCGGCTGGGAAGCCAAAGCCTTCAGAGAGCATGGTAAACGTGCCCAAAGAAGTCATGCTGGGTGGAGATCCACCAGGAAATAGTTAAAACTTAGCAGGGAAAATCTTCCTTCGCCTCTCTGCTTTTTTGCTGGTGTCAGTGAAGACCCGGGGCATCGCCCCCAGTTTTTCCTGTATTGCTGTGGGTTACCGAGGCAGTTTGCTCTCGGGCTAAATCTGACGCAGGACTGGGCGCCCTGCCTGCGCGGGCGTTCGTGCTGGTGGCTGTCCTCAGGTGGGACAAGCAGCAAAGCGTTCTCTTTCTCTTTGCTTTTCAGGCTGGTTGAGGCTTGCGTGAGTCGGAGCCCAGGAGCGGGTTTGCGTTAGGAAATGGAGCTGTGCCTTTGACGAGGCGCTGGCATTGCGCTGCTGCCTGGGCTGTGCATCACGCACTGTACAAAAATTAAAATAAAATAAAAAAGCACCCTTGCTGAACTTGATGGTTTACCCATGCCTGGCCTTAGGGCAGGGGAGCGGAGAGAGAAGAGCTTGCCCGGTGACGGAACCACGCAGTGATTACGGCGGGGATCTCGGAGGAGCAGTTTGCAGGCGCAGCGCTCCCACTGATGACGCCTTTGCTGGGTTTCCAGACCCAGACAGTTCTCTCGGTAGGCATTTCTGAAGCGAACAAACAAAAATCTCTGGCTGGATCACTTGTTGTAGTAGACAGTCCACGTGTTCTGTGCCAGGAGGCAGCGCGACAGCCCCCCTTCTCACTTCTCCCCACGAGTTGCTCCAGCCCTTCGAAGTGTGAGGTTTGTTGTAGGTAAATTGCAAAAGTTCCCCAAAGCCTGCCCTGCCCTTTTCCCTTTGCTAGCAAAAGAAACCGATGCTCCCGAAGAGCCTAACCTCGCCGGACTGGGGAGCGCCCCAGCCTGTCCCCCCGCCAGACCCGAGGCTGCCTGCGTCGGTGGCCCCCACCCTGGGCTGGAGCAGGGCTCCGAGCACTCGCCCGCGGGCAGGGTGGTGCTGGGGCTCAGGGACCCCGCTAAAAGGGGTGCAGGCTGGGGGAGGGCAGCCCCCCGGGGCGCACCCCACGGACGAAGCTGCGCTGCTCTGCGCTCCCCCGCCTCCCCGTGCCGCACTCTTAACGCTCCTCGGCGCTGCCTTTGGTCTTGTGTTTCCCTGCCCCCGGAATAATCGCTGGCACACGCAGGCAGATCAGGCATGAATTACAGTAATTTGGAGGTGAAAGGCTTTGGGATGCTGGCTTCAGTTCTTTTGTGTGCGAGGGGGGAACAAAACCTGTCGTCTAGACGTGGTGCGATGGAAGCAGACGTGGCCGCGGGCGCTGCCGGGGAAGCAGAGCTCTGGGGAGGCAGCCCCGGAGGAAGGCGATCCATTCAACTGGGTCCCATTGCTTTTTGCATTCGGGTTAATGGGCAGCGCCGGAGCCATGACTCACTGGACTGCCACCACTGTTGTCTAAAAATACCTTGAGAAAACATTTCGGATCGAGACTTCAGTGAGTCACCCTTCCCAACAAAAGGGCTCAAGGAAAACTTCGTGCGTTGATGGAAATGACTCTCATCTCCTCAAGCGCAGCAGCCTTGGGAAAAAGGGAGAGCAAGCTCGCTTCATGCGTGCAGGGCAGACGCTCCCAGAAAGCCGCAGGGAGCGGGTGGGACTCGGTCATCCCGTCGGATCTGTCCCCGCTGCCCAGGACCGGCTGCTGCCCGGGGACCCCTGTCCCCGCTGCGGTCTGTGCCGTACGTAGCCAGGCTTTCTCATCAGGTGCCGTACCAAGGCCTCGGGTTCACTGGGCAATAGCAGCTCTAGTAACTTCTAAAGCTTTTCCCAAATTTCGGGGGGGAAAAGTAGCACTTAGGCAGGGTAAGGGAAAGCCGTAAGCGGCGCGTCGTTGCGAGGCACGTTGCTGAAGCCCTGATCCGGGGCCAGGGTAGGTTAAACACTGACTGTCTGCTCCAACGTCAAGGCGTGAGTCACTGCTTGGGTTCACGCGAGGTCTCGACGCGGCTTTGGGGGATTGCGCTCATGAAGATGAGTATGTACAGCTATTAATATTTGTTCTGGGAGCAGGGGAACAAACAGGCGAGCCCAGTCCAGCAGAAACAATGCTCACCACAGCTACAGCCTCTCCTGCAGTGTTTTTTTGGTGGAGGGTTTTCGGTCCAGATGATGCCTCCCTGCGTGTGAGCAGCCGGGAGATCAGGCTGTCCTCCCGGCGGGAAGCCCCTGGGACAGCCTGTCCCCGATCTGGAGCAAGGCTCCTCTCGCTGCCCGGCGGATGGGCAGAGTCTTAAACCTCCACAGTTTATGCTGATAATAAAATAACGCTGCTTTCCTGTACCAAATAACGCGTGTCCAGTGATCCCAAGGGAGGCTGCTGACCCGTGCCAAAGAGGCTGTGAATGAGCTGCTCGTTTTCCCAACGCTCTCCTGCAGACCGTAAGGAACAGCTCTGGGGACAGGCAGGGTGATGCCGGCCGAATTCAGGCAGCCCCATTTCCTCCTGTTTCATCCATGTGCCTCCCTCCCAGGAGCTCCTGGCCTGAAAGAATCTGCTCTGAGTGTCAGTAATAGCGTTGGGAACAGTGATTTTTCAGCGATGCTTCCAGCTTCCCACAAGGTCCGTTTTCAAGCCTGGTGCCTTGATGCCGCGCTCAACCTCTGCCCAGCAGAAGCAGCGCTGGCTGGGAAAGCGGCACGTTCCCACGGTTCGGTTTTGGTTCAGCCTCAGCAGGCAGCGAGAGAAACACAGCCGCAAGGCTGGAGGTGCTGGGAAGGGCATCGGAGCCGTCGCCTGCGTCCGCAGAGCTGCGCTTGCTCCCCACCACAGCGGCCAGCGGAGGCGTCCTCCTCCGGGGGGCTCTGCCAGGACTCGGCCATCGTCTCCCGTCACCTCTCCCGTGGCCTGAGCTGCACGGGTGCTCTCAGCAGCAGGTTCCCCGGCTGGAGGTGCTGAGCTGTGTAGCACGAGCAGACAGGGCTGCGTCTGTTCAAACTTCAGTGTGTGTTCTTTCTGCGGGCCTGTGCGGTGGAACGCCCTGGGCAGCTTTGAAATGAAGATTCGGGTCGCTTGCTGACGCTACTTCAGTTCCTTGGGGTTTAACAAGGTTACGTTCCTTTTCAAAACAGCTCCAGAATGAAGCACAGCTGCTTCCTATGAATTTTTATTGCGGGTAGGAAAAGAACGGGATGGGTTGGGATTGTGCTTGGAGCAGTTGAGAAGGTTTATAAAGGGAAGGACAGTGAGGTGCAGGAATAAAGCTCGTGGCAGAATTTAAGAGCAAATGAAGTAATTCTTTGCAGGCATGGGGATATAGTTACCCTTGTCTTCAGGCAAGAGGCTGGATGGGTCCCACCTCACCCTTTCTCCTGTGACTCCAGCTAGGTGTAGAAAACCCTCGGTTGCGTTCGTAACCAGGTTAGCAAGAAGCCGTAGCAGCGAACCTTTAATGTGCAGAGTTCTGGAAAATCATGCATCAGCTGAGGAGACGGTGCAGGGCACACAGAGGCACCTGCCCCCAAATGAAAACACAAGAGCTGATAAATCTTTTCCTGGTTTATCTGCCAAAGGGGAAGGGAAACAGCAGGCCCCTCTTTTGCCCGTGGCTTTATTCTCTGTGCTGACTCTGGAGCGCCGGCATCCCAGCATGGGTACCGGCATCCTGAGCATGCCAACTGTTCTCGTGTCTGCCTCCACTGTCTCTTCTACTGAGACAATGGGATTGAGAACTTGTTGTGCTGTCCAAAGCACAGAGAGGTCCCTCTGTACCCCCGAGGGTCCCGCAAGGGAATTCCTCCATCCCCTTGGAAGTGCCGTCTGCTGAGCGGGGACCTGGGCTTAAAGTATTTGGGCTTCTCTGAGTGCCTGGGGAGCAAACCTGGGAGCGTGGGCGCTGGGAGGGGCTGGGGTCATGGTGCTCTGCCACTGCTTCGGGGCTCTGGAGCACAACCTGGCACCCCCTGCGCTCCTGCCGCCGCGGCCGGGCAGGCAAACGGGCGAGAGATCAGGGACGTGTCACGGCTGCGGGGGGAGAAAACCACATCCCCCTCCCTGCTCTCGTTCCTGGAATTTGTCAGCAAACAGGCGATGCAGGGAAACAGGCACTGTTGGTCTGAAACAACTTTCGGGTGAGATTCTGTTGTAGGAATGCTGGGGAAAATGCAGAGACGGACAAAGTTTTTGTCCTGAACGAGAAGGGAGCTCGGTGCTCGGGAGCAGCCGGGAGGGGCGATGGCTCCTACGGGGGCTGCGGGTTCGTGTCTGTCGTGCGAGAGCAGCTCGGTCATTCCGCTGGGTCCTTGCTCGGGAAACCCTCGGGCAGGTCATCGAGCCTGGTGAGGAGTCTCCGCGAGGACCACTCGTGTGTGCACGAGTGCTGCCCTGAGGAGGGGAATTCCCTCCTGTGGAAGTTACAAACCCCTTGGCAGAGCCGTGCCTCTCCCGAGCACCGGCCGCGGGCAGCCAGCCTTGCTGCTTTTGGCAAACAAATGTCCCGAGCCTGGGCAATACTCCTGAGTCTGTTAAATCTCCATTTTTCCAGTGGAAAACCATGCTACTGGGAAAACTCTTGAGCACTGTGCATCTCTGGTGTGTGCAGAAACTGTCTTCCTGCGCAAGGAGGAGGGAGAGCGGCGGTGGCCGTGGTGTACAGCTCCCTCCTACCGATGGGCAAAGCCCAAGCCCTTGGTGGCTGCCTGTGAAAGGGCAGGCAACGGCTTTCAAGGGCAAGGCCACTGCCAGCTCCATGGCATTGCTCTTCCTCCCCTGAGCCTGTCTCGCTGACGTGAGGAGGAGGAGCTCCTGCTCGCTGGGTCTGCTCGGGCGCTGGCGCTGGGCGTGCGGGGCTCGCGCTGCCGGCGCTCTGCAAACGGCGTCTGCCTCAAACACCGCCGGGGCTCCCTCCTCATCTGCCGGATGGAAGGCAGCAAAAGCTCCTCTCCTCCTGGTGACCGCCGAGCGGCCACAAGAGCCTGCGAGCAGGGCGGGCTGCTGCTCGAAGGGCGGCGTTCAACGCGCCGTAGCGCCGCCGGCAGCGTGTTTGAGAGCTTTGTCAGCGGAGAGTGGACTTTGGTGATGCAGGGCAGCCAAATCACCCGGCGCAGCTTCCTACCCGTCCCTGGTGCTCCTCTGGCTTCGCAGAGACTTCACCTCCATGCTGCCAGCGGCGTGTGCCGCGGTAGCCAGAACAGCCCTCCCACAGCCGCTTGCCGGTCAGCCCGCTGGGAAGCTGCACCGAGAGCCTGCCGCTCGGAGAAGGCGCCAGACGGGGCCCAAGGCCAAGTGTTTCATGGAATCATAGAATGTTTTCGGTGGGAAGGGACCCCCAGAGGTCACCCAGCCAACCCCCCTGCAGGAGCAGGGACACCTTGAACCACATCAGGTTGCTCACAGCCCCGGCCAACCTGGCCTGGAATGGTCCCAGGGATGGGGCCTCCACCCCCTCTCTGGGCAACCCCTGCCAGGGTTTCACCACCCTCACTGGAAAGAATTTCTGCCTTAGATCCAGTCTAAACCCACCCTGCTTCAGTTTAAAACCATCCCCCCTTGTCCTGTCCCAGCTGGCCCTACTAAAAAGCTTGTCCCCCCCTTTCCTCTGGGCCCCCTTGAAGCCCTGAGCGGCCGCACTCAGCTCTGCCCGCAGCCTCCTCTGCTCCAGGCTGAACACCCCCAACTCTCCCAGCCTGGCCTCAGAGCAGAGGGGCTCCAGCCCTCGCAGCATTTTAGTAGCCCCTCGGATCATTTTAGTAGCCCTCCCCTGGCCCCGCTCCAACAGCTCCATGTCCTCCTTGTGCTGAGGGCTCCCGAGCTGGATGCAGGGCTCCAGGGGAGGTCTCCCCAGAGCAGAGGGGCACAATCCCCTCCCTCCACGCTGGCCACGCTTCTCCTGATGCAGCCCAGGGTAGGGTTGGCTTCTGGGCTGCCAGCGCCCATGGCTGGCTCATGTCTAACCCTGTATGAGAACATGCTTGCCTAACCCTGTATTGGAACAGCGCTGGAGGGTGCCTCCGGAGCATCCGTGTGTGTTTCAGCCCATATATGTACAATTTGGTATAAATAATATATATATTTTTAATCCTTTAGCCCACTGTGAGCACCGCAGGTTTGCACAGTGCTTTTCCCAAGCCTGCCGCTCGGGGTCCAAAGCGACCCGACAGAACGGCTTCTCCCGTGGGCTCCATCGCTCGGGCACAGCGCCGGGGCTGCCGTACCCGCACGAGCATGCAGCCCGGGAGACGCGGCCAGGGAGGGCTCGTGTGCCAGAGCCTCCGGACGGCGTGGAACCCCGGGCCTGCAGAGATGGTTAGGCGTGAGAGAAGGGGCCAGCACGTGCAGAGGGTATTGGGGACGGCCTCGTGGGGTGGGCTGGCGTGGGAGCAGGTAGCACACAGCTCTGGTTGCTCCTTGGCCCGCTCCCGTGCTCCGCAGTGTCAGGAATGTGGTTTGTTCTTTTTAGAAGGGTACAAACACGTACGCTCTCCTTTCTGACCCTGTTGCTTTGATCTCCTCCGTATACTTTTCCAGCAATGCCCACTGGCAATGGAAAAATGCATTAGCCCGAGCTAATTTGTTTTTCCTTTATATACAAGTGCATTAAGTCTTGGGAAGTGGGGCAGCGAAGCGGGGTTGCGGAGCCGCGGGGCAAATCAGTGCATCCGTAACGGTGCGCGTTTGTGGTGGGAGGTGGCGGAGACTTTCAGTCATGATACTTTTACGTCTTAAAAGGATTTACTTTCTCTTCATCAGTGCTAAACTGGTTTTGCCATCAGCAAAACAAACAAACAAGGTGCCTAATTGCTCTGCTCTTTCTGCGGGCCTAACTGTGAGTGAGCATAATTCGGTTGCTCCCTTCCCAGATTCATTCTGTCTATCACTTCTGAGCAGTAACACTTTTGTGTCCCGGCATCTTCCCCCCCTTTTTCCTCTACTGTACGTGGTGCTGGAGCCTGCATTGAGGCGAGCAAGCAGGCGTGCTGGTGTCACCTCCACCCGCTCGGCTCCAGCCCAGCAGCTGCTCCAGAGGGACATCGCAGGGTCCCCGCCGAGGGGACGGCGTGGCGCCCGCCGGTGGCACCCGCCTCGGCAGCGCTGGTTGCATGGCAGCGGCGGGGCCGTCCCAAGGGATGGGACCTGCGGCTCTTCCCCGAGCTGGGAAGCCTTGAGGTTGGCAAATGTGACGCCTCTCTTCAAGAAGGGCCGGAAGGAGGATCCGGGGAACTACAGACCAGTCAGCCTAACCTCGGTACCGGGGAAGATTATGGAGCGGTTTATCTTGAGTGTGCTCACCAGGCACATGGAGGACAATCAGGGGATCAGGCCCAGTCAGCATGGGTTCACGAAAGGCAAGTCTTGCCTAACCAACCTGATTTCCTTCTATGACCAGGTGACCCGCCTGGTAGATGAGGGAAAGGCTGTGGATGTTGTCTACCTGGACTTCAGCAAAGCCTTCGACACAGTCTCCCATAGCATTCTCCTGGAGAAGCTGGCAGTTCATGGCCTAGATGGATGTACTCTTCGCTGGGTTAAAAACTGGCTGCATGGCCGAGCCCAGAGAGTCGTGGTGAATGGAGCTAAATCCAGTTGGCAGCCGGTCACAAGCGGTGTCCCCAGGGCTCAGTTCTAGGGCCAGTCTTGTTTAATATCTTTATCAATGACCTTGATGAGGGGATTGAGTGTGCCCTCAGTAAATTTGCAGATGACACCAAACTGGGTGGGAGTGTTGATCTGCTGGAGGGGAGGAGGGCTCTGCAGAGGGACCTGGACAGGCTGGATCGATGGGCCGAGGCCAATTGTATGAGGTTCAACAAGGCCAAGTGCCGGGTCCTGCACTTTGGTCACAACAACCCCATGCAGCGCTACAGGCTTGGGGCAGAGTGGCTGGAAAGCTGCCTGGTGGAAAAAGACCTGGGGGTGCTGATTGACAGCCACCTGAATATGAGCCAGCAGTGTGCCCAGGTGGCCAAGAAGGCCAATGGCATCCTGGCTTGTATCAGGAATAGTGTGGCCAGCAGGAGCAGGGAAGTGATCGTGCCCCTGTACTCGGTGCTGGTGAGGCCGCACCTCGAATGCTGTGTTCAGTTTTGGGCCCCTCACTCCAAGAAAGATGTTGCCTTGCTGGAACAGGTCCAGAGGAGAGCAACCAAGCTGGGGAGGGGTCTGGAGCACAAGTCATACGAGGAGCGGCTGGGGGAGCTGGGGGTGTTTAGTCTGGAGCAGAGGAGGCTGAGGGGAGCCCTGATCGCCCTCTACAACTACCTGAGAGGAGGCTGTAGCGAGGTGGGGGTCGGCCTCTTCTCCCCGGTAACAGATGACAGGACGAGGGGGAATGGCTTGAAGCTGCGCCAGGGCAGGTTTAGGCTGGACATTAGGAAAAACTTCTTCACCGAAAGGGCTGTCAGGCTCTGGAATGGGCTGCCCAGGGAGGTGGTGGAGTCCTCATCCCTTGAGGTCTTTAAAAGAAGGAGAGATGAGGTGCTCAGGGACATGGTTTAGTGGTGGGATGGCAGGGGTAGGTTAATGGTTGGACTCGATGATCTTAAAGGGCTTTTCCAACCGAGGTGATTCTATGATTCTATGATTCTATTCTATGGCTCGCTCCTGTGCCGCTCCTGGCCATCGGAGCGCGCTGAGCCGCAGGCTTGCGGTTTCCTTCGTGACTGATGAATGGAAAAAAGGTACCAGGGGGATTTCATTTCTTAGAGCGTGGAAGTCCTGCGCCAGTGTGGATCGTTGTGTTGCTGGCTGTAGCGGGCAGCAGCTTTCCTGAGCACCGGGAGCACGGTCTAAATCCGACAGGGTCGACCCCCCACCAGGCGAGCGTGGGTTCAGCAGCGGGCCAGTAGGACAGAGCGGCCAATTCCTGCGCTCCTTAAAAGTCATTGGTTTCCTCTAGCTAACTTCAGAGGTAATGAAGATACCCTTCCACCTTCAGGCGCCTCGAATCCACCGGGAAACACAACGCGTGGCATGGATGGCTGAGGCTGTGCTGCGGCCGGGTGTCCCCGCGGCCAACACGGTTATGGAGGAGCCCCTGCCTGCCCGGGTCTGCATGCGCCGCGCTGCTCGCTGGGTTTCACTGCCAAAAGTATGAATTGAAGACCTGTTTCTGCATGTGACTCCCTTGCAGGCACCGCGGCAGCCCTTCGCAGGGCGAGAAGCCTCAGTGCATGGTGGCACTGCCACGCTTCACAGGGCTTCTCTTGCCAGAAGCGCTGCATGACACAGCCTTCGCCCTTCTTTTTGCTTTTGCTGCCCTCAAATCAGATATTTATGCATTCGAAACACCACGAGCAAGTTGGCAGCTTTGCTTCTGTTTCTTGGTGGGTGCCTTTGTTCATAAGGAAGAAGGCAGCACTTCCGAGACTCCATCCTGTATGCGATGTGAAAGCAGCCTCCCCGCGCCCCCGGACGATGCTGGAATATGAGGTGCGGCTAATCCGTCGTGCCCCGTTTTGTGTGGGATCTGGCCTCCTGGTGCCAAGGGGAGCTCGGAGATGCTCTGCCCAGGTCTGCAGGCATCAAGGTGGGCACCTCGGAGCGGGATGAAGCTCCAGGGACGCCACTGGAAAGGTACGTCAGGAGCTGAGCAAGCCCGAGAATATCCTCGCCCTGAAAACGCTCCAGCAGCTGCCTGTCTCGGGACATCTGTGGGTCCCTTTCCACCCTCTCGCTGGTCAGGTATCCAGAGGGCAATGTGCCAGTTCTTGTCTGCTTTGTTACCAAAGGAACAGAAAAGGCTTTGCTCCTTGCCTTGTTTTTATTTCCAGCAACTCGAGGTGGCAGGTCCACAACCGCCCGCTTGGGACATAACCTCATCGCGGTCAAAACACGAAAGGGGGACTCAAGCTATAGTCTGGGTTCTGGTTTTGATGACCCTAAATCACAGTGACACCGGGGAGAGTTCCCGGAGATCTGTGCCTGCACGCCCCGTATCTGGAAGGGGAATAATCTTTTTCTGTTCTACAAGCCCTCAGACTGTGAAAGCTAAGGCAAAGCATATGAAGCATCTTCTGCAGTAAATTCCTGAGCCTGATGAGTGCTTTGCAACCTTTTGATGCTACTAAAAACCCCATGGTGGTGGCATTGCCCGAGAGGTCACTCGCAGGAGGCTTTTGGATCAGCCGGGTGCTTGAGAGCTCTGTAACCCGTTCAGGGCTGAGTTGCAATGGGAAGAAAAATACAACTGTGTCCCAGCTTGGCAGCAGGCTCTTTGCTTTGCTCCGGTGTAGCCACGTGCTTCGCCCAGCTACACATGGCTTGGGCCGAAACTCGCTTTTCCCTGAGCTTTGGGTGTAACCCCAAGGCCCGTCTGCTGTCCCGAGATCCCTACAATCCGGGGGGAAAGGAGGGAGCTGCAGGCTCCAGTGTTACTTGTGGCCTCTGTGACTCCTGCTGACTTTCTTACTCTGTATAAGCTGGAAAAAAATGAGTTGTGTTTAAAATGAGTTAAAACCTCTGTGTCACTGAGATAAATACCTATTTTAAAAGTACCCGTAACTGAGGCTTTGAAGAGGCGTTCAAAGCTCTTTCCTGATATCGCTGCTATGGATGGTGCCCCATCAAGCACGGAGCGGAGGCTCAGCGTTTCTCGGGGTGCAAGCAGCCTGTTCATGTAAGAGACAGGCAGAGGCCCTCGAGGCCATAGAGGGCGTCACACCAGGCTGCTGTCCTCTCCTCCTCGCGTCGCTCTGCGGCCGTGGATGCTGAGGCGCTTCACAGCGGCAAGGGGCAGTGGCAGCAGGAGGGGGACGGGGCTGGGGGAGGAAGGTGCCGTGCTCAGGGAGCCCCGGAGAGCAGGAGGAGGAAGGTGCCGTGCTCGGGGGAGCCCTGCAGATCAGGGGCAGAGCCTGCAATCCCAGCTGCAGCCCGGTCCCTGGCTCTGTCCCCTCGGCACTGCAGGCACAAACCAGAGTCATGGTGCGTGTTTGGGCGAGGGCACGCGTGGCCCCTGTGCCGTTCCCTGGCGGCAGAGAGTGGTAGAGCCCTGGCCCAGCCCTTGCTGGGGGGGCAGCCGGGCGGGAGGCGGCAGCACCCTGCCAGCACCGCGGCACGTGCCTTCGGGAGCTGGCAGCGTGCCGGTGGAGACCCAGGGGCCCGCAGCCTGCTTGTGATTAAAACCCGCTGTTTTCCCAGCACTCTTCTGAGGCTGCCGTGGCACGCAGCCGTTCTCACGGCGCGGGTGAGCCAGGAGCTCCATGGCTGCTGGCCCTGAGCTGGGGGGCACCGGCAGCCTCTGCCACCTCTTGGCCACAGGCTAGTGCAGGCTTCGCCCAGCAGTGGAGTCCCCGCTCGTTAGCGGCGGCGTTAGTGGCTGCAGGCAGTGCCCGCTTGCCCAGAAGGTGGCCACAACGACACAAGCCAGGCTGGTGTACGAGTGGCCTGCAGGCAGCCGTGGATATGGCTTGGATTATCCGGGGTCTGGCGTGGGAATCCATACGCTGTCCTTTAGCCGGCAGGCAGCTCCGCTTCTGTCCTGGGACGCATTTTCTTCCTCTGCTTGCCCGGCTTCATTCGTGATGGCCATAAAACACAGCAGTGCCTGGAGGCATTAAGTGCGTGCTGCTATTTATAGGGAATTGTAAATCCTTGCTTTCTTCTCCCAGTGTGGTTGTTCCTGCTGTCACACCTTTGCCATTGCCGGGCTCTCAGCTGAAGCAGCTGTGCCGAGGGTGAAAGGATAAATCATACATGGACGCTTTTTATCTAAAGTGAAAGGCTTAATCACAGTGGGATAGGTTTGCCCCCATCTCCCCGAGGTCAAGCAATACTCTGGATTCATCCCTCTTAGACAGGACTGAGTGGAGGATTGGGTCTAGCCATAGCGTCCTCCCGTTTGACTTGTCACCGGGATCCATTTGTCCTATTAAGACAGAAAATCCTCCGAGCCAGCTGCCCACATGAAAAGCAGGGCAGCAAAGCTTAGCCCACGCCGGCCGCAGGCTGCAGCGTGCCCACGTCCTGGCCGTGCCCGCTGCTCCGCGCCTTGGGGCTATTTTCCCTTCTTTCCAATTCTCTCTCGGCAGAAGATGCGCCCTCAGCTTTGTGCCGTGAGAGGATGCGAAGCCTTATTGAAAGCCTCTGCCTGCTTTCCTAAGGCAGCGAGCAGTGTCTGGGACAGCCAAACCACGGAATTAGCAAACCCAAAACTCTTAAGAGAGCCAGAAGTATTATTAAAACCACTAGAGCAGCTCAGCTGCCTCTCTGTAAGTAACAGCTTGCAGATGTGCAGGGTGAAGTAATGCCAGCATTTTGCAATCCAGCTGAACCCCAAATGCCGAGCATCACCGAGGGGAGCGTGGGCCCTGGGGCGCAGCCCCGCTCCCCTGCCGGCCCTGGCCAGCTGGAAGAGACCGCGCGTGGATGTGGCTCATGGATTCCTCGCCCGCTGCCCCTCTCCAGAGCTTCCCGGGGCTGAGCCTCTGTGGGCTGCGGCTCCCTGAGTGAGGGCTGTGGGACACGGTGACAGAGGCTGCTCTTGGTGCCTAAAAGCAGCTCTGGGTCTTCCAAGTGCCTGCCCCCCAGGCACCCCCAGCCCTTGGGGGGATGCAATGCCTGTTGCCATGGCTCTGCTCTTTCCCGGTTTTTCCCTTCCCACCCCTGTGCTGCCCACTCTCTGCAGCAGCACCTCTCTGAATCTTATTCACTTGAGAGAGGAACATTTCTGGTTTGCCTGCAAAATAAGCCCACTCTGGTGCAACCTACTTTGAAGAGTGAGGAGAGAAGGCTGGGCTGGCATTAGCGTCAGAGCCCGGGTTGCTCGCTGCCGCGTTGCTCGCTGCGCAGGCGGTGCCCCCGGGACCCCCCGGCCCCTGCCCTGCTGCTGCGCCAGAGCCTCTCCGGGGTGAAACGACCTGCGCTGCCGACAGCTCCGCGCCTGCCCAGCGGTGACGCCGGCCAATGGGTAGAAGAGGGCAGAGCTGAGAGGCTCGAAGCACAGCAACCTGCCATCTGTAAGCAATTTCATCCGTTTCGCTGCTGCCCCGTGCCCGCCGCCGCGCCTTGCAGAGGGTGCAGGGAGACCGCCGTCGCCTGCCTGCCGCCCCTGCCGCTCGCCCCTTGGCGTTGCTGCCCGGGGCACCGGCCAGCTCGACGGGCAGCGGAGCCTCTCCGCACTTCGTGTTGCAGGCGGAAAGAGAGCGCTCTGCCCGGAGATGCGGTCGGCCCCACTCCTGCCCGGCCACGCGCGATGCCGAGGGGCCGGGGCAGCATGGCCGTACCCCGCCACTGGCCCCCCCACCGGCCATTGCTGCTCTGAAATCCCCAGCTCCCCGAGCCCTGCGGCTGAGCGTGATGTGCACGTGCCTGCCAAACAAGGCAACCGCTCGTCCAGGGCCGCAGAGGGGCTTTGAACTGTCTGAGAGTGCCTATCTCTGTCCCCTCCCTCCCCTAAACCCTGCGAAGTGGGAGCAAAGAGCCCTCTTTTGTGAAGCCTCACAGATCCTAAGTCAGCCTCGGGATTTTGGGGGCTTGACTTATGACGTCTGCGTAGCTGGGGCTGGCAGCTCTGCACTTGTTGGCGCTCTGCCTGGATGACAAGCTATAAAAAGACATGTTTGGATTTCTGCGGTGTTCATAATTTATTTCAGAAAACACAGCAGCGTGGTTTTTCGGCAGACCCAAATACGGTAATTGCAATGCCTCTTCGCCATTGTACCCGCTCGAGACACAAGGACACCTTGGGTCCCACCACCTTTTCCTACCTCGACCCACACCTGGCACCAGGGATGCAGCCATCCAGGCTGCTGAAGCCTTCGAACGCTTACGCTGCTTACGATGTTTCAGTGCCTTTCTGAAAGTCCCCTCTCTCCTGGAATCAGGGGGAAGTCTCTGCTTCTGTACCTTACAAAAATTAATTCTACCGCTTTTTCTGGGAAGAAACATTTGGAGAAAAGAAAAACCCAGGCAATGTGGTAACGAGACAGATAAATAGTTAAAAGCCCAGAGGCTGGTTTGTTTGCAAGCGTGCTGACACAAGGTAGGACCCAAGCGGCTGGCGAGGCGCTGGGCAGCATCGGGCTCTCCCTCCCGAGAGGACGTGAGCCGGCCGCGGGCCACTTCTGAGCGCCGAGGTGCTGCGCCCCGGGTGAGGAGCAACCCTGCGCCGCGGGGCTGTGGGGGGCCAGAGCCGCCCGCCCTGACGGGCTCCGTGCGGGACGTTTCGTGTGTGGCTTTGGTCAGCTCACGTCAAAGCCTGTGACCGCAGGGAGGAAGAAGAGAGATCTGGGGGGAGCTCAAACGATCCCTCCTCATGCCACCCGGCCCTTTGGTAACCGGCGTTCTCCCCTAGGAAGTCCTTGCTGGAACAGTCTGCTGCTCCCGCAAAGGCGAGGACCCAAACAGCCCCCGCAGCGGCCGGCGCCGTGACCCCTCGCGCATCCCCTGCGGACCGTGCCGGCCCTTCCCTCCCAGTGCTGGTGAAGGTGGACGGAAGCCGCGTGCCCTCGGGCACGGGGCGGTGGCAGTGGGGCAGCTCCGGGCCCCCGGCCAAGCCGGCCCCGCTGCGGCGGGGGCTCCGCACCTCCCCTGCCCTGGGATCTGCTGCTTTCTGCCGGGCTTTGTGCTCCCTGTCCCAGCCCAGGGGCTTTGTGCGCCAGCGCTTGCTTTCACCCCTTCACGTTTATTCTGGAGTTCATTTATGCCGGAGTCTCCTCAGCTTCCTCTGCCCAACCTTTTGGGCTGTGGCCGTGAGAGGTGAGGGCTCTCCCAGCCCCTTTAGGCAGGTTGCCTCAAACTCCATTCTCTCTTTTTTCCCCTTCTCTTTTCCCCTCTCCGCTAGATGCCACTGGTGCAAGCAGCCACCACCGGGGCCCCTGGCCCCGCTGTCTCTCGGGTACAACAGCCTGTGCTCATTGCTGGGGCTGGAGAAGGGCTGGTCCCGTGGGAGGTGGCAGCAGCCACCTATGCTCCGACACAGAGGTGGCGTGGTGCTCGGCTGCGGGTTCTGCTGTTTGGCATAGGACACGCAAGCTCCTTTCTCCTGAAAAGAGATGTCTGCAGCCAGGGAGAGCTCCGCCAGCGTCATCTCCATTAAACAGCGTAGCCCGGAGGAACAGGTCCAGGCAGGACCAGAAAGGTCTCAGGGTCCCACTGGCTCTACCTGCCTCCATCCCAAAAGCTTCCCGCAGGTCCCCCGCTCCGGGGCTCCAGGTCCTCCCAAGCCAAGCTCACTTTATCACTCTGTTAGCTTTCCTCTTGCAAAGCTTTCCCTAACACCCGGGCTGCGCCTCCTTTGCTACGACTGACGTTCGTTATCGCTTGCCCCGTTCACTGCGGCTGCGGAAAACAAACCGCTCCCTTGTCTTGCGGCAGTTGTTGGTGCATTTAAAGCTTGCTATTGCGGCCACCCCGCTCTGCCCCCCCTGCTCCTCCCGTGCCCCAGACCTCCTTCTGCCGGACTAAGCAGTCCCAGCTCCTTCAGGTCACGCTCAATGGCGTGAGCACAAGGCACGGCGCTTCCCAGCCCGAGCCCCGCGTCTCTGCTGGCACCGGCGCCCGCGTGCTTGGGGTGGCACGTGGAGGGATGGCAGGTTGGCTTTGCAGGACAGGCTCTTCTGAAGACCTCCCTTGGGCAAGGCGAAACAGCACGGTGGCGGCCGCAACCAGGTCCCCACCCCGAGGGAGACGTGGAGAGGAAGCGGGCCCCGGGCGGTCGGCGTGAGGCGAGGGAAGTGCGTGTGCGGTCTTCGTTTGTGTGCGCAGATGAATGCGTGTGTATGTGTGTGCATGTAAATCAGAGCTGCTGCTTTTTTATTCCTATTAAAATATTCATGGTGTGGCTAAATCTTGCATTTCTATCTCATGAGATACAGGGAGCTTTAAAGTCCAAGTTCTTGCAGTCGAAAGGATTTAAATTCTCATTTGTCAGATTTTATTGCCATTTTCCAGTCACTTCTACCCCTTCTGACTGGAGAGAATAACACTTGAAAATGTGACTGCCAACATGTTCAGGTAGTGGAGGCAAAGAAAAGAATCCTCCACTTATTCCCTTAAAAGAAAAAAAACACAACAAAAACCCAAACACTTATTTTTTCTAAGTCCAAGCCATGATTTTACTGTGGCTTGACCCATTACCGCAGAGTACTGCAGCCACCGCCGCCACCCAGCCTGGTGGCTGTCAGGCCTTGTAGGTACCTGAGCTTCGGCCAGGATAACTGATTTACGGGTTCCTTCAGAGCAAAAGGGCCTGGCCGCGTCCCGCTCTTCCCGCAATTCCCGCAGCCTCGTCCCCAGCGCTGGCGAGCGCGGGGCTGGAAACGCTGCCAGGGGCTGTGCAGAGCGGGTCTGCATGAGCACCCCCAGAGCAGCCGGGGGGTCCTTGGGGCCAGGCTGCGGGAGCCTGGGGCTGGGAAGGGTTTCCCACCCGTGCTGCTGTCCCGTCCTGCGACGGCAGCGTGGACGGTGCCTTGCTGAGGGAGGCGACGAGAGCTGGCACACAGCGCCGAGGCGCCTGGGGTGTCCGCTCACCGTGCGTGAGGATCTCTGAACAGGTGAAATAAGGTACAGGAGCCCAGAAACAAGGATCCTGAGGTCAGGCTGGAAAGAATGGATAACTGGCATATGGTGGGAGAAAACAGCAATGGACCGAAGAGGAAGAAGAAGCAGCAAGGTCATGAGTGAACACAGGTTGTTCCCATTTCTCTCCGCACTGGCGAGGCGCTCCTGCACCCCAGCAAAGCAACCAGCGACCGAACGGCTCTGAGCAGACGACGAGGGCGCTGTGGGAAGGAGCGGAGGACACTTGGGCGTTGATTTCCACCCCGTCACCCTACAAAAGAGAAGGAGCGGGGTAGGAGAGGGCTCCAGTGCTGCACCATGTCGGCCCTGGGCTCGCTGGGACGCAGCTACGTCGCCCTGAGCACCTCAGTTTGTGGTTTCTTATCAATGGTGAGTATATATTTTCTGTTTGTACAACTGGGGCATCCTGAGCAATGTGTTAGGCTGGGTGACCGCTCTGTCCTCCAATCAATAAATTATTTGCTCATGTTAAAACTCTTGCTGTTTCTCTTCTGCCTGTGATATTGGGGCAGTGATGACGCCAGCGTTGTTTTAACGGCAGATGTCTTGCAGCAGGGACGACCCATGGCTGCGTGACCGCGGCGCCGCCATGGAGCTCCAAGGCGTTGGGAACGGCCAGCCCTGGCCTCGAGCGGCGGCGGGGAGTGGGGAGGGAGCTGTGGCAGAGCTAGGAGCGGACCCCCCTCCTCCAGGCTCCGAAGCCTACCTGCCCTACCCCAGCCCTGCAGGGGCGCTATCCCCGGCGCTGGCTCAGGGGGGTCTCAGGGGTTTAAATGGGGAGGGGTTGCAGCCCGTCCCGGGGCTGGTCACCCAGGGCTGTCCCGGCAGGGCTGGGGAGACAGCAACTCCTGGCAGAGCGGGGGTGACAAAGTGCAGGCGGCGGTGACAGCCACCTCCAGCGCCACGCGCACCGGGCGGCTCAGAGGCGCAGCTCGGCGTGGCCGGTGCCTGAGCAGGGCTTGTGCCAGCGCCGTGCTCACGCGGCAGCGGCGTTTGTGGAATGAGTGTTTGGGGTTAGGTTTTTATCAATGTTTGCTCCATTTTGTTAGCATTTTCATTTCTTCTTTTACAGTTAGCTGCTGTTGTTCCCTTTAATCGGCTTGCAGCAGGTAGCAGGAGCTCGCGTTAGCGGCTGTACTCGGAGGAAGAAGCTCTGTGTAATTAGCACAGGCAGCGTTCGCTGGGAATGAGTGCGTGCTTTAATGGCTTAACGATTGCTGCTTGCCTCCCCTGCCTCCACAGCAGCCTGAAACCACCTCCACGAAGCCTTCCTTTCTCAACCTTCGGCTTTTGCAAGCTTGAAGCGGTAACGTTCCCGTGGCCAAAAACAGCATCCTGTTCATTGAGAAGCAAATCCCGGCGAGCCGGGAGGTGGCCCCATCGGCTCTGCGGCAGCCCTTGCCCGTTGGGTCCCTCTGGACGCGGGGCGGGCGAGGAACCACGCGACAGGGGATTTGCCTTTGCCCTCAGCCACTTCACGGCCCCACGCGCAAACTTCCACGAGTTTCCCCGTCGTTGCCCGAGGCCGGCAGAGCCTCTCCTGCTGAGACCCTCCGGCAGCGATGGGAAATGTCAGCCTGGAAGCGGCATTCCCGCCCAGCGGAGACGCAACGCTCCCGCTTCGGGTGCCGGGCTGATCTGCCTTCGAATAGCCGTGGGGAAAGCTCTGTTTGCCAAAGGGGCCAGTGCATTAATTCCTCATTAGGTGGGGTCACTCCTGGCTGCCAGGGGGGGTTCAGAGCCACCTCGGTGTGTCTTGCTGGGGGCACCCTGCTGTGGCTGCTGTTGGCAGCGTCGGCTCCGCGCCTGTCGCAACTACTGCGCCGCGCTGACCCAGCCCTTTCACTTTGGGATGCAGACACCCCCAGACCTCTCACGTTTCCAGAGCCGGGATCCCAGCACAGATCGAGCAGTTGAATTCAAGATGGAGCTGAGGAACGTCGATCCATGCGATGCTGCCCTAAACGTTAAGTTGGCTCTGCCGGGGACGTGCTGTTAAACACCGCCTGGGAAAGCGGCCTGGCTGCAGTGGGCGGTTGGTGGCCGGGGCAGGTTCGTTAGCACCCAGGAACCAGGGCTATGGGGAGCCAGGGGAGGACAGCTCCACCGTGCAGCTCCATTGCAAAAGCGCGCAGCCGCATCGCTCTCCCACCACCACCGAGGTGGTTCCCCGGCGAACGCTACAGCGCGTGATCGCCTCCCGGCCACCGGAGACAGGCGAAAGCTCTGTGTGTCTCTGAAAAGGGAGCGTCTGCGGCTCCGCGACGGGGCTCCAGCGACACCGCAGCCCGCGCCAGTCTGTCTCGCCGTAAGGCAGGCAGAGCAGATGCAGGTCACCCCCGCTGCCCTTGGCTGAGCCCACCATAAGCCTTTGGGAAGCTTGCGGCGAACTTGAACCTGAGTATCGAAGGCGATATCTGGAGTTAACGGGGAGAGGGGGGAGCGTGGTTTGTTAGCGTAAGGAATCGATAACACAGCGTGCTGTCTCTGTGAAAGCCGGAACATTCCCAAAGCATTACAGTATTCCAGCCCCGAATTCTGGGCAAGTCGTGGTACGGTAGCACCTAGGAGCAGGGTGTGCCCACGGACCGGTGCCTCGCAGGCTGCTGGAGCACCAAGCCTGCCGGGGGAGCGGCTGGTGTGGCGTGCGTGCACCGGCTCCGTCACGAGGCTTTGCACGGGGGGGGGGGGGCCAAAGCCCCGGGGGAGGCAGGGGTCGAGCCCCTACTCGGGAAAGCCCTTCGGAGAGGTGGGAGCCGTCCCTGGGGATGGGAGAGCGGGCCGTGTTCGGTGTGCGTGGGTGCAGGGAAGCGCCCGTGCCCATGCGCGTGTGAAACTCTCGTCCTTTCCTGTGGTCCCAGGTAACTGCGTCGGCCCGGGGGGAGGATGTGGCCGCCACTGCGATGGTTCCATATATTTTCTCTTGGCCTTTTCGTATGGCAGTGTTGTACTGAACGGAGATGCTCCTCCAGACAGAGGTCTTGGCAAGATCCAAAGTGGGAATCCTATGAATAGCAAGGACAAAGTGACTGTAATTAATGACAAAACCACTTTTGGCTAGACACTAAAACTCATGAAGCAGGGTTTAAAATAGTCTCCCCCAAGTTAAACTTTATCCCAGTCTTTCAAGGTTAGAGACTCTCTGACATGTGCCTTTAAAAGGCTCTTACCCCTCCTGCCATGTGCTGTGCTGGCCCAGACCGGGGCTCTGTTTAATTGAAAACCAAACGAAACCCCTAAACCAAACCACCCCACAACTTGTGTTCCTGCTGCTGTGCTGCACCTTTCCCTTTGGGAACCCAGCAGGTTTCTGCTCTGGCCTCCCAGGAGCAGAGGCTGGCCTCCGGGGAGCAGACGCCGTCCTTCTGCCCTCCCAGCATCTTCGGGGCTTGGGGCTCCACCCTAGCAACAGGGACCCAAGTGCCCGGTTTTGGTAACTGGTGCTCCCTAAATTCTTGAAGCGGCATTTCATCCTTGTCTCTTGCAGTGATTCACACTTCTGGAGAATGAAACCTGGTCCTAGGCTAACAGTAAATAGAAGTTAATTATAGGGAATCACCGTTCAAAAACCCGAGGGTTAAGCAGGCGCGCGCAGGTACAGACGCGTGCTCTGCTTCGTGCGCACACAGACGTGTAGCCCGTCATGTTCATCCCCGTGCAAGGCAGTGGCTACCCCAGGAACCTCCCAGGGGCTGCTTTTCGGGGGGGCCGAGCGCACTGTCCAAACCCAGGGGGCTCTGTTGTTGTCATTTGTCTCCGTACTAACGCGCTGCCTGGGGGCAGGCCCCGTTCCATGGTGTTTACTCCTTTACTGTGCAAGTTATCCCTCGCCTACATCTTTGTGGGTTCTTTTCATCTTTTCCTGAAAGACATGGGGCTGTCCCCATCAAGCCAAGGATGTTCTTCTAGACGGGCCTGAAACGTCTGCTGGTTCCCAGTTTTGCATCATAGTGAGGCAGGCTGCTTTTGTCCAAAAGGATGGGGATGCTGCCGCTCTCCCCAAGCGTGGTGGCACCATCAGCAGCCACCATAGAACCATAGAATTGTCTAGAATCATAGAAACGCCATGCTCTCCCCTGGGCTGTTTGCTCCCCACCGGTGCCGGAGCAGCGGCCGGGCAGCATCTGCAGGGCCCTGGCCGAGGCAGGGACCGAGGCGGCTGCCCGCTCCCATTGCCATGCCCCAGGCTTGGCTCTGCGGGGACAGCAGCCAAATGGGACAGGCTGCGGGACCGGAGACCTCAGCCCTCCTGGGGAGTAAGGAGCAGCCTGCCGGCCACGGAGAGGACGCTGGAGGAGCGGTGCAGCGGTGGCAGCAGGAGGCTCTGATCTGTGCTGACAGCAAGGGACCTGCCTGAGCGGTGCTTTGGTGGCCCTGCCGTGGCCAGGATGAAGCGGGGTGTGCTGGATGAAGGGTTAAATGCTCTGCACAGAAAAAGAGGGAGAGGAGGGAGGGGAGGGTGCAGCGAGAGCCGGGGTCAGGCTGGAGGGACCGAGGTGCAGCTTCTCTGGGGTGAGGGTAAAGAGAACTGAGAAGTCAAGGAAGCTGCGATGCAGAGGGTGCTTTTGATGTTGCAAAAACGGGCACGGAGAGCCGCGTTCTTGAGATTAGACACCAGTTTAGGATAAAAAAATAAAGGGGTTTTTTTCCCCTCTCTCTTCCCCCCCACGTAAGCACACCCCCCCCTTCTGCTGTCTCGTTTCATGTTGTCGTGTGTGACTTTTTTCTGGGCTTGTGCTCTCGGGAGCGGTGCTGCTCATACACACAAGGGCTGAGCGGAAGGGTGGTTTGTTTCTGGGCTGCTATCAGCCCGGCTGCTGCAATTCCTCCGCCGCTGTGTCCTGTGATAACCGCAGCTTTCTGAGGAACCCCTAACGCGAGGTTCCTACCCCGCCGCGCGCTGCGGAGCAGCTTTGCACTGCTGCTGAGTGGGTTGCGAAGCGTCGCTGTGCTGCGCTGGCAGCCTCACGGGTCTGTCCAGAACTCGTGCTCGGAGCTGGTCTGAGGGAGCTGGAATACGGCCCCGTTCCTGGCACTGCCCAGTCCCCTCCTGGTCCGGGCTGGCTCCCGCTGCTCTATCCCGCTAACGCGCAGCGAGCGCAGAGTGAATTCACCCAATTAAAAAAATTAGAATGAAGGGAAGTACAACGGAGGAAAATCATTTCACATTTAATTGAAAAACTCCACCTCTGTAATTGGCAGAGGTGTTGCTCCCTTTGCTGGCTTCCTAAGAAGAGCCACATGCATTTCCAGCCTACCCAGGCAGCGTGGTTTGGGGAGGCATAACGCCCCGCTGGCCTCTGCTTACACGCTCCAGGCAAAGCTGGGCGTCCAGGCACTCGCCAGCCGCAGCTGTGGCCAGATTCCCCATGAGGGTGTAAATCTGGAAAATTGTTTCTGTTCAGAACCGCTGGGCGCTGCGCGAGCTGAGGGAGCTGGGAGCTTTCGGGAAGTGGGAAGTTGGGGGGGTGGGGGAAAACAGTGTGTTCTGTTTGTGCCCGAGACATCCTTTGATGCACATCAGTTTCAACAAACTCAAGCCAAACAAACAGAAGATTTCCAAGATGACCATATATATATATATATATATATTTATATTCCCATATATACATATATATACATTTATATTCCCTGGGATCTGGACGCCGGGAACAGCAGAGTCCTCAACTCCAGGGCTGCACCTCCTGGCAGTGAAATGCACGGGAGCATCGGTGTCACTGATGCGGGTCCGAGAAACCTCTGCTTCCCTGGAAATGTGAGAATTCAGCCTAAAACTGCGGGGCCAGAACCTCAGCCATTCTGATCCTGGATGGGTCTTTTGGCACTGGTGGTGGCAATTCTCTCCCCCCCTCGCCATTCCCCAGGCTGGCTACTCAGTTCTGGTGTGTTTGGGGGTTTTTTTAATGCTCCTACCCGGTGAGACACAGAGAGGTTTCTTTGTGCTTAAGGTGCCTGGCCGGATTTCGGCAGCTCTTCTGAGCGGCGCTCGCAGGCACCGGAGCCAGGGGCACCACTTGGGCGCTGCGATGCGGTGATGCAGCGTTGGCGGCCTCCGAGAGCCCCATGGCGTTGGCGCTGGATGGAGCTGTCACACCTCCTGCTCACTCCAGAGGATCGTTTGGGGGAACTATTTCCCCAAAACCAGAAATATTGGAAAAACAGCTATAGGATGGAAAGGAAGGATAGACAAAGGAATACATAGAAGGTGAAATTTAGGTTGAAAGCATGGAATTACCTGAATTTTCATTCAGCCTGGGCCCTTCCTTTTTCCAAGAAGAGCTTTCCTTGCCTGGAAACTCCTCTCTTTCCCCTGGCTCTCCCACCTACGCAATGATTTTGTCCTGCTCTGCTTGCTTACCCAACCCGCCTGTGGGCCAAAGCGCAGGGGTGCTAACGCTGTTTACAAACAAACGTTTTTCTGTTCCTCTCCTCAACAGCTGAACTTGGAGGGGGGCGTTGGTACAACTGGGTATGCGTAAGGAGCTGGGTGATAATATCGTACGGAGAAACGTGGAGGGCTCGCATGGAGAGGGGACAGAACCGCCTGCGAGAGGTTATCCCAGCAGGTCTCCGACAGCAGCTCCATGCTTGTCCGGACCCGGGAATGCGCAGGACTGCACGCAAAGCCGCGCTGGGACACGGCCCCCAGAGCCTACTCAGCCCGCCCCCGCCCCCTCCGCGGCACCGCGTCGCGGGAGAGTGAACCCCTGCGTGTCTGCCCTGCCCCGCTGCCGCCGGCGCTGCTGCAGGGGGGGCGAGGAGCCCCTGCCTGCCCCCCCGGCACAGCCGGGCGCAGGGGTGCTCCTGAGCCGGGGCAGCACCCTCTGCCGAGGCGGGGAGCGTCTCCGGTGCGACGCCGGGCTGAGAACTCGGCACGCCTGTGAGCGGAGACTTGCTCGTTCGTATTTTGGGATTTGGGTGGAATTGGAGGCTTTATGCGGCTTTTTAGAGAGGAAAGGTTTATCCGTGAGAGTTGCTGCCTGTGATGGACGGTGCCCTTCCCATTGACCAAGGGGTGGGGTGGTGGCAAAAGCTCGGGAAGAGGCGTTCCTACTGCAATCCCAAATGCTGACCCTTGACGGCGAGCAGAGAGGTTTGCAAGCGGCGCGCGGCCAGGCTTCCCGCGGTTGGCCTCGGGAGCGAGCGCAAAGCGAAGGCGTTTCCAGGTCCCCAGCCAGCCCGAGGCTCCCCCCAGGCCCTCCGAAGCTGCGCCTTGGTGGGAGGGTGCCCCGTGCCGGGGGAGCGGGGCGGCCGTGCGCAGCTACGCACGGTTCGGGTCGCGCTGCTCTTTCGAACGCGCCTGAAAAACTGCGTGCGGCGTGCTTTGCGCGGGCAGGGCTGAAACCGGACTGCCGCTGCCCATCGCCGCTCGTGGTGGGAATAAAGCTAGCTCAGCCCCCGCAGGAAGTATAGAATCATAGAATCATGGAATGGTTTGGGTTGGAAGGGACCCCTAGAGCTCATCTAGTCCAACCCCAGTACCTGCTCGTTTGCTGAAACGCGGCCGTGCGCTCGAGCTAATCCCCATCAGACGGCTTTGGCAACCGCGGGGCCGCAGCCGCCTCTGCCAGCGGCCGCAGCGCGAGGGTGCGCGTGGGCCGGGCTCCCAGGGCGGCCCTGGCTGGCGCTTGCCCCTATCCCGAGGCATCAGCATCCGCAGCAGCTTTCCGAAATCTGGGTGGGGGGGCATTTCTGAACGTCAAAAAGTGTTTTCTGGGTGGAAGCGAGCAACTCCACAGTAAATTACTCATGCTGTCTCCCTTTCTTCTTCTCTTCTTAAGGCAAGGATCTTGGCTTGGCATTCGCCATTCCAGCGCCGAAGGATGCTTTTATCGGAGGTGCAGCCATTTGTCTGTTTTTCTGATTCAGTTGGTGTTGCTGTAGCCAAGATCCCTGAGCTGTCCAGGTAGGCTGATGGGTGACGCAGTGCGGTTCATGGCATTGCTTAGCTGAGAAAAAGTTGTGAGTCAAAAATATCTGCATCCGAGCTTTCTAAACGTCTGCTGAAAAGTTCGCTGGGGAAAAAAAAGAGCGTAAGACTAAATTACAGGGCAGTTATTTCTAGAGAGCGGTGGGGTAGTGTGGGTTTGGCGTTATTAAGGCTTTGTCAAAGAAAATAAATAGGGATGCTGGAGGGATATATGTGGGCTTTTTATTCAGAGCAAACAGTGGGAGCTGCTATTTCTGTGACCCGATGGTAACGCTGGGAACAGCACGTTGGCTGAGCAGCAAAGTTCTTTGTGCAGCTTCACTTTTGAACCCGTACCTCGGGAGCGGCGGTGACGAGGAGCGGGGGAGGCGTCTTTTCCTCTCTTTGGTGTTCTCGGAGCAATGAACAACCAGTTCCTGTGTCCCAGTCGTGGGAAAGGCCTGAGACCGAGGTGGCTTTGCCGCCTGGCGCTGTCTTCACCCGGGCAGTTGTGGTCTCGCGCTCTCCCGCTGCCGCCCCGCGTGCTGCCCGCTGTGCTGCGCTCCCCGCGCCGAAGGCTGCGGCAGAGGGGTGGCTGCTCTCCCAGCAGCGGGAAGGCGGGCGGCGGGGGCGTGCGGCGCAGGCGGCCCCTGTGCCAGCGGCGCAGCAGATCTCGGGGGCAGGCGCCTGGGGTGAGTGTCCCCATCCCCAGCCAGGACAGCCCAGGCTGCTTCGGCGAGCGGGGCTGGGTGTGAACGCAGCCGGTTCACGTGAATGCTCCATGGGCAACAAGGCGCTCGTGCGAATCAAGTCTATCCCTACCAGAACAGAGAGCCTGGCCCCGTGGCCGCCTGCCACCCCGCCTGCACCTCATGCGGGTTTCGGAGGGCGCATGCTTTGCCCTCCAGCCGTTACGAGCGTACGTCCTCGCCGTGGAGGGCTGTAGGGGAACAGCCAGGGAAGGCTTGGCCCTACTGCTCCATCCCGCTGTTGGGTCTCGGAGAGTAATTTTGGGGTTTGTTTTTTTTCTCCCTCCCCCAAGAAGAACCTTGGGGATGCCAAGGTGAGAGGAGCAGCCCCGGCTGCCCCAGCAGATGGGGTGACGGGCGGCGCGGCTCTGGGGTGCTGCTCCCGAGCGGCAACGATCCCCGAGGAGCTGGCCGGGTACACGGGACGGGGAGAGAGCCCCTGCCTGAGGAGTTAATGAAACTGCTCAATTCCAGATAATGAAAGGGCGGCGCGCTGGATAATTAACTCACTAAAACGATATCCTGAGCACCAGAGAGTCTTCTTTCAAAGGCTGGCTATTTACTTAAAATATTGTCCCTTTTGTAACTCTGTGGCTTTGCTAGGAGCAGAAACCAAGGGCTCATTTAATTCCCTAATTAATGGCATAACCTGTAATTACCCAAAATGCTATGGAAGAGCGCCACAAAACGCACTGCAAGCAGCTGACTGGATACCTGCCTGCTCGTCCGATAGCTTTGAACAGGCGAGGTGGATCCTCCACGCCGAAGCCATTTCTGCGGGAACACAGCCTGGGTGGCCTAGTGCTGTGCCTTGTCACATCACTGAGCCCTATGGAAATGCAAAATATTGGTGTTGTCCCTGTAATAACGTCAGGCAGGAGGACGGTAACACTTGTGATGCAGAGGGAAGATGGTTCCTGCACATACCAAAATTTAGGGAGGAGCTGTGGCATGTGCCAGAGGCAGGATCCAGGTTCTCTTTTGCAGGAGACTGGGTACCTGAGGGGGTCAGCTACGGCCGGTGGCCTTTAGGGGATGGGGGTGACTGCCCCTGCCACAGCGTGCAGCGCTACTGTTCCTTTCGCACGGGGAGGTCTGCACTGGCTGCGGCTGCGTGCCAGGCAGGACGTGAGCCAGCCCACCCCGCGGCTCTCAGGGAGCTCACCAGCCCACCCCACGGCTCTCGGGGAGCTCACCAGCCCACCCCGGGCTCTCGGGGAGCTCACCAGCCCACCCCGCGGCTCTCGGGGAGCTCACCACCCCACCCCGTGGCTCTTGGGGATCACCAGCCCACCCCACGGCTCTCGGGGAGCTCACCAGCCCACCCCGTGGGTCTCGGGGAGCTCACCAGCCCACCCCACGGCTCTCGGGGAGCTCACCAGCCCACCCCGCGGCTCTCGGGGCCCGGTTTGCTGATGCCCACCAGCAGCAGGAGTGCAGCATGCCCTGCAAAACCCGGCGCAGGGGGCCGGGGTGCAGCCTTCCAGAGCTGGTGCAAGCAAGGGGACGTGTCCTCCCATGCCCCCGGGAAGGAGGTGGGGATGGGGCTGCCCACAGGGCGGAGGCCAAGTGTTCTTTTTATCCTGAGAAATTCTCATTTTGTGGTGGAGACGGATCTAACGGGACCCGCGTGGTGTGAACCTCGTAGCAATCTGTAGACTATGGGTTTTTCTCAGCCAAGAATATTCAATTTTTACTGATGGTTCAGCTCTTTTACATCCGGTGCTGCCTCCCTCTCCATTTCTCTTCTTTCGAAGCAGTCTCTTGGCTGGTGGTACCCGGCACAGCCACACCAGCTAGCGGAGAATGCTCTCCTGAGCGAGTTCCTGAGCATGGGAAACGGAGAGGAGCCTGCCATCTCTTTTTATTTGGGTTTGAAAAAAATCTGACGCTGACCTGAAGCTCCCTTTTCTCTCCTGATTCTCTTTGCTTAGGCTCAAGTTTTGGTTTAAGGCAGTTAGGAGCACAAAAATGTGCACAGTTCCCAGCCAGCATTACCTAACAAACTAACGGGAAGGCAGTCTTATCAATCAGCAGGTCGATGCCAGTAGCCTTTGCATAGTTTCTTTGGTGTGATGGGGGTTTTGGGGTTTTTTTTGGGGAGGGTGTCTACATGAGTGTATTGCTTAAACTGCATTTAACTTCTATGGGGTCAGTCCTACTCTGATTTAAAGCAGCCTTGATATTATTTAAGTTTGGAAATGACTAGAGGTAAATCAAATTTAGGTCATTTTGCTTCTGAATAAGAACTTGAACTGAGGGATTGAATGCAGTTTAACTAATCCACTTAAAGTCAAGCAGTAACTTAAGTTAGATTATTTTTCCTGAGCATGTCTGCCTATGTAAGACCATGCCCTGCTTTCCAACCCACGCTGCCTTGCTGGGATACGGTGGCCAGCAGCATTAAACCCATTTACGCCCGCTGTGTGCTGGGTGAAGCCCCGGCGAGCCCCGCTCTGGGCTTTGCACAGGGGCGGCTGGATGAGCTGCTCTGGATGATTTCAGGGTCCCGCCTGGCTTTTGAAATCTGTTACTTCTTTATTTGCTTTTACAAAATGCAGTGTCCCGCTGGATGCTAACTCAATGTACATGGCAGGCTGCTAAGTATTGCCAGAGCTAATTAGGGCTAATTTGCCACTAAACCAAATGTGCGCAGGTACGGTTTTGTGACGTAGCCGCCTGCCTTTTTGGCAGCGATTGCTCGCTCGGCAAGTGGTGGAGTGCTCCTTTCTGTGAGGGGTTTCACTTGTTAGTGCGAAAGGGCGCAATTCTGGCTGATCAATTAGAGCCCGGTTCGCCGCACGTCGCCGGTGTCTCCCTGGCCGAGCCGGGGCCGGTGTCGTTGCGCCTCCAGCGCGGCCCCCCTGCCCGCGCAGGGCCCTGGGGTTTTCCCGAGCGATGGCCGTTCCTGGGCAGTTCAGCCCCGCGGCGCTTCGGAGGGCAAGGACCCGCTCGCGGGGGGCGTTGCGTGGAGCAGGATTTGAGGCATAACGGCGGGGCTTTGGGGGCAGCTGCTGCCCGCAGCCCGGCAGGGAGCCCAGCAGCCGAGCCCTGTGCCCGGCCCCGGGGCGCACCGGCAGCTCCGTCCCGACCGGCTGGCGGTCTGGGCTTGGGGGTGTCTGGCGGAGCGAAGGGGCTGGCAGCAGAGCGAGCTTGAGCTCATTTTGGTTACACTGGCTCCTGTCTCCCAGCTGGTCAATGCTGCCGGGGTACTGCAAGGGGGGTCTGGCCAAGGGCTTCCCAAAAACCCGGGTGGCGTCGGGTGGCACGTCCGCCTGAGGCTCAGCGCGCCAGGGCAGCTGACTGCCGGTGTCCACCTTGCAGCCCCCCAGGCTCCAAACCAAGAACGGGGGAGAGCCGGAGTGAGCGCCTGCGGGGAGAGGCTCGGTCTCTGGGACCTCGCCATCTGGGCTGGATGTGCCGGCTGCTTCCTGCCCGTCGCGATAGCGCGTCTGGGACGGTGGCCTTTGCCAGCTGCAAACCAGATGGGGATGATCGGCTCCTCTTGGGAAGCACTGGAGTGCTGCGGGAGGGTGCCCGGGCTGCCCCGTCCCCTGCTGCTGGAAGTGCCGGAGGCCATGCTGCGTTTTGAAGGTGTGCTCAGCCATAAAGACACTTTTAAAAATAAAGTAGTACTTTTGTACTTTGTTGGATATGAATTTCTGATAGATCTTTAAAATACGGTTGTATTTTAAGATAAAGCATGTTAAAGTAAACTTGGCTAAATTACAGGCACAGATTTTCAGGCATGAAGGTCCCTTCGTGGCGTCAGAGCACGGAGCAGCGTGCCCGAGCACAGCTCTGCTGTCGGGGTTCCATGGACATCTGAAGAATATTTCTGTCCAGAACCTGGTCAAACATTCCAGGTCAATTAGGTTGAGGGGGTATTGAGGAGCTGAGACAGCAAGGAGCACGCTTCTTTCTTTCTGTCTTCCATCACATGTATAAAAATTGGCTGTGGGAAGATACTTACGGGGTCAAAAAAGCTGAATGCCTTGGTGACCATAAACAACGGAACCTGAGTCACTAGCAGTGTGTAATAACGGCACTACAGCGTTAGGGTGACCGATCTGGTGGGAAGGCAAGGCGTGTTTTGGTGAACTTGTTGCTGCACTGTGTCCATTTAAGGAAGTTCTGAACTATCTTTTTTGAAGTTGTGAAAGCTGCCTTGTACATATTGGCACAGTTAGCGGGTGAAACTGCCCACTAAGTAATGGGGCGGTTTAAATACGGGTGCGTGGGCTCACTGTTTTCTGTTCTGCATGAAAAGGAAAAGCCGAATTCACCCGTCCGTGGGCTACACCTGCCCTTTCCGGGGTTAAAACCAACCCGCCACTGCAAAGCAAGATCAAAAATCGAGGATTCGTATGCAGAATTGCTGCTGGCTGATCTAAATTATCAAAGTCACTTAAATTGGAATCGGCCTACTCTGGGGCACAGGGGAGTGCTTTATACGGAGGATGACAGTGGCGCTGGGGCTCGCTCTATCAGCAGACGTCCCGACAGCCCCTTTTGGTTTAGACACAAAAGCCGGCGCCATGGACTGACTGATGACAGACAGGCAGGTTCTTCTGCCCAGGGGTGCTCCGCTCCTGCACTCGCATCCCTTGCTGTCGGCAGCGGGAATTGCAGATGGCTCCCCAGCTGCCCGCTGCAGGGTCACCGCGCTCTCTTCAGTCGGAGTTGCCCACTTGCTGAAAGGGTGGTGCGAGAATGCCAGGGCTCCTGTTCACCCTGCTTCCCAAGGGGGGAAATCCGCAGGGATTTCCTGCGCTGCGTTCCCCTCTGGGATGTGAACAGGAGCAGCTCTGACAGCCCTCGGGCAGGCTACGGGCAACGGTGTTCCAACAACTCCCCGGCCAAGGAGTTCTGGTCTCCGGTTTACTTCCATTGAGGGGATTCCTCTCTTTTTTCCCATTCAGAACAGGTTTGTACCCGCTTTTTGAGGCCATGTGTGCTGTGGACTTGGACAGCAATGCCCAGCGCACCCAAACTGTCAGTGCAGCGAAAACCGCTGAGTCTTCATGAGATACCCGTGCGGGGGCTATCCCTGACACCAGACCACAGCGCCGCAGGAGGGGTCGAGGCTCCCGCGTGTTTAAGCCTGTGTTGTTCAGTACAGGATTAATAAATCTGATATTCACCACAGCGAATGAAAGATTTTATTCCAACAAAGCTGGTAGGAGTGTTTGTCAGAGACTGGAATTCGATGTCCTGTTTCATACATCGTGTGGGAGTCGAGTTTCCCCATGGAAGCCTTTTAGGAGGCTGTGTTGGTTTGCATTACGCTGCCTACTCACTAGATGTCTCCAGGAGCAACGTGCACGCTCCGAGATGCACTGCCCGATAAACCAGAGGGACTGAAATGGAGCGGGCACTGTGTCTGAGGAGGAGTTCATCTGTTTGCGTGCTGTAGATGCTTATTCTGGAAGTGAAGAGCCAACCTCTACGGCCCAAGAGGTCACCTGCAGCGCACCAGGGACGCGTGGCCCTGCTGGCACCCCGAGGGAGCCACGGGCAGGCCTCCAAGCAGTGTCGCCGTGCCCCAGAGCGAGCGGGGTCACAGGCTGACCATGACCATTCGAACAGACTTGTGCTCGGCTGCTGAGAGCTGGTGACAAGCTTTGTCCTGTAACACGTTTCTAGGCAGAGATGTGGGGGCTGCCACCGACGGGAGGTGCCACCCCGCGCTCGGTCTGCTGCCCGCTCAGGTGTCTGTCAGTCACAGCTTAGGGTGCCCATGAAGCTTCCTACATAAACTTCTTCTCCATCTCCTCCTACATCTGGAATTGGGAAAAAAATTGTAAGCAATAAACCGTATATCTAATCACAGGGAAGATGAGCACAGCTTCCTTCCAGTAACTTTAATTTAGCTACTTCAGCTGGGCCAGAAAGTTTAGCTCATTCAGCCAAGCAGCAACATTTCGTCTCTTAATTGGGAATTATCTGATGAAGCTGCAGCACTGTGATCTGATTGCATCAGCTAATGTGGGAAGTGCTGATGAGCCGGTTTCGGATATAGACCCATAGATCAGCCCAGGGATCTTTGCCACATACAGGTCCTTCCAGTGCTAAGGGAGCAAATAGCCCCTAGGGTTTAAAGCCTTTGCACCACTCCTGCAGACCTCGAGCTCCTCTGCTGCCAGCAGAGCCATCTCCAGCCTTCACTAAATCCAGGCACGCTATGGAGATGGTGGAGGGAAAGGAGGAAAGGTGGATGTGTCCGCTGTCTGAAGGGAAGTCACAGAGGGGGGTCCGGAGAGCCCCCAGGGTAACGCCGGGTGGCTGATTCTGCAGTGCCAAGGCAGCAAGGGCGCTGGGAGGGGCCCCTGGTGGGACTTGCTGGGGGTGCCAAGCTGAGCCACCCATGCTGCTGCACCTCCGGGCTCGGGGCACGTGCTGGGCAGTCGTTGCTCTTTGCTTTCTCTTACTTCTTGTAGAATAACAAGAAAACCACCCGGTCAGTGCGGAGGGCACAGGCTGGGTCTGCTTGCAGGGAGCTGCTGCTTCTCACATCTGCTCGCTGCGGTTGGGGCTCGGTGTGCGGGCTGGCAGGAGGACGGGGAGCCCAGGGGGAGCCCAGCTGGCGGCTGCTGGAGGAGGCGCTTGTCCAGGCTGCTGCTGTTCCGTGTCTCTATGAAAGACCCGGGTGATGGCCAGAGCATGCCCTCAGCCCGCTCGAGGACGGTCCCCAGCTGGGAGAGCAACCAAAATGCCGGGAGGCGGCAGGGCTGCTGTTCCGAGGGACCAGGAGCAGAAGGAGAAGCGGGCTGGCAGGGGCGGCGCGAGGTGGACCGAAGCGCTGGGGAAGGGAGAGGGTGTGCTGTGCGCGGTCCTCGCCGCAGGCTGGTGCAGCCGCTCCCGACAGCCTGCCACGGCATCTTTGGTTCGCCTTTCCCTGGGGCAGCTCTCCAGCTGTCCTGGGCACGCGTGGCTCTCATGGAGGACAGAGTTTGTTGAGCTGCCTTGCTGCCAGGCGTCGCACAGCCGGAGGTCACGGCTCCCACGGCAGGTCCCCGCCAGCCTCGTGACCCATCCGCAAGCCATGGGGCTTGATGCACCAGCGGGATTCAGATGAGCCTTACTCATAGCCCATATCCTGAGTGCTGGGATGCCAGCGGCTCAGCGTGGCTTCGCCTGCAACAGTGACCGGTATTGCCTGAGCAGCTCGAGGCTGAGGAGAGAGCTTCTGTTGTAAAGAGCTTACCAAGTCCTCATGGACAACAAGGAGGCAGCAGGGGAGGCCAGGGAAGGCAGCAAACGGAAGACGCTTTCACACAGGCCAAGGGGAAAAGTTCACACAAGAAATCTCTGCGAGCCGTTGTCTGCAAGAGCGGCTCTTGAGGGGATGGGGACACAAGAGGAAGATGAGGCAGAGCCTGGTGTCCCGCCAGCGTCTCTGGCCCGTGATGCTTTCAGGAGGGCAGCATCCCTCACTGGCAGGCCACCGCAGGTTGTCAGCAGGGAAGGTGCAGGTGGATCGGTGCTGATCTGAGCTTTGTATTAGGGTTCTTGATATTTTCTTTCCCCTAGGACTTTTACAAGCTGTAAACTGTGAAATCTGGATATACTGTTAGGATTAATCCTGACACTGCTACTCTCAATATTTACATAGTTACCCAGCCTTCTTTTGCTTTTCAGAATTTTTTTTGGCCTCAGAAACAGCTTCCTGTGGCAAAGGATCCTCCGGGCAATTTCACTGTGTGTAATGGGGTTTCATTTGCATTTGTTTTGCATTTTCTGCCCTTTAATTTTGTTCAGTGTTGCTGTTTTCTAGTGCTATGGGGCAGGTGGAATAAGCAGCTCTCGATGTGCTTTTCCATAGCCCAGTTGTTACTCTCCAGGCTCTCACCAAGGCATGATGCAAGCAGACGTACCACCAGCCCCTTCTGCGGCTGCGCGTGCGTGCGGAAACGGAGCGGAGCGCAAGAGGACATGCGATAGAGATGCAGAATTGCTCTGTTTGTAAACCAGATCGCTGATTTGAGAGCGAACAAGCTGGCTGCTGAAAGAGAAAAGGAAAGCAGAGTCATCCCGAGGCATTCAGCAACGAGCTCTGCAAGGCATAACCTCAAACCACAGGAAGCCCTGATATCCCATGAAGTAACAAATATTTTTCTATTAATACCAGCGTTTTTATTGCCTCTTTCATCCTGAAAGAACCCCAGTTGGCTTTATGCTTTGCAGACCCAGTTCAGTAATTACCTCTCGTTGCCACTGGAATACAAGATATTCCCAAAGATACGCCGATAGCAACGGCTGAAGCGCAGGGACGAGCCTCTGCGGCGGCCCTGGGAAGGCAGAGCGCCGTGCCTGCCGGGATCTCGGCTGGGCAGGACAGGGAGAAGCCGGCGGCAGCGACAGATCGCCGGCAGCCGCTGCTGGCAGGGCAGCCCGGAGCCGTGGCTCGGTGTGGGGAGCGGAGAGGCTGCTCTCCGCCGGGGTGGGAATGCCCGCGGCGCCCCCGGATGCCGGCCGGGCAAGGCTGCCTCCCGTGCCGCCCCGGCGCAGGGGAAGGCAGCCCTGGCACCGGGCAGCGGGCGAGCTCGGGCCGTGCCATCACCACGCACCGGTCCCGGAGCCACGGCGTGGCAGCGCGGCGTGCCCCAGCCTGCGAAGGGTTCGGGGGGCTCTGATAGAGGGGGGCTTTCCCACTCTGTCCCGCCTGTCCAGCTCCCACCCTGGCTGGCCTGGGTAAGGGAAACAAGCACCTACAGAGAGGGGCGGAGGCTGGAGAAGGAAATATCTCCAGACCTCAAAAAGGGACAGCTATATATACACACACAAATACAGTATATATTATTTCTTTCATCTGTTTGTTCATCTATGTATTTAATCGTGAAGCTTCAGAGGACATGGAAAGCTTTAGGAAAATTCGTCTGAGAGAGTACCGAGAGAAATGGAGTAAGCAAGCCAGATGATACTGCCCTCCTCTAACAACCACCGAAAGAAAAACCCCTCTGGGAGGAGGCGAGCCAGAAATCAGCTCTGTCACAGCCTTGTTTATTTTCCCAAACAGCTGAAAGACCACGAGCTCATCCCCTCTGCCCCCTGGTGCAACAGGCACCCCCCGCCACCGACGGCGGGGAGAAACAGCGCAGATGCTGTGGACGCCTGCATGGGCATGTTCCGGGAGTGGGCCTGGCGCCCCGTTCTTACACTGCTGTTTGAAGTTGTTCTCTTCGCTTTGCCCGTAGCCTTTTCCCTCTGTTCAGTGGCCCAAAAAACCCAGAAGAGACAAATGTCCTTGTCCTCGGCGTGCGGCCTCCGCCCTGGGCTGTGCAAAGACGGCTCTGCGGCACCCCGACACCAACCCTCCTGCCTGCGGCCGGCAGGGCTCGGGGGCTCCTGGGCTGCTGTGGACCCCGTGCCCAGCTCCCTGGGCACAGCAGAGGTTTCCATCCTGCGAGTGCTCGCGTTGGTGCATTCCAGCCTCCCCCGGCGCGGCCCTGCCGCTTCACCTTTTGCCTCTCCGGGTCCCTCCTGCCCCCCCCCCCGCCCACCTCCATCGCTCCCGCCAGCCGCCGCCCGCTCAGCTGCCCCCTGCACGGTGCCGGCGCGGTGTCGGCAAAGTCCTTCTCTGGCCGAGGACAGCTGGTGGCTCTGCCGGAGATATCGCCTCTATCTGCTCGAGGAGTGCGGGAGAGCAGTTTTGTCAGCCCTGTGATGGAGATGGGCCTCCCTCGTGCCGCAGGAAGGCTTTGGGTCACGCTGGTGCCTCCCTAAAGCCCTGAATTCCCCCAAAGCATGTAAGTGCAAACACTTTTGCTCGAGCTTTTCAGAGGGGGGAGAACTGCCAGTCTTCCTAAGGGAGACACCCAGCTTCATCCAAGGGCATGACCTTAAGCTGTTTTAGCTAAGCAGATGCAAACTTATTTAAATGCTCTTAAATCAAGTGGGAACAGGCGTAGCCTAAAACGCTGTAAACTGTTTTTACATGGAAATCAAATCAGCTGGGCAGCCTTTTGAACCACTCTGAACCTGGAGCGCGAGGGCATGACTGAGTCTGCCGTCGCTTGGCGTGGCACTGCCCATTAGCTGGCCAAAGACATCGCACGCTCGGCATAGCTGGCCACTGGCTAGCAGCAGCGTCCCGGCAGCTCGGCGACGGAGGCGCGTGCCCGCGCTCCCTCACCTCCCTCAGCGCAAGGTTGGCCGGGGCTACCGAAACCAGTGTCGCCAGCAAACGGCATGAAGGTGGCTAACTTTGCATGGGAGCGGAGGAGGATCGCTCACACAGGCTTTCTGCTCACCGAGGGAAGCCATGCGGGGAGGAGGGAGCCACCACTGGTGGTAATCAGCAGTGTATTTAATTTAATTGCATCCTCTTTGTGGTTTGCAGAGAGGAGACGTGTCTCAGGCTTGCGGGTTATACAGCTGGTTTAAGCCAGCACTTCTTACTGCACAGGAGAGAAGCAACCACGCTCAGCTGCCACCGCCCCGCCGATAAGCTGCTGAGAGCGTACGTACAACCAGCCAACGCCAAGATGAAGGGGTGAAACTTTCTGCGTAGGCAGAGACTTGGGGGGTGGCACGGGAACTGTGCAGAAGTGGGGCCCTAGACCAAAACCCAGAGCAAGGAAACCTCCTCTTGCTTCTTCCTGGCCCGCCTAGGCTGCCTTGGCGGGGTCTTCAACAGCGGTTTTGTGTGCATGAAATGCAACTGCAGTAGGGCTCGGTGAGTCTGCCGTGCGGATGCCCCGAGCTGGCCTCTGCTCGGCCCTGCTCTGGCGGCGTGCCTGGCCCTGCAGGCGGCTGGGCAAGGCTCCGGGGCAGCTATCGAGTGCTGGTGGCCGGCCCCCGCTCGATCCTCTGGGCTGACGTGGGATGCTGCCCTCCGGTCGGAGATGGCTATACCTGGCGGCCTGGATTCTGGCTGGCTAATGTCTACCTAAAGATGCTGCTCCGCATTAATCCTAAATATTTCACTCCAGAGTCGAAAGCTCCTTGTGAGCATAATCTGCCAGTCCAAACAGAAGAAAATCTCTATTTGGTCTGAAGAGCAGAACTTGGCATGGTTTGCAGGGGAAAACGCCAAGTACGCGAGGCCGTTTGCTCTCCTTGACACAGTCACGACTGTTCCTTAGCTCCGCTACGGCACATCTGGCTGTCATCTCTGCACATCTGTGTCCTGTGATTTACACGGTTTTCTCCCAACACTTTATGTGGTTTTACGCTGTGATGAGGCTCTGGAAAGAACAAAAGTGCATCTTGCTGCCCCTCAGAGAGCCTGCTCGCTGGCAACCTTCCTAGGCCCTAGCAAAGCTGAGGGGACCGGGACCTCCTCTGGAGCCTGCAGCAAAGCATTCCCGTCGCCCTCCTAGGAGAGCAGTCCACACGGCCGCGAGCAGGGATGCGAGCAGAGACTTGTGTGGAATCCACGGGCATCACTAAAGCACTGTGGGAGGCACCTGGGAAAGGAAGGCTTCCCTCAGCACCTCCACTCCTTTTCAGCCCCAAGGGGAGGTTTAATGCACGTTGGACACCATTACACGGATTCAGACTTGTAAGTTGGTCCCGTTCAGTTTGTCCGTACTGAGACTGAGTCCTGCCCGATAGGTCCCATAGGAGTTTCAGCCAGGCAGCCCTTCAGCTGTTATTTCGGGAAGGATCCCACCACCCACAGGTACCCAGGCTGGAACCTGTGAGCAACTGCTGAAAGCAGCAGCAGTTTCCCGTCCTACAGAGGCTGCAGCTGTAGAAGAGGAGATGTCTGTGTGTCTGCTGTCTTCCTCCCTCAGCCGGCTGGTGCTGAAGCCAGCTAAAGAGGGTTTCCTTGCTTGGATTGCAGAAGGAACTCCAGCAAACGTCCCGTGGCCCTGCTACCTGCAAGCCAGCCCCAACAGTCACGACGCCTCTGATACGCATCATTGCTGACTGGCGTTCAAAAGGCGCTGAGGTCATCGGGTTCTGCTTTATTTTTTGTGAAGGGGCGGAATCAGGTGGTACACAGCTATGCTCCAATGGCCTAAATGTGACACACCGCTAAGTTCCCACACTGTTCAAACATCGGGTGATGGAGAAATGCTCCCTGAAGGGCACTGAAATGGTCAGGACAACACGAGTGAGAGGAAGAAAGTGGAAGGGGTGATGTAAAGCAAGCCGTATGTGCAGCAGCACCTTACCCTCGTCCTCCTCCAGCAGTTCCTTTTTGTTCTGTGCAGAAGGCTCCCACAGAAGACAAATATAACAGCTTTTTTCTCAGAGCGGTACCATCCATGGCAGTTCCCTTCCTGCTGTTCCCTTCTGCAGGCAGATCAGCTCAGAGCCTGCTCCACCCACAGACGGGTTTATCAGTGGGAGAGAAGGGGGAATTCTCCCGTCTTAGGCTCCCCAGCAATGGAACCATTTCACAAGCTGGTACTTACTATGCTAGGAAGGAGTCTGCTAAATTACTTTGTGATTCCACGTGGCAAATTTGTTCTTAAGCTACACAGGCTTCCCAGACATTCCCAGCGTTAATGCTCAACGTGGCGAGCTCGCACCTCGGTGTTTACGAGCAGCTCTGCGGTGGGACGGAGAGGAGGCTCACGATGGAGGGGTGAATGAGGGTTTTGCAGTGACTCTCACGGCCGCGTTTTTGAGCAGTCACGGCCTCAGAAGGACATTTAGACCTGGCAGGAGCACCTCGGGAGCACTGCCACAGCACTCCGTCGTGCAGCGGTGGGGACACTCACCCCCAAAGCCCTCTCCCCCAACGCTGGTTGGCGCTTTCCCGGGGTGTTGGTCACGAGCACGCAGTGAGACAGGCACGGGCGCTCGCAGGCTGTCGTGACTTACTGCAGCGTTCGACAGCGCTACAGGTTTCGGGGTGTTTACCATGGGATAAAACCTGCCCTGCCAGGGGGAAGGGAGTGTATCCTACCTGGAAAAAACCCAACCCAACCCAACACACTTCTTCCATAGTTACATCCCAGGACAGTTGCTAACTTACTCTGTTTACTGTCTGGATGGCAACTGGCTCTGCCTACCTGGGGCCGACAGGGACACCAGTGTTTCTGGAGTTGTGCGTAGGAGCACGGTCGATAAATCTTTACAAGCAGTGTGGAAAACCAACATCCTGATTAAGTCCAGAATTGCAAGAAACCCTTGGAGGAGAGGTTGGGAGCTGAGTGCATAATGAGCTGCCGACCCCCGAATGAGACCCTCTCATGAGAATGGTTAGTAACGCACCGAAACTATCGGGAGCGACGTTTTCGTTTATTTCTGTGCCTGTGTGGAGCTCGCCTTAGCAACTCTCGGGTAATATTTAGGGTATTTAGATGTATTCCTTCTACCTTCTTGTTCATCTATTCTGAAGGTGGGTCTCCGGTCAAAAAGTGTTTTGCTGCCGCGGGCAGGGTGGCACGCGGGCGTGTGTTGAAATGAGGTCGCTGGGCGGCTGTTGCTGTCCCAAGGCTCGGGCACGCCTGCCAAGAGCCCGGCACCCCCTCAGTGAGGGCTTCGGTCACGCGTGGTGCGGAGGAGCCCGCCCCCGGCGAGGGCCAGCCCCGGGCGGTGCAGAGGGAGCAGAGCTCCTGTACGCCTGTTGCGAGCACCGCTGTCGGTCGTGGGGCCGCTGAGCTGGGGCGGGCGAGGACCAGAGAGCTCTCCATGCTGCTGTCTGCGGCTTGGGGTTTTGTCAGAAGTGTTTTAACTCGAAATGATGAAACGTCTGAAATATTTTTGGAGAATTTCTGTTCTGTCATTGCAGCAATCTTCGTTGATTTAATTCAGTGTGTTCGCACTGAAGACAGCGTTGCCCGTGCTCTCACGCTCTCTCCTCTCATTGATCTGAGCCAGTGCCTCTCCCTGTCGCCAGCTCGCTTGCAAATGCTGCTGTCGGGACATTAGCTCCAGCGGGCGGGCAGGCCTGGGAGAGGTCCCCAACGGTGGCTCTGCTTTCAGGGACTCGGGGTTCAAAGACAGTTCTACGTCCTCAGGTAGACAGGTCACGTAACTCCAGCGCCCTTCCTGAAGAGCGGGGATAACGGTGTTTCTTCACAACTGCAGGCCCTGCAGAGGCAGCTGGTTCCTCATGCGTGCACAATGCTCTGCTTTCCGTGCAGCCAGGAGGTGTTTGAGTTAATGCTACGATAATAATTGTGATTTTAAACAGTGGAGGAGCGATGAAAGGTTCAGGTCACCTCGGGTTTTTAAGCCCGGGAGCCCAAGAGGTGGACGGACGAAGCGGCTGTGCAGGGGTCCCGTGCCATCGCCAGGGTGCGTGAACCCAGGTGCTGGCGCAGCCCGGGCGACCGGCTCGCACCCACATCCCCCCCCGGGCCTGCACCCCAAGGCGTGGGGGTTGCGGCGCCTGTGGGAGGTCTGCCCCCGCCTGCTCTTGCTCAGGACCAGTTTGAGGTGCAGGTGGAGTGGGTGGTTGCTCACCCAGCAAAAAGTTCAGAGCAGAGTGTGGGCAAGGGGGAGGAAAAAACCCCCAAAACCCAAACCACAGTGAGAACGCTCCAGAGTGTGAGTGTATGAAATGCAAAGGAGCTGCAGCAAGGGCTGCCTCCTGGTCAGACTGGGGAATCGCTGGTGGGAGGGGAGGCAGCGCTGGGTTGCTTTGGGGTTTGGGGGCGTTTAAACCCGGTAGCAGTGGGCGAGGGGTTCAGCCCAGAAGATGATGCTGGAAGTCCCCGCTCACCCCTGGAGAAGCCGGAGGTCGACGGGGAGCCAGGTGCCCGCGGCCGCGGGGGGGGGCCTGGCCCCCGCGGCCCCCGGAGCACGGGGCTGGGGAGTGGGGCCGCAGCAGCGCCGCGGCCGGCGCGGCCGGGTGGGGCGGGGGGGCGCGGAGGCAGGCAGGGGCGGCAGGCGGGCGGGCCGGCAGGGGCCGGGCAGGACAGGGGCAGGGGCAGGTGCAGGGACAGGGCAGGGACGGGCGGGGCGGGGCGGGCAGGGGCCGGGCAGGGCAGGACAGGGGCAGGGGGCGGGGCAGGGGCGGGGCAGGGACAGGGCCGGGGCGGGGCAGGGCAGGACGGGGCAGGGGCCGGGCGCGGGCGGGCAGGGCGGCGCAGGGCAGGGCAGGGGCAGGGAAGGCGGGGCCGGGGCGGGACAGGGGCGGGGCAGGGGGGCAGGGGGCCGGGACAGGGCAGCGGGGGGGCCGGGGCGGGACAGGGGCCGGCAGCCAGGGCCAGGGCAGGCGCCGTCGGCCCTCGGGCCGGGGCCAGCGGACTAGGGGGCAGGGGCGGGAGCGCCCGCTGCCGGCGCCGCGCAGGGGCGGGGGCCGGGGCAGGGGCGGGCGCCGGCAGGGCGGCGGCCGGGGCAGGGCGGGGGCGGGCGCTGCGGAGCCCCGGAGCCGGCTGGGGCTCGGCGCGGGCCGGCGGCGGCGCGGGACGGGCGGGAGCGGCCGCGATGGGCGCCTCGGCGGCGGAGCGGCGGCGGCGGCGGCGGCGGGGGGAGCTGCTGCGGGGCAGCTGGGCGCCCTGGCCGCCCTGGCGCTGCTGGCGGCCGGTCGCGGCGGTGAGTCTGCGCCGGGGGCCGCCGAGGGGCGGCGGGCAGGGCGCGGGCGCGGCGGCGGCGAGGGGCGCGGCCGGGGCTCGGTCCGGCCCCCCCGGGGGGGGGGGGGGGTGCGGGGCGGGGGCAGCCGCGCTCCCGCCGGGATCGGGGGGAGCTGGACGTGTCCCCGTTCGGAGGGGAAAAGGATTTTGGAAGAGCGACGCTCGGTCCTGGGTGTTGAGAGGCTGTCTCCTGCCTCATTTTGCAACCAGCTGTGCAAGGAGGGTGATAGCAAGCCATTTATATTTTGCGTTGCAAATATGTGAGTGTAAGCAGAATTTACGCAAGGCTTATTTTCCTTTAAGTGAAGGAGAGCGTACCCCTCCGTGACTTGAATTTGCTTTTTAAATAAACAGACATGTCTTAAGGGTTTCGCGGTGTCCAGCATGGTGTAAGGAATGCTCTGGTGTTTAGGAAAAAGCACAAACACCAGCTAAGACTTGAACGCAGTTTTTCTTATGGAGTATGACAACTCTCAGATGGTTTTTTTTAAGATTTGGGACTTTAATGCCCTTAAATTAATCAAATTTTCTCTTTTTTTATACGTGTTCTAAAAGTTACGCTTGCTTTTCATGAACACGGTGATTCCTTCTGAGAAGTAAGGCCAGGGAAGACAGCCGTGAGCATCGTTGTAAGTAAACAGGGGCGTATGCGTGTGCTTAAGTATATTTAAGTCTGCCCACATAGTATATGCGGATGTGCGAGAATAATACCGGTCCTTCTTTTGCATAAACTCCAGAGACTGCCGGTGAGAAGGTGCTTCCTCTGGTGTGCTCTGCCTCTCGTGCCGCTGGGGCCAGACCTGTGCTCTCTTCCTACTTTCTGTCGGTGGGAAGCGGAGCCACCTCCAGCCTGTTCTCCAGCGGAGCAGACCGGCTGCTTGCCGCTTGCCTTCGCCACGCGATAGATTGTAAATTATGTGGCAAAGGCAAATTTCAGACTTATTTTAAACGGGATGCAGAGTGCATTCCTCTCTGGAGGGTAGTGTGGATTCCCATCCTCTGTTTTGCTCTCCTGGAAGAGGGTTTTCCTGCCGATGTGGAAGGGAGCTCCGTCCGCTGGGTAAAGGCAGCACAGGCTGTAGAGGTCTGTGCTGCCGGTGAATTTGTCTGTGCTTTGCTTGAATTGCCCAAGGGGTTCCCCAGCCGGCACCGCTAGCTTCTGCCTTGCCGTTCTGCTTCACTTTGGGAGAGTATCTCGTGTTGCGGTCAGAGCTAGCTTAAAATTCATCTGAGAGATGAGAAATAGCGTTTGGCGCAATAGACACGGCACGCCGTGGGTCTGCTGCCGTGCAGCGCCGGGAGCGACGATGGGAAGAATCGTTCCACAGGTGGAAATTTTCCACAGCGACCACTGCGTCCGCCACCTTGTCGTGGGACCTGAGTGACCGGGCTCTCCTGGGCACCCCGCTGACAGCCCACAGCCTGACGCGCGCTGAAGTTTGTGTCATGATTAGATAGGAGGTGGAAAGATGCGTTTCAATGTAGTGATTTAAACACTTTTCCCATGTAAAAATGTGTGGTTTAAGGTCAAATGCAAATGTTTGAGTAGGCTGCGGTGCTTTTCTATCGAATGGCATCTCCCTTCCCGCTCCCCTGGCCGGAGGCAGCAGCCTTACCCTGCGCTCCAGGGTCGTTTTCCCCGGCAAGGGGCTGTGGTATTCGCAGTATACGAAGTGTACGTGGCTGACACGCAGCTCCCTTGCATCTTTGATGCCAGAGAGACTGATGGTGGCGTAAAGCTGGGCATAGGGTTCTTTGGGGTGCAGCGGAGACGCTGGAGCGGTTGCTGCGCGTGTAGAGCCTTTGCATCGAGGTGTGATCCAGCCCAGCAACCCTAGGCTGGAATCACCATTTTAGATGATATGTTCCTGCTTTTAATGCTGCTCTTTCTCTTGGTCGGTCCCCTTCCCCTCAGCCACCGGCTCTGCCACGGTCTGGATCCGGAGGAGCGCAGCTTTTCGAGCCATGGGTGACCCCTGTTTGCAGCGGGGCGCGAGGTGGCAGAGCCTCGGTCAGCGAGTGTATGTGCTTGCATCTGCCCGAAAGAAATAGGGGAGAGCTCTTCCTGGAGAGGCAGGTAACCACAGCGCTTGAACTGATAAACTGCCTGCAGCGGGCGACTCCGAGGATGGGGCACAAGATCTGGGTTTCTGTTCTGGTGGCTCCCACTGCTTTCCTGGGTGAATTACTCTCTCCCTGTCTCGCTTCGCTGGCTCTTGAAAATAAGGCCTGCTTTCCAAGTCGCTGTGAGATCCCCTGATGCTAAATCGTGTGTAATAACAAAGTGTTAATAATGTTTATGTGAAGGGCATTCCAAAGATCTCTGTGTTCTACAAGGCTCAGGCTTTCAAAGAGAGATGCAGTGCGAATTAGGAGGAAACCCAGGTCTGTCCGGGCGGTGAGCGTGCAGCTGGGCGCCTCTTGCTCCCTTCCAGGCAGCCTCCGGCCGTGGTTCTGCTCTGACATCGAGGAGGTCGCGCTGGTAAATACGAGGTGTAACCGAGATCAAACGCTGCCCTGCAGACCCGGAACACAGCTGCCAACCGCTGGGCTGCCATGTGCTTTTTGGTCTGCTGAAGGGGACTGGAGGTGAAGGGAAGTTACAGAAACATCTCATTAACTTGGACAGCGTGAGTCACTTCCAGAACCCTACCTGACTCTTCCCTCCGTGTACAAAGAGCCAAACAAAGCAGGAGGTTGTCTTTTTTTTTTTTTTTCTCCCCCCCTTTCTATGTGGGTCCTTCCCCCCATCAGTCTGACTCAAATTCCCTGGTAAAGAGAGGGAGGGATGGGAAAGAGAGATTCCTTCATTACATGAGACTGTTTCGAACTGTGATGATTCAGGTTTTTGAAGGGAGGCCTCTGAGTCAGGCCTTCACCGGCTCGCTGCCGGGGACAGCAGAAATAGCAGGGGCATCAGTCAGTGGGATTTTTCTTTTCTTCTTTCTGTGTGCCTGTGTTTTTGGCAGGATGGCAAGGAAAAGCCGGGGCTGATTCTGCAGCCCTTACTCACGGGGATGGGCACATCCAAGCGAACGGAGTTGCCTGCGTGATTCAAGCGTGGAAGACTCGGATTGCTTTTAAGTCTTGTTTTAACTTGACAGGAGTGAAGCATTCAGAACGGAGGAGCAGGGCCTGCCAGGCGCGTTTTGAACTAGCTCTGAGGCTCGCTCCAGATCCGAAGCTCAGGCTGTTTTTACAGGACTGGTGGTTGCCCGGTCCTCCTTGTGGGCTGCGGGGGGTTGAGAGCGTCCACGTCACGCTATCACGCTTACAGAAAGCCTCCCGGCAATCCTGGATGGCGTGGTGGGAGATGGGGAGCGAAGATGCCAGCGCGTCCGCCTTCCGCCCCTGCGCTAGTTGGAGGAGCTCACAAGACTGGAATGAGCCGTGTGGGTTCTTTCCTCCTGACTGCTTTGTCACGGGCCCTGCCTCGCCGGGCTTTTCCTTACAGATCTCCTTACTGCCAAAACAGCGCCGAAGAACCTTGGTGTGACGGATCCTGGTCCTCTAGCTGGGAATTAAGCGAAAACTCCCTGATTTCGTTTGAATGTTTTGGTTTGTGCAAACCAAGAAACCCAAACCGAACTTTAGAGGTCACGCAATGAAAGCACGAAAGCAGTTGTTTTCCTCACCTCTTCAGTGAAGCGTAATCCTAGCTTCAGCGAGAGTAATCCTAGCCCAGATGTAATGCTGTAATCGCTGGACCCCTGGATATGGGAATTTACCCTCATAAACTAGGGAGAGGCATCAGGCCAGAGCGTGGTATGCGACCTCTTTGGCAGGGAGCTTGTTTGGCCTTGCAGGAAATGACTTGTTCATTTATTTAGCGCTTGTTCAAGGTCCTGCACCAACAGCTGACAGAGAGTGAGGTCTTCTGTTGAGCAGCGTACAGCCCGGGGAGCGGCAGGGACGAGGCGTGGGGCCGTGCTTGGACCGTGCACGGGGAGCGTGCTCAAAGATGTGCTTAACTTTCGGCGTCTGCTTGCGGTGTTGGCAGAGCAGGGCACGTACACCTGGCTGTGCGTCTGGGCTTGCTGCAGGCTCTCCGTGAAGGGCTGCCTGACCAGCGCCCGCCTCTCCGTACCTGCCGGTGTCTGGAGTCCACTCAGTTAGAACGCTGCGGAGGTGCCGGGCTGTGTGCCAGGCTGGTCACCTTGCCAAAGCTGGGTGCCTGAGGTAAACTCCAGCACACCACCTAAAACCAGAGGCTCTTGGTCCTCAGGACGTGGATGCGGGGTGCCCGGGGGCTCCAGCTCTGGCAGGGCACGAGGGCAGAAGGTTGCTGGCCTCCCCAGCTGTCCGTAGACAGCGCGAAGGCAGGGCTGTGGGACGGTGAATGGCAGAACAACTCGAGTCGTTACTTCTGTCGTGCCTGTGGGGGGACGGCGGGCTCGTGGCTCCGTGCCTGCCTGTGCTGGTCTGACTGTGAACGCGGCGTCCTGCCCTGTCTGCTGCTCGTGGCTGCTCCCACCCTCGTTGCCTCCGTTTGCATGGGCTCTGGTGTTTCAGTGGCCCCTTTTCGGCAGCCTAGCCCAGCATAAATAAAGGAAGCTTTCTGCCTAATTAGCACACTAGGATGACTTGGTGAGGGGTCTTAACAAGGCATGGCTGAACAGAGAGCCCTTGGGTGGTGGCCATGGTCAGAATGGCAGAGCTTAGGGTAAGGTGGGCACAGTTTGTTGGATTTGTCTAAGCACTTCTTTAGTAGCTCCCTCCTGCTGCTAATCATACGTGGTCCTTAGTGCTGAGAAGGCTGGCTGGTCGTGCTGTCCGTTCTTGGTCAAAGATGCTCAAAGGAAAGGCTCTGTTGGACCTGTCGCATATTCCTATGGCAGGTGCTCGTGTCTGTGGCTCCCTGGGAGTGAGACTATGGAAAACAAAAAAAAAAAAAGTCTGCCCCGGAGTGGGAGAGGGTCATTCAGGACATCAGCAGCCAGCCCTGCAAACTGGAAAACTGCCCTCACCCCTGGAGCTGACCCCGCTTCTAAGCGTTAGTCCGCCCCGCGGCATCTTTCTCTGTTTTGTCTCTGTCCTTCTCTCTTCACACCGATGGCAAATCTATGGTAGCTAGAAAAAAATTTTTATTTTTTTTTTAGTCTGGTTTCTGCACCTTTGGAGGCGTTTAGGTTACCCTTTCTGGCTTTCCTGTCTGCAAGGAAGCATAGAAAATTGAGTATTCATGGAGGCTTCCCTCGGATAAGAGTCGAAGAAGAGAGCCAGGTCTCGTGAAACCTGGCACTGAAAACCTTGGAGTTCGGTTTTTTCAAATGAAAACCACCGGGGGTTGATGGAACACAGAGCCCAAGGGATGCACCTCCTTACTGCCACTACCTAGAAGCCGGTGCAACTTCTGCAGAAACGCAGGTTTCTTCTGCAGGCACAGCCATCGGCTGCCATGGGAGCTGCATCTTGCTGTCACCGGGCTGTGCTCTGCTTTGCACACCGCGTTTTATAGCCGGCAGCCAGGTAGTTGAGTTGCACTGGTGCATTTTTGGGGAAAAAAAGGAAAAAAAAAGTAAGTGCCTGCTTTTTCCAGCCTTGTCTTCCATGACCTTCTCCAGACCAGTCTTTAAGCACAGGACTTGAGAAAGCACTGGGGGTTTTCAAAACCCTTATTCTGCTCTAGGTTTTATCTTTAATACCACCATGAGTCAACTCAGACCAATGCCAAGAGCCTTTGGTAACCTCGTGCTAATTTTTTTCCGCTGCTGTGGCTTTATGGGAAGCAGCAGTGGGCATGCCCAGGTGTGGGCAGGATGTTTGTAGTCCTGCCACTCTAATCGTCGTGTCCTGTAGACATGCTCTCAGAAGAGGAAGGTTGCACCGGGAGTGAATCGGTGTGGCTGGTCTGCATTGCTCGCGGCATCAAAGGGAAAATGAGAGCGGTAAACGTGCGTAATTTGCAGATCAGGAATGGATTCCTGGCTGACCCGAAAGGGATGAGGGTGTTTTACCTCTGCCTCTCCGTGGAGTCGTTGCTGGACTGCCAGACTTTCCTCCAGCTCTGAACCGCCCGTCCTTGCATTACTTAGTGCCAAGGGCATCCTGATTCAGGATTCTGCAGTTAGCTACTTGAAACCCCTGAGGGGCAGTTCCATCTCCCTTTATCTTGTCTCCCAGCAAGGTTTACGTTATCCTTTCTTGTATCGTCTTCCACAGAAGGTCAAGTCTCCACAGCAGTCGGAAAGGTGCCTGTTCAGACGAGACTTCTGATCTGATTTTGTCAGCTTGGAAATTGATAGCAATGGAGCTGCCTCGATACGGGGATGGCCATGGGATGAGCCCCCCTGTACCTGGGGATTTTGGAGGGTGTCGAAGCCCCCGTCGCTTTGGCAATGGAGCCAACTACATCAAAAGAGCATCTGTACCTCCGTAAGATGTTAAATACGTGCGGTCATTAAATACGTGCAGTCAATGTGTTTGTACCATAGCATGGCTGGATTTCGGCTTAACACTCAGAATTAAAAACCAAGTGGGTACCATCTCTAGATGCTAAGGTTTTTCTTTAGGAGCAGGCTGAGAAAACTCTGTAATGAGGGGATTTCTCTGTGTGTTTGATTGTTGGGGTTAAGGAAGGACAAGGAGGGAAAGGGAGTGGGATGAGATGTTGCATCCAGCAACAAGGGCTGATGAATAGAAGCCCACAGTAATGGGAGACGGCCCCAGGCTGGATTCAAAGCTGAAGCTTGATGTGGATGGAAGATGTTAGTTTTTCGGTGGTATCCCTGAGACTAGGAGCACTGCACAAGGGCTCTGGGGAGAAGTCCTGGGTCTTGTTCTTCTGAAAAAAGGGAGGCATTGAAGAGGAGTCCAGATGTGGTATCCAGGGAGAAAGCCGTGTGGGACAGTACTTGCTGGGACTGTATTCGCCTTTTATGGACTTTTCTGGCTAACAGGGACTGCTGAAGAGGTGGGATTGAATGTCATCTGCCTGTAAGCCTTGCCTGTGGGAAGCAGATGGTCCCCAAGTCCTGTCTGGGACCGGGAAGCTGCCCAGGGGCCCAGAGGAGAGGGAAGCGGGAGCGTGCCTCTTGCCGTACCTCCGCTCAGCTCCGCAGGCTGCCTTTGGCAGGGCAGGACGCGGGCGCCGTGTCGGTGGATGCGAGCGTGTGCCTGGAGAAGGGGATATACCTTTCGTAACGGAGAAGTGCCCTTGTGCACAAGGGAGGGTCAGAACTGCTTCGGAGGCACAGATTTTGTTGTTTTGAAACATTCCTTTGCCGAGCTGTAAGCCCAGCAGCTGCGCTAAGAGGCTGGGATTCGCAGGCTGGTCTGACCTTTCTATACCTCCAGTAGTGTGTGCGGTACTTTGGCCACCAGCCATGTTTGTGTGTCCATAGGCAGTTGGGCCATGGGCCAGGGGGCCAGGGCTTGACTTGCAGCGTGTGAAGTAATGCGGTCGGCTTCTCGTGGGCCCGTGTGCCTACAAGGTTAACCAGATCCTCCCTCGCCCATGGCCTTTTCCCAGGGAATGAGGCAAGTCGGCCAGTCCTCGAGTTATAAAGTAGGGAAGCTGAGATAGAGAGGCATTTGCGGGACTCTCTAGCACGGGAATGACAGAGCCCCAGACGGAGCGCAGACCTACGGGTGGATTTGTGCGTGAGTCCGCAGGGTACTGACGTGTCCTTACAGATCGGCCCCAGGAAGCCGCCCGTGGCGGCTGGGGGATGAAAAGCGTGCAGCCAGGGCGTTCTCTGTAAGCGCAGGATATCTCATCTCTTGCGGTGGTGGGAGAGGAGAAAGACGTGTTTGGGTGGTGCTGAGCATGCTCTTCTAGAGAAGGTTGGTATTGCAAGGCTGGTCCTCAGCGCTGGCTCCCACCGCAGGCATCACCTATCAAATGAGAACCGCAAACAAATGTTAATAGCTCAATTAGGAAAGAGCCTGCTAAAGTCCAGGAAAAGAATCTTTTTGATATGCAAGCCAAAGACATGCTAACCAAACTACAAACAACTGAAGGCTCTGCAGTTAAAATAATTCTCATTCAGAGATAGACTCGGCTGGTTTTTTTCCCTAAGATGGCCAGAACATCCTGTAACATAAAGCAGGAGGAGAACGGAGCCTTACATGGCCATTCCTGTCTCCTCTGAGAGGATCTGCCCTCCAGTTCTCAGCATACCTCTTTGTGATAGCCCATTTGTATTTGGTTGCCAGCTCACAGGGAGGACGGGACAGAGGGAAACTCTTCTAAATGAACATCGTGTGTGCTGAGACAGTGCAGTGGCTCATCTTAGGGGAAACCAGAACGTACACCGTGTCAATTGACGTTACGCACAATGATGTGCACTGGAAGGCTCAGAGCACTTGATTTCTGTTGTTAAAAATGAGTAGGTTGTATGATGTGTGATTCCACGGGGTGGTGGCAAGTAGAAAAGAGTTGTTAAATGCCTTGTTTTCATGCTCAGTAAGGGGCCACGCAGCACAGGAGCTGGTGAGGGTTCTGGCCACGATCCTACTGGACAGAGACATTCGGCTCCCTTCTCCGCGGAAGGGCGCTGTGGCGGTGCTGCAGGGCTCGGGGCAGAGGGTGCTGCAGAGCCCTGCGGACAACAGCCTTACCAAACTGCACGGCGAGACGAGATCTCGGTGATGGGGTGGCATGAAGTCCTCCCGAGGATGCAGGCTGCTGGACAGCTGGGTGGACCGGTCCCTTGGCATAACCAACGTATGGTACCATGGTTAAGATCTTTTGGCTGAGCACCGGCTTTGCGTCTCGGGTCCAGGTGAGCAGAGACCATCCTGCCACAATACTGAGCGTCCTGGCTAGTGCTGGGGCTCTCACAAGCCCTGTTTGTGAAAACTGAGCTAAAAAGACCCTTGTCCCAAAGGGCTTCCTTCCACCGCAGAGAACTGTCGTATGTAGCTGGCTTGTTCGTGAAGCGCTTGTTTGGCAGGTGACGCCGGTTGGGCTCACAGCAAGGTGTTGCTGCAGTGGACTTCTTGGGTGGGGGGGGGGAAAAGAGGGGATACTTAAAAAAACCCTCAAGTTAATTTTACTGCTGACAAAAAAAAATACATGATGAGTTTTGTGTTCTTTGGATTTATTCTCACACTAAATCAGAGGATGCACCAAATCAAGCTTGTTCAGAAGCGGAGGAGTTTTCCAAGAGCGTAAGTGAGTAATGTAAACGCCTCTTGAGTCAAAAAGCGATGCAAAGGGAGGTTGCGGGAGCGCCGCCTCGGTGCTGCTCGCTGCTGGGAGGCAGTCAGTGTTTCGGGGGGGGCTGTGGAGCTGAGGGACCTCGGAGCCATCATCATAGGGACGATAGCCGGTGCAGAGACGTTGCTGATGCTGTGCCCGGGCAGGAGGCGCTTCCCTCGGGATCTCTCCTGGCGTGAGCGGCTGCGTGCCTGCGCGGTGACGGGCCCGAGTGCCGCCGCCCAGGGCGTCCGTGCCGCGCGCCCGGCCGAGTTGCGGGCAGCCCCTGGCCTGGGGTGTCCCCTGAAGCGACACGGCCTCCTGCTACCCCTCCTCTCCCACCTCCCCTGGCGGTCGCTGAGGTAAAGCAAGTTCCTGGTGGGTCGCAGCGCCCCAGGTCGGTTGGACGAGCCCATGGTGCCACTGCTCCTGGAGGGACGGGAGCTGCCTGCGGCTTCGTGGCCATCAGGACGGGCCCTGCCAGCCCACGCCTGCCCCTCCATCCCAGCGGGGGCCCGCCGGCGGTGGGGAGGGCAGCTGGGGGCGGTGGAGAGGGCGGCTGGGGGCCTGGCTGGGCCATGGGCACTGGTCAGGGGCTGGCGGGGGGGGGGCCAGGGACAGCCTGGCAGTGGTGGGGCAGGTCCGAGGGCCGTGCTGCTGCGTGTTACCCGTGGAGGCAAACCAATCTTGACGTGGGAAGCTTCGCCCTGGCTCTGCTACACAAGAGCCTTTCACAGACATCTTGCTAGGATGGATCTTGATGAAGGCATTGGTCTTTTTTGGTCTTTATTTAGATCCCGTCTAGAGTTTCCTAGCCTTAGGAGCTTGCTGTGATGAACACACAAGGCCTGGTGACACCCAAGCTCCTCCTGAAATCCAGACTTCCCGCAGGAGCGTTCCAGGTGTCCGGCTTCTCAGTGTGATGAAGCAGCACTGCGGCATGCTGCTGGTGGTGAAAGCAAGGCGAGAGAGGAATTCAAGAAGGTTTTGGAAGGATAATGAAACTTAAAAGGAGAAGAATGAAAAAAAGTATCAGTCGCCACCCATTACTGTGCACTGAAGTCAAAATCCCTAGGGATTTGCATCAGCTAATGCATAGCAGACTGTAAAACGCAATGCCAGCATCGGTGGTTTTGTTTTTAAAGCCTTGATCGTAAAGCTATTTAAAAAAACCCAAAAAACAACAGAGGCTTTTTGTGTCATTTTAGTGAAAAACATGTATTTTCCAAGGGAAGCACGAGTTCCGTTAATCCCTCTACCTGTCACTTCCGAGCACGTTGCATCTCCGAGCAGGGCTGCGTGCGGGTTGGCGGTGCTGTTTGGGTAGGGAGGCTGCGGACCCGAGGGCCGTAGGACTGGCGTCTCAAATTGTTTAAATTGACTGTGGTGGCACGGGGCCAGCTGACACCAGCTGGGAATCTGGACAGAACAACTCATCCAAGGTCACCTCGCGGGCTAATAGCAGAGCAGTGAATTAAACCCGGGTCTGCAGAGCCTCACTTCAGGGTAAACAAAGAATGCGTGCCACGTCCTGGAGGGTCCTGCTGTTCTCAGCGCCTTATAAAGAAGGGACAGCACCAAACACTTGGTTCTGGAATGATGTGGAGTGCTGCCCTTTTGCGCCAGGATCTCTGGCTAAAAATAGAAATTTTTTTCCCTCCTATAGTATTATTTATTTCCTTAAAATACTTTGGAAAGTTCCAGTTTGGGATTTTACCAGAGAGGTGCCCTTTCTCTGTCTGAGTGAGGGACCAGGTTGAGCTGGGCTGGGCTCATTTCTTGGAAGAGAAGGGCTGAGGTGCTGCTGGGGACTGGTGCCTGTCTGGGCTGGCTCTGCCTTGCTCTTTTTCAGCAGGTGGGGACCATTCCCCAGGCGAGGGAGAGTTAAGAGTGCAGGCAGCAGTTTGGGGAGGGAGCACATTCACCTTGCTTGCGTGTAGGGACAGGCTGCCTGTCACTGATCTGCAAGGGAGTCCACAAAGGGGTCAAGGCTTAGTACCGAACCCCCACTTTACGGTGTTTCAGAAGGTTTGTACACGAGTGTCACCCTGAGGGTACGTTTAAGGGCCAGTCTAAAACCCATCGAAGCCAATGATGGTTTTTCCCTGTTGATTTCAAGGGTGACAAAGATCCTGTTCTTTGAGTTCCCACTTGGCTTTGGAATGGGGTTTTCATTAAATTCTCTTCCAGGATGGGCATGACATGTTCCTTCTCTGCTTCCCATGTTTTGGACTATTGAGATGGCATCGCAGACCGCTGTTTCCTCCATGGGGGGGAAAAGGGCAGCTCAGAAAAGACAGGGCTGTTCAAGCTTTGGCCACCTGGAGTTTCTCTGTAAGGTCTGTTTGGCCCGGCTTGCAGCAGCGGTTTGCAGCCCACCACTACGCCCTCGCACCCTTTCCCCTTGCTCAGAGGCTCCCTCCATGAAGCGGATGTTTGCAGGTCTGTGCTGGGCTTGTACCGCTCTCAGATTCCTTACAGCATCTGACTTGTGCCCGCCGTGCCCCTGGGGCAGGGCAGAGGGAGCCTGTTCCCCGCTTGGGCACTGCCCCCCTGGGGAATTGGGAAGGTGCTCTGCTGAGAGGTTTCCCAGCGTGGATGCCAATCATACAAGGTGGTTCTGCTAAGCCCGTGAAGTTGCACAAAATACAACCATTAATGATGATGGTGTTTTTCTCCTGTACATCACCAGGGCTCTTCAGAAGCGGTGAAACTGGCGTTTCCAACATTGCCGAATGTGTTTCCTACACGAGCCAAAATGTGGGAATTTACAAGATGTTTCCTCCTTGTGTCTAGAGATTCTTTTCTTTTTCTCCCCCCATACTTCTCCCCCCCCCCAAAAAAAAAAAGTTTTTTCAGTAAGCATCATGTTGGTACAGATGCGGGAGAGAGAACAGGAGGGCCGCATTAAAACGCGGGGGCTGCCAGCAGGGATGCACAAGGCTGAAGAGCCTGGTTCTTGCAGAGGGAGTCCCACAGCTGAGTTCCTCCTTGGGGGGGGACTGTGAAAAGTGACCCTGATGGTACAAAGCGGGATCAAACAAGCGGGACAGTAGTTGTGTTCTCCTGCCCCGTGACATGGCTGTCACGGTGCCCCCGTCCTCCCCAGGGGCAGCTGGGGGCTGGCACCCCTGTGCTAAGATGGGCTTGGGCTCTGCAGCCTTCAGGAATGAAGGACTAGCTCTCAGCTGGAGGAGGAGAGGACAAGGGACAACCTGAGATGGCTCAGTGGTGACACCTGTTGACTGGGAAGATGGCTGTGCTGTGGTCTGAGGTTGGTAGGACGGCGGGAGGAACACAGTGGTTTGGTGTGACAAGCCTTGGCTTGTGCCAGCCTGGAGGAGAGCAGAGGCGGGGGTGTCCAGGGGTGCATTTTTCTGAAAAGAACCTGTTGTGGGATGGCAGCTGCAGCAGGACACCTTTCCGCCTTTCCCAGGCAGACAGGCTGGCAATTTTCCCATGGCTGACTCAAATGTGCCTGTCTCCAGTTCTGTGGTTCCTGTGGCTGGTGGGCTTTGGCCTTCTCTTTCCTGATTACCAGATTTATCTCTAGATATGTTTGCTTACTTCTAATAAATACAAGGAAGAGATGTCCTGGGGCTACTATATATATTTGGCCGTAATTAAGGTGGGATTAATTGCTTAAAATTGTTTTTAAGGGTCTGTTCCGAGATTAGCGGATAGGAGCATGGGATAAAATGCGTAATGAATACATGATGTTATAAATAATGGACACGGCCGGTGCACAGGCATCCCTGACAGGTAATAGTTCTTTCAATATTTGATGAAGCAGGTACCATAGGGAAAGCACTCCATGTCACGGAGGCGATTTTCAGCCTGGCTTAGTGACTCGTGGATCAGTCCGAATGGGGGCAGGAACCTGCATGCAGCTGGGCCCTTTAGTAGGCACGGTCCTGGTAGTCGTGGGGAGAGGGTTGCTGGCTGAAGAGCTGGTGAGAAGGGGTAACATTGAGGGTGACAGCAAGCAGATGCTGGTAGCACCTGGAAGATGTGTTGGACCCTAGTGCTCTATACGTTTCCTTGGGACGGAGTTGCTGATCCAGCAGCACAGGAAGCCTCGTGCTTCTGTCCGCTTTGTAGAAGAGCCCAGCTTTCCAAGAGCACGTTCCCTCGGGCTCTCGGAGCCTGTTTGCCTGTGGCTAGCTTGTCCTGGCAGCTCCAGACCAGATCCACTCGCTGGCCAGCAGCGGAGAATGGGGTTGAGTGAAGGACCACGAGCACCCTGAGACATCTGAAGCAGTGGGGGTGGGTGCCAGCCTTCACAGCTGTCCTCGAGCTCCTCCTGGTTCTTTCTGTGGCTCTTGCTACCCAGTGTTAATTTTAGCCCCACGCACTGGGAATGAAAGGGATGTGGTAGTGCAGGGAATTCAGTTTCATAGGGAAAGAGGCACAGCATCAGTTATGAGGCCGGAGGCTGCCCTTCAGCACATCCTTACCTGTGATAAAAGTTGAGCCTCGTGGGTTTTCTGAACAGGTACAGAAACAGGGGCAGTGTCGCCCATCCGCCAGGGCTGATTCCACGCCTGTGTACTGAACTGCTCATGTTGCATTTCCTCCACGCTCTCATTTCGTTATGTCCTAGCCCCGTTCTTACACCAGCTCCACTGCAGTTTTACCCGTGCCGGTGTAGCAGGTAATTAAATGTGATGCCCTAGTGCGAGGCCGGGGAGGTTTGCGAGGGTTGCAAAGGCCCAGCCCGCCCTCCTGCACGTCTCTCCAGGTCTCTCGGCAGGGTTTCCCCGCTTTCTGTTCCCTTGTCTGGCCATCCTTGAGCATTCCCGAGTGTCACAGCATGTAAAGAGTGCTTCTAGGGAGCAAATCCAGATTAGTATCGTACGGTGGAGTTAAGAGCCAGTGCGTTCTCTGGGGCTGAGACCTTGTCTCCATGCTGCGAAGTACCTCGCATGCTTCCAGCACTGTGGGAGCAGTAAATAACAATGATTAAACAAATAACACAGATTTATGTAGTGTTGCTGCAGGGAAACATGAGGGAAAAGAGTTGTAAGGCAAAGGGAAGGGGGAAATAGTCTTTTTAACTTGAAAAACATGTTTGTAATGAAATCAGACACAAATGCTCCCTTTTCCCTCTTGCTTTTTTATTTTTTGCAAGATCCATTTTTTCATTATCTTCTGTGGAGAAAAGCATGGAAAAAAAACCCCCAAACCCTCTTCTGCTCTTTTGTGATGGCTCCCCTATCGGCAGAGCGTGCCGGTGTTTAGACACCAGCCTGGGAGCCTGGGCTTATGTCAGTCTTTTTTTCCTTTTATTCTTTTTTTTTCCTGAAAGGGGTGGCTTATTTTTAGTGCTTGCAACACCCCGCTTGCTGGAGGGACGCGGCAGGGCTGTTCCACCCATCATCCACAGGAGGGTCACGTTCACTGAGGGAACAGGACCTGCTCGGCTCTCGGTGTGTGCCTCTGATCTGTTCCATTCGGTTGGACTTGATGATCTTAAAGGTCTTTTCCAACCTAGACGATTCTATGATTCTATGATTCCTGGCCATTTGTTGCCCCCCTGAGCGAGGCAGCCCGGGGTCCGTGTCCTTGCGGGCAGCCGGCTCCAGCCTCCCAGCTCCCCAGCCTTGCTGCTGCACTGCGGGCTACGAGCCTGGCTGGCACGGTGGGAGCTGGTGCAGAGGCGTGGCAAAGAGGTGAAGTCCGTCCTGCACGGGTCCTGCCCTTCCTCGCCTAGGAATTCACCTCGCCGTGCCATGGGTGGGTTTAGACCCTTAGGACTTGCACCCTGAGCGGTTTGTTGCCTGTTCAGGTGGTGGCAGTTGCCAGCTCCTTGTTCCTTGGATGCAGCCGAGAAAGGGCGCGACTTTCTGGGTGCGGGGCTGCCCAGCCGCTGCGTGCATGGAGGCTGAGCCACCCCGTCCCTCTCCGCAGGGAGCTCGTCCCCGGAGCCTGGAGACCCGCGCTGCCCGGCACTGACAGCGCTGCCTGGGACTCGGGTGCCTTCGGCCACGGGCCCCGCAGGGACGGCTGCCCTCCGGTACCTTCTCGGGAGGTGCCACTTTCGGATGCAGGGTCCTTGCTGCTGGGGTTCCCCTCCAGCCCTGGCCCGCTGCCTGCCCCGCTGGCCTTTGGGTGGGCAAAGCCGTTGCAAAGAGCGGGCCCTTGGCTTGCAGGGTGAACCCACCCGGTGCTGATTGTGCAGGCAAAGCTCCAGGGGTGCGACTTTTAATACATTTTAGAATTTAACTGGGAAAAAGGCATGGTTTCTTTTGTTTTTGAGGGGAACGTTGGGGAAGCTGCTATGTTTCTTTTCCGAGCGTGTCTTTATGATATTTTCAGACTAAATTTAATTCTACAGAATTATATTTAGCTAAAAGTGTAAAAGAGGACAAACCAAAATAAAGTACTTTATTCCAGGTTGACTAAAACATTTCATCTGACCCAAAACCGTCTTTCCTCCTACCATGTCAGCTCGGAATTAGGAGGGAAACACACAAATGTGGGGGAAGGAGCCGTGAATGTTTGGCTCCTAAACACCCCCCCCCCAGTCAAAGCCCACGTATTTGCCCCTGTCGCGTGGGTTTGGAATATAACTCATTTCTCAGTGCTTGTGAACAGGTAAATGTCTCCTCCGGAGAGTTACCCTCTTACTGCACCGCACTACCCAAGCCTTCCGAGATGCGAGGGTCTGGTTGGCAGCAGTGAGGATCTCGGTTACTGCTTTTCCAGCCGTGTCAGGTCTTGATTTCCAGGTTCAAGCAGCCACAGGATCTTGAAACTCTATAAAAACTAGCACTGCTACTGATGGAAGATCAATTTAAGTAATTTTTAATTATTATTACTAATTTTTTTCCTTGCTGTCTGCCACAAAGAAAGTTTGATACGGCAGCATGGGCTGACCTGGGCGACTTGTGGAGCCGCTCCTGCCGCTGCTCTTCTTGCCCTTTGTTTCTTTGCTGCTGCTCAGAAGGCAGGGGAACCTTTTCTGTTGGGTTCACTGCGCCATCCAAAGGCCGTGTTTTGGACAATGGCCCGGGGAGACTTGGAACAGGGCTTTTGGATTGTCAGGAGTGGGGAGGCTCGGCAAATGGAGTTGGAGAGGTGGCTGACACAAGAAGGGAGCTCAGAGAGTGCTGGTGAAATGCAGCAAAAGGAAAGAGCAGAGTCTGCACGCACTGTGGGATCACCCGGGGTCCCTTGCAGGGCCAGGAGCGTGGCTGAGAGGGGATGTTGGGAAGGAGCTTGGATCAGGGAGAGGAGCTGCCCTGAGGATGTGTTAGGGAGGGATTTACTGCCCATCTTCCTGTTATGCCTCTGAAAACTTCCTCTGTTTACTGGGGGGGAAGAAAAAGTGCTGGCGTCTACAGCGAGGTAGTGCAAAGGGCACTGCGTTACCTACCCCCAAAATTCACCTCTACCACAGACACAGAAGCAGTGGGAGGCAAAAGCAGAGTTGGCTGGCCTGTATTAGGAGATTGTCCCGGTTTTGGAAGGGCAGCGGGCAGCAGAAACAGGCAACAGCTCTGTCAGGAAGGGTACCGTGCTGGGGCACAGGGGAAGGCACGGCTGGCGGTCGGCTGCTGCCAAGCGGCAGGGATAACATCAACTGCATCCAGGCCTTCGTTTGTAACGGGCGAGGCGTGAATGAACGAAATGGGCGAGGCATGAATGAACGAAACGGGCGAGGCGTGAATGAATGAACGAAACGGGCGAGGCGTGAATGAATGAACGAAACGGGCGAGGCGTGAATGAATGAACGAAACGGGCGAGGCATGAATGAAACGGGCACACCAGTGGAGGAGTTGGGATACCCCTGGGGAATGAACATAGGGAATCAGGCTAAAAATACTGAGTGCTGTTGTATAGGTCAGGGGGAAACACTCACCTTGAGCATCGCTGTGGTTTAAGCAGGGGCACAGAGGAACATCCAAGAAAAACAATGAAAATTATTGGAGGCATGAAAAGATAAGAAGAAAAGCACGGTTTAGAGAGGAGCTGGATCACAGGAGGCATGATAGGGAGATGTAAAAAGTGGGGGGTTTGACCAGCTGCTGAAACTGTTGCTTTTGCACTTATGGGTACAGCAAGAAGGGAATGGCCATTCTCATGGTCGAGCTGATGAATAATAAAGCAAGCATAAATTTCTGCACAGACTGGTAATGAACGGTCAGGGAGGCCTGGAATAATCACATACCCAATGACAGGTTTTGGTACAAAATGGTGAACAGGAAATTTTATCTTCAATGAACTTAACACTGCTCAGGATGGTGGAGAGGTACATGCAGAAATCCATGGGTTCTCATGGAGGCTGGGCACTGCCTAAAAGATGAGTTTCACCTTCTGCTTGGGCTGGGGCGGAGATGCTTTCCTGACCTGGAGAACCAGCAGACCTGAAACGAGCTACCTTAATGGCTGGGGTTTATAAACCCCCTCTTGTTTATTTGTAAATAAAAACATGTATCAAAGTGCCTGTTTATAAGAATATAAAATGTCACAGAGCTCATGAATCTAGAGAGAAAACAATCTTCTTCCGTACTTTTTTGTTAATGAAAGAGGCTTTGCCAGCTAATTCCTCCTTTGCTTTCCTCAAGGGGAAAAAAAAGCTGTTGCTTTTGGCTTTATCTCTAACTTTGGGGAAGTGAAAAGGCAGGTGAAATCGGAGCACATGCAGTTGGTATAAATGGTTAAAATCGGTTTGGGGGAAGACACTGCAATTTTTGAAGCAGGCGAAAAAGGAGGGGTGTGCTCAAGGGTAAAGCATCCACTGATACTCCAGTGCCCTTGGCCATCCGGGCGCGGTGACCACGGTGGGGGCTCCGGGGCCAAGGCGGTGGCCAGTGCGCTGCCGGCCCATCGCTCCCTCTCTGCTGCCGGCCCGTCTCGCACGGTGAGCCCCGGTCCTCACCGCTCTGCAGCGCTGGCGGGGGCTGCTGCCGAGGGCGAAGCAAAGGGGAGCCGCTGCGTTGCCGTGTAGCTGGAGAGCGCGGGAGAACGCCCGAGTCCAGCAGCAGAGCTCGCGGTTTGCATCGCGCAGCGTCTGGATTTCTGCCTGTCCTCCCCGTCACGGCAGCGCCTTCGTAAGCCGCGCCGCGTGTGCTGTGGCGCCTTTAGGTATCGCCTCCCCCTCCTGCTAAGGGTCGTCCAGACGTGTGGGGAGACACAGGCCTCGTGCAGGGCTGAAGCAGGCGGGGGATGAGGTTGGTGACAGAGGAGCGAGCATTTGGTTACGGTCACAGCAAGTTTGTGGCAGAGAGGGAATTAAACTCCAGTCTCTGAAATCACTGCCTCGTGCGCTGGCGGCAGGCTCTGGTTTGTGCCTGGCTTACCCATGCTTTGCCCAGCCCGGGAGCAGGCGTTGGTGCTATTTCTCTTCAAATGCTGCAGCGAGCCGGCAGGAGATTTCAGCTCTTGCAAAGATATTTTTCTGTCCCATGAGCTTTGCTGTGTAAAGCCCCACAGATAACATCAGCGCTGCAGGTGCTGCCCAGCACCCCCACCCACCAGCAGAGACACGTGGGGTGCCACAAGCGCCTGTGGGTGCTCCGGGAGGAGGGTGTTCACACGCTGCTCCCAGCTCCCAGGTGCCTCTGCAGAGGTCGGTGCTGTGACCCCCTGGCATGACTGAGAGCTTGGTCAGCGATCGCTGCTGCGAGTGGGGTTCTGCAGAGCACTGCCTCACCTGGAAGATCTCTTTGGCTTCAGGGTGGGAGCAGAGGAAGGCTCAAGCAGAATGCACGTAGAAATTTCACCTTCAGATAGTAGGTAGCTTTTCAGAGTTAGTTAGAATAAGCCCAAAGTCAGGTTTTTTTACTGTTCTTCAGGTGATGCTGTGAGGGCTGCAGAGCTGTCTGGCCTTCTGAGCGTGCCCTGCCCGCCCCCAGCAGCTGGGTTGCGTCGGGAGCATCGCTCCCAGCTGTGGCTCGTGAGGGCCCGTGATGGCTGGGAGGGCCAGGAGCTTCTCAGGCCCTTGGTGGGCTCGTGTGCTCTTTGCTGGGAGAGGGCTGGTGAGCCCTGCGGGGAGGCGTGCGGGAGACTGGCTCAGCGGGGAGGACCGGGCGCTGAGGTGGTGGTAGGTGCACGGGGCTGCGTGGTTCTCAGATGGGTGCCAGGTCTGCTGCCTCGCTCCTCTGAGGGCGCACGTGCGGGAAGAGGGGTGGGAGGCGGTGTTTGGCGACGCCACGCGTGGTGTTTGAGGTTGGAATGGGTTTCTGGGCTCAGTCACCCTCTCTGATGTCTCCGAAAGAGTCTTAAACGGGCAGAGGGGAGAATCGGCTTGGATGAGGACTCTCCGTGGGGTGCTGGGCAATGGGGAGGGCTGTGGCAGTGTTCCTGCCCCACGTTACCTGGGCAGGGGTTGAACCTGCCTCTCCCCTGTCCCTGCCACGTGTCTGGTTGTAGGGCCGCATGGCACCAGTGCTGCTCCTCTTGTGGGTTTTCTCGGTTTGCTTTTTGTGGATGGCGCTTGAGCCACTGTGTAGTGATAAAACTGAAAAATCAGGTGCTTCATTTGACCAAAGTTGTTTTTTCTGCCTCCCCCTTTACGGAATTTCCATGGGAGTGGGAGAAGGCTCAAGGGCGGGGGTACAAGACTGCGGAGGGCTGTTGGTGGCAGGTAGGAGTTTGTCCAGAGGGGCTGGTAGGAGAGCAGGCTGTGGGAGGGGTGTGATGAGGAGGAGGAGGAGGAGGCAGCAGGGGCGGTGCCAGCGGGGCAGCAGGGTGAGGAGCGCTGGCAGGCTGCGGAGTCAGCCCCCGAGGAGGCGTGGGGCATCGGGGTGAATGTTGCCACAGGCCTGGCTGAGCTGAGTGAGTGGCTGCTGACTGGAGAGCGCGTCCCAAGAGATGGGTCACAACGGCCGGGGTAGGAGAAACCCTGCAGCTCCTCGTTGGCCAAAGCCACGGGACTTTTCCCGTGGGGATTTGCAGAAGTGGTGAGGAGAGGAGGTCTGTGGGCACGGGGCGAGGTGCTGCTCAGCAGCAGGGAGTTGATCGGGTCTGTCCGTGTGTCTTGCTGTGTGTCCTGCCTCGCCTGGCCGACAGCCTGGGGCAGGTCCCCTCCCAGCACCACTGGCTGGCACCTCTCACCTTGGTGTCTTCCCTTGGTGGTGAAAATGGGCAAGTCCCCGTTCCTGTGCCGTGCCAGCTTGATACCGGTCCTGGCAAGGGTCTGAAAATACTTCTGAGAGCATCCCCTGCAGACGCTTTCCCCTGCCTTCCCCCGGTGCTGGCAGGCGCCTGGTTGTGCAGCAGGCTCTGCCTTTGCCCCCCCTGTGGGCTCGTTTGCTCGGTGACCCCTCGCGGGGTTCAGGGGTGCCCCTCGCCGGGGCGTGTTAATGCAGCAGGACTCGTGTCGCAGACCAAGCATCTTTTCCAACAAGCTGAGGGTTTCCTAAAGCATCGGTTGGCTGATGGAGCGCGCTTCTGTTCCCAAATCACTTGGGTGTTCTGATGAGTCGCGCTCACCATTAAAATATTTCTGTAGCGCCCGGTTGCTCTGGGACCTTCAGGTCACCGCTCTCGTTGCTGCTCGTAGGGCTGCGGGGTCTCCTCCTGAGCTGCTGCCTTGGACTTGGTGGTGGGTCCGGGGGGGGCAGCATGTGGAGGCAGAGGCCGGGCGTTGCGGGGGTGGAAAGCTCCCAGCACCCGGATCTGCGCTCCTCCCGCAGTGCTCGCGGTGCCCTGCCCGCTGTCTGCCTCCAGCGAGTTGCTCCTCTGCTCTGCGCCCACGTCATCTTGTGCTGGCCGTTTCATCAGGTCTGGGGGCCTCTGCTGCAGGGACCCTCTGCTCTTTACTGAGCGCCGTAACTTTGCTCAGGCCTCCGTGCCCTACTCGTGTTATGTGGGTGTTAACCACGGTGGTGGCGTGGCCAGCACATTCCCCTACCCTTCTCACCCTTTGCGTCTAGATTGGTACGTGTGGACGTACAGCTCTGAAACCGGGTGTAAGGAACAGGCTGCTCTTCAAACCAGGTGTTGAGGTTTGGTTTTTTCCCCCCTGAGGATGCTCTATTTACGGTCTTGGCTGCTGCTGATTCTGGAAGGAAAGCATCTCCCAAATCAGCCTACAAAGACAGATAATCCGTTTGTGGAATGCTTATGCAATCCCAAGCTCGGATTGCGCTCTGACAATCTGCGGCAGATCCGATCGTGCTAGGAGGAGCCTGCATCCCGGGCCCGATGGGACGCCTGCCCGCAGGTCCTGGGGCCGGCAGGACAGGGGCGTGGGCGAGGACAAGGGCAGCTTTGGAGCGATGCTGGGTCTTGCTCTGCCAAGGGGGTTCGCCCGGCCTCTCGAGGTAACCATGGCACTGCTCCCCACCTCTGCGGCCAGCTTAACATGGCAGCTTGCGCTTGGTTCTTCCAGCTTTTTTCTTCCCCAGAAATATTTCCCTAGGAAGGCTTTGGAGCGAGATGATTCTGCTAGCTGGAAGGAGGGGGTGTGAAACCAGCTCTCCAAAACCCAAAACTGCCACCGTCAGAACAATAGCTGAAAGGACAGAGGAGAGGAGGGCGGGCGAGCGTGTTGCAGAAAGGCTGTGCTGGTTTAGGCTTCGGCCGGCAGGGTCTGGCAGCTTGCACAGAAAGCAGTTTATTGTCGGCATGAGACGAGGAACCTGCCAGCTCTCCAAGCGCAGGGCACTGTGCTCCCGAAAGGCTGTGGCGGCGAAGCCATCCCCTTGGCTGGGCCAGCCCTGGCCTGCCGGCTCCGCGCTGCTCCGGCTTCTGCGCACCTTCATCTTCTCACCGCGCCTCTGCGTGGTGGGCCAAATCCTCCACTGCTGTAAATCAGTCTCTGCACCCAAGTTCAAGGAGTTAGCCCAGTTTCCCCCAGCTGAACATGAAGCCTGGGCATTTTTTTAATCCTTCCCTGTTAATTTGAAGTTGCCTTGGCCACTGACTCAGCCCTGGTTTGGGTGAGGAGGGCTGCGATGCACTCCTGTCGAGTTACCGCCGTACAGCAGCCCGATCCGGGAGAGCTTTCCTTGGCAAACCTCGAGGCCCCGATTTATCCACTCCTCTTCCTCTTAACTTTTTTTTTGTGTTGTTTTCCAATAATTTGGGGTGGGTTTGGAGGCTTGGATGAAATGACCTGGTCGCTTCATGGCCGGGTTTCTGAAATGACTTTCTGGTCTCAATGATGGGGACATGGGGGGCGTTTGGTTTTTAACCAGAAGCCTGGAGAGAAAGACGCTGCAAGTCCTTCTCCCCCGTGCGTACGCTTAGAGCAGGGGCTGTACGTATGCTGTACATATGCCTTCATACGTGGCCTCGTGGTTGGCGCGAGCTTGCTGCGTTTGCCATTTTCGAGTCGTGCACGTGGGCGGCGCAGCCTGCGGGGCAGGGGCTGCCGGCGTGCGGTGCCGTGCAGAGTGGGGTCCCCTCCCGTCTAGAGCCACTCGCTGCTACTGGACCAGACATAATGAACCATCCTAATGCAGGGGGCAGCTGCACTTATTTTTATCACAATAAAAAGATTGAAAAGCGTTTTCTTCGTCTGTGTGGGTGTGTTAAGTAAACCTGTGTGGACACAGTCTTCGCTGGGGAGCCACGTGGCTGAGTGCACGACAGGTAGCTTCACATCGGCTTCACATCAGCGTAAAACCCGTGTCTCCCCTAACCTGGGTCCCACCTCCCAGAGGTGAGTTTGGGTGCTCTTGTCTCGTGCCGTTGCCTACGCCGTGTGGAGGGCCCCCCGCGCTGCCTGGCCAGCGGGAGCGTGGGCGCACCCCGAGCTCCACGCCAGGCTGCTGTGTCCCTGCTAGAAACGGGATGTCTGCTCCGAGGTCCTGCTGTTTCTGGCTCGCTGGGGCTCCTGTGCCTGGTGCTGAGAACAAATACGCTTCTCCGAGACGAGTGTGCAATTGGGGAACACCGGTGTATATTGTGGGGCGTGGTACAGCTGCGTTCTGCGTGCGGAAGAGTGCAGATCAGGATGCGTTCAGCTGCCTTCTGCGGCGCTGAGTGTTGCGAACTCCAGCCGGAGCCGCCTGGAATAGCGTGAGGAGCTCTTGAGTCCCCGCGTGGAGGTCTGGGTCACACACACAGCGTTTTCAGAAGTTCTGAGCAACTTGATCCGTTCTTCTTTCCGCTCTCAGTTTCATGATCACAAGTAGAACAGATCAGCAGTCGTGCTAGGGAGCCTGTTGGCACCAGACTGCCGCCCCGGCTGGGCAGGGACGGGAGCTCCCAGCAGAGGCACGCTCGTGCGCCCCCGCCTCGTTTAAGGGGCATGGCCAGCGGAAAGGCGCTGCCTGCGTTCTCTTGCTGCGATTACGAAATGCAGCGCGGGCACGAAGGCAGGGAGAAACAGCTCTCATGCTTGCTGTCTGTGGGAATATCTCTGCGAGGAAGCACAAATAAAGCTCTCCAGAACCCGGGCTCTGAGTTAGTGATGCAAAACTGGTGCTGGGTAATGGGAGTTGTGGAAAGCACCTTGTGGTGATGCTCGGTGCTTAAAAAAAATAACTTACCCACTTCAAAATATGCCGTGGTACAGACCTTTGGAAAAACTCTTTATTGTAGCAATGTTATTAAAGATGTCACAGTATTATTTTGTCATCAAGCCAGCAGCTAAAACATTAATGAGAAAAGCGTCTCATCTGCGTACTGGCCTGAGCAACGCGACGGTGTGGCTGCCGCAGGATGTTTAGTGGGCTTTGCCTCTGCTGAGAAAATGAAAAGAATGGCTGTGAGGCATTTCCCATTAGAAACTGTCCAGTTCTGAATAACTGCGCTCTCAGAAAGAACACTGTTCGCTTGCTTCTTTAGAACCTTTCCTATTTTTCCTTGGAAAGAGGAGTTTTGCTTACTCCTTGCTGTTCTCCTCGCCCCTCTGCAGGGTATCAGATTCTGGTTCTGCGTTTTGCGGGCTGTACTTTGGTGCCTATTGAAATCAAAGGCTGGGGCCCTTGCTTAGCGACAGAAGGGCTCGGGCCCCGCAGCCTTTGGCAGCTGATGGGAATTTTCAAGTCAGCGCAAGTTTTGCCTTGGAACAGGCGAGTGAAGGATTGCAAGGTACAGCCTGAAACGAGGAGCCAAAAGCACGTTGCGGAAGATTTGCTCTCAAAGAGAACTTGTGATGGTTGCATCTGCCTTTCTGAAACTGCCCCGGGAATGTGATTGTGTAATATTCATGGATCGGAATATAGCCGTGCTTTTCCCGCAAGCGGGAAGGGCACTGGTGCTCTTGCTGCAGCCCAAGGTGAGACCTCGGCAGTGCCGGTGGGAATGGGCGGTGGAAGCCAGAGAGGGTGGTGGTGGCGGTGGCGGCACGCTGTTCGCGCAGCCCTGCCGGAGTGGGGTGCTACAGCTGAGGCCATGTCCCTGCTTCTGGGTGCTTCTGGTGGTGGTGGTGGTTCTGCCTGGTGCCAGCACCTAAAGCAGGGAGAGATGCTGCCAGGCCAAAACAGTGGTGCCTGCCTGCATCCAGCGGGATGAGCAAGGTCCCTGTTTCATAGGTGGCCACGTGCGAAGGGTTGAGCCGCAGCTGACATTGGTTCCTCTTTCACCGGATCTGCTAAGGCACGAACCCATGTTTCTGAGTTGTTTTCTGCAAGCCTCGGTAGGAGCGCAGCCTGTGCCCGTAGGACGGGCGTCAAGCTGCCTCCGGGGGAGGAGGCAGGGAGCCTGGTGCCGGCAAACGGGCAGACATGGACCCCATTTAATTGTCATGAAATGTCTTTGTTAGCAAGGTTAAGATGTTGATGTGTCCCTGTTTTCACAGGGAAGGCCTTGGGAGGCCAAACCTATGAAGAAAGCAGCTCCTTTCACCCATGACTTCTATTTTCTATTGCTCTGTTGAGCCAAATGTGTTTGAGAGTGGACATGCCCAAGCAGGATTTTGGGGTCAGCAAGTTGTGAGTCCTGCCACGGGACCGTTGACCCCGCTTAAACCTGGCGGTACCAGAGGAGAGCTTTTACTGTGTAAGTCCTAGCCATCCCATCAAGTACAGCTCTGGACCAGTTTTGCTGCTATTTACACTGATTTTTGTGAATGCTGAATGTAGCCTTTATAAACACTTTTATTGCCAAATTAAGCTTTTCCCCTTCCAAAGTCACCTCAAATGACTTTCTTCTTCTCTACCCCTCGCTTGGACAAGTTTGCAATCCAAGAGAGAAAGGCGTTGTGGGTGGGGAGGGAGCAGGAGAGGTTTTGGCAGGAACGCCTGGGCCGTTGCAGTCCTTGCGGGTTCTCCCTCCACGCAGCAGCACATGGCGACGCATCGCCTGCTTGGAGAAGAGTCTCTCTGCTTGGAAACCAGCTTGCAGGTGGAACTGAAACTGCTCCGCTCAAGTTTGTAAACCATTGCAAGTACAAAGTGCTCGAAGCTTCAAATGATATTTAGTTTACCGCGTTAAACGCTTTTTGCTTAGAAAACAGGGATGCTTAAGGCTGCCTGTGCCGCCGTGGTTCTTCCCCCAAACGTGCACACAGGCAGACTCCTGGGTGTCTTGGGAGCATCGGTCCCAGTCGCTGCCACTGGCCTGGGATGCAGATTCCCAGGCAGCTCCTTCCCAAGCTTTGCCTCCCCGCTGGGAGCTGCCCCCAGCAGGCTGGCTGGGCAAGGCAAGGAAGGCTCAGGGTGACGGCCTCTCTCAGTGGGATGAGCAGAACACCTAACGAAGGGGTTGGGACCTGCAGGGAACCTTCAGCTTTACCCTCAAGCACCCTCTGAGACATTGCCCCAAGGTCTGAATCTCTGTTCTGCTGCTCTTTGCTTGGGATCTGTCTCCAAAGTGCTGGACAAAATGGGAAGCAGCTCATGTTTGAAGGTGGCTTTGAAGTGGCAAGTGCCGGGCGCTGACTCCAGCCTCCGCACGGACCCCCGGTGCTGTGAACTCCCACATGGAGTAAAGCCTGTCCTACCCCGGTGGCCTCCAAGTGCCCCAGGTGTTTGCCAGACGGCTGCGTGTCCTTCCCGGCGGGCAGGACAGCCGGGCCCTGCCGCAGCCAGAGCCCGCGTGGGAGGAAGGCCATGGCCAGCATGGGTGATAGCACTTGAGGAGGAACTTGAGTAGCAAAGTCCTTGTGAGAGAGCCCGTGTTCTGCTTGGTGGAAAGAAGGTGGGTGGGTGGAACTCTCCGACGTTGTTTGTTACTGGGTGGTCTCAAGGTCTCTGTTGCGAGGTGGCCGACTGAGCCCCTGTGCCTGCCTGAAGTGGATGCCTTGGCGGATTAAAAATAAAAAAACCAGTAGTTGTTCCTCCCTTGAATCTAAAACTGCATAGGATGCATGGGACTGACCCATGAGCACTTGCTGTCAGCTCATGAGGCAGACATGGCGTGTCCAAGGCCGACCAGCATTGTACCAGGAATACCGTGGAAATGGGCTGGCTGGCTGTGTTGACAGTGCTGGAACAGAGTTTTGCTTGCCAGCACCGCGGCAAAGCCGAAGGGGGGAGTGAAGCACAGGGAGAGCCAGAAGCGATGAAGTAAGGCACTACCTTGCGTAGGGTTACCTGCTGCATGCTCGCACCCGAAACCGCCCCGTGCCCTGCAAGCGTGCGGCTGGAACCAGTCCCTGAACGTAGGACACTGGCAGCCTGATGTGCCGTGGTGCTGATGGGCGCCAGGGGTGGCGTGATGTGTCCTCGTGTTTATTAAAGGCAAACTGGATTTTTGGTACCCAGTGAGTCGACTTTTTGGCGTGTTTCTTGCCCAGCTATCGCTGCCTGCACTCGCTTCTCAGTGTTCGCTTTTCAGTTCCTTGTGGCTTCCCAGGGCAAAGCCCTGCTGCTGGCGGCCTTCGTCTGTTGTGGGAGTCAAAGATGTGCCACTGCAGCCTCCTTTGTGGCTTTCTTGCCTTCTGGGTGGTGATTCTCATTTCCTAGGTTGATGGCCTAGGAATAGAGTTTGGGGAGTTTCTTGGTATTCTCAACATCAGCCATGTAGCGCTGAAACGCCGAGAGCGGGCATCTGTTCTGCAGCCGGGTCTGGGTCTTGCTGGCCAAGGAACTGGTGAGCAAAAGTAATGGGGCTGGTGTTGGAAAAAGGAGCAGTAGATGTGCCCACGCTTCCCCGTAGGACAGGGCACGGCAGGGAGCACGCTCAGACCCCCGGCTCTGCAGTGGCTGCACTGGCGTTTATCCCTTTTTTCAGTTGTACACAAAGCACGTGCCCCTGAGGTTTATAGGCGCTTGTTAACGGTCGGAGGTGGGGAGGGCTGCTGGAGTGACTCGGAGGCACGCCGTGGCTTCGGTGAGGTTGTGTTGGGTGGGGATAACAGCGCAGTTGGGCTTAACAAGGACCATTTTGAGAATGAACGCGGCTCTATTCTCGTAAAGGCGTTTCCATCGGTGCTTTGTGCTCCATGAGCAGAACCCGAGGGAAGCCGTAGATTTCACGTTCATCGATGAACGCTTCCCAACGCGTGGAAGAGCTGCTGCCGCTTTGCCCGCAGCGAACACGGTCGGGACCCTTTCCACCGATGTCATTAGACTTGGGCACAAGATACTGAAGTGGATCCCTACTGACCACTTGGTGAGAATAGCTGTGCAGACTTGTACTACAAAATGTAGTTTGGCAACGGGGATGGCTCCCGTGCCTCGGTGACCCCTCTGGGGCAGCCTCCCTGCTGCTGGCCCTGACCCGGTGCCGGCTGCCGAGCTCTGCCCTTGCCGTCTCGAGGAACCTCCCGCTCCGTTGGGGCAGAGCTTTCCTAACCTCTGTGGTGGTTTATTGGTTCACAAAGAAGCCTAACTAACTTCTGCGTCAAACGCTGTGTTTTCAAGGCCTCATTCAGCAGCAAATTGGATTGGAATCCTAAGCAGAGGTAGCTTACGTGTTGTGTAAGCATGTGCAGAATTCAGGGGAGTTTTGCTGGTGATTAACAGCAGTGAAATGCCTACAGAAGTAACAAGTTGAGGGTTTGGGTTTTTTGTTGTGTGTGGTGTTTTGTGGAGGGTTTTTTTGCTTGCTTGTTCTTTTGTTTTGTTTTTGAACCAAAACAGGGGATGGCACTCTCATTTTAAACTGCTTGAAGCTTACAGCTTCTTATGAAACCATAGATGCTCTTCTAGTCTGAACCTTTGGAGCTGTGGAGGCGTGAGCCTGGCTCCTGATGGGTCTGGGGCTACCAGGGGTGTGGAGCTAATGGCAGTGCACCCTTCCGGCAGGTTGGAAACGACACTGTTCCTAACCCAGGGGACACTGGTTTTGAAATGCAGATGTGGTTTTGGCTGCTCCAAGCGTTCAGGAGCGGGATCAGGAGTTGCCTTTCCCATGCAGTCTCATGTATCTACTGCTCTTTTCCTTTAGGTTATGATGCCCTGAGCTATTCTGTGGAGAGTAATGACAAATGGAGTGGGAGACAGCTACTGCAAGCAAGCGAGGAGAACGCGACTGACATCCCGGAGGACGGGGGGCAGCCGTACGTCAGAAACTGCACTGAACCAGGTAGGGACAAGAGTTGCTTCCAGCCCCTCGGTCTTACAGTTGGCTTTCTTACCTCCAGGTATCTGTCTTGGCATCACCTTTACTGCCAAAAACTCGCGCTTACTAATTTCTAAGTCAATAAACATGCTTGTTTTCTGTGTATGTGTGCACCGTGTTGCAACCCCCCCAGCAACCAGCGTTAGAGGAGAACCTGCCCTCAGCCAGAGTACAAGACAATGTTTAACATGTACTCACAGCCAAGCGCTGAGGTTATAGGCAGCACTTCCATGGATCTGGGATAAACACTGCGTGCAGCTCTCGCGGTGGGATGTACATAGCGACAAAGTCTGCTAGGAGAAATGAGTAGGTAGTCATAACAAGCACTTCCACCAGCCATGGACCCAAAGAAACCTAGCGTTCTGTAGCTTGGGGCTGGGCTGAGCTGCTGAGGAGGAGGAGGGCTCCGTTCATAAGGCAGCTTTTTCCTCCGGGAAGGACCTTTGCAGATTCCTTCTCACCTCCTCGACTCCTGTTTCTGTGAAGCTCGTAGGATCCTCATGTTGCTGCAACTCTGCTGCTCTGCTTTGTTGAACTCTGTTGACGTATCGGGAAGCTTTTGGAGGAGGCGGGCACAAACACATGGGCTGTGTTTGGGTGCTTCACATGCCCCTATTCCTCAGGGATCCACCTGCAGCCCAGGGTGGGGCGGGTGGGGTAAGGGGGGATGTGACTGTAGGAGGTGAGCTGGCGTGCTTTTGGCACGTGCCTCCCCTGAGCTGTTGGGGGCTTTTTCTCAATTTCTTGTGCTTGTTTTCAAAGAGCCCCCTCTGTTTGGAGGGGCAGTTTCCCATCCTGTAGTTAAAGGGAGTAATCACTGGCAACCCTGTACAAAAAAAACTTGGACGATAGCAAAAAGCACAAGATGGGGAGTCTTCAATCTGCACCCAGTCGATTGCATCGCTTTCATTTCTACCTGAACAGAAGTCGTCATAATATATCACCACTAAAAGAGAAGGCTTTATAAGCTTTATAAGCTGTTTGGTCCTTTTTTTCTTTTTCTTTCCACAGCAGAGCTCAGATGCAGTTTCCTTGAAGCTCGGGGAGGGGAGGGGAGGTGTTTCTCCATTCTTCAAGCCTTATGTAGGTTACGTGCCCCAAGAGAAATTCTGACAAATACAGTTCTTGCTGCACTTCTCTGCCTATAATTTTTCCTCCACTGTAATCCTTAATAACGTTTCTGGACAGATGGATGATTATAGTCTTTTTTTAGACAGCAAAAGCTAGTACAGAAATTATTCTTATTCAATTTTTGACTTGTTTGCATATCTCCCGGATAGTGCAGGTCCAGTCTCAAAGCCTCATGCCAGCACCTACAGTAATCTTCCCCCACTGGTCTTGGTCCACCAGCACATGCTGCCTTGCCGTCCTCCGCTATTTCTGCTGCCTTCGCCAAATAAAGTGGCCTAGACGAAAAGTGGGGTTTTATTTGTGGTGTGTGGGTTTTCCCCCCCTTTTTCAACAGATAAACCAATGATGACTGAGTACATTGAGTCGTGTTCAGGAGGGAGAAAGCAGAACTGCCTGGGTGAATTACTTTTTTCTCTGAATTGTCACGACCTTACAACAGAATACGTTCTGTGGTAGAAAACTGATGAGAAGTGCTGTAGAAAGGAAAGTAAAAGTAACCCAGCTTAGGGCCCGTCGGTTGCTTCGTGGGTTTAATTCGGACCGTTACCATAGCGTGAGTGTAAATCGTCAGCGCTAGGCTGGGTGGCAGGCAGAAACGTTTGACTCGCCTTGGTCAGCCGCTCGGGAGACACAGATAGGACCTGATGGTGGAGCTGGGCTGCTGGGGTCAGTCTCGTCTAGTGCGCGCTTAACCATCGTCCCAGCAGCTGAGGATGAGGAGAGCGTCCAACGCGGTTCCTAACAGCAGCCTTCGTCTTTAGAAGCGTAGATAGGAGCGGGGGTGGTTCAGATCAATGCGCAGCTCCGACGCCAACAGTGGCTGGGTTTAGCCAAGGCTGATGGAAGGCCTGGTTCAGCACCCTCTTAGGGCAGGCAGTCCTCCTCCCGCTGGCTGTCGTAGTGCAGGATCGGGCCCCGCACGGTGTCCAGCCCGGAGGTGACGGCAGGGACCCAGACTGGCGCCGCACAGGAGCTCGCCCCGCGGGCCTGCCTTTGCCATCCCTAAGTGCTTGCCTGCACCACGCTGCTCGAGGAAATTGAGGCAATTTGGCTAAAACTGTGATGTTGCTGAGCTAATTCCAGCGTGGGACATAGCCTAACCCTCGGGCGTCTGTTGTTCCTTGGGAATCGGCAGAGCTTAAACCTCCTTCGCATCCCCCCAGGATGCACACTTATGTGCATTTGGCCTTCAGGTGCTTCTGCTTCCCTTTGGCGGGTACCTGTAGGAAAATGCTGCCTGAAAAGACAATTTTTTTTCCTGCCTACTTGTGTAAGCACCTGCAGCTGGGCAAAAGCCAGTGTGTAAAAAAGCAGTTTCACCTCAGCTGATGGGGGAGGGAAATAAAAATGCCTCATTTGGGAGCGTTTGGTGGGGTTTTGCAAGGCTTGGCTTTTGTAGTCCTTGGGCAGTAAACACCTTTTTACATGCTAAAGGAAGATCTTTTTTCTTTAGCTGCCTGTGTTTTCAGGCTCACTTGAAAGCTTGGCATGACACTTGCGAGCGGCTGGGTTTGTTTTCTAATGCTTTATCCAGTGGGCTATCAAGCAGCATTTTATCATCAGAACTGCTCCAAACAGTGGGGTTTTGCTCACTTGTCCTTTGAAACCTACCTTGTTGAGATATGAAAGGGGTGAAACGGGCAGAATCCAGCCTGAAGACCTTTGTTTTGCACATTTTTTTTGTCCTCTTGTAATTTTTCACTCTGAAGCTGTTGGACCTGGGGTGATAGCATGGTCTTCCCTGTTTTGTGCCACGTAGCCCTGGTGCCCTGAAGCCCCGGGGAGATTTGAGCCCTGCGGTACGGCACTTGGGGATAAATCTCGCCGGGCTGGATCTGGGGGACGGCTGCTTCTGGATGAGGGGTAGCAAGCAGGAGGCTACGTTCCCTTCCACGAATGCGATGAAGGTGGCTGATGCAGTGACGCCGCGGTGGCTTGGGTCGCTGTTGGGCGCACGGCCCCGTCGGGGCTCCGCTCCCTGAGCGGCTGCGGGTGGGTGCTCGCTGTGGGTGAGGTGGGCAGCAACGCGCGCTCCCGGAGCAGGCAGGGGAGGTAGCAGGGCCTGGCAGATGGATGCGGTGGAATGCCGGCCCCGAACGAGGACGCCCGCCTTTGCGAGGCTGCTAGCTCAGCTACGCGGGGCTGCGGGATCCGAGTACCTGCTGCTACGTTCGAAATTCGGCCGTATGGTCATGAGTCCTGTTAGCAGAGGGAAGCTGAGGAATGCTCCTCGTTTGCTCTGCCCCGACACCATCGTTGGGTTTGATTGTGCCTTGTGGAGGCCCCGCTTCCTTTTCCAAAGAGCCTCTGGTCTCTCGTCTCCCGTTCCCTTATTTTCCAGTCCTGTAATCATACGTGCTTCGCCTGTCCCTCTGGGGTCCCTGGTGGCTCTTCATGGGAGCACCGGCCGGTGCTGTCACGCAGCGGGTGCTGTGCTGGCCTCTCCTACCACCCTCCTCTTCTGCCCATGTGAGGGAGGTGTGGAACTCGAGATGGGCAAAAAAATGGGGCAGAGTTTATTCACAAAGAAATATTTAGGTTTAATTGTTGATTTGGGGCTAGGTGTGGCAAACAGTTTTAGCTAATGCAAAAGATGATGAGGAAGGAGTGAGAAGCACTCGTGCTGCTTCAGGCAAAGCGTTGTTTAACCACCCAGTCATGTTTAAAAATCAGACTTGCCCCTGGAAGCTGACAGAAGGCTTAAGCTGACTTAACGTTGAGCTTTGGGTCAGGTCCATGTGCTACCAAATTCAGAGCTAGGTTTGCACTCGCAGAAGTCAGAGAAACTTGCTGTTAGCTCAGACTTGGTCTGTCGGCGGTGACGAAGGTGACCAGCTCGTGGGCTGCGTCGGGGTGAGACGCAACGTCTCCAGAAATTGGTGTCGGAGGCTGCCGGGCCGTGGCACGCCAGGGGCCCGCTGCTGCCCCTCGTTAGCTCCTCGCTAGGCTGACAGGCGCTTCCGCTGACGAGCTGTCCCCCTGTTCCTCCCCCCGGGTTACGCTGCCCACGTGCGCGGGCACCGCTCCTGCCTGGGAAAGGCTGCAAATAAAATAACAGCCCTGCTTAAGTGTGCCGGTTTAAAGTCATTATCAGTAATGGCAGGAAATACGCGATTGCTGCAGGAACGAAAAGATCCCGGTGTATTCATTCAGACCCTCAGGCAAAAAAGCGTTTAATTTAAACAGCCAAAGACCTTTTTATGCAATTATTTCTTACATTTCCTCCTCTTATTTCAAAAGCAACTTTCTCTTTTATCCATATTTCTGCAGTGAGTCAGAGACTATGATAATGTGGTTTGTCGTGCTCGGCTGTGCAGTAGGTAACTCTTCCAGCCTGCCTGCTTGCGCTCGTTAGTGTTCCTTTAGAGCCCCTTTTGCGCTGAGCCACAAACCTTCACCTGCAAACCCCAAACCAGGGATTTGGGCGTTCTGATCACTTTCCCATTAAACGCTTGCTCTCCCTCTGGTTTGCGTGCCCGGCAGCGAGATCCCCGCAGCGGCGCGGGTTGCTCGGTGAGGAGCACAGTGACCGAGCTCGGCGTGGCGTGGCGGAAGGAGGAAGCGTGGGCCGGTGCCGAACCTCGTCCTTGCCATGGGAGAGGCGCTTGGTGCCTGGGGGGCGGGCTGGCCTCAGCAGTAGGCGCCCTCCTGGTGACACGTCATTCCCAACGCGGCGTTCGCTCGGTGTGCACGCAGAGCAGCGCCGTCCCCTTCCCCGGAACTCGCCCCGGGCGCGGAGGTGCTGAAGCACAGCCCTGGCAGGTGGATTTCAGCCCTAGCAGTAGCAGCGGCCTCTCTGCTGGAGGGGAAATCTCTTCACCCTCATGCATGCAAAGACTTGTGCACGCGCTCAGCTTTCGGTGGCCTGCGCTGTCCTGGGTTGTCGTGCCCAGAGTGGTGTCCAGGGAATGCACGCAGTGCACCAGACCTGTGTCTTTACCCATGAACACGTTGCTGGTGCTAGGAGAGGAGCTATAGCAGAAAAGTCCCTGCCCTAAAGACCTTCCACCTTTCGGCAGCACAGGGATGGGAATGCTGGAGACGCCAGTGCGTTTATGCAGCTGTAAAACTCACTGCAGCAGGGTGGAATTCAGGGCTTCTAACGTTCCTTGGTTTTCTCTGGGTTGTGTGTCATCTTTGGTGGGTGGTCAAGATTGCGTAGATAAAACTGCACAGGAGACCATGGCAGCAGCAGAAGTGCTTAGCAGATCCTGAAATTGTAGGGCAGTCTCAGATGGGCTTGTGTGCTAGAAACAAGGTGTATTAAATGAAGTACTCAGGCACTGAAGTATTTAATGGGTGGACTTGGCCTGGGATTCCAGCTCGTGTTTGTGCTTCCGTGTGCACCCGTCGGTGCTTGGGGAAATGCGTGTCTGGGTGGCAGAGTCTGCGAGTCCGATCCGGGGGACAGATGCCCATGAGCATTGAACCCGGAGAAGAACCAAAAATGAAAGGTGGGTAAGACGTGCTCGTCCTTTTAGTGGAGCCTTGACACTTGGGTGGGGAGAGTGGTGGTGACTCCTTCATCTCCGTAGGTAACACAGACTTCTCGCCTCTTGGCCTTTGTACCTGGAGATACCGTGCCAGACTCGGGCTCTTTCCTTTCTGAGCATCCTTTGGCTTTTTGCCTCTGTAAGATGCAAGGAGCAGTATCTCTACAAGCCTGGGTTTTGCTTTAGTCGGGGGGACTTGTGGATGGGAAATGGGAAGACATAGAAAACCAAATTCCTCTGGGAAGGTGGTGGAAGTCGCTGCTGGCAGAGTGAGCAAGGTTGCTCTTGGTCCGCTGCTGCCGAGTTCAGGAAGGCCACCTTCATACAATACACTGCGTGAAGAGTGATCCCCCGCCATCTGTCTGAACCAAAATGCAATTTGAAAAAAAAGTTTCTTTCCCTCAAGCATAATGAATTTTTTCCTAGCAAAATGGAAAGTAAAAATTAGTTTCTGCCTGGGAAGTTGCAAAACCTTGCTTTCACTTGTGGGAACATTAGAAAAATAAATTGCTCCAACTTTGGTACCAGTGTGTCCTCGAGGAACATAAAGAGACGTTCTTCCCTCCCTGGGCCATAACAGTTTGTGAGTTTGACAGAAATGTGCTCGAACTCCCGCTCCCACGCTCTGCTGCTGGCTGCTCCCTCCCACCCTCCGCCGCAAAGAGAAGGCTTGGCACGAGTCGGGAGCGCGGTTGCTCCGGAGGGGAGGCTGGAGAGGAGGAGTGGGTGATGCTCACCAGGCGCTGGCCTCTCCTGCCTGATGGCGCGGGGTGCGTACGCTCCGGTGCGGGTCGCCCCGCCGCCCCTGTGGGTGTGAGCCGGTGCCACGGGGCGGGGGCTCGGGAGCCGGGGCTGCTTCACGCCGCGGGTGCTGCGCTGCAGCCGGGTGTCACCGCCCAGCGGGCGGATGTGCCTGCGTCCCTTCCCCTCTGCCCCGCCGCCTCTCATCCAGGTTGAAATGGTTTTGGTGCCCAGTGTGGCAGGGACCCAAGGAATTCCAGTTTTGGGGACTCCAGTGTACTGTCGGTCACTTCTGCGTTATTCCCCTGCCTTGGTGCTTTGCAAACGAGGGTTGTCATTGGTTTGTCACTTGTCCCACCCTGGTATGGGAATCCTGTTCCTGGGGCTTGGGGTCTGCAGGGCTGAAGCAGAAGCCTCCCCGTGGCAGTGATTTGTCCTGTAGGAGCAGTGCAGGCCACCGGGTCCCCGCTGGGGGTGCAGGGGGTCGCCAGTGATGCGCTGTCGCCTCGGAAGGCTCCTGAGCAGGACAGAAAGGCTTCGTCAGCCTCAAACCTGAAGCGTTAGAAAACCATGACGTTGGGGTTAAAATCGCAGAAATAATATAAAAAACCAAACATGCTTGTTTGTGTGCTGGCACAGAGCTGGGTTGTCTTTTGCTGCAGTCGGGAAGGAGAGATGCTCTCTGATGGGACAAGAGATGAGGCTGCGGTGCTGTCGCCCGGCCCCGAGAGCTGAGGAGCCCCCCCCCCCAAACCTTTTTTGGGGGCCCCTGCGCCTGTATCGCTGGCTGAGGGGCGAACGGGAGGCAGCCGTTGGGCTTGGCCGAGTCCGTCCCTGCTGAGCCTGCCTGCTTGGTGCCTTACAAATACTGCGACTGATTTTCCTTTTCACCCGAGCTTGCCATGGGCCATGCACAAACGCATCAAGTACAGGCTGTTACAGCGTGGATCTGAAAATGGGAGCCTCCAGCTTGCTCGCCTGTAATACTGCCTTTATCTGGGGGGTTTTTTGGCAGCTGGAGTGTGTTTCTGGAGCCAAGTTCAGGGTCAGGTGAAGCTGGATCAGCAGACACGTGCACCCGTGTTTTTGCTATTTCCAAGCCTCCCATCCTGTGTTTCAGGTAGGAGAGGCCTCACTGGACACAGGGGAGAGCACAGCTTTAGTTTGATTGCCGGGGTTTTCATTAGCCCACGACAAGAAGTTGAGCTATGAAAGCTGTAAAAAGCTGCAAGGGGTACCTAAAGATAACTTGCAGATGGTGGAAAGCGTTCTGTGGCTTGGGTATTCATGCAGCTGGGGTTTTTGGGGGGTATTTTCTACCTATCTCGTCCTTGGAATGATTTCCTGGGCTTCAGAAATTTTCTGCAAACTTTTGAATAATCTCTTTCTCTTCTCTCAGTGGAGTTAGATTTAATTTATTTTTTTATTTTGTTGGTCTTGCAATGAACTAGAATGAGAATTTATTTCCATTTAATCTTGCTGGTGGCAGTCCCAGTGTCAGTATGCCACCAAATGGGTGGCACTGGGGGGAATTTCCAGGGACCATCAGACCCTTGAACCTAGCAGGGAAAGGTTAGGCCAAGGGATGTTCCCAAGAGGGAGGAGCCGTTTCCCGTCGCAAGAGCTGGCCCAGGGAGTGGAGACCCAGCGTCTCTTTCCCCCTTCAGGAGGAGGAGGGTGCCTGTCTCCAGACTGCTCTCCTCTCGCGTGGGGGACACCAGCACCAGCACCGACGGTGGTTGGCGAGTTGCCCGCAGGAGCAGCCTGGGACCTGGCACGGGAAGCTCCTCGCGCTGGGGTCGCTTCGTGGCTTGGTTTTGCTGCTTTATTTATGAACACACCCAGCTGCTCTGGGGCTGGAGCTGAGCGAAGCGTGCATTTGAATCTGCCACGGTCGTGGCCGTGTTGTGGACTCGCTGCGGGTTTTGCTTTCGGGGCTGTATTTTGCAGGGCCCTGATCTGTGGGACTGCTGGATGGCAGGATCTCTTTGACAGAAGAGGTGGTCCCAAGTACTTTCTTTAGGAAAGCGCCCAGGTGTCGCTGAGTTACGTTGGCATATAGGTGAGCAGATTCCTTAGCCGCTCCAAGGCCGTGTGCTTGCAGCGCGACTGTACCTGGAGCACACACCGAAGGGGAGGCAGCTGAGAACAATTGCTTTTTGCTGGGAACCTAAAAACTCTGAACTGGTCCCCAAAATCCTGCAGTTCCCTGGAAAACAGGCCCCTCCGTGTGTGTACTGGAGGCCAGTAGCATTCTTTTTGCTGAAATTTTGCCAGTGTTCCCATGTGATTATGTGTGCGACTCCAGGAGGTGAAGCTTTAGGGAGAAAAATAACACAAGCTCTGACACTAAAATTGAGAGATGGCGGTGCTATTTCCTAGTTTATCCTCAGTGAGCTCTCTGGCACTGATGAAACAAGAGAAAAAGGAAAGGGAGGGCAGCTAAGAGGCAAAACAGCAAAGTAAAACCCAAATCCTGAAACCAGCGTCACCTCCACGGTTTGTAGGCAGAGGAGCGGTGGTGAGCTCCTGTGAGCCCATGGTGCCTCATCAGGAAGCTGCTATTCCTTTTCTCAGAATACGTCATTGCATACGTATTGGAGAGTTGCAATGAAACCACTACTTCTTCTAATAGAAGAGGATCTCGTTAGACCTACTGGATCCTGGCTGATGAGTACTCAACCTCCAGCCTTCTGTGTCGCAACATGGCTGGGATGTGCACTGGTAGTCTGCAGCATCTCACCTACTGGGACTCATTTGCTTAATTGGTGATACTTGTGATTAGCATGTTCCTGTTGCAAGTGTTGTTTCCAGTGGAAATTACTGTATTGTCATGTGCTGGCTATGCAATGAGGACCTTGCGGAGTGTTTTTGGAAGATTAGTGTGTCGTGCTGGGTGTCGAGTAAAGAGTGCCAAAGGATAATTGACTGTTGCCACCCAAGAAGGATGCTAATAGCCTTGAGAAATGATGGCAAGGAAGGAAAAAAGGAATACTCCTGTAGGGAACAAGGAGTGGATCTGGACCTGTACACCCGCTGCTATCAAAGGCACGGGAGGACGTCATCTGGGAGCCAGTCAGAAGTGCAACCCAGTTTGGATGGTAGCTCTTCCTAGTATCCCATGGATCAAGCTGGTGTTTTGCTTTAGGCTGATGGCGAGCTTTACTGGCAAAAGCTGAAAGCAGGAATGCTGGACATGGAATTGCAATGGCAGTGGTAGGGAGCACGCAGCTGCAGTACCCCCATAAGATCCACATCTGATACCTCGAAGAGGTCGCTTGGTGCCGATCAGTCCTTACTGCTTCAACCCCTTGTTCCCCTTTTCATCCCTGTCCCTCCAGGTGCATGGGAGCACCCACAGCCAAGTAGATTTGCCAAAATCCAAACCTTAACCTCTTGTATTTCAGTGTTCTGCTAATAATAGGCTGCTTGGTTGTTTGGTTTTTGACATACAGTGCAAGGGCTTCGGGGAGAGATACACTCAGCTAAAAACTGTGGGCCATGTAGGAGAGGCGTAGACAGGGCTACAGCTTCTCAGCTCTTTTCTCTTTCTGTTCTTCACTTGGGCTGTAATGAAGTGACCTGTCTGCAGCCTGCCAGTCACCATTTCATTAAACTTGTTCTCTAGGGATTGCTAATCTGGCAGCCTTTGGCTGGTGCTAAATAGTGTCTGGGTGTGAAATACTGCCCCTGATGCTACCAGTTGTGGTGACAAAGCTGTCCCTCATGTGTGCTTTTATTAAAGACCCTTTCAGGCCCGTGACTCGAGCACGGCCAGTGCAGGCACCGGGGTGCGTCCCTGCTGGGAAGGGAGGGCTGTGCAGCCGCAGAGGGAGGTTTTTGGCATGCCCACCGACGCCTGGAGGAGGAAACGCGTCGCTGAGCAGGCGCGGGAGAGCAAAGGCACCTGGAGGAGACCAAAAGTGCCCTTGTGGTCATCCCTGGACCTGAGGCTCTCGTGCCCGAGGACCTGCACGCTGAAATGCTCTGCCCGCGGGTGCCCTGCTCACGTCCGCTCTGGAGCGTGCTAAGAGTTTGAAACTCGTTTTGCGGTCTGTGTAGGCTTGCCAAACAGATTAAAAAATAGACGTGGCAGAGTGCTTATCCCGCGTAAGGCTGGTCTCTCCTACCCCTGTCTTAAGTTCCCGTTTCCCATTCAAAGGCAGCGATCAGCCTGGGGGAAACGCAGCTTCAGGCTACGAGCTTGTGGGGTTCCAGTCGTGCTTGATGGAGTGGGCCACAGCAAAAATAAAGGTGTCTTTAAGAAGAAAGGAAATACGAGGTGGAGCACAGCTGTATTGCAATGGCACTCAACTATTCCTTGGAAGATCTGATGGGTTGGTTTTACACGCATAACTTTATGGGGGACAAACACATTTTTTCAGTTACATCATCTCTAAATGAGCTGCCCACTTTATTGCTGGAAAAAAATACAGGTAGCAAATATCCAAATTCTTCAGTACAAAGAGGGGGAAATATTTTCCTAAGTACATCACCAACCAGTGACTACACTTATATATAGCAAGAACACATGCTCAGAGTAACAGTGATGGAGTGGGGGAACCCTGTGTCCCTTTTTATGATGATTTTTTTCCCCTCTGAAATTACTTTAAAATGCCCTGAAATTTTCTCAGGTTTGTTTTTTGGGCTTTTTTTGTTTGGTTGGGGTTTTTTTGTTCTTTACGTCTAGAGGAATGAGCCTTGCTGCCTTGAACTTTTAGCAAGCTTGGGTTACTCCTTCGGTTATTATGTGTTGTGGAAAAGACAGCAGAGAGGTTTAAAATACTGAGGAGGGGCCGTTGCTTTCAAATCTTTCCATTTAAAAGGTGTTAAGAAGCAAAGCAGGACTTCAGACATGAATAAATATCACGCTGTACTTTTCTGAACTGGTTTTTACTTCTCTGACACCTGAGGATGCCTGGCTGCCGTAGCGCATCGCTCCAGTAATCTGACAGGTCTGCTGTGGAGCCTAAGACCTGAATTTCTAAGGAGGAAGTGAAAAAAAAAAAAAAACCAACCTGTTGAGTCAGACTTGCTCCTTTCTCTTGGATTTTTCTATGCTGAGTGTAGAAAGCGAGGACAATTTTAGGGTTTTGGCTTGGTAGCTGGGAAGAACCATTGCGGTCGTCTTGTTTGGTGATGCTGGCCAACGCCAGCGGTGGCCCCTCGTCCCACCGCAGGCGCCGTGGAGGAATGGGGACATCCTTCTCACTCCTGGCCCTGCTGCCGGAGGGGGTCTGTGGAAGGGGGCGGTGGACTGAGGTGCTGGAGAGGCGTTTTCTCACCCTGGTTCTGGCGTGGGTCTGCTGGGAGGTGTGGGTCAGGTCCCTCGGTAGCACGGCTAATGCTGACTGGCAGTGTAGGGCAGGGTTGGAACGTGCTGATGAAAAGCATGCCGTAAAGAGTTGTTATCAATCCAAAAGCTTTATAAAGTGCAAGAGACTGTGTTCACGCCACTTTTTGGACCATCTTTCTGATCAAATCAGTGACCGGTGCTTCCTTAGCAGATGCAAGCTGCTCGACGCCGCGCAGCCTCAGGGCAATGCTGAGGTGTGGCTTGCAGCTGTAATAGAAGTAAATGTGCACCAGATGTAGATGTTCTAGATTGGCCAGATACCAGGAGAGTTTATTTTTTTATGTACCTGAATTATTGTCCTGTCATGGCAAGCACAAAGTGTCCACTTAAGCATTCAAAAGGATATTGCTGCATTTTTGTAAAATGTCATAATTCTCCCTAGCATCCTATTTTCACCAAGCTCCTATTTTGCGTGCTTGCTTCTTGCAACGTTCTATTATGCTACTGGTTTCTCCCAGAGCAAGTGACTGCTGCTTTTCAAACCATTTCAGAGCTCAGAACAGATGCGGGTTCTCCCAGGGCTGCAGGAGTCTGCAAGCCATGGCTGTGCTGTCGCACTAACACGGATTTTGGAAGGAACTTCTGGATAATTTAAATGATGTTTCCTATCTCTTGACAATAGAGAGGTTAAGTTGCCCACCTGTGGGCGGTCTCTGGGCAGATCCTTAGGTGATGTGAGTCGACAGGCTCTGCTGAACTCTGCCAGCTCACGTCAAGTGATGGTTTACCCTCAATAACAACGTTTTCAGTGTTCGTTTGTGCAGGTAGGACAGATCCAGGTCCCTTGTGCAAAACCAGAGCAAGGAGGGCTTTCTGTAGGGCCACAGCAGGTATTGTGGGCCACTGCATCATTTCCGCCTTCCTAAAGCAGGGGAGGGACGCGGCAGCAGCATCCACGCTCTGGCACGTGGCAATGCCTCTGGGCTTTGCTGGCGTGGGGCTTTTGTACATAACCAGTCCATCCTCTTGGTCTGTCTGCTGTGAATCCAGAGCACCGAGCGGCAAGCGACTGAGGTTCAGTGCTCTTTGGCATCTCGTAGATGTATGGAGCTCCTGGTCGGGCTTTCGGCAGTCTGCTCACCCCATGTGCCCTCCAGCAGCTCCTCCAGTTTGCAGTCCCCGTGGCTGTAAGGGACGATGTGTGACTTGCAGAAATCTGTGTGCGGGCTTTCACTGTCACACTTGCCAAAGCAAACGCATACTCGTGGTTGTGCAGTACCGTAAAACCAGCCCGTATATCAAAGCAGAGATAAAAATTGCCAGTTTGAGATTGGCGGCTTAAACAGCAAGATCAGCCTTAACTAACCTCCACTTTGGTAGGGCCATACTGGTATTGCTTTTAGTGAACCCAGTAACAGATTGGTGTGGTTGGGTGGGTGGGTTTGTTTTTAAAGAAAGGAAAATCTACACTACTATAAGTTTCCAGTTGTTAAAAATTTTGGGTTTATGATACTGAGTAATTGGGGAATGAAGTCATTTGCCTTGGTGTCTGTTGACCCCAAATCCACTGTCCCTGGGACAGGCTGTGTGTTTCCTCTTCTCATTAAGAATATTAGGCATGGTTATTCATCTTGAGTGATAATCTTCAAGCTTGGCTTTCTCTGCAGATGATACTAGTATGTCAAAGGCTTAAACCCCTCAAATTCTGGCTTGGGTTGCATGGGGTTGGGTATTCCGGCTCCAGCACGACCTACAGGAGAGGCTGCTTTGACGCTGCTTGTTCCAGTGGTGTGGTGGTGTTCAGAGTGTGACGTTCTGGTCAGAGCACATGGGGGACAGTGCCTTTCCTGACCCGAATAACGGGCAAAGGTGCTTTGCTCGGGCTCCAGAGGAGGAAGGAGATTGGGGGTGAGCGGGGTGAAGCCGGGCTGTGGGAAACGTTGCCCCTGGAGAAGCGTGTTTGGTGGCTGTAAGCCAGTGAGAAGGGAGGCCTGGGGTGGAAATGGAAATTCAGTCCTAGCTGTTGCAGGCGCTCTGGCTTGGGTGATTTTGTGGGAGTTCATGCTATTTTAAAGGGCAACTTCAGAGGGCACGCACTGAAATAAGAAATGTGTTTTAAAGGATTCTCAGGTTTTGCGAGGTGCTGCACAGCTTGGAGAATTCCTCCATTGCATTTGGGAAGGGTGCTGGGGGTGGGAGGCATTGCCTTTTATTTGTATTTTTAAAATCAGGAATAGAAAAACTTGATGCTCTATGATGGCAGGCTGAAATTTTGTGTCTGGGTAGTTCCCATCTCCCGGGCCAGGCTCCGAGTTTACCGCCGCTGTGGCCCTTCCCCGTGCACGCCACACGCCCGTGTTACCGCTGCGGGCGAACGGAGCGCCGGGCTGCGCCTCGGCTCCGAGCGCCTTGGGGCAGCGATGGGGGCTTGCAGCTTTCTGACCCGGCCCAAGCTTCAAGTGCCCGCCAACATTTACCCTCTAGGGACCGGCGGGGCGCTCGTGGAAAGAGGCGTGAGGGCCACGTGAGCGCCGAGCGCGCTCGTCGCCTGCGGCGCGTGCCAAAGGGGGGAGGCTCAGCGGGGATGGGGGGCTGCGCGCGCCCTGCTCGGGCCGGGCCCCCAGTCGTGTACAAGCGTGGCTTTTGTGGCCGGGGAAAGGGTCCCGGGGCGGCAAGGTGCAGCTCTGCCGGCGCGGCTGTCTTGGCAGCAGGCGCTTCCCCGGCGAGGTGCCGTGAGCCGTCCCCCGCCGGCCTGGGGACCCGGTGCTGGCACAGCCCTGGGACCTGGCGCCCGCTCTGCCAGCACCGCTCTGCAGGGCGTCCCCAGATGTACCCGAAAAACATTTCTGCCACGAGATTAGGGGCCTGTCGGTGCCAGTGGCCTTTTGTTCAACACACGACTGCTGCCAAAGCGGGGGAAGTGGTGTCGGCGGGGTTGCGCACTTGCAAAATGTCACCGGGGATGGAAATGCTGGTGGGTTGGAGCGGAGGCGACCGAGGGAGCTGGGTCCGAGCTGAGGAGCTGGATCCGTGCTGGGGCATCCACGCTTACTGAAGGCGTGATGGAGGAGAGAGGGCTGAGCACAGAGACCACCGACCCTGGGGCCGCTGTCCTCCGTCCGCTCTGCTGGCGCAGGGAAGGGCCGCCACCGCGCCGTCGCCGTCCCTGCCCAGGGGAGGCGCGACCGCCATAGCCCGGCGCCTGTCAGCGGGAGCCCCCCAGCAAGCCAGGACCCCTTCTGTGGCTTTGGGCCTGCTGAGGAGCCCTCCACGATACAAATACATACATTTTACCCTGCTTTAAAGTGTCTTTGTGCTGCCAGAAGAGAGTACGCTTGATAATGAAGAAAAACAGGGCAAATGGTTACAAGCACGTGCGTTAAATTTCGGGGCGTCAGTGGTATTTTGCAGATGGGACGTATAAACGCGGGCCTCGGCCTTAATGCAAATTCCAGTGACTTCAGGGGTGAAAACTGATGTGGCTGCAGGATCTGTCCCAGGACAAGTCTGTATTAGAGTTTCTGGTTCAAATTTGTTATTTTTGAGCTATTACTGTAAAAGAAGAAAAATAACAGCTGGCCCCGTGTTACAAACGGGATTTTTGTTGCTTGTTTTTCAATTCTTGCCAGTAGTAAGTATTTAAAAATCAAAGGTCCAGATTTTCCACTGATGTCAATTATTACTAGCTCCATTGACTTCATTGAGTTTACACTAGTTCTAAATGACCAAGGATCTAACACAACATCCCACGTCAAGACTTAATACAGTTAGGATGGAGTCGTTATATTGTCATTTGCATTTTAAGCAGTGCTTAATTGTATAGTTTTTTAAGAATATGCATGCACAGAATAATGGTTTCATACATTAATGCTGAAGCAGTTTAATTTAGTGCACAGCAGTGGGTAAAATAAAAGTATTTAATTAGAATGGATTTTTTTTCACGGACTGCGTAAAGAATTTTCCAGATTAGATATTGGTTACCCATACGTGCAAGTTCGTTGTTGTCTCCTTGCCGTCCCCGTTAGGAACCAGCGAGATGATTTGGTTTTCTTTCTCGAGGCTCAGGTGGGGGCGCGTGGCTCCCTTGGTGCCTGGTGCTGCTGGCGGGTGAGCCAGTGGCCAGCAGCAGGGCTCTTGGTCTGGGCTCTCCAGGAAGGTCTGCGCTCGTTCAGGGATCGCAGTCTTTCGTGCTAGGTGTGATAGAACCACACAGAAAGGGAAATCTGTGCCGCTCTTTACAGCCCGGGCAGACGAGGTTGGAGGTAGGAGGTTATGGGGCAGAGCAGCCGGTGCCCCAGCCTGGTTGAAAAGCCAGGGTGAGCAGCCGCCTTCTGTTCCCTGAATCGGTGCTGTTCTGCCCCAAAGCCTCGGCGCCACAGGGGTGAGGGCTGGCATAGCAGCCTGCCTGCTCTGCCCCCGAAATCTTGTCTGCCAAGCCCAGCACCTCCTGTATGCTCCGTGATTAGCATTACAAATGCGGAACTGTCTGCAGAAGCAGGGCATACTCTAGGCAAAAATAAATAATAATAAAAGAGGATGCCAGCTGCTTTGACCTTTCAAAGCGGGTGGACATGCTTACATCCCGTAGTCACCTGCTTTGTTGGGGTTTTGGCTGCGGTTCGCAGCACGGGAAGCCTCTCTGCATTTCGTGTTTGCTTGTCCAAAGCTAATGGGAGGCTCTCAAGTTTGTTTTTATTTCCATCCCAAATTGCAGAATTTTAGGATATTGCAAATATCGTTTAAAGGCCAAACAGTACTGGTGCTTCTCTGAAAAAGTGGCCGTTCCAGGGGAGGCGTTAGCCCGGAGCGCTTCACCGGCTGGCCGCTGCGCCTCTGTTGGGTCTGGCCTTCGGGCCCTCCGGGCTGACCGTGTCGCCATGCTGGTGGCCCAGGTTGGTGGCCAGGCGGTGCAGCAGCGCTCTGCCCATGCCAGCAATTTGGGAGCCGGGGGCGTCCCGCACCCGTAGGCGCGCGGCTGGCTGGGGAATCTGCCAGGAGCTTCCAAGGGGGCTTGCGCAGCGGTGGCTGTGCAGCTCTGCTGGGGGGAGATGCTCACAACGTACCTGTGCTTGATCGTGCGTGCGCGTACATACGCGTGGATAGCAAGAGAGATGGGGTTAAAAAAATGAGCACTTGCGACCAGCATATTTGTCGCTGAAGACCGTCCCGAGTCGGCAGCCTGATGAATACAGAAGCGGTGGCAACCCAGGTTTCTGGTGATGGACAGGCAGGTGCCGACAGGCTGAATGACCGCTTCTAATTAGCGCTATTAATAGTCTCCGAAGAAAGTGACTGGGAAGTTAGCTGCTGTGCTGACTGCCTGTGACTTCCAGGTGACCTGAGCGCTGCGATGCCCTGTCCTCCGGCAGCCTGGCGAGCTCTCCGCCGCCTGGCCGAGCCACGGTCCCTGCTGAAGCATCCTGGTCATTACCCACCACACCAGCTCCCTCTCCTCAAGGGCCGTTATTAGTCAGGAGCCAGAGGTGCTGCCTTCCCATCTCTTAATTGGTGGGAGAAGAAAAGGAGAGGAGGAGGTGATAATTGTTTTGTGTTAAAACAGGGATAATTACTGCTATAGGATTCCACTAGAAAACAAAGCAGCAATTAATTATTCATCATCACAACTCAAGAGGGGATTGGCAGGGTCACGGTTCGTGGGTTACGCAGGGCAGCTGAGGCGGGAGCCTTCGCCTGGGGTGGCGGGAGCCCTGCGCTGTGCCGCCGGTGGCACGGGTGGCTCCCCCGCAGGGACGCGGGCCTGGGGTCTGTCGGGGCAGCTGCCAGCGGGGGGTAGACCTGTTGCTCCGTCAAACCTGGCTGCAAGCCCAGTGCCTTAGGGGACCCCTGCCTGTGTTCCTGGTAAGACGTGGCCTTATCCATGTGACACAACTGGGTCAGCACGGCTGAAGGGCCCTGCCGTAGGAAGAGGGGGGCTGGTCCGTCTGACGCTGCCTTTGGCTGCACCGTGCCCAGTTGCCACATTCACGGGGAGAAATGCAAGAGAAGCGTGAGGTGTTTTCACCACTGGGATTTGGGTTGAGTGACGCGTCCCTGGTGTACGCTCACATCTCCCAGTCATTTGTGGTGTAAGGAGTCAGTGACTGGCTTGTCTGTATAAAACTCTCTTTGTGATTTATTTGTCTCTGAGAATTTGAGTGCTTCCCGAGCCCTGTGTGAGCCTTTGTTATCTGCAGCCCTGTATGGCCAGGGCTTCCCTGCTGAACCGGGCCTGTTGCAAGGAATTCTCTCCGGTGGAGGAAAAGGGAAGAGATAAACACAGATTTGCTGGGGGGTGGCGAGCATTCAGCTAGCAGAGGTGGTCTCACAGAGCCGTCAGGAGGACTCTAGAGGACGTCCCCTAGGGCAGTTGGTTGCTGCGAGGACCCTCGGTAAGGCTGGGCTCTGTGTGCAGGGATGCAGCAGCTTTTCTGTAGCCATAGCAACCGTTTGGGATGCGGTGGTAACTGCTGGCATCCCCAGACCAAGAGTTGTGGAATTGAGGTGGAAATGAGTGCAGCTTCAAGGCCAGGTGATGGGCTAACCCGGAGTAATCCAGGTGAACCGGGCAGACGCGGGTAAGGCACCATAGCGCCTGGTGAGAGTGCCCGGGCGCCTCTCTTGCCGGGGTCATTTCTGGCCTGCCTTGGCGTGCCTCCACCCTGGGCACTCGGGGCCAGGCTGGCGGGCACCCAGGACTGGGCTCCTCTGGCTGGGAGTTGTCCTTTCACAGATTTATTGAACCCCCCCTTGAAACTACCCACATGTGGTTCAGAAATCGCTGTGGTGCAGGCAAGGCTTTTGGTGCTCGTCTTCCCCGGTTTGGGTGGGATGATGGGGGCCGGGTTTGCCTCCGCTCCGCTCGGGGTGGGTGGCAGACTGAAGCAAGGTCTCGGAAGGCTGTGCCCCCAGCAGTGCCAGCGTCTGCAAGTGCTCTGGGGGCTCCCCCAGAGCCGAGGGGTGGGCAAGGGGCCAGCAAGAGCAGTGGGCAAGGGAGTGCAAAGAAACGCCACCGCATCAGCGGTGTCTTCAAGTGAGATTGTCCGATACCTGCCGAGCCTGAGGCTCCTGTGGGTAGTGCTCAGCATTCCCCTTTCCCCCTTCCCTGGTAACCAGGATTACAGATTTAATCAGGATGCAGGAGCTGACAAGTACTTGGACTGGGCGATGGAAAGTTCCACTGAGCCGCCACCGCTCATCTGCTGGGGGGACGCCGGCAATGGGAGATCGAGCTGTTCGTGCAGCCTCTGTGCTTGAGTTAATTTTATGTTCCGCTTGCACTTGGGTTCCTGCTTTTGACATGTCTTTCCCCACTCACTTTTTCTTAATAAAAAGATTCCGAGAGAAGCTTTTGTTAGAAGCCAGCTCATCTCCTGCTCTCCCTCCGCTGCATCCGTGCTGAGTGCATTCGGATTGAATCACCGTCTCCCGGGAAGGACTCGCAGGGATATTTAACCTGCCTTCGCTAGAGAAGTAATAACCAGGTTAGCCCGCAGGAAGGTGAGAGAGGACCCCGCAGCGCAGCCGAGTTACGTCTGCGTGTCAGCACTGGTGATCAGCCAGCTTTCCTCCAGACTGTTTGGTGGGGTCGGGGGTTGCTGGGGAGGCCTTGGTGCGCCGGCACGCGCTCGTCCGTGTTCCCGAGCACACGCGCGCGGTATGGGGGTGCAAGTCTTTGTTTGCTCCGACGAGCAAACTGAACTGCTTTGCCTGGTGAGTGACAGTGCCAGTGAAGACGGGGTTGACGTTTCCCTGGCAGATTTTTCCATGTAGGAAATTCCCTGCTGCTTAGAGGCTATAAATCGGGATCAGATGGCCTTTTAAGGGAGTGTGCTGTCATTCAGTGTTTCCCATCCTATTTTGATTTTGCAGATCCCTGATATATTCCCAGTGGAGGTGCAGACTCGCCTGCAGCAAATTCCACCAGAAGACGACTTGCTTTGCTCTCGCTCCTTTTCCCAGCCCTGTCAAAGCAGGCTGTGGTCCCGCAGAGCCCTCCCCAGCCAGCAGATCACAAACCACTGGCTGCTCAACCTCTGACTGCTGAAGCTCTGGTCCAGCCGCTGGCCCAGGACTTGCCGGGTGCAGCCTGGGTCTCCCTTTGTGAGAGGTCCCCCCCGGGCACCCCGCCGATGAGCTCTGCAGATAGGATGCTGCGAATCCCCAGTGAGACCCAGTCGAACGGAGGGGGTGGTAGGGTCAGAGCAAAGTCTGTTGCCTAATTTCAGAGAGAGATTTGCCGGCAGATCAGACTTCATTTGCTATCTTTATTTTCTACTCCCACAGGACCAGTGGAAGAAACACATCCTTTGTAGTTTGTAAAACTGTGAAAAAACATGTGAACTGTTGAAATGATGTTGCTGTGAGCAATTAGATGGATGGAAAACTGAAGTAAACAAGAGGTTTGTGCTTGGTGCTTTGAAGGAAACGGGTTGTATTCCCAGTCAGGTTGGTTGATCATGATGTAGGTGCTGTAAATGGCAGAAGAGGGAGGTTGTATAGCGTATGTACCGTGGCACATATATCCCCCTTCGAAGGGATGGGCTGTGGGACGTGCAGGAACGGCTTGGGTTTATGTTGCCCGACCGACGAGCTTTACTGCGTGGTAGCGAAGCCTGGGGTGCTGGGGTCTGTAAAAATGAGGCCGACAGAGATGCGGTGGCAGCAGAAGCTCCCTGGAAGGTGGCGCCTGCTGCCGGCACTTAGGGAGCCCCAGGTGTGGCTGTGAGTGCAAAGGCACCTGCATGCCTCGGCACGGTCGTCCACGTGGGAATGCTGGCAGAGGCAAACGGAAACGTGTCAGGGTGTTGTGTGCGTGTCTGTGAACTGTGCCGGTAGGGGTGAGAAGAGTTACAGGAAAGTAAAAATATTTCCCATCTTTTTCCTCTTTTTTTTTTTAAACATTTCATTGCTCTTTTGTGCAATACCACCGTGTCATGAAAGTTACTTGGATTTTAAACAAAACAGATTTTCCTGCTTTTTAATTTTTGGGTAGAAACACTTGAAATCCTTAAAAGTTCCAGCCTTGTAGAATTAATTTATTTTTTTTTTAACCCTTGGATCACTGAAAATACGGTTTTAGTCCGAGCATACTTTGCCGGTATCTGGGGATTTCAGTGGAGCAACAGGGAATATCACCACACAGCGATGCGTGGCTGGGACAGGGTCCCCAGGCCCCCGGCTCCCCCCTCTTTGCAGTGGGGTTGCTCCAGCAGAAGGCTTGCTAGGCTGAGCGATGCTGCGGCACCGGGCGCCCGGGGCACAGGGACAGCGTGTGCCTTCCCGCGGGGCAGCGCTGGGCGGAGGGGTCCGGCTCCATCCGTAGCAGGCGCCTGCACCCAAATCCAGGACTGGATAACAGCAACGCTGATAAAATGGGGCCGGGCGCTGCTCGCAGCACGGTGGCCCTGAGCTCGGTGCCTGCGGCGAGCGAGCCGTGCCTGCAGCCGGTGCCAGCTCGCGGGCTGTCCCCGCCAGACGCCGCACGCCTGCTCCGTGCCTTGGTGTTCTGCTTCGGGTGCCGAGCCTGCAGACCTGCGCTTTGGGGCTCTGGGCAGTTACTTAGCCGAAAGGGCAAGCACTCGCCACCATCCTCAGCTTGGTGCCGAGCAAAGGGGCTTGGAGAGGGCGCTTTGCCGGAGCCCAGCCTGCAGAGTGCCGTTCGGTACGCCGCAGCCCCTCTGCTGCGTGTTCTGGTGCAAGGGCATCTGCGGGCGCGATGGTTCCAGGTACGACGCAGCCCCTTCCAGCCCCGCCGGCCGGAGCGTCCCCTCGGGCGGGGAGCGAGGCCCGGGCTCCCGCCGCGGCTGAGCCCCAGGCTCCCGTCTGCAGGCGCAGGATGGCTGCGGGGAGCGCCGCGGCGCGAAACGCTCCCGGGGGCTGCTGGAGCACAGCTGCGGGACAGGCAGCGAGTCGCTAAAGCAGGGGGCGAGGGTAGCTCCATCCCAGTTTTTGGGCAGGAATACTTTGCTTCCAATGTTGGCTGCAGCTCACAACTTTGGAGAAGCATTAAATCCCAAAGCAATTAAATGTATCAGTAAAGCGGGGTTGTTTTTTTTTTCTCTTTTGTGAGATACTTTGCCAGCTGTTGTTTATGGAACAAAAATTTAAATCCTTTTTTGGAACTGTTTTTTTTTATGCATTAGCATGGGAAGGCAAAATATTTATTTACCAGTATGAATATTTAGAGGAAGAATAAGTGGGAATGAGTGAAATGTGTATGCAGATAGTTTAGCCGGAGATCCATAACTTCACGAGTGTTAGAAATGGTACAAGAATTAAATTGTAAGGGAACAGTAAGGCAATAAAATGGCCTGAAAATCACTTCTTCAGTTAGCAGGTAGGAGTTTCTGTAACCGAGAGGCATCCCCGCACGAGAGCTGGCACCCGAGGGAGCAGCCTGCTCCAGTGACGCCCCGGAACACCTCTGGGCGGTGAGGGGCTGCGTGGGGCCTGGGTTTCTCCGGTGGTTCCCTCTGGCTCCGCGGCGGGGGAAGTGTCGCTGCTGGAGCTGGGGCGACTCCTCTCCTCCCGGTCCCCGTGCGCCGGGCAGCACCGACCCTCACCTGCGTTGTGCCCCATTGCAGGCGGTTTTAGCTGTGGCAGCGTGCAGAGGTTGCTCTGAAGCGGTTTTTCCTGGAAGGGATACGGACGGAGCAGAAAAGCCGTGGTGAGACCAGAGCTCACCTCCGCCTGCCTACGTCTGGGTCACCCCTCGGCCTGCCCGGGCTCGTGCTCCTCCCTGGGCCCCACGGGCTCGTGCACGAAGGCATCCAAAGTCCCATCTCTTTCCCGGATTACCAGGACTCACAGCAGCTCGGGAGCTCCTCTGTTGGTTTCATGGAGTCCAAAGAAAGGAGGGAGATGTTGAATGTTTTGTGATGGGGTTGGCTGCGTTTGGAAGAAAATGAGCAGGAGTGAGTTTTCGTTGCTTAAGCTCTCTGAGAATGATATTTACGGACATAATCCTTTTGTAAAGCACTGTTCTGAGAAGTACATGGTTCTTTATGCCTTTTCCTTTTCTTTTTGCTTGCAATGAAAGCATTTTGATTAGGGCTCTTGGTAGGCAGCACGTCATTGTTTTGTACGAGGCATGCCATAGGAATAATGCTGCTATAGAAGGAGGCCCCAGACTTGGAGAAGTTAATTACATTGCTCGCTGATTGCAAAAAATTACCACCAAACGGCAGTTTATGAGAGCTGGGCTATCTTAGGAACAAATGGTGTAAGTGGGTTGGAGCGTTGCAAAAAATAGACAATGCAGGGGAAAATAAGCCCTTATGGTTCAGAGCATCAGCTTCGACACAGCGGTCGCCGAGGAGTACTTCTCCCCGGGAGCAGGTCTGGCCGCTGCGGCGAGCAGCCGGTTCCGCTGGCGGGGCCGGAGCCGGGGGCCTGCAGCAGCCCCGCGCTGGCGGGGGGCTGGGGCCATTGGGGGTGGAGCCGCTGAGCTCGCGAGGAACGGGGGGCTCAACCCCCGCGGGGCGCCTGCTGCTCCCGGTGAGCCAAGTCACGCGTGGCTCCTTGTGGGGTCTCGCCTGGCGCTGCTGTCCCAACAGCCGCAGCAGCCGGGGGCTTGGCTCCTGGCCCTGAAAATACCCAGGGGCACGCAGCGCTGCAGCAAAACTGTAAAAACGCTCGGGAGTTCTGGGAAGTTTTGCCCTGGGTTTCAGAGGAGAGAATATTTCACCTGAAACCACCGGTGGTTGTTTGCAAAGCTCACCTTGGTGCTGGGAAAGCACTTGCAGGAAGGAGCAAGCGTGGGGGTTCCTCCTGCCCGCTAGGGATGAGCGTGCACCCTGACCTGGGAGCCCTGCCACGCGTCGGGAGGTGGTGGCAGGTCACCTTGAGCCGGAGCTGAGTGGGAAAATGGGATGTAGGGGGAAAATCCCCATCCGCTGTTAAAAGGGAGCTGAATCATAGAATCAATGTTTTTGGTTGGAAGGGACCCCTAGAGGTCATCTAGTCCAACCCCCCTGCAGTGAGCAGGGACACTGCTAACTAGATCAGGTTGCTCACAGCCCCATCCAACCTGGCCTTGAATGGTTTCAGGGTCACTGGCAGTAGAAGGCAGCAGGCTCAGCTCAGGAGTTCCTAGGTACCTTGCGCTCCCAAGGCCACGTGTTTTCATCACAGACTAAAGTTTGTGGAGTTTCATCACTTGGGAAAACCAATGGTATCTCTCCACAGATGCCCAGGAAAAAACAAACAAAACCAGAACCTCAGGGCTTCGCTGGGAGTTAGAAGATGAATTTGTATGAAATACAACTACCAGCAAGCAAACCAAGCTATGAACCTGGGAGCAGTGTTTCAACGTGACGTGTATTAAACGGATAAGTTGCAAACCTTCCTAAACAGCATTGCCGTGGAAATGAGGGCTGACCTTTGGCAGTGGCGGAGTAACACAACGTCCTGTTCCCTGGCCACGCTGCAGGAACGCACGCAGTAAACAGCGATAAATAAAGGGTCGCAGAGATTGAGCTTTCTCAAGGTTTTGCAGCTCTGCTGGAGCACCGGTGCCACAAAGGCGCGGGCGCTCCGGGGGCGAGTTGGTGTATTTTGGGAGGGGAGGAGGTGAAGGCGAAGGAGCCGTGGGTGCCCCCTCGGCAGAGCGGTGGCGTGGGACGGACTGGCGCAGGCTGCCCGGCGTGCGCGAGGTGGCTGCTGGAGGTGTCCCGGCGGTGCTTGGCCATTTCACTTTGCTTCCAGGCAGGTTGCCTGAGGCGGCTGCCGTTGGCTGTTTAGTCTCTGATTGTGGCTTCACTTGTCCCGTTCTTGTGCTGAATAATGATAAAAATACCTGCAGAGCTGCGCTTGGTCTAGCGAGGGACATGGGGGAGAAAGCAAAGCAAAGCCACCTTGGGCTTTTCGCCCCGGTGGAGAACAGCGAGTGCTGTTCAGCTCTTTGAGGAGGACTCAAGTGAATCACGTCTGGTTGGCAGGACGCGCCTGGGCAGAAGCACCAGGCCCAGGGTCCAGAAGGGTTCGTGATTGCGCCTCCAGAAAGTATTACACGACCCACAGCGTGTCCTGAAATAGTAATGTTGTGATAATGTTTTGGGGGTAACTAAGCTGGAACATGTGCATAACGATTAAAACTGTGAATGCCAAAAAAGGGAATCCATGCTAAGCTCAAAAATATGGGCTCATCGTTTAATTTGAATAAATGTTACCATTGTAGTTTGGTTTTGTTGCGTTGTGCTGTAGGCTTTTTGGCAGGGGTTTGATGGGAGATGAGAAAGCAGCGGTCCCGTTCAGTGGGATGGTTCTCTCAAGCCTTTTTGAGACTATTCTCTGGGTTTTGCCAAAGCGTATGTGATCCATTTGGGGCTATCCAGCCTCCCAGCGGGAACTGCTCCGGAGGGTAAAGGCGACGTGGGACAAGCCAGATCTGCACATCTCCCTGCGAGGGGCGATGAACTGCTCGTCAGGCTGCTGCGGGACAGCCTCTGCCCCCAGCGCTCTGCTGTCGCCCCGGGATGTTGCTCTCACAGCAAAGCCCGGGCTCCAGCGGGAGAGGGCAACAGCCAAGCCAGCAGCTCATGGAGGGGTCCCCAGTCGCCCCCTTTTCTGTCTGATTTTTTTCCTGTGCTGGTCTCATCGGAGCCACTCGCACCCCTGGAGGGGGAGCATTCGCAGTTAGTGGTCAAACAACAGCGTGCAGTTAATTGCCAAGTAATGAGTACATTGTGGGGGCCACAGTGGGCTGTCACTCCACCCGGGTGCTGTGGAGAACAAGGCTGGGGTATCCCTGGTCCCCGTCCATTCACCGGGGCTGTGGCAGGGAGTCGTCTCGGGGTGCTGGAGATTTGCCTCTGAAAACCGGGGTGAAGAGCTGCAGGTTACATCCAGTAGGAAAGGATTCACCCCGTGTACTCAGCTCGTCCTTGCTGTTGGAGGAGGAAAAAGTGGAAGTTCAGGCCATTCGCGTTTCAGTGGACATAATTTGTATGATCTGCAGTGAAGTCCTAATTAGGTGGGGTGGTCTTTGAAATGAAGGCTGAGTTAAACGCTCCCATTTTACACACAGATACCAAACCCAGACAAAAATCATTTTGCATCTCTGAGCACGCAAAATCGGTTTATAGCCCTTATGTAAGGGTGTGTCATAAATGCCGTGGACGGAGAGGATGATTAAAAATGCAGAACCCTTTAATAGGGGGACTTTCTCAATTTCTTTGAGGGAAGTAAAACCACAAGGGCATTTCCTTTGCTTGGATTTTAAATTAACCCAAAGTTTAATTTGTTGGATTCATTTTAGTTCATCAGCTAGGCGAGGGTGAACTCGGGTGGAGATACGTCAGAAAATTAAGCCTTACCCCTTAGAAAAAAAATGCAAAGTCTTATAGCCACCGTTACGTGGGAATTATAAGGTTGGTTAAGAGGAGGGGGGAAAGGGGAGGTTTTTAAAGCCAGTAGATTTGTTCTTTTTATTTGCTTTCAGCTTTGGGAAACGTTTTCAAGCTCTTTTTCTGCAACTGTGAGAACCGCTCAAGAACGCTTTTGGTTGCTTGATTGTTTTTGTGGTTAAACTTCCTTGCTTTTTAACGTCCGCGTGGTGAGAACGGGTACGACCCTCCGGTTCCATGGGGTGGCAGAGAGCGGAGGCGGCCGGGCGGTCCCGTAGGGCTGGCTGGTCCCTGGCTCCGGCCGCTGGCTGGCGGGGATGAGGATGGGCCTTGGCGAGCGGGGCCGGGACGGCGCGTCCCCCGGAGAGGTGTACCGAGCTGTTTAGAAGCTGTTGGGGGTCAGCACCTGGCTGGTTTTGGAGCCGGCGCTCTGTGGGATGTTCGTTTGGTGGGGGACGTCTCTTGGGTGCTGATGACTTTTGTTCTGCAGAGGCGAAGGAGCCGCGTTAGAGGCTCAGCTGTTGTGCCTGTGGGTGAGAGGAGGAGTGCGGGCACCTGAAGACGGGCACCCGGGTGTCCTTAGCCATTTTCTCCCAGTTCTCCCAAATTCCAGTGTTGGGGTACCATGCATTCGGCAGAGGATGCTGGGCTTGGGTGCCGAGAGCCACAGGCATATGGCAGCAGTAGGAGCAGTTTCCATGGCAACCTTTCAGCAGCGTGACATCAACCAGCACTGCCACATTTAAGCTTTTCAAGGCTTTTTGGATTTCAGGGATTACATAACTTCGGAGGGGTTAGGCTGGGGCTTGGATCTAATCAGCATTCAGGGTCTTAGTTGAATTAAATTAAAAAACAAAAACAAAAACAAAAAACCACCAGCAATCCAAAAGCGCCCGGGTTCGGTGGCAGCGTGGGGGCAGCTCCCCGCCGAGCGGTGGGGGCCGTGCGCCCTGCAGGGGAGTGGCTGGGGTGGCCCCGGTGTGGGTCGTGAGGCTGATGGCCTGGGGACGCTGGTGACGGGGCTCTGCCCCCTCCTCTTCTGGCGAGCCCGTGCTTGGCTGTGGTGCCCGGCCGGTTGTCACCCCCTGCAGCCAGGCACAGCTTTGGCTGCTGCCGAGTCGCGGGGACACGGGGAAGGAGCAGGGGTTGCCCATGGGAGTCCAGGCAAGGGAGCATGCCCTTTGGAGAAAAGGGGTTGGACAAGCTTCATGCCGTCCCTAAGGTAGCGAAGATGTCTTGTGGAGACTCTTTTGGGGTCAAGACACCAGGCTGGCCGTGCTGGGGGTCAGGAAGTAACGCGGATTTATGTGTGCGCTGTGTAGGTGGCAGGTAGGCATCGCTGTGGGGACAGAGGCATTGCACCGAGGCGCCCCTCCAGGGATGTGTTAGCGCTTCCAAGCAGCGTGCGTGCGCCTGTGCAGCCACAAACAGCGGCAAGCGAAGTCTCCAAAACGTTCCTGTTGGGGCTGGGTACGTCCTATTTGGACCATGGCATAGATGTGCAATGAACCTGGTCGGGTCCCGCTTGCCTGAAGTGGAAGCTTCAAGGCTTCCCAGTGAACTTGGGTGGGATCTGCAAGTCTGGAGCCCTACGCGAGCCGGAGCCACGCCGGGCTGGGGGCAGAGGGAGCTGCCAACGCCGCGCGGGCTCGGCTCGGGGAGCTGCGTCAGCTGGCCAGCCAGTCCCACAGGCACGGTAACAGGAGCACTTTAAATAGCTCGCTTGAAAACAATTCCGTGAATTCATCCTGCTGCCTGTAGGTGCTCTGACGGTTTTGTGCAGGGCCTTTGATTTAAGTCTTCTGACAGAAGGAAATGTTTCAGTAAGACGAAGAAGCAAGAAGTCTGATGTAGTCCTTTTTCCTCTGGCCAGCATCCCTAGAACAGGTACCCAGATGGCTGGTACCCAGCTGTGTCTCCTAACGATTTTTGTAAGAGTGTTCCCATGCGATTGACTCTGAATTTTACGGTTATCCTGCTGGAAAATGCTGTGCAGTGCACAGACGGCAGCATTCAGCGTTTCCCAGCTGCCAGTTTACTCCTAAATTTGTTCTGGGAGTCAGTTAAGTGCAAGACATGAGTGGAAAAGGTATTAGCGACAATACTAGTGTGCTCATCTTGTTCAGAAGTTATTCTTACCTAGTTAGTGCTTCTGATCAAAGCAAGTGATGACTCTACAGAAAGCGCCCGCCTGTATGAATAACTGCGTAGCTGGAGCAAGGATCCGGCCCTCTGAGACTTCTGTGAGCGGCGGCGTGGCCGGCGTGCGCAGCGCTTTCGGGAGAAGCAGGAGGAACGAGCACGTTCTCCTTCCTGCGTCCCACCAAAGACCTGGCCTAGGACAACACTTAGCATTTAGGATTTTAACAGGCCTTCAGCGCGTGCTTGGGTAACTTCCAGGGCTGGAGACTCTTCGAAACGCCGTCGAAGGCAGGGTGAGAATTCAGTGCTTTTGAGGGGAAGAGCTGGTGCATTTGCTTGCTTGCTTCTCAGTCCTTGTGCCGCCTTCAGTGAACGATCAGAGTGGTTCAGAACCCTTTCTGGTGGGGCTGTCAGGGGCAGAGGGGCCGATCGCCCTCGCCACTGCCTTCTGGTGCAGCCGCCGCCGCCTCATCGTGTGGCGCTGGCGCGCGTCCGGCGCCTGACCCCCTGGCTCCCCAGCCCCTCTCCTCTAGTACGTACTTGGTGTTGGCTTTTTCATGAGCACTTCCACAGTTCATGTCATTCCAGGGTGTTCTCCGGCACCGACACAGATTTGTGGAAGCAAGACCTTAAACTTCAGCATCTAAAGAGCCAGATAGGCACGAGAAATGGAGAGGCCGATTTTCAGATAGGCTGTGGCACCCCGTCAGCTCCTGGGTGCCCAGCGCCGAGGGGACTGTGGTGCCTAACCCAGCTTTTAGAAGCCTGATGGCATTTATCATTTTATCACCATTCATGCTAAGCTATGGGCAGCCAAAACTTGCACCCCCAGATACTCTGCACCACAGGTGAAAAGGGGTTTTCTTGGATTTCCCTGTCTGTGTAGAGCAGCAGGAGTGTGTCCGGGTGTGTAGGGACGGCGGCGTTGCTGTTCTGAGAGGTGCCAGGCGAAGGCGCGGTGGTGACTGTCCTGCGTGGCGGGGGGGTCTGGAGCCCTCCTTTCAGAGGAAGGGGGTTTGTCCTTTCCACGGGGCTTCTCTTGGCAGGCTCTCCTGTCCGCCTGTGCCCCTCTGCGATGCCGCCCGTCCCAGCGGCGGCTGGGACAGCACCGAGAGCACTAATGACGGGCTCGGGTCATCTTGGCCTAATTTCCAAGTTGGATGGCAGCTGGCTGCTGAGCTGAGGTTTGGGGTGGGTGTTTTTTTTGGTTTTTTTTGCTCGGAGCAAAAGAAAAATCTTCATCTTGTTTCTAGCTCTCTGTACTGCTTTCTTAGGAGTTGTTTGTGTTCACTGTTCTGCCAAGTAATTTTTCATATATGTGTACTTAAGGGAAATGCACTGTGGTTTCTGTTAAATGCAACTTAATTTTTCCGAGACTTTCAAGGCTAAAAACGTCTTGCAGAAGATTTTGAAATAATGTAATGACATCTAGTGAGGCGATAAGCCCTGTTGATAATGCAGAGAAAGGCTTGCAAAGATGCTGGATTTGGTTTTAGACACGGTGTAAGCGCTCCAGACCTGGGGCTCATGGTGTTAATGATTTACAGCCATGAATGGCAAGTTTAGCTCTAGGGTTCTCTGCGGCAAAAGATGGCTTTGGCCTGCAAGGAGTAACTTATCTTGCAATCTGACCGGGTGGAGGTACAGCATGGGAATGAGGGGAAAAACTGAAATCCGGTGTAAACCAGCATGTGGAATCCTTTGCAGGGGCTGGCGGGTTTTCCTGGGGAGTAGCACGCAGCTGACAGTCCTCAGCATGGCTGAATGCTTCCCGGGGAACGGCAGCAAAGCCGGCCGCAGCCACGGAGAAGCGAGGCGGGGATCCCCTTCCCGCGCGGCGTGGGATGTGCTGAAGCGCACAGGGCCGCGCAGCGCTCGACCGCGGCCAGCCCCGGGTGCGGGGGAACCCGCCCTGCCTCCCTTCTCCGGGGGGCCCGCGGCTGCCCGGGCTGCGCGCGTTCGCCCGGAGGGGCGCGTTTGCGAGGGCTGTCGCAGGGCACCCAGCAGGGCTTCCCCGGGCTCCGGGCGGCCTCCAGTCCCAGATCCTGCCATGGGAGCTGGGCGCCCAGCCCCCCCTGGTTCTGGGGGCTCCCTGTGTATCGGCGTAAGACTGCTGAAACGAGGTGTTCAGGAGCTCTCTGCTAATTTGTGCTTCTCGTCACGCCGCACCTAAGCGGCTCCTAACAGCCTCCGCCAGCGTTTGACGGCCGCCCAGCTCCCAGGAGGAGCCATAGCCGTTGCCAGCAGAAAGCAAACCGCCCGTCTCAATCTCTGTGGGTATGGGTTTGCTCGCACTTGTGCACCACGCGCTGGAGTAACGCAGATGATATTGCAGATGGTGACCGGGCCAGTTGTGTCATCCCCCGATGGTGCTCAGGGAGAGCCCTGCCTGCCTGCGCGGTTGCTTTCTGCCCAGACCCCGGCTCTGGTTTCGCTCTCCCCTTCGGTTTTGGTGGAAGGCGTTTGCGAAGCTCGCCTACATCTCGGCGTCTCTGCGGTAGGTGCGCGGCAGTCGCTCGGTACCGCCGTGCAACACCGAGGCCGTAGGGACCTGCTCGCTTGGCTGGAGCCAAGGGGGAGGATACTCGGGACCTCTCCCGACGTAGTTTCTCCCAGTGGGATGTGTAAGCTCTTCGCCTGCGCCTGAGCTGGGCGGGCGTATCGGGGCTGGCGCTGCCTCCACGCCGCGCAAGCGGGGCCGGCGCCGGCCGGGGCCTCTGGCAGCTGGGGCGGTTGCTTCTCCCACCCCACGCGCCTGGGGTTTCGGTGGGCCCCAGCTCAGGCAGCCCTAGCAAAGCGAGCGCTTGCTTTGGCGCTTCCGTGTTCACAGGCGGTTCAGCGGCACGGAGGGACGCGCCTGCGGTCCCAGCGCTGGATTGCGGCTGTCCAGCGAAACCCGCCAGCAAACGGGAAACCCGGCAGGGGGCGTCCCTTTTCCTGCAGCGGGAGTTGGGCCAGGCTTCTTGGCTTGCAGGTGGGTCCTGGGACTAAACAAAACATTGGTGTTGACTTAACCATTCTCATCCATGCAAAATGCGTTGGATACCCGCTCTGCGTTTCCCAAGCGGGGGGATGGACCCCGATGGTTGCTTCTCCCATCAGCACCCCCAGCGTGCCATGTCCTCCCGCTGACTCGCCCCGATGGACGGGTTTCAGCCCTACCTTGGCTTCCCCTGCTGCCCGGCTCACCAGGGGAGGGGAAGGCCTCGGGGCACGAGGTTGTGTCGTGCTTCGCACTCTTCCTCCTCCTCCCTACTGTTGCCAAACCTTCGCGGACACCTTGCTGAGTGCTCGTCAGATGCGGACCCCGCTCAGCTCGGCTCCCCGCCATGCCCCTGCCCTGGGTTGCCCTCATCTCGCAGACGGGTTCTTGGAGCCCTCCCGCTTTGCTGCAGCGCTCTTCCTCCCGGCAGCGCCCGCCCCTGGGCAGGTCTTCCTCTCGCCTGGTGCGGTGGGGTGGATCCAGCCTCCTTGCGTTGCCGTGCTCGTGTCCGCAGGCCTGCTCCAGCCCGCCCAGGGAGGCTGTTGCTGAGCCTGGTCCCTCTGCCTCCTGCACCGCTGCGTTTGTCGATGCTTTAGTTATGATTTGTGGCGGTGCGAGCTGCTGAAGGACGTGTCGTAAACAGCTTCGTTTAAAGGGAATTGTCACCAAATGATGGGGTAGTCAGTACAAAAGCATTTGTCCTTTGTCAGGGGAATGACGGGCAGCACTGCAGCTTTGGGAGTTCATGAAACGTTACCTGAGAGAAGGCGGCTTTTAAGCTTTTTTTTTTTTTTTTAGCAAAGCACATTTATTTGTGTACGTCAAAAGAAGTATCCTGTGGAAGAGCGTCGTACCTAGAGTGATTCATAAACCAGATGGCATTCTACTGCCTGTGGAGAGTTAATCTCTAATCTGTTTGTCTTTTACCTGTAATTGCATATGAAAGACAACTGTTATTTTGAGGAAAAATGATTAAACCTTTGCCCCCCTGTTTTTACTTAACTAATATCATTAGAGTCCACATACAAAATTCTGATTTGCTAAACAAGAAGTTCCTGTAACTGCCTCTGACACCCCTGTTTAGGAAGTTGTCCATGCAGGTAACAGAAAGGCTGCAACCTTTCTTTTCTCCAAGAAAAGGTTCTGGTTACGCACCATCAGGCTGAAAAACTCCCACTTTTTTAAGGAGTGAAAAATGTTGCAATTGAATAATTGCATCTGGCGTGGTTTGCACGCAAGGACAGGTATGTCCACCGACACAGGTGTCCCTTTTCACCTTGCCAGGCCACCCTTCGAGAGCCAGCATCACCCTGTCGCCCCACGCCAGCATCCTCCCGTGGGCTGCCCGTGTCCGGGGCAGGTCCCGGCGGGGTGGGAGGCTCCGTGTCCCGCCTTGCATCCCGCCTGCCCGCGTGTCCTCTGCTTGACTCAGTCCATCTTCATCCTGTCTGGCCTTTTCCTAGCGATGGAGCTGTAGCGCGAGATGCGGTCAGGGTCTCGGGTTTTTTGTTGTTGGTTTTTGTTTGTTGGTTTCAGGGGCTGTTGGGGGTGGAGGAGTGAGTTGCAAATAATTTCTTCTCTTGCGAAGAAGCTGGAGTAGAAGATGAACAGGAGCTGTGTTAGCAGACCCTCAGCCTGAAGCGAGGGACCTCTCTGCAATCTCTGCAAGAGGCTGATGGCACCAGGAGAGGGTGGGCTGGTCCTGTAGCGTTGCACCGTGCTTCTCTCTCAAACTGCCCTCAGCTTCAGCGGGTGGGCAACACCAGAAATGGGTGCTTCGGTACAGTTTGCTTACGGCTTTTATCTGATCATCTGTTTTGTTCGTATCGTTGGACTGCTTGTCTTGTACTGACATCAGCAACAGTTTTTCACTCCTGACAGGAACATAAGGAGTAACTTGGGAAAGAGCCAGATGGATTTTATTACGGCCTGGACATCCTCAACAACATTGTCTGGTCCCTGGTGGTTTCCCAATCCTCATGATTTTGTTAGCAATGGAGCAGAGAGAAGACGGCTCAACTTTGAGACATGGCCTGAACTAGTTGTTCTGGCACGCAGGCATCAGTCTTGGTTTCAAGTGTAAGCTGGACATGCTGGATAGCCAAAAGGAATGAATGCCCAATCCACAGCATTGGCTTTTGGGCCAGCATCCGTGTCACCAAGCTTTAGGCGGTTCTGGAGGGCGATTCAGCTGCCTGTTCTCTTGCCACTGAATGGAATCATAGAATCATAGAATGTTTTGGGTTGGAAGGGACCCCTAGAGGTCATCTAGTCCAACCCCATGCAGAGAGCAGGGCCACCATGCAGTGCTCTCATGACGTGGATGTTGGCTAAAATGCAGCCTGAGGTCCTAAGGATGTATGAAGTAGGTGGCTTCTTACAGGAGGCAGAAGGGATGAGAGGGTAAAGGCAAAGAAATCACCGCTGAGCAGCCATGGGGTTAGGTCTTGGTGCCGTGCTCTCAGAGCCACCATTCATCCACGGATGAGAGCAACGCCCGTGCTCCGAGTGGCTCCAGCTGGACAGTGAGGCCGGGAGTCTTGCTTTGCTGTCCGGAAGGTGGGGTGAGGTCTGGCAGGCAACTCCTCAAAATGCACCCCATGCTGCTTCCATGCTCTTCTCAGAGCTGGCGCTCAGAGCATCCCCACCGCAGCGCTTGTGGCACGGTGAGGGGACCGTACCCCAGCCAGATGAGCTGCGTCCCGCCAGCACGCCAGCCATCCAAAGAGCTGTGGACATCAGGAGGCTTTCCCACAGGGCTTAGAAATGGCATAAAGCAGAAAGGGAGTAAGTGAATGCCACTGGTAGGATCTGCACTGGCTTCTGCTGTGCCCTAAAATGTTAGGCTCCTGCAGCAGCAGGCAGGCTGGAAACAATTTACTAGAGGAGTTCATCGAGTTTGGGGTCTTGGGGATGGTCTTTTTTCATGCACTTGTTAGTGGCGTTTGTACAGAAGTCAGAAGAAACGCGGTTGGGAGGCGTCATGAACGCGGAGGAAGCCTGGGCTGTTGTAAGGGCGAGCACAACAGCCTTAGCTCTGAGACGAGATCCGAAGCACAGCTCCTGCGCGGAGGGAAGCGCCTTCTCCAGCTGTGTCGCGTGAAGCGCTCCCAGCAGAGATCAGAAAGCGTTCGTGCTCCAGCCCGCAGCTCTGGCGAGGCCTCGTTAACGCTGCGCTGTGCCATGGCGGCGTCACACTAAGGAAGAGTAATTCAGACTGGAGCAGGCAAACGAGAAAATTCTGGGATCACCAGGGGATGGTGAAGGCTCAAAACAGGAAAACGCCACCTTGGTCTTGTTGGGTTCAGCCTGGTAAAAAAATAGGTGCTGTCTTTAAATACACAGGGGTAAACACTAGGCTTGGTGGACAGGGTTGGCTCAAAAACCAGTGGATGTGAATTGAAAATGAATAAATACAGGCTGGAAACTAGAAAGAGCTTCCCACCAGGATTGTGAGGGAAAACCAGACCAGCCCCACACTGGGACCAGTGAGGTCCCAGCTCAAGTCCAGTGGTGTGCACGAAGGCTCGGCACGACTGGCCTCACACAATATTAAGGAACGATGTTTGCATAGGTACGCGGAGACCGGAGCCCTGGTGCGTAGCAGCCTGCACGGACGCGTGGCTGGGAGAGTCCCTGCCGCGCCAGCCGAGGGGTCTCAACAGCCGCACGGATTTTCTGTCGCGTTTGGTATCCGAGCCGTGTGGCATTCCTGGGGCAGCAGGAGAGAGGGCCGGGATCTGGGTACTTGGTGGGGACGCGTTTCTCTTCCGCTCGCTGAAGCGCCCTGAGGCAGCAAAGATGAGCGCAGCGTCAGGGAACCCCCATCGCCGCGCAGGCTGGTCACCGCCTGTGCTGCTCGCGCTTCATCGCCAAGAAAGCACCTTCTCCTTGCTCGCCGGTCAGGGTCCCACGCGCTCACCCACGTGCTGAGTAACAGCTTGCAAATCATGGTCCGACTGGCACCCGGCCATTAAACTTCCAGTGACCTGCCTGCTGATATTCCGTGTGCTGTGTTCTCCTGCCACGTCTCTGCTGAGCACGTTGTATTGTTTTCGGAATAAATATGAGGGTAAACAATAAAAACTGAAAACAACTGCCAAGGATGGAGGTGCAATGTAAACTTTGTGGCTGGTGGTGGAAATAGGATCTTTGGTCTGGCTGCCCTCTCTGGAAGGGGGCAGGCGTGTTTGAGCAGAGCCGAAACAAAGCACACGTGACTTCTGCCATCCCTTGATGCCAGCTTAAAAGGCGTCGTGCACGGAATCCAGCTGGTTTTGGCTGCTGCCCCGCAGAGCGAGTGCTGCTGGTGAGCATCGCCGCTGTAACGCCGCAGGTCCCCTCCAGCTCTTCCCGCTGCCCGGGCTTCCCCGTACCGTCCCACGGGCTGGTGAGCAGGGGCGCCTGGCGCTCCCCTTGGGGTTCAGGCACGAGTCACAGCAACAGCGTTTACCCCGAAGCCTGTGCCGTATTGATATCGGGTATATTGATATCGGGTATATTGATATCGGGCATATTCGGGGGGTGTAGGGGCTGCCGCAGTGGGCCAGACCGAGGATTTGTGTTACTTGCTGCCCCGGCACAACCAATGGCTCTTGGGCACTTGCGTCCCCATGGTGGTGGTTAATGGGCACTGACAGGACCTGTCGTCCATGAATAGTCTAACCCGCTTTTAAATTTAATGTTAACCTTTTGGTCTCCACAGTCCACCGGAGATAACTAACAGCCTGATCAGTGCTAACAGGCTGTAAAATGCTGAACAGCAGGGAGCTGGGGTGGCTTCCCCTGTCACGGGGGGTTGTGGAGCTATAGGGCTGGAATCGAGCAGCAGAGCATGAATTTTGTGGCTCGTCATCCCAGCTCTGCCACCAGCCAGCTGGGAAAATCTGGGAGAACCCTTTCGCACAACTGTTTTGTTCGCTAAGAAAACACAAGTTTTGCTTGCTGCCTGCGTGGGACCCAGCACAGTGAGGTCCAGGTCTGGGGTGAAGCCCCTCGATTCTTTCCTGGGGAATGGGTATGCTGACCGGGCAGCTTTTCCGTCCTCGCCGAGCGTCGCGGCCTGTCCTGGATGCGGGAATTTTTAAAACGTGAGGCCTGGAGTGGTCAGGTGCGGCTAACTCCGAGGGGATGGAGGATGTCGGCAGACACTAACGACTGGGATTTGGGAGAAAAAGGCAGGCTGGTACTGCCGACTGCTCGCGCGCTCCCACGGAGGCGAGGGTGGGCACGGTGTTGCCATATAAAACTGTAAATGCCCGGTAGGCAGGGAACGACCAGAACCAGCAGCGTGATTTGTGAGTGCTTTTATGTTACTGATGGTTTTGTGGTTCTTAAGAGCTGTTGCTGTTTTGCTTTGGGTGACGGGACCTTAGCAAAGGGTTTGGGGATTCCCTCCGTGTCAGGGCGTTCGCTGCACGTCAGCTTGTGTTTTGCCTTGGTAGACAAACACCGAAACGCTGCTTAAATGCAAATTTTGGTGTTAGGGAGTTCGGCTGGTTTTCTCTCCTGTTTTAGACAGGTCTGTTGTCAGAGAAGTTTCAGCTGGATCTGTTCACCAAAGTCCTTGAAATGGGAATGGCTAAAACTTCATGGATCCCTTGAAAGTGTTTCCAGCCCCGGTTTAAATGAACTCATTATGTTTCAGCTTGGCAGCAATAAGAGGGACGATGGGGAGGAGGGAAAAATCTCGGAGTTAAAAGAGATTTCAAAAACACCTTAGGAAATGTTCCCCAACAACCACAAACCCTCCCTGGGGATCCTATCCACACATGAGAGCGCTCCAACTGCACATATCAAACAGTTCAAAGCGGAAACCTTGGCCGCTGTAGCTCTGGGATGGGAAGCAAGCAGGCTGCGACGGAGTGCGGGGAAGGCTCGTCCAGCGCAGGAGAAGCCAGCGCTGGGCTGGGCTGACCCAGCCACACGTCAGGAAGCCTTTCAGGAAACAAATAGGAAAATGCGTTAGGTGGGGGTGGCAATGTGTTCCCCATCTACCTTGCAAGGACGTTCTGCTTTACAGATCAATGCTTTCCCCATGGCTGTTGGGGGAATACCCTGCACTACTGATCAGCCCAGCCTTGCTATGGGGAAGTGGTGTTTTCACGGCCTGCGACGCAGCGTCGTAACGTACTTTGGAAAGAACGTTTGCTGTGGAGTGCGGTCCACGCCAGCGCGAGTTAGCCGTTGCTCCATCGCAGAGAGCCCTGCACGGTGCGCCAGGAGAAGAAAAAGCCCGGTATGATAAGGGAGAAGAGAAACGGCGCTACCCTGGACAAGCGGTGGGGGAATTGCCCAGTGCAAAGTGAAATAGGAAGCGGAGGGATGGAAATTGCGAAGGAAGAGCCTGTGCTTTATATCGTGCTTGACAGTATTGGGGTTTATTTCTGAAGGAGAAAACAGATTAGGATACAATTAAAGCAGCCATGGCTGTCTTGACGGACAAAACGTTGACAGCGACTTTGGTGTGACCGTGGAGTGCGTTGGCAGCTACCGTGGTGTGACCTCAAAGAGGGAGAGCTTCCCTCCGGAGAGCTTGTGAGGAGACTCGGGCTGAAGACAGCCTGTGAAGTCAGCAATATTCCGAGACACATCCGTTCTTGACTTCTAAAGGGGACTGGCCTTTAATTCTCTCCATCCTCCGTTTGGCATCTGTGGGGCTGCAGCTTGCCTTCTCTGCAGCCTGTGCAGGAGCGCCCGTGAGGATTAGTTCCTCACACCAGGGTACGTTCTTGCTCTGGTTCAGCTCAAAACACGGTGGGGGACTTTTTTTTCAACCCAGTCAAAGCATACAAATTGAGATGACTTTCAGTAGTTAGAGGGGGCCAAATCTTGCTCTCGGTGTCAACACCAAATTACAGTATTGACAGGAAGCCAAGGTATTGGTCCCAGATTTCCATCAAAGTAACCGAGAACCGGGATGGGGGTGTATCCTCCCTCCTTTAACTGTGTGACCTGGATTCCTTGTCCCAGGTCATCTCAAAGGGGTGGGGAGCTCTGAAGCTGTGATCTTCCCAGCTTGCGTGGTCATCCTGGAGACCACATGTTCTGCCATGTCCGACAGCATCCTTATTGCTGCGGCTGCAACTGGTCCAAAGGGAGGGAACACCATTCCCAGCTACTCATTCCCCTGTTCATGGCCTCCAGCAGGCAGCTGTCTGGCATAAAATCACTTTTTTGCTAGATTATTTCAAAAACAGGTCATCTGGTGAGGAGACACTCTCCCATGTCAGTACGCTGGTGGCCACCTCTTCCAGGGAGTGGACACCTGAGAGCGGTAACCTGGTCATGAGTGGCTGCAGCAAGATGTGTGCTCAGGGCTCCAGGCGTGTTAAACCCTCCCTGTTCACAGGGAGCTATTTCTGCAAGTTTCCCTGATGGAAGCCCCAGCTCCTGTACAACTTCAGGTCTTCTCCTTTCCCCCCAGCCCCTCCACGGGCTCCACCTCTGGCGAGGGTTCCTCGAGCGCCTGCTGCGTCCCATTTGCGGCTGTGCCGGGTGGCCCGAGTGACCGCAGTAGCAGCGGTGGCGATGGAGGGCAGCCAGGACGCGCCGGTGCAAACCTGCTCCTGGCTCTGAGAGAGCAGGGGGCAAACGCCCAAAGTTTGCACGGGGCCAGCTCCAAACCCCGCTGCGGCCAGCGGAAAAACCTCCCTTGGTTTCAGACAGCTCTGGCCAAGCCGAATTACGGGAGGGAAATTCAAAGGCAGAGACATCTGAATAAATTCAAGGCTTCCAGAGGGGGGAGGCAGGCATTTAACAAAATCATTTACTTTTCCATAAAATCAGTGGGGTTTGAGTCCCGTAAAATTGGGTTTTGAGGGGTTTTATTGGGGTTTGGAAGGGGTGGGGTGGTTTCTGGTATGACGCTGAGCCCGGTGGAGACGTGAGAAGATATTTCAGTCTGTGAGTCTGAAACGCAAGCCTTGCCCCGTGCCCTGCCTGGGGTGCTGCCTGCCCGGCCAGCAGCCACCCTGGGTTTGCCGGCCATGCCGTGCCTTCCCCGCCGGTACCAGGAGGTGAGGGGGCAGGATCCTGGCAATATGCGGCAACCGATGGGATTCGAGCTGGTTTGGGGGAAAGAGTGAAGTTATTGGGGGCGCACTGCCTGCCATCACCTGCCTGCCATCACCTGCCTGCCTGCAGGCTCATGATGGCTTGGCAGCTGGCGTGGCCACCAAGGCAAACCCGCGCCATCGCAGCCCTCCCGCCCTGTCCAGGTTTGCGGGGGACTCTTCCGACCCCGGCCTCCAGCCTCGGAGCTTTCGGCCTCGTGGTTTTGGTGTTGCTACGTGATAATAGCGCGATGGGTTGACTGGAGCCGAGAGGCAGGCTGCAGCCTGGTGCTGCAGGGCCAGCCTGCTCCCGGGCTGGTCCAGGGATCTTCGGCACGTGCGTGGAACCCCCGGCATCGGCTGTGCCGCCAGTGCGGCGGGCGCGAAGCGAGGAGCGTGGGAAGGAGGGCACTGAGGGGCGGGCGGGGGGGTGCCGCTGGGAGGCACAGCCTTGCCATCGTGCTTCGGTGTAAGAGGCGCTATTGCTGGGGAAGCGGGGTGGCATGGATTTGCTGAAAGGGCCGGGCTGCCCCTGCTGTGAGTCAGCCTTTGTGGGCTCCTCGCATCCGCTCAGCAGCGTGCAAGGGTATTTGTTTAGTCTTCCCTTGGATGACTAGTAATTAGTAAACATTAATTGGAAATCGCAGTCTTAGCAAGGAGCGTTTCTTCAAACGTGGTGGTAGGAACAAGGGAACAGGAGATAAAGTCTTCACGTTGTATTTCCAGTCCGCTGTTCCTGCCGTGTGATACCTGCGAGTTGCGTAACCTCTGTGTCCGCTCATAAAGCGAGAACAGCAACGCCCGTTCGGGGGTGCTGCGGGGATTAGCCAGCCCTTCGCCATCCTTCTGGGAAATCCCAGCGGAAAGGAGCCTTAGAAGTGGAAGAAATCAGTATTTGTGATCCATATGCTTTCTACTGTCCTGGCCAACTCCGAATTCACATCCTGCCTGCGATTGCTGCATGCCCCAGCGCGCGGCACAGAGGTCGTTTCGGAATTGGTTTTGTGAAAGGAGGAGGTGCACTGATCCTGGCTAACGCTGCGGCTTCGGGGGCTGCTCCCTCCGAAATGCCACCCCCAGGCGAGACCTCGTTTTGTCAGCCCAGGTCTCCCTGCTTTGCTGTATGCCCAGGTCATCAGCAGAGGCGTGCTGTTCACCTGGTCGCTGCCGGTACGCAGTGCTTTAACGATTTGTTGCATTAATTACATGGATGTTCTTCCCGTACTTAAGTTCTTCTTCCAGCTCTGTGGTGGGGGCCAAGTCATGTGTGCAAGCAGCCGATGCTTGTTACCAAGACCATCAATGCAGTGGTCCTTTTGTCCTCATCCTGTTACCCGGTGTCACAGAGCGGTGACATCACTACTGAGGGATGTATTAAATATATTGAAAGCTGGGGATGAAGGCAGAGCTCAAGGCTTGCTCCTTTGGCCGGTTTCCTACGCTAAAGATGGAGTTGCTGGAGCTTAAGAAGGCAGCCAAGCACGTTTCTGAACTTTCTTCTTCTCTGCTTTAAATGGCGACACGTCCTGTCCTCCTGGGCACTGCTGGTGGCCCGCCTGTGACCTCTGCCTGGCCACGGACCCTCCTCCAGGCACGGCGAGGCGTTGGTTTATACAGTCCCAGCCCGTCATGGCAGGACCCGGGCCGTGCGTGACTCGAGCAGACCTCGCTGCCCAAGCTGCCTGGCGAGGGCAAGGGGGGCTTGGTGTGACCCAAAGGGTGCCTGGGGCCGAGAGAAATGGGGATGAGCTGCCCGGAGCCAGGGCAGGGAGGTGTGCGGCTTCCTCCGGCTGCGCTGCCGGTTGGAAGGGGATGTTTGGGTCTGTGGCCGGGAACCTGCCTGGGGTCCCTGTGCCTCCTTCCGCAAAGGGCCAGAGGTGCAGCGGGCTACAGCAGGCATCCAGGGCAGGACAGCAGAGCTGGCCGGCTCCTCTCCCGACGACTGCTTTCCTCTCCTGTTTTCTGCTGATAACTAAAAATGCGGATAAATAAAGCAGATACCTTATCTGGCCGTATTTATCTTGTTCTGCAAAGCAGCCCAGAGGATTTTCCTGGGTGGAGAGCTGTGGCTTTTGGTCTCATTAATATTCAGCTGCTCTTTGGTGATATTTTGCTTTACTGAGACCTGCCTTAGAAGTATTGCTGATTCTTCTAGCAGGGCCCGTAGCAGAAATGCTGTAAATCTCTAGTATGAGGTGACTGACAATATCTGGGCAGTATTTTACTTTTCTAGCAGGCCATAACAACACTTTCGTTTTGGCTGACAATGAGATGTTGGTTGGGCACGGATCTGGTCTAGGGTTGTCTCGCCCCGAAGAGCAGAGCTTGTGCCCACAACGAATCTCTCCTGTTCGTGTCTGTGGTTTCGGGGGCAGGAGAGCTGAAGGGGCCACCAAGGCAGCGAGCGGGGCAGGGGCAGGGGCCTTGCTGCACTCTCAGTGTCATTAGGGGTGTTTGTTTCCACAGCCTCGTTATGTTGTCGCTGTTGTCGATATAAATGCACCGGTGATGCTCTGACAATGGTACTCCTCACTCAGCCACATTTGCTTTTTTCTCTAAAAGCTGCTACCGAAGGAATCCAGAGAGCAGATGCGAGAGCCTCCATGGGCGGTGAAGTCTTGCGTCACTGGAGAAAAGCCTTCCTGCAGATTTTGCCCCCAATTCATTTCACTAATTATTTCTCTAACAGTCCTCTCTGTAAGTAGTTCTGCATTCATCTTGGATTATAGCAGCATGGATCCAATTCAGGGTCTCCTTGCCGAGGTTTCCATATTGTGTTTGCCATAAAGCATCTCCTTGAAGTAGCGTGGTTGTTGGCAGCAGGAGACTCAGAGATGCCAATTTTAATCAAACCCTTCCATTGCGAACGCAACTTTCAGTGTATCTGGGGTGGCGAGCGTTTCTCGCCATGTGACCTTCCCGAAGGTGGCCCTGAGCGAAGGGGCGGGGGAGCCGCCGTTGTTCCAGCTGCCCCGCGTGCCCCATGTGCCCCACGTGCCCCGCGTGCCCCGCAGGCGGCCAGCGAGCGCTCGGGCCGGCGCAGGCTGTTTGTGCGTGTCAGCAAGGTGGGTTCATCTTGGGGAAAAGCTCTTCAGCTGTGCAAAGGGACGCGTCTCCAGCCATTACCCCCATCTGCAGCCGGCGTGGGGCAGCCGCTGGGCAGGAGGGAGGTGGGAGGGGATGCTCGCCTTCCCCCGGCCATCAGCAGAGGGAACTCTGTGGAGGGAATCGGCGTCCTGGGGCTGGAAGAAAGTGGCAAGGAGGCAGGAAGGAAAAAGAGATTTTTGTTAATTTTATTTTATTTCCTGCCTGGTTTGCAGGAAGGGCAAGGCTTGCGATGCACAGAGGTCATGGTGTACAAAAAAGACAAGAGTGCCCTGGCAGCGTGTCTCAGTACTGGGACCGCCCAGGCTGCCCTAAGGTGAGCAGCCCCCCCAGACGCGGTGAGCTGCCTGTGGAAATGCAGCCGCAATCCGGGCTGCTCCTCCGTGCGGAGCAAGGGGATCAGCCTCCAGGCCCCTGCTCCGCAGCTCTGTTTTCAACCCGGCTGCCCTGTAATAATTTTTCTTTCTGACTGGTGTGAAATGATAACCAGGGGAAGGAAATCGGTGGCATTTTGAATGCCTCGTGTGTCCAGGGTTTGTGCCGTCAGCTGTAAAGGAAAGGGATGTCTAACTTCTGGCCTGGGAGGGATCTGACAGAATTGGAAACGGCTCGGAGCTTGCAGGAGGAGGCAGTAGAGGTGCTAATGAGTGCACGCGTTTCAGCTGGGCCTGATCCGTGCCCGGGCACCTCTGCTGACAGGGGAAGGGCGGCCTCGCCGCTCACGATTCACTGCCTCTTCCTCCCGTTTGCATCCGCCCTGCTCCCCTGTGACTCGAATGGCTGATTGGACATAAAACGTTCGTTAGCTCGCTGGCTTTTTAAACCTCTCAAATGTCTGGCTGTGTTTGAGACGTGGCAGGAGACTCTGCCAAGCAATGTGGTGTCGTCTTCTCGCTTCCTCCTAAATGTCCCCGCTTCTCACCTCTGCGACAGTGACTCTCTCGCTACCCCGGTGTGCTGTGGGAAACACGATGTAGCCCCAAAGATTCTGATAGCAGCACTGTCTATAAAACATTGTAGATGATGCTTTCCTTCCTTCGCCAGCCAAGTCTCTGCGAGTCAGGACCCGTTTGGTTACTCCTTCTCATCTTCAGTAACACAGCCGTGCTTGGCATAAGGTGTCCTCCGCTTTCTTCGGCAGGGGTGAGGGGGGTGTAGGCTTCAAGGAAGACCCTTGGATCTGAAGCCAACCGTGTGGTTACTGAGCTTACTGGGGTGAAGTCATCTGGGATACTTGTGACCAAGGAAGGTATGGCAGTGCTGCTATGTACGTGTCGGTCCGCGGGCTGCAGGTGTTCAGACGTAGGCTGCTGGAGTCGAGTCAAGCCTCGCCGGGGACTCTGGTGAGAGCGGAGCGGGTCCAGGAGCTGAGCATCCCACCCGCCCTAGGCACCCTTGTGTTGCACCCCCCGGCTGGAGCGGTGGCGCCGGCTGCCTCCGCAGGCGTCGCTTCTGGGGTGGCCGGGCTGGTGAGCAGGGGCTGGCTTTCGGTGCCTGCAGCTCCGTGCGGGGAGCTGCTCCACGCTCCCGAGAAACTCTCGTGCCTTTCAGTAAGGCTGTTCCTTTGAAGCCATCTGGGCATTCTGGAGGATCCTGCCACAAAGTGGGTTGTTGGTATGCACGGGAGTGCCTTACCTGGCTGTAAGCCATCCCGTTTTCCACGACCGCTTCAGCCACAGTATTCTTCACTGTTCCGTGCCCGTTTCCCAGAGGCCTGGGTGACGGCTGAGTGCACAGCAGCCCTGCGCCGTGAAGCTTGGCAGTGCTCGGTGCTGCGTTGTGCCCTCCGTCTTTCACAAACACCCAGGGTTTCTGGCAGGACTTGCAGTCGCAGCACACACAGGCGTCTCCGTAAGTCTTCCCCACGTAGGTGACAGCCTGCAGGGACGGCGGCCCCACACGCCTCGTTCCCCGGGGGAAGGCGGTCACTGGTGGCAGGCAGGAGGCACGCGGTGGGAGACGGGCTCCTCGTCCCCGCAGGCTCCCTGCCTCGGCTTTGACTGGCGACCCGGCAGAAATGGGTGCTGTGCTTGGGCTTCTGCGTGGCTGGAGTGGCCCTGGAAGCACGCCATCGGAGGCTGCTTCGGGGGGCACGGTGCTCCTTGGCGGGTGCCCCCGTGGCACGGGGAAGCTTGCGCAGGGGAGGGCGAGCGGGCCTTCCTGAGGCTGTCTGCAGATCCTCCGCCGCGGAAGAGCTAATGGTTATGCAGAGCTCACGCTGCCAAGGGGTGCCTGGCATTGAGCTGTGTGATTGCCGCCGAAGTCCATCGCACTCCCTGAAGCCTGCGGGAGCGCCTGGCGTCTGTTCCCCATCCATGGCGCAGAGGCGATAGACCAGACGGGGAGATGAGCCCGTGGGGTCACCTCGTCGGCGCCTGTCCCGCTTTGGGGCTGAGGAAAGCCCCTCTCTGAACCCCCACCCTGAATCCCAGAGACAACTCAAAGCCGGGCTCGCTTGCTGCAGCTCTCTGTGGTGTATTTATTGCCTTTAAATACCCGTTGGCATCCCAAGTTCACGTCCTCCTTCGCGGGGCTGCCGCAGCCGTTTCTCCTCCTGCGTCATCACGGGGCCTCCGGCCCAGCGTCCTCGGCGATCCAGGGCTTTGTCTCCAGCCTGGTGAAATGGAGGGACATGCTTAGCATCCTTCTTGGCTCTGCTTTAACTGCGCTTTATCTCCTTATAGCCATTAAAACTAAAAGCCACATGTTATGCAAGTGGATTTTCCCTGTACTAATGCTTTCAGGAGCCCTAGGCCGCTTCTTATTATGGCACGCGCGTATGTTATAAAGAAACGGAGTTGCACTTGTGGGATTCGGTGAATTTGCAAGAGGAAATGCTTGAAGTTTAAACACTTGCATTTTTACCGTGGATCAGGAAGGTCCCAAACATAATTTAGGAAGAGTGCTGTTGCCAGTTGCCAGAGCGGGTCGCAGGCATTGGCGCTGTCCTCCACGGGTGCCGTACAGCAGGCAGCGAGGGTAACGCCCCGGTTGCCGTGAAGTGCCCTCTTAATTGCACTTGCAAGTGCTTAAGATGGAGTGGCTGGATTTCGTGTAAATGGGGGCGCAGACAACCGCCGCGGAGCTTTCAGCCTGTGCATGGCCAGTATTTGGGCACGGCAGCTGAAGGTCCTTGCGACCCCTGCGTGGCAGTCTGTCCTGAGCCCGGCAGGGTGCGGGGGAGCAGCCGGGTCCATCTCCCCAAGAGCATCCGCAGGCTCCAGGGCAGGACGTGAGCTCCCAGCCCTTCTCGCTGCTCTGCACGGTGCCCGTGCAGCGTCGCTGGCACTTGCTCGATGGCAGGGAGCGTGTCACGGGAGATCCTGGTCGACTCACGCGTCCCTTCGCCAGCCCCAGCCCTGCCGAGCAGCAGGCAGGCTCCGTACAAAGCGTGTACTCCATGTCTCATTTCTTTGGGGATACAGCCCTTCAGACAAAGAAACTTTACTTGAGGATGGGAATGCTGCTTTTTGGGTTTTCCATTTGGGGAAGGCGGGACAGCAGAAGGGGGTATGGTGGTGAGGTGTGTGCTGTTTGATGTAAAAGCGGAAGGTATTAAATACGGCTTTGATGGGGAATCACCTCTGCAGTGCTGCTGCTCTGTCCCCAGCTGTAGCTGTACCTGATGAACGATGCACGCACCACCCTGAGAAGCGGACCTTTAGATGACATCAGATTTTGCTGTAGAAAACAGAGCTGGGAGGGTTGCAAGAGGAGAAATGGTTTAAAAGCCCCTTATGGGTTGCTGTGCTGTGCCAAGGTCCCCCTCCTGCCAGGTGGCTTTTCCTTCTCCGCTCGTGTCTGGCTGGTGGCACCTCCGACACCCAGGCGCACCCAGCATGCCTGAGCAGCTCCATCTCGCTCCATATGACTTCTCCCTCTCTTTTGGGAAAACGCCAGGGGTGCTTGTCACAGGGCCAGTGTCGCTTGTGTCGCTAAAGCTGGCGGTGGACAAAGCCCTGGAGGAGCACCAGCCTGCCTTTCTGGCGGGCTCACGGAGGGAGAAGCCGGAGGAGAAGGCTTTGAATCCGACTGCCGTCATGCAAACGCTTCTCATTTGTTGCTCCATAAACGTAGCCTCTTCCAGAGTAATGAAGTTGTAGGCATATCCGAAATCCGTTGAAAGCCTAGGTGGCTGCTGGAAGGTATAATCCCACTTCAAGTTTTTAAGTGAGAGAGTCTTTAATCTTATTTTAAGACTCTTGATATTACCACAGCAATGCTTCCATTTAGGGAGGAGGGGGAGGAAAAGAATATAACTGGGGTAAAAAAAAGAAAAAAGAGCCTAGTATATTGGTAAAACAGATGGTCCTTTCTGTAGCCACACGTAAAACAGAGTCCAGCCCATGTGGGGATTTACATGTCATTACAGCTGCCCTTGTAGTTTCCTCTTTTTTCCCTTTCCTTTTTTATTTTCTCTAAAGGAGGAGAAAGCAAATCACGTGAGCCCCGTTGTCCCTCTTGGGCATTGAAGGCCCGGAGGCCTCGCAGTGTTCAGAGTGCCCTGGCGGCGTGTGTCTGTCTCCCAGGATTTCTTGTGCTCCGACTGGCGTTCAGGCAGGAAAACGCGCTGAGGAGGAAAACCCCTGCCTGGCCGTGCACAGCAGGACCTGGCTGGAGCTCTGCTGCAGGCATGGAGCCCGTGCCCAGGTCCCCGTCACGTCACCAAACTGAGCAAAGCCCCTTTGGGCAGGCTGTAGCCTGGGCTGTGCTGGGAACCACTGGAGAGCCACCCATGGGAACTCGCTAGCGCGGCAATCTGTGTGACCCAGGGACTGCTTTGAAGTGATGGGTGTTCAGTGGCTCCCACCACCTCTCCGGCCAGTCCATCCAAGGGGCTGGTGGAGGGTCCGGGGTCGCAGGTCCCTGGTGGGGAGCCAGATGCCTCTGTGCCCCAGACCATGACTCCCAAGTGGCCCGAGGTCTGACAGAGGTTGCCACCTTCTTCTCAATTAGAGAGCCACCCAAGGGGCTCTGCCCTTAGCCAGTCCTCTTCAGCAGCACCCTGCCATGAAGGTGCACCATTGAGGGGGCCAAGGAGATCTTTGGGCTCGAGCTCGTGATGGTGTTATGCCAGAGGAGACTGCTAGGAGATCGGATAAGTGGTGGGAGACCATGGCATGCCAGGTTAGGATGGAGGGCTCCCAATGGGACGTACTGGAAGGACACTCTTAGGAGAAAAGTAGTACTGCCAGTTCACTGGTAGCATCAGTGTTGAAGATGATTTAGGTAAGTTGGATGTATTCTATCCACCAGATGTGATGAAATTCACTTTGAAGCACTTAATGAACTAGTCAGCGTTATCTCTTAACGCATCTGCAGTTATTGCGGAGAATTTGTGGGGGACAGGCCATCTCTTGGGGCTGGAGGAGAGTAAACGCGACAGGGAAGATGAGGGTTAAGGGAGTTAAGCAGCCAGGTAGAGCAACTCAGATCACTGAGGCGATATTAGAACAAATTATTAAACAATCAATTTGAAATCTCTTAGAGGATAATAAAAACAACCGACGTGGATTTACCGAGCACACATCGCGTTGTAGTAGCAGTGTAATGTCCTTTTGGGCGGGATTAGTGGCCTCGCATGGATGAGGAGGGAAGAAGCAGAGAGTGTGTGTCTGGATCCCCCCCGACGCTCACGTAAACGGTTTGGGGAATAGTGGAGAGGGGATGTGACTGATGGAGAAAGGGCAGCGGAGGAGCTGTTCGCGGTGATGTCTCTAAGCTGAAAGGCGTTTCAAGGGGATGCTTGTCCCAGGCTGCCTTGGGTTTGGCCGGGTTCAGCATTTCTCATCATCCAGGCTTTTGGATGCAGGCAGTGCTTGCAAAGTTTCCAAATCGTACCAAACTTCAAAGAGCTGGAAGATCTCTGAGGGCAAAGTTTGGACTCGGTGGCTTTGATGAACTGGATAACTTGCTCGCACGTAATGAAAACCAAAAACGTAGTTGCCAATAGACGAACGCGCGTGAAGGGTTGTACTGAAACGTCGCAGGCACAAATGCAGAGTAGGACACAGAGCGGTACCTGGTTAAACAGCAGGGCGAGATCCATAGGTGGTGGCGGACCGCAAGCTGGCATGGGAGGCTGGGCTGGGGCTGGCGAGGCTGTGGCTGGGGCGCACTGTGTGGTTTGAGCATCCCCTTGCACAGGGGGGTGGGCAGGCTGGGGGCAGCCCCGCGTCCACCGCTAGAGTGAGGTGAGGGCTAGAACACCGTAATAAATGCTAACGTGGTGGGTTTGTTCAGGCTGGAAAGAGAAAAGGACAAAGAAAGGGGGAGAGCAGGGAGCCGGGGGGTAGGGAGCACAGCAAAGGTTTCCCTGTGGAAAAGGTTCGGGTGCCCATCGTTTATTCTCCATGCAGGTAGGGCAGGAAAAGGCCAATTTAGTTTGCAGCAGGGCAGGACTGATGCAGAACGTCAGGCAAAGCATCATGAGCGGTGCGTTTGTACTGGCTGCCTTCCTCAGCCCAGCGCCTGTGCAGAGCATTGCCCTTCCTTCGCGTTTCCAGGAGTTAGCGTCAGTGCCTGCTTGCAAGCTAAACCTAGGAGAGGAATTAGCCGTATCCTGTGCATCCTCTGAAGCCTCGGTTTAGAAGCACTTCCCGTTATATGCTTCGTTCCTACGCCTGTGAGTAGTCCTGGGATGTTTATGTCCTTGAAGGTGATCACACACATGCCCCGGCACATTGCTGAGCGGGGTGTAAATGTGTGTTGGTGCACATGCAGCTTGTTACGAGCTCAGATAATTACGTGTGCTTTGGTTCGGAGAACTTCCCAGCTCAGCTGACCCACTTAGTGACGCCCCTCAGTGACGCGTGTTCACTGCACCATTATTCCTTTCAGCTTCTTCCCTTTCCCTCCTGAATTTCCTCGTGTTTGAACACAAAAGGGAGCAGTGGAAAACCCCAGCCTGTCCCATCTGGGCTGCTCCAGCCATCTCAACGCACACGCGTGGGACGGGGGCTTTGCAGGCTGCGCTGCTGTCGCAGGGCCAGCTTGGCGCTTGTGCAGAGCTTGCTCTCCCTCCCTCCCTCGCTGGCTGCAGAGCGCGGTTTGCGTGGCCCTTCGCGGCGCAGAGGTGCAGCCTTTGGGCAGGTGCGGGCCTTGCGGGGCAGGTGAGTTGGTGGAGCAGCCTTTCAAACCCGAGCTCTGATTTCAGAGTCTTGCGTAGCGTGGCGTTGCTGGAGTCACACCATCTAGTCCAAGATTAATTACATGGGAGGGGGGCACACACCTAACGGGCCAGGGCTCTTCTGCCCAGCCTCCTTAAGCATGTGCCAAGGGACTCGTTTATACCAGCTGAGATTCTGCCCTGTAGCTGTGTTTTGTTTGGGAGGAAGTAGGTGCCTGGAGGGAATAATACCAAAAATAATCTATTTCTATGAATAAGTGTGCCATTGCCGTCACCAGTCCTGAAAAGCTTTTCCTTGGATGCTTCAAAAATATGTAGAAGGGAAAAGGGTAAAACATTTTAAATAATGTCTCTCAACTGACAGCCAGAACACAAAGCTTCTTAGTAATGTTGGTATAATGTTGTTTGGGAACGGTATTAAAGATGTGAGGTGCAAAGGACATAAAAGTTAGAGAAAGGGGAAAGCAGTGCTGAGGGAATGATTTATGTATTTATCAACAAGAACAGAGTTGTTCTTTGTTTCCTTTTCAAACTTAGAGACAAGCAGGAGCTCAGTTTGGCTTTCCCCAGTTGGGTAGGATGGGCTTTAGGATGCTGAGGACTGTTCTTCTGACGTGGTATCAATCTTTGACAAAATACTTCTGCTGGCATTTTTCAGGGAGGTTGTGGAGTCTCCCTCTTGGAGAGATCCCCAGCCCCGGGCAGCCTGCTTTGGGTGGGTGACCCTGCTCAAGCAGGGCTTGGCCATCTCCCACGGTCCCCACCAACCTCAACTGCTGGGAGTTTTTGTGGCCTCGCTGAGCTCTCTGTGCAGGCACCAAACGTAGTTTTGGAGCTACAGCCGTGTTCCCCATGTGTTTCTGCCATTCCTGTCAGGAGATCAGGAGCAATCCTATAATGCAGTTGTTGCCCAAGCCCTTCACAGTCTTGATACAGTGATACCTTCTCAGGACAGTGGCTTCCGAGTAGCCGCTCGTGCCAAACCATTCTTGCCCATACGATTTCTTCTTTTGCTACAGAATGGCAATCATGAGTTTTCCTGAAGTCCACAGATTTCCACAACTTTAAGGCTAGACTGGCCCCGGGGGATGTAATGCAACATCATTTTAGTCAACGCTTCCTGGCTTGTGTCCAAAGGCTTAGTGACAGCTACAGGCACGAGTACACCTGCAGGGTGATGGCTGTTGGTCGAGTTATCTCAAGAACCCCTTTGGGAAGAACAAATTCTTAGGGATCCATGGAAACCAAGCCACCTAATTTCTGTGTCTGGTTTTCTCCTGATGAGTGAGGGAGGGGAAGGGGTTACTCCTTCCTTCCTTTCTTCTCCTTTCTGCCACGCCAGCAGCCAGCAGCAAATGCTTCTTCTGTGTCAACATAGAAGGTGTATAACAGTTTGTGTATATAAAAGATGTAAAAAATCTCAACCATCGGAGAGAGGAGCAGTTCTTTCACCTCTTCTATGTGAGAGTCAGGCTGTGTTCTGGTTAAACCTTTAAGGTCAAGTCCCTGCAGTAGGAGACCACAGGTGGGGGTAAGAGCTGCCTTTGATAACGAAGGCAGCATCCCAATCAGCGTCGTCATCTGCCGTGGGACTGTAGCAGCACTCGTCATGCAATCAGTACTTGCTGATTTGTCACCGTGCAGTTAGCAGGGCAATGCTGCATGTTTGCAGCGGCTTCTGCCACTGGGAAGCTGGGACCCTGCAGCAGCCTTTGCCGTGCTCTGGGGAGAGCATTGGGTAAATCGGAGGAACACGTATTGTCAGTACTAGGGGACACGGTCAGTCGAGAGGAGCACCCAAGCACCGCCCCATCTCCAGGACACAGCGCCCAGACCTTCTCAGCAGCCCTGGGCGGCCATGCTCCACAAAGCTGGCATCAGCATCGTCATTTGTGAGCTAATAAGCGTGAGGCACCCAGATGGCAGAAATAATGTGTGTATTGTAGCAAAGCCTAATGCTAACTCCTAGTGGTAATGCAATGTTCCTTGGGTATCGGTAGCAATGTTCTGTTCTAAAATGGTAATAAAGTGCGCATTTGCTTATTGGTAATGAATGTCAAGTCATTCACCATCATGGAAATATCCTATTTCCATGACTTTGATAAATAGCTGCTGAAGCTCATGAATTTTTAATAGTCGTCCTATATTTAGGGGCTTTCAGTTTCTGAGAGAGATAAAAGGCCCTTCAGAGATGGAGCTCTGGAAGCGCCTTGTCCTCTGCAACTGCTGGTACCTATTTAAAGCCAGTGTGGTCTTTCTGATGTATGAATATTATGCTGACATTGATGGATACGATTTTTATGCTGTAGATTAGGCTCTAAGCCTGCCTGTCACCATAAAGCAAAGCGTGTAACTGCAGAGGAACCTGCCATGTACTTCACTTCATCGGCATGCGATGCTTGTTCGCTTTTCCCCAATAATCATAGCATGAAACCAAACGCACTGACTCCCCTCTATCGTCAGGCTCCCCTACTTCAGGCAAATAAATGTATGTAGTATGGCGTGCCTATGCGTGGGGGGATATACGTACATATGCGTGCATATAGATAAGTACATTGCACATATGTGAGCGTGTGTGCAGCTTCCGTAAGACCTTTATACGGGCACATGAACGAACCTCGTGTGCCAGGGAGGCGATAGCATGCGCGCCGAGCGAGAACCTGCGAGGTGAACGCGCTCGCTCCAACGCGACTGCCTTCTCCGGCCGGCTTCCTTTGCGGTGCTCCTCCAGCTCAGTGTAGTTCATCGGGGAATAAACACAATTAACCAGTGGTAAAACCACAGCAGCCTGTAAGCATCCTTTTTTGTGTAGAAACCAGCTAGAACAAAAATGGAAAAGCAAAACTGAATTCTGTAAGTGAAACTCCAGCGGAAGGGGCAGCCCGCAGCCCGGCGTGACCCAGCTCTGCTGCACGGCGGAGGATCACCCTCAGCCCTCCGTCCGGCCAGGGCTACCAGGAGATCAAAGCAAAGCTTGCACCTGGGTTCTCCAAGGATCCGGACCCGAACAGCTCTCGCTTTCTGGCTGAATACCCTAAACAGCCCTGAGCTCCTCCATCAAGAACGCTCTTCCGGGCAAAATGAGAGAAAGAAAGAAGAATGGCGCTATACAGGTAATTAAAAGAGAGACAAAAATCTCTGGAGCTTCTTCCTGTGGAATTTGGAAGTTGAGATGTAGGAACCAAAACGTGTGTGCTCTGCCTGGGCTGTGCTGGAGAGGAGGAATTTCAGTTTCGCTGATCTCAGCCCCAGCGTTGGGTTTCAGAGGCACTGTGACAGACCTCCTGCTGGAGTTGGTTTGTAGCAGAAGTCAATCAGAGCTCCTCAGTGCTAATTGCTGGAGCGCCCTCCATTCAGACAGGGCCACGTTGGTTTCTGTCAGTGGAGGATCTGGTGCGCTGGCTCTATCCAAGTTCTTTCTATGGTCACCTCCAGTTTTCAGCCAGACCAGACCATGGTTTGCAGTTGCTGGAGACCATGGTTTGCAGTTGCGGGACACCATCTGGATATTTTCATGCTGTAACCCGCAACAATGAGTGAGCTATGAGTGGTGTTCGTGTGGTGAGCCCCAGGTTTGATGGCCTGCCCCTCCCTTGGGTCCGAAGGTGCTGGGGGGCTGTGGATGCGATGTCTGTGTGGCTGGGCTGAGGCAGTGCTTTGTGTTGGGTCAGGGGCCAGAAACGAAATGTCGGTGCTCGGTCCTGCAGTGCGTCTGGTTTCAAAGTAGAAGAGGTGTAAGGGCTCAGTTGGGAGGCTCCGGGCATTTGCTTCATCTCCGTAAAGGGGAGCCCCGACTTTTTAGAAAGTAAGTGATTTATCAAGCTTCTTGGGACAGCATGCGTATCAGTCTTCACTGAGACGGTCATTGGCAAGAACACAATGCATATAACACTAAGAAAAATGGCAAAATCTCAGCCTGAAGTAAGGGAAGAACAAGTGGCAAGGTAATTAGCTGAGGAGCCTCCCACTTGAGCCTGGGCATGAACAACTTTGTGGTGCAGTAGCTGGAGAATTGGATTAAATAATCCCCAAACCATTAGCAGGTAACACTGAAGACCTGTCGGATGTGCAGGTAATGTGAAGCACTGAAGGTCCTGGGGTACATTTGGAGGAGCAGGCTGGCATTCAGAAATCCTGATAAACTGAAAAAGGGCCTGGAGAAGATGCGATGAGATTCGAGGGGCGCAGGGAAGTGCGCTGTGCTGCGGGGTGACCAGCCAGGCAGGGCTGCCGCCCTCTCCCGGAGGGAGCTGGGGCTGTGACTGATCACACACCGAGTTCAGTCCGGCAACACCATGATGCCTTGGAAAGCAGGGATATCGCTTGGGGGAGCAGGGAGAACAATTCCCTTCCTACCATAGGCAGGGTTTGTGTTTGCACAGGCAGAGCTCGCCCTGTCTCGAGGCGATGTCAGTCTGCTGTAGCACTGTTTTCTGTTGTGCTCTGATTTGCAAAGGATCTGTGCTTATTCCTGCAGGTACCTGTAAAAACTACCCCCAGGTGTAAAAGCACAGCAAGAACACGGGGAGCTGGGCCGCTTTGTCATCTGAAATCCCTCCCAATGTGCTTTTCCTTGAAGGCAAAGGCCACAAACTGTTATGCAACTTGTGCAAATAAGGATTTTCTCTTGGATGCAGGCATGAAATGGCTGGCTGGATGACAAGAGAAGGCTTGTGCATACGTTAGGGAATGTGTTTGTGGTAATCGGGTCCTTCAGATAGGGTTTCATTCCCTAACTGCAGTGGTGGTTCATTTCAGCAGCATTGCCAATACCAGGTGCGGGTTGCAAGACTGATCGCAGCGATCTCCGTTTCATTTGAGTGAACGCTACTCGTTCTCATCCCCAAGAATCTCCTTTCAATGTGCATTCATTAGTCTATCAAAGTAAAGGATTGCTCTGATTTCCCTCGTATGGGTGCATTAGTCGCGTGTATCAGTTTCACTTTGCAATCTTGGAATGGAAATCTTTTGCATCGGTTCTATATGCAAAGCACAAAAAGATGATGTCTGAAGCATGCAACTCACACTGGTTTGCTAAATACATTTACTCAAAATATAAGGGCCTGAGCACTTCGAGCACCTTGCTGGTGATAGTGTTGGGATGGAACAGTGAAAGGATAGCCTTGCTGCTGTTTTGACTGAGAGGGGAAGGGAGCGGATCCCTCGGGTGTCAGGAATGTAAGCTTAAAGGAAAAATCTTAATAGGCTTTGGGGTCCTGTACTTGGAAAAATGAGTAATCGCTCGTATCGTGCGTTGCAATAAAGCGGCTGAAACAGAAAGAAGCAGCTTTGAAAGGCTGCTGCGTAGGGTGGGCTTGTACCTGGGCTCGGCAGACGTTGGCTGTGCAGAGGAGTGGGCTCGAGCACTGGCAGAGCAGACCCCAGGGACGGGCACTGGTGCGTCCTGGCAGGGTGGTGCTGCGGGGTGGTGCTGCCGGCCGTGCCCAGAGCTGCCTTGCCCACCTCCCGCACCGTGCTGCGCACCGAGCGCTGGCCGCGTGCCTGCCGGCAGGGACCGTCCCGCGCCCGGCTGATGGCGGGGGGTGGCTGTGCTGGTGCGCTCCCCGGGGCGGCCGGGGTGGTGGCTCTTGGACAGAGACGGGGCTGCCCTGCACTGCAGACTGGGCTCCTTTTTTCCAGGCTGGCCTGCTGGTAAAGAAGATGGGCCATGTGGCCTCATTGTCCAGAATTAATCTCTAAATAATGTAAAACACTGATTACATCAAAGTAAGAAAATAGTTAATGGGATGCCTAATGTAAAATAACAAAGAGATTGTAATAGCTTTAAGCATTTAGAAATTTGAGGGAGCTTAAAGAGTATTAGAGTTGCGACGCAGATGAGCCTGGACAGTTTAAACGTTGAAATTCATTTGCAGGCAACAAATCCCTGCAATGACAGCATGTGAGTGGCTCAGCTCTGCTCCCCGGGGGCTGGGAGGGCAGGGGGAGCCTGGAGCAGAGCCTGCTCCCGGGATGGTGGGGCTGGCCCCCCCGGAGCAGAGCCTGCTCCCGGGATGGTGGGGCCGGCCCCCCCAGAGCAGAGCCTGCTCCCGGGATGGTGTGGGGCCGGCCCCCCCAGAGCAGAGCCTGCTCCCGGGATGGTGGGGCCGGCCCCCCCAGAGCAGAGCCTGCTCCCGGGATGGTGGGGCGGCCCCCAGAGCAGAGCTGCTCCCAGGATGGTGGGTGGTGGGCCGGCCCCCCCAGAGCAGAGCCTGCTCCCAAAGTTGGGGTGGTGGGGCTGGCCCCTCCGGAGCCCCCTGTAGTTGCAGCAACTCCTAGCATTGCGCTTTGTCCCAGCTCCCGGCTGAAATAAACCCATCCCTGTGGCCTGGAGAAGCACCTTGGCCAGGCTTCACTTGGCATCCTTCCCTCTCGGGATCTCACCGTCCCCTTACGCCCTCCTCCAACCTCGGGTGCTGGCCCTGTGCCACGCTTCCAGGTACCGGCGCTCTCTTGCTTGCAGTAGCATTGCCATACTTTTTGCTTGGCAGTACTGGCTTGGACACAAGTTGAAGCTGCCTCCTTGGAAGAGGAGAGAGTAAACAAGTGATAAGATGGAAAGAAACATTTTAAAGTTGTCCAGAGGCATTTCTGGCTGTTGCTGACCCCATCCCCAACTTGGATGCAGAAGAGGAAGGACAAGGCTGAGACTTGAATGCTCAGGGTTCCTTCTAGAGACGTCTGAACCAGCAGCAAGGAAAGAGTTGAGAGTGTTGTCATTACTTCCTTGCTTTCTGCCTTTTCCTGCTTAAACAGGCGACTGTCAGCTTTTGGTGAAGGGTGCAAGAATAAATAGCAGAGCTGAAGCCTTCACTCGTGGGAGGTTAAACGTCAAATGCCGGGGCTGCTTGTTCGCTGAGGAGCTTGGAGACTCACACCTGAGCACCTCCCAAGGTTGCACCGCTGCTCCCGAGTGGTGCGGGTCACTTGCACCCCGCTCGGGGTGAACTCTTGGGGGGTGAGAAGGTGGGAGGCAGGAGAGCCTCTCTAAAAACGCCATCTACAGGGATGGGGCTACGGGACCGTATCTGTGGCCTTAGACTTGGCAGGCGTGCAAGGCAGCTCTTCAGTTAGTCACTGCTGTGGGCTTGAAGCTGGTGGCTTCTCGAAAGAGGGGTTAAAAACAAAGCCCCGGTGAAGAGCCCTGTGAGGGCGAGGTGCGTCACTGGTGCAACGTGGTGCTCTGGACCATTCTGTCAGGGGCCTAGCAGAGCCAGTGAGTGAGGTTTCGGCTGTGTCACACTGTAAAATAAATGGGCTTAAACTGGACGTTTTTCCATCATGCAGCCTGTTATTACACTTTGTTATGCCCACCAGCTCACCGGACTGGAAGCACAGAGAGTTTTGGAATTGCTTGTGCCTATGCGGACCAGTTGTGCACCCCTCAGAACATTTTTAAAAATGTTGATACTTTCTAAAAGTAACTGAACTGCTAGCGTTATAAAAATCAGTTTGGGACTGCACTGGGACTTGAATTTCTTCAGCTAAATCAGTGAGGGATTACAGATTTACTTTGTACCAGAAGCAAAATCAGGGTGGTTGGTATTGGGAAGGACACACTGTCTTCTGTGCATCTCGAGATGTGAAATCAAAGTTGTTTCCCTTCGGTGAAGGAGAATGGGAGGTCTGGGAGGGACTGGGGCGGGGGAAGCATCCTGCCCGGAGTCGTGGGAGCGTCCGTCAGTCGCAATCAGGTGCTTGAAATGTGGAGCGAGGAAATGATAGCGAGGGACTTGTGAGGGCAGGGTCGATAGCAAAATGAGGAGTGTTGTTCCTGATGCCCACTTAAGTCCCTTTGGCTTCCTCGGTGATTGCTGTCTGTGGGAAGAATAGGCCATTTGGGGCCAGTTCTGATAAAACGGTTATTTTCCCTGCTTCAGGAGACATCAGAGTGGGCATCGTGAGCTGCTGCCTTCCCCTCGATAAGGGCTCCTGTGCCAGCCACCAGTCCCGACGGTCCCCTGACCTGGTGTCGGGGTGCAGAGCAGACTCTGCTGAGCACTAACAGCGGTCTGGGTCTGTCTGCAGGGATCCTGCTCCACAAGTCACCACGGCTGCGGAGATCCAGAATGCTGTGAGCAGCAAGTGGCTGGTTTTAGGCTGAGCTGACCAGGGGTGCATGTCTCACCTCTCGCTGCCAGGGCGTGGGCAAGTCCCCTGAAAGGGCCTGTGGGTCCCCTGGCAGATTTCGGAGGTGATCTCTTGTGATGTACTGCCCACTTTCTGTGCATCCGAGTCCCCAGGGTCAGCTAGCGCTGGGCATGGAGAAGTCACCGGGAGCTGGTGCTGAGCGCAGCACATCAGGCAGGGCTGTGCTCGCCCCACGGGAGGGGAAAGCCGCAGCCACCCGTGGCGGTGGCAGTGCGTTCTCTGCTTGTTCGGCAAAAAGTTGGCTCCGCCTGTCTCGCGTTCCAGCCGTGCGCCCAAGCGCCTGTGTGTCCAGCAACGCGCGTGCGGGTCTGCGCTCGGGCAGAACGGGCTTTGTAGCGCTGGATGCGGTGGTGGATGCGCTGGTGCTGGCTGACACGCGTCCCGTCTGTCCTGCAAGCACCGTCATGGGGCTGATACTTGGCAGGCAGATTGATTTTTCAAAATAGGTAAATAAAGTGGAGGGGAAGGCCCCAGTGCCTAATGACATGAACAGATATGTCTGCAGGTAGCCTGAAGCTGATCTGGCCGCTACGTGGCCAGCATCCTGCGCCTGGCAAAGGCGGCATCCGGGCTGGAAGGAGCATCTGCAGCAGAAAGCATTCCCAGACCACATGTTTAAGCTACGACTCTGACATGGTTTAGGCAAAGTCCCAGGAGTTTGCTTGTTTGCAGGAGGTTTTTTGATTTGCGCCAATCCAGGTTCCCAGGCGCCCCCGTAGTGGGATATGGCTGAAGCACACTGGGGGGAATTTGCTCCCCTCCTTTAAACTCATGGCATCTCTGCATCCAGTGCTTGGGATCCTGAGAGGTGAAAAAGTCCCTCCCTTTTCTCCCCAGGGTACACAGAGATGCAACAGCAGCATCTGTTCCTTTCCAGGTGGCTTTATAAAAGCGTTGCTTGCAAAAAAATGCCTTTTCTGGTTAGCCTACCCATGAATATTTGTTCCCCGAAGTAAAGCTAATGGAAGAGGGACTGCGTTCTGTTCCAGATCAAAACAAGTCCAGAATAGCTGTAATTAAGCCAGTAAGTTATTAGGAATTTCTGGCCGTTCATCTGAGGACAGGAGCCAGCCAGAGATTTGTCCTTCCCTTGCTGTGGTTTTGCTAAGAACCTTCCTCGTGCCGGTTACTTCTGACCGGAGTGTGCGGCTGATGATGGACAACTTCACGAGAGCATTGCATTTGTCCAGGGAAGCGTCTTGGTCCAGGGCCGGCTGTGCCCTGGTAACTGTGGGCAATGCTGCTTACACCTCCACGCGTGTCCTTCTAGAAGGGACAACTGCTGATGGTGATGGGGGGTGGAGGGGGACACAAGCAAGGCAAAACAAAATGCAGATGAAACACGTAAATACAAAAGCTAAGGCATCCTGGAAAACACTTGCCAGAGTCTGGCTGTGACAGAACTAAGTCTTCTGCTGAACGAAAGCAAGTAGAACCTTCTCTTGAAAGGTCACTTGCTGTTGCTATTTGACTCAAGCGCTTCCTGAGCCACATGCTGCTGCATACCATTTGTTATTTCTGATTCCTTCCCCCTTTGTGTTCAGCTGTGTCGCTTGTTGTCCTCAGACCCCAGATGCGCCTCTGACCTTGCGAGCCGTTGGAGTGCGCTGAGGCTGAGGCAGGACCTCTTTGACCTCACCAGGGCTCTGCTTCTATGTAGAGGTTTGTTCCTTCGAGGCTTTGCTTTCTGCATCTGGGGAAAGCGTCGGTTCCAGAGAAGCCTCTTCTGGATCTGACTCTCGTTTTGTGTGCGTACGCTTGGCATAATGCAACAGCCGCATGACGGGGCGGGATTCAAGCCTGGAGGCGCGCTGCCACGCAACGCACAACTGAGAGGGGATAAAGGGAGGGAGCGACAGAACGTGGGGTGCCCAGGGTTGAGCACTTCACACATGCCCATTTCAGAGGAAATGCACTTTGTAATTTCTGTATGACTCTGAACATCGTAAATGTCGAACACATGAAAATCAAACGTGTGTGGAATCACAAGCCGCTGAGCCGTGGGTACCTAACAAAAGCGTGCGTGGTTTATACATGTGCGTGTGCTACACAGAGATAAAACATCACTACAGGCTAAAATCACAAGCCTGGCCAGAGCTCCCCTTCCTAGAATTGGAGCTACGAGGCAGAAATGAGGCGTCCCAGGAGATTTAATGATGGGCGTTTGCGTAGGTGGGTAGATGGGGAAGCTTGCTGTGCCTGGTGTTCTCAATCAGTGATTTCTCGTGAGTGCTTCCTCCAGAGCAGGAGCGAGCGATGCTTCTTCTCACCTCCCATGCAAATGAGCTGCCAGTTCTGAATTCCCCATGGTGCGTGCGGTTCAGCATCTCGTATTCCCGTTCCTCCATCTTCTCCCTTCTCCTTCCTTTCCTCCAGCCCATACATAACTTATCATACTCAGAAAAAACCCGCAGACCTCTCCCACTTTATTCATAGCAGGTCTGTTTTGTTTGGCTCATCCCGCCAAGAGGCGCCTGTGAACAGGCACTTGGCAAGGCTCCGCAGCTTCAGTCCCGGCGCTCCCATCGCTTTGCCTCTCGCCGCCATCTCTGGCAGAGGAGCTGGAAACAGCAACCTGGGATAGAAACGTGCGTTTTGGCCGGGGTGTTGGACCGTCCCGTTGGTAAGGGAAGCTGAAGATCAGCGAGGGGAGAAAACTATCTGGCCTGGTGAGAGGGATAACCCTAACTTCATCTGTCCTGCGATGCTGTCACCCAAAGCCCCTGAGCCCACAGGCGTCTCCGCGTGGCCTTGCGTGGCCGCAATCTGCATCTCCTCCAGCCGATGAGCCGCGGCCTCTGGAGGATCTGCTCTTGGTGGAGCAGAAACAGAGCCCTGCGGCAGGGGGTGAGAAGGGAGGGGGTTTGGGAGGCTGCACGGGCAGAGCTGCCTTGTGTTCCTGTAGATTAAAGTACATAAATCCTCAAACGAATGCTTAATTACATGCATATTACGGAGAGCAATTTTAGACTGATCTGATTGTTGGGGAGGCACGGGTTGTTACGGAGAGCAGAAAAAAGCAGGGACCAACAGGGCTGAGGATGCCAGGGGCCTGTGGGCTCGCTTGGCTTGTGGAGGGGCCGGGGGGGGGTCTCTCCAGGGAAGGGGAGGCCAAAAAAAGACATTTGACTTTGATAGCAAGGCTCCTGACCCATGGTGTGTGTCTGGCCCAGAGGCAGGTCTGTTTTCCATTAGGAAGTGGCATGGTTTAAGCCGGTGAAGTGACCAAGGGCTTGCAGTGGTGTCACGGAAGATACTGGGGTCGTTCCCTCATCTCTGGTTTTGGATCTGTGATGGGCACGAGCTGGGGCGTGCTCTGTGCTGGGTCCCGTTCGAGGCCAGTTCAGGTGTGGAGGAGCAGCATGCCCGCGCAGGCGGGGCGGCCGTGCTTCCTTCCAGCGCTGCGGTGGGCTGGTGGGATGGACGGAGACCTCCGGTCGTGCCCGGCTCTTGCTCCGCTCCCTCCTCGCTCCAGTGCTGGGCACAGGGTGCTGGGCCAGCCAGGCTCCGCAGGGAGAAAAAGTCATCGGCTCCGTGGAGGGCACAGCCGCTGGGAAACAGCCCAGCACGCTGCCCGTTCTGTGCGTACTGTACGTGCTGACTTAGAGAGGGAGAGCAGGGGGCTGCGGGGCGCCTGGAGCCGCCGTGCGTGGTTTCAGGGTCGCTGGGATGTGCAGGGCTGCCTCGGCTCCCTACGGCTGCTCCCCCGGCTCCGCTCCCCGGCGCCCTGACCGCTCGCTCCCGCAGCCGCCGGTGGAGCCGTTTGCTGGCCCAGCAGTGGCTTCCAAAAGGGGGCACAGTGGGGCCCCGCACCCCTCCGCCATGAACCCCCTCCAGACGGGGGGACACAACGTCTCATGGCCTGGGGGCGTTTCTGACCTACCAGCAAGGTTCAGCAGCGTCCTCTGCTGCTTCCCCCCCGGTGCCGACACCGAAAAGCCCCCGCGCTGCCCCGTCTCCCAGTCAGGCGGTTCAGCATCCTTTGGCAGTGCTGCCGTCTGGCCTCAGCAGCATGCTGGAACCAGGGTGGACATCTTCCAGTAAGAGCTTTTGACACCGCTGTATCTGGTCCCGATATCTAAAAAAAGCCCCCAGACTGAATAAACGGCCCTGTGCGAGAGGGTGGAGTTGCGATGGGGTTAGTGTCCTGGCAGGATCCCACAGTGCTCCTCTCTTGCCATATTTAGCTAAAGGGCTGCTTTGTGATAAGACAACATAGCAACCAAAATGCTTTCAGAGAAGTTTATGGGATGAGTGACTTGTGACGGGATGTTCCTGGGTGGCTGACATCTGGTTTAGATTCCTCAGCTGGGACTCGGGGTCTTTCTGCAGCTCCTGAGCACCGCTACCAGTGGCACCGTACCCCTCATCTGCAAGGGCTGTGCCTTCCCAGGGAGCTGCCAGAAGGTTGCTCCGCTAACACCCGCTCCTCAAAGATGCCGACAGCAGAAGTTGAGGAAAGCTCTCAAGCAGAGGTGGGGGAACGCTTCCCAATGCGCTTTCCCTGGAGCAGCTCTTTGCTCCGCTTTGCCACAGGAATGGCCTTTATCTCCTGACCTTTGACGGACCTCTTTTCTTCCGCTGCCTCGTCAGTTTGCTTTGCGAAGCTGTGGAGAATTCAGATTTGCAGCACGCCGTGCCGAGGAGCTGAGCTGCCCACGCGCGCTGAGGGAGGGGCGGCTGTGGCTGGGGACCCCAGCGCGCCAGGCAGAGCTCGCAGCCACTGGTCCCTTTTTGCCCTCTCCTTGCCGCTCAGTTTCAGAAACCCCCGCTCCACTCCACCTTTTCCAGGTTGAAGAGGTGGTCTCTATTCCAGCGCTCTGCGCTCGGTGGCCTGTCCATCCTCCTGGCCAACCCTGTGGCTGCTCTCTGAGCCACTCGCAGCTGCGCTGCATCCCTCCCAGGATGGAGAGGCCATCGCAACAGGCGCTGCTGAGGATACAGCACCGCGTGCCTTTATACAACGATGATGTCCCCTCGAGTTCTCTGTGCCCGTTATCATCATTGCTAATGATGTATTTGCTTTCCTGTTGCGAGCTGGCGTGCTCTGAGCACCTCGAGCTGGGCTCAGGAGCAGAGGATTGCTCATCTGGGCTTAGGCAGGAGCTCGCACCCGCTGCCCGGCACAGCAACGTGTCTACGTGGTTTTCCAGCTGCAGGAGTGTAGCTGTCTCTGGGACTTTGAATGACAGCTGAAGTTGATATTGTGAATGCCAGTGGCCCCTAAATGTTGGATTTGCACATCTAAATCTGGTTTCTAACCCAGCCCACTCAGTTTTCTCAAGTCACGCCTCTCTGTAGCCTCATCTCCTACCCTGTGATGGGACACGCAGCCCACCTCGGAAGAGCTCTTGGGAAGGAAGCAGCCGCACAGGGGCCAGTGGGCAGAGGAATTCTCCTAGGGAGCTGCATACAGGTCCAGGCTGGGCCTCTCCCCACTAGGGACTGGGATGCTTTGGGATTGCAGTGCCTAGCGCTGATGTAGCTGACCTCTGGCTATGAAAGAAGGGCGGGGACAGCATGAGGAAATGAAATGAGTTCTTACATTTCTGGCAGTTTTCCTTGCTGATAATTCATTGCCTAGGCTCAGCATCCTCAGTTCTTCCCTCTTCTATGAAAGCTACGGCAGATTTCCCAATGGTTTTGTTAGCCCTGGAGTCAGTACGCTGGCTGGCAACATAAAGGCTTTTTTTAAAAAATAGTGTATGTTGCAAAGGTGGAAGCATTAGACAGGAGAGGGAAAGGAGTGGCCGGGCGAAGGGCTTCGAAAGGGCTCCAGAGGAGCGGTCCAGCAGCATCTTCCCTGCGCATCTCCTTGGCACGGCACGAGCTGCCTGGAGCAGCTTGACTGCAGAACAGCGGCACATTTGTGTTGCACCGGCAAATCCTCTGAGCGGAGCAGTAATGCGGATCATTTGGGAAGTCAGCTAAAGCCAAGGCTGAACAGGGTTCCAATTTTAATGAATCGCATGCTGATTGAGAATAAAAGGAGAAGCATTTATTCCAGCTCATTGTATTATGACTAAAATAGCTTGTCCCTGTCAAGCATGGGTACAGAATTTTCCTCTAAATCTGGCGAGGGGAGCATGTGCTGTGATACCCTTGTGAACGCTCCCGTGCGGGTCCGCTGCTGCTTTGTGCTCCCTGGGGTTGTGCGTGGGCTGCGGTCGACGCCGTACGCCCCCGCTCCCGAAAGGCGTGGGCTCCCCGTGCCGCGCCTGCCCGAGCAGCTCAGGTGGTGCTGTCCGGTCCTGGGCTGGTGCCGAAGAGCACCGCCTTCCCCGCCTGCTGCTGGGCTGCTCCCGCGTTACCCGGCCTCCTTTACAAAGCTAACCCGTGCCCTGCTAACGAGCCCTCTAGTTCCAATTGCTGCCACATTCTAATAACCCTGATATTTACTGGCAGCTGTACAAGTTGCCGATACAAGATTGAACTGCGCCCTAAAACAGGCGTTGTGTTGAGCTGCGCGCTCCTGCGCTTTGCGGTCCGGGAACGCACCTCGGTATCCGCACACGGAGCGGCACGCCTCCGGAGCCTGGAATTCGCAGGTCCGCGGTAGGAACGCTGTCGGTGCTGGATGCTGCACGGGTGCAGGCCTGGTCTTGGCGACCAGCGTCGTGCCCAGCACCCACGCAGAAAAGGTCCCTGGAGGTGCCGAGTTCGTGCGAAGGTCCTGCCCTTCGGTGGTCTGCAGCCCCAGTGCATGCAAAGCCTGCGGGACACGAGAGGATCAGTTGGGCAGAGACCTTCAACTCTTTGGGTTTAGGTTCATCGACAGGGTGGTTGTTCTTATCCTGGCGCAATCAAAATAAGCCTGACAAAATCTGCCCCTATTTTCTGTACAAAAGCTGAGGACTCTTTAAAGCAAAAATAACAAACTGAGCTTTTATACTGGCGAAATGGGGCAGCTGCTGTTGAAGTGGTGCGCCAGCAACACCCTTTGTCTCTTCCTAGAGAAGCGCTCCCGTGTTTTGCAAAGCTCTCCTCTTATCTGTACTCATCTGCACCTGATGCATCTCATAAAAATGCAGCAGATTTCACATTTGCATACATTATTTTATAATTGCGTACATTCAAGCCGAAGCCACTAAAAGCGCCTGTGTTCAGGCGATGTCGCGGAGAACGCAGTGATGGACACCGTAGACTTCCTCAGATAAGAAGGTGCGTTTCGTTGCAGCGTGGGGGTGGGGACCCGAACCCGAGGGCGGATCAGACGTTGGTGCTGCGTGCAGGAAGGGTGGCTGGGACTCCCCCCCACCAGCACCAACAAGTTACTCTATTTTTAGGCTGGGTTTTTTCCATATACTTTTCCCTTAGGCGCACTTTGGTCTCCTTGAACCTCCTAGAGACTCTTGCTAAAGGCATGGGGTTTTCGTCGTCTCTGTTGTGAATTGTCGTGGTAAAATCCCCCGGGCAGCTGCGGGAGGGCGCGCAGGAGGGAGGGGGAAGCTCATGCGTGTGTGTGTCTCGGCAAAGCGCTTTGCACATCGCTGAACACATCCCTCCCCGTGCTTCCTCTGAACGTCTGGGGGCTGGTGAATGGTCAGGGACACCTCTTGAACAAAACCACGATGAAAACATCTGGTTCCGACATAGCGGCGTTTTGCTGAGGAGAGATGAGCCCTGCCCAGCTATTTCCACTTCGTTGTCTTGCATCTCCCGCAGTGTTTCGTGCCGGCCCGGGTAGTTTTTTTTCTTAACTCCCGTCCTTGCGCTGGCACTGCCTGCCCAGCCTCCGTAGGCTGCAGACCTGCAGGTGCACCCCTAATGGCAGCCTCGTGCACGCCCGGCGCGGAGCATGTGTCGGGGAGGGGAACGGCGTCCGGGCGGGACCAGCTCTGCTTCGGGAGGCAGCAGCCTGAGTCCCGATCTCTTACAACAAGCACAGATGCTGCTGGTCCTGTAAAAGGCCCAAGCCTTGTGCCCCCGTGCGGTTCGGGCTGGCCCCCATGCGAGGCGCGGGCAGCCCCAGCCCGTGGGGACCCCAGCCTGCCCGGAGGCCCCGAGCTGTGCCTGCTCCCGGCTGAGCGACGCGAGCCACGAGCCCACGGTGGGCTGCCGGGCCAGGCTTCCCGGCAAGCTGTGGCACAGCCCTCGGCGGCTGCGACGCCGTGTTCCCACGGCCGTACCTGCGCTGGCAGCGGCGTTTATCGCTCGCTCAGGGGCGTTGCTGGTGTCATAAGCAATGCCTTCGCTAGAAGGTGAATTGTAAAGGCACCGTCTGAACTGCTCCAGTAGCTCCCGCTAGTTTGTCAGGGCTCATGCTAACGCTTACCAATGCGTAGGAATGCAGTTAACGGTATTAACCCGCGCCCTTGGTCGAAGGACCGCTCGTGTTTTCCTGCTCGGGCGCAGTGCCTGGCAGAGCCCCTGCTTGCACTAGTAACAAAATTAAGACGTAGCTGCCTCTCGCTCAGTTATTGCTTCGCAGGCCGCGGAGCTGTGGGAGTGGGCTGCGTTGTTTTTCCCTTTAATCATCTGTGGAATTGCTAATTAAGTTCCAATTGCCGGAGCTTTATTAATGATAATGATGTGGGAGCCAGGAATAATGCAGCTTGATTGGGTTTTTTCCCAACTCAAGGCCGGCTGTGCGGAGCTGGCCATCAGGAGAAAGCCATTGTACTGGTTGTTACTGGGCAGCTCAGCCCTGGGGCTACGGAGAAGCCCTCGGAATGCCAGGACAGCGTCTTCACACTCGCTTTTCAGTTTAAAACCAAAAGCTGTTCCTGAAACCTAATTGGCAGGCAGCCTTTAACTGCTTTATAATCCAATTAACGTCCAGAGGAGTAATGAAGCATTCGAGTAAATGGAAGCCATTTGTCTTTAAACGACTTCAGCCCCGCATTTGCAGCAGAGGTTATCTGACTGTATTGCCTGCTCCTTTCAGCTGTTACACAGGTCACCTGACTTTGGAAACAGAACTGCGAATCTAACAAAATATATTGCACTTCACAAAGGCACGTTGGGCAAACTGAACTGCTGAGCTGTTTTCGGGGCTGGCTTGGTGGGCCATCGTCTGCCCCAGATGCTTGTTTTGTGCCATTTCTAAGACTTCATGACTGTGTTGGGCTTAAACTGGGAGATAAAGCCAAGGTGAAGTGCAAACCCTCCTCGGTGTAAGCTCGTTACTGCGGAGCTGGTGGTTTTCTCTGCGGAAAGGAGCAAAAGCATGACTGCTTGAGCAACCAGGAGGTGACGGCTCTGCTCCCGTGGCCTCTCACGGCGGGTTTCAGAATGCCCCTTCCTTCTCTCCCAGTGGTTCAGAGAACTGCCCGAGGAGGCTGAGGTAGCGGCCATGCACCCGGCACCCCGCTCTGGGGGCGGCTGGCTGGGCGTGCTTCGGGAGAGGGGTAAGCAAGAGGGCAAGTGCCACCTTGTCATTCCCGAGGGCGGAAGGCAGTGGAGCAGGGTTACCCGCTTCGGGATGTCACCTGCTGACTTTGCAGAATGCCGCCTTCTTCCCTTCGCGTGAGCCGGGCCTCGGCAAGGGGACGGAGCACTGAGGAGACCCCGGCCGTGAGATGATCAGTGAGGTCTGAAGCAGGACCCGCTTACCCTGCCAGCGGGCAGCTCTGCCAAGGGAAACAGCATCTGATTTGGGTTGCTGGTTTCTCCCTGCTCTACCATATCATCATTTGAAATAATTATGTTTCTGCATGAAGTTTCTTCATGGTTCACCCTCACCAGCAGATGCTCTTTCTGAAGCCAATCGGACCGTGGCGTCTGCCCGCGTCCCACGGCCTCGCTGCAGAGGGGAGGCGCGTGTCCTTCGTTGGGAGCAATAGCGGCTTTGCCTTTGCGTCTGCTGCTGTGGGGAACGCGCACTGGCCGTGCCGCGGGCCAACCCCGGGCTCGCCGTGGCTGAAGCCTGGCGCCAGGCTTGGCCGTCGTACGCAGACTGCCTGGCGGCCCTGGCTGGGCGGAGCGGGGGCAGATGGGGGCGGTGGGAGCTCTCGCCCAGCCCCGTGGCGCAGGGCATGCCATGGCACCGTCACAGAGAACGCGCTTCCAGCGTCACAGGCGTGCGTCGCCCTCCTGAACCGTTGGAGGCCTCCAGCTTGCCGTTGCGTGTAGGGCTACAGCTCACGGGGCTTTGCAGTAGCGCTAAGCCTTCCCAATGGAAACCTCTGCAACTCCAAAGAGATGCACCCTTGCTTTTTTTTTTCCCCCAAAAAAAAATATTTGATAAGTCTTAGTCAGAACCTTCTTTGCATCACTAGCACCATACATCAGCTATCTTGTTCGTGTTGATGGCGTCTCCAAGGAGTCAGAGTGAAGCCTGGAGGTAGAGAACGGATTAATTTTGATCTGAAATTTCCCGATCCGCCCCTGCCCTGGGCCACATCCCCTTCCAGCCGCGGGCTGGCTATCTAACACGGCGGGTTGCCCTCGGAGCGCCTGCTGTGCAGGGAAGCCCGGTGCCTTGATGCTGTGAGGGCACAGAGGGACGCCAGGGCAGGGGCCGGAGAGCGGTTGGTCCTGCCGGAGATGAGTACACGTTACCGGCGTCCTACCGATGGGGAGCAGCACAGGGGGCTCAGGGGAGGCTTTCACCCATCCATTTCGGGTACAAACCCCTCAGTCAGAAATGCTGAGAGCAACCCATCGCCTGCTCCACACAACGCCGTCTCCCTTGGATGTTTGTGCGGTGCTTGCCCTCCCCGGGGCACATTTGGGGGCACAACACGTGGTTGTCGCAGAAGCTAATTCCACAGTAAATATTTGGGGAAAGGCTGTGCTTGCCAGAGGACAAGTTAAGCTGAACAGACAGGGAGCCGAAACAAAGAGCCTCTGGTGTGGCAGCGACAGGACTCCTGCCTGCAGAAGGGCTCGGGTGACTTTTCGTTATGTTACTTAAGCACGTGCGGTGGTTTTGAGTAGCAGGTTAAACATCTGAGCTTTCTTTTTTTCCCCCTTTTTGCAGCTCTCCATGAGTTCCCCAATGACATCTTCACGAACGAGGACAGGAGGCATGGAGCTGTGGTCCTGCACGTCCTTTGTGTAAGTTCTGTGACTTGGCGATTCCTCTGCCGTTGGTACGGATGGGGCTCGGCGCGCTCGCCTCAGGCTGGTGCCACCTCCTGCCCGCAGGGGCCCCTGCTCTCAGTCGCGGCTGAGTGTGGTTTCAGTAACTACACTGAGTATAACGCGCTCCGGTTTGGTGGAGACCCCTTCCAGAAGCCCCGGCGCGGCCCGTGCGTGCAGGCGCGTGCTGTCACGTGGGTGAACTCCCCTGAGCTGCTCTGCTGCAGCCAGACCGGCTCGGCCGAGGCCGTCGGGCAGCTCTGGCCCTCTGCCCCCAGGCACGAGGATGCTGTGGGGTTGGCAGGTCGAGGGAGGGCATCCGTGTAATTGCCTTCAAAAATAAATGGAGGCTTATCCCCAGAAATTTGCCCCAGAGGTGCTTGTGGCACCCTTGTGACGTAGCTGTAGGAGAAGGAAATCAGAGAGGGTTTTCTATGTAAAAATGTTATCGACTGGATTAATTAAAAAAAAAAAGAAAAAAATAGCTTGGGTCTCCAGAATTCCCCTGAGTACTTAAGTTGCTAAAGTGAGTTTTTCTTCATGAATATTAAAGAAAAGATCGTAACTTCTCATTTTTGAGCTGCAAGGTGTCACGGATCCCCTTGGGAATTCTGGAGGGCATTGGGTGGGTGAGGGATTTGCCTCAAAGTTCAGAAGTGTGCCGAGAATACTGTAATAGATGCTATTTTAGAGACCTTACTAAAATCAGAATCCGTGCAATTTTGGGCTTAGAGCTTTGTGGTCTCTGCCCCAAACAAGTCCATGTAAGTGGTGTGCGTGGGTAAGGCCAAATTCAAGACACTCGGGGTACGTTCATTGAGATGACCCTGGTCTGTCAGTCCTTAGCTGGTGCTAGAGGACATCGTGCTCGGCAGCTGCAGCACTGCTGCAGGGGGAAGCACTGTCCCTCCAGATCCATTCCTCAACTTCTGTTAGGTAGGCGAAGACAATTCTGTTTTAATGTCGTCTTCATTTAAGAAGAGCTGCCAAGGTGATGCTTCTTGAGGGGTAGAGACATTCTTAAGGAGCCAAGAAAATACCTGCTTCTAATGACTGTTTAAAAGCATTTAATAATTTTTAGTCAGCCTAAATGAGCAGCCACCGTTAGCTATGCGCAATGACTCACGATGTCAATTAGATTGTATTACACGTTGGGAGTGCTCTGTGTTACGATTTTATTTCGCCTAAATGGCTGCGAGAATCTGTTGAGTAACATCGCTATTGACTTTGGCAAGCTTGAGGCTTCCAAGTTTCCATGGGAACGTTGAGCTTTGAGATGTTTTGGAAGGCGAGTGCTGGACCCGAGCTGGACTTCCTAGCACCCACAAGAATACTCCCAGAAATTCGTTTAAGCCCTCTCTCGCAGCAGCACCCCGCAGCAGCGACTCGCCCAGAGCGAGAGACCCCGGGAGGCTCTTCGGCTCCTGGAAGGGGAGCTGCCGCACGGACGGGCATGGGGCGATAGGCACCCGCGGCCTCCGTGAGCTGGGGGGGGGAAATGGCTTCACCAAATAATTTGTAAGGTTTTTGCTGACAGCAGAGGAAGGAGGGTTTGGGGACCGCTGCGGTTTCCCTGGAAAAGCCCAGTGGGATGGGTGCTATCGCTCATCCCTGCCCCGTCGCTGCTCAGCCTTCGTCTGCCCAGCTGCAGGCTCTGCCCCGATCCCTGTGTTATCCCAGTCTTTTTGACAGTTCAGCGCTGGTTCCCCTTTTTCCAGGCAAATCCGGAACGTGCCGCTGGGACGCGTTGTGCTGCTGGCGTGCTGCGTCTGCGCGCCCGCCCGGGCAGAGCGGGGGCACCGGGGGGGCGAAGGAGCGGGTCCGCGCTGAGCGGTCCCTCCTGCTTCTCCGTTGCCATCCTTCGGTGTAGCCATGGGAACGGGGCGCACCAGCCGGCCCCGGCCTCCCTCCCGCGCGTCGCTTAGAAAATGTAGGTCGCTCTGGATGTATCCTGACTTTAGCTATTTCTGCACCGAGTCCAAAGCCAGCCGCATCTCGTTTCCGCGGCACAGAGCTGTCTCGTCAGGGCGATGATTTTCCAGTGCCCTGGACGTGCTCGCTTTAGAGATGCTGCGCGATGCAGAGAGCTTGCTGCTCTCTGCCATGCCTCGGGCTGCTGCTCCGAGTAAACTTGCACTCCATGGGATCCTTGTTCGGTGGTTTGTTTGGTTTTGTGGGATTTTTTTTTCCCAATGGTGGAGTTTTAGATGGTTTTGTGATGCAGTTGGAATTGAGGAGAGCCTTGTGCTTGGTCACACCGTTTTCAGTGATGGCCCTCGGCTGTGCCCATGCACCCGGGGCGGGAGGTCTGTAGGGGGGAGCAGCCAGGGACAGCCACCTCTTCCCTTCCCCGCTCCCCTGGGAAGAAGGCAGGGCTGTGGGAATTGCTGGCTCCTACAGCATTTCAGCTTTCTTATGGAAAGCTTCTTGCTTTAGCTCAGTACAGCAAGTTTTCACCTGAGCGTGAAGACTGGCACAGGGAACGCAAAGGACCGCTGGCCAAACACGAGAGGTTGTCCTGTACGTACCATGCAGCCAACGTGTATTTCGAGTGTGATACTTAATCTCCTTTGATGCAGAGATCGCAATTACTGCTCTGATGCTTGTTTGTTAGAATCATCATTTTAAAATCAATCCTAGTGTAACACTTAATCTGGTACTTATAATCCTTTTATGCAGGACCATTATATTTCTGTAATGTTTTAATGTCGTTCTGGGGAGGGAGAGCACCTTCCGAGCAGGTTGCCTGTTTAAAGACTTCCATTCTTCACTCTGAGCCAAGCACAACTCAGTGATGCTCGGGCTGAGACTTATTTTCGTGTTCTGCCCATTGCATTGTCCCCTGCTGCCGTCACACGCGTCAGGCTCCAGCCCCTCCCCCCGCGTGCCCGGTTCCCCAGCCGCTGCCGTATCCGCGACGCCGTTCTGGCGGAAGAAGCAATGGGGCTCCAGGTTGGATTCTCAAGTTAACGTAGGTGGAAGCTGGTACCAACCATCAGCTGCAAAACACTAAAGCCGCGCTGTTTGCATTCCCCACGCTTCACAGACGGAGCAGACTTCCCTGCGCTGGTGCTGGCCGGCTTCCTTCTCTCCACATAAAATTGCCTGGACTGGTGTCTGGGACCCATCTTCACAAGTCTGACGATGTAAAATTAAATTTTTTGTTGTGTTCCTGCTGGCCCAAACTCTAAACCTTACTTTGCTTTGTTTGTCTAAAAAACAAACAAATGAAAAAAAAAAAACCACTGCCAAAAAACCCCTCAGGTAGCTTCCAAGGAAGTGACAGTTGCTGGCCTCATGGTCACTGGCCAGAGGTGGCTGCTGGTGTTTTAGCTGGTGAACCAGCTGGTTTCTAGCCAGATACTCCTCACATTTTGACACTTTATACTGTATTGCGCTCAAGCCAGTTAAATAAAATTAGGGAAGACTCCCAGCCAAAACCAGAACTGTGACAACAATGAGGTCATTAAAAACAAATGCTAAGGCATAGGAGTCAGCGTGGGTTCAGCCTGATCTGTTCTATCAGGCTCGTGTTCAGATGTGCTGAAGTTGCCCACGGTGATCGTACCGACTCCAGCAGGCTCTGGCTGTGGGCTTTCAGCCGGCACCACAGCACAGCGATCCCCGCCACCTCCACGGGGATCAGAGAAAGTGCGACAGCGCCTTCTTCACGTTCGCTTCTCTGCTCCTTGCTCCTTTCAGTCCCCTTTTTGCCTTTGCTCTTGTGTCTGATCCTACAAACGCTGGAGTGTGGGTGGACAAAAGAAAATTTGTCACCTTTTTGGGTTGTGATTGCACCCTCCCAAAAACAGAATGCAATGACATGCAGCTTTTGTACGTGCCCGTGGTTACCGGGACAGGACACGGACGTGCCTTGCCATTGTTGTTTGTGCCGGAGACAGCGCACACCCACCCCTCGCATCATTTGAATGCTTGCTTAAAAACTCCGGGAAGGATTTTCCTGGACTTGAACTGACGGACGCCTTGCGCCCGATGTCCGTCCATCCAGAGTGGCCGTGTTCCTGGTGAGCACCGCATACGATGCAGGAGCTTCACATGATCTGAAAAAACGATGAGAGTATACAGGAGGCAAAGACTGCACATGTGTGGAGGCAGATGCTGAAGTGACCTGGTTTGGCTTCTGAGTCTCTGCTTTTTTGGTTTGCTGTCTTCTCTCCGTCCCCGTTGCCTTGCCCCCCTTCGGGAGAGCTTGGCTGCCACAACGGCAGCAGATTGCAGGAAGCCCAAGCAGCCGTAGGATGCCCTGCGCTCGGTGACTGTAGATTATGTCAACTACAGAGAATGCCCTCAATTTGCAGGGATGATGATGTCCAGATTAGTGTTCTTGAACGGCATTACTGTGTATTTGGGAAGGGAAATGATGGCACGAACCGCTGCAGATTAATATGATTAGCAGATCAAAAAATCCAGGCTGAAGTTCGGCCCCCGCTATCCATGGCATTTCCCTGGGATTTGGCCACATAGCTCTCCGGGGCTGTTCTGATCCTTCTCCCTGCGATGCACCGGGGCCATCAGCCCTTTGCGCCCTCTCTCCGTTCCTACAGGTACCTGTCGGTATCGCAAGACCAGGGGCTCTGATGCGCCCAGCAGAGTGGTAGACCTGGTATTTTGCTTATGTTCATGGTTCTGGTACGTTGTGTGGTGTAAGAGTTTCATAAAGTGTAAATTGCATTTATTTATGTTTGCGAGTAGTGACAGAGAAGCACAGAAACTTCAGCCGAGCACTGACGCTTCAGGATGGTGTCAAACTCATCCGTTATGATTTAATTACCATCTCTAATCCTGGGAAAAAAAACAAACCAAACTTGAATTATTTTTGAGCTTGAAAAGTTTTCATGGCTGAGATTCTCATAGAAATTGCTGGCTTTTTGCAGCAAAGTTGTAATTAAATCCTGGCGAGTTAGACTCAGGGGAAGGGGGGGATTTGGGGGATTTAAACCTGTTCCTGGAAAAGGAAAATAGAGAAAATGAAAACAAAAACCCAGAGGCCATTTTCATGGCTGCTTTCCCTCCAGAAAAACCCGTCTGGTGTCCTCCCATCGCCCAAGCTCCAGCAGTAACTTCACAGACCAGCAAAGCGGGAGGGTCTGTCGGTGACCAGGTAACAGCGCTGCGCTTCGCCAGGGTTAGGGCGCTCTTTTTCTGCAAATACTGGCCACTGCTCCCAGCTCTGGCCGGTCACTGGAGCTGCGCTGCTTGTAGAAACAACGCTGCAGTGGCACGTGGCGAGCGTTACAGAAGGATGGAGCCGTCCCTGAACTCCAGAGTAGTTCTGTCTCGCTTTGGGGGTGGGAAGTCGAATCATGATGTCATGCCTGGGAACGATCCCGTGGAAAAGAAAGGGATTGCTGCCTGCTGACCTGCTCCGCTGGACCAGACGCCAGAATTGCTTCTTTCTGGGGCTGTTGGCTTTCAGGCACAGAACAGCTTAGTGCTACAGGGAGAAACTTTACCTTAAAAAAAAAAAAAAAAAAAAAAGAAAAGAAAAACCCTGCATGCACTGAAAACCCAGCAAAATATTGTGATGTACGTTTCCAGCGTGAGGGGGTTTGTGTGATGAAGTCAGACAAGGGGCCTGACTCGGGTACAGAGATGCCGCCGCGGGACTGCGGTGCTGTGCACCATGCCCACCCGGCGGCAACGCTCGGTTTGCTGCTGAGCCGAACCCGACGCGCTGCTCCAGAGCGCCGTGCGTGTCTCTGCCCATGGTGGCCGCGTGCTGCATGGTGACGGGGCAGCGCATCGTTATTTCTGGCGCGTGGGAGCAGTGAGCCTGCTGGCCTGAGCACGGGGTGCAGCCCCTTGCAGGGTCCTACCTCTGCCAGAAGCAGCCAGCGAGCAGCCGGAGGGGGATTTGGAGCGGGAGAGCTCAGGTGTTCCTCTCTCCTGCCTCACCATACGCAGCCTTTCGTGTCCCCTCTTTTTGGACGCAGCTGGTTTGTGCACAGCTACTGCCATGCGGTTTGCTCCAGGCTTATGCCCTGAGCCTCGCGTCTCTGCTCACGCGCCCAAAATTTAAGGAACTCTCATGCGCGTGCATGCTTTCACAAGTACGTAGCAATAAATAAACCTCTGCCGACACTGCGGTCCGCGAGGACCGGGATCCAGGGTGGTAGCGTAGACTGTCTCGGGGGCAGGTTTCTGGTAGCGCTTGCAGGCGGTTGTCTTCCAGTTCCCCTGGGGACAGCAGCTCTAACAGCTCTGCTGCACGCCTGGCTCGAGGGGTGCTGCGAGGGATGAGCGCTGGCCTGGCTCGCGCGACTTCAGAGGGTGCAGTTGTCCGCTCCTCTGCTTCCCCCGCTGCACGGGACGCTGGGCTTTAAAACTCCACTACGGCACGCCGGGCGGCTCGCCTCTCCGCAGCGTGTCCTGCAGGCGGCACGGGCAGGGCCACCCTGCTTGGGCGATGCCCTTGTGCCTCTGGGTCCCCATATTGCTGGCTCTGCTCCTTTGCTACGGGTCTAAGTTTGTGTAAGGTGGTACAAGAGTAGCTGGGGTGGCCTCGGATATGTCTGTACCAGTAAACTAGAGGGGGCCGGGACATGGGCACAAGCCTGGCGGTGACGGTGCGCTCCGTTAGGGAGCTGGCACACTTTTCGCCTGGCTTTCCCCTGTGCCAGTGAGCACTTTCCTACCCAGGGCCAGGATGCGAGTCGAGGCAGGGGACAGAGATCCTTCCTGCTGGGCAGCAGGGACCAGGGTGCCCCCCTTGGGGAGGACGCAAGCTTAGCTGCGGGGACGTAAGCCACGCTGTGCCGTTTGCCTGCTGGGGCAGAGATCAGGCTCTGGCACGTTCTGTTTGATAACACAAAAATGGCTTTCTGTTTCATAATACAGATGCAGATTAAATGCTGCTTGCATGAAACCGAAGAGTTGATGCCCTAGGTGTCCTTTCAAGCCCCGTGTTTCCCCTTGGGTTTCAGTAATTTGGAAACTGTTCCTCTGTGGAGCTTAGCAAGAACGATCGCTGGGATCCCAGGTGACATGGTGGGGCACTTCAGTCACAGAAACCAGCTCCTTTCCCCTTTTCTGAAACTAGCATCCCAAAATTACTCCTCTAGGGCTAGATTTTGACAGAATGCAGTCATAAAAAAGCCTTGTGCTGGGCAATGGGGGGGAAGAAAAGGAAGGCAAAAATGTTTAAGTGTGGCTTAGATATCCAGAGAATTAAAAAAAAATAAAAATTTTTCTGATGATAACATGTTGGCAGCTTTTGATAGCTTGTAAGAACTGTTGGAGAAATACTTCATGATCTTTCTGTTAAATCCCAGAATGCCCCATGAATTCTTCCTGCAAGAGCATTTTATTTTTTTAGAAAGTATATACCAAAACAAACCTAAAATGAGTCGGGATGCCGCAGTTCGTTTCCGCCTGACAATCTCCAGACTCAGCATTTTCTCTTTTCTTTTGCAGGCCGTGTATATGTTTTATGCTTTGGCGATCGTCTGCGATGATTTCTTTGTCCCTTCGTTGGAAAAGATTTGCGAAGTGAGTATTAGAAGATGTTACCTAAGCCCGCGTGCTGCTGTTGCAGCAGTTCTCCTCGAGAGCCTCGGAACGTGCCGATAGCGTGTTTACGGCTGCCTTAGGGCACTCCCGTGCCTCTTGTTTAGTTGCTCAACGCGGCGTGTGTGCGTGGGTTCAGCTTGGTGTTCTCGCTCGCCAGAGCTGGGCTGGGAGTTCGCCGGTGGGTGAGCTTGGCTGACGCTCCCCAGCAGTTACCTCGCAAATAACAATCCCTACACGTGCGTCATACCGCTTCTTAAAGTTGGAGGCAATTTCTGACCTAGCGAGGAGCACGTTCTCTAGAGCAGCGATTCCCAAATCCAGCCCCACGCTGCGGGCTCCCCGGTGGTGCCAGCTGCAGCGTGGGCTTCCAGGTAATGAGCCCAGCAGAGCTCGTCAGCTTGTCCTGCGCTCTGCCGCTCGCTGCTGACGTGCTCCCGCCGCTCCGGCTGAGAAACCCTGCCCATGAGGTGGGATCCAGCCCTTGGAGACTGCGAGAGGGTTGGGACGTTGTTCGTTGCCCGTGTAGGGCACGGTGCTTTGGTTCAATTGTGGCTTTGGGCGCATTCCTTGGTTATCCTGGGACTTGGAAGATGATGACCTTTTATCTCTTGGCTTTTGCATGGAAATATTGATCCACGAGGTGTTTCTGAGTTTAAGATGCCATTAACTTCAAACTTGGAAACTTCCCAAGCATCAGGCGGGGAAAGAAAAAATGCGCAAGAGAGTTCAGATGTGTTGGTATTTAAAAACAAAACCGAAAAAATACCCAGGGGAGGGAGAGATGCCAAGCTCTCAGCCGGCTGCCCGGAGGGATCCCCCCTGGTGGGCCCGGGCGGGGTTGCCCCTGCCCGCTGGGGGAGGCTGCCTGCGGGGCGGGGGGCGCTCCTGCTGCTGCCGCCGGCAGGGAACGCTGCCCAGCCGGAGCCGGACCGTCACGGCAGACCCCTGCCAGCGCTGGGTTCGGCTGCTTGGACTTGGGTTAGAAATGAAGCCTGGCTGAGGTCCGGGACGCTGCAGACGTGCAGCAGCTCGCTTCCCAGGGCCTTGCGGCTTTGCTTGCGCAGTGCCCAGCGCAGCAGTTCCCAGGCTGGGGCTCTCCGGGTGCTCCCGCTGTTCATGTGGGATCACTGCCGTTGCCCCGCGCGTGTGTGTGTGTGTCTTCAAAAACACTAGGCCATACCCTGAGCTGATATAAACTAAAATCTCTGTTGACTTAGCCCAGTAGAAGTCAGGGATCTTGCACCTTGCCTTCGAAGTCGTGAGTTCCGTACCGTGCGTTGTGCTGGCGTAAGCTGTAAAGCAGCGGGGACAGCTAGGTCAGCTGCGAAGAGGCTCTCGAACAGCAATTGCAAGGGACTCTGCCCCTCTTTTGCTGAGGTTGGCACGCTGAAAGTTTAGAAGACAAGGAGTACATTTTAGCCTAAATCAGCTCAGGCAGCTGCAGAGTGAACACAGACCACGTGCCCCAAGTGACTGCGAGCCCTCTCCAACGTCAGTCTCGGGCAGTGAAATCTTTGCAAGTAGAAAACATGGTTTGGCCTTGCCAGTGGGAGGTCTGGGTCAGCCGGAGGAGCCGCCTGCCGATGCGCCTGGCAGAGAGCGGGGCTCGTCGGGGCACGGGCCGTGCCTGGCCCTGGGGGAGGCGTGGGAGGCAGCCGCAGAAGTCATTTGTGCTGGCAGCTCTGATGGAAGCTGTCTCTAAACGAACCTGATATTTGTAGTTCAGCACCCTGCCATACGAGCCTTTTTTGCATCATAAAAAAAAAAAAAAATGTCCCCAGGAAACACCACTATTTTGGTGCAGAAGTGTTCAGGTCACTGAGGGGCGATGGCACAAGGCAGGAGCTTCTGTCCTGCGAAGGTGCTGCGCTCCGGGGCTGTGTCTGGGGAAAGCCACAGCGGGGCTGAGGGCGAGGGAACAGACGCGCTGATGCGGAAGTGGGGATGGGAGCTGCTGGAGACGTGGACGTGCTGAGCTACTTAACCTCCCCTCTCCTGAGCTGGGGAACCCTGCTGGGAAATATGGGTCTGGAAGGCCAGCTCAGGTCACTGCAGGTGAACAAAACCTGGGCTGAGTAAGCAGTGTCCGGGACAGGTTTGTATTTTGGGGTGCCATCTATGCGCCCAAGGGCAGGCCTGCCACCCGGAGGGGTGCTGGTGGAGCCAGGAGGTTGGGGGTCTTGACTGAGCACTCGTGAAATCCCACCTACGGGTGTATTTCGATGAGCAGCCTTGCTGTGGCACAGGGCTCTGGTCTGGGTCTGTGGAGCACTGACTCCCGTTACGGCTCTGCCACGGCCTCTCAGCAACCCTGGACGAGCTCCATCGCTCCTCCGCACCTCCTGCACTGGTCAGTAGAGATGTTGGTCCTCAACTGTATTTACAAATCATGATAGGAAACACCACGCACGGTGTGAACGGTTTCTAACTTTACTGGTGGCAGACGTAGTTGTCGTAAATGAGAGGCGCTCAGGCTGGAGAAGCCCCTCTCCTTGCGCTGTCGCTGCCTTCCCACGCGTGCAGGATCCGCGCATCGCTCCACCCACCCCAGCAGGTTGGTTATAGAGGTACAAGTGTCAGAATTACAGCTGCCATTTGTTCTTCCGACAAATTCCCAGTTGTGTTTGGGTTTGTACAGACACCTGATGTCTAAAAAGCAAACACCCTCCCCCCAGGGCTTCAACATGCCATTCACAAGCCCATGGATCCTAGAAGGCTGCCTTCTCTTGACCAGATCTTTACTTTTTGGTTATTTGCTGGTGATAACAAGTTTTATTCAATTGTGTGTGAAGGAGGAAACAGCAATGGAACACTAGATCTAGCATGTTTGTATTAGGAAGTTATTGTCCAGGAGAAAGACCCTGTGTCATTAGAGATTATCCAAATGGGGCGTATAAACAGACCAGAATTTTACTTGTTCCTATTGCTCCTACTTGATTTTTTTCCCAAAAAAGGTTTTTCTCACCCCATTGGTGGCCTTTGGGGGCATTCAAGTCCTTTTATTTATGTATTTTATGTATAATTAAGCAGTTCTGTAATTACATGACAGCAAAAGAAATACGCGTTCCTGGTTCCTGATCCAACTACTTCTGATTTTATCAGTCCAGAGTGGCTTGTTTTCAGAACATCCAGCTTGTCATGGTTTGTCCTTGATGTTAGCGCTCAAGAATGCGTGGAAGAAGGCTCGGGTCACTTGGCAAAGGCCTCTGCAGCCTGTGCTCTTATCCCCTCTTGCCTATTTTTCTAGGAAAGGGAAGGTTTTATTGCTGCCTGATGACAGCAGACGCTACCACCACTGCTCACCCAACCAATACTCTCGCCCCATAAAAACCCTGTGAAATGAGTAGGCTGACCTGGAGAGCCAGGGCTGCTTTGGGAGGGAGAAGACCACCAGAGTCTTCCTCCATCACCTGATGAGACCCATGATGTTTTCAGGGGTGTTCCCTTGTTTGCTGACACACAAAACATAATTGAGGGAGGGAGAGGGGAGAGCGCCCCTTGCAGGAGCTCCCTTCTAAGCGGTGGTGCTGGGAATGGCAGAGCAGGTAGTGCACTTTGTGTGCAAACCACCTAAGTGGTAATGACTCGCTGCTGACCCGAGGTCTGCCACCAGTAATCCAACCACAACCTGCTGTCCTGTCCAGCACAAAAGCATTCAAACCTCCTGCCTGAAGGCCTTTTTGGCCTTGGAGACCAACCAGTAGTTACTCTACAGTTGCTCACATTTTAGATGCACCAATTCTAACATAAATGCCCTTTTTCTAGCTTAGCTTCATCTAGTTTGGAAAGCCGTTGTTGAGTTAACGAACAAGGCATTCGCACCCCCAAATGTGTGTGTTGAGATGGGAATTTGTTCCAGAACACTTCCTGTGGCAGACATTCACATTCTCTCTTAGTTCAGGTGTACTTAGGGCAAAGCCCTGACTTTCATTTGTTTTCTAGGCCAGCTCGTACTTGCATTTGCCCAGCTACTCTCTGTTACTGGCGCTACAGTGTTGACGTGACGCACCAAACGTCATCCGTCAATTGCAAACATTTGTCTGCAAATACCAGAGAATGCATTTTTGCCTCCTACATAGTGTGCTGTATTTTCTGCTCCACTGTATTAACTTAATCATCATATGCATTGCAATAAATTATCTGGGAGTTGTCCTCGAGGGAACCTACTACAGCTTTAAATTAAACCATCCCCACGGAAGGTCCTGGCTGATGGTCTTTTCTTTCTAAAGACACTGTCGAGTCGCACATTCATAGGATGATCATCTCTGTATTTCCATAGAGAATTCTGCAGAAGAAACTGGCCTTTGGGGATCTACTTCTGGTCCCGTGAACAACTTCTACAACAGTTTTAATCCTATTTAAAATCATGTTCCATAAAGCTGTGTTTAATCAGGTTCCACAAGCTTTTACAGCAGTGCAGCAATGCCAGGGTCTCCTGCTTAAAGAGCATTCCCGGTGAGGGCAGGCCTTTTCCTTTTTCCTTGTCCCTGTAACGTACATACAAAACTTGTTGTATGTGTATGGCAGTGGACAGTTACCTTCTCTCACGGGCCTAGAGCATCCTTTGTGGGACCTTCAATCCAGGTGAGGTTGGTGGGAGGATTTCTGCGGTCCTTGTGTATGTGCAAATGTACTTGGGTAACGATAAAGTAGCAGCGAAACCCTGCATGGCTACAGAGGGAGGAGGGGAGAGGAAGGCTTCCCCCGTCCCACCAGGCTGGGTGTGCTGCTTCAGAGACCTGGACCTGCTAGGGAAACGTCCCCGCCACCCGCAGCCCTTCGCCCCTTGCTCGTGCGATGGCAGCCGCTGACTCAGGCGCCTGCGAGCACGCCAGCTTTGTGCCGTGACAGCTCAGCAGTTCATGGTCATACGGTGGGGGCGGCTTTTTTTAGCTGCTCGTTAAACCGTGGAAGGTGCCAGCGAGGCATGTGGTCTTTAACAGCCTTGTCGCATTCGCTGAGCAGTGACTTGTGCAGATGGAGCAGTGGGAACGCAGGAAACGTTAAGGAAGTAATTAGCCAAGTAAATCTTTGGAAACAGCACATGCCGATGGAGTTGTCCTGGAGTAGTGGGTCCTTGCCCTTCCAGAAGCCCCTATTTTGGGTAGTCCCTGGGCACTGCCAGGGGAAGGCCGTAGGAGGTAAGTATCTTCAGTGGCCACCCAAGGGACGGGGGTGAGGAGAGGCTAAACGCCCAGGGCGGCGGGGGTGAGCCGAGGCCGAGCTCTGTCTCTGCCCTTCGGAGGCCAAAGGAGGTGCGGTAAGGCACGTATTGCTGGGGTCACGGAGGGGACAAAGCCATGGCTGACGACACGGCCTCGCTCTTGTCCAGAGTGCTGCTCTCCCTCTCCTCGGTGACGGGCACCGCAGCCACAACCTGCCCTCTCTGCAGGGAGGTGCTAACTTCAGTACTCAATGCCTGTAATGACTTTTTCCCCCTTATTAACATAAAACTTTATACATATTGGCAGTTTCCCACCCTTGGAGGACAGTTTAGAGTTTCTAGTTGAATTCCTTCAGCTCTCGGTGTTGTAATCAATAACTCTGATGTGTTTTTCTGCAGCGCTTGCATCTTAGCGAAGATGTGGCTGGGGCGACTTTCATGGCGGCGGGAAGCTCCGCTCCGAGTTGTTTACATCTGTCATAGGTAACTAACCTGCAGCTGCGGCTCGAAACCTCCGTGCTCCCCTGGCGTTTCGCAGGGTCGGGATGGGATTACTGAGTGCCTGTAGCATTCGTCGGAATACCTGGGCCTTCCCTCGTGGGCACACGTAGGACTCATTGGGGGGACTCCTTGCTAGATGAGGTGGCTCTGGAAAAGCGCCATTGTCCCACGGCGGGGCTGTCGGAAGGGTGCAATGCCACCATCAAACCAGGGGCAGCAGGCGGTTCCCCTGCCTGGCCGCAGCACAGCCCGACCGCCCAGCGCGGAGCCCTGCACGTGCAGCACCCTCCCACGCCGTCTGCCGCGCCGCCTCCGGGACGTAGCGCCAAAGGACGCACCTCCAGCCTCCGGGGTTGGCACCCAGGCAAACTCTTTGTGTCCTCAGCTGCAGGTTCTCTGCCCTCACCCCCACTCTGGTTGGTCTTCTCACGCCACTTCCCTCTGGGAAAGCCAGAGTGGGGAGCAGACGGGGATTTGAAATGCTTTCTCGCAGCCGCAAGTTGGTCAGAGCATCGCACTGCCAGAGCGACTCTCTGCTTGTGGAAAGTGTGGTCAAGGGATTCGGTCCTTAAATGTCTGAAACCCGGGAAACTTGTGCGGTCCTTCAGCAGCCTTGAGCCCCCCCCTCGAGGGGACTGCAGTCAGCTCTTGCAAATGGTGCTGCACATGTGCTACCCAGTGCAAGGGGAAAGTGTTCTTGTGGTTTTGCTCATCCACATCTCTCCTGGTAAGTGATCATCAGAGCAGCGGCTGGGAGGTTACAGTGGGCTCTCCGTCCCTGAGAAGAATTATTCTCAGCTTAGGTACTTTCTCCAGATGCTTTTATTTGAGTCACAGCTGTCAGATACAGTGCACAAATTAATTCACGCAAAGCTGCGTACTCTGCAGAGACGTCCAATTACACAAGCAGAGCCTCAAAATGCAGGAGCTTAAATTGGACCGAGTTGGGTTGTATTCCAGTTAAGGGTAGCGCGTTGGCAGGGTGAAAATAACAGCATATTCCCTCCGGCAGCTTGGAGAAGCGCTGACGGCCAGACCGTTACCCTGCTGTGGCGTAACCCAGCAGATGCGCAGTGCCACTTGGCAGGTGACTGCTTCTGTGTGGCATGTTCCTGAGAAAAGGATAATGTGGGAAAAAAACCCTGTCAAACTATGCTGGCCAGATTAATACCGTTGGAACCCTAAAAGCGAATGGTGAATTTAAACAGACTGACAGCTGGCAGGAGATGGAGTGTTATTTTTAGTCTGACTTCCTAAGGAAAGAGTTTTATGCAGTACTGTGATGCACGTGTCTGTCAGTTCATCTCCCTCACCATTAACCTCATTGGCCAATTTTAACCATATTTGACAGAAGAGCTCTGAAAGGAGCTTGTAACGTAGCCCCATAACTCGTCCTGAGAGGCATCACTCGGCTTGCAAGTAGCTGGTGGCCAGGCAGCTCTGAACCAGCTCCAGCTCCTATGTGCCTGCTGAAGCCGTAGGGGTGGGGATATGGGGAAGAGCAGAGGGGATGGGAGGTAGTGTCCTGCAGATTTGTGTCTGACCAGCTGCTCCCACGGAGCTCACTGCCTTTTATGATGTGCATTGCCGTAATGTTGGATTGCAAGACCGGGAGGTTGGTGACGTAGGCGTGTCCAAGCTCCTTGGTTTTCATTAGGCCATCTGTCCAGGGCCCCTTGGAAAGCGAGTTCTGCTGCCTGCCTTCACCCTAGTAACTTCCTCTGAAAGTTGCCCTATTAAACACCAGGAGGAGTGGCAGGACTGGGACGTGCCTTCAGACTCATTAACAGGGTGTGAGGTCTGCAGTCTCTTTGTGGAAAAATGCTGCTCTTTCCAATTTACACAGCTTGCCTTGAACTTGTTTTTCAGGTGTTTTTATCACAAAAGGAGACGTGGGCGTTGGAACCATCGTAGGCTCAGCTGTATTTAACATCCTCTGTATTATTGGCGTGTGTGGGCTTTTTGCAGGACAGGTAAGAGCATTTAACGATTCCTAACAGTTCTTGCCTCATCCTGTGCCTTGGCTGTACTGTGAAATCAGCTGCTAGGCTCACAACCTTGCCAGAAATTTCTATGGCTTTGTTCTTGTTAATAGGTCCCTTTGCTATTCCTCTTGCATTTTTGAAATGAAAAGCAGAACAGCAAATGTCAGCTCAGGCGTTTTAAGCTGCCCAGGATATGTGGGTGGTCAAAAGAATAAAAGTTGGTGATTTAACACCTCCTCTTGGTAGCTGTTGAAGAACGCGTTGTGACGTTTGTATCTGGTTATCATAGAATCATAGAATGTTTTGGGTTGGAAGGGACCTCTAGAGGTCATCTAGTCCAAGCCCCTGCAGTGAGCAGTTCTGCTAGACCAAAGGAGCCACAAAATGTTTGTGCCTCTGGCTGGTAAAAATGCACTTTGGCGAGCCGTGCACGATGCCGCTGAAGGAACGCTGACGCTCCTGGAGCGTCACGAAAGATGCTGCCTTTGTGCAAGAGAGTTTTGGCTACACATGCTGAGCTGGCACGAGGTTGTTGGTGACTGGCATGACTTACGAAGTTGCATGAGAAAGATACAGTTGTTGCCCGTAGTTTATCGCGTTATTTATGCCCAGAGTCATAGAATGGTTTACGTGGGAAGGGACGTCGGGAGGTCTCCGATCCAAAGCCCTCGCCACCCTGACCCCCCCAGCTCAAAGCAGGGCTAATTTCAAAGTGGGATCAGGTTGCTCAGGGCCTTGTCCAGTCAGGTTTTGAACATTTCCAAGGATGCCCCAAAGTTTTCCCCACTAGCAGTAAGGCTATCAATTCCTACTGTAATTTCTGACTGTTTTCCAGTGTGTCAAACTACTTACGACAACACAAGCTATTCACCTGAAATTAAAGTAATTAAGTTGTGAGATCTGAGCTGCTGTCTGAATTGCAGACATGATTGACTGTATAATTAAATATCTGAATCTGCATTCACCTTAGCACTTGCAAACATGCCGAGTATTTTTACAATCTCATAAAATGTTCTTTGAAATGTTACTGTGCAGATGTACTTGTAAAGAGGAGCAGCAGGAGAACGTTATCAGTACAGGGCAATAGGACAGCGAGCTCCAGAAGAACTTAGAGAAGGGGCCTCTATAACTTGGTCAGTATAAGGAAGGATGCAGAGATTGGCCTTCCCTGGGAAAGTGTGTAATCCAATTTTAATTGCATTAGCAATGAACCTTTTTCAAGACGAAGGTGAACGTTTTCGCTGTGGGGAGGCCTCAGGACAAGCCCACAGAGGTGCTCTTTAGCCACCTAAGCTCCCTTGATTTGCCTGGGAACGTGCAGCTGGAAGCCACACAGGCTCAGTGTGTTGGTAGTTCCACTGTGACTCTTGCTGCAAAAGCCCCATTGATTCAGACCGATTTTTAATGACCAAAGCTTTCCCAGGGCATGAAGCTGTGTTCCCCAGGGGTGTTCTCCCGTAATCAGTAGGACTTTTTGCTCAGGTCGCTTTTTCAAGCAAATGAAGATGATTAACTGTTTAGCATGATGGCAGAGGAGCTAATTCTTCTGATTTTTACTCTCCACGGTATTGACTGCGTGCCTCAGACCTGCTAAAAAGCTAGCTACAAATTGCAGCTTTCAGCAGAAAAGGCTCGCTAGAGTTTGGGGTTGACGGAAAATGTCAGTCGTCTCGAGAGACCGTTTACAGGTGGGAGATGTTTGTTTCTGAAGGATAGAGCACAGCAGAAATGCTCTTGTAGGTGCCCTCAGCCTTCCAGGCGAGGTAGCTTTCAGAAGTTCGGAGGGGGGACTGGCTGCTGTAAGTCATCCTAAGCATGGTCTGCAAGTCTCTTTCAATCCAAGAACTGAGATTGGAACTGATTGGTCCCAGCTCTGTTTTCCCCGACTCTGCTGGTGATTTGTGTGTGGTTTCATCAAGTCACTTAACCTCTACTTGCTGCAGTTTAACCCACAGAGGGTGGGTGGGAACTGGAATGATTGATGTCTCTGTCTGGAATCGTGATTTAAATGAGCGAGTAGGAAACCTCAGTTTAAATAATTCCAATATTCTAGACGAAACTCTGTTCTGGTTTGTGCTTTTCGTTTTTTCCCCACTCCCAAGCCTTCACCAAAAAGTCATTTGCTTTTACTGGCATGATGCATCTTTTGTGTTGGTATTATGAATTCGTTTTTATTACCAATAGTGTCTCTATAGATGCACTAACAAAGGTGCTAAATTCAGTTGGCAGCTGGATTTCCATTGTGCCGGGGGCGTGGATCTCAGCTTTGCCTTGCTGTCCTGGTTTCGGCTGGGATAGAGTTAATTTTCTTCACAGAAGCTAGCATAGTGCTGTGCTTTGGATTTAGTACTAGAAGAATGTTGATAACACGCTGATGTTTTTAGTTGTTGCCAAGCAGTGCTCAGACTACTCAAGGACTTTTTGAGCTTCTCCTGCTCGGCCAGGTGCATAACAAGCTGGGAGTACAGCACAGCCAGGACCCAAACTGTCCAAAGAGCTATTCCATACCATAGAACGTCATGCTCGGGGGGGTTGGTGGGTCGGTCGGTCGCTCGGGTACTGATCGCTGCTCGGGACGGGCTGGGCATCGGTCGGCGGGTGGTGAGCAATTGCATTGTGCATCATTCGTTTTGTATATTCTGTATATTTTGTTATCATTCTCATTATTACTATTATTATTATTTTCTCTTATTAAACTGTCTTTATCTCAGCCCTCGGCTCTAACCTTTTTCCCCTTCCCGATTCTCTCCCCCATCCCACTGAGGGAGGGGGGGGACTGAGCGAGCGGCTGCGTGGTGCTTAGTTGCCAGCCGGGTTAAACCATGACACTTGCCCTGTGGCGGGCCGGGTGAGCCTGCAGGCGGGCTGTCGGTCTGGGCTGCTTGCTGTGCTCCAGCTCTGCTAGAGCAGGGTTTCCTCCGCCGAGCCCAGGCCTGCGAGTCAGCACCTGCAGTCCTCTCATTTCCCCAAGAGACCAGTGAGTCAATGGGCAGGGATTTACCAGCCCAGCTTTGCTGTCTTGTGAGCCTCCCCCGAGGCTGCTCAGGGCACAGACCTGTTTCATGGGACTCCTACTCCAGAAAGCAACATTCACTCATCTTGGATTGAGGCTGGAAGGCTTTGGGGTTTGTTGGGTGGGAGGAGAGAAGCAGAGAATTAAGCCCACACTGGTGGCAGTTTCAGCCTGTTGATGCTCATGTGGCCTTCATCTTCATCAAAATCCACTGTTAAACGTTCTGCAGTCGGGAGGTGGCTGCTGCGGGTTGCCAGGGTGGACAAGAAGGGTTGATGCTCTGTCCCCCTCGCTCTGTTTCACACATGGGGTGCCTCCAGCAGGGGAGGGACAATTTCGAGATGATCGCTCCACTGATTTCTGCAAGGGGCATTGCCGCGGGCTGGAGGTAATCTCACCCTTGCTTTCCTGTAGCATCTGCCAGGAGTAGCAGCAGTGTTCCGGTGGCAGCTCTGGCATTGGTGAGGGCAGTTTGCAGCTGCAGTGGTGGCAGCATGTTGGGATCCCGTTAGCTGGTCGGTACCTGTTGGGATGCTGGGCTGCATGGAGGCACCGGCGATGCGGGCGGTGGAGGGCGAGCAGCACGGGCAGCAGCGCTCCGTAAGCACCAACTCTGTTGCAGGGCTGCTTCATCCCCCCTGGGCTGCCCAGCTCAGAGCTGGGGGGGGAATGTCTCGGTGCTGGAGGAGGCAGAGACCTTGCAAGTGCTGTATGGCCCACAGGTCAGCACACCCAGAACTAAAACCTGCTGGGGACTTCTGCAGCGTTTCCATAAGTGCTCTTTGTTTTTGCAGAACTGTTTGGTATCACGAGAAAGCCTTTTGTTGTCTGGGCTTGTTTTTTTCTTTTTGACTGGTAAGAGATTGAATTAAAAAATACTGACCAGCTCTCTTCAGGACAGGTTTTAGTTTTAAATTAGGTTGTAGTACGTATGTGCTATGTTGGATGTATTATTCTTCGGCTTAAGAAAATAGTGGGTTTGGCTACGTGCACCTAGCTTAAAAAAAAAGAAACCAGCCCACGGCCCCAAAAAGCTGGTATGTATTTACTTGAACACCGACTTTAATTGATTATTTTCCTAAGTCTTTAATGGCTGGTAAGCACACACTTCTCCGAATAAATCAGAATAGACACCCCGCTGCTGGAACTGGAGAAGGAAGGTATGATGCCCACACCTCTGTGTGACACTGCACACCTAAAAACTGCATTAAAAGAGCATTGTGAAGGTTGAAAGTCAAACACTGAAAAGTTAGAAAATAGCGGTGTTAAGGTTCCTTGTGCAACCTTAATTTGCCCCCCTGGCGTGTATGCATTATTAGACAGTCTTTAATTACAGGCTCCCACGCTGGTTTCTCCACAGGGTCCCTGCCTCCCTCAGTGCACAGAACGGACTTTGCTCACTTAATGAGCAGCTCTTCATTATTTTGTTTTCTCTTCATTGTTCAGTGTGTGCCCTTCTGCCATATTTACCAGGGCTCTATTCAAGCCCTCTTCCAGAGGCAGAATTATTAATTTCCTCTTGAACTTCTGCCGATCTCATCACTATTGTATCTGAGCACTTGATGAACAATTAATTAATTTTCCCCCAAACCTCTCTGAGATGAAGGGATGTTTTAAAGATGGGGAAACAAAGCACAAAGAGATTAAATACAAAAGAATAACTTGTCATTTTAGGGGCCAATTAGAGCTGGCACGGGCCCGTTTTTCCCCCTGGATGTGTAGCCTCCTGTGGCATGTTCTTTGTTCAGTGGGCACCTCCCTCTGCCTCCAGATGCTGCTCCTGCGGCTCCACCGCAGCATTGCACACGGGTTTCCTTGCTGGGCTGACCTTGGCTTCGGTGGCCGTCTCGGTGGCCGCACAGCCCAGCTCCCCTGGGGAGCATTCAGCTGCTTTAGCCACAGGAGCCCCTGTTCTTCTCCTAGGCCCCAGCTCATGTTCCACCTTCCGCAAGGGGACACACGGAACACCTCTGTCATCACGAGCCCTGGCTTCATCCCTAGGACCATTCTTGACCTGAATTAAGCAAGCGACTTGGCTACCTCGTCCCCTAACATTTAGTGCTTGCTTTTGCTAGCGTGACGACGTTCCTGCTAAGCACCCAGACGCTCCAGCTTTCTTCCCATTCGATCTGTCCCCCAGGTCCCTCCCTCCCCATTTGTTGAGGCTTGAGAGAAAAGCTCTCTCCAGGCAGATTTTCTCCCTGGGCCATGGGTCCACCCCATAGCTGTCTCAAACATCCAGCTCTCCCCCAGTCCCACAGCGGTCTAGATCCCTTCTCCCCTCCCCACTCCTCTGCTCTGTGGCTCCTTGACCTGACTTCTCCTGGCTAACTCTATCCACGCCGGGGAGGCAACCTTTGGAGGAACAGGAGCCTGCTCTACAGCCAGGGAAATCTCATTTTCCGCTGCTTTTGCCAGCTGCAGAGGGGGTGCAGCCCACAGCAGCTCATGCTGGAGCTCTCGAGACACAACTGCCCTTGCCCTGCCCACGGCTAGGGGACCGCACCACCCCTGCCGTGTAATCCCAGCAGAGACGCAGCGACCGCAAGAGGCTTCCCTCCGGACACCTCTCTGATGTCGTCACAGGGTCTGTAACCAGGGTCCCTAACCCAGCACCGCCAGCCTGAAATGCCCCGGGCTCTCCCTGCTCCAGGTGCCCAGCAGGTCTCAGGCTACGCTGCAGCTCCCGCGCTGCTTGTCACCTCTGCCTTCGGAGTAGGAGGCTTCCCTGCCCGCGCTCGGAGCGTGCTGGAAGCCGGTGTTAAGAGCCGCGGAGGTCTGGGCCGCTCTGCCTGCAGGCCCCTTGTATTGGGTTTCTGTGGCAAGGTCTTGGTAGTGGGGGGGCTACAGGGGGGGCTTCTGTGAGAAGCTGCTAGAAGTATTCCCTGTGTCCGCTGCTGGCCAAGGCCAAGCCAGTCAGCAACAGTGGAAGCGCCTCTGGGATAACAGCTTTAAGAAGGGAAAAAAACCCGTCTGCGGCTCAGTAGCCGGAGAGAGAAGAGAAGTGAGAGGATGGGAGAGAAAACAGCCCTGCAGGCACCAAGGTCAGTGAAGAAGGAGGGGCAGGAGATGCTCCAGGCACTGGAGCAGAGATTCCCGTGCAGCCCGTGGTGAAGACCATAGTGGGGCAGGCTGTGCCCCTGCAGCCCGTGGTGAAGACCATGGTGGGGCAGGCTGTGCCCCTGCAGCCCATGGAGGTCCACGGGGGAGCAGATCTCCACCTGTAGCCCGTGGAGGACCCCACGCCGGAGCGGGTGGATGCCTGAAGGGAGGAGGCTGTGATCCTGTGGGAAGCCTGCGCCAGATCAGGTTCCTGGCAAGCCATTGCGGACCCATGGGGGGAGGAGCCCACGCCAAAGCAGGTTTGCTGGCAGAACTTGTGACCCCGTGGGGACCCAACGCTGGAGCAGTCTGCTCCTGAGGGACTGCACCCCGTGGAAATTACGGACCCACGCTGGAGCAGTTCATGGAGAACTGTAGCCCGTGAGTGGGACCCCACGCGTGAGCAGGGGCAGAGTCCTCTCCCTAGGGAAGAAGAAGCGGCAGAGACGACGTGTGATGAACTGACCTCAACCCCCATCCCCGTCCCCCTGCGCCGCTGGGGGGAGTAGGTGGAGGAGCTGGGAGTGAAGTTGAGCCCAGAAAGAAGGGAGGGGTGGGGAGAAAGGTTTTTAAGATCTAGCGGTTTTTCTCCTCTCCTTCTCTGATTTTGATTGACTGATAATAAATTAATTATTTCTTTCAAGTGGAGTCTGTTTTGCCCATGATGGTAACTGATAAAATGATCTCTCCCTGTCCTTATCTCGACCCACGAGCCCTTTTGATTTACTTTTTCTCTCCTCTGGTTAGAGGGAAGTGATAGAGCGGCTTTGGTGGGCCCCCGGTGTCCAGCCAGGGTTAAACCATGACACCCCTCTCGGGTCTGGCTGGCCCGTGGCTGAGCCCTGCCTGCCGCTTGCCCTGGCTCGCGCGGGAAGGTGCTGCCGGGAGCTGGTGCTGGGCCAAGGGGAGAAGTGCTTCGTGCTTAGCAGTCCGTCTGAAATAGCTTGGGCGCAGGCTGCCAGAAGCCCTCGAGCAAGGCGGTAATTAGAAAAGCTTCCACTTCGTTTCTTTGTTTATGTATTTAATTTTGAAACTTTAAGGAATTTATCACCTTGGTAGCTGGAGCCCTAGCGCTGCGAGCAATGGCAGCCAACCTCATTTCGACAGGCTGGGTGTCCAAAAGCCACACGACCTGGTTATACCGTCCGCTGTTACACTGGCTTCAGGGTTTCCAAATAGCCCTGGTAGTGTTGTAACGCTCCTGAAGAGCTGCTCTCGTGCTAAAACCAGTCGGTGTTGATGAAAATGAGCTTTAATGTATCGTTGTGCTCCTTTTTCCTTTGTGGCCCAGGCAGAAGGGACGGAGTTGGGCTGGAAAATGAATTGGCTTGAACAACGTCAGCAGACTGAGGAGATCAACCACGTGGCTGCCGAGCGCCAGCCCAGGGCTGAAGTTGTGTGTGTCACAAACTCGAGGGAAGGGTTAACAAGGCAAGCAAGCAAAACTGCTTTAAACCGCCATAGAGATGTCTCTGTCAGTGTTGAGTATGATAAACCCCTTGTCTCCCTTGTTTGTTCCCAAACAGGGCTGGAAATTTGAAGGAGTTTCCAATCCAGTGTAAGACACCGCTGCCCATCGGCCCGTTAAGTGTTGGGGGGCTTCTGGCTAATTTCAAAACCAAGGTGGTTCGAGATTATATAAAAAACACTTGTGCCATGGTTTGTTACTGAAAAGTAGAAATGTGAGTTTCGGTAGCCTGAAAGCAGCTTGATTTTCTCTTCCAGTTAGCGTTGATGACATTTTGCAGATCACCAGTCAGGATTCTGGACTGGAGGGATTTATTTTTATTTATTTATTTTTTATTTCTGTCTCTTCACACTGATACGAACAATGAAATCTCCTGAGGCTTCATCCTTGGCGTGGGAGGACCAGTTCTCAACAAGTGACCATCGATGCAGGCTGCCTGCGGTTTTGATGCCCAGACCAAAACCGCCTGCAAAGGCTGGATTTTCTAAACTAGCATCCACACCCTGAAAATCAGGTCTCTCTTTAAAACATCCTAAAACAGGCCTCTGGAAGCTGAAGAACTCACCCTCTGATGCGTTTTGAAATCTTTGACCAAGGCATATTTACGGAGATGGACAAAGTTTGTTCTTGGGGGTGGCCGATTGCAGCCTGCCGGGCTGTGGCAGCCAGCCTTGGAAGCTCTTCCTCCTTCTTGCATCCTGTGGCCATATTCTGCTGATGTCTTACGTGCACACACCACCCACCCCGCCCCGAGGAGGATGTGCCTTACTTCACCTAGGCAGTGGGTGAAATCTGGAAGCCACGGATGGATTTGGTACATGGCGATACATTAAGAACCGCCCAGGTTCCCCACGTGCCGATGCAGAGCCGGTTGGATGTGCCTGTAGGTGTCTCCTCAGTTGTCGATACACCTGTGGCACTAATGCAGATTCTTTAATTGCACAGCTAAGTCGCGTAACCCAAACATGGTTTATTTAGCTGCTGTGGCTGGTTTGCTTTCTGCTGGCAAAGAGAGGGTATGAGAAAGCAAGAGAATGCTGCAAGAGATGAAACGGGAGCAGATGGAGTCCTTCAAATGTAACTTCAGCAACATTTCACGGGGTCGCATGACAGATAGCAGGGAGGAGATACAGGCATGGAGTCTGCTGTCCGTGTTGTGATGGATTGTATTAGGTTTTTTCCATGACTGCAAACCAACTGTGTGTGGGGAGAGTGACCTTATCCCAGGGCCCCCTCCAAGCCTGTCTCTGTCCTGTCTTCTCTCACTCTGACATTCGTGCTTCACAAATTCTCCCCTCCTTCCACTGCCCTCTCATCATCTCTGGTGGCAGGGATGTGGGATTCTTGGAAGCAGTCAATGGTTGCTTAATTCAGCTCTCATTCAAGCCAGCACAAGCAGGGTTTGTTCGGTTCTGAAAATTCTCCCATCCAGACTCTTCTCTTTCTTGCAGCTCTGCACGTCACCCACTCCTCCTCTGCCCTTACCCAGCGCCCAACTGCAGCCTTTTGCAGTGTTGCGGATGAGGATGAAGGACAAGAAGCAGCCAGTGAAAAGTGCTCAAGTGAAAGCAGCATAACCATGAGTTGCAAGTCACTCCAGCATTGAAGACAGATTTTTTTAATCTGCATAGCTTGATCAGTTAATTACCATTTGACTGCTGTGTTTTTCATTTGAGTTCTGGTTTCTCTATTTCACCTTTCCCCAGAACAAGACAGGCTGCTCTGGGTGGAGCAGGGGACCGTGGATGCTGGGTTGTGCTACAGATGTCCTTGGTTGTTTAGAGGCTCCTCCAGGTGTTTCTTCTGTTGAGGAGTCTGGCTGGTGGCCAGGTGTCCTGCCTCGATGCGCTGGAGTAAGAAAGGACTGCCCTGACCATCTGACCTGCCTCCTCCTGCTCCAGCGGTGTTCCTTTGCCTGAGGAAATAAACTGAATTCGGAAGGCTCTCCGCTGTCCAAGTCACGGTAAACCCGTGTTTAGCTGGGGACGCCTCTCGGAGTCACCAGCCGCCCTGCGCTCAGTTTTATCCCGGTCTGGGAATATACCTGAGAAATGGGCGTTACAGGTAGTGAAGAGCTGAGCCGAGGGATCAGAGATTTAATAACCAGGTAGAGGATTGTTTACTGAGGAGACCGGGACTTTTGTAATCTATTTTTAACCTCGTTCTGTCACACAGTTAGCTTGCATGCATCTTAATCTTTTAAGCTTTAATTTCGCTGACAAGTCATTCGGACTGGAGTCGTTACCGACCTTTGGCTTTGTGAGTGTGCACATGAGCTTTTTTTTTTTTCCCTTCCCCTGGATTGTGGAGGAGTTTTGGGAGGGGAGAGTTGGAATGCTGGTTTTCTTCTTCATTGGTCTGTGACCACTGGTGGAAAACGTGTAAAACTGTGCAGAAGCAGTGTAAGGAGACCTTAGTGCCGGCTGTTGGGACCGTGTGCTGCTGCTGTAGTCTGGGGCACTACGTTTTTCGTGCTGGCCAGGTTTTCTAGGGACTGCGGGCTGCTCTTTCACTGACAGAAGTGTGTTGCAGACCGGATAGCAGGAAGGGGACAAATAACCCAGCCACAGGCTCCAGCACCGAGGCTTCTGCTGAAGACAGAATTTGTCCCCGAAGTCAAAGCTGTGGTCCTGACGGGACCAGATTGCTGCTGGCATGGCCGCCTGACGCGAAGCCCCACGTATGGGAAGAGCAGAGGGAGGGTGCTGGCGGCGGCGCTCCCGCTCCCCTGCGGAAAGGCAGGCAATCAGTAAGCAGCTCAGACCGTGGGCAGGGCAGGAGGGTGTCGCTGGAGCCGCAGGACAGGGAGACATCCGTGAATGCAGAGGCGCTGCCCGAGGGCCCTCAACGCTGAGAGGCTGCAGCCTTTCTGTAGGGGAGTGGGAACGCTGTCGGGCAGGCCGCTGAACGGGCTTCTCATCCTTCTCCGAGTTTATCAGAGCAGTCAGGGGGATGTTTGTCCTCTGTAAAACCAGCAGTGCGCGCCTTTCCCTGGGGTTTTCCTGCTGGGTTGTTTGGAGCTGGCAGACGGCAGGGCGACTCTTGGGTGATAAAGCAAATGGGATCCCTTTCAGCTCCCCCTTTAACACAAATGGTGTTATCTTGGGAATCGGGGACTTGCAGATTTATAGCAAATCTGTTGCTGTTGTGTGAGCAAACGTGGTTTGTGTTAACCACAGAGTCTGTTTGTTAACCAGAAAACACTGAAGGTGACTTTGTCCCGTCCCCTGTGAGTGCCGTGCCTTGGCTCCACAGTGCTGCTACATAGCACCAACCCGTGCGTGGTGAATAAGCTGTGTCGCAGGTACCTGTTATACCATAACCCTTTTGGTCTCCTTTTGGAGAGGTCTGATGAACTCTACAAGCATTTTGTCATTCCTGAAGTAGCTTTATTTCCCAGAACTAGGCCAGCAGCACGCATGAAATCAGTATTCCTGCACCAGGCACCAGTTTAGCAAAGCGGCTGCTAAATGCTTGGCTCAAAGCAGGGCTGCTTGCATCGCTTCTGTCTGGTGGGGCGGGCGAGCCTAGACGTCGTGGTGTCAGGGGCCTGGCATCTGCATCGAACCAGAAACTGCACAGTGAGGTCAGTGAGCCTGGACTTGCTGATGGTGGGTTTTTTTCCCTAAGGTCCTCGTTGCTGTTGTGATAGCACCTGGTAGTCTCAGTCATGGAATAAAACTCCACGGTACTGCACATTACGCAAATACAGAGCCAGAACGTAGCTCTTGAGGCTGAAAGCTGGCGATCAGGGCGTATGACGGGAGAGAACAGGAGGGACCGGGCAGGCAGACAGACAGGCACGAGGAAGCCGTGACGGAGCGGCGGCGTGGACGCAGCAAGCCGGCTGCCGAACACGTAATGAGTGATGTGCGGGCACAGGAAGGGTTTGGCATTGGCGAGGTGTTCACAGGAACCTGTCCCTCGGCCCAGGGACAGCACAACGGTACCGATGGAGGACTGACCACCTTTTGCTTCAGGAAGATGGGATGGGGACTGGTGTAATGGTCAGATCGGGTGCCAGGATTGCCGTCTGGATGGTGAATGATCCAGGACTGGTCTGGCCGTCACAGAAGTTGCTGTGATTTTTTTTATATGAGCATTTCAAAACCTTCTTCACAGAGTTACTTTCAGTAGTAGGATACAAACAGGGGAGGCAATCGGAAGAGTTGAAAATGGATTCCTATCAGCACCAAAACAAGTCTAGCTCCTGATCGCCACTAAACACCATCACCGTTTGAGGTCAGGTTCCCTCTGTCAAAATTCACTTACAGATCAGTATTGTGGACTTAACCGTTGCTAGGATTTTTTCTTATATCATTCGTAGTGTAAAGGCAAGGGAACTCAGAAAGTCTGGTTTGGGTCTGACAAGGATGGGCCGGCCTGAGGAGACTGGGAAACGTTTGCCCTGTGCAGGTCTTTCTGTACCACGTTTACAGCTGTCCTTGAATTCAGCTGCAAATCCTGCACAGAATTGCCTGCGGTCCAGGAGACGTCTGCAAATGCAGATCTTTGGGGTCCTGCTGCCTTTGCTCTGCGGGAATCTGAGCTAAAAAGGCGGGCTGATCTGAATAACTCATGGACGATTATGAGTACCAATTGAGCAGGGAAATATTTCTGGCTTTGTCCTGAGGTTTGGAGAGTGTCCACCGTTTCCATTCTGAGAATGTCACAGAGACGGATTGCTGCCGCGGTAATGAAAATATCAAGAGCTGCTTAAAAAAGCAAATATTCTTGGGGAAATAATGAGAATAAATTGAGTTGGTCCGCAATGTATGAACCGGGAGCCAGCGTGACGGTTGAACTCTGCAGAGAATGGCTAACCAGTGGTAAAATTAGGGGGCTGGTAATTGGAAGGAAGCTTTCCTCCCAGTCAGTCCATTAGATCAGAGCTGCTTGGCAATTACTGGCTTAGACAGACATGTATTTTAAGGCCTGGGGTTTTTTTGGCCTGACCCGTGCTCATATTTTATGTTTCACTTAAGTTCAGCTGGGAGGGGTGTTTAGTGTCAGCCAAAGCCCGGAGCAAGCCCAAACACTACGTTGTGGGACTCTGGTGTCTTTGCTAGGAGGTGCTCGGTAAAGCCTGCGGCCGGGGGACAGAGCTGGGTGCTCACAGTGCCCTGGGGTGTTGGGACCCCAGCATGTCAACAGCGGGGAGGCGTCACCATGGGGTACGGAAGGGAGCGTCTCCATCTGCTCCCGAGCGTTTAGTCCAGGGCATCCTACTGTTCCCCGAGTCCCAGCAGAGGAGCCCCCAGCCAATGCCACCCGCCCGCTGGCTTTCCAGGAAGGCTGCACGGCAGCAGTGGCTTTCCATGCAGGGCCCTAAAATTTCAGCTGCTGCGGAGTGGCTCAGCATGCTTGGAGGGGAACATGGGATGAGGGCTCCTGCCGGGAGGCATCCCTCGTGTGTTTGGCGGTTCGGCAGCCAGCCTCGCTGGTCCCTCCCTGCGCCGTGCGGCTGTCCCAGCTGGAGCAGGAGGCTGCCCCGGCCAGCGTGGGCAGCTTTCCCTTTGCTGTGGTTTCTCCTGCCCCTGCAGCTCTGTCACCCCAGCTCCTCACAAAACATCCAGAGGTGCTCGGGCCTCGCTCTCACCGACATTTCTGTTCCCTCCAGGGACCGTAAAGTGGAAATAAGCGTGACTGACTCACAGGTTCATGTCTGAGTCTGGTGGATGATCATGGGAGGAACAGCAGGGGGGAAAAGTATGCCCTGCACTCTCTGCTGTATTTGATTTGCAGCTAATGATTATTAGCTTCTGGTCGACTGATTTGTTCATCGCAGGTAGGATGTATCTAAAACAAGGGAAGTTTTGTGAACATTAACTTGCAGGTCATGATGGTCAGGCAGTTCCTTTCTTTGTAAACGCTGCTGGAAGGTGGCAGTAATTATCTTAAGAAATTCCTTCATGCCTCATATCTTCATTACGATGGCTGTAGGACTGATGCACTTAGTGCGCGAGAGGGAAAGTGTGTGCAGAATGTTAAACGTGCCGTTGCTATTTCCCACCTTCTGTTTGGTCACGACCTTTCAAGCAGCGCAAAGTCTGCAGCCTCTGGATCACAGACAGACCCTTCGGCCGAATGCTGCCAGGTGCTGTGGGCTGCCTTGCGACAGGGAGTACCTGCCTGCCCCCCCGAGGGGCTTCCGAGATCCTGCTTGGCTGATTCTGCGTCTGAATTACGGACTGGGTCAAAGCACCACCAGGAACTCACCACCCCCTAAACCGGACCATGTCCTGGGTATGGGATGTCTAACCTGTGACTCTTAGCTCAGGCACGGCCCCATGTTTTGCTGTGGGAATGATGCTGCTGGAAGTGAGGCCTCCGAGTACTTCTGGGCAGGCTAATAAATGGTTTGCAGCAGCAAACAAAACAGGTGGATGCTGGTAAGCTAGGGCAAAAAAGGAGCTAAATGGGGAGAAAATCTGTCAAAGCAGAGTTGCATGTGAACAAGGTGGGTACGAGCGAGAAGTGAACGCGGTGCAGCGGCTCACTAAGTGTGCGTGTGACATGTGCAGGTCCCTCATTTCTCAAGGGTTTCAGCACCGTGAGTCCCATGTGCACTTATTCTCCAGTGCTGCTGCTGCATAAAAAGCTTTTATCTGCTGTACAAGGAAGGGAGAGTGTGCTTAATTCACTCGCCCAAGCTTAGGCCATGGGGCTGGGGGCAGATTGAGGACCGCATTGCTTCAGTCCCCGGTGAACACCTCGCCTTCCAGGCTAGCTCTCTCCTTTAGTACTTCATATGTAGATAGGTCTCCCAGGAAACCTGCGGTGGCTTCTCACTGAAAGTCACAGAAGGAGCTACAGCCTAATTTAATATAGAGATGCATACAAATAAGGCACATCAATATGTGATGCTTCATTGATATCACAACCAGTGAGGATGAACAGGCAGGTGGCAGGATCCTTCTAATTACCTGAGCTGAGCAAGGAGTTCTTAAAATAATAAACGGCAAAGTTAAAAGCCAGAGCCTGTGCCTTGTCGGGGGAAACCGAGAAGCCCTGAGAGATCAGTCCCTGTCAGGGCTGGCCCGGAGAGTGCGGCCCTTGGCAGATTCACTAAAGGCAGTCAAGGGTATTCAGCTTCTCAGAAGTCAGGATTTCCCACGCTGCTGTCAAGACGGGCAGAAAGAATTTGGCTTTTCTTGCTTTTCCATACAGATTGACAGATGCTGGAGCAGCACAAAACCTGAGGGGTCTTTTTATCATCTCTGGTTTGAGCTGCTGTCTTACGAGGGGTGTTTAAAGCCCGGTGCATCAGTCATGGGACAGGAGAGGGTCCCTCAAGGTGTGGATTGTCCAGAGCAGTCTGCTGTGGCCACCAGCCCAGTGATTTCATCGGGCTCACAGCCCACTGGCAAGTTCTCCCGGGAAGCATGAGCTGACCCCGAGGTCAACCACCTACTCTAGTCCTGGACCAAAGGCTCAGAGGCTCGCCTGCCATCGCGTGACACGTGGGAGCAGCTCACGGACTGCACGTGTGTCCACGCACAGATGCACGCAGCGCCTAAGGAGCAGGACCGGGAGTGAGCTGTGGCATGTCCTGGTCCTCTGCTTGCACTGGAGGAAGCTCGGTGGCTTCTCTGGCGAGGGAGGTAGGGCGCTGGCGCTGTTCACCCCCATGGGATGTGCGTGCCCCAGAAGATGCCAGAGCTCTGTGCGGGAGAGCCCTGTCTGTGTGAGAGCCCCTCTCCGCGGCAGACAGCAGCCCTGGCTAGTTGGTGCTGGTCTTTGTAACGATGCAGGCGCTTCGAGGAACCGCCCCAGAGGTTTGCTTGTGTTCCAAAAAAGTTCCATGATTTCTAAGTGCCACCCTCTGTAAGGAACTGTAAGAATCCCTTTATTTCTGCCTTGTTTCACATACATACCTCCTTAACTGCTACAGCTTTTCAGATTTGAATGGACCTTAGGCTGCATTTAACCAAATAAAAGACAGTGGAACCTATTAAATTTTACCTGAGCAGGGCGAGGTAGATTTTCTTCTTACTTCTGCCCAGCACTGACACAGATGACAAACTGCTCATAACTTCAATTTTGCAAATGAAGCACAGTTCTATCTTTAACATAAATGTCTAGCATACAAGGATCCGAACTTGCAGGCAGGTTTTGCTGTGTCCAGTCAAGTCATTTCCCGCCCTCCCTCCCAAGTACCTGGTGGAGAAAGTGCCTCAGTCGTTTCATGGGAGATATTTTAATTTTCTGCTTGGCTTGGCTAAGCAGCTGTGACTTCAGGATGATTGGTTGGATTTGCATAAGATCATTAAGATCCGATAATGATGTTTATTGCTAAGACATCTGCCACTTATATTCATGCAGTGCAAGTAAAATCAAACCTCAGCTAATATCACTGTTACCAATGCAGTTAATGACAATGAAACCCATCAGTGAGTGAAGATTTCACAGTGGACTGCAGGTAATTCTCTTCCTGAAACTCTCGGCCCACCGGAGTGGTGGTAGGCTGTGTGAGCACAGCAGGCTCGCTGTAAACGAATGCTGATTTGGTTGTTACTGGCGTCACGTTTGGGCAGAGGGACTGGGATCCACGCCATACTAACCAGCATCACCACCGCCTTCTGGAACTACGCGTGTGTTGCATCTGGATGGGTGAACAGCAAAACATGCACGCACTCCAAAGCTTCTCCCTTCCTAGCTCTCTTTAGCTGTGGCTCGGCTGCTTCGGCTGATGTGCTGTGACCTGTTCTCTTGCCAGTGGGCTGCAGCAGTGCTTGGGTTTGGTTGCTGCAAGGTAAAATCCAGGGCTTTGCTGGGGACTGAATTCTGCAAACCACGAGGAAGTGAAGTGCTGCTGGATTTCATCTTCCCATCATCTTCAGGATGGGAGCTGGTACCTGCGGTAGAGCCCTTTTTATTTTTGTATAATTCCAAATGCATGAGACATGTATTAACTACAAAGTACTGCCAGTCTGAGCTCCCTGAAAATCTGTCCCCAATCTCCACCCGAGTTCCCTACTTACTGTAACACTGGCCCACAGTCATTTATCGTACTTAGACATGAGATCCAATTATATTATCGCCGGGCTGGTTTGGAGTTGTGGCAAGGATTTGCTGAATGGTAGCATCAGGAAAACACCACCTTCTGGAGGGGACCCCACCAGGCTTTAAGAGCCACCCGTCAGCTCTGAGGGTAGCTCCTGCAAACCAGGAGCAGCGTGCGAGGAGGTTCCCGCTGCCTGAAGAGGCCGACGCAGCGCGCTGCTGGTGGGTTGTGATGTTCCGGGGTGCCTGCAAGGTATCACAGTGAGCAAGAGTTGTGTCAGTCAGCACAGACGAGCATTCAGAAACCAGACCCCAGCATCTGTTAGGGTAGTGTAAGAGCTTCCCTAATTGCTTCTGCGCAGTCCACATCACAGAGGGGCAGCATGAGGACTGACCCAGATTCTCTGCCTCTGGATGCCTTTTGACAAGCCCTTAATGAGGATTCAAATGTATAGAAGGAAAACTTGAGGGAGCAGCATCTGCTGTGAAACCACCCAGTTGCCTGCCTGCTCCTCTTGTCCCCAGCCCGGCGAGCCTGGCAGCGGTGCGTGTTCCCTCGGCTTCCCACCTGTGAGGAGGGGGAAAGACAGCAGCAGGGAAAAGGGGCTTGTGTTTGCTGCCTGTCTCCTTAGCCTGCCTCGCAGCGTTGCAGGTAAGGCTGTCTCAGCTTGCAGTCACCTCTCAGGCTGTAGCTGACTGTTAAAAGAAAAAGCTGTTTCTCCAGAAAGGAGCTTTGTGGCTCTCAGTACAGCCTCATTCAAGCTTTGTGGAGTAAAATTCCAGACTGGTGATTAATTTGGAAGCACCCTTGGACCTCAGAGCTGCACGGAAGGCCTACCCAAAATAGCGACCATGGTCAGTCACTAAGGAACATTCGCTTGTGGTACAGTGCTGTAGAAGATGTGTTTGTATTCAAACTGTGTCTAATGAATTAGAGGCGTTCTACCACTTCCCTTTAAAACTCATGAGAAACGTTCATCTTTGCCCAAAAATTTATTCTGCTGAATGGCAATCTCTCTGTCAAGATCTAAGATCAATGAACCAAACTGCACAGGAGGAGTCAGCACCACCGTGTGCACCTCAGCCGGGAAGGAGATGCTTCCAGCTGGGAGGCACTGAGCAGAGGATTCACCGCCAGCACAGCTCTGTTGATCTCCATAGAGTCTTAAGGCAAATCACCGCGGAGATTGTCTTTAATCTTTTGACACCCTCGCCCAAGCATTCCTGCCTCTCCGCATTAACAAATTAAGTTATTAGTTCTTAATACCTGAAAATCCAGACCTTCTATGCCAGAGGGTAACAGAGAAACAAGATTAGGAAGATTGCTTCCAAAGCCTAGCATTTCCAGGCAGCGTTTGTAGCTGATCATTCAGACCGAGAGTGTCAAGCAAAGAACAGGTCATGAGAGAAGGAAGAGCCCTGGAACAATTCAGAGTGAAGAAGATCTCTGAAGAACGTAGATGTGCTTAGATAATGTTCGACGTGCTTCCCTGGGAAGTTGAGCAGAAAAAATACCCAGCAGCGCATATACCTCTGGCCTGCCTTGCCGCCGTCATTGGCAGCAGCAGCACAAACATCCTTACCACGGTAGCAGCAGCCGTGTTCTGCATCACACGCTTCATCTCAGGCCCATCACCGTGATGGGGAGAGCAGGCAAGCAGCAGGCTTTAAAACAGCCAGCTGGATGTCCCCCGTCGCCAGGTCTTTTCTGGATGCGAGAAGAGCTTCCACACTGCTAAGGGAAAAATAATTTGGAAGAGCAGAATAGAGAAGGGTCGATTTTATAGAGGGTAAGTGGTGAAGCCCCAGGATGGGGTGTGGAACACTCCACATTGCCACTGAGGCCCTGGGTGCCTTGACCTAACGTAGGTGCCAAGAGCCGCAGCTGCCATTGTCTGATTTTCAGTGATTTTCTCCCTGGTGGGTAATTTCCATGCACGCAGTAGGTGGAGGAGACTGTGCGTGCTGGATGGGGCCGCTGCCTCAGGAGTGAAGAACCACAGAAATCAAACTGGAACTGATAAAATCTTGATTTCTCTGCTCTCCAGTCCTTCAAAAAGGGAAATAAGCATTCTGAGTAGTAAATGTTATACCTAAGAGTTTGCAGGGCAAAAGTTTACCAGTGAGAAACCAAACATTCAATATGGGTCATTTTACCCATAGGAAGGATGCTGCGGCGCTAGGGGTCCTCATCTGTGTTGGACTCAACAGGGCTTGCTCTTGTTTAAGCCTGGACTAAAGCGCTCTTCCTTTCAGCTCTGGGGATGGCAGTTTCAGTCCCCAGTGTAGTAGTCAAGAGGGCTAATGGTCACTTGTCTGGGGTTTGAATTTCGGGTACTTCCTTCGAAGAGGGGAAATGTGTAGCCTGGCAATCGGTGGTTTTATAGTTGCCTCCCAAGGGACCAGCTCCCCTCTGGGTTACAGTATTGCTGATTTAAAACTCAAATTTGATCATGTTTTTACCCAAGCTGATTGCTTCCCTGATTTCCTTTCTGCCTTAGTCTGCTAAACTGTAATTTAAGCGGTTTCCAGTGTGTTAAGATTTATGTGGAGTCCTTGGGTGCTGCAAGACTACATGGCACAATTTAGTCATTCAAGGTCTTGATAGTTGTAACTAGACTACACGATCCTTGTCAGTAGGCTGAAAGTACTGCCATTCCCCTCAGCGCTAATTAGCTCCTTTTACCCTCGGCGCACGGTTACCTTATGTGCATGGCTTTCCTGTATCAGATTGTTCTTCCCAGTGATCACATGGTTCAAAGACTTCAGCTAAATGACTCACGCCCTAAGGAGAGATGAGATTTAATTTCCCCGTCCTTACTCCATCAGGGAGACCTACTAGGACGCCTGTGAAATGTGAGCAACCTGTACAAGTCCCAGGCACGAGCACGTTCCCTTCAATCCAATCTGAAATCAATGCAGGGGTCCCTGCGGTGCCCACGGTATCTTGTCCACTAGGGTTTTAGCATCTGGATCTTAATGTGCTCATTCACGTGTCTGACAAAAATTCCCTGGAAAATATTGCAGACTACCTTCAAGGCTATTGTAGGATATTAAGGAACGGGAGAGGTACTAGCTAGTAACGGGTACATCTTGCTTTCACAGGCATGCTGTGCAGCATGGTGACACCCTTATACCTGGGAGAGAGCTTATTAGGTAGAATAGCGACCGTTGCCAGCAAGCCTGTTTGTATGGGGTTTGTCGTTTGCTTCAGAAATGCTGTAATTTCTATGATGCAGAGCATTAAGTTTACAGCTATAAACTCCTCACTAGCATCCATGCTGAGAAAAGTGCATAGGACCTTAACCAGCATCATAAAAGCTGAGTGGAATAATGTCAAATCATTTTATAAACTCTCTTACAAAAATTGCTCAATCAAAATGAAGGGGCACGCTATCTATAAGATGTGAGATTTAATTAAGGATCTCTGAATAGAATTATGAACCCAACTCCAGGTTTCTACATTTGGAAATTTCCATCATAAAGCATCTCCATTCATCTATCCCTACAGGCACTGAAATGTATTGTCAGCTGGTATAAATCTAATCTGACTCTAGGACTTTAAAGGCCTGCTTTTTTATTTTAGGTAGGAGCTTCTTACATGTCAGAGGTTGCATAAAGAGACTTTATGCTGGGCATAAATTACATCCACCTTAAAAAGCTGTAGTATTAGGAGGCTGCAGAGTTTGTTCAGTGTAATGGTCAGTATCTTTTTACAGCATTTGTTTTGCTAGCAGTTCTGGAAAATTCCAATATTGTAAGAGTTAATATGCAGAGAAATCTGAGAAACTATTTTTGCTAGCACTCTGAAATAGGAACTTTTTTTCGATGTCATAGAAATGAAAATGAAGTTACTGTTTGTTTGCCTGAATTCATGCACAAGCATGACTGGAGGATGTGGTCAGAAAATTCATTTATACGTTCAGGGGCTGGATATGAATCAGTGTAAATTAGCCATCTCCCATCTGCCTCCTTGTGGTTTATACCTGTGAAGGATGTGACCCACAGTGTTTGAAATGTACTCCAGAAATGGGAAATAAGGATTTGAGGAGAAGCTTCTACTGAGGGGACTCCCTAGGGCTGCAAAAAATATAATCGTCCTGAAGGTGTTACCACCACATGGCTGCTTTTAAACTGCCCTTTCGAATATTGTTAATGAAGTTAAAGACTAACTTATTCACTGGTACTTCTTTCTTCTAAGATCTGAACTGCAGGCTTGTTCAGCCTACAGTGATGATTCCTCCTCATTTCATTGGCTTTGGAAAGCGTCAAGTGAAATGAACTGCACAGCAATCCTGTTTTATCCTCGGTTGCATATAAATTCCTGGGTTTTGTTCTTAACGCTTTGCTGGAGTGTTACCTTGAGTGTTTGTCCCAAAGCCTGTGCAAATGCACGCAGAGCTGTAGTGATACCCGTCAGTGTGGTGGGTGAAGCCGTGGCTCTGCTGAGGTTCAGGCTAGCAGCGTGCTGGGGATCAGGCTGCTCTGTGCTGCCAGACCCTTGTTTTGCAGTGCGACTTCTGTTGCCCAAGTTATCCTCCCCTGTATGAGTCAGCAGGGGTCAAGCTGACATTTTTGGCAAGGACAAGCCCATCATCCAGCAGCCTAAAATTCCTGGGAGCCCAGTGTATGAGACGCTAGCAGCTGGACTTAGGCACATGGTGATAGGACAAGGAGGGGTAGGACCCACACTGCTAGGCAGCAGCTGGGGACTGCGTCTGGTGGTGTTCCCCTGCCTACTGGGCCGCTGCGTACCTTGCACTCTTGCTCAGCATTTCAGGCTGGTTTCCTCTCCCAAGGAAGGCAGGAGTCCCGGGTTGGAAAAAATTAATAGAAGAAACAGATGTGAACCACAGGGTGGGTGGAAGGAGTGGTCACGTCCCATGCCAGAGACTTGACAGGGCTGTTCATCTCCTGTGACCACTCTCCATCGAGGCACTCATTGCTGAGCATCAGCGCTGGCACAGAAGGGTCCTGCTGGTAACGCTGAGCCCCTTCCCACTGCCCAGACCGCGGCGGCACTCGCAGCCGCCTCTGCAGCGGGCTGCCCCATGCCTGCCCATGGCTCGGATGCCTCCGGCTGCAGCACGCAGCCAGGCCTGGGGGACAGCTCAGCCTGCAGGGACTGCTGCTGCAGGCTCCGTGGTGTGTGTATGGAAGGGATTTCAGGGGGAAAAGGATATCAGATAGCCTGCTGAGCTTGTGGGAAACTACTCTGTCACGCATAAATACTTGGGACTTGATTCCCCTTTCCATAGCTTTGACAACACTGGTGTGATTTAGTACGTCTGCAAGTTTGCATGGAAGTCATCTGCTGCCCGTGACCTTATACCTTCTACTCTTCAGATTTGGCCGTCCATCCCTCCATCTCGCCAGGGACTGTTCCTTGAGCAGCTGCAGAAGGGCAGTGTGTTTCCTGGCTTGGGTCTCCTCGTCGTGTCCTAGCATGTGTGGGGACAGCTTATGCAGAATGACAGGCTTAATTTTGGTACACACTGTTAGCGTGGCAGTCGTGCGGGTGAGAGCCTGGCTGACATCCTCTCTTTGCCTGTTTTCCCAGGTTGTTGCACTGTCATCGTGGAGTCTCTTGAGAGATTCAATCTACTATACACTGTCTGTTGTTGCACTTATTGTGGTAAGTTTTTGAAAGTTATTGTTTTGTGGGAGCCCCTGCATCTACTGCCACCTGTAAAGGGAACCTGCTAAGAAATCATAGTCTTGTAGCGAAGATCCTAGCTCCAGGAGTCACGTGGTTTTCTGCTTGTGGAAAAATGTACTTGTGATCTCCCTGGTTCTGTAGAAAAGCTTGGCCCAAGGGTAGGAGATCGAGGAGTGTCCAGCGAGCCCAGAGCAATAGCTGGGGAGAAGCGCGGTGCCCCAGTTCCAGCGCAGCCACAGGGTGCAGAGCTGAAACCCCATGCTGCAGCCGCACCGCCAGCGCTGGAGCGGATGGTGTCGGTCAGTCCTCTCCTGAGAGCAGCCCTCACGGCTTCCTACAAAAAGTCTAACTGACCTGTAAGGAGGCAGTATGTGTGCCCAGAGGAAAGAGATCCTCAACAACTACAAAACATTGAAGTTAGTTCTTCCACGCATAATTGCAGCAGGTCTTGTTCGGTGCACGCTAGCAGCAAATCCTCCAATGAAGGCTACAGCTTCAGTAAGTCTTAGTGCTGCTCCTATTCCAGCTTTCCTCAAGCTCAGTAAGTCTTCGAATCTCTCAGAATCGGGCTATACAGTGAAAAAAACGTTAGCACGAGTGTTCCGATAAAGTCACTGCCATCAGTTTAGCATTACCTTTGCAACCAATACCAAACAAAGTCAGGAAATGTAAAAATCGTGTTTCCTGCTAACAGTTGCTACTTTGCCTTTTTTTTTTGCTATTTTTTTCTTTTTCCGGCCTAGATTCCCTAAGAAAGGAAGAGTGATTTTGTGAGGTTAGCTTCCATACGTAAGCAAGAAGGGAACTTTAGCGTGAGGAGATGAACACTTGCATTTCTGCAGTTTGCATTACTTTTATTAATCGCAGTTTCAACAGTGTGTTTTGGTTTGCCTTCATTCTCACAGACCTGTATGCTGTGCATAGTCTGTAGGTGCAGAGGCCTCTATCTGTCTAATATCAAATGGAGTTTGCCTCAACCTGTTTGTACTTTTATTCCCCACACTGCAAGGTCAGCCTTTTTGCACCTGATGAAAAATAACTTTTCTGCGTAATTATTAGCAACGAGCTGCAAAACAAAAAGCTTCTTTTTATTGCTTTGACAGCTTGACAGTAACCTCATACCAAAAAGTGTTTCTAAACAACAAGCTTGGCCGCACCCACTAACTGTATTAAATTACATTGCATGAGCTTGAAGACATTTAGCCAGACTTCTCTTAGTTTACTCCACGGGAAGCACAGATGTGAGCAGCTGCCCGGCATTCAGCCTCTTGTTGTTTGCATTGGGTGTTTCATTTATGGCATGGTGGCAGACAAGTTAAAAATCTGTTGACTGTCATCGGTTTTCAAATTCTTAAAAACAAGGCCTTTTTTTTCATGGCTGGTTCATCCTTGTAGTTGTCAGCTGCTTCAGGATGTTGAGAACCATTCTCTGCTGTGTTGTATCCGGTGCACCCCTAAAATCCCCAGCTACATATCCTGTGTAATGAGAGTTGTATGGCTTGTTGAACAGACATCTCTCTTATCCTTAAGACTTTTCTCCTATACTTTATTGCTGTATAAGCTGTTCTTCAGAACTGCAGAAGTCGGGTTTTTATGGGAGTGTACCCTAATATCAGGATACCGTTACTTTTTTCCTAAGCCTTGGGTTAGCTTCTCTCCAGATGTATTCCCACTCTTCCGTTCATCTTATCAGTTGTGAGTTTCAAGGTCCTTCACGCAGCAGGACTGTGCAATCCCAGGCATCAGTCGAGGCTCGAAGGCATTGCCAGAGCTCTTATTGCCATGTTACAGCACTACATGGCTAATTGTGGCTTGGGGGATGTGGAGCACGTCCCACTTCTCTTCAGCGTCACTCCACAGCGATCACTACAAATTACTTTTAAACACCTGTTGGAGAGGAACAGGGGAAGATGGGAGGAAGGGAAAACATTTTAAATGTTTAAAGATTTAGCTCCCTTCTGATTTGCCAACCCTTTTATCTGCAATATTGCTCCCCAGTTGATGGCAAATAAGGATTTTTCCTTTCAGAGTCAAATACTGTTGCAGTTGAAGAAGTTTCTCCTCCCCTTCACTCACCCAGGGAGACCCCTGGCTTCATAGTGGCTCAGCTCTTTCCTGTCCTTTTAAGGCAGAATCAAATTTAGGTGGCAGCACATTGTTATTCACATTCTGACTCTCCAGGCCCTGCTGACTCTGCTGGGAGACAAGCCACAGGCTCCATGCAGAGCATATCGCGACCTGCGTGTGGCTCCCCCTTTGTTACATTTCTGTGTGCCATAAATTTTAGAAGGCGCTTAAATGCTTTGCCATATAGGGAGAATTTGCCGTATCAGGGCATTGAGACTTCTCTGCAGCTGAAATACAATCATCTTTCTTGAGGGATGACACTGCTTGTAGAAGGTTGCTCTCATAGTATTTTCAACAGCATCTTGTGGTTCTGTGTTAGAAGTTGCACTCCACTGGTGTCTCCACTGATCATAAATACACCTGAGGGGAAAGAAATACATTCCTGCCAATGTTGAGATTCAGCAACTTTAAAAAGCTTGGTATTCTGCCGGGTCAATCAATGTGACTTTGTCTCCTTCCGTTTCCACTAGCAGAGGAATTGCAGTGCTGCAGCGATAAACAGCAAAGCAGTGTAAACTCACCTGTTTGGTGCTCCAGGCCATTTGATAAGAACCAGCAAACTCTAAATCACAGAGATTAGAAATGGATAAACCACACTTACTATATTTAGCTCACCTTGATTAAGACCTGTGATTTTTTTTCAACCTTAAAATAGTATTACAAAGCTACCTTGTCTTCTTGTAGGGCTTGGCAAAACTGTTACTCCTGATTTCCCTTGAAGGGAAGAAGATGCCTATGTATCTTAACTTGAAGGGATGTGGTCAGAGTCATTAGTGACAAAAGTGGGATGGGTACTATTTTTAATCACAAAGGTCAATGCACATGCTTTCATGTCCCATCACACCAACACACTGTAACCTAAAACAGGCCTTGTCAGATTAGATCACCATGACTGGGAGCTGTTACTTACAACACACATAACGTTTTGTGGCCATGTTTTCTTGCAGTAACCAGTGCAACTACTGCTTGATTCTGGCTGATGTACAGGAGTTGCGGTTTACAGGCTGTATAGCTGAAGGGAAGTGTTGCGCTGTGCTTTTGGAGGCTCATTCCCTTTTCCTGCCTTTTCTCTGGTGCACTGCTGTGGATGTGCTTCCCTGGTGCAAATACAGCTTTTCCACCTCTCCGCACAGTGCGGAGCTGAAAGTAGGCACTTTGGAAGGACCGAATGGAAAGCAGGCTCCTCACCGGGGCGGAGGGGGTAGAGCGGCTGCCAGGCTGCAGGTTTTGGTGTGCAACCCCAGCTCCCACCTCCCAGAGAGGCCCCATGCTGCCATGAAGGGCTGGCCCTCCTGGGCACCCAGCACACAGCCCAGGCAGCCTGGCCGGCCCTCCCGGGCCCCGGGCCCCCCCAGCTATGGCCAGCACACGGCTGAGCCCAGCTGAGATCCCTGGCTCCATGAGCGACAGCCGAGAGCAGTGGCAAGAGTGGCCCTCCACAGATGTCCGTCTGGGTGGAAGGAGAAGCCGAGGTGCGGGGGTGTTCCCATCAGGGGAGGACGGCAGCCCCGGCAGCTCCCAGCGTGGCTGGTGGCGGTGGTGGCCTGGGGAAGGGCCCAGCTGTGGAGCACTGCAGCCACCTGCCGGTCACCTCCCAATGCAGGCTTCAGGCCCTCCCGGAACCGGGCAAACACCCCTCACCTCTCTGGGACAGCCTTGCTTCTGCCCCAACGCCGAGCATCTTACGCACGCAGGGAGAGACACGCTGCTTTCCCAAAGAGGCTCGTGCAGCGTTGCTGGGGAGGCTTCAGCATCTGTCTGCAGGTGCGCTAAAATCGCTGTCACGGTAGTTAAAGTCCGCTAGCATGGTGATCATGTAGATCTTAAGGAACAATGCCTTTGCCCAGTTTTTAGCCGGCAAAATATCGCGGCACCTGTAGCGCTGGCTGCAAATCTGCATAGCGATGGCCCGGTTGCCGCCCAAGACCAGGTCCGGGGAAGAGGCCGTGTCTCCGGTGAGACCAGCCATGCGGTCCAGAGGCAGCTGCAGCCCCTTCTCGAACTCACTTCTATTTTCCCTGTAACCGCTTCTGCTTCGCTGCTGCCATAGCCCCAGTTACCCAAGGATCCCGTGGTGTTTGGGAAGGGGTACCTGCCTGCCTTTACTAGGTGAGAGGAACTAAGGGTTGAAGAATTCCAGGGCTGGACAGGAGGGCAGTGCCAAAGCATACCAGAGCTTAATCCCATTGCCCTGAACCCTGGGTTGTCTGCCTACTCTGTCCCCTGCTCAGGTGATGAGCTGTTTTCAGCTGTGATTTCGTGTCTAACATGCCTATTTTTAAACCTTTTCTCCACAGTTTATTTATGACGAAAAGGTCTCCTGGTAAGTGAATCCCTTTTCATTTTTTCTGGTTATACCACAAAAGGGTTCAGGAGAGGAGCGGAAAGCTAAAAAGTTCTGCAGGGCCATTCAGGCAGCAGTTTCCTGCTGCATGAGAAACCTCAGTGCAAGATGGGCTAGAATAACTCATTTTCTGAGCCAGAGAGGAAAGCCTAGGAGAGCATCAGTCAGCCTGCCTCCCGATACAGCAGTGGCAGTCGGTGCCCTCTGCCCACCCTGCAGCAGCCTGGGGATGGCGATGCGCTCAGCAGGGGCAGAGACTGCTGCTTGGGTGCCAGCGTGCCAGGGATGTCAGCCACCTGGGAATGGAAAGGGCCACCCAAGCAATCATAAATGTGCGTTCCAATATTTGCATTTTTAATAATTTAAAAAACAAAAGCTCCTAAGGCAGCATTAAAGAGTGAATGATGGGTTTAAAGAAATAAAAAAATTATATATGTTAATATCCCCATGAATGTGCTGAAATGTACTGCAGTAGGTATGGTAGGCTAGGAGGACCTCAAACACTTAAAAGTGTACTTTCAGTTGTTTTGCTTCCATGGTTTTTTTTGCAGCACCTTTCAGGGCTTGTAGAGTGATGGTGGTAGCTTTGATTTCACTCACAGCCAGTATTATTTAGATTACAAGCACTAGGGGGAGTCAGGCTTTTTGGGTTGCATGTTTTCTTAAACTTGTTCTCACTGGGGGATTTATGTTTAATTTCAGAGAAGGATTTCTGAAACACTGAGTTTTGCAATGGCTTGTTTTCCTTTGTTTTGTTTTGTTTTTTTAACTAAAATTGACTCGAGGCCCAATTGTATTTGACTGTACCCTTCAGCTAAAACACATGAATGCGGAAGCCGTGTTGAACTGCCAGAAGCAGGGAATGAGGTATTGATATGGTTAGTGCAGTGTCTCAGAATCCTTAAAGAGAAGACAGCCCATGAGTTTTAGTATATATCAGTCTGATAATGGATGATTTCCACAAGGACTAGCAGTTTTCCGTAGGGAACTATGCAGGGTACAGCATTTTGGTCAGTGAAAAAGATTACCTGGAAATAAGTTCTAAAAGTCGTATTATATTGTGTTTTCATACAAATTTCATTAGTTTGACACAGAGACAGTGGGCAAAAAACCTGACAACATCTAATGAGCAGTTTGAACGGCTGCCTGCTGCATTCTCCGTGGTTATGCAGCAGCTGTAGTGAAAGAGCAGCTGCCCATCGTTCAGGCTGATTGGCCTGCTTCAGAAGGCTCAAAAAGCCCAACGACCTGCTTTACACCCATTCCGGCAGAGCAGGGTGACTGCTCCCCTCCCTCTGCCACAGCCCCCACAGGTATTGTCCTTAGGGAAGTGTCGGTGTTCCTTGGATTTGTTCACTGAACTTTGGGGTTTAGTCACTCATTGTTAGTTGGTGGGTTGATTTGGCCAAGTAAAACCAGAAGTCAGGAAAACAAAGGAGGCATCGCACCTGGGTGTGTGAGCCATTTCTTTATGCATTCCCTTTTCAAGAGGTATGTTAAGATGGCCCAAGAGAGTCAAGCCTTTCCGCAAGTTTGTGGCGTGACAGATGGGGGAACGGCTGAACTCGGGCAGCTGACTGCTGTGCCCTGCTCTGATGTGTTTTCTGTGTCACTCTTGTTGCAGGTGGGAGTCCTTAGTCTTAGTGCTGATGTATGTCATCTACATCGTTATCATGAAGTAAGTCAAATGTGCCCTTGGCTTGTTTAGATGGTAAGGCTCCCTGCTCTGGTGCTTTTCCAGAGCTTGCAAAGGTAATTAGAGAGAGCCACAGGCTGTGGGCAGGGCTTCCATTGCATCACCCAGTTTGGCTGCCAGCAGCACTTCCAACAGCAGGGGTTAAAGCACCTTGCCCTGTCATGTACTTACCTGTAATTTAAGGCAGGAAGGGGCTCCTTGTCTCCATAGTGCAGATCTGAGGATCAGACATCAAAAGGTGGATGATACTTTGTGGATATCACCCTGTGTGACCCGACCAAGGCTAATGCAGTAAGTCTGTGGCAGAGCAGAGAACCGAATCTATCTCTGAGTCCCACCAAAGCAGCCTCTTCTGACTTTGCCTTAGCACCCCTACTCAGAAATAGACATGTGGGAGATTACAGTCTACTATTTATGGGTGCTAAGCTCCACAGCAATTTGTTCTTACGTGCTTGGAGACCCATGACAAAACTACAGCACAATCAACATCGATTTTCTGAGCATCTGTGTAACTTCTTTCACGCAAGTTCATGCTAGCAAAGCTAGTCTGTTCTGCTGTTTGGTTCCCCTCCTCCTGCCTTGTTTTTAAAAGCCAGTGGAAAGGAAACCCAGATTTAAACTGGAACATTCAACAAAACCTGCCAGCTGCCAAGCACACCAGTGGTCTTGTCTCAACAAGTAAGAGTAGAGATTTGTTTTGAAATGATGACTAGAGTAAATATTGTGAGAGCAATTCTCAGTGAGAACAGCAAAACACTCAGGCTGGGTTGAAGGGAACACAGGTCAGAATTCATCTCACTGCTAGTAATTAGAAACTTTGTCTTTAACATGGAGGGTAGCTTCACCCTTGCAACAATGAACTGACTGGCAAAACTGACAGTTGTAATATTTGAATCTGGAATGGATTTTTCTTCTGTAGTGTGAACAGATGTTTCAGACCTGTTTGGATCTAGCTGGGGAGGTTGTTGGCCTAGTTAGGGACCTCGGCCAGGTGTTCACAGTGGGCTACCCTTGCCTTTGAGTGTCGTGGTGAGATCCTCGGCTCATGTTTGTGTCAGCTCCTGGCTACTCTAAATAAAATAAGAAACAAAGATATTTTTTTTCCCCAAAATGTTGAGACAGAACTTAGCATATGGTGTTGTGTTTCTGTGCTAGGTCTTCAGAGGTAAAATAACACTCATGCTCAGGTGTGATTATGTGATAAAAAATAATTTTTGATGATGACAAGTAATCATTATTTGCTGTACAGAATTTTAATTACACATAGTACATAAGCATACATGTCATTTAAGATTCATGTCTTGCATCTTTCATAGCCTTCTGGGTACGGAGAGATTGCATTGTATGCTAGAGTTATGGCAGTTACAAAGTGATACCAGTTAGAGCTCTGGCATGCTGTGGCTACATTTCCTTAAAACCAGAGGGGTTTTCTTCCCCCGCCTTAGTCGGATCACACAGGATGTGAGGCTAGGAAAGGAAAAGTGTCGAGAAATCCACATGGAAGAAGCAAAGGTACATCTAGATCTGTTTCATTTGTGCAGGTACAACTCAACCATACATCACTGCTTCGAAAGGAAGACAAAAAACTCTGCAAACATGGTGAACGGTTTAGCAAATAACACGGAAATGGACGATAACAGCAACTGTGATGCCACAGTGGTATTACTAAAGAAAGGTAACTGTTCCAGTAAGTCACCCTGCTTGCTTGCATCATTCTGAATGTTTACAGGTTTGTCCACTGGTCATGCAGTGTGGACTGCTTTTTTCTTACCAGCCATGAAATAGGTGGGGAGGTGGCCCTTTTGTGAACCCCTGCCAGATGGCCATGGCTCCTGTGCCTGGGTGACCCCAGCCACCGCATCCTTTGCCGCTGGAGGCAGTTCAGGCCTCCTCTGGGTAGCTCTTGCTGCTGGACAAGTGCCTGACTGAAAGGACTCCTCCAGCTTCAAGCCTGACTTGCCCAGGGGCTACTTATTTAGAAGGTTGCAGCCACACCATTGTAAGTCCTCCTGTGGGCGTTGCTATTCTGCACTGAAGATGCCCATTTACATCTAGTACCTCCTGATAAATTTAAATCCATTCCAAAGCAACATAAACTGAGCAGGGAAAAGGCCCTACCTATACTAATGCACACTTTCCACCCCAGTGAAGGGAGGGTGAGGACTCTCTATTGCTCTAGGTAGCGTGGTCTTATTGCACATGCTCTCTTGAATGTGTACAACTTTTCCATGTAAATAATCTCTAAGTGGATTTCGCTTTGGCTGAAATCTGCTCCTATTTGACTTTAGTCATGATTACGTATAAAAATGATCATATTTCTTCAGCTTAAAAAAAATTCCCCTGCTCCATAGCTCAGCAGTAGCTCGATGTGTGTGTCTGCAAGCATGTGCTAAACTGTATTTAGAGAAGGTAATTTTTTTAATCTCTGCAACAGTCAACAAGCATGTGCAGTAACTGCTTGGGATTTATATGTACTTATCCTCAGGAATAACTTCCCCCCCGCCCCCCTCCAGTCACTGGTTTAACCTGAGAAGGAGCTCTGTCTTGTCTAAAGCAGTCCTGGTCTCTGACTAAAGATGGGCTGCCCTTTTTGTTTCCCTGGACTGAAAAAAAAGTAACAAAAGTAGGTCTCCTTTCCTGCAAACAGTGATTGAAAGGCAGTCTGCATCCAGTAAGCAACTACACATGTAATGTAGAGGGGTTTATTTGCTGACATCAAACCCTTCGAGTCTACCAGAAGCCGGCTATCGTGTCACTGCCCCTGTTGCTGAGGGAAGGCTTTCGTGAGTGCTGCGCGCTCTGGTTTGGGGAAGCTGCTTTTGTGGGAACAGCTCTCTGTAGCCTGGGGCTCTCAATAGCAAAATTGTGCTGGCAAGATGACTGCACTCTGTACCGGTAAAGCTAGACTGGTAAAACTTAGTATGTGTAAACTCAGGCCTTAGTCATCTAGGTTTCCTCAGTTACACACAAATGAGGCAGTTCTGACTGTGGGATTTGGTTTAAATCTCCCAAGACTGCTCAGCTGCTGGTAATTTTTTGTTTTGGATGCTTGCAGTTACTCAAACTGGCTGAGGAAGGAAGACGAAAGGATTGCTTAATTTTCTTGCAGATTGTTCCTGTATTTACTTGGCAGTGGGCCACCAGAGGCCCAGACGGGCGTGTGGCACTGCTCTGCACACCAGCCAGTAGCATGGGGCCACAAACAGCACCATTGCAACAGGTTGCCTGAAGGTTTCAGACACTAGCATTTGTTTTCTGAGGCTTTTTCTGAACAGGGGGCCAAAAAGAATCAAACAGAAGGATTTGTGTGTTTGGGGCAGTTCCCCCAAGTGCCATGCAGGAAATGCCAACATGGAAAAAGTAACAATGAAAAGCTGGCTGGCTGGTTTGATTTTTTTTTTTTTTTTTTTTTTTTTTTTTTAATATAGATGACCCCACTTATCTAGCCCAATCCATGGAAACCTGCTCAGAAAAAAAAAAAAGTGACACTAAAGCCGAGGAGATATTCTTCTGTAAGACTAACAGTGATGGTAATAAATAATAATGCCATGCAACATTTGTCAGTGTTCAGCACTGATTTTAATAAACCAAAGCAGAGATATGTTGGGGAAGGCCTCAGGTTTTCCTGCTGCCAAGTCCCAGTCCTGGGCCAGAATTTACACCCCAAGGTATGATCCAGGCACAGAAAGGGTGGGCGCTGGCACCGCGCCACCCCAGAGGTAGTGGGCACTGGCACTGTGCCCCAGCTGGAGCGCGATTCAGGTACCTGCCCCTGTCTCCTTGTTCCTTTGCTCCCGCACTGCGGGTCACACCCCATGGAGCGGCATCTGCGCTTGCTGCCAGGTTTGATGGCACTTCCCAGCCATGAGCTGCTTGCCCAGGATGCAGGAACCTGCTTTTCATTTGCATTGGTACCCTGCAGGAACGCAGTGACAATTTCCTCACCCTCGTGTACAGTTAATGGTGGGTGAGGCCAATATCCTCACAGAAGTGCAGATTACAACAGTGGAGTTAATGCAGCTTTACTGCAGCACCATTTCTACCTCGGTGGAGTAGCTGCTGTGGAAGCAGTGATCTGCTTAACGCAGGCCCGTGATGAACTGTGCAGAGCAGATTTGATTCTCTGTAATGAGCATGAGTGGGGACACCATCTTGGTGATTTATTTAAAGACAGAAATGGAGGACATGTGAAGATAGAAATTAAGGACAGAGGAGGCATATTTTGAATGGTGATAGCTGAAGGAATGGTTCTTACAAAAGGAACCTGTGGGTTTATTCTTCCGAGAGCCACGTAGGGCAGAGAGAGAGACTGCTGGAAGATGACCTCAATTTCTCTGTTCCTTCACTACAGGAAATTTCCACCGTAAAGCCTCAGTGATCATGGTGGATGAGCTGCTGTCTGCCTACCCACACCAGCTTTCATTTTCTGAGGCTGGGCTCCGGATCATGATAACCAGCCACTTCCCTCCCAAAACACGTCTCTCCATGGCCAGCCGAATGTTAATCAATGAGGTATGTCTTTTCTCTCCCCCTGCTGCCCCTTCTGCTTCTGAATTTGCCTTTTCCAGTAGCAGTGTTTGGGTCGAAATGGAAGTATTTTGTTTTTTCTGAATCCCTGATAGTATTTTCCCAGATTTTATCCTTCTGACACTGACTCTACTAATCCATCCCTTGCTGTCTGTCCTCATGGAGATTTTAGCAGAGAAAGCTTCAAGGCATTATGTGGTTATGTTGCCTGTAGCTGTTGCTCACAGGAGGTGCCCCCTGCGTTGGTCTGACATTAATATTGCTTGCACTTATTTAATAATATGGTACTCCACTGAGTACCCTACTCATGGAATACTTGCCCTGGTCTTGGAATACTCCTGCAGCCAATTCTACAGCCACTGGTCCTTCTCTTATAAAAGTTGTATCAGTGAGATTTATCTAGTCATCTGCAAGCAAGCACTGTGTAATACCTGATCAAAATTCATCCCTTTTGCTTTTAAAGCCAAATTTTTAAAGAACTCTGCACATCTCTCTTTCTCTGTTCCTCCCTTTCTCTTTAAAAAATTAAATTTAAAAAAAATCTGTCTTTCAGCAAGAATTTGTGCCTTTACTTACAGAGACAAAGGCTGATCAATAGCAGGACTTACACCAATGGTGAGTCAGAAGTAGCAATCAAAATACCGATCAAGCACGTGGTTGAGAATGGGACAGGCCCCAGCAACTCTGCTGAGCGGGGTGTGAATGGCACACGGCGGGATGAAGACATGGCTGAGGCTGGGAACGAGACAGAGAACGAGAATGAGGATAACGAGAACAACGAAAACGATGAAGAGGAGGAGGAAGAGGATGACGATGATGACCATGAAGGGCCATACACACCTTTTGACCTACCCAGTAAGAAGCTCCTGGGTTTGTGTTGTTCCAGAAAGCAAAACTCAGTTTGAGTATGCCAGAAAGCATCTCAGAGACATGTTGAGGTAGAAATGTCTCCGAGAGCTCCCATCAGCATGCATCTCCCAGTGTAGTTCTTGGTCACAGGTAAAAGATGAGAGGAACTGGGAAGCAGCAGGAGCTTCTCAGGATGCAGACTCCTGGGCTTGGACGCACCTCTGCTGCAGCTCGTGCGTTGGCTCAGTGCTGCTGCTGCAGTCAGAGGGGAGAGGCAGCAATCTCCACGGTGTGTTTCCTACCCCCAAAACCTTGATCACCCTCTGGAGAGGCCCTCTCTGCTGGCTGTGGAGGCAGCTGAGGATGGTGGGGCTGCTGGCAAGGTGCCTGAACGCAGGTCAGATGCATCTGCATCTAGGCCTTACCTTTGCTGGGAAATGAGGTGTGCTCTTACCTCGGTGGTCGGGTGTAGCACTAGCGGAAACAAGGCAGTGGTGGTGCTCATGTGGAGCGGTGACAAAAGAAGGTCCTGGGCACCTCTGCTTCCTGCTGTTAACTAGGCGCAGCCACAGTGTCTTCTCGCTCTTTCTGAAGGGCTTAGAAAGCCAGAACAGCTACGTGACTTGTGAAAAAGCATGTGTGCCTCGGGTTGCTGACCACTGCACCTGCAGGATGGAGATCTCCTTTTTGCCAAGTCCCTCTTACCCCGTCGGGGCTCTAGTCCCGGGACAATTATAATGTACCCCTGCCCTACCTTTGACTCACACTTGCCACAGCTGGCAAGATCTGCTGTGTTGCAGACAAGCCAGAATACTGTGGGGAATGGTCCTGCCCTTTACAGGTACGATACATTTTTGGGAACTCCTGTTCAGATCTCACTCAAACAGCATAGCTGTAGTTCAAGTAAGGGAAAAAAAAATGAGCCTGAAGAGAATAATTTAGATGTCCTACGGACCATCACACTAGATTCATAATATGGGGAAAGTTGGCATAGACCTCTGGAGATCTCTGGTTCAAATCCCTCCTCAGAGCAGTTTGCCCAAGGCTGTGTCCAGTTGAGTTTTGATTATCTATAAGGATGGAGATCCCACAGGTTTTTTGCATACCTGTTCCAGTGTTTGACTACCTTCGTGGTGGGAAAAAACCAAAAATGCACAACTTATGGTAGCATCTATTCAGAATTTCCCTTGCTGCAAGTTGATTCCATTGGCTCTTAGAATTCCCTTGTGCATTTCTGTGAAGGGCCTGGCTCCGTCTTTTCTGTACCATCCCATTAGGTGGTTGGAGATGGATCAGATCTCTTTCTAGAACTTGCTTTTTATGTGGTACCTCTAAGAATCTGACCCAGGGAGGGTAGCAGGAGATTGTGCCCTGACCCATTACTTAACAAACTCTCAGGGAAGCACTTCATACTCCTTCCCTGTGCCCCTCCCCGCCCTCCCATCTCTGCCATCACACCGTGATCTTCTGAACAAGGCATGTCTTGTCATCATCTGTTCGAACAGCAGTGAGGCTGCAGTGTCCCTGGCATCTGGCTTGTTAATATTAACAAAATAATAACATTCTGGACTAAAGCAGACTAGAATTGTGATTGTTTCCCTTTTTTGTTTTACAGCTGGCAAGATAGAAATCTTGAAGTGGCTCTTTACATGGCCATTGAGTTTTGTCCTGTACTTCACAGTGCCCAACTGTAACAAACCCCACTTGGAAAAATGGTTTATGGTTACCTTTGCTTCTTCTACCCTCTGGATTGCAGCTTTCTCCTACATGATGGTGTGGATGGTATGTACTAACTAAAGCAGAAACCACAACCTGGGAGAGGCAACAGAAGTGGGTTTTGTGAGCTTAGAGGAGTGTGTAGAAAGTTTGACATACCTGAATTTTTAAATGAGAAGCCGTAAGTCTGCTTCCATTTCTATTAGACTTGTTCACACTGAGAGAAGAAAATTAGGGGCCAGTAGCCATGGCCTTTTAACTTGGTTCAGGGCTGGAATTTCACCCAGATTCTTTAATATGGGGAAAAATTATAGTTGCACCAATTTAACACCTCCTAGTTGTGCAGGGCAGTGTAAAGAGGCCCTAATGCTAGTAAGAATCTAGCCACAATAGCTTTTCTTTTCCTTGGAGCAAGCAAGCTTGAGAGACAGAGTTGTGAATGATAACACTTTGAAGTCAGCATGAATAAAAGCACAATATTCAGCCAAATTCTTGCATAACTACTCTAGTCCAACAGGAGCTTAATTCTACCTCATTATCCTAAAGGTAGAAGGGGGTAAATAAAAGTGAACACAAGGAAATCGAAGCATAGTTGGCCTGTTCACAGGAGAGAAATTTTGTGCACTGGCTGGATCATTGAGCCTGTTAGCTTGCTGCAGGCCTCGTTACATGGTATGTGTAGGTAAAAAGCGTAAGTTGTCCTCATTAGGATTACAGAAACACCACAGAATGGATTGTGTTTACTTTGGGGCGGTCTCTACTCTTCAGCAGTATCAGGCAGTGATGGGACATGAGCATCAGGAGAGGCTCTAACAAGGGAAGCCTGGGTTTGGGCTGCTGCACTTGCGATGGAGTGCACAGTTCATGGTCTGTCTCAGCATGGGACCCAAAGAGCATCCAGATCCCTCACTAAAGCACTGGCCACTGCTTCCCGGCTGGGAAGGGTGAGGCAGCAAAAAAAATCTTGACTGCCTTCACAATTAGTTCATGTACTAAATGCCAGCATGAATGCCAGGCTTTTCCCTGCGAACTAATCAAAGCAGTTACAGAAGATGGGTTTTTAGTTTGTTTTGTTTTCAATAACCCATGTTACCCTGAACAGGAAATAGAAAGTTACTTGTTTTCTTCTGCTTTTTCATCTGTGAGGATAAGGTGTTTTTCAAGAAAAAAGCTATCCCAGCTTTCCAGAGCTGAAATACCAAAGCCCCCAGGGTCACTGGGCTGCTTCTAGCATAAGGTTCACATTTCCTTGAGTACGCTGCAGGGAGTTCAGAAGAGCAATTAAATGTGGCTAATAGGGAATGGGCATCATTAGACAAAGGCATCCAAAATTAAAAAATATTAATCAGTTTGAAGAGCACTAACTTATCACAGACTGCATAGCAAAGGAAAGAGGCAATTAAAGGTGTCTCCGCTCTGCCAGTAGGAATTGTTTGCAGTCACTTGGGGATTTGTCCCTGCTTATGGCGTTTACATAGTATAATGAACCATGGGGTTGCTTTAGTGTCTGTTTAGCTATTATTTGTATATAATAATGTCTGCAAACTTCAGCCAGGATCAGGAGACTATTACACAGGCTAGCAGGCCACCATATGGATTCTTTTCCAGAGTAGTGTCAGGAAAATTGTGGATGAAAGGTGTGAAGCAGCTAACAAAAGAGGGTACATAGCAGGTCAGTGCTGTCCTCTGCCAGCTGATGAATATACCAAAAAAGCCTGTCACTGCCTCTCTTTAAAGAAAGTGTGAGTTTGCACTGAGCGATAAACTCTACCTCGCAGCATCTTGCAGAATTGGGCCAAGCTGGTCTCCAATTTCAATTCTTGTAAACAGCTTGACGGTTTATTTCTTCTCCTTAGGTGACAATCATTGGTTACACACTGGGAATTCCAGATGTGATCATGGGCATCACTTTCTTAGCAGCTGGAACCAGTGTGCCAGACTGCATGGCAAGCCTTATCGTAGCAAGGCAAGGTAGGTTCATCGCAGAGATGTCATACTGCTGTGGAAGTGCTTCCTTGTGTCCTCTTCCTCTTTAGGTAGCACAGATGTGTCCTGAATGTGAAAACACACAGAGCCCTTTTCCTGAGGCGGAAATTTAAAACAAGAACAAAGAAGGAAATTATGTTGCTATTGCAAAGCAGCTAACAGGTTCTTAATGACAGTGTGGAACAAGTTTTGGCACTATTGTCAACTTCAAGCTTTCCCCAAAAGTCACAGAGTTTTTCTTAATTTAAATATTGGTGGTATAGAATTGTTTAGAAGATGGCATAAAGGTCTTTCAGGTGACTTTCCAGCTTTTCTCCACAGTCATAAGGACTGGAAGATAGTACTGGTTTTAAGGAGTCTGGATTAGATCAAATTATTGTGTTTCTGTTTAAAAGACTTTTCTGAGACACGTCTGATTGCACACGGTTTCCATTCCTGCAGGTATGGGGGATATGGCTGTGTCCAACTCCATCGGAAGCAATGTTTTTGATATTTTAATTGGCCTAGGCCTCCCATGGGCTTTGCAGACTCTAGCAGTGAATTATGGATCATACGTAAGTCCTACATTTGTTCACGTTTCTTATTTATTTCTTTACTTAAATTTTTGAAAAGAAAACAGATCTATTTAAGAAAAAAAATAAAGTCCAAAACTCTGTGGATCGGATTTGAAGAAACAAATAGTTTTGCTCTGTTACGATTTGGGAGAAGCAGCAGTTAATTGTCACTGGACATTCCCCATCCTTTGGAGGACAAGCACGTCCATTTCTTCCTTAAAGGCAGCAGTCTTGTGCTGAAATAAGCTAACTCACTAGAGTATACTGTATTTTTACTCACTTGAATATATCCCAAATAAGGAGAATGATCCTGTTGTTATAATAACACAGGGGGGATAAAAACATGGGTGGAAAGTAAAGAATAGAGCAGACCTGTAGGGCTTTTGGTAAGAAAAATTCTAGTCTTAACTGAACTGTTAACAAACTGGAAGATGAAGGAAGCTGTTAAATAACTGGATATTTCAGAGTGTGACCATCATCAGGAAACACTGCAGAGCTTTCCTGTTTGAGAAAACCTGCCCAACACCAATGAAACTGTTCTTTACTTCCCAAATGATAGAATATCCACCTCCCCCTGTCCCCAAAGTTGTTGCAAGGTCCCTTCTAAGAAGGAAGAGCAGGGGATGCCATAAAGTCCCAGAGGAAAGTTGCTATTGCTGTTAGCTGGACAACACTCGGACAGCAGTGTAGGACAGAGGAAAGGTTCTTGATTACAATCACTGAGTGAATGCAAAGTTACAAGACTGGAGAATCACAGAATTGTTGAGGTTGGCAAGTACCTCTGGAGATCTTTTAGTCCCCAACCCTCTGCTCAGAGCAGAGTCAGCTAGAGCAGGTTGCTTAGGACCATCTCCAGTTGGGTCTTGAATACCTCCAAGGAGCTTGTTCCCGTGTTTGACCACTCTCACAGTAAAAAAGCATTCTTATGCTTAAATGGAATTTCTGTATTTAAAATTGTGTTTGTTGCCTCTTGTCCTTTCAATGGATACTGCTCAGAAGAGTCTGGCTGCACCTTGTCTATCCTCTCCCATCAGGTATTTATACACATCGATAAGATCCCCCTGGATCTTCTCTCCAGGCTGAACGGTCCCAGCTCTTTCAGCCTCTTTTTGTATGTCAGATGCCGCAGTCCCTTAAATCATCCTTACGGGCCTTCACTGGACTCATTCCAGTAAGTCCATATCTTCCTTGTATTGGGGAGCACAGAACTGGACCAGGCACTCCGGATGCGTCTCATCAGTGCTGAGTAGAGAAGGATCTTCTCCCTCTATCTGCTGGCAACGCTTCCCCTAACACGGCCCAGGATGCTGTTGGTGCTCCATGCCACAAGGGTGCATTGTGTACTTGAGCTTGGTGTCCACCAGGATCAACAGGTCTTTCTCTGCCAAGCTGCTTTCCAGCTGGTCAGCCCCAGAGTGTTCTGATGCATGGGGTTATTCCTTCCCAGGTGCAGGACTTTTCATTTCCCTTTGTTGATGTTCATGGGTTTGCTGCCTGCACATTCTCCAGCCTGTCCAGGTCCCTCTGGATGGCAGCACAACCCTCTGGTGCATCAGCCACCCCTCCCAGTTTTGTATCAGCTGCAAACTTGCTGAGGGTGCCTTCTGCCCCACCATCTAGTTCATTAATAAAGATGTTAAGCAGTATTGACCCCTGGGGTAAACCACTAGTGACTGGCCCCCAGCTGGACTCTGAGTGTAGTGGTTCAGCCACTCCACTGCCCAGGTAGTCTGTTCTTCCTCTGTTTGTCCGTGAGGACATATGAGAGAGTGTCAAAAGCCTTGCTGAAGTAAACATAAACAACATCTGTTGCTCTCCCCTCACCCAACAAGTCCACCTCATCATAGAAGGCTATCAGGCTGGGTAAACATGATTTCCCCTTCTTAAATCTATATGTCTGCTCACAATCACCTTCTTGTCCTTCATATGTTTAGCAGTGGTTCACAGGATTATTTGCTCCATCACCTTCCCAGGGATCAAGGTCAGGCTGACGAGTTCCTTGGATCTTCCCTCTTCTTGAATATAGGAGTGACAAAAGGAAGCAATGCTGTAGGAATAAAATCCCTTTCTTTAATGAGCAGCTTATCTGTAGCTCATCTATATTTCTGTGGAAAAGGATGAAAACAAGTGGCTGAACGGAAGCAGCCAGCTTTCATGGAGGCATAACAATGTCACTACTGTTTTGCACACCCAAAACGTTCATTGTACGGTGTGATCACATGGTTAGAAAAAGCAGTTTTGGAAACAGCCCCACAATTAGCAGAGTTTTCTCAGTTTTCACTCGCAGTTCCTGGATTTCTCTCCAAATCCTTGGATAATTGGATGTCAAAACAAAACAAGCCCTCCCCCCTCACCCCCCCTGTTATTAGTAATTAATTATTTAAGTATTACTAAGTTGCCAGAAAAGGCTAGAGTTAGCTGGGTCAAGTGTAGCCTGGTGACAGCGTTAAGACCTGCGAGGTGCTGTTTGTTATTCAGGGAGCCCTGCTGATGGGCCTGGCACCAAGGTCAGCAGGGGCAGAAGATGAGGTGCTCCTCTTCGCTGAGGTCTGTAGGGCTGGGCTGTGGGCCGCTGGCACGGGTAAGGCCTGCTCACGGGGTGGGCGTTCACAGGCTTAGGCCAACCTGCTCGCCCACTAAATGTGACCGAGTCAGAAGCATGAGGTTATTTCTGAGCTAATAGTCACGACTTAATACTGCTCCTCTGGTATTTGGCAGGATCCAAACGTGTCTTTGGAGCATCTCCTCCAAAAGAGGAACTCCTCAAAGCCATCGTCATGCCCCTGTCTTGTGTAGGAAGGAGAGATTTGTAAAAGACAAAAAGAGCTTGCTTGGTCATGGTTACTTTGGCATAGCCATCCAAAACCGTGATTGCCTCTGCAGAATGTTTAATATAAGAGGACTGTGGCAAAGTTAAGCTTTTGCTGAAAGTAGAGAGTAAATGCATTTTAATAAACAAGCTGTTAAGACAGTAATAGCTTTTGTGGAAGCCAAAAAAAGTAGACTGTGTGATTTGAAAGTTAAGCTTTTATGCAGAAGAGCCTCCTAGGAGACCCCTGCAGCCTTATTTTTCTGGAAGTCTAACCACTCAGGGCATTCTCCAGAGCATGGTATTTCTCTAATATCATACTCTGTAAAATCCCTATGTATCTCGTGTTCCAGGCTGCCTGACTAAGAATCCCCTATGGCCAAATTTAGCTCCCTATTAGTGCTGGCGTAGAGAGTTCTGGCCTGTTACTGTGCAGAAATGGAGAAGAGGATCTGCTGCCTTTTTCTTTCCCTTTGTCTGCCTCTGTGCTGCATGCATGTGGCAGCGTGGTGTCCTGTGATTACGTGTATGCTGAACCTTCTCAACCACCTGCGGTAAAGTGGCTTCACACACGGGGTTTCATTGTGAATGTGACGAGCGGTCTCACTGCTAACAGCACTTTCAGCTGCTGTAGCACCCTTCGTAGGATGAGCTTGGGTTTGAGCCTTCCTTGAACTCCCTCAGGGCAGGTGGGTGTTTCAGAGCCCATTTTACAGATGCTGCATTTTGGTTGGAGGTGAGCAGAGAGCTTTGGATGAGATGCAGCCTGCAAGCTTGTGGCTGGTAGTGAAACATCGATATATTGAAAGCACTGTCCCGCAAGGTCCCGGTTACTGCCTAGTTTTGTCATACGCCTGGCAGCAACCACAAGAAGCCCCACGCAGAATCAGGACTTCTTGTTTAAACAAGTTCATTCTATGAGGTAGTGCCTGAGGGGGAAAAATAAAGCTTGTGGCCTAATACATAAGACAGGAAAAGAGCAAGAGGGGACCTGTCAAAGAGAGGCTAATGGACTTGCTGGAGGTCACGCAGTAGGTAAGTGGCAGAACGAGAAATAGACTGTGAATCTCTTGAGACACATCCTGGCACTGGGTTGCTAAATCGCAATCATTTCAATTAAGTGCCTCTCCCACTTCTGACTGCCCCTTTCCCAGGCCCATTGTTGATGGATATTTCAGCTTAATATTTATTTTATTATTTATTTTTTGTTACAAGAAAGGAACGGAAAACCATCTTTTGCTTCCCAGGCTGCATCTTGGAAGCATCTGTCACCTGTTTTAGAGAAGGAATTTCCTCTTCTTCTGTTTTCATACTTTAAATGAAACATTTTCCTGTAGGATGTGGGTACAGTGCAAGTGGAGCCTGCAGGGCAGCCACAGCCCCAGCCTGAACAGGGGGGCTGCACCCCCATGATGTGCTGTAGGAAGCTGGCACACCAGGCAATGCTTTGCAAAACCACTGTATGCTCCAGAGCACTGGTCTCCATTGTCATTCACCCTGCCTCACCTGCCTGTATCTGTTACCATACCCTAGGTCTGACTCAGCATGATCATCAATGTGCAATGCTGGATTTTTATTCTCTTCTTTCCAATGCCGACTGGAGTCAGCCCAAACCCAAGCCAGAGAATGCTCCGTCTCATCCTTCTCCAGGAAAATGTTAGTGTTGGTGCAGAGAAGAAAAGGTCCTCCTCTGCCCTCACCCTTTGCCTTCAACTCTCTTGTCAGTCCCTCAGTTCTTGGTTCGGGCCAGGCCACTGATGCTTTTCCCATCAAAGGGCAGATCTGTTCAGTATCAGACAGCTTCCACAGCAGATCCCTTCTGTTTCTACAATGTCTAGCCTACAGCCCAACTATATGTTTATTGTTTTAAGAGTCCTTGTTATTTCTGGACACCCATTAATGTCCAGGCACTAACTCTGCCTTCCGCTGTGCTTCCCACTGGAGCTTCCTATCTCTGCTACTCAGAGGTCACTTGGCCACCCTGCTGCTGCGGCTCTGACCTAGCTAATCTAGCACGCCAGCAGGACTTGCGGAGAAAAAGCAGCATCCCTATGGACCTAGAGAGACCTTTGAAAGAGTTCACTTTCTCATCTCTTCCAGCTCTGAGTCCTGGACACATTGCTGACTCTGTAATCCTGTAAGAATCCTTCCCCAGTGGCCCTGGCAAATCTGGAGTGGAAGGACATTTGCTCTGTGTCTCCCATCCAATTGCTTCCCTCTGGAATTTTTTTTTGGATGTGAAGCTGTAAACCAGGACCAGGGATTTTAGCCTAAGGATAAACAGCCAGGTTCATTTGTTCACATCAGCATTTGGGAGTATAATCACATGTTTATCCATCTTTCCTCTGCCTGATAACTTCAGCCAGTTTCAGCAAAATTTGACAGTAAGTTAGAGGTCTTGGAGACATTACGTTCCTTTCATGCAAACAGGTAGCTAGAGAGAGGAGGAGTAACCCCAGTGTGAGCCACCTTAGACATCAGAGATTCCAGAGGAAAGCGGACACTCGAGAAACACACATCGGGACGGCAAGCGTCACTGCTTTGCCCCTGGCTGACCAGTTTGCTCTTCACTGTTTTAATTCCAAGGCACTATGATGAATCTTACGACATTAAGACAAAGCTGGCCTTCATCTCCTCACAGCCAACATCCTTGTATCTGTTCCCTGCCCCACTCTGGCCCAGGTATCTGCATACAGACCACCTTAAAGCCTCAGAGGGAAGAGGGAGGATAGGGTCAATGGATCTGTCAGTCATCGGGCAAACATTAAGGTCTAGGACAGCAACATGGTGGTGACTCTGGGTGTCTGCAGGGGTCCCTGCTTCCCACAGCGTCACCCTTCACTTCTGTAGCTGTTACTCCTCGTCCTGCTCTGGGGGCCAGACTCTTTCCAGCTGTGACATTAGCATCTGCAACCTGATGTGCTGGTATCACTGCAGCAGCAGTATGCAGCTTGGCAGGTATTAATGGATTAATTTATTTGCTGATCCCAAAAACATGTGGATGGGCATAGCAGCAGGTGCATGCTGAAGCTACCTAGTCCCAGCTTCCTGGAATAGTTTGCATGTATTGAGTGCATTTGCTCCCAAGTTTTGTGACAGGGAGACTGGGATGGTTATACTGTAGTAGAGCAAAAGCACGTAGAGCAAAGTATCTGGTCCCTTCCAAAGCTCCTAACAATACAGGAATTCTCTCCTTGACTGTCTATGTCCGTGTTGAGTACTCCAGGGTGTGTACCCTCTGCAAAGTGAATTGTGTGGCACAGAGCAAACCAAGGATGTTTTCTCAGGAGTCTCAAAAAAGCTCCAGGAAGGAAATTCCATTGAAACCTGCAGGAATGCAGCACATGTCTGAAGTTCCAGTTTGTTGAGACCGCTGTCTCATGGCAAGACCCGGGGAATGCAGGATTTACACTGAATTTCCACTGCCAGACAGGGACGCTGCAGGAAAAGGATCCCCAAATAGACAGAGGACCTGCAGCTTTTTCAGCCAAGGGACTGGAAACACAGCAGAGTCCTTCTAATATTCCTGAATGAGGTAATTTCTTTCATATTTGGACCTTGGAGCAAAACCAGTTTGGGTTTTGGCAATAGCTCCTTGTTTTTCCCTTCAGCGACTGCCAGAAAAGAACTGAAGAATGGAATCGCTTTTATTTTAGTTCCATTGTTTTCCCTCTGCTGTTTAGCTTCAGCCCCAGTTACTTATTGCCTGCAGGAGCTGCATGGGAATAGCTGGAGCTCGTAGCAGCATCTTTGTATTTGCTACACAAGACGCAGGGACATAGCCTCCGTTCACATTCAGACAGAGTAGATTTTGAACTTGCAAACCTTTCACGTGTGATCAGTCAAAGCGGAGCGTTCTTCTGGCTTGCTTCAGCCACTAGACACAAGCCAAACCTCAAAGGAGAGTTTGGGAATGTGGATTTTTCCTCCCTGCAGTATGGGGGAGCACTTTGTCTGCAAACAGTTCTCTCCTGGGGAAGAAGCGTTTCCTATTCTTAAACGAACAAAGAACTGAGCTTTTCCTTCTATAATTAAGAAGATTCCAGCTGAGGGCCTTTTTCTGCTCTGTGCAAAAACTGAAATTATGTCCTCCCTGACTGTGAGTTTTGAATGTTGTGCTAGCCTTTTTTACTGTGAACTTACACGTTGTCCCATATCCTGAGAAAACCTATTCCATTGCCTCTTGCAGGAAATGCCACTCGTCTCATGAGAAGGCTGCTTGACTGATTTCTACCCTAATTTGACAGATCAAGAACACATTTTTCTTAGGCTTTTTTACCAAATTTCAGAATCTTCTGAGCTCCTGTGCTCACAGTTAGGAGTCACAGTAAGAAATAGGGCAGGCTACAGTGATAATCAGAGAAGTGGGAATAGTTCATTGGTTAAAACTGTATTTTCAGAGCTGTAGATTTATGGGAAATTTGTGAAACAGCAGCAGGTAGTCCAAAATCAAATGCAGAAAAAGAAAGGATCCTTTACACAAGTGGAGAACTAAAATGAGAGAAATGGAGAAAGAAGTGAGCAAGTGGCTACTCAGCCTAGCTCAGATTTAACTGTCTCAGGACCACTGAGCAATACTGCATAAAACAATTCATGGTTCTATGTGATTACTTTTCGAAATAGATAGGTGGGCATTAGGTTAGAATAGAAGACAGAAGATGTCGAAAGGCTAGCAGCGCTGGAGAGAAGGGTAAAAGCAGCAGCACGCCTGCTTGCGTGGCTGTTGTGATTCTGGCCGTTGCTGTGATGTAGACCTGGGCCAAACAGGAGGGTACTGTAAGAAAACCTTTGGTGTTAGCGGGTAGGATACAACGGTGGGAATCTGTTATACCTGCCTTTTTGTTCTGATGAGCAACCCCTGCTGTGCACCAGCTAGTGCAGTACTGTGCAGAGTTGCAGCAGACTTGGAGAAAATCTGAACCTGGTATGTTCTCTGTGTTGCTGATAGATAAGTAATGGCCGTGTTTGCTAGCATTAAATGTTCTTGTTTTCATTAATAGTTGGGGGTTCCATTATACTTTCAGAGAACCATTTCCAGAGCTAGGCATAGGCTAGCCGAGAGCTTTGGCAGTGGTCCTCCGTGTACTCTTAATGCAAGAATTAAATACCTCAGTGCGCAGCAGCAGATTTGATAGAGGTGAACATGTGCTCGTACCCCAAAAACTATTTGCTCAAGCCTGCCTATGGTAAATGGGGAGTGCTCTAAAGTGATCTGTGCATCAGGAAAGTTGCTGCTGGCTGATCTGACACTGGAAACCCCTTATACCACCAGTGCAAGGTTTACTGGAGAAGATCTCTCCAAATCCTTAGGTTGCAGCCCCCCCAAATGCTTGGCAGTGAGTTTCACCTAGCTCCAAGGAGACCTTTCTTTGTTGGAGTGAGAATATTTGGCAAAAAACATCCCTCAAAGACCAGACTACCGTTGCATTTTGGACCTGAGCAAACCCAGACAGCTTTCATTCTCTTCTCACTGTGAGCTGTAAAGTCTGCAAGAATCTCAAAGCCCTGTATTAGCCCAAGAAACGTTTACAGTAAGAGGTATCTGGGCAACAGGCTTAAACAGGAATTACATCTAAAATGAGGGAGATTTGTTACGGGTGTAAATCAGCCTGCTTCAGGGCTGTCTTAAATAACCCAGAGACCCTGGGCACGGTGCCTGAACGTATGTCATTCTCCACACGTGCTGAAGTGTAGTGAGGTCAGATTTACTGCATGTGCCAGAAAAGCAGTGCATCATCTGCAGCTGGGCTCCCTGCGCACACCATGCAGAGCTGCTCTGTGCATAAGCAGCAAGCCAAATTAATTGAACTATTTGTGTGCACACAGAGTAACCCCATAGTGTGTATGCTGCAAGTCCAGTGCGTCTGGAGTTACACCCAGCACTCATCTGTGGAATCCACCTCCCAGCTGTCCCAGGGCAGATCTGCTTCCGAGACAGGCTTACATCAATGTCAGTTTGTTCCAACTGTCTTTCTGTTGGTTTTCATTCACTTGTCATTGTTTTATCGCCCTTCTCATACATCATCTTTGTCTTCCTCTGTCCCTTTTATGCTGGCTCCATGGCATGGCAGGGAAATGCCAGGCATGCATCACCTCCTGAGCCACAGTGGAAACATCTGGAATTCCGCACAGCTTTTATAGTGCATTAAGCTCACCAACAAGATTTTTTACCCAAAGAGTTGCGCTTTTTCTTCCACTAAGTCCAGCTGTGATATGTATCCAGTTCAGCCAAAGGAGCTTCCTGACAAAGTACATTCCACAGCTCGCATTTGCTCGCCCAAGGAAACCACCCTCTGCTGTGTACATGGATGAGTTTTAATCCTGCTGTCCTGTGGCAGAGTGAGGTATTAGGCGATGTCCCTAATAAATGGTCCCATTTTTTGCGGAGCAAAAAGCACTGGGAAGTGAAAACTGCATTAGAAAACACCCTTTCAGCCCTCCCAGGAAACCCTTTCTTTCTGTGGGAATAGGCATGCTCATAAAGGAAAGTTCTTGTTATTTAGGTTAATTAATAGCTAATTGCTTTGCTCAGCAGTGGGAGCTGGGCTATATCCTAGGCCAGGACATTGCTAGTTAAGCCCCAGTTGAGAGCTGTTAACCTGGAGTGAAACTCAAAGTGTTCTAATGCAATACCACTGCAAGGGAAAACTGGTGCTCAGGCTTTTGAAGGGGTTGCCACGTTTGCTTTGCCCGTGTGGGATCAGCATGACGTAAAGCTGTCATAAATGATTAGCATACCCCTTCTACTTCTGAATAATCCTTAATAGCAACTTCTGTTCCCTTGAATGACCTCCAAAAAGGAGCCTGGCAGATAGTCCAAAGAAAACGGCCCCAAACACCTCTCCTTGGAAGCACTGTCCTCAGCAAATTAGGCACAGAGGCCTTTGGAATGGTATTCTCTCCAAATGTCTGCTGGTTTTATGGAGGCTAATGATGTAACTGAGAAGCAACGTCTGCACTTTAGGTTGAATTCAGACATTTTCCATGCTAAAATAATTCCAGCTGCTTCATTTGCTTCCTTTTCCTGTAGATTCCTTCCCAATTGATGTATTTCATATAGTTTTTACAGATACTGGCACTGGTCAAACAGAATTCCTGACCAAAATCCAGACAGGAATTTATTTTAAAATAGTATCTGTCGTTCCTAGCCAGCTGCTGCTCATTTGGGGTAGCAGGGAAGGTGGCTTTAAATTTGTATTATTTTAGTTACACAAAGTTAGCTTAGGGGTTTTTGCATTTTAGAGTAACTAAAATGGAAATCCAGGTTAGCTGTCATGTGTAGACCATTCCGGTTAGTGGAAGCAGGAGAAGAGGGGTGGATGCATGGGAGTGAATGAAGTGCCGTGGACCAGTCTGTCTCTACAGGCAGCAGGAATGCGTGCACAGGGCCCCCAGATGAGCTTTTCCTGGCTCCTTGGTGAAACAGGACATACACTGGAGGGTAGCAGAGAAAAATGTCTTCTGGGTCGGAACCTGACATTGTCTGTCTGCCCAAGAGCAGCTCTTGTTTCAGCAAAACTCTGAGGTTTGCTCGGGACTGGTGATAGAAGCTGCAGTGGCCTTAGAGACTTCTTCCATAGCTGCAAAAATACACTTCCTCCTGTCCACTGCTTACAGCCTGCACTTTACATTAACGGTGGGATCATTACATTTTTCACCTTCAGTTATGCAGACAGCCCCAAAATTGGCCTTCACACTCTGAAGCAATCCAAATCTTTCATTTCTTTGGACAGTCAGTCTAGTGAGAATATTGTATTTTACATGTAATGGCTATAGGAATATAATGGTCCGGCTGTACACACATACACTTACAGCTTATGTCTTAAAGAAATTCTGTAATACCTTTAAGAACAAATGATCAGCATGGCTGTAGCCTTTTTATGATGGCAAAAATCAGTAAAGAAGGAAAATGCACCATTTGTATAAGTCAGTATTTTAACATACGTGAAGATAACAGCAAATCTCAGGCAGCAGCAGAGCTCTCTAAAGTGGTGGGACGCTTCTGAGTACAAATGCTATAACAATTCCAGTGTATAGTAGCTGTGCAGGACCTGCTCCTGCTTATTACGGTTTACGGGAAGTACAGAAATGCATCATCATGCTGGATCTTTAATATGTACAGGAGAAGAGGGGAATCTTTCCAGGACTGTCTTTTTGCGGCATGCTTGACTCTGTCTCCAATATGGCCTTGCATAGAGGATCCTGGGTGTATGGAGTTCATTGCAGGCTCAGGTTTGCAAAACGTCAGGAACAGTAATCCTTCCTTGATCCAGGAAGTCAGGCTCTCCCCTCAGTTGTCCCTGGGGAATGAAGCTAAAGCATTACTCTGGATTTGGGGGCAATATTTGGGTGAGAAGTTTTTCCTGACTGTGACGCAAAATGATATGAGTGCCTCAGCAGTCTTGTGTTCATGGAATTGTAGTGCTGCTTATCACCAAATTAGCAATACCCACTTCTCTTGCAAATGGGCTTCTTTATAGTCTAACTGGAAGGATGCGGGCGCTGAAAAGTGGCCGGTGATACACTATGCACCATTATTTCCTGTGTTGACAGTTGAGAAAATAATACCATAGCATAGAAGTTTAGTTTGAATTGTTTACTGGGCTAAAAACAGTTAAAAAAAAAAAATTAATCCAGCTGTTAGAAAAAAAATGTGTCGTTTGGGGTGGATGAACTTTAATTCTGGGAACTATTTTCTTGTCTGCAGATCATCTGCAGGAGTGGACTAGTGCTTTTGCTTTCCTTTGTATACAAATGTAGAACAAGCTGAGCAATTAAAAATTGGATACCAGCCCGTTTAAGGAAGATCACTGCATCTAGCTTTGCTCTTTGACCTCAGCAGCAGATTGACGTGACTGAAAATATACCTGTGCTGCACAACATCAAAGTCTACTAGACAAACAATAGGAATACTCTTTTCTCAAGTATCCGTGAAAAATACTTGCACATAATTTCTTGCTAAGATTGATCTCTGCCAGGAAACTGAAATAGTTGGTTACTTCTTTAAATAGTAATCGGGTTTGGTGACTGTCAGTTGAAACTCAACGTCATGTAGGGTTTCATTGCACAGAGGGTGCAGGGAGGAATACAGTGGGCTGTGTTACCTTACGGTGGCCTTAAGATAATAATTGATATTAGATGGTCTAAAGTTCTACAGTTCAGTCACCCATGGCACCCACCCCACAGCTTCCTGCTGCCCTGGAGAAGCCGACTTTCCCTAGGAGGAAGTCTCCCTCATGCCCTAGCCCCTGCAGGAATGCCTGCACCTGAGTGCTCCCTCGACGATACTGCAGGTGATACTGTTTGAGAAGATTGTATAAAAATGCCCAAAGGGACAACAATTAAGCTCCCTGAGAGAAGAATGGGAAACAGGAGGAGCATGATCCTGGCTGAGGAATGGGATTGGAGAGGTGGTCTTCCTATGTGGCATTAGGGTTATGTCACATGAAGTCATGTTTTTAAATGTATTTAGGGCTTAAAGATGCAGGTGAGTGCCTTTGGTTAGACTCCAAAGCCTCTAAAAATAGCAATTGAATAGCTCCCCAGCTTTGAGGACAAGAACCTGTATCTTGGTTCTCCACTTGCACAGTGGAAGTACCTGTGGCTCTGCCGTGGAGATGGGTGCCTCAGAGCCTGTGGCGTGCCTGGGCACCGCCAGGGCGATAACTCTCCATAGCCCTGCAGGCAATAAGTCATCTCTTTGCTTATTTGCCTCCATGCTAACTAGTGTCCAGCCTGTGCTGGTATGCCATGAGGCACTGATAGTGATGGTTCTCAGCAGCTGAGCTTCAGGCCATGAGGTTACTGACTCGTTTCCTTCGCCAAGATGAGTAGGAGTAGGCAAGAAATTATGTGTTTGTGTGTGTCCTTGTTCTTTTTCCCCCACTGTGAAACATTAAGTGGTGACTGAATACAAAATTTCCTTCCCCCCCCCGTTTGTTCTTACAGGATTTACATAGGAGTTAATTGCCAAAAAGGAAATTTCGTGATGCAACAGTATAAGGGATAACAAAGCCCGTGTGGGGGTGGAACAGTTTGAAATGCTGTCAGGTCCAAAGGATGCTACTCTAATAACAGTCCTCCTTCTTTGGCGATAGGGAGTAGGCAAAATAATCTGTGATGTAATGCTCTGATTTGGGATTTACAGTTTGCAAGCCAGGGTTTAGCAGCTCAGCAGGTTGGGATTACAGAATGATCAGTAGAGAGAAACGTTGTTGCTTGAAATTGTGACGTGGTTTTATAAACTTCCTTCTTTTGCAGATTCGGTTAAACAGCAGAGGACTTATCTATTCTGTTGGTCTCCTGCTGGCATCTGTTTTTGTCACAGTATGTATAGTCTTTTGTTCTTCTTTTCCAAAAGAGTGATTTTTACAGACATTTTCTCCACCTGTTCCTTTCTCACCTCCAGCTGTAATAGTGGTTGCAAAGTCTGTTATTGAGGGGTAGGAATGGTCACCCCCATCGTAAACTCCAGACCTTAATCTGCGCTTTGCAGAAGCTACCGCTGTCACAAGGTGGCTCTCATATTTGTATATTTTTCATGGGAGGAGCCCAGGAGATCCATTAGCAATCATTAGTTATTTTTCATGCTAGAGTTGAAGTAGATCCCTTGATGTGTGACAAGATCCGTTCTCCTGTTGGACAGGTAGACAAAATGCTGTACAGTTTGCTTTGGCCCTCTGTAGGAACCTTCTGAAATACACCACAGACCAGAACAAATAGCACCTGGACATGACAATTGAAATCAGTGCCTCATGTTCCCTGACCTGTCCAAGTCCAGCATAGCAGACTAGAAATGATAGAGAGAAGAGGGTTTATGTGACATCTTCCAAATCTTGAGACCAGCTGCTCTAGGGAGTCCTCCTGTGCATTGTACACCAACACAGTTCCCATGTACACAAGACTTCAGTCTTTTAAGAGGTTTGTGTGGGAGCAAAGTAGGCAAAGCCAAGCACAGCCTTAGACCGTGTGAGATGCAGAGGGGCACGAGGCATTTTGAGTGAAGAAAAAGGAATCTGGCCTTTGAAAATGTTTCTGATTGAATTAAATGGGATTATTCTTGCCAAAATGAAATTAATTGCAGAAACTTAAGGCCCTCGGGCCAGGACTCGAGGTAAGTCAGTGTGGCTTCAATGACTTGCGAGGGGACTACTCTGATTTACTTCAGCTGTGGCCTTCAGCTCATTTGTTGCAGCACTTGCATTGTGATTGCTTCCAGGTGACCCTGATCAGTAAGGGGACAGTCATCTTCCTGCTCCTATAATTGAGAAGGTGATTTACACTTTATTTGAAATGTTCCTGCTGTGGTACCTTACTCTGTGTTTATTGTAGGTGTTTGGTGTCCACATGAACAAATGGAAACTGGATAAGAAGCTAGGGTGTGTGTGCCTTTCCCTTTACGGCATCTTCCTGTGTTTCTCCATCATGACAGAATTCAATGTTTTCACTTTTGTGAACTTGCCAATGTGCAGAGATCACTAATGCAGGTGGCAGACTGTTGGGAGGAACTTCCTTCTTACCTGTGCAATACAAACCACGGCTGGCATCTCCTGAATGCGGTGCATCTCCAAGTCGTGACATATATCCTGTTCACTGTTCATAGGACCCATGGCCCCATCTAGGTCTGCCCTCTCCCTGACCTTCCACAACCTGGAAAAATCCTGCATCGATGTGAAGATCATTTTTTTCACCTTTCATGTGATTTCCTAGCTCAGTTCTTGAACAGTGTGACTGGGACTCTAGATGAACTGGCTGCTAACTGGCATCAAGCCAGGCAAAACTGGTCTGCTACAGTTCCTTTTTTTTTTTTTAAGTTATTTGATGGAAGACTAATCTAATTTATGACTTAAGACTATTGCTACAATGCAGAAGAGGATACATCGTACAGGGGCTGATTTTCAAGGATAATCATGGGAATTTTTTTTGGTTGGTTTTTTTTTTTTAGTTTTTTTGGGGGGGAGGGGAATTGTGGTTTTGTTGGGGTTTTTTTTTAATTGCCAGAGATGAACATCCTCCCTTGCAGCTTCTCCTTCTGAGAGCTGGGTCTCCTGTAACGATCCAAACGTCACAGGGCAGGGTAATATGGGAATACAATCCAAGGTACTCGGCATATGGATGGATTTACTGCATATTAAAAGAAGATTGTCAAGGCAACAGGCGATGACTTTTACCATAAATAATGAATCTTGTACAGGTGTGATGAGGAATGCAAGGTAAACGTGGATCCAAAGTGTAAACACTGCAACCATTTTACTACTAACGTTGGAGTTTTATTACTGGGGTGTTTGTGGTATTTCCAAGCAATAGTTTGATCGCCAGCCCAGGAGGGCTACCAAGGAGATGTCCTGGTTTTTAACAATCTGCACATGGAAACGGAAGGTCAGAACTTTCTCTGCTTTGTCAGATTTCTTGTTTTGGGGGGATTGAATAGTTCATGTCTTATCCGTTCTGAGAAGGACATAAGTACGTGTCGGACCTTTTCTAAATGAGTTACAGACACTGGTTTCTTTAAAAGGAAAGAGGCATATTTTGCACAGACATAGATGCTGAAGTCGTAATTTGCCACTCTTATAAGAATACACTGGACCTGGCCAGATATTTGTCGTCTTAAGCAGGTGAACTTATCTGATAACAGATCATGTAGATTCATCACCCCTCCTTTGGGAGGGAGGAAGACACAAAGAGAGATGGCACTTTTTAAAATGTGGAATATCTTCAATGCAGACTCACTCACAGATCTTAAGTTATTGTGAAAGTTTAGCTATTCATTGTTCCAGTATCCCTGCTAGATTTTGTATAATTCTGTATTAATATGCAGGCAGATTCCACCCCATGAGAAACACCATCACAGCTTCATTTGTATGTATTGATACTGTGGATTCTTGCCAGTGCTGGCTCTTGTATTTACTTTAAGCACTGATCACTTCCGATTCATTTGGTATGTTTTTTCCTCTTTCTTGTATATGTTCTACTATGAAATGTATTAAGATACTACCAGCTAGGTGAATGGTTTTGTCTATGGTACAAACAGTGGCAAATATTGGGAGTAAAGGCACAGAAAACCCTATGTAAAAGAAAAAAAAAAAAAAAAACAAAAAACAAAAAAAACCACAAAACACCAAACCCTAAACTATAGCAGGAAAAAAAAAAAACATCTAACTAAAAAAAAAAGCGCCCTGTTCACAGACAGAAAACCATTTTTTTTTTTTTTTATTTCATTTGCAGTCTTGGAAGCAATTTTTTTCAGTTTCATTTTCTTTGGGCAAAATGTTGTAAATCAAACTATTTACACCCTGTGGTTTCCATTCAGCTCAGCACCTAATTTTCTTTGTTTGTTACACCAAGTGTGTGGAGGCACTGGCAGCCGTTGCACCATGGGTGTCAAGAAAGTCCAATGGAAAAGGCCGTGTAGCGCTGGCCTGGGTGAACAGTGTGCTTGTGGATCCCTGGCCAGAAGGAGGGGCCCAGGGACAGGCAGTGGGGGCCATCAGTGACATGCCTGCGTCGTCATTTTTCATTCTGGAAAAAATTGTGTTGCTGCTTGTTGAGCTATGCAGCCTGTTGTTTGAGCAGCCTTCTCATAACTGCGCCCGCTGGAAGTCCTCTCGCGTTAGGAAGCCCGCTGAACCTTCCTGTGTTGGTTTTTCTGTTGCTGCCGTTTCTTTTTTTGTTGTTGTTAAGGAGATTAATAATAATAATAACCACTAAAATGCCTAAAATACTTCCTTAAATCAAACAACGTTAGCAATGATATGGCACATTTTGCTAAATCCACCCCACACACAGAGCTATACTCTTGTAGCAAGATGCAGTTGCTCCTAAGCAGAGTGTTTCCTTGCTGACAGAAGGGACAGATTTGGGGAAGGAAAAAAAAAAAGAGAAGTTTCACATCAGGGCCTATTATTGCTTCTATTTTGAATATTTATACTGCTGCTCCAATGGAGCCAGTTGGATCTATTTCTACGAAATAGCCGTTACCTATCCCATGGCACAAAAACTGCATGAGTATTTTGTAGGAACTTTTCCTATTGGTGTGCATTAAATACTGTAGTATATTGTAGCTTTGCATTGTGTGTAAAACCTGAAATACCTTGTTTTGACACTTGTGTGTTGCGCAAGAATGTTCTGCAAGTTGTTTGTTCTAAGCAGAAGCAAAAGGTACGTTGAACTGCCATTTCTGTGCCATATATGAATTGATAAGCACTTCCTTTATTGACAGTTTCAGCGAGATGTGCTTACAATTTGCAACCAAATCAACCAGTACAGACCTGGTTTGGAACAGGATAGACCAACTGAATGTGTGCATTCTTGTTTTTGTCTCCAAAGAGAGAGCATCTCAAGTTTGTTAGCAGAATCAAAGCCTGTGGAAAAGTCCCCAAAGCAAAAAAAACTTGAGCAATTTTTAGCATCCTTCCTCTATGGCATCTCCAACAGTCACATAGTTCTATTCAAATGCAGTGCATATTAATAGCTTTACTTTATCAAGCCAAGCAGAGGACAGCGTCTGAGGGGTTCTCTCCTCCTGACGTTGGATTCTGGGAGCCGCCTGCTGGGGGCAGGGGGACAGCGAGCACCCAGCTTTGCTTCGCTGGGGGGGGGGGACAGCGAGCGCCCAGCTTTGCTTCACTGGGGGGGGGGGGGGGGGGGACAGCGAGCGCCCAGCTTTGCTTCGCTGGGGGCAGGGGGACAGCGAGCGCCCAGCTTGGGGCGGCCCCCCTCTTGCTGCCTAAGCCACGGGCCATCGTTGGGGTGCAGGGCGGCAGGAGCCCCTCGAGGGCGGCTGCCCCCTGCTCTGCACGGGCCACCCCTGGAGGTGTGGGGTGGGATGGGGGCATGGAGTGGTGGGGCTGGGGCTCAGGACCTGGACGTGGGGTGGTTGGGGGGTGGCTGGCTGGGGGGAAGGAGGGAGCTGAGGCACGAAGGGGCTGTGGGGAGGCCCAGGGTTTGGGGGGCTGGGGGAAACCAGGGGCGAAGCCAGATCGGGTTGGGTTTTTTGAGTATGACTGTGATTCATTTGCGGTTTTTATTCTTCTGGAAGCAAGGGTCACCCTCGCGTCTGAGGCTGCTCTGGTCTTTGGACCAGTCGACTGTTTTTGTTTCCATTCCTAGCGGTTTCAGAAGATTCTTAATGAGTAGCTCAAAGGGAGATTAAAAAGCCTTTTCCTCAGCGGAGAGCACTTCACTGCAGCTCTGATTTTGACCTGATTTAAATCTGTGATCCCTTACTAGTTTCAGCTCTGCTCGACATGTGGATGGCCTTCCTTTGACAGTGGTTCAAAGGCAGAAGGTTAGGATAGGATACGAGGAGGTCTTGAGACATGCTGGAAAAACTGCTTTTGTCCCTACCAAAGGTGAATTTTATAGTTGCTTTTTTTTCTTTTCTTCCCCCCCCCTTTTTTTTTTTGAGGTACTGCACTATTTGTTAGATTGTTTCTGTGATAGGAACAGCAACCTGAAATGGGTGCGTGAGAGGAGATTTTCACTGGTATAATGTGTTGGTTTTTTTCCTGTGATGCTACTTGCCTGCTTTAATTTCAGCTTTCTGTCCTCAGCTGTGTCACTGAAATCAATTGATTAGCATGCTTTGGCTTTGTGACATTAGTGCTTGTGAAAAAGAGTGCTCATTCTTAACATTCAGATGGATGTGTGACTGGCTTTTTTCTTGATGAAACAAATCAGGTAGAACAGCAATCTAGTTTTAGAAAAACAACATTCAGTGTAGCTGGAGCAACCTGAGGGTACTGTTTAATATCCGGCTGTCAGAACAGGAATTTTTATATGCCTTTTCCAAATAACCATATTAATACTTGTGAGATAAAATGTAGATTGAATATTGTTGGATAACTTTTTAGAAAATAACTTTCTGCTGATTGACAAATGTTTCTTATATAAAGATTTTTGGAAGCCCTAATCCTTTCAAGTAAAGCTCACAGAGATGCAATAGTTAAGGTTTATCTATTTCAAAGTTGCAACACTGGAGCTTTAAACTTGCTGAAATATATACATTAAAAATCAATCTCAGCGGCCCATGCTTAGCTGGATTTAAATCTGCCCTGTATTCATGAGGTTTCACTTGATCAGTAGCCACTGTAAGGTAGTCTAAAATAGGCTTAAATCCAGGTAAGAATGTCCATATTAGGTTTGTACAATTTTAACTGCATCAGTTTAAAGCCATGCTTTTGAGGGAAACAGAATTTTGAGTATTTGTAAGACCTCAGCCACTTCAAATTTAAGGAACGGCAGAGTCTGAGTATGCTGAGTGGGTATACCAAGTATAATCACAGCTTAAAGGAGGAGTTTTCGGTGTTCACTGACTCAAGTGAAAGTTGGCCTCTATTGAAATCAAAGGCAAAACCCTGATGACTGTTTTGTAGGGTCCCTGTACACGTTTGTAGCAGTGAGTCCTGAAAAGAGCTGTTGCACTTTGTTTTTTAAAGATAAATGAGCTTTTTATTTTCTTAACTGAACAGATGAATGAATAACTATTAATACAACTAGGCACCTCTAAGGGAATGTACGTGAATATTCTGTTAGCACTTCATGGCCTCAAACCTGAAGCATATCGCACGAATGCATACCCAGACTGCTCTGACTTGTTTGGCTGAATCTCCAGAATCAGTCTCAGGTGTGGACAAATCCATGCCTTTTGGAAAAGCTTTCTTTATTCATGGGAAAGCAATGAGGGAAGAAAGGGCAGTTTGTTTCGTTGTGTACCAGGGGATATAATTTGGCTATGAAATCTGTTGTTCACCGCCCTGAAACAGCCTGAGATCTAGGCCAAGTTGTCTAAGTTTGGGCAGAAGCATCTAATTTCAGGAAAGCTTCTAAAAAAGCACAATTTATTTAAAGCAACAGATTTTGTAATGTATTTATATAGTTAAAATGACTTTATCATGGTCTATTTTAGGTAGTTTTTTATTTTACTTTTTCTAATAGCCTTGCAGAACAAGTTTTAAACTTCCACACCGAAACAACCTGACAGAAATCTTGTCAATATAATCTTTGTCTGCCAGGTAGGATTTGAATGGTGCTAAAAGTCAACATGATAATTTTACAGCAACAATTTAACATAAACTTTTTATTGCCAGTTGAGGGAAAACATAACATTGCATGCCTGAACCTATGAGGACAGTTGTAGTTAATTACAGATCTGCTCAAGCGTTGAGCATTCGTCTCTGAGGTTTTCCATCGGCACGCCTGGCAAGCAAAGCAAGGAGCGGGGATTCCCAGAGGAGTAATCCCTGTTTGCTGGACGTGCTGTAATGAAAGAAGGGGGCTTCTGGTGCACACCACCCCTTGGTTGCTGGTTACTGCCTGCTAGCTTGGAAAGATACTTGCTCCTCTTTCATAGTAGAAGCAGATTTCCCTTAGGACCAAGTCTTACCTTAATTCTGGTCAGTGTCATCTCCTGGCCAGCAGGCGCTGGAGTGGGCGAGGAAGCAAGCGCTCCATTCACTGCGTGCGTGCAGAGACAGACTTTTGGTTGCAGAAGGAGTTAACTGCAGACATGTCTGGTGGAGAGAGAGGCCTGTAACATAAACAAGTTTTAGTAATCATTGGGATATGTAACTGTGCCATGAGGAATGAAAAATAAAGACCTCTGCACCCACGCAGTGAGATCTGCATACAGCTGGTGGGGTGATTTCAGTAAAGCAGTGCCCTGGCTAGCAAACCACCGCGTCTCTGAAGGAGCTGTGTTGTACAACCCCTGTCAAAAAGCGGTACCATCAGTGTACAGGCACATGGCTACCACACCGTCACTGCCGTTTAGTAAGCGATGGGAGTTTCAGAGTTCTGAAAGGGGAATAGCCATGGGAGGGCAGGAGCACCGATGTCCTTCGTGTCCTCCGGGACGTGTCTCCATTCCGAGCAGCCTCCAATTCCTGTGGCTGGCGTGGCCCCTGAGAAAGCTGGGCCTCCGGCAGCTCCCGTCCCAGGCGGCGTAGCTGTGCCCGCTGGCCGCGGCGCGTTGTGGGAGAGGCTGTCGGGGTAGCCACAGCCAGGCTGCCCTCAGCCAGCGCTGCGCGGGGGCTCGGGGACACCCCATGTGCTGCTCCCGAGGGAGCACCCCGCCTGCTGTTCCTGGCTAATGCCCACCCCCGGGCAAGGGGCCCCGGGGCATTTGCACCTCTTCCCTGGCCTGATTCAAGTCCTGGCATGCTTGGGCAAGCTGTGCTCAGGCAGGCTCCTAAGTTGCAAGACCAGAAAGGACCAGAGCCCTTGCTTAACTTGAAGCACGTACCGTCTCGTGCGGAGGTCTGTGTATCTAAAGCGAAGCACATGCTTAAGTGTTTTGCTGAGAAATTTTGTTTAGTGAATCCAGCTCTTTGGCATCAGCAGGGTTTATTGAAGTGCCCCACAAAAGCAGCACGTGCAGTCTAAGAGTGGGGGCTCTCATAGGGAGCAACTGCAGCAGAATGCTCTCATTTGGAGGGAGAGGGGCAGAATCCCCTGTGGTCAGTGAGCAGATGACTCTGATGAGAGCCTGTAACGAACGTGCCTTGGGTTAAAATAAGGGAAGTGACTTTTACAAGGCTTTGTAAAAGTTTTATAAACTGTTCGCTGGGAGTCAGCTACTGAGGTTTTTACTACTGCTGCTATGTAGGAAACTAGATTTTTCTCACAGATTTTGCCTTGACGTGGTCTATCACTTTCTCATATGCCTCTCCAGAAGGCAGTAGCCCGGGTTAGTAGCCCTCCTGTGCAAACAGGACCTGATGCTGAGCTTCCTGAAGTTAAAAGCAAGGTTTTTAAACCGAGCTAGAAGGGCTTTGGATCAAGCCCGAGCCTGGGGCAGTCTGCCAGTGGGGTTGTGCAGCGTGCTTTCGGCGGCACCCTGCGGGCAGATGTCCCGTGGGCCCGTTAGCGAGGCACGGCAGTGGCAGGGTGCGCCCCTCGCCGTGCTTCCTCAGCAGCTCCTGCCAGTGCAAAAGGGAGCACTGGCAGTTCCTCTGCCTGCCGTGTGCTAGGTCATGCATTTGGTGTTCTGCTGCATTCCTGAGGTGTGCACAGGGCTTGGGTGCGGTCTTCTGAATCTGAGGATCCAGTTTGCTTTTGGAGGAGACGGACAAAGAATTTTGCATTGCAAACTTTGGGCTAAGATACCATAGCAGTAGTTCTCTCCCATGTCCTGGCTTCATGAAACTGCATCTGTGGGCATAAAGATGATGAAGTATGAAGGGTCACATCCAGGACCTTCTGATGCTGTTGACTGCTCTTGAGCCAGCACTTGAAGTTAAGTTGAAAGTCATGTTAGAAAAACACACTTTTAGGTTCTGACTTTGAGTCGTGGTGCAGCTTGTGTGTAGATAGGATTCATTATTCTTGGCAGGACTATGGTAATGAAAGATAGTTTGCAGGAGCTGGTCCTGTATTAGCATCCATGTCACTTCTTGACTTCACTTTGTTGAGGACAGCCTTTGCTGAGAAAGGGCTAATTTTCTATAGGATGGCTAAGTAGGATACCACAGGGTGGCTATAGAAACCAAATGCAGTCCCTAGCAGAAGGCAGACCTCCTTCCTGGCTGTTACAGCCTTAGAATTACATCTCCTCATTTTCTTAGCAAAGAACTAAGCTGTTTGGCAAGGGAAGAGGGGAATGAGGCTGGGGGAAGGCAAGGGAGAAGATAAACCCTGCAATGCTGTAATTTGTGATCGTTTGAACGAAGAGGGCTTGAGTGTTCCTCATGCTACCTTATCTACAGAGTGCACCCTCCCATCCCGCTCTCAAGGGTACAGGCGTGCAGGCTGCAGCTGTGCCAGATGAGGAGATGGTGGCCCTTGTCCACCCTCCGCAGCACATGCTCTTATCTCTTCGCTGAAGCTTACCGTCTGTCGGCAGAGCTGCTTGTGTGACCCGCGCCCGTCAATGGGAGCAGTGGGAGCTGGTTAAAGCAGTTGCGTGCACAGCTGCTCCTGGGAGCACAGCTGGCTGGGGAGGGCACGTCGCTCCGGGACCTAAGGTGCCGTGTACAGGAGGACTGCTGATAGGGATGAGATACGCAAGCCCTGTTGGGACGTGCCGTGAAATCTCTTTGTGAAAGCAGACCTCCCTGTACACCCAACAGCGCCTGCCTGTTCCCTTAAGGTTTTATCTTGCTCCTTGTGTTGCAAGGATTCAGGATCTTGCTTCCACTCTCTGTCTCCTAAGCTGAATCCCTCTGGCTTTGAAGGCTGACCCACATCCTCCTTAACACAGAATTCATGCACTGGGATCACAGAAATAGGATGTATTTTTTGATCCAGTAAATTGATGGGAGAAGATGCAAAGAGGTCTTTGATTGGCACACCGATCTCAACCAGCCTGACTCTGAAGCAGTGTAAGCCCACTGTCTGCCTTTAAAATGCCCCAAGCCGCTGAAATAACAGGTTGTTACACAGTACGTGGGAGGACTTTTCATAGGATGTCTTGTCAAAGACCCTTCGAAGGGAAATTTGCACATAGGAGGATCCTTTATATCTTAAGTGGCCTCAAAATGAATGAAATGGGTACAACCCTGCTTAGTGCCAGTTATGCAGAGATACTCGTTATACAATAAACATAATTGACCTGATTGAGTGATTACAGATCTGAGTTGGGCCTCTTACGCTTTATGAAGCCAGACTACGCTACACTACTTTTAATGAGGAACTCGGTCGTGAGTTCATATAATTCATTGGCAGATTTTTGGCTTTTTTTTTTTTAAATGTATGAACGTAGATTTCTATTCAAGCAACATAGGTATATACACGCTTTACCTACTATGTCCAGTGTTGTTAAAACGAAGCCCTGGGGCAGCCAGCTGCCATCTGCATGGGAATAAAGCCCTGTTGTGGCACTGCTAAGATGCAAAGTGTGTCAGTATTTGAGATACTCACATATGTCTGTTTATAAATGCAAGGGGTGGTTACTAGTTTTTATTTGTTCCCACGTTGTGTTAGCAAGGTATTGTGAATGGTGCATGGCAGTTGCATATCCATAATGCAGCAGGCAAAAAGCTTAAACAGCTTATCTCTGTTCATTCAGTAATAGCTCTAATTGTAATTATTGCTAGTCATATGAAATTCCAGTTGCATTTTCTGAACATAAAGACAGTTTTGAAAGAAAAAAGAGCATGCATGAGACATGGAGGAGGTCAGGAAATTCTGCACTGAAGTATTTATAAATTTTACTTATTTATTTATCGTACAATAATTGCTGAGCCCCTGGTTCAAGAAAATGTTTCCCCATGCTGGCAGAAGATTTAGGAACCTAATTTCAGTCCCCACCTAAAGCTAAGGCCAGGTTTTCCTGAGTCGGGGACCAAACAGCCTAAGCCATTTAAAAGCATTGTACTGTCCTTCTGAGTGGCCACAAAACGTGGTAAGACCTTCTCAGATGCTTTTTGTAGCTTACACTCGTAGAGAAGCTGAGGAGTGCTGAGAGGCCCAGTGACGCTCACCTCTGGATCTGTAAGAGCAGAAATATATAAATAGCAAATACTTGTTGCACTCTAATGTTTGTACTATCTCTGTCACAAGGTACCATTTGCAATAGTTAAAATTCACGTTTCATAGGATACCAATAAGTAGATTTTTTTTTTAATTATTTTTTAGGGGTTTTATATTTTTTTAGTAATCTTTTGTGAGTAAGGAAGAAATCCTCCTCCGCCTAGTATTCCCCCTTTAACAGTAAACGGCTCTGGTTAAATGTGAAGATCTCTCTTTAAAAGGGATGTCATGTACTAGCAAATGCCTGGGTGAAGCTGACATTTATGGTCCCAGCTTTATGACAGGGTGGTTACCATTTACAGCAGGCGAGGATCTCCACCTTGAAACCCTGCAGTAAAAGCAGTCCCACCACACGCAAATGCGACGCTTCCCTATTTCCACAGCATAGCTTTGGTTTCAGGTAGGTCACGTCATCGCTGTTGGTGTGGATTACAGTAGGGCTTGTTGTTGGGAAATACAGGAGCAACAACGGAGTCATTTTACAGATAGTGTATTTGTGGGGAAAGCACTGGCAGCCCATATTTCATCAGCTCTTAAAGACTTGGGGATTTTTCAGATTAGAAAAGGAAAAATTGGAAGATAAAGGCTGGTTGTGTAAAGTATTGCATTGGTCTTTCACAAAGGTTTGTATGGTGTTCGAGATTGGCATGAAGTGAGCTTCCACCTTCTGTCAAGCACAGAGCTCAGCCAAGTTGTTTGTTCTAGATTCTCAGAATTAATCCTTTTCCTTCAGTAATTCTCACTGCTGAGTCAAATCCCAAGTGCAGCATACCCTTCTGTATCCCAAAATGGTATTGTGAAATCACACAGTGCTTGGGTCAAATGAGCAAGCATGGAACTGGAACTACAAGTTCCTGAAAGAAGCCAAAGCAAGGTGTTTGCGGAATAACATTGTTCTTAAGGATTTTTTTTTTTAAAATGGATGACAGAAGCAAAGGACACAAAGTATGATTCTGTGATTGTTCAGCACTCATGGAGAGCAAGTGCAAGCGAGAGTAATACAGCATCACAAAAAGCTGGTTATTGTGCAATTAGGATACTGGCGAGTTTTGCAGGGGTTGCATTTATGCAGAGGCTTGCCTGAGGAGCGTTTGAACTTTACAGTTCTCGCCCTTCTGATGAAAGATGTTTCTTCCCAGGGAGAAATACTGCATCCCTCTCTCGGGGAGAGAAATGCCAAAACCAATGCCTCTGGCTTGGTTCTTACCCTCGCTTCACAAGTACGTGTTTTACCTGGTACATAAACGGTTCTGTAAACCTGCTAGCAGCAACCTGCACACCTGAGAGGAGAGCTGGTATGCAGTGAACTTCACCGTGCATTGAAGATTTAGGGACAAATTTTACTTAATGTTCCCCTGAGGAGTAGTTTGTTGGCTTCCCTGCCTGTCCTTGCAAGGCTGAGAATCGTTGCTAGGCCCTTGATGCAGGCAGTATGTGTAAGAGATGACTAACGAATGGCAGATGACATTCATCCTCGCATTGAATGTCAATGTGAATTTCAATTAAAATTTTCAAGACTGAAACCAAACTAGGGAGATGTTTGTTGGGGATTTGGGGCGGGTGGGGGTGGTGTTTGCTGTCTGTTGTAGTCCTGTGCAATCTGAAATCCCTCGGTAAGGTTTGGCAGTGGTTCGGGTGTTCCTGTTGCTAGTGCATCCGTCAGAGCCTCAGCCAACAGGGACGTGCCGGAGGGCAGGACTGGTGCGTCTCTTCAGGCCATGGTTCACAGGCATGGGTGTTTGGCAAGCAGCCCCGCAGGGTGAAGTTCACATCTGCCTGCAGCCCCGGAACAAGCGTGGCAATGGGAATTCTCATGCTGGTAAATCAGGATTTCACTAGAAAAGGTGAGCGGGCAGACCCATTAATCCTCAGGTGTGTTGCACAAGTTTCAGGGGCCCCTGCCCTCCCCTGCACCTCCTCCTCCCCTGGCTCATCTAGCATTTTTTTGACCAGGCTTTCGTTAGCTCAGCACTTGTGATAGCTCCCATTTATGCACTAAAAAGCACGGCTGAATTCTCAGAAGCGTTGTGCCCCTGCTCGCCACTGCTGTTGGGCACAGCCTCTCTTGCGAAACTTCCCCTCGATTTTCCTCGCGAGGGCTTTGCCTGCCGGTGCCCCTGCGGCTGAGGTGAGTTTGCAGGTCCCCTGGTGTAAGGACAGACAGCTTCTTTCCACCTGGGGGCTGCTTTTAGCCCCTTCCAGCCTTTTTCAGAGCCAAGCCCAAACCGTCCTATTTATGGGGCACTCTCCCTGACCTAATAAACCCTGTTGGAGCCAGCCCAGGTGGTCAGCTCTGCGCCACCAAGCACACAGGGGGAGCCCCAGTCCCAGCAACTGGGGGTGTGTGGGGTGTTTCAGGCATCTCATGGCCCAGCAGTTAGCTGTCCCAATCTGATAATTTTGTGGAGCTATTAGGGAAAGCTTGGGTTTGTACCATTACTGAAGTCCTAGACCGCTGAATGCAATGCCCAGCATGGCTTGTTCTACAGCAGGCTGTGATGAAACCGTTCCCATTTCCTTGAACTGTGTGCGCGATGGGTTTTCTACTTCGTGGTGCGGTACGGCATCAAAGCTGCAGGAAGCACAGCAATAAAAGTGTGACTGATATGAACACCTTTTGTTTGATTTGGGATCAAACCACACTGCCTGGGGTTCCTTTTCACTGAGTGGGAAGATCCTGTGATGCTTCTAACCCCAAGGGAGAAAATGTAGGTGGAACCGGGTGCAAAGGCACGTATCATGTATGTTCATTTACAGCCAGCCAGCAAACAATATAATCGGTGGTTTCTAGTAATATGATCTACTCAAAATAGCTTTTATTAAGTCAGCTTAGGAGTGTTTAAAATGGTTGGAGCCACAGACAAAACATTTGTTACCTTTTGAAATGAGTTACAATGGTTTTGTCATACTTGTACAAGTATTATAAGGTCAGTCCTTCTGTACGTTTGTTTTACAACTCGCTGTAGAATAGTCGATGCATAGCTGTTCCACTTGCCTGTGTAAGTTACAAATTTAACAGAAATGAAAGCATGCATTTTTCTCTGTTTGCTGGTAACCTATGAAATTAGAAACTTGTATTTCTGTGTTTTTAATGTGTTATACTATAAACAAGATTCACAGCACTATTGTCTATGGAATATCAAAGAGTTTTATTAGAATGAACTATAAATGTTTTGTCATTTAATTTAATAATGTCAGACATCTACACTAAGACAATATAATGTTTATCAATAAAAATATCCTCTCTTTGTACTAACTTAACACTCCAGGGTGTGCTTGGACATAGGAGTAGAGCACCCCTGTGGGTCACAATCCCAGTGATTTATTACTTTTTTGCATAATTCTGAGAATACTTTGTACCGCCCATTTGACCTGAGCATTGAATTGGTGAGTGACAGAAGAAGAAGAGAGTGTGTTTATGCTTTGTATTTCCTCCGCCACTTAATTTACATTTGCCAAAATGGTATCTTTCTTCTGAAGCACCACCATATCCACAAGAAGCAGCGGTGCGTCTTAGGCGGGAGAGGTTATTTATTTACACATCCACAGCTATTTCCAGGTGCAGAGGGGTCACGTGGTGTGGAAAAGGCACACGTGCCGACCCCGGGGCTCTGTCCCTGAGTACAGGGATGAGGCACAGCCTTCGATGTTCATGGAGAAAATGCCTTTCATCAGCGCAAGCCCAGACGTTGCCTTGAAAATGTTTTCCGTTGGTTTGATCGTTTGCTTTCCAACTCTGCGTGCTGGCAACCCAAAAGGTAGGTTGGAATCCATACGGGTGCTGCATCTCTGTGGAGACCTCCCCATGGCTAGATTTCTGTGCAGAGGTAATCTTGCTTTTTGTCACCAGCTGGAGCTGTTCCAGTTGGCTCTTGGACCCTGAGGATGCTCCCGCTCCCTACCCCCTGCCGAGGTTATATGCCAGATATGCAGCTTGCTTGAGCCAGCCTTCCGATCACTTCACTTCAGAAAAAGTTTGTGTAACTTACAAGCCTGGGAAGTTAGAAATTGGTTTTCACATGTCAGAGGGAGTAATTGAATTTCTAGCCGCTTTCATTAAGTCAGGAAAATCAGAGCGTTCAGGCAAGCCACCACTGCTTTTGCCGAAGGAGTTACTGAAGAGTGTGTTTCATATTCACGTATTCACTTTGCTTTTTTAGAAGCTGCTGCTGTGCTGCCTTTGCAGTTATTCTTCAGCCGTCACAAACGCAACACTGCCAAAGCAAAGACGTGAATGTTTAGAGCAGCACAAAAAATGAAACCTCAGAGCAGAAGTACAACGTGGTGGAAAGAAAACTAACCCTCCCCTCCTACCTGTCCTCCTTTATCCGTCATAAAGATGCAAAACTAGGACACAAATCCTGTTTGTTTTCCTTTGGAGGTCACTTCTAGCTTGCTTTAGAGAGGCCCAGCTTGTGTCTTTGCCACCCCAAAGGTATTTGCTTTGAAATGCCACTTCCAGAGATGGAAGTGAGCTGCAGGTAACATTCTCCCTCCAGGCTCTGCCCAGTTGATTTTGACCTGTTCATTGCATCCCTTGAACAAAACTGCATCTGCCTGTGTTTTCAGCATGATGTCCTCTGATTGGTAACGCTGAAGTATTCTGTCATCCAGAATCACATTTGCAAGAGGACTGATTAATGAATGTCTCTGCTGATGAGGCAAATTTCTTCTTTGATTTAATCTTTGTTCCATTGTTAGCATCGTAAAAAGTAAAAAAAAAAAAAAAAAAAAAAAACCTGAGATGCAGGTGTTGTGGCTGATCTTTCCTTCCCCTTATACCACAAGACAAATTATACAATATGTACACCCACAATACATACCCTGACCTGTACGGGAGCATCAGACTCATTTTCCTTCCCAAAGTTCATTCTTACAGCCAAGGAAAATCCGCCCCCATGCCCTGCTCCCTAAGCCTCCCTTTACCTGCCACAGCACAGCTGACCACGTCAGCGCCATGGACCACAGCATCTGGGGAACCAGGACCTCTATGTCATGCCTGAGGAATTTAAGCCTTGCCTTCCTTTCTGTTCATCCAGTGAGCAAGGGAGAGCTTGGAGACAAGCCTCCACCCAAAATGGTTTTTAGCCTCTCGGTGCTGCAGCCTCCCAGGACAGGCGACAGAAGGAGCACGTCCCTGCAGAGCAGGGTGTACCACCACCGCTGCTTGGCATCCCAAAAGAAGCACAGTGCCCGTTCACTTGGAAAGAGCCACGGACAGAGCCACCTCTTAAGAGAAACGATGAGGTTCTGCACCCCGGAAAGGCTGAGGCATTTCCACGCGACTGTCGGAGCCCTGGGGTGTCCCACCGCAGGCATCTGCCAGCTCAGCAGGCTGGCTGGTGACACTTCCCACCTGAGGCTTCTCCCCATCTTTGCATGGGGTGCCTAGACACGTTAACCACACCCTGCAGAATGAGCACTTAATGGTTAGGGCTTTCACTGCCAAAATCCTTTATTAGGCAGCCTTCGGGTTGCTGGTGGGCTGCACAGCGCCCTAAAACTGCAACCCCTAATCCTTGGTGCTGGATGCACGCAGGTACTACCAGCACGTCGTGCTTTCTAGAAAGCTCCTGAAGCGCAGGCAGCGTACGGCTGTGCCTCTGAAAGGGAAGTACACAGGCATGGGACTTGGGACAAAGTGCAGGTATGTTGATTTTGTGTGTATCTTTCCTCCCTGCTGCGATGGTAATCGGCCCTCGTCGCGCGAGCTGAGCATCTGCCCGCTTCCCCTCCAGCCGCTTTCAGCGGGCTGCAGCCTGCCTTCAGAGCGAAGGAGGCTCGTCGTCGGCCGCCAACTGTCGGGAACAAACGGCGCTCTGTAATTGGTGTCAGCCGCCTTCCCAGTGCCCAGGGAATTGCTAGAGGAGAGTAGCACAGAATAAACAAAAGCAATGGAACGCCACAGCCTGGAGAGAGCAGGTGCAATGAAGCCACTCCAAACAAGAAGATTTTACAAGTAAGCCTTTAAAGAATGGATGAAAAAAAAAAAAGTGATGTAATTAATGTATCAGCTGCAGTGGAAATGTCTCAAGCAAGTAACATTAAAAAGAGAACTCTGCTGTTATCTTTGTGTGTGTGACCTTAAATCAACATTTGTCCTGCCTAAAATTCTTCTGTGCTGATTGCAGTGAGAGCTTGGATTTTAGAAGCGTGTTTTCTAGTCTGGCATCTAGACCTACAAATACCGAGAGGAACGCTACTCATCCTTGGTGACGGAGCTTCCTGAACTGAGTATTGGTAACTGGTTCATCACATGTGCGTTAGGCCTGCTGGGATTTGCTCACTGCCAATACCTGCTTCCAGTTTTCCAGGGTATGCTCCATGTCAGATATTAATGGATAGTTTTGTCTCAACTGGAAAACAATGAGTTTCTGTACATACCTTACTTCCTCTGTAAAGCCACTTGATAGCTTTCATCTGTGCAGCACAGCAGGGGTTACCAGTGGTCTCATCTTCAGCTGCTCAAGGAGTCCACTGTGGCTGTGATTAGAGCAGTGATAACACTCAGCAGATTAAAATGTTAAACCTAATGGGCCAGATCTTGGCATCCTTACTCAAAAAGCTCCTCACTCCGTTACTGGGATCCTCCAGTTCAAACCAAGCTGCCAATTAGCTCTTCTCTAATTGAAAATGCCTCAAGACCCCAGCCCAGTTGCAGCTCCGTCCTTGCTCCTGGCTGTTGCAGCTCTCTCTGGGCTGGAGATTAAGCGCCGAATGTAAGTAGGTAGCAATCTGCTGGGTTCAGTGAAGGTCTGTGGCAATAACCACCCGTGAAGCTGGACTCGTGTATTGCATTTTAGCTACTATCTCGTCCTCTTGCTTCCTGTAATTTGGCTTCACAATGCTAGGCCTTTCTGAGGAATGGTATCAATATTTAGTGGCACTTCAGACCAGTATTGTTTATCTCTGTCATGGGTTTCTGGTTGTACATAGGCAAATTTGCTCCCCACTGGAGAAGAGCAAGGGCTTTAACTCTCAAATCAGCCTTGGGAGGTCCTCCAGCCTCCAAGGCTGCATGCCAGCTTCTGCCCGCTGCTGTAGGAGGTGAGCTCAGAGCTGATCGTCCTCGGGTTATGGGCTGTGTATGGCTTGGCTGTTTTTACAAGCAGCTCCAAACTGCAGGCAAAATACTTGACTATAACTTGAAAGCACACTGGGAAATGTTAATACTTCCACTAATAAAGACAAGAGCTTTTAACATAGCTACAGGCATTTTTTCCCCTCCCCTTGAATAATGGCAGTTTTGTTGTTACCCCAGCAAAGGGAGGGCCTGATTCTCCAGGTTCGTGGTGGTCTGGTTGGGCTGCCAAGAGACAACAAAGCCAATGCCTGCTGCTGCCTTAGAAGGGCATTGCCTGCGGGCACAAAAATGCACATACACGCAGGCATAGCGAAGCGGTGGAAGGCTTGGGAAGCAACGGGCAGATGTTAACAGTGTTAATTAAGCAGAAATTACATTTTTGTTGGGTCTAGTTAAACAGTGCACTGTTAAAACATCACGCTGAAGGGACAAATAATTAGTTGATCACAGTTCTCCCTAGTGATCTGCTTTCCTATAAATTGATATGGTGTCTTTCACTTGTCGTTGTAACTGGAGAGTGGAAGCACAGCTGACTTTATTTAGCAAACAACTTCATAGCCAGGCTACAAATACTGTCTTTTTTTTTCCCCTTTTTTTTCTTCAGTAGTGTTGTAAAGATGAAAGGATGACTCACAATCATTGCTTTCCTGCAAGTTAAGGCAGTTGTGAGAGGACTGGAAATGCCAGCCTGAGCTTTTTGGAAGATGCTGAGAGTGTGCTCTCATTTCCCAGTACCACAACCACCATACTGAAGGCAGAGGCTGGTTTACTCGGTTGCTGGTACTTCTGAGCACTCTAAAACCCATGTCCGAACAAATCGACTCAAGTCGCTGTGCTTCAGCAGTGGGTCTGAGACAGCATCAGTGATGCAGAATCCCCGTGGAGTGAGGAAGCCATCGCCCGAGCACAGGTCTTGCCACCCCTCCCCTCCTCCCCACACGGCGTCACATCAAAAAGATGCACGTTCAGCAGTGGGACCAGAATATGGCTCTGATTCTTCCCGCATTCCTGAGGATTAGTCACAGCTAGCATCTGGCAGTCATTGTTTCCCTGGACAGAGATCTCATCGCTTCTCTCATGTCACTTTGGCTTGGGCTGTAGAGAAAGGAGTAGCTTTTGGCACACAGGCAGCTGGAAGGAGCTTTCATTGGCAGCTGGAGGCTCGTTATTGCGCCTTCCCTTCTTGCTCCCTGACCTAATGAGGCTGCTGGTGCGGAGATGGGGTCAGATGCCATGGCCCTCACATCTTCCTCACAAGGTGCTCGGAGAGGGCAGGATGCGCGCGGTGCCCCTGGGTTGCTCTTGGCCTGCGCTCTGCAGGGGCTTTCTGAGAAACTTGGGGGTCTGGTCCACGCGTTCTTTGAGAGCACAGATACACATTTTATTTGAATAGTGTTTTCAAAAAAATACTTCAAATTAAAGAGAGGGGAGGTAAAAAGTAAGCGGTACTGAGCTGGAAATGCAGTTATGCAGCATTTCCACTTATTCATTTCCTGGCTGTCAGGAAGACGCATGAAGACTGGCCACTGTCTGATCTCTCTTCGGAGCCCCACAATGCAAATCCATCTTGATGTGGGAGAGTGTTGAAAAGCTGTTGGCCAGATCTCCCTTCATGGGACAAGGCTGAGAGAGTTGAGCTTCAGAGTACAGCACCATGAAATAATAAAAGTAATTTCTTCCCATGGATGTAGTGACTAAGAATCATAAACAACGTGACTCCAGTCCTTTGCTATCAACCTTAAAGAAGGGGAAAAAAAAAAAAAATTGAAGAAGCAAAAAGAGTGGCTCTGCAAGGAGTACAGAAAATAGAAGACACATTTTCTCCTTCCATACTGGAGAGGCCATGCGAAGAAGCACAAGTGACCTGGGGCTTTTTTCATATTTATCCAGCCTGATTTGTATCCCATTTGTATAGCCTTTAGTTCAATAAATACAACAGCGGTGTATGTTTTAATGAATGCGTGCTAATGCCCTGCAGTTAGTGGGGTGGTCAGTAAAAAGAGTTACTTGTTCTCAAAGGGGAAATTATTTTTTCAGGGGGAGAGGAGGCCAGATGGCCCTGCCACACGTACCAGGCAGGCACGGGTTAGCGTGGAGCGAGCGGCACTCACGGATAGCCTGAACAGCACCAGCAAGGCGATGTCGGAAAGGCTGCTTTTGGGGAATCTCCAGAGGTGGGAAGGAGCAAGCGTGGATTGCCCTGGCCTGGGCTCCTGCTACACATCTGCACCAGCCCTGCCTCGCAGCCCTGGGGAGCCGGAGCTCCCAGCTGCCTGGGACTTCTCTTGGCGCCCTCCTTCCGCGCGGCTTTTTGAGGTTCATGGCGTCTCTCCTGTGGCTTTTGACTGTATGAAGTTTTGGAGCATATGGCTTACAGGGTCAGGATAGCTGTCTACCTCGGCACTAGTGAATCCTGAACTAGGCAGTACTCTCTGTGACACCAAAATTTTGATGAAGATGGAATATCCTTGGGATCTGGAAAATGAAGAGGCAGAATAAGGAGAGCCTCTGCCCCACCGTGCACGGCGGGTCATGCCTGAGCCCAGAACAACTCAGAATCCCAATACCAGCCTTGTTACAGCTTGCAGAAAAATTAGTTGGCTCAGTTCTCTGGGTTTTGTTCACCTGGGGGGGGGGTGGGTGTTTGGTGCTTTTTTCTTTCCACATGTGCAAGTATATATGTCCCCTCCTCTCACTGTATGAAAAAGTCATTAGGAAAACTAAACAAAGCAGTTTTTGCTGTGCCTCCTTCATGTACTTTGATTCTTGTCTCCCTCCGCCTTTGTTATAACATACAGCTGAGTGCCAATGTTGTTTTGCAAATCAGAACAAGAAATCCGACTTACAGCCCAAAGTACAAGACGCGCAATACTGCCAAGGGATTTCAAATGTACTTAAGTAATCGATGTCACGTGCTACAAACTGAAACGCACATCATGTTTTGAGGTGGGAAAAGATCACTGGAGGACTGGGGTGGATGCACACCCTCCGCAAGTCTTCCTGCAGTGCAGCAGCATGTTCAGCACGCAGGAGATGGATCCCAGTGACTCGTCTGCCTTGCCTGTAAAAAAGTGCTGTGGTTTCTCTTCTCCCTCCTGCAGAGCTCACGGTGATGCGGCAGGCTTCTAGGATAGGAGCAAGTGGAAGAGGAAAGTCTCCTGCCATTAGGAATCCTGGCTAGAGAAGCTAGCTGAAGGGATTAATAGTCACTGCTCCTTTCTGCAGTTGCCAGGGTGTGATGACAGACGAGCAAGCCTCTCTCCTATCCTCTCAGTATCTGCTCAAGACACTGGAGATCCTGATAACGCTGTTTTCCTCTGTACTTGCAATGGAAATAAGTAGCAGGTGTTTTGACTGTTAGAGCTAAAGTACATACTGTCAGGCCCAGTCAAAACCAAACTACATGTGAAAGCCTCCCTCACCTCACCGGGGTGTATAATGCAGCGATGCAGCAGCTGGGAGAAGGCTAAGTGCCAGCAGGTCGAGGGAGGTGATTCTGCCCCTCTGCTCTGCTCTGGTGAGACCTCACCTGGAGTACTGCGTCCAGCTCTGGAGCCCTCAGCACAAGAAGGACATGGACCTGTTGGAGCGGGGCCAGAGGAGGGCTACAAAAATGATCCGAGGGCTGGAGCACCACTCTTATGAGGACAGGCTGAGGGAGTTGGGCTTGTTCAGCCTGGAGAAGAGAAGGCTGCGGGGAGACCTGATTACGGCCTTTCAGTACCTAAAGGGGGCCTATAGGAAAGATGGGGAAAATCTTTTTAGTAGGGCCAGCTGTGACAGGACAAGGGGTAATGGTTTTAAACTGAAGCAGGGTAGGTTTAGACTGGATATAAGGAGGAAATTCTTTACAATGAGGGTGGTGAAACACTGGAACAGGTTGCCCAGAGAGGTGGTAGAGGCCCCATCCCTGGAAACATTCAAGGCCAGGTTGGATGGGGCTGTGAGCAACCTGATCTAGTTAGTGGTGTCCCTGCTCACTGCAGGGGGGTTGGACTAGATGACCTCTAGGGGTCCCTTCCAACCCAAAACATTCTATGATTCTATGATTCTATGATTCATTTCTTGTCCGGACTAGTCAAGTCCTCTAGGGCATCCCACCAATACTTAAAGGCTTCTGCCTACACATTGGACTCTGCCCCACACCCCTATGACAAATACAGCCCAGCGATTCAGGGCTTGGAAAAATCTGCTTTTCTGCAGGCTTACTGTATGTACAGAAAAATAGCACCAAGCCCATGCTTGTGTCTGGGTTGAGGGGGGTCTCAATCAGGAGAAAGAAGAAACACGAGCCACGAAGCGTCACGCAGTATCTCAGAAACTTCAAAAGCCATATGCAGCAAAATCTTTTCCAGTAAATTTCCTCCAGTCCTTAGAGCTCAGTTCTGCTCCAGTCTGGCAGGGCTGGCTATGTCCTAACCCGCCTCTCATTTACTGCCTCTTGTTCGCTCTTGTCTTCCTCTGTGGCTGGCAGGCACCTTGCTGAACTGCTCCCAAATGCTTTTTCTTCCCTCCTGACTCTAAAAGGGTAGCCAAGGGCTCTGACAGCTATGCCAAGCCAGGAACTGCAAAAACTGGACTTCAGTATTGTCTACTAGGCTACCTGAATAAACGCCAGCAGCTTCCAGAGGTAGCAGGACTGAAAGGTCAATCACAGTGTCCCCTGCGATAAATGCTTTTTACTGCCGGAGCGCTGGGCAGTATGTGTGGCAGGTGGAGCAGAAAGGTTTCAGTGGCCCTTGAGACAGCTTGCAGAACTCGCCACCGCTTTCACAGCCAGCACGCAGGATTACTTCAGCTGCCTCCAGCTCACCCCAGAAAAGTTTCACACCTCTCTGTCAAAAGGCGGCTATAGGTTACGTGGAAGCTGCACCAACAGAAGCTGCTCAGATGCATTAAGCAGTTGCATCCATGAGCCAGCCCGGTCTCTTATGCCTGAAGATTAATGGCTGCTTTCAGAGAAGCCGTGGATTGATGTAAATGTCACAGCCTTGTAAATTAGACAGCATTGGTTTGTCCTGCTTCCTCAAGGCTAGGTAGACAGCCACCCTTCATTTTAATGGTCTGAATTTTGAAATTGCTATACCCCCTTTAAGTAGATTTTTCCACCGCTGTGTGTCTTTGAGTATGTTCCTCGTCACACTTGGCAATGTCAGCTGCTGTCTCCAGCGTGATTGCTCACATTTTTATTGGGTATTCTATTTACGGAGAAAGCAGCTGCCAGACTGGAAGGAAAATCTTGCTCTCATTGTTTTGTTATTGAAATAACTTGCACTGAAATAAATCTAATAAACTTGTGAAACACTGAGTGTCGGGATCCCGGAATGAACTGCGGGACGTGCACAGCCCAACGGCACCGATGCTGCAATGGATTTTCTGCAGCCGCAGCCGGTGAGACGAGCGCGCCGGGCGAGCCCCGCGGCCGGCGGAGCGGGAGGTACGCGCGGGAGCAGCCCCTGCCCGGCGCGGCGCGGCCAGAGCCCGAGCTGCCGCCGTCTGCCCGGGGGCCGCTCCGCCGAGCAGCGCTGCGCAGCGGCCCGGGCTCCGGGCGCGCCCCCGCCGACCGCGCTGGCTGCCCGCCCTCGGGGTGTCCCCGCGCCGTTACCGGCGCTCCGCGCGCCCGGCGGGAGCCGTGGCCGGAGGGCGGAGGGGGGAGCGGCGCCGGGAAGCTCACCCCCCCCCCCCCCCCCGCAGCACCGCCCCCCGGCCCGGCCCGGCCGAGCACCGGCTCGCCAGGCCGCCCAGCGCGGCGCGCCCCGGGCCCGGCGGCGGCGGGAGATCCGGGCGCGGGGCGGGAGGCGGGCGCAGGGGGCCCGCGGCCGTGGGGCCGTGGGCCGCCTCCCCGAAAGCCGCCGCGGGCGGGCCGGGGGAGGGGGGGGCGGCCCGGGGGACGTGGCCCCTGGCGCTCGGCCGCTCGGCGCCAGGCCTCCGCGCAGGGGCCGGGGCCGGCCCTGCCGCCCCCCTGCCGCCCTCCCTGCCGCCCTCCCTGCCGCCCCGCGCAGCCGGGTCGCGCAGGCCTGGCGGGGGAGGCTTCGTGCCCGTTCCCAGCGCGGTGCCGGCCCGGCCCGGCCCCGGCCGTGGGCAGCGCACGCTGTAGTGCAGCCAGGCGTAACGAGCAGCTCTCAGTCGGGGCACCTGCGTCCCTTTCCTGACTGGAATAGGAGTTCCTGGGGCCCGAAAGGTGGGGATAGAACGTATGTCTTGCCAGTTCTTCTTAGGTATTTCCATGTAAATATTATGGTGAAAATTTGTTTTAAATCACACAGGTTTGGTTTGATAGATGAAGAAGAGCAGAAGGCGTACTTTGTGAGCTTGATTCCTTTGTCTTCTTAGCTCTCCTTTGTTTTATTTGCTTATTTCCTAAAGCGTAGCTCTTAAGCCTTTTAACTAAGGAACATTTTTGTGTGCCTTTGCCAGCACAGCTGTGTTGATGGGGATTGAACAAAACACGATTTCCACCTGGTATTTGTGTGCAGGCAGAAGCCCCTGGCTGGGGTGAACAGGACAGCGCCTGCGGGAGTGCCCTTCCTCCATCGGGACGTAGCTGGTGGGAGCAGGTGAGGGACTCATCAAGTGACGGAGTTGATTGTATTGCGGAAGCGCCTGTGTGCCCGGGTGGAGGCTGTGAGGCTGACGGGGCAGTGCTTACGAGAGCAGGTACCGGGAGCTGCAGGCTCTGCAGCAGCTTCCTCTTCAGTTCAGCCATGGCTGCTCTGGCTGTGAGTAATTCGTCGTTTTGCTGGGATAAAATATGCCAGTATACTATGGAGACGAGGTCTTACCTTTCCTTGTGTTCAGTTTCATTAGTTTTAGATCTGTTTAGCTTTAAAAATATTTAATTATTAATAGCTTGCTTGGGACCTGAATGTTTAACTAGATGAGCAGGAAGGCTGTGGTAGAGTTGTCTGTTACTCACACGGCTATGCAAGAAAATTGTGCTGTGATTCTGAAGACGTTTATATAGAACAGTCGGCTGTGTTTCAGCATACGTAATCCTAGGATGCGTTTAATTTCATTGAGAGGATTTATATTCGATCCACTGCCTTAGTCTTTGTATTAATCAAAAACATAAACTAAGTAATAATTACCGTGAATATCAGCAATACTGACTCTTCTGAAAATGATGGTGGAGTGGCTGTGTGGGACAAGATTCCTGTCTGTTGCTAGGAACACGCTCACCAAAGGGGTTCTGAGGCTGACTTTTTTTCTTCAAGGGATTTCTGTAGGTTTCAGTCTGTTTATATTTGGTAAACTGGTAAATGTTTGGGGTTTTGTTTGGCTTTGCCCCTTGCCAGGATCAGATGGTACTGTGGGAAATGGGCTTCCAGAGTAAGGTGTCCCTGGTAGGTCGGTCTGTCCCGACTCCGTTGTGGTAGCTGTAAGGTAGGTTTCCGCTCTGGCTAAAGCTTTAAAAGGACAGCTAGCATCAATATTAGTCTGTGCTGAGAAACTGATCCTGGTAAGCTTCGGGATTTCAGGGTTGCTTGAAAAACTTCTGGTTGTTTGAGAAACTTTTGTGCCGAACGAAGTGCAAACCCATGAATGCATAATCTCTGCTATTCAGGGCACAGGTGGCCCAGCCGTGTGGGGTTTGGTTTGGTTTTTTCCCCAGAAGTTCGAACTCCCTTGTGTCAGGGCTATGCCACGTGAGTGGTACGAGGCTGTGCTGGCTGGGGGTCTGCTGGCAGCCCGTGCTCCTGGCACGGCTGGACAGGGTGTCGGGGGCTCTGGTGGCGGATTGCTCTATCGCCCTGTTCCGCTCCCAGCCAGCTCTGTCCCTCGCTCCAGCTCTGAGGCCCCACTGGGAGATGTGGTCACGGCCCCTGTGCGAAACTCGGCTCCAGCGTCCTCGTCCCTAGCTCGCTGAAGCAGATGGTGTGTGATCAGCTGCATGAGGGTTTTGGCGTGTGGCTAACAGGACCAGAAGGGTTGGCTGCTGCTGCTCTCAAGTTTGTCTGATGTAGAAGATGACTAGCCCTTTTACACAAGGCTTGGGGGCATTTTTGACTGTTTCTAAACATAGATCAAATGTATTAGTTACTAAGGCGCTGAATGAATGGTATGGTAACTGAATTTTTCACAAAGGGAGCTACTGCTTTAAAAAAAAAAAAGGCAGAACAGTGCTGTCAATAGCAGTTAAAGGGTTTCTGTTATCTCCTAGAATAATGTAACTGCCGCATCCCAGTGGCAGTGGGTAGAGGGAATTGATAAGAGTACTCACTTTACGAAATTGGTATGGTCTCAGTCCTTTTCTTAACTAACGTTACCAAGCAGCAGCCTAACGGCAGTCGCAGCTTGTCAGTCCTGTAGGATCGCTGAGGGGCTCTGGATCAGCAGCTGAAAGGGGCTCAACAGCAAAACTGTGGCCTTTACCTTCCAGATGTAGTGGTTCCACAAAGAGTGGAGCAATGTACAGAAAACTGGTTCTGTGGTCATGTGTGTTCCACGCTCCGTTGTTGTTTGGGACTTGCCTCTGGCTCTAAATACTCGGCATACCACACAGATACTGAAAAAAAGAGGTTTACATACCTCTAATCTGCAATTGGAGACTTATCAAGATGGGTCTCGAGAAGAAAAGTCTGAAATTCCTTACTTAAGAGCTGCCTGGGGAGAATGCTAAGCAGAGAGTCAAGTGTTGCCAGTTAAACCGTTTGGTTCAAGTCGCTTATCATTCAATGGGCAGTGTGTATCAGGAGAGGGGAGGGAAGTGTAACCCTGGCTGAATGCCAGGCGCCCACCAAAGTCACTCTGTCACTCCCCCTCCTCAACTGGACAGGGCAGAGAAAAGCTTATGGACTGAGATAAGAACAGGGAGAGATCCTTCACCAATCACCGTCACAGGCAAAACAGACTTGACTTGGGGAAATTAGTTTTAACTTACTGCCAATCAAATCAGAGTAGGGTAATGAGAAATAAAACCAAACCTTAGAACAACTTCCCCCCACCCTTCCCTTCTTTCCAGGCTTAACTCCTGCCTCCCCCCCCAGTGGTGCAGGGGGATGGGAATGGGGGTTGGGGTCAGTTCATCACAGGCTGTCCCTGCTGCTCCTTCCTCCTCAGGGGGGACTCCTCACCCCCCCGGGGCCCCCCCCCCCGTCCCCGCCCTGTGGGGTCACCAGCCCGGCCAGCAAACCTGTCCCAGCCTGGGCTCCTCTCCCCGCGGGGTCACAGGCCCTGCCAGGAGCCTGCTCCAGCGTGGGCTTCCCACAGGGTCACAGCCTCCTTCAGGCACCCCCCTGCTCCGGTGGGGCCTCCCTGGGCTGGGCCCCCGGGCTGCAGGGGCACAGCCTGCATCACTGTGGTCTTCATCATGGGCTGCAGGGCAATCTCTGCCCCAGTGCCTGGAGCACCTCCTACCCTCCTGCTGCACTGACCTGGGGTTCTGCAGGGCTGCTCCTCTCACGTATTCTCAGTCCTCTCTCTGGCTGTAATTGTGCAGGTTTTTTCTTTTTCACCTTCTTAAATACATTATCCCAGACGTGCCACCGCTAATGGGCTTGGCCTTGGCCTTCGGCGGGTCTGTCCTGGAGCCGGCTGGCATTAGCTCTGTCAGACATAGGGGAAGCTTCTAGCAGCTTCTCGCCAAAAGCATTCCTGTAGCCAAGTACCAAACCCTTGCCATGCAAACCCAATACACTGTGTTAAATCGAGTTGTTGTGTAACAAAATGGAGGTGATGTAGTAGGAATTGGATGAATATGAGGCTCTAATTTCCAGTACAGGTCTTAGTTTAGAACACTGAAAATAAATTATTCCTGACACATAAAACCCTGCAGCGATACAATGCAATACCGTTATTCCGTATCTTCTTACGGAGCACATTACTGAGAGCTGGAAAGGATGTCACGTCCAACTTCTTGGCGTTTATGGTGCTCATGACCTAGAGTAGGACTACTTGTGGTCATTAGTTTTACCTGATATTCTACCACCTGCAGTTACCCAATCCTAAGGCATGCTGGTTCAGCCTACCGTACTTGTTCAGGAGTCTGAGTATTTGCAGTTTGAACAGGACAAGGAGAAAGGGCTGGCAGGGGCATGGAATTTGCTTTGTCTCTTGGCTGCTGTGAGCCCCGACACGGTTTGTTTGTGGAAGGGCGGCTGCTACTGCTTTACATTCTTGGCTGCAGAGTCTGAAGTGCTTCTGTGGTCTGATCCTGCTTTTGGTCTGGGCCCCACCTGATACTTACCTGCCGGGGGAGACATTCTATTCTATAACCCAGCCTGTTCTAATTTGCTTTAGAGGGCCTCTTGTAGATGGACCAAGACAAACGCATACAGTCTTTCCTCTGCCTTCTTGTTCTGCAACGCTGCCACAGAAATGGAAGGTGGTGAAGGACCTACCAGGCACCATGGCGGGCCTCCGCACTGGACCTCCTGCCCTGAAAAGCGCCCGCTCTCTTAGCTGATGATGTCGTAGGCAAGACGGAGACAGAGGTTTGTGCAGTGTGAAGCACAAGTCCTTTCCTCGTCCAGGTGCTGTGCTGCTTGACCCAGTCATGGCGGCCCACATGAAAAGTGTCTGTAAAACGCGGCCGCTCTGCAGGGGTGGTGCACGTGGCCTCCCCCCCGGGGGCCCCGGCCTGCGGGGCTTTGTCAGGGGAAGGGGGGAGCCGCCGTGCTGACGGGGGCGCTCCCCTGGCCTGCCCCGCTGAGCGGCCGTGGGCCGGCAGCTGTGGGGCCGGCTGGGGGGGGGGGGGCCGGCCCCTCTGGGGTGGCCTGTGCCCCAGCGGTTCCTGTGGCGCGCGCAGGCCTTGCGGGCACCGGGCTGGCCCTCCAGCAGCTCTCCCCTTTGATGGCCGCCTTGTAAAGCAGGGCTGGTCTGCCGTTCCTCTTCGTAGGGTGTCATGTCTGAGCAGAGCTGGTGGGTGAGGAGGAGGAGGCGGGTGAAGGGGCTGGTGGCTGAGAGCGGAGCCGTAGGGTGGGTAGGGCAGGGCAGGGGTCTCGGCACAGGAGTGTCGGTAACGGCCTTTTTTCAGCCAAGTGTTGTTGCCTGAAGTTTTCAGGCAAAACCAAAATCTGGGAATGCTATACTATGTTATTCTGCTCTCTAATGCTTGGAAAGTCTGTGGTTTGTGAGGATCATTCTTCGGTTGAAGGAGGACAGGCCTAGTTCTCCTCTCTTGACAGTAAGTTTTATACTTCGTTAACTTCAAGGGAGTTGCTCCTGAATTTATGCTATTAGTTGTGAATGCTGAATGAGACCAAAGAGCTTGGTCTTATCCTTGTAACTTTGTTGCCTTTTGTAGTTTTTATGAGCCTATGTATGTAAAGCCTGTGCTTAACTTTTTAAATAAAATTGAAAATTTTGCAGGATGGCTAAAGCCATATTTCTGTCTGTTTGGGGTTTTTCCTCACATATAATTTATTGAAAGTTTGCAGAAAGATTTAAATGTGTTCCCTAAGAAGAGTGTCTGAAATTTATTGTCTTGTAATTGCAAGACTGATAGTATATCTATCCGCTGTGTGCTTAGGAGAAGGTGGGGAGTATCTATTTGTCTGCTATTCAGTCCAAGTTAGCTTGATTTGCAGTGATTTGAAAATGGTCATCTGTCTACTGCAATGCTTTGAAAAGAAGCTGGTGATAAAGCAGGTGTGGATTTTTGGTGGTTTTGGTATGAAGGAAAAGGAATTGTGGAGCTGCAGTCACATTCTCTTGGTAGGTTCATTCTGGGGTTTTTTGGGGGTTGGTTTTTTTTTTTGAAGATATTCTCAACGATTAGCTCAGCCAAAAGTTACTGAGCATTAATGCTATACTGTTCTCTTTGAAGCTGGTAGGGATTCTACCATCAGTGTGAATATGGGAGAGGAGTATGAAGATCTTGTCACGATAGAGTGAAAATAGCAAAAGGAGGTTATTGAAGTCCTGCCAGTCCTCTGGCAGGTATAACAGTATTTTGTGACATGTAATTATCATATATGATTTGGAATTAGTGAACCCCTTTGTGTTGGTTGTTGCATGAAGAGACTCTTAATCTTGCTGCACCATGGAGGATTCTGGCCTGTGAAGATGATGTATAACAAGAGGGTAGGATGAGACAAAGGAAGCACATTTTTCCTCCCCGTCTTGGAACAGGGTTTCCAAAACAGCTTTGTGAATGAAAGTTCTTGGAAGATGCCTTACCTGTGACTTGTCTCTGAAGAGTAGAAGCCCCGCTTTGCACTTAAGCAGGTGTTGTCTTCCTGGGTGGTGAATAGTCTGCAGGCACTGAATCGTTTTGTATGGTATTTAAAAACTAAGGAACAAATCCTTGGCTACCAATTACTGTTGCTCCATTACAATCAGTGGAGCACTGCAAAATTATTCTGGTGAGGGATGCTAACAATCGTCTCCCCCAGCCTCATGTATACAGGCTTAAAGGCAGAAATACTTCATTCTGAGGGGTTTTCCTTAAAAAAAGAAAAAATCTATTCTTGCTCCTCACTCTCCAGCTCCAGAATGTGAAGGTCATCTGGCCAAATGCCCAGGACTAAACACAGTGCTCTAAACATGGTCTCACAAGTGGCTTGTAAAGGAAAAGAAAAAAATAACTTTTTGGACTTTTAAATGATTCTCTTACTCCTTTTGCATATAAAATGATGTCTTTGGCTTCTACTTTATATTTGCTGAATACAAATCTGTGCTTTCCAGTAATTAACTCCAGGGCTCTTTGACCCTGACTTTGTTGAAACATACTTCCAACATGAAAATATCCCGAAGGCTTACTGGGTTTCCTTTCACGCGTGATGTGTATTACATATGCTGACATCCCCTTTCTTAACAGGTCTGTGGATCTGTAGCCTTGTCTTCCTCTTAATCCTTTGTTTAACAGTTTCTCTTAGTGGATGATGCTTTTTGAGTATATGCCAAAATGTGTTTTTAAATACATTTGAGAATGAACGTGTGGAATGCAATGTAAATATTTGCTTGACTAACTTGACCGTGTTCCTCGCTGAGCTTACTGGTTCAGATGAAGACTCAGAGCTATGGAGCATGGGAGAAGGCAGGTCTGGATGAGTGATCGGAGCAGTGCCTTGAGTCTGTGCATAGAGAAATGTGATTTACCGTAGAAGAGTGCCCTCTTTTATCTTCCTGCCCTGCAGATGCCTGGTCAGGCGCTTAAGGCAAAAGCCCCGTTCTCTGGTGTGGGGTGGTTTCTCCCCTGTGGAGCAATGGACAGAATTGCCAGCTGTTGTTTTTGAGCTCAACCTGTGCCTCTGGGTCAGTGTGGCACGGTGTTGCCTTTTACTCAAGCTTTGTGCTGCTTCTGTAGGTGAGCCTCATGATAGCTTTAACTCGGGGATTAAAAAAGTCCCAGACTGAGGTCTGGGCATGCCTGCTGTCAGTTTTGGATCTGCTTGTGTGGGAAAAAGCTCACCACTTTTTCCAAAGAAGTTAAATTTTTAAACTGAATTTATATTTTTTTTTTAATACAACCACAAAATAAACCCATAACCTTCACAAAGATCAACATGCATCCTTTTGCCAGCTGGGGCCTTGGCGTGGTTTATGATGTATAACTTACTGAGGCTGTAATTTCTTAGGAAAACAGATACTGGCAACTATGAGACGCCAACACTCAGTAAATTGTCATAATAAGCTATTTTAGCTACAGCTGGGGATTTAAAAAATAGTAATTTCTTCACAGTGCTCACAGTGGTTAACGCAAGATGAAAAATCATAATTTGAACACTTTGAATAGCTTGAGAGAAGGAAGCCAGGGTGCCCTGTGTTTGCTGAGGGCCACGCCTGTTTGGTTTGCCTGTCCGGGAACCTTCAGGGTGCTCTAGATTATTTCAATTGTGTCTGCCTGTGCACCGCAGCATAACCACAACTTTGTGCATAGGCTTTACTAGCGTCTGTCTAGAGACAGCTGCTTAGAATGGTGGCTGTTTGGAAGTTGACAAGAATTCAGTTTTGGGAAGTGCAAGGAGAAAATGTGAATGTTTTGTCGTGTGACTCTTACTGCCAGTAGTTTGAACTTGATTGACTTAAATAGCCGCTGCAGTAAAACTCATATCCTGAAGCGTTGCTCTGAACTGTATTAGTCCTGGGAGTTGCTGCTGAAGTCTTTGTAAACTGCTTTTAAATAACTGAAACTTTAGAAAATTATCTTTGAGCCATGAGTAAACTTTTCCACTAGTTAAATATGTCAGACTCTTGTAAAACTGTTTTAAGTCTATTACAAATTTGGGTCAAGAGTCTACTAGCCCCTCTCCCGTGTCCCAGAAAGGTGCCATCCCTTTCTGCCCTGCCATGTGAGAAATAGACTGTGGCTCTACTTTAAAGTGGGGTAGAATCCAGGAACTTTTAATACAGTAAAAACAATAAACAAAAGTTGTTGCACAGGAGCAATGTTTGAGTCTTACCAACTTGTCATGAGTTACGCAGAAAGCCTCAGTTCTAACTTGTGTCAGTGGTCTTCGTTTTATGTAGTATATACTTATTTGCAAACTGCGTTGCTTGGAACTTTTTGTTTATTTAATCAGATTAAAAATGAAGATTCACCATCAAGTCAGCAGCTAACTTTCCTTAAATTAAAATTTTCCATTTAGTGGTTCCATAAAAAAAATCTTAATTCACGTTTGTACACTGATAAATGCATAGCTCATCCATTTTGGCAGGAAATCCCTACAAAGATATTCTCAGCATTTGTTTTGCAGTATGTCCCTTAAATATTTAACTTTATTGCAAATTTTTTTCAGAAGGTATGATCTGCCAAGATAAATATTTGGTCTGTTACAGCGTGGATTCATTTTTTTGATGTCTATATGGAAAGTGTTATTTCATCCTTGGTATTTCATGATAGGGCATATGATAGCTATCACAGTGTATTTCCCGCGTGGTTAACAGCAGCTCTGGAAGCCAGAGAAGTGTTGTAGCTCTATCTTGCATGTCTTGTTCCTTGCTAAAGGTCATATATTAGCATGCGTACTCCCTTTTGGCAGGCATACTGGGCATCTTCCTTTACTGCTGGTAGTCTTGTACTTGCTGTGCCATAGTCTAGATTTGAGAACCATTGCATTTACTACTCCACAGTGAGATGGAGGCATATATTTTTCTAAGTATCACAGCTTGAGAGCGATGTCTAAATTCAACCTTTTATTTAAGGTTTATTTCAGGCCAAGGAATACATAACATTGTGTTGTTTTCACTGGTGCTCTGTGTGTTGATTTTATAATGTTCTGTGTTTTGCTTAGCATTTAAAGTTGTTTTACGTGTTTTAAGAAGAGACGGTAGGTGATAGTTGTCTTTCAATAGTCACTAAGAATGTTCTAATATTGACCACCTAATAATAATATTCCTGGCAGGCTTTTGATCACACCACTGGATTACAGAATGTAGAATTAAGGAAAAGTCTTGGGCCTTGGGATGAGCTGAGTAGTACGTTTAACTGAGCATTGCTGGACAAAGACACTAACTTGGAAGAAAGTAGTCTTAATATCAACACATTGTTTCATACCACCTTTTGCTTCAGAAACAAAGGCATGTGTTTATCAGTGTAGTTTTAACTACTCCTGCTCGGAGGCAATGCATCCGTTGCGATGTGAAGACTTCCCATCGCAGCAGGTTTCTATTCTGTTGGGCTTTCCCGTTCCCATGCATGGGTGGTTGTGGCATTCCCCGCACAGTTCTGTCCACGAGGATGTTTCCTTTCCAGGCAGGGATGGGCTCATAACACTGTTTTCTCTGTGTCAAGGCGGAGCGTGCCCTTTGGGCCCAACAGAATGCGGGAAGACAGCCGTTATTTCGCTAGCAGAAATCTTCATTTGGAACATTTTACTGGAATCTGGTGCATTAAAAGGACAAGTTTAAGAATGGTAGATCATGGGTTCAGCTCATGCTCAGTAAGCTTTCTGTTCAGCAAGGTGTTTATGGTTTTTTATATATATAATTTTTAGCTATGAAAGGTCCATCAGTTTTTCTCTGTTCGTGCTTTTCCTAATTGATGTACTTTGATAAATGAGCGTTAATGCAGCACAGGCCATCAGATCGCATTTAACTCTTGAAACTATGATAGAGGTCCTGACAAAAATAAAACACCAGGTCTAGCAAGTTACAGGTTGTATATACTATCCCTGACATCTGTAAAGCCCTGTTTAGTCTGAATGTACAACCTCCAAAGACAGCTCATGTAAAGTTTTGGCAAAGTTCATTATGTATGATGCCTGTAGGGGCACTCTTTCAGCATTTTATGGAATCCCTTGCTTTTCACGTGCAGTCCAGTGGCTAGCCTAGAAAATTGGTTGTCAGTTGAAAGCTTTCTGTCTCAAGCTTGCCAGCTTTTAATTGAAGGCAATACGGTTATTTGCTGGGCTACTTCAAACGCATTTCTAGGCTAGCATCTACTCTGTGCCTTTCAAACAGTCATTAACCCCAGCAAGGCCTTGGACCTTCCTCTTACAGACCCAGTTCAGCAAAGTACCTGCACTGGAGTCAGTGCCACTGTAGTGTGTTGAATCCCTGGGCCTGTGTTGTGAATGTGTAGGGTAACCCCAAATTGCACAAAAGATGATCATCATTTAAATGCCGGGCCTCCCAAGGCTATGTGTAAATGTCTTGGGTTGTTGGAAAGTGGCTAAGTTATCATTTCCAGGGGCAGTCTCTTAAGTTCCAGTCTTGGTGGTCATGAAACAGCAAACTAAACTGTAACTGTTCCAGGCCTGGATATGATAGAGTGGTGCCGGTGTAATTTTGTATGTTGGTGGGAAATGTGTGAGTGCAAGGATGGGCATGTTTCTGTGTGAATTTATGCATTTGAGGAGATTGGAGATGCTTTTCTTGGCAAGTTGTTAAGCAGCACGGCAGCTGTTTGAAGGTGCTTGTCAGCTTGGAATGCATTCTGATCAAGAGATTATCGAGCAGAAGTTGTCAAAAGTTTACTGAACATGCAGGTGTCAAACACGTAGCTGTTGTTGCTGAACCCTGCAGTGCTGGTAGCATGAGGTAGTCAGTGTTTGGTGCAAGCAGCAAAGGTAGAAAGCTTAGGTTATCGTGTCACCAGCCAAGATGGGCAAAGCATGGAAGGAGAAACGGAACCGCAGAATGAAAAGTGATTTGGATGTTTTTAGAGCTGGATTACAGTCTGGGTCTCTTTCCACTATGCATTGCTGAACAATAGATTCCCTGGACAGGAGAGGGACCACTGCAGTTACATTCTGCAGAATCTCACTTCTATCTGAAGGGGAAAAAAATTGGTTCTAGCCCTTCAAACTAAGAATATAAATTTGGGAAATACGAGTAGAATGCAGTCAGACTGGCAGCTGACAGTAGTTTCTGTCGCGCTTTGGGCTGTAAAGGCAAGTGAAAGAGCTTTGCTCCTGCTTGAACCCTGCAGCGGCAATTGGAAGCCCAGCTGATTGTAACAGCACCTCTGGGCTGGTGAGGAAGGGGTGGGAGGAGTGGACCAGCAGTCCCTCCAGGCTTATGCTTCCCTGGTTGTCAAGGGGTGCTCAGCATCAAATGCCAGGTAATTACAGGGGGCGAGGGGGTTGGCCTCAGCAGGGTCTCTCTTGGTGCCTCCAGTTGTCCTGTGTACAGGCCTTGGGGGAAATAATTTCTGTCTTTAGGAGAAAGCTGATACCAGCTCCTTGCTGGGCATCGTTCACATTCACCTTCTCCAGTCAGGGTTGGAATAGGACTTTACAAGTAGGAGGAGACACAAGACAGTGATCCTGCCCACATGAGGCCATGGTCCACGACCTGTGAGAGAAGGACGTCTGTTTCCTTCTTGATTTGCCTTTTGGTGCTACGGTTTTGGAAGGAAGGTAGAATGGGAAAGAAATAATGAGTTTTACAGGTGAATTGAATTCCCATAGCTCAGTCACAGCAGGTAAAGTTACTCGAGGAGAGATTTGTGACTCCCCTGAGACGTGGGTTTCTGTTTGTGCAAGGGATACATCATAGCTGAGGTACAGAAGAATACAGAGAAATGAACTTGTTGGTGTTTATTTTAAGTGGTTGATAGACTTTGAAGGGTTTTTTTTTTCATGTTGCTGAATTTAAACAAGAAGCTGTATAAAAATAACTGGCACCAGATGTAGAAGCAATAAAATGATGCCGTGTTAAGTCTTGGAACTGTGGTATGTAACCACAAGAACTATTTTCATCCATTGGCAGCTTTCTCTTTATTATCTACAGAAACAGAATGATGGAATTTGTTAACTATTAAACAACTTAATCTTTCATTTCTAAAAGGACCAAGTAAACCTGTATCCCAGTATGCTTAATCCGGGCTCCCTATACACAACAATTGCCAGTGTTTATTGCTAGCAGTCATGAGAATCTTCTGGTACCAGTGTGTCAGTAAGAATTAAACCTAGAAAGTATCTTGTCATCTGACTGCTGCCTCACTTTCTGGGTTTGATCATATTTGATTCAGAACTGAAAGAAAGAAGTAACGCTAACAAAGTCTCTATCTGACCTATGAACATCATGTAACCCCCCGATACAGTAAACATGTGGAGTCACCAATGTGTTTTACTTCAGAAACGTCTGCTGTTGTCAGTACTTTGACCCAGTTTCACCATTTCAGCAAATGAGCCTTATTTTCTTCTACAACACTTATTTCAAAACACTTTGTCCCAGGAGAGAGAAAACAAATTGTTTACACAAGCAAACTAATAGTGGAGCATTAAACACCCACACTTCCTTCTTCAGGAGTTCCCTGCTAGTAGTTTCTATGAACTCCATAAATCCAGTGAGGAAAGAGAGACTTTTAGTAGTAATCAAATGGGTCTTGATGAGACTGCTGATGCTGCTGAGGAACCAAAGTTTGGCGGTGATGATATTCCCTGTACCAGTGGGGGATCAAAAATAGGTTGGACAGAGAAGGGAAAACTGCTCATCCCAAAATCTGGGGAGGACCTTCTTTTTTCCTTGTCTGGATGAAGACAGCCTGGGAGAGGCTTTAGGCCTTTCTTTTTACTGTAAGAGCCGGTTGGTGGCTGTAGCATCAATATCTCCCTCTTTGTATATGGGAGTGTGTATGTCCTGGTCTTTTGAGGGACTTGAGGAAAGAAGCAGATAGGTGAGTTATTGGTGTGATGATCTTGGAGCACCTTCTGAAATAGAAATAATATGTTGGAAGAAGGGGGAGGGATGAGAAGGCTGCTCAGACCTGTGTAAAATGCCAGATCTTGGAGATGTCCTATAATATAAAATACATCTGTCTTTCCAGGATCCTTATGCAGGTGGCTAGGGAGAAAGGGGTAGAAAAGGAGAACTTCAGTAGGAAGTAGAAAATAGTGAAAACTGCAAAATGTGAAGAGAATTGGGTTGGTAGATGGAAAACTGACAGATACAGGGAAGAGAGCTTGGGGTTTCATCCCCAGGGGTTCAGGTGCAAGAGTGAGGGCAAGCTGGGTGTAGGGGCTAGGGTGGCCAGGATAAGCAGAGTGAGAAAGGAGAGCTAGTGATGGACAACCTGATGGAAAAAGGGAAGAGGGCTGGGAAAGCAGCAGTAACCTTTGCACTGTTGGTGAATTGCAAGTCAGCAGTGACAAAAGAAGGAACACTAAGATGATGGAGGTACCAGAGATGGTTATCAGAGGGAGAGGTCAGAGGGAACAATTGTCCTCTGAAGGACGATCAAGAAGAGCAAGATGAGGACCGGAAGTATGACTTGTGTTTACATGACTTGGAAGTTACACATACTGAGACCAAAGCCAGGAAGCTTGGTTGATGCTAACATTGGCAGTCCCATGGTGTATATATAAAAAAGGAAGAGGAGTGGAATTAACCTGGGACAGATACTTCAACAGCCTTCAGCTTTGAATTTCCTGGGTTTCGTTGCTGTGTGTCCTAACCTAGCGAGTGATACGCAAATATTTATCTAACATTAATGTTGTGATTTAACCTGGCAGGCAGCTAAACACCACACAGCCATTTGCTCACTCCCCCCTCCCCAGTGGCACGGGGGAGAGAAATGGGGGGGGGGGGGGAGGGGAAGTAAAATTCATAGATTAAGATAAAGACAACTTAATAGGACAGAAAAGGGAGGGGAAATAATAACGCCCACCGTGCCCAGTGAATTTAAGATACCAGAAGTCAATTTTGTTCTAAAAACAGTTGTTACCAGCGCGGAGCATCAGCCACATGGTTGTGGCTTTTATGTGTGCCTGGCCTGGCTTATTCTGTTGAATTGGAAAAGGTTTGACATGTACCTGCTAATCTTTCTAAAGAGCATCTTTGTGGTTTAATGGAAGAACTGGCAAAGGTTAACTGCAGCTAGGGCAGCTTCTGTCCCTAGGCTCTCCTGTAGCCAGGGAGGGGAGAGGCAGGTTTAGGGGACCTCTGTTAAGTGTCCATTCTGTGTCGTCCTCTCCAGAGTTACCCTTTCTGTGCTGACTGAGGGGCACCCAAGAGACATTGACTCTCTCTGAAATAAAGGTAGTCCTTGTTATTGTCTACTGATGCAATATAAAACTCTGCAAACAAGGAAAAGTAGAGCATGTGCAGGATTAATCCGTAAGAGGAAAGACCCACAAACTCTGGCAAATAAATGGTAAACTACAAGGCATCTTTCCACGTCTAGTATTGAATTTATCCCTGCTTCAAACAGGTATACCTCAACCATTAGGTAAAGATATATTGTATGCAAGAACCCTCTTGCCATAGTATGGATGTAAGTTCAAGTTTGATCTGCCGTATTACGGTGTTGCAGGATTTCTTTTCTTGTATATTACAGATTCATAGAACGGTGATAATGGAGAATGTTGATCAGGAAGTAGTCCTAAAAATGTACAGGCCTGGAGAACAGACAAATACTACACAGTAGTTTTAAGAATGTTGGTGTACATTTTGGCAAGTCGTTAAAAATGAAGATGAAGGAATCCCTTTACTTCCAAAAGGTTGTTTATCTTAGCAGGAAAATATTACACTTTCTCCCCTGTCTTCTGAAGTTTTGCATATGTACAGATACTGTGCGTGCATTTAATAAATAACAACGTATACTTTAGGTGCTGATTTTCAAAAGTATGATGCAGTGTCCCTACCTGGCTTTCAGTGGTCAGCACACCTGTATTTTTTTCAAACACAATGAAATAGAAATTATGGTGTGTGTCAGTAATTTTTAGGTGCAAAAGAGCAAATTGTAGAAAAAATGCTGTACTAGGGGCAGCTGTCTGATACCAGAATAAGCATATCTAATTGCTTAACCTTAGATCATGGAAATGTTTGAGTAGATAGAAGTGTTTAAGTTATTGAATGCACAGTAGGTCAGGTCTCTGCTCCCCTTTTTCTGCACAGAGGAATGTTATCTCTGGCAGTGATGTACCCAGGGCTTTGCTTGGTGCCTGTTGGGCAAGAAAGTAGGAGTTACGACATAAACCCCGAAACCCTCATCGTTCTCTGGGATTCACGGTACAGGAGATAGAGATGCTTTTCCTAGGTGCCTAAGATAGCCCACAGTCAAGTCCAGCAGGTGGTCTTGTGCATCTCCATCTAGATACAGGTGCTGTAACCCATCTCTCTTTGCATTTGACTTAATGCTTCATTATGAATTCTGAAGCCTCTCCAGACCTTGAAGCTATAGTCTAATTCAAGTGATTACTTTTTCTTGCTTCTTCCAGGAACAGCAGCTCAATGTTAAATGTTTTTTAAGAGGTTTGAAAACATTTCTGAATGTTTTCACTTTTATTATTCACTGGTTTCGGCAGTAATAACAAATGGAAATTACTGAAATACTGCAAGAAATTCTTGTTTGTGAGATATTCAGGCCAGGGAATTTGGGAAGAATATGATCCTTCTGAAAGGTTATCCAAATCAAAGCCAATCTTATAAATGTGTTTCTCTGACATGTCTAGAGGCAAAACAAGACATGAATGTATCGGTGTACAGTCATTCTCTTATAAGAGATGTGGTAGTGTCCTTCACAATTAAGTAACTGTGCCAAAGGAAATGACTTGGGGTTTTATTCCTTTTCAGTAATGTGGAAAGTATGCCATGGGAGCAAGCAGGAAGAGGTTGTTTAGTGGGAGAGAGGAAGAAGAAACTGTTTGGAAGGGGTGCAGAGAGGCAGCACTAGCAGCAAAACATAATCCTCTTGGTAGCATGCCATGTTCAGCAAAGCTCCTTAGATTGGATTTTCCAAGGCAATGCAGTATTTGCCTAACTGTACGCTCCTGTTGGAAAGAGTGATACGATGTCTGTCCATGTCAGTGGGAGTGGAGTCGGGCCAACTCTTGCGCACTTTTCAGATGGGATTTTCAGATGCTTTCCTTTCTGCAATTATGACTTCAGCATAGATAAAAGAAGTGGGTAGACAGCTGTGAGTGAAACACCAGATCTATCCAAAATCTAATGGGACTTAAACCTCTCCTGAGAGGGCCATGTTGAAACAAGTTCAAAGTAATTCCTCTTTATCCTTTAGTCCCTTAAAAGGCTGCCAGTAAGTAGCATCTGGAATCAGGGGGGGAAAATAAGCCTGCAGGCAAAAGGTTGGTTGAGGCAGCAGTGATGACTAGCTGAAACCATATGTAGAAAGATCAATGTATAAGTTTGGCAATGATGTTCCCCCTTTAGATTAGGTCAGATAAATATATCAAGCCCAATGCTTGGACTGGTTCACAGCCCCTGAAGATCCGAGTCTGTCCAGGTAGTAGTTCCTTAAGCAGTTGCTGATATTTTATGGCTTAAGGTATAGCGAGGTGAAGGAGTCCTTGGAAAGATGGCTGTGATTTTCACAGCATTGTTACATTAACCAGGATGAGGAGCATTGATATTTCAGGATGCAAATACAGGTGTCAGAAATGATCAGCCAAGGAAGCTGAAAACGGCTGTGGCCTGTAATAAATGAGTGAGTTGACAATGTTGGGAGCTGAAGAGTAAAAACCTTTGCATGATACAGTTTAATATCCAGGAGAACATTTCTCTCTGTAAGTCAAAGATGTGAAGGGGGGGGAGGCAGTTTTCCAGCTGTTTGTTTTGGGAAAGACGACTACTAGGGAAAGAACAGCCATACTGCATCCTTGTTATGAGGAGGTTATGAGGTTATGACCCTGCAAACTCTTCACTGCACCTCCAGATGCCACACCTTGCTCCTCAAACTCGTTTGCCAGCTCTTAAGGCCTCACTTCTGCCTCCAGATTCACACCTTCCCCTCACACTCACATGAGCCTGTGCTGGACCCTGGCTAAGTTCTGGCTGTCCCCAGGGAGGTGGGCACTGGTGCTAGGAGCTCCAAAAGGAGGAGATGGGAGACTTCTGCAGGCACTGGGGTCGCAGTTGCTGGCCAGGCTCTGGCCTCTTCTGTGCAGGCCCCCAAGAAGTTCAGGAAGGCCCAGATGGCTGGGGCTGCCAGCCCAGGAGCAGACAAGCAGTCAGTGGCCTTCTCAAGCTGCCCCAGCCGGTGGCGTGCAAGGTAGGTCCCAGGGACAGGGATGTTGAATGGTGCCGCCATGCTCTAGGAGCTCGATCTCCTGCCTGCCTCGAAAAGGTGTCAGTAGGGAACGGGTGAAGGGCACCGACTTTGTGTCTTGGTTAAGGGCAGCCTCTGATTTACTAAGTACCTGGATCCCTTGGCCAGGTCTCAAGACTTGGCCATTCCTCTCTTGGGTCAACCATTTCGCCATGCTCCCTGCCTTCCAGGGGGCTGCTGGAGCCCGCAGCGGGGGCTTCTCCAGGCAGCCCCTTCACTGATCAGAGCAGGCCTGCACGGCACTTGCCTCCTGTCCCTACCGCAAGCCATAGGGCAGCGGCCCTGTGCGGTTACCGACTCCCGGCCTCCAGCGGGCTTCTGCACAGGTGATGTCCAAAGCCAGATGTCTCGCTGTAGTGATCCTCAGTGGCTGTACTTGTCCTGCCCTCTCCCAACCCATGGAAATTCAGGTTTCGGGTTAGCGTTGTGAGTGAAATGAGAGACAAGGATTTGTCTGAAAGATGGGGCTATCGCAAAGTCCGTGACTTGCCTGCTTTTCTGTAACTCGTGTTTAATATTCAGGCTGTCTGAGTGACTGTCCTGGTGCCGAGTTTGAACAAAACAGAGCAAGAGGCAAGGCAGTCCTACAGAGGGAGCTTCCGACCCCGATGAGGCTGCTCGCTGCTGAGGTGGCTCAAGAGGAACAGCTATTGCTCTGGGAATGCGCAGTGCCTTGTTCTACCCGCACCGAGAAACAAGGCTGAAGAGTGACGGTGCCTGATGGACAAATGTAGCAACTCAAAAAGCTTAGAAGCGTGAGATGGAATGTCAGCAGTCGCGATGTAACTCAACCTTATTTCACCAATAGAATATTTGCACATGGTTTAATTCTGCCAGTTGCCTTTTAACTACCTCATATCTTCTTTATGGGAAGAGTAATAATTTCCTTGGAGGAATTAGTGAGGCGTGTAACTCGTGGTAAATTCAGTGGTGTTGCATTTCAAATTTTGCAGAATGGATCAAGAGGCACGTGGTTAGAGTAGTAAGCACAGTTGACCTGTGATCTGCTCGTTGATTTTCGAAAAGTTAATGAGTGTTGATTATTTCTGCTTCCTTGTTAGTTTTTCAATAGAGCATTGTTTCTTGAAAAGGATTGCAAGCAGTCATTCGTGGCCCTTCTGCCTACATGCATAGGGAGTGTCTATCTTTGTAGGATTTTTTTTTAGCTCATTATGGGCAGAAATACTGTTGCTCACTGGCAGCCTACTGGTGGCAACCAGGCTTTCTTCAGGGGACTAGCTAACACAAATGTGTTATATTCAGGTAGCAGAGGTAAAAGTAAAAACAGTGCTTAAAGAAATAGGAGGTTGATCAGGGAATGTGTATTATTGCCAAGCTATTTCAAATGTTCTAATTAAAATGACAAAATAAAGAAACATGACGCTGTGTAAAGAGTGACTTGTCATTTTTGCTGTATGCATTACTTGTTTTCTACAAGTAATGTGCTCTTCCATTATTTGAAGAAAAAAAAAGACCATAAACCCTTTCTGCAGCCAGAAGAATGATGGAAGTTAGAATCCTTTTTGCATAATCTCCTCGCTTTTTGCTTGTGGATACAGCTGTGCTAACACAATGCAACATTTGAGTTGAGAGGTCTGCAAAATCCTGGCACCAATGATAGTTTTCAGACTGAGGCTCTTATTTGATAGATTTTCAAAGTGATACTGTGCTCAGTTGTATCTATGTGGCCCTGAAAGTAGGCTTTCAGTTAACTTCTCAGAGGAAATACTTTCAAAAGGAAAAGTTTAATTTTGCCAAGAATCAGATAAGGTCAGAGTAATTGGACAAACCAGAGCTTTGTAGGTTAGAGATGAACGCAGCACTCTCCATGGGGTAGTGCAAACGTGCTAGGAGAACAGGAAAATTAAATGCATGAGGATGCTTAAATTTGCTGAAAATCTGAAGTTCTGTATATATCTCTCAGCATATTCTCAAGTGTAGGGTTGCTTTGTAGAAGGGTTTTTTTCTACATTTTTTAATTTTTTAAAATGTGTTTAGCCTTCCTGTTTCTGGTTTCCAGTTTAACTCACCATAAAATGGATTCACTGAATTAACTGTAATTTTTTTAATATATTTATAAATGGCTATTATAATTTGACTGTAATAATGATGCTAATTTACCATAGCTTTTTAAGTACATATGTAGTAGGCTCTACCTAGCTTCCATGCATTTCTGTTATGAGACCGTAGGAATTGTATTTCGGCTCCTCTACTGCACCCTGCTACTGGCAATGTGGATGGCTTACGGACTACACTGACTGCTGTCGACCAGCGTTAGGCTTCCCGCATCAGCTGACCTTTGCCAGTGTATACTTAAGGTCTGGACTGATATTTTCTCCTGTTCTTCCTTGGCTGCAGAACAGTAAAACCCTTTTTTGTTTGCCTAAAGTAGTTTCTGTGAGTGTCTGTGCTCAGTGGTTGCCTGGCCTTTACAGGTTGATAATGAAGGGGACAACCAGTTCCTTCAGTGGCGTAACTTAGGCTTAAAATAAAAAGTGGGTTCTGCTAATTCTGTTGGTCAGCCAGCAAAAGGAAGGCTGCAGATATGTCCTCCTCCTTCAGTGACAGCACTAATGGAGTCTCTTCCCTCTATCCTTTTGTTAACAGACACTCTTTTCCCCAGTCAGATCTTGTTAGGATGGCCAAGAGATCAAAAATCGTAGTTGGGAACTAAGGAACAGAAAGCTGGTGCAGTTGTATGGCCTCAGTTCCTTAGGAAACTGAGCATAGGCAGGGTAAGAAGGATTGTGGGCAGGGACTTTTTAAGTTCTCCAGATAGCTGTGGCCTTTGCTTTCCAGCTTGGGGGAAGAATACAGACTGTCTCACCTTTGCTGGGACCTTTAGCTAAAGAAAATGGAATGCTTTGCCTTGTAGAAGGATGATTGGAATGAGAGGGTTAAAGGGAAGGATCCTGAGAAGTCCAGGATGACAGTGATGGGCACTACTGCAGTTAAGTATAAGAGCATACAAAATACCAAACAAAATTGCAGGAGAGTGAGGGAAGTAGGAGCTGTTTTGGCAGGAAGTCAGAAGCCTTGGTTACATCCAGGTGCCTGAACGCTGCTCTGGCATTCCTGTGTAAATGAAAACCAGGAGGAGAAGGGAATGGAAGAAAGAAGATGAAAAGCACCAGTTCTTTTGAAAGCTTATATGGGTGTTAGCATCCATGGAGTAGCACTGCATTTCAGAGAAATTTGCCAAGCAGACAAATCATTCCTTTTCCCTGCCCTGTCTTGTCCTTCACACACATGAGCTTTGTCCTGGATTTGAAGAGCTGTGGGAAGACTGCTCTGCTCGCAGGAGAGACTCGTGCTGCTGGAAGGGAGCCCCCCAAACATGGGAGCAGTGGGCAGAAGCCAGGGAGACTGCTAAGTCGGTAAAGTACTGACTGCTTAAAGACAGAAGAGGCTACCTTCCAGATGGCCGGACAGAAGGTCACATCAATTATGCAGGGATTGGCTCCTGCAGCTTGCTGACATTTTCAGATGAGTTTCTGAGCAGTCACCCAGGCAGTGTCTAAGCAAATCTATATACTCTGCCTCAGCCCTTAAAACACAGAAGGAGAAAATGCTTGTCTCTGATACGTACAGAAGAGAGATGCTTTGCTGTCTTTTTCCACCTGTCTTCCCAAAGACGGCAGATTGTTCCTTTCTGACAGCCTCATACTGTCCAAATCTGACAAAGACAACTTCAGAGCAGTGGTTTTTCAGCCTGTTTTGCATCTGAATAAGCATCAGATGTGGACAGCTGTGTAGAGAAATGAAACCTCCTGACAGTAGGTTTGTTCTTCTGCCGTTGTTCCTGCGCACCATGTGGAGGTACCTCTGAACTTGGAGGCGGGAGACAGGTAGGGGCCCACCCTCAGTTTCTGGAGTGTTGCACCCACCCCAGCTCATCCATTTTACCAGTGGGATGTAATGTCTATGTACGCATTGGGTGGCCTAAAAAAACATGCGCACCAAAAAAAAAAACCAAAAAAAAACCCAAAACCCACAGACAACAAAAAAAAACCACGCAAAAAACCAACAACATTGTTTCCCACTGTGCTGATTTTAATCAGAAATACTAAAACCCACGCAAACAGGGAAGGGTGTTTAGGCTACACTACATCAGTTTGAAATTGCACTGTGCCCACCAAGGGTGGTGAGGATTGATCCGCTGGCTATGTGGAGAGCTGGGAAGAGCAAGGACTTGAGATCAGCTGAGGCCCAGAGTTATGGTCATACAGGTAGTAATAATACTACATAGATAGTAGCAATAAGAGCAACTATGGAAAAGTTTAGAACTTCGGAGCCTCTTATAAGCAGAATAAGCAGTGGTCTTGTCTGAGGCTTTCTTCTGACTTGGAGTGATACTGCTCCTTGGGGGTGCAAACTGTGTTTGTATGTTTGCAGTCCTCTGTATATTTGAGTGTGGAAACATATAAACTTCAGTTCTGTTTTGAAAGAAGATGTATGTAAAAATCTTGGCATGGTCCTTTTTTGGTAATAGGATTGCATGCAAACATCCTCGTGGTTAAATTAAAAAAAAAACCCAAAACAAAACATTAGATTTCCTGTGAAGGGGTGGTTGTTTGGAAACGGAATGATTAACAACTGAGACTAGACATTCAAATACAGCTGCATGATCTTGCTCATAACCCCCTAATGTAACTCACTTAAAATCTCTGGTTTTTTTTCTGTGGAATTGAATTTGGTGTTGTCATTAAGAGGATAGCATCAACTTGGAAAATTTAATTTTTATTCTAATTCCTTTTTGGGTTTCTTGGGTCTCCTTCCACCTTGAGTCTTTCAGATGCAAATTCCCTTCTCAGAATTCATTGAAAGAAAACATTTTTATTTTATAATTAAAAAACCCTCTTGTTATAAGGCAACCTTTACATTGTTTAGAATAGCCAATATAAAATACCAGAAGTCTTCAAAATGCCTGATGCTCCCCAGAGTGGAACACCTATTCTGTACCCTCATGCAAGTGGTGAATGATAAAACTGATTCAATAGCACCGGTAAAGCCACCCACTTCCCTGGACTTCGGCCTCTTCTAGGATTGGTGCAGTCAAGTTAGATTTTAAGTAAAGCAACATGGATCACAGTGCTTTGGAGCCTCATCGGGGATGCAGACCTTTAAATATGCTGATTTACAAAGAAAGTTTGGTTGTTTTTTTAATTTTTATTTTTCCCCCAGCACTGCTTTTTTGTCTTCTCTTGGTCATCCTCTAGTGTTTGGCTTTCACAGAAATGCAGAATTCAGGATTTTTCTTTCAACCTTGAAAGTCTGCAAACTCTGCCTGGAAAACAGGCTGGCTCCTGAGCTTCCCAGCATGGCTGCTTTTCAACCAGAATCTTAGTGGAAAAATGTAACCTTTTCTAGTGCTCTCCTATCACCTCTGGAAGCAGGGTGAACAATTTAAACCTTCCTGCTATGTGTTAAAGCCAAGGGAGAAATGTTTCTTTCTCCTGCTTGTACCTCTCACCCTTTCCCAGTACTTGTGCTTGCCAGGGCTTTTCATTTAACCCTTTTTCTCTTAAGCTCCTCGCTCCTATTTACCCCTGTCGATGGCGTCAGAGGGAATGGGAAGCCTGTCTCTGTGTGTGTGTGCGGGGGGGGTATATGTCAGATCTGCTTTTTTAACTCCCTGCATCCTCTGTCCTGGCTGCTTTGTTATGCTCAAGCTCCATCTGCAGCCGTGCCACTAAACCTGCTTTTCACTGCCATTTATTTTTTTAATTTCTGCCTGTATCAAATCAAAAGCTGTCTGTACCCTAGTCTGTAATGTTTTGCACCTGCAATATTTGCCATTTAGGCAACTGAAACTCACACCAAAGTGCCTGCGATGTGAGTACAGGCGTGAGCAAGGAGAGGAGTTAGGCTATGTACATGCAATTATAAGCTCATTGTTAAAAATCCTAGGACTTTTCAGCCTGTTTAGTTCAGAAGCTTGTTCACAGATACTGATGTGAATCAGTTGTGACTTTAGAGGAACTCTGCTAATCAGCTGGCGATTGCCCCAGTGATATTTCTCATTGTGTGCACATGTTCTAGTTAGATGTTACTGCATTCTCCTCTCTCAAATTCAGTTCATTCGGTTTAACTGGTGGTGGAAAATGCAGCTGCTTCCTCGCTGCATCTTCAGTTTCTCACTTGGACATGACTCTCAGGAGACTTAATTCTACTTTAGGAACTTCAAGTACGTTTTTGGGGGTGGTGGTGTTTGGGGTTGGTTGGGGGGGCGATGCCTTTTTTGAGGGTGGTGGTTTCTTTGCATTCATGGTAATGTGTTTTCTCCCTTGTGAGTGATTTTTAATTTTTTTTTCTTCCCCTCTTGGTCAGCACCATTAATACCGTAATGTTTGAGAGTGGATGGTAGTGATATCTAATGTTTTGTTCTATTTGTACTTCACACTGAGGTCAAGCAAACAAACAAAGCCATCGTTATGTTTTAGCATTCTTTTTTAATGAGCACATTAAATCAGATCAGCTGTGAAGAGAAGGGAGAAACATGGAACTCTGAGTAGCACTGTCTTTTTGAAGCAATTTATGGAAAAATAATAGACTAAAGGCATATGTAAGGACTCTGGTAGGAAATAAATGGCACCATGTTGTTGACAGAAAGGGTTTTGGCAGAAGGCTTGTCGTGACTGTTTCTGCGGCTTAGAAAGGAATTTCCTACAGGCTGGACTAACCATTAAACAAAACGTTTCTACTTGCAGGAGTTCAAGGCATACAGTGGAGTCTTCCAGGGAAAATGTCGTCTTTGACAATGAAAGCCCGTTGTCTGGACAAAAGAGGAAGTTTCTTTAAGGTAAATGGGATATTTATACAGAACATAAAGCACGTGGGTTTATGCAGAATGTGCAGTACAGTCTGTGATACGTAGCGAGCCTTTTCTGCAATAGGAAGAACTTCAGTGAGCATCTCTTTTTACAGGTGGTATCCATGGTTAGATCACTATCCAGTTATTTTGTGTGTATGTTGTTTTCCTGTACACTGAATAGAATATTTGGTGTAAAACAGCTTGTGGCTTTCTTTGCTGCCAGTGCTGAGAACATAAGCTTTATTATGCGTAGGCATAAAATTATTAGAGCTTTCATAACCTGGATTTGTGTAGCTTAAAGTTGCGGTACAGATTTATGATTTCCATTATTGGATCGAAAAATTGGTTTCATTTCCTTGCCTGTTTTAAGAAAAATTGGTGGGGGCTCCTTATTTGTGTGTGATCTGAACACCTTGCAAAAATACTGTATTTGTATTCTCAATGTCTGTTTCAGTCCTTCTTGTGTTTTGGTGGTTTTGCTTTGTTTGTGAGTTTTGGTTGGTTGGGTTTTTTTAAAGCCTAAGTGCATCTTGGTTGAAATCAGCAAGAAGCTGGTGCTTAGCTCACTGCCCGACTCCCAAAAGTCCAGCAAGGCAGGTGGCTGTGTCTTCAGGTGCAGACATACTTTGAAGGAGCCTAGTGCTTCCTCCCTTGAGATGCTCAGCCCAGCTTTGTGATGATACTGGCACTGCAAGCTGGCAGTTCTGTTCTGGCATGGTCATGCTTATAGAGAGAAAACAGAATTCCATTTAGGGTTTCTGTGTTCTGGGGACTGTTTTGAGATGTCATGTGGCTTACAGCACACCTAATACAGCATATTCCAGTGGCAAATATGTTTCAAGTGAGATCACTTCTGCCTCCCCCCCCAATTCCATTTCATCATGGAATAGAGCTGGTGGATGGCAATGTCGGAAAGGGGCCAGGAAAGGCAGGATGCAACATATGCTCTCCTAATGCCCCTGGGAAACACCTGGGAGTACAGGCATGGGTGGAGGCCTCTCCAGACTTGAGGTGGTACTCAGAGCTGCAGGGGGCTAGAGCCCTCAGTTGAAGCACCTTCAGACATTCCCTGGAACTCTTTAGAAATGCTTTTTTTTCCTGGGCATGAATATCTGATTTTAGTCCCACTAATCTCATTACAGCTGGAAAATGGAACCTTGGGAACTGCATGAGGAGGGATATACTTTAGATTGGCTGCCTGCTGTCATTAGGTCTTGTGGGTCTTGTGTGCTTACCTTTGCTTCTGCAGAGTTACAAATCACTTCTGTCTCTGAGAACTTCGGGCAAGGATTAAACTTGATGACTTAATTTTGCTTGTTGTTGGTATTTCCTGCAGAGTTAATGTGCATGATTGGCCCCAGATTGGCTCAGCAGTAGCAGCTGAGCTAAGGCATGAACAATCACACTGCAAAAGTAAGCATGGGTCACCGTGTCCTCTCTTCTGCCTTCTGCTCTGTTTGTTAAGGCTTTGGGGGATCAGTCAGAGGGCTTTCAGGGCTGCAGTGAGCTTACTGTTTTCTAGGGGAATGTGGGAAGAAGTTTTGGTCTTTTCATATGACAGAGAGAGACTTGATGCAGGGGAGAGACTGGAGAACTGTCATCTTTCAGGTTGGCATCACAAAAAGCAGAGGTGTAGTAAGAGTTATCAGTACAGTTTTCAAAATACAACTGAATCCCATTAACTGTGTTTTATCTATGTGTAACAGAGGAGGTCTGGAGACAGTGCTGAAGTTAATTGTAGAGAGGACTGTAGCTAACATTTTCTTCTGGAGGATTAGTTGATCTGAAATGTAGTTAACCATGCCCCCCTTTGGGGGGTTGGACACGATGATCTCCGGAGGTCCCTTCCAACCCCTGCCATTCTGCCATTTGTGATTCATGTGCACCGTGTGAGTACAGCTGCAAACACCATATACTTCTAGAGAGCAGGACAGGAGAATAGTGTCCAGGCATTGCCACCATTGAAAGTCTGCTGACCTATCGAACCGTCAGGTCCTACCACTGGCCAGGAAGTTAGGTGTATTTTTCTGATGTGAGGATGAGAGTAAACTGTCACAGAGACCAGCTTGGGATCAGGGTTCAATAGAGCTGAATTTGTCTGTTCTGCACTAGAATTTTGCTGTTTATATGATGCCAAGGTCACATGGCTGTCTTGCTGGGCAAGGCTTTGCTCTAAGCAATCAGAATTTACAGTTGCTTCTGAGCATTCAATTAACTTACCTTGATTGCTTCCCTTTGAATATTCACTGCATGCTGTAGCTTCTTCCAGTGAAGGATGCTAATATTTGCTGCCATCTCAGCTTATACTAAAAAAGAAGCATACAGTTTTTCTTTTTCTCATACTGCAGCAAATGAGATTGACCAGCCAAAAGCTCTAAGCAGTGGCAAGCAGCTGCCTCTTTACTGGCTCCTGGCTGCTGCCTCCTCTGCTGCTCCTAGCACACCACACTCCCTGTGTGGGTCCCTGCCACACGGTTCAGGTGGTGCTGTCTCCGTGCCCGCTGTACCTCTGGGACAGAAAGGCTGTTCCTTGCTGACTGAACCTGACCCTAATGCTTGGGGGAGAGCGTGTTCTAGCAGATGTTAAATGCATTCATGACAGGCTACAGGCAAAGGAGAACCAAGCAAGTGGTGGCTGGTGCCTTAGCACATGGAGAGCTGTAATGACCACCAGTGCAGTGAGTAGGACCAGGTTCCGTGTCACAAGCTTCGTAGTACTGTTGTAGTGACGCACATACGCCTTGACGTGTTTGTTTCACGTGTTGCATGTTTTCTTTATCTTAAGGCAATCTTACCAGGCCAATCTTTAGGAAAAAAAAGATCAGTGCTGCAGTGACAGTGTGTTTTCCTCTTCGGCTTGCCCAGAGCTTCAGCAATAAACAGGGTCTTCTGGTGATAGGAACAGCTTCTCCATTTTGCAACACACTTTTGTTATGTCTCCTACCTCATAAGCACAAACATCAACCTTGTTTGATGGCTGTCCACGGAGAGAATGGTCATATTTTCAAATCATAGCAAGAAACCGCCTCACTTGCGAGCAATATTTCTAGGTTGTTGCTTAAGCGAGTGCTGAAGGAGTGATGATGTCAGTGGGACTGTAAGCAAGTGCCCATGTAATTTTCTGCAGTCTTTTGGTACTTCCTCATGTAAGTAATTCTTGCGTGGAAAGTAGATGCTGTAATAGCTATTTTGCGTGCCTCCTGTTCATGGTGTCGTAGTTGTAGTTACTCAGAATGATAAGAATGCAGTATGCCTGAGCAGTTTCAAGACACTGGACTCTTAAGGCCATAAGAAGCATTGTCAATTCAGAAACTAAGGTTGTCCTAAATTTTCCTAAGAACAGCCTGGCAGGGGAACAGCCTAAAGAATCGTGGGAGTAAAGGGTGCCTCAAAGCCACCATTTCAGACGTCTCGCCATCCCTGGGAAGTTGTACTGTTGGGCCACTGTTCTGAACCTACAGCGTTGAATTAGAAACCGCAGGCAGTCAGCGGCGACAGCCTGTGTGTAGTGTACCTGGTGTCTGTGTGTGCACTTGGGCATACAACGGAATTACCTTCTCTTTTCTTTCCCTCCCCTGCATTTGTAAAGTTGTGACAACAGTTACATGTGCTACAGCTGGATGGGTGAGCAAAGAAAAAACTTGGCACATCAGATTTTTTCAGTTTCTATTATTTTAATTTGCCTTGTCTGTCTGTGTTTAGGAGTCCTAGTAATTAAGGTGCAGCCTTTTATCCATGTGACCTGTCCTTCCGACTGCTCTCCCAGAGGCACAGGCTGTGTGGTGTACTTCTGCATGTGGCTCTCCTCATGCTTGTTACTTTACAGTTGCCCAAGAAACCCTTAGCATGCTGGGGCCCAGTTTCTCAGGGCACTTAAAACGTCATAGAGAGTATCTTACCATTCTCAGCAACGTTTACGAGAAAATTCATTGGCAAATACCAGCGGGAAACTCCAACTTTACTTTTCTTTCTGGTTCTTAAATAGTTCCCATTGCTGCAGCTTCTAACCATCTCTTATTTTTTTAACGTTAATTCTTTTGACTTAGTACACCGGGAAAACAGTATTGGCCTCATTTTACAAAGAGTGAAGGTTTTATAGGCTCAATTCTTCGGAGTCTTTATACCTTGCAATTGATGAAGGCTCAGCGCCAGCAAGTAGTGAAAATGAAGCAAAGGTGGAGTTAGGCTTGGGTTATTCTGGGACTGAGTAGCTGCCAGTGGTTGCAGAGGGGGTCTATGGTAAAGCAAGGAACTGAATATATGCCTCTGACAAAAACATACCAAACCGTCCTCCTTCTCATCAAAAACGTTTAACCTGTTCCAACGGGCATCAGAGGTTTTACACCACTAAAGCTTTTCTGTCCCAACATCAAACACTGGGTAAAACTTCCATTGCTTGGTGATGAATAAGACACCGAATAATGTTAGTGGTCTTGGGAATTCATAGCTCGCCGTGCAAAATAGCCAGAAATTGCAGCCGCGTATCAAAATATTTAATTGTATTCAGACATTTGGACAAGTCCAGAAATAGCATTCCCAGTTTGGCTTGTTTCTGGCACTTTGCCACCTTGTCACACAGGGTGCTCTTTGAGAGCTGCGCTGCTCTGCTTATCAAAACAGGAAGGAAAAGAGGATGCAGGTTTCCAGAAAGAATGAAAAATGAGATGCTGGCAGGAAAGGGGGGTTGTAAGTGTGGAGGCTCGTTTGTCTAGTCTGATACCGATCCTCGCTGTCTTCAGCCTGTGTTCCCTTGCCAATTAGAAGCACGCATGTGGTCTCAGAAAGATGGCAGTTTCGTTACTCCTCTGTACAAGCTTATTTCTATTCCAACACAAAACCCCAGGAATTCAGTTGCCTTGCAGTGATGGATGAATGATTTTTCTAAAAATGTCCTGAAACAGACATCAAGTCAAAGCCACCTGCCTTCCTCTTGGGACTGGTAACTCTTCATGAGTTGAATTTGAGTGAGAAGACCTCTAGCTGTGCCGGGCTTCTAAGCAAGGCAGGGGTCTGTGTCTGACCCCCGGGCACGTGTGTTCCCTGATGCACAGCAGTGACGCGTGTGTAGAGAGCACAGAGCAGCTTCAGAAAGGTGAGTGTGGTGCTTCTCGTGAACACTCGCTCTCATTTTTGCTGCTTGTATGACATCCTGAAAGATGTAAAACGCAGAAATGGAATGTATGTGCTCTGGTAGGAGAGTGCTGGGGAGCTGCGATGAGTATGTTTGTGGCCTGTATGTAGGAATGACGTTGTCACCCCTGCCAGTTTCTAAAAGATCAGACTTGTTGAATGAGGAATCAGCTGACAATGAGCATAGCGTGATATGTTATGAAAGGAAACGTCGTGGTTTAGGATGTTTGCATTTCATTATTTCGTTCATGGATTCTAGGAATGTAAACAATTATAGTACATGGGTATTTGTGGCATTCTAATGTTTAGGATAGGTTTGGTTAGGGAATACTGTACTGGGCTGCTATGTGAATTCATGCTGTCTGAATCTGTCCTGGTTTTGGCTGGGATGGAATTAATTTTCTTCCTAGTAGCTGACACAGTGCTGTGTTTTGGATTTAGGATGAGAACAATGTTGATAACTCACTGAGGGTTTAGTTGTTGCTAAGTAGTGCTTATACCCATCAAGGACTTTTTCAGCTTCCCCTGCTCTGCCGGGGGCACAAGGAGCTGGGAGGGGACACAGCCAGGACAGCCGACCCCAGCTGGCCCCAGGGCTATTCCACACCATGATGTCATGCTCAGTATATAAGCTGGGGGAAAATTGGCTGGGGGGCCACTGCTCGGGGACTGGCTGGGCACCGGTCGGTGGGTGGTGAGCAATTGCATCATGCATCACCTGCTGTGTGTATTCTTTTATTATTATTACTACTACTGTTTTATTGTATTTTATTTCAGTTATTAAAACTGTTCTTATCTCAACCCACACGTTTTCTCACTTTTACTCTTCCGAATCGCTGCCCCATCCCACCGGTGGGGCGGACAGGACGGACAGTGAGTGAGTGAGTGGCTGTGTGGTGCTCAGTTGCCAGCTGGGGTTAAACCGTGACAGAGTCATAATTACTGTTTGGGATTACAGTGGTTGTACTGTAGTTTCTTTTTAACTTCCAGAACAGTACTTTATCAGAAATAACCTCCAAAGGAAGAACATCAGACACAGAAATAGCTGTTTGTCACGTTATATAAGGTCTCCTTTTAATTTTGGGGGTGTTTTTTCTGTTAAATAATTCGCCACCTGAGAAGATGTCATACTTTCAAATACATTTCTTTTCATGTAAACGTCTTCTTTCTGTAATGTAGTGGGGTAATACCTATTTCATAGTTCTAAACAATCTGTGACAGATTTCTTCAGGTTACTTTTTACGTCTTGGTGCTAATGTGTGTGTTTTTACACTAACAGGGGCCTCTGACAAATTATCTGTGCACTTCAACTTTGGAAACTGCCTCTTGTGGGCTTGATTTCAAATCTGTTGAAACCAGTGGGTGAGTTTTCCCAGTATTTTCAGCAAAATAGGAATCACACTCTTTGTGAATAGAGAAATCTGAAGAATTCAACTATTCTGAGCCTTCCGCTAAGAAGGCAGCAGCCTTCTGCTGCTGCTTGTTTTTTCAGGGTTGGATCTAATAATAGTACGCATGCAGGATCCTTCCTGCGTTTTGTAGAAACCTATTATTAACAGCTCACCTTGCATAATGCTAATCATGCAAGCATCACATACACTGTGTAATGGCCAGAAGTTTAACTGATCCTAAATACTTCAGAAATTATGTCATAAAATCATGAGTACACCTTGCGTTATTTGATAGAAAATAATCTGTCAGGTGCTGTTGTAACAGTATGTGTCAGTTAATTGCAAGAATACCCAAATGATGCAGCTCCAAAAGACTTCTTTTAATCAGAAAAGTAGCGCTTTTTTTTTTTACATGAAAAGATTTAAGGAAAATTAATTGCCATTTGCAGAAAATATTGGCAGGTGGTTTTTTGGTTTTTTTTTTTAAAAGAGGTTTTTATTCCTGAAGGTAAATGTTTTAGTTCAGGTGCAGTACCTGCCGGTAGCTGGTGAGCCACGGTTTGACTGCGGAGTGCGTCACGTTCTGGGGGACTTTGCAGGTCAGGACCAGGTTTGATGCTCAGCACTTGCCCTAGTTTCCTCGTCCAGGATGCACTGACTTTTCACAGACCAAGGAAAGACTGCCTTGTGTGATGGAGGATGTGTAGTATACCTGAGAAATTTGGCCTGTAGAAGAGAACATGAGCGTAAGACTCCTTGAAAGGTGCCATTTTGTTTAAGTTCTCTTTAGAAAAAGAAAAAGGAAATAGCTAAACACAGAAGAATTCCTCCTGGGAAAGACAGTTTCTAACAAGTTCTCTTCGAGGGAGACCTACACATTAAAAGCGTTAAGGTCACAATGTCTTCAAGATAAAACTGTTCTGCAGTGCTTGCCTGTATGCTATTCTGATTTAAAGCGTTTATAAGTTAAAACCTGTTTTAAAATATTTTTTCCAGGAACTTTAATCTTACATAAGCAGGTGCCTTTCCCAGACAAAGATGTAAAAGGCAGTTGTGTTAAAGAGGCTGAAAGTGGCAGCCATACAAAAATAGCTTCAAATAACTTCCAAAGATAAATGGGATATTGCAAAGCATCAGAAAGCATAGAATCATAGAATCGTTGAGGTTGGAAAAGCCCTTTAAGATCATCAAGCCCAACCGTTAACCTACCCCTGCCATCCCACCACTGAACCCTGTCCCTAAGCATGCTGCCGCGGTTAGCTTTCAGGTGTCAGTGAACAAAGGAGCTAACCAAGGAGTTGCGCTGTAGGGAGGTGATACAGTATTTAAATTCCTTTGCATTGTTCCATCTTCTGGGGTCAAACGGATACATGGAATGATAGTGTGGAGTGTCAGCTTGAATTTTTGAGCATGTTATCGTGCTGTTATACAACTTGGATTAGAATTCTTTGCTGTAGTGCCCAGGGATTTTGTTTTCTGGAAGGCAGTTGTTTCATGAGTTTGGTTTTTGGTGGTTTTTTTTTTTGTTTGGTTGGTTTTTTTCCCCTAAAGGCAGGTGGAAGCCGGTTAACCCAGTTAAATCGGCCAACAGCCAGAAAGCAACACAGCAAGGCAGGCGTTGAGGCGGTGGCTGAAAGCCCATGGGTGCTTCTGTGGAGATCTCCTGGTACCGTGTACTTCTCGGGGAAGGATGCTGAAAAGCTCTTCTGTTGTGCAAACTGTTGGCCTGTGAGCCACTTAATCTCTGTGGATGTGTTGGAGAACAGGGCGCACTTGCTAGTGTGGTGGCTCTTTGTGGCTGCAAGTGGTCTTGTGGGTGCAAAGACTGAGGTGAAGCTGCTTATGCAGAGCTGTTCGGTCCTGTGTTGCGCCTCGCAGCTGGTTCACGGGGAATGGCAGCTTAGTTTTCATGCAGTTACCAGCGTGGGAAGCTTTTTAGGGAAAGAAATCTGGGCTGTGGTGCTGGCAGCTTACGATTCAAAAGCAGCTGCTAACGTCACAGAGGGTTGCTCCGCTTTGCTTGCCATTTCCCCTTTCTGCCTTTGAAGCAGGAGCGTGTGCTTCCCACGCTGCTTCTCACGGTATGTGGTGCCCCCATACCTCCCACCCTTGCCATCTTCACAGCCTCCTGGAGTCGTTAACGCACGGATCGCTGGCTGCTGCGGTGGGCGTGCAGGCGGCGCCCGGCCGGCGTCCCGTGCCCAGCCTGCAGGCAGCCACGCGCCATGGTTCCTGAGGCACCTCCGCTCCTTGCCTCTCCCTGAGTGCAGGGGGAAAGGAAACGCCAGGTAGATTTGGGGCGCTGGGTGGGGCGTTGACTCGCTCTCCCCTTATTCCTGAGCAGCTTGTCTGTATGGATGGCTGATTTCTCTGACGGAGCCAGGGGATTGCCAAGCAGTCTGTCTCCTGCGCTGCTTGAATCCTAAGCAGACAGCTGACGAGACGGAAGACCGTCGAAAGAGGCCCGTCTGCCGCCAGGCAGAGCTGACTTCCAGCGGTTTGAGGGTAATCCCTTGGAAACGACTAGATGGTCAGTTCCAGCTTGGCTGTTCGGAGCCGGACTGTCTTCGAGGCGCTTGTGTGGTGGGCCTGGTGTTTTACTTGGCTCTGTGCAATGGAAGGAGCTGGGGGCGATTCCTCTGGTTTCCTGCTCTCCCTGGGCCCTTTGTGATGCCCCCGTCCCCTCGTTAGGCCCTGCAACAGGGGATCTGACAGGGTGACCAACACATGTAGCACTGGAGCAGAGTTGTATTGCTAATTCAGCCAAAAGGCTTCTCTGCTGACCTTACTCAATACTGCATACAGCAGAGCTCTTACCTACAGTAGGTCTGTTTTGTTAACAGAGTAAATCCTTGAGTAGTGTTTAATAACATGTTGAGCTTCAGGTAACGATTTCCATCACAAGTTCATGTTTTAAATGGTCAAATATAGTTGCGGCTCATTTGTGAATCAGTTGCCATCTGTAATGAGACTCCAGGTGTCGATTCATGTTGTGTGCTGGTAGCTCGCTAGTGGTGCCTTCCCTCTGAGATGGCTCCAGGCAAGCCATGACAGGGAGCCTTAGTGTATTTACAGCTGGCTAAATTGCTCATATTCATCACTACTTGGTGCTTGAAAAACTTCATGCTCTCACAGTGAATAGGAAACATCTTCAGGGAATGCCGTGATTTAAAACAAAAAACCAAGCCTTGCTTCATCTGTTGGAAAAGTTAATTTTTAGCCGCTACTGCAGGATGAAGCACACAAGGTGGTTCTGTTCCTGATGTGGCTGCGTTCATGACTCTGCAGAGAGTGTTAGAGCCTTTGTGGCGATCTGGTGGGACAAGAGAAAAGGCTGTAATCTGGTCAGTTCAAATAATAATTCAACTCTCGGTTGTGTTCAGGTGCAACTTTGGAGAGGTTTTAACAGCAGCAGAGAGTTGCTGCAGCAAGGAAGGTCTGCATGCTGCCTTATTGGAGCACTTGGGAGGCTAGGAGATCTGAAAATACGAGAAGAATGAACTCCGCTTTACTCATTCAGCTGCTGGAGGGACTGGGAGGATTTCATTTGAGAAACCCTACTGTTTAGAGGCTAATATGGAAGATGGAAATACAGTGTCCAGTATGGCTGGGGAGATAAGGATATTACCTTAATTTAAGTCTGTCTGCTTCTTAATCTAGAGGTTCCATTTCCTGGCACTGAAGTCAATTAAAATTTGCAAGTCTTGTGTTTGAGTACTTGAAAGAGGGGCTGAACATGTTGCTCCTGAATGGCGGGAAAAAAAAAAAAAAGGCAAGGACGTGGTGGGATGCATGCAAAGATGCAGGCAAAGGTATGAAGGATAAGGGAGTAAAAAAGCAAACCGAAGACTGTGCTGAGCGGTTATGAGCTGCTTTGAGGAACTGAAATTAAAAGCTTCAGCAGAACCAGAAGGGCGAAGGGGGCTGCAAAAGCTGCAGAGACGCAGTAAGACTTGTGTCAGCAGTCTGTATCTTATTTAGCAGTGACACTTTGTGTGGTTGTGTTTGGCTACCTTACTGCACTTAGCAAACCTAACAGCGAATGAAGACTGGGGAAATTTAGCAGGTACCTGAAACCAAATATTTTTTGCTTCTGTTTTGACATTGGAACTTCTTTTTAATAAAGAAAGCCCTTCGGATGTGTGTTCCACTGTGAAGCGCCATCAGTTATGAAATGTGATTTTAATCCAGGAAGAGGAAATCCTGATTTAAGTAATTGATAGGCTGTAATTAAACCTAGAATGGATTTTGTTCACCAAAGGTGTGCTCTGTTTTTTACGTATACTTGTCACACTCCCTATTTAAAAATGGCAAAGAGTATATTTCTTTCTGAACCATGTATTTTGATCTGAACGTGTATTTATTAGGGTTTTTTGACTTGTGTTTCATACCTCTTCATACAAATAAAAAGAAATCCATTGTGTCAGTATTTTAGAATGTCACTAGTTATTTAGAACTAACTTTAAGAAGGCACATTCTAATACTTTAAGAGTGATTATTGCGGCTAGAGCCTGGAGTGGATTGCTTGTCAGGGACTTAGGCCTAGTAGAGCTGATCCTTCCACTTCTACTGCTCAGTCACAGCTTGGTAGAGAAATGCAATTTTTCATCTTTTTATGCTAGTGGTCACTTTCTCTGTTTTGAATTAATTGGCTCTTGAACTGAATTAGTGGAGATCTCTCTCTACAGGTCCAGAAGCATTACTGTACAGAAGGATTGCTGTTAAAAAAAAAATGGGCTAGGTACATCAGCCGTCGTTTGGGTTTGTAGCCAAAGACTTTCCATAGATCAATGTCTTTCTTTTCCTTTAAAACCTGAACAGCAATCCACATGGGGGTTGGACTAGATGACCTCTAGGGGTCCCTTCCAACCCAAAATATTCTATGATTCTATGATTAAAAAAAAGAAGAAAACTATTTGATTAAATATCCTGGTAGTTCAGCAGTTAGTGCGCAGTCCCACTCCTAATACAGTGCGTGACAGGGGTGTGCAGCTTTTTATTCCCTGCGGAGGCTGGTAGTTATTTTTGTCATTAGTGTCAGCCCAAAAGCTTGTTTCCTGCTCCTGAGCAGATGACTGGAAGACCAGAACGGCCTGAATTCCCGAGGCGTCTGGTCAGATGGCAGAGTTTTGGGGGGCTGATATTGGCTAGTTTGGGGTGCCTAAGCTGGGGCAGAGGTTCCCGTTCCAGGGTCAGCACCAACACCCAAACCCCTGGGCTGTTTGCTGGGGTGGCTGAGCAGCAGGGCGAGATTTCATGCTGGGGCTGACGGGATCTAGTGACTTGCTGAGAGGGGCAGACGTGCTCCCGGCCCGGTGCTGTCCTCTGTTCCTGGTATCTGTTCTGCAGCTTTGTCTGACCCTCTCAGGGATTAGGTTCAGGTCATTAAGGCTGCAGAAAACTGCCCAAAAGACAAAGTGAAACAGTCTTCCAACCTTTCAGCAAGCTGAACAAGCTAACAGGGCTAGATGAACAGCCAAGCCAGCCCGAGGGAAGAAGTGGAACCTCGCTGTTTGGGGCAGCCCACCATAGCATGAAATTCCCTCTCCATCAGGTCACTGAGATTTGCAGCTGTATTGCATTTCACAGGATCGCAAGAATAAATGTATTGGGGATGATGATGCTAAGGCGGTAGAGGCTTTAAAAGAGAAAAAACAAAGTGTGATCTGCAGGACGCAGTCGGCCCTGTACTGGCGAGAGCCTGGTACTGCTCTCCGAGCACCCACCCGGGTCCAAGCTTCCCTCTGAGGTGATGCTGCTGCCCGTAACCGCTGTCAGACGGGCACGACGGCGCAGTGCCTTTCTAGAGAGGCTCATCCAACAGCAGTGGCGTGTCTCATTTTCACTGTGTAAAGCCAACACGGGGGCTGGATTCATCCCTGATGCAAAAGGAGGAATGAATTTACCTGTGCCTAGCAGGGCACTCAGTGGCTGTTTTTCGGAGGTGCTGTTCTGTAGGGGCAGGGAGTGCTGCAGCCAGGCGTGAGGCCGCTCCGTCAGGGCGGTGTGGGTTCCTCCTGCTGCTCTTTGGCGTGGTCAGGAAGGCATTGCTCACGTCGCGCCGCAGTGACTCAGGGGGGGTTTCAGAGTCAGCAGGTGGAAGATGTTTGTAAACTGTAATGCCAGTGGCACGGTATGGCTGGGAGCTCTGACCCGGACAGAAAGAAGCCTATGGTATGGATGTAGGCTATGGGAATTCATTCTCGCTTCAGGTATAATTAACGGAGTTGGCATATCATAAGCAGAGACTGAAACTTTTTTTAATTGATCAGAATAATGCTGCACAGGAAAGGAGCATGTGAATTTCTGAGGTAAACTTCCAATAATAAAGCAGTATAGCAAATGTTGCCTGCAATTCTCTGAAAACACTGCCGTACTGAGCTACCTAACACCACTGGGACTCGAGGTCATGTCTTGTGGGCAACTATGAAGGCTGTTCTAACTCGGACTGGAAAGCTGTCCTTACTGCCCTGCCAGGGTTTTTGTTCATTTGCTCTGAAGTGCAGGGGTGGTGGTAGAGGAGAGGGCATCGCTGCAAACCTTTTAATTAGGTTTCACTACAGGCAGGAGAGGGGGAACGCGGCCAGGGTTTGTATACTGGCATGGTGCGGCGTGTCAAGCAAACGATGCAGTCGCTGCAAAGAATGTCCAAGAGAGCGTGCCTTGCAAGCTTCATGGTTGGTTTCTGTTAAATAAAACTTTTCCCAGACATCTGGCTCGCAAATGCCGTATTTCTCAGATACAGCCCTAGTGCTAGGCTTGCCCACTCTAAAATGAGTTCTTGCCCTCGTGTCCAAAATTAGGGTTGTCTTCCACCTGAGCTGATGTGTTACGAGGCAGTTCTCTCTTAATTGAGTTGTTCTGTTCCAGGGCAGTCCAAGACCTAATGTGAAAAGCAGCCACCCACTTCTTTCTTGCATTGCTGCTTGTCATCCACCACAATATCGTAATGCTGGTTTAGCGTCCCTTCTGAAATAACTCTTGCAGATGGAACTCTTCTAATTATATTTTTTCTTTTTGTTTGAGAAAGTAAACGCTACAAATGATCAAATAACTTAGTTCTTTTAAGTTCTTGTATAAGATGTTGAGAATGCAGATTTAATATATTTAAATAAAAAATCTGGCCAACCTGGAAGGTTTTGTACTGCCACAAAACAGGAATTAGTCTTCCTCTGAGAACAATTATAAGTGGCCCCAACCCTTACTTTTTCCTTTGCAAGGGGAAGTTCAAATAGGATGAGATTTAAAAAAAAAAAAAAGTTTGTAATCTCTGGTGACTAAACTTGCCCGGGCTGCTTTTCCACACCTCTTCCACTCACTTGACGTCATACTATTTTTGTCCCTTTCTAGCTCATTGACACAATTGCCTCAGAAATCGGAGAACTGAAACAGGAGATGGTACAGACAGATCTCACAGTGGAAGATGAATCTGCTGATTTGCGAAGGTGATTAAAATGTTTATTTTCATAGTTCTTGGAGGTGTACCGTGACAGGAATGTTTTCATTGTGCTCTCTTCTTGGGTGGCTTATGCCCTAGCACTTTTCATCCCAGCAGCATAGGGGGTGTAGATAACCTGGCTCTTCAAGGAATTTGCCTTTGTGCAGGAGGAGTGCCCAGAGATTCAGTTGTTCTGTGTATTTACCTTAATTTCTTCTAAAAGCAACTGAACTTCACTTCGACTTCCTTGTGACAAACCTTGGGTGCTGATGAATGTCTAAAGCAGGAAACTACTGATGTTATTCCTATTGTCTATGGCAATGAGCTTTGCTTTCACACTGTAAAGACTAAAAATGTCCATTGCTTCAAGTGGCTGTGTAAAGAGTCAATGTACAGTAACATGATTTATTTATGTTCTCAGGTTAGGAAGTAAAGCATTGACTGGTATGAGAGGATACTTTTGTGGGTTATGTGTTAAGGTTCATTTATATGTGTGTATCTTGCACAGAAAAAAAAAATTAAGTACATGGGGGCATTTCCTTAACCTTGAAATTATTCAAGATGCATATTACAGTGCAGATAAAAGTTCTGGCTTTTTAAAATAGGTCATGCCGCATAGGTGCGGACTGTGGAAATTTGTAATGTTAAACTTGTACCTTTAAGTGGGCATAGTGGGACCCCAGCATTTTGGCTTTGCTATGGCTGTTATGCTTGATTGGTAATATCTGTTAAATTGACATGTGGAGGATAGTCAGTATTTTAATCTTTGTGTTAACAAGAGAACACATTTTTGTACCGATTGTTGAAATATTTGTTGCAAGAGGAAAGCAAGCGATGCAGGCATTCCGTGTTATCTGACTGCAGTGTGTGCCAGCTCTGGAGCTGTTGGGCTTTGTTCTTCAAGGCAGCGAATTAATGAAGTGGGTAACAGTTTGTTATTCAGAATTACATCCATGCTTTTTAGCTTGCTTTTTCTTTCTATAAATACTTTAGAAATGTGCTAAAACTTACTACAATATCTATTTAAATTATTTAAATAGCAAACACTGAGCAGCACCTTTGTTGCCCAAGTAGTAAAGACCGTAAGACAGCTGAACTAATCAAAGTCCTTGGCTATGCCCCTGGTGGCACGTTACTCAAGTTTTAAAGTTTTTGAAAGCACAGTTGTTTTACAGGGGTGGAAAGGATACTTTCTCCATTTTGGTGGGTTCAGTTAATTAATTTAAACAATCATTAGCTAATTTTCAGTTGAGAAAAGGTTTCTTGTATCTTTGAATACGCCGTATGCATGAAAGACTAACATCTACTAGTTCTAAAAGCTTGGTGGGTACCCTTAGCTAGAAACAATCAAGTCTCCCTGTTTTACAGATCCACCGGATTTTTTTACTGGTTTTTTTATAGATTTTTTTTAAACCAAATTTGTTAATTTTGAGTGCAAAATATATTTTGATTAAAATATCTAAGTAAAGCTAACACAAAAAAATGAATAATGCCATTTCCATGGCTACTTAACTGAATTCTGTTTCATATTGAAATAATAGCCATCCAATAAAAAAAGGAATTCATTCTTTTCTGTTACTTTTAAGATGATGAATGTAAACTGTGAAATCTGAATAAATTAAGGTCAGTTTTTGTATGACTACATAATTCTGAACTGTATGTAACTCCATGTAAGCACGAAGTTGTATCAAAGTTGGTGTAAATGATATAAGTAGTTGTGCACTGATATATTTTGTTTACACAGAACTACAGAGCAAGATTACAGTCATTTCAGCTAAGGTTTTCCAGAGTTCTTATTTAAACTGGATGCCCCACAAGGATCTGTTTGCTATCATAACTTTATTTCTTTGTACTTAATTTAAAACTTCGTAATTAATGTAGGCTGCTCTGATTATTGTCTGTTCTGCTGTTCAGAAGTTGGTATCTTGATGTGGCATTTGGATTTGCATCTAGAGAAATCTGAGCTTAAAGGAACGTCTGTTCTCCTCGCTCATTTTTCGCTTTAGCATATATCCACGTGCACCCGGGACAGTTTTAGAAAGGCAGCGGTTGCAAGACCTCTCGACTGTATTCAGAAAAAGAAGTACCTGAAATCGCATGTCTGCATCTTTAGTATTGTGGTGTGGGTTTTGTTTGGTTTTGTTGCTGGGGGTTTTCTTGTGGTTATGTGGTGACTTTCAGATTTATACTTCTCCCCCTAGTTGTATTTTGGACTTGTCTCCCCTTTTTACATCTGTGGCTCAAGTAATACTGAGAATGATTCAAGTAACTGGGCCTACAACTTTGGCTTGTAAGCACATAAAAGCAGGCAAAAAAAGAGGCTTGTAAAAACATGTTTGAAGTGGGGTGCTCACGTCGTCTGTTACTGTACTCCCTGGTGTTGGACGCCTGGACTTTTTCCCAGCACAGACACGTATCTCAGTAGTGCAAATGAGCGGAGGTGTCAGAAGGGGGCATAAATGGGATAAATTTCTGACCTGCGCTGTACCGGTGACCTTTGAAAGGGCAGCTAGAGAGCTTCTGCGTGCAATGGCAGCTCCGGTCCACGTAGGATGGGGGAGCACACATGATGGGGCTGGTGGCATCCAGGTGGCCTTTTAGGAGGCACTCAGTCTCCCTCGGGGGCCCTAGGACCCCTGCGTGTCTGTCGTCCTTGTGAATGACACTGAGGGGAAGAAGCTTGCTGCTGTCCCTCTGTGGGGAAGGCTGTAAAGCCCCAGTCTTCTGGAGCGTTTGGTGCCTGTGCAATGATTTGGGGATGCTTTGCTGGAGGGGGCAGCTGCTGCAGCTTATTCCCTTCCTGCTCTGTTACCGTGACAGAAACAAGGGCGGAACTTTGCTCACTCCCTCGTTTTTTGCACTGGACAGCCCTCGTGCCTGTGTCTTCTACATTTTTCCACAGCAGTTATTAACTTAAGTAGAGTCCCCTTCTGTGTCTTGCATGGTGAATTGCTTTCGTTATTGTTGACAGGTAGGCCAGTATCCAGCAACCTTTTCCCCAGCAGCTTTGTCCTGTCCCTTCAGCTGTAACGATTCTGGTGTGCAAGTACCCTAAAACCAGAGGCCAATCCAGGCAAAAAATGGAGTGAGGAAATGTGGACCCATTCAAGTGCAAGTTAAGAGTCCTTATCTTCATTATAGTATCAAACCTGGTCTCTCACTAGGACCTTCCTCCTGGCTAGTGAGTGCATCTGGGATGATAGGCTAAACCCAGGGTCGCTCTTTCATTTGGGCTGATAACCAGCCTGCTCCACAGAGCGGGAGCAGAGCGAATCCCTCAAATGCTGATGGCCATCTAGGTCATCCTACAGCTCCTCTCATGCCCTCAGAAGGGCGGGTAAGTTCTTCCACAGAGCGGGAGGTGTGTGTGTAAACCCTACAGCAGCTGGCTTAGTTTAATTCAACACAGCAAACCCATGGAACAGCATTGGTCATCCTGATAGGATGTGCACACAAGCTGGATGCACCTTCACTGTGTCCGTAACCCCAAAGAGAGAAGAGTCCATTCCTCAGGCCAGTGTTTGTCAATGCAGGAGACTGGGGAGGTTGGCAGTAGTTTCAGAGAGCAGATCGGCTCATTGTCCCAAGTCCCACAAAAAAATGGGGGAAATGTCAGAAGGTTAGGTTTTACAAGGCTCAGAGCAAGAGGCGTAGGTAGGATTTCAGAGTCCAAAAGACAATTGCTGTAGCGAGCAGGAGGGCAGGAGCATTTGCTTCATAGGTACGCGACCGAGGTGTGTGTTACAGCCCTGTGGGTGCGAGAGAGAGGATCATCCTGGTTACAGGCTTCAGCCTGCTCCTTGTCCTTTTTACTGTCAGCTAAGTCTAATCAGGATGCAGGACAGCATTGTTTATCTTGGCAGTTACCTCTGCTTACTTCCCACAGCTTAGGGGTTTTCTCAAATCTAAGGAAACTTGCATGAATTATGTATTTTTGTTAATTCCTTGTAAGTTGTGTTGAAACTCCTGTCCCACTGGAGAGGAACCAGTGTAGTACCCCTGCGTTAAGGTAGACCATCCATGGAGGCTGATTTGTGTTTTGATTTTGAGTTTAATGTGACCTAGTCAGGTTTTCTTTTATTGGGAGTCACTGAAAAAAAAACCAAAACAAACAAAAACGAAGCCAAACAAAAAGACCCCAAAAGTAAAACTAGGAGACAAATTTAATTGTTGCATAACATGCAGCATATTGTGGTAGCGTTCAGGTTATAGCTACTTCTTATTCTGTAGGCTTGAATTAATCAGGTGATCGTGAGGAATTCAGACGGTTCTTCTTTCCATGCTGTTGTTTCCAAAGAAGTTACACGCACATCGCAGTCCCAAATAATTTTGCAGTCTAACTCTGACATGAGAAATTTCAAGAACTCGCGTGTGTCAGGGTTTGACTGTGTGTTTAGTGCCCAGATCATTAATTAAAATACTGTTAAGAATAAAAACCAAACTCAGATGATGATGCTCAGTAGTGCTAGACCATTGCAAATAGGCTGTCAGAACAGACCAGTGGACTTCTGACTGCATTTACCTCCTGGACCTGGGGAGGTGGCTTCTCATAGGTTGGATGTGGTTTGCCAGATGTGGTTTTTCCCAAGCTATGCTCTTGCCAGAGTTCACCAGGTCTGATCTTTCTCTTTGCCTCTCTGTTTATTATTTGGGTAGGAAATACTTTTTTAAAGTGTTGTTTGTTCCTAGTTTACCTTCCTGTGGATTGCAGTGACATACTAGTACCGGTCTAGCTGAGGTGCATCAGGGACGTTTGAACTGGTACTGTTTAGGAGCGGCAGAAAGTCTCGTCATGATCAGATACTCGTAATCTTTGGCTTATTTCCTGAGGGGCAGAAGCAGCTGGAACACGGAGGTGCATGTGTATCTAAGTCAGCAAGGTGTGGGCTCACAGATTGCATTCCTCCTTGGATCTCAGCGTGTGGGAGGGATTGTCTGTGTAAGTACCTGGAGGTTCCAAAAACCCAACAGCACCCTACTCAAATTGATCTTCCGGTTTATAACAGTTTGGGTGTGTTTGACAACATTAAGCCAGCCATACCGAAGAGGAACGCTGTCACCCTCTGTACATGTGCAAACTCTTACTAGCTTTAGGTTGTTTCGTGGTAGCAAGCAGCGCCAGTCCTTATAGCTGACACCAGTCATGCACCTTCTTTTGCATGTGATGTAACTTCTTTTGTAGGCAAAAAAAGTTCCCTCTGCAACATGTTTTGTTTCCACCTCTTGACCAAGGAGGGAAGTTCTATCTAGGTAAGCCCACAGCCAGTGTCTGTGTGTAACTTGCTCTTTGCCACAGCTATCTCTGGTTTGTAACATCGCTAACTGGCTCTGAAGGTGAGCAGGAAGTTTCTGAGCAATATTTACTGGAGGTACAGCTCATGAAAACACTTTTGTGATTCACAGTTTGGCTTTTGTGGGGATTCTTGGGTTACAACACTAGGTTCTGCTGGCACCGTGGTTGAAAGGGGAACCCAGGATTCCTATTATGGCCGTTCCAGAGCCCTGTCGTAACTGATGTAAACACAACTTCCCTTCTGCACACAACATGTGCCTGTGTGTTTTGTGCCCCTTGAAGGCATAGTGACAGTTACTAACAGCTTTTGGCTCTCAGGGATCACCTGCATTTTAGATGCCTTGCAAATCTAAAAGGCATCACATCATAAGTAAGCAAACAGAGGAAGAGAACAAAAAGGGAGAGGTGCATAGGTAGTGATAATTGATCCAGGTAGTAAAGTTTGATTGATTGTGCCTGTTCTTATCTGAGCATGCAGTGAAAGTTCTTTACCCCATTTACTTTCCTTTCTAGCCCTGTCCAGAGGTGCTGCAAGTTGCTGACCAAAGCTAGAAAAAAGCAGTTTGGTTGTTTGGGGGTTTTCTTGTTTGGTTGATGGGGGTGGGGGGCTGGCACTGGCACGGATGTTTGGTTGATTGGTTTTCAGTATTCGGTGCTTCTGTGCTTGTGAAGTCTCTACCCGCTTGCTCTGGGTACAGTAACTGGCATAATGAAGGTGGTAAATGCTGTTAATGATGCTTAGCTGCGCGACAGTTTGCAGTGGGGTAATGCAGCTGTGTTGCCCTCTGCTGCTTGGGGCCTATTCTGCCGTCCGAAAAGGTCTGCAGGGAGAACGCAGCCTCTGTGCCTCTCAGCGAGGCAGATCTTGAGCTTGCAGGGTGTCTTTTGTCTATGCTCAAATACTGCCACCAGGAAGCTGTTACCAGAGTAACTGTTCTGCAGTGATTTCTAGCACTGGAAGAATCATAGGATGTACTTCTAGCTGAAAAATGAGGAATTTGAACCAGCCACACGCTTGCCATCGAACTGGGTGTTCTGTATTATATGAATGATGGCGAAGCTTTGTATAACAAAAGCAGCTCTCAAAGTATTCCATTTATTTGGATTTTTAAGGCATAACAAGTGTCTGTAGCCTCCAAGAACTGTACTTCATTACTGAATTTAGCAGTAACTTTAGCTGCCCTGCCCCAAATAAATTTTAACCTTACATTAGTTTGCCACATTCACACTTAGCTTAGCCTTTATTCATCACAAAAGAGTCACTCTGGAGCCAAAGGATATTAAGTAACATAAATATACAATTCCTTACTTGCTTCTGATCCCAGGAAGTGTGGTACTAAAATGAGAGGTAAGGACCTTTCATGGCAAAATGCCAAAATTGTGAATACTTAGAGAATTTAGAGCATGGACCATAAAAAATTACTACCACTTAGGATGATTTCTTAACGAAGCTGTGCCTTAGGGAGACTTATTTGGGGGATTTAACCTTTTTTTTTTTTTCTTTTTTTTTTCTTTTATTATTTTTTTTTTTTCCTTCTTTCTCCTTTTCTTTTCTTTCCCCTTTTTGTTTTCTCCTGTTTCTGACCGCTCGTTAGCAGAGGGGAATAGAGATGGACATGCAGCTGCGAAGATGACAGGGTTGGTGGAGCAGATAGAGTAGTCTGGGAATAAGCCGAAGTGACGCTAGTTTGTTGTGAAAATAACTCCTACAAGTAAACAAAGTGCTCGTGTTTGGTGCAGCACTTGCCAGCAGGTAGCGGGACGCTCCGTTGGCAGTGTGTTGAACAGATTTTTCTGTCAGGCAGGACGGAGGAGGATTTCTGTGGCTTGCAGCTTTTGCAGTGTATCTGGGAATAAAAATACCTCAATTGCATAAATACCTTTGAAGAGAAGTTTTTCCAAATGTGAACATAACAAGGAAAGGAGGTGAAATGTTCAATCACATATGCATATGCACTTGTATCTGAAGTGATTGCCGAATTTCAACAAGCTAATAGAAGAATTCTAAGGCTTATCTTAAAGCTAGCTGTTAAATTGAGGACAAGTGAAAGAAAGAAGTATTATGGATAAGAGAATTTTTGTGTATACTAATTGTAGGAATTCTCAGTAGGAGAAATACCAGGCCAGGGTGCCAGTAGTGCCATTAGCTTCATGACAACTGTTTGCTGAACTGAATGATCGTTTATAGGAGATTAGCATGTCTTAACTTTTAAACATTTTTTCACAGTCTAGTAAAGGACATGGATAATGTCTCTCCTGAGAAAAACGATGTAAAAAGCTGCCCCCGGGACTCTGGATATGACAGTCTATCAAACAAGCTAAGCATATTGGACAAGCTTCTTCATACTCACCCTGTGTGGCTGCAGCTTGGTCTGAATGATGCTGAAGCCATGGAAATTCTGCAGGCCCAGCCTCCTGGGGTAAGAAGTTGTATTTCAATTTATTTGATGCAAGTGTTAGTTGTAGTAAATAAATAAACACAAACAAACAAAAAAAAGCCCAACCCCCCAAAAAAACCCAACAAAAAAACCCCCAACCAACCAAACAAAAAAACAACCAACCACCACCCCACCTCCATCTCTTCTGTGCTTTGGATAATCCAAGTGAGGGCTTCCTGAGCGCTTGGCAGCTGGGCCAGTTGGAGAGTGACCCATTACCTGGGCTGATGAGTTGGATCACTAGTTTGGGGTCCTCTGGACCTGACAACTAGACTGCTGCAATTACAGCTCCAAAGCTGGACCTTGCTAAGCAGGGTTGCATGGGTCATGGTTTAACCCCAGCTGGCGACTAAGCCCTGCACAGCCACTCACTTGCTCTCCTCTGGTGGGATGGGGGAGAGAATCAGAAGGGTAAAAGCGAGAAAACTCGTGGGCTGAGATAAAGACAGTTTAATAGGGAAAGCAAAAGCTGCGCACACAACCAAAGCAAAACAAGGAATTCATGCACCACTTCCTATCCGCAGGTGGGTGCTCAGCCATCCCCAGGACAGCAGGGCTCCATCACACATAACAGTGACTTCGGAAGACAGACGCCATCGCTCCCAGTGTCCCCCCCTTCCTCCTTTTCCCCCAGCTGTACATGCTGAGCATGATGTCACACGGTGTGGGATATCCCTTTGGTCAGTTGGGGTCAGCTCTCCCAGCCGTGTCCCCCTCCAGCTCCTGATGCACCCCCAGCCCACTCACTGGTGGGGTGAGCAGGAAGGGCCTTGGTGCTGTGTAGGCACTGCTCAATGATAACCAAAACATCACTGAATTATCAACACTGTTTCCAGCACAAATCCAAAACATAGCCACATACTTCCTGCTATGAAGAAAATTAACTATGTCCCAGCCAAAACCAGCACAGTATCTAACAGATGTATTTCCACCATAACAAGAAAGCAATAGATAAATGGGAAATTCCAGCATTTTATCCTTCACTGGTGCCTGCATTAAAGTAGCCATGGTGGAAACCAGGCCCTGTCTGCTTGGATGAGGCGGCTGGCGTGTTTCTAATGCTGCCTCCATCCTGGTGCAGGACTGCATGAATGGGCTGGTGGGACGCGGGAGCACTCCACCATCAGTCTCCTCCAGACTCTGCAGCTTGACTCAAGGCTCGGGCTTTGCTGTGTGTTAAACTGGAGAGCTTGGCGAAGGGCATAATAGACTTGGTGTCATGTGCCTGTGTTACACAAGGATGAGACGCTTTCCTAAATATTCTGCTGCTGGTTTACAGCAAGCTGTTGGACCTGATACAGTAACAACAGAGTAAAATTCTGAGACGTTTTAGATGGATCAGAGGTCACAAAGTTGTTCTGGTTCCCTTTGTGTGTAAATTGTCTCTATTAAGGTATCTGTGGATGATGCTAAAACCGCGTCCTTTTGCCTTCTCCACGACAGATATTTCTGGTTAGGAAATCTGCAAGATTGCAGAAGAAAGTAATCTCTCTGCGTCTGCCTGGTGACTGTGGGTCCTGCCTAAAGGAATTTGCCATAAAAGAAAGCACATACAGTAAGTTGTGAGTTACATAATTTTCAGCTATTTGTCACCCTGTATGAGCCAGGAGCACTCTGCACTGGTGAAACCCACAGCAGAAGATACCCAAAGTCATGCAAACAGTGTCACAGACTGCCTGCGGTGCTCTCTGCAGAGGGTTTTGCACATGGGTTAGGTGTATCCTGGAGAGGGGAAGATAGGCAGAAAAGCTTAAGTCTGTGCTGGATGGGTAGTTATCCTCTTCTATAGAAACAGTGTCTATAATTCTGTCTGCTCTCAATGAAATGTCCTTGCATTTCCTTGTACTCAGGGGACTGTTCTTGCATGCAACTCTGTCATGAGCTCTCTCTGCCCACAAATTTGGGTGTGTTTTTTTTTTTTAAACTTAATAACTAGATGGATTTTAACCCTTTGGAACTGTTTCTGATGCAAGGTAAATTAATTTTCTTTTTTAATTCCAACTATATTTGTTCCCTGTTTTCTAATAGAAATGAGGAAATGTTAGAGTTCCAGTCAGTTTCAAAACAACACTGCCCCCATCTCTTTAGAGGGAGGGTGTGAAAAATATGTTAGGATATAGGAATGAAAAAAGGAAGCTGCAGCTGGTGAGTGTATGTGGTGCCGAAACTGCAAGTGGAGCAAATGGTTCATTTTAACAAGAAAGTGAAAACTGGAGAAAATGAGCAACAAATTCAATTCAGCTTCCCTGAAGCAGAGGGTCTGTAGCTAATTTCTATTGGTAAACTGAGATAATTTTAGTTGAGCTTTTCCTTTTTACCTTTCCCTCCCCACCCCCAGCAACAAAATGTTAATTCTATGTGTCTGGTTTTGGCTCCAGTTACAAACAAGGCATGGCAAAGAGAAGAGAAAGCTATCAGTGATAGGGTTTCTTCTGTTTTGGTTTTTTTTCAGCCAAAAAGGCATCTCTCTCATGTAAGTGAATTAATTATTTGTGGAAAGCTGCTTGACTGGGAGTAGTGCAGGCTGTTTAATCTGTGTGATATAAGGCTGTGGTGGTAGGTTTGTTATACTGATGAATTCCCTCTCTCCCATCTAGAAAATAAAATAATAAGATATTGGCTTTCATGAACAAAATTTTACCACAAGGGGGAAGTATCTACTGATTTTTAATTTTTTTTTTTAATTTTTTTTTTTTTTTTGTTTACTCACCACTCATAGCTGAGGTTTTAATTGTAGTCAGGGGTCCGAACATCCATCTTCTCTTAGCCTGCCCCCGGATCACCTGCATGCCTAATGTCTGCATTTTAGTGTCTCTCTTAGATACCCCTTTTTCCAGGCACATAAATGACCAGGCTGACCTGTCCTTCAGTGTAAAAGTTGGATAAAAGATCAGTACCTGACTTGGGTTTTCCTCTGATTCACATGCAGACTTTATAGTCAGTAGCACTGGAGCCTTGTGGGGGGGAGCTGGCCTTAGCATGGAGTACTGCCAAAATTACGCCTTCGCTACTCACTGAGAGGTGTTGCTGAGGTATCCAAAGCTGCTGCGTGGCGTGGGTCTTTCCCCACCAAGTCCAGGAGTCTGCCTTGTTTCAGCCCAGATGTCTGAAGCCTCTGCAGCAGTGGAAGTACTTTTCTCGGGAGATGAATTTCAAAAGCATTCCTTTGCCGGTTAAATGGTGACAGTGTGCGCACCACACCAGCTGGAGATTCACCCCCGTGATCTGGGTTCTCTAATTCTGTGATGGGCTGAAACAATCACAGACTTCACATTCCCCCCAGTAGAAGTTGTCCGGAGGCTGCAAGAGACCAGCGTTGGTGTACTTCAGGGACCTGTCTTACGCTGCCGTTACATTTCATAAATGCTCTTCCTTTAGTTGTTCTGGTCTCAGTCATGTCCAGAGGCAAAAGATCTAGATCGTTTCACTCTAGGAGCTGCTTCCGCTTGATCTTTGTGGCCACTGGGTGAGACTTGCTGCTGGAATTGGAGAGCGCTTAATCTAAGTGAGGCGGCGATCGCTTTTGTGTCATCATTACTGTGACTGAGTATTTATATCAATGAGAAACGGTGGTATGGAGGGGAAAAAACAAAAGGCATTGCATGTGTCTTCCTCCCCTATTGTGCCAGGCAATGGCACGAAGCAGAATTGTTTGAGTTTTCTTCATGTCAATGAAAATTTATCGTCTCCCGTTGGGTGCTCACACATCTGGGGAGAAGACAAGAGAGTAGGATGGAATGCAAGAGGAGGAAATAAGAGATTTAAAATTAGGTGTATTAGTACAGTGGGCAAACAAATCCTCAGTTACTGATTTATTGCCTATTAGCAAAATGTTGTGCAATTCTAATCGCGCTTGACCTGTTTCCTGGGAATTAGACCATATGTCTGGAATACAGAAACAAACCCACCACCAAGACTATTCTTGAAAATGCCTTTAGCAGAGACGCGTACTCCTCCACACAGTTGTTTTCTCTTAACCGAACAGTAGCTAGTTTGAGGGTGCAAACTTACTAATTTTATGCAAAAATCTGAGATTCATTTTATTAAGCTTTTCTAAGAAATGGTGGATAGATGCATGATTCTTTCCCTCTTGTAACTTTCTTTGCAGCATTTTCCTTGGAGGGGTCTGGAATAAGTTTTGCAGATTTATTCAGGCTCATTGCTTTCTACTGTATTAGCAGGTAAGATGGTTATGTTCTGAGTTGCATTTGCTAGACTCTTGAAAAAATGAGAGTCTCAAGAGTCTTAGAAGAAGGTAATGGGAGAAATAAGAGATGTGAATTGGAAGCAAATCTGTCTGCCTTATTTGGTACTGATTATTGGAAGGCTGGTGTTACGTTACCCACCCAACCGTGAGGTGTTGCCAAGTTGAGCTTTACTTTAACTGGTATCTTGTAATGCTTTCTTACCTGCTCTGCAACTCATTTAATAAGCACCATAAGCTATCTTGCAATGCCCGTTTCTTGGAATTGCTAGCAAAAAAACATTTTTGGAGCATAATGGAGCTTTCCAATTTATGGTTGCCCAACTTGTTTTCCAGGCAGTATGCAGAGAAAAAATAGCTGGTGGCTTTTATCTTTTAAGTTGTTTTCAGTTTGACTTTACTGGTGAAAACTTCCAGACTGATGCTCAAGCCTTACATTTATCCACAGCCAGGACACGGCCAAACTGCACATCTGCACGTTTTCTGAAGGGAGGGGGGAGAGGCAACTTTGATGGTCTCGGTCCTTTTACTGCATCGAGGTTTCCAATTAGTGCTGACAGTGGTGACGTCTGCTGTGGGAAACGCTCACTAGAGCTGCACAGCTGCACTTCGGTTGCTGTGCTTACTGGTTTGGTTTGTGGTGGTGAAGCATCTAGACCTGCTTTGTTACAGGCCTCCATTTTGCCAAGCTGTACATACGTGTGATGAGAGAAGCATCTATACCACATAAGTAATGATCAGCACTCAGATGAGAAATGAGCTGAAACTGCATCTAAAAAGCAGCTTATTGATGAGAGGTTCCTTATCTTGTCAACCTTTCAGTTCTGCGCACCAGCCAGGCTCTGGTAAATTCCCTCTAAGTGCCTACAGGGAGCATGCAGCAAACGTAGAGGTTGTTCGGGGGTTTGGTTTTTTGGTTTTAGGTTTTTTCATTAGTTTATCCCTTTTCTTTTGCTGAAGGCTCCAAGTTGCTTCACATTTGCTAAAAGTAAGCCCGCAAACACACAGCAGCTTGTTGCCTTGCTCATGAGTGTCATAACTGAGAGTCTCTCTCTGCAAAGTGGCTCTAATTTTCTTAATGGTGTTTCAGTCAGCCAAGTGTGAATTTAGTATCCTGATGCAGTCAGGCCTCCCATTCAGGAAGCACATACAAAACTGCGTAACAAGGCTCTTCACCTGTTTATTGTTCTGTTCCTTTTCTTTTTGCCCTTTGGGGAAGGAAGTGGAAAGGGTGGTGATCACAACTTACACATGGCATTAAAGCTTTTGTAGTGCATCTTCTTAAACACAACTTTAGCTGCAAGCCCATCCACAGATACCAGTAATAAATACAATTTCAACTGCAAACGTGTCCATAGATTTCAGTCAATGAAGCTCACTCTTTGCTCACGGGTGTGCTTTTGGACGCAGATGCTTATTTCCCCATTCAGTGGAGAAACATCCCAAGCGTTTCTGTTTGCCTAATGTTTCTTAGGTGGCAGCATCTGCCCAGCACCCTTGTCCTCTTCAGGCAGCAGGATAGGATTGCTGTGGGTGCAAGAGGAAAATGTATAGACTTCTCAGGGAAGCAGATAGGTAGCTATTGTGAGAAAGAGGGAGTACCATTTGGTACATCACAGCAAAACCAGGATGATTTCCTACAACTAGAGGGAATTTCTTGTGATAGATACCCAGTCAGTTTGTATGAGTCAAGAGTTGCCTATCTTTGCCTTGAGTCTGTGACAACGTTCTAGACTCTAGATTATCTGTGGTAAGATGTTGAAAATGTCTTTTAAAATACAATTTAGGTAGTCTATCAATCGGTCTCGTGCATATGCTTGATTTGAATTGGAGTGGCGTTCTGAGATCCTGTTATTTCAACAAGTTAATATATAACATAGAGAATATTCATGTGACTAAAAACCCACTGCCTGTGCTTCCACAGATGGTTGGCTTGTTCGCAGCCTTAAAAAAAAATTATGCTGATACCAGTTGTATGTAGGATTCCTGTGCTCCATTTGTTCTCATTTACTCTTAAGTAGATAGGTACTTCTACTACAGATTTTGCAGTTTATCGTGCAGTGTTGTTAGAGGGTGTATCAGTACCAGTTAGGCAGGCAAGAGGTGTAGAATTGGTTGATGGTAGTACTCATACAATGTACATACGGTTAAGTAGTTTTATTCCTTAAAATCTCTGTCTAAAAGGTTTTTACACCAGGTTTGGCTTATGTTGTCGTTCACACATTCATGTGTCTCCCTTTGCAAACATCTACTGAACTTCTGGTATGCAGTGAAGAGAAACCACATGAGAATAAATTACAAATATTTTCTTAAATTAAGTGTGTTTTCAGCCTAGGACAGAGTAGCACCAAAACATCATAGCTTAGAATATTTAGGGTAGCTGCCCAAGTACTCATTTACATTTTTATTCTGAGAGCTGGAATTCAGCTTCGAGAGCAATCAACAGCGTATTCAGAAAATAAGAAGCTTCGCTGAAGGATTAAGGGCAGATAACACTTAAACATCTCACTGATATGCTTGTAAAAGACCAGGTGTAACAGCTTGTGCTGTAATAGGAGAAAATACTGGATGGCTCTGTGGAAATGAGCCTAAAGAGAGTCATAGGGACTTGACTGTCATTTGCACTTCACACCACTTTCCAATGTAGGTAGCCCTGGGGTTGGTAATATTTTCGCTGTGTGTTTAAGACTCTTGCTACCTGCTCAATAAGAAGATAAGAATTAGAGCTCAGCCACTGCCAATGTTGAAAACAAATGTTTTTAAAACTATGGATGTTGTGCAAACCATATCTTTTTCTGTTCGACAACAGGGATGTTCTTCCATTCACCCTGAAGTTGCCTCATGCTATTGCTGCAGCAAAGACAGAAGCTGAACTTGAAGAGATTGCTCAGCTTGGACTGAGTAAGTAGTTCTGTACATAGATGCCATTCCCTGTATCAGTGCTGTAAGCTTGAGGAAATAGCCTGTATCAGTAAGTAGTTCATAGTAGTCAGTGATGATGCAGATTTCATTCGGAAAGGCAGTTTCTCTTACTGGGAAGGCCAAACTTTGTACTTGCCAAATGGTGACCTTGGTGCTCTTCCTTCCTTCTGTGCCTTCTGTGACATTTTTGTTAGTGCTGTTTCTTTCCTCCCTTCTCCTCTCCCCTCTCTGGGCAGCCCTTGAGAAAAGCAAGTCTTACAGTCCCCAGACAGAGGTTTGATGTAGCCTCTCCTCCAAGGGCTAACGCTGGCTGCAGGCTCACGTAGCAGGCACTAGCTTGATCATTTGCTGGAATTGCTAGGAGAGCGTAGGAACTGAGGTTCACTGTTAATAAAATGTCTTTCAGATTGACAAGTAATTTTAGAGTGCTGATTTGGGTTTTTTTAGATCAGTGGCTCAGTGCAGTAGCATATTAATAGGAGGAGGAGTGCATACATTGGATCTGCAGAATGTATCCATGTGCATTGGTTTGGTGAAATGTTTAATATAACAAAAGAAAGAAAATGCAAGGACATGTCCTTGCATTGCTTGACTGCTACAACCAAATACAGGATCATTGGAAAATGTGCCTTGAGCTTGCAGGAGATGCAAAGCCTGGTGGGATTTTGAAACACAGGCTCCACCCGGATTAAGCAACTGCTTGCAAAGTGCTGAATGGCCTCATTTCCTTTTGCAGGAAGGGAGGGTTGACTGTCAGCAGTGTTTGCCCCAGTAGATTTTTTTGAATCATCTTTTTAGAAGCAGATCCTCACTAAATCAAGAGTGTTAGCGTGAGGCTCTCTAGAACTATTTGGTGGAACTTCACAGCAAAGCCATGTACAAGGAAGTCTTTCACTACTTTGCTGCAGTAGTGATGCAATTAAGGGATTTGTTTTAGAGAGGAGACAAAGGACTTATGCACTGCTTATCTGCAAATTTAGGTAATTATACGGAACTATGGATTTTCATGGTATAGAGGCAAACATGGAACTGTTGATTAGGTGAATATTTGGACAGGGGGAAAAAAAAAAGTCTGGCTGGGTTACAGTGTAGTGAAGACAAGTCTCCCAGTGACACCTGGAAGCCCTAACGTGACATTAGGTGAGTTTCTTCTTAGGAGATGATAATGGTGGGGTTGAGCAAGCTCTCTAGACTAACCGCACTGTCGTTGTCCTGAGAGCACCACGGCCTACTTGCTGCAGAGTTAGTCTTGCTTTTGAATGGTCTCTGTCTACATTGTGTGTGTCGTTTCTTTAAGTTAGTATATTTGAAAGCTGAGGAGGAAGGAGACTGATGGATCAGCGTCTAACCGTGTGGTTGGTGTATTTGGGATCAGTTACCTACTGTACACCAGATTAAGATCACAGTTTCTGTGAGCAAAAACCAACAACAAAGTTGAAATTTTGATGGAGTTTTAGGTGTCCCCATGCAAAAGAGCACACCAGGAAGTCAGCCCTTCAACGCTGTGAACCATGAGATGCCTAAAAACTCCCAAGGGCCCTTTCTGTTAAGTGTGAGCTTTCCTTAAGCAACACATAGGCACAAAGCACCCTGGTCTGAACGCAGAGGGTTGTAGCTCCTGTTATAGCTCTGTTATGCTGTAGACTCAGAGGGAGAACTGCACGAGGCAGGTCAGCAGTATGTAGCCTAGCAAAGTGTATCAGGAAGAACTGATGGTAAAGGTTTCAAGGCTGTTGCCAACCTGTAAGGTTTCGCATGCTGAGCATAACATTCTCTCTCTCCGTCTCGCTTGTGTTTCACCTGCAGTGGCACTTAACATCACGTGTGTTTGCAACAGCCCACGTGCCAGGCACGCTAGCCAGTCTGCTGAGGGATCTGCAGGCAGGATGTGAAGTCACGGAGCAGGAGAAAACCAGCAGCATTGCATGACTACATAGAGAAATATGTTGGTGCCTTCACGTGTTCTCTGGCAGTGGCCTGTCACCCAGGCCATTTGCTGTCTTCTGCCCCGTAGGCAAGACACCGCAGTTGGGCAAGGACCTGTTGTGGAGCACTTGACGTTCGTGCAGTTGGGCCCAGGTGTCATTGCTCCACAGCCCACATGAGGCGTCTTGACACTAAAGGAGAAGGGGCCATGTCAGGACTGGCAAATTTTAGCAAAATCTCTGCTATTCCACTCTTATTTCGGTCCAGTTGCTGTCCTCAAGGGCTTGTCTGCTTTCAAACTTCATACTGTCAGTAGCTGACGGGCTTTACCGTTGACGCAGTTTCACAAACTGATGCTTTGCTGGGACAAGTGCAGAGGCTGGAGCTGAAACTTGCTAGTTTAGCACAGACTTTCCACGCCGCTGCTGTGGGACTGCACATTTGGTCTATTTATGTGCTGCTGAGTGTCTAAAACCTCAGGCAAACTGTGTCACCAGTGCAAAAGCAGGGCTGCAGGCCAGCGCTCTTAAAGACACTTGAGCATTTGGTCTGCGTAGCTAAAGATTGTGTGTGCACCCACCACAGCAAAATGTGAGCTGTCTTTTCATGTGTAGTTTCGTTTGTTCACCATCAAAAGAAACCAAACCAAAATGTTTGAGCTGCCATCAGTGTCCATCGGCTGGCGTAAATGAGCCTAACGTTTGTCTTTAATGGAGTGAGCTTATTAATACCAGCTGAGAATCTAAGCTTATTTCTCCTGAGTGAGATGCTAGTGAGTAGTTTATGTTCATTTCAGTCTTGAGTTGGTATGAATTATTTTGTTGCAGTCTCCATTCCTTCTTTGATTCTCGGTTTATTTTTAAGCTTAGTTCAGTGGGCTGATCTGAAGCTGTGCATTGCTCATGATATTTATAAATGAGTAAGAGCAGCCCCCAGAGTGTAGCATGCAGTTCTGTCTGGTGCTTGAAGAAGTTTGCTTGGAATTTCTCCCTCCATCTGCCCCCCCAACTCCCCCACCCCGAATTAATAAAAGCTTGTCAAGATTTCTTAAAACTTGAAACTGGTGACATTGAGCTGAATGTTCTGAAAGCCGTCTGCGTGCCGTTTTGCATTCTTATGTTAACGCAATGATGATTTTCAGACTTCTGGAGCTCCCCGGCTAACAGCAACCCCCCGGATCCTTCACCTCCCTGCAGGCCTGTGCCTTTGGACAGTGCTTGTAAAGACTCGCGTCAGCTCTGCCTTATAAATGGAGTGCATTCTATACGAACCAGAACGCCTTCGGAGCTGGAGTGCAGCCAGACCAACGGAGCGCTGTGTTTCATTAATCCCCTCTTCTTAAAAGTGCACAGCCAGGATGTCAGTGGAAGTCTGAAAAGGCAGAGCCCGAGAACTCAAGACGTGAATGGCACAGTGAGGCCTCGCTCCCCCCCGCCCCGGCCACCACCTCCTTCTATTAATAGCATCCTCACGAGTCCACAGCTTTCCAGGACTATAAAGCAGGCGAGCATGCCAGAAACAGTCAACCATAAGAAAGAGAGAGGCTTGGATTTGCTGCAGAATAAACCAACCCCCATTCCACCTCCTCGGCTGAAGAAGCAGGCTGTTTGCTCAGAGGCGGAAGGCGGCTCAAAGACCGCGGCAGTAATACGACCTGGCTGCGGCTCAGTGGCCGTGCCCGAAGCTGCTGGCCTTCCAGGTGAAACCCTGCCTGAGCCGGCTCCAGCGGCTGCCAAGACGACGGTAGCTCCTGGCTCTGAGTCACACATACCGTGGAATGGAGGCAGGCAGAGACTGAGCGACATGAGCATTTCCACCTCCTCGTCCGACTCGCTGGACTTCGATCGGAGCATGCCGCTGTTTGGCTATGAGGGGGACACTAACAGCAGCCTGGAGGATTTTGAGGGGGAAAGCGACCAAGAGAGCATGGCACCCCCTTTGAAGCCCAAGAAGAAAAGAAACAGTTCGTTTGTTCTCCCCAAGATTGTGAAATCTCAGCTACGGAAAGTCAGTGGAGTTTTCAGTTCCTTCATGACCCCTGAAAAGAGGATGATTAAGAAAATTGCAGAGATGTCCCAGGACAAACGCACTTATTTTGGATGCCTAGTGCAGGACTATGTCAGCTTTCTCCAGGAAAACAAGGAGTGCCATGTTTCAAGCACTGATATGCTGCAAACGATTCGGCAGTTCATGACCCAAGTCAAGAACTATTTGTCCCAAAGCTCCGAACTCGATCCCCCAATTGAATCGCTGATTCCCGAGGACCGGATAGGTAAGAAACTCTGTCCTGTGTTTTGGGGGCAGGTGAAAACATGTAATCTGTGTTTACGGTGATAATCTTTGTGCCAGATGGAAAGGTGGGGTTGACTTTTTGCTATCAGAATTCGAGCCATTGAGTATTTGAGTCTGAAAACAAAACAAACCCACACACCCCCACTGCCCCCAGTCACCCTAGCAGCTCAGGAGAACTACGCTACGAAGTTGTACATAAAAAGTTATCCTTAAAATAGCTGCAGTAGGGACTTTTTACCTGTGATTATTACTGGGTTTTTTTTATTTTATTTTTTAGCAGCTGTACTGTTAACAATACAGGATCCTTTATCTGCTGGCATACATGTATTTTTCCCTGAACTGGGATGAAATTGTTCTCAATGCTTTGACCAAAACTGTGCCAATTTTAACCATACGGGTTGTAGCTGTAAAACTAGAACTTATTTGAAACCAGTGACAGGTAAGAGCAGAGACGCATTTCACAGCAACTTACTTTTGAAATCGCATTCTTCCAGACATTCTCACTCACTCCTAGCAAAGCTGCACTGTCCCTACATTAAAGCTAAATAAAAAGATAGATACGAATTTTAAAAAACAAAGAAATGTGTGCAAGAGAGAGAAGAGGCTGCTAATCTCAGGATTTCTATATCTCTCTGTTACATGTGCGTGTTTATAAATGGTTGCGCGTAAGCTATATGTTTGAATACATGTTCTAACAACAGAGACTTGTGTATCCACAAAAGTGAAATCATTGTTGCTGCATAAAATCTCACTGCCCCTCTAGCTTGCTGAGTCTGAGCAGTATTTGTAAAAGAGCCTATAAGCCACATTTAGGAGGTAAACATCCCTCAGGGCAGAATACTTTCCTTGTGAGCTCACTTCAGTCCTAATTTGCTTGTTTTTCTCCTGTACCCAGTGTCCCAACAGTTGGCCCAGTGCAAAACTGGCAGATAGTTCTTTCTCTGGGACTAGAGCGTGATTTTATGTTGTCATTTCTGTTTGTCCTTGACCAATAAGAATATTCTCACATAACCTCAACTTCATCTACACAAAGTCAAGTAAAAGTAATAAGCACTGCTAAAGCAAACATAACACTACGAAGAGTGTCCTTGAAATCAGGACTCTTTCAAAGACATGTAATGTTCTCACTAGAATAATAAAGAATATTATGTGGGTGTTAACGTGGAAGAAAAAACGGCAAATTGAGCAGTGGCGCAGGCACATTTTTGCCTGGATTTCTGCAGAGTACTGGATATTTGACAAAGAAATACAGATTTAGTTTGCTTGTAATTTTATGATAGCTTGGTTTGACTTGTAATTTTCATTGTAAGGGTGTGGTTAAATCAGACTGTGGGTCTCTGAAGACTGGCAAAATGCTGTCTGCTTTCAAATATTTCAGTAGTTTGGAGTAGCATAAGCTATGAAGCGTAATAACTACATTGGTTTTCTTCAGCAACAGAAAGTCTGGCTTCTATCATGTGATTAAATGCATTAATTTCTAAAGTGAGATAGTTTAAACAAAGGAAGAACTTGCTTTTGAATCATCGCCTGCCTATGGCTCGAGCCTGCAAACAACCACAGTGGATCAGGAACGTCAGATGTTGCTGATCTAAGCAGATAACTATGTGACAGCAAGATTTAGTCATCCCTATAGAGAACTTTTTATGAGGTAGCCCTGCCTATTATCCCTGGTTTTGCTTGACTATTTCAGTACGGAATTGCAGCCTGAATTTTAACTTTGTGAGCAGTCATTTATCCTCTCTTGTCAGTTTATGCTTTTGCGGAGCAGGTTCTTTCTCTCGACACGTCAGCCTAGGGCTGGATGTGTGCTGCTGGGAAAACGCTCCCTCCTTCTGTTGGCTCGTGTGCTGTCCCGCGGCGGTGGCGAGTCGCTCCAGAGCTCAGAGGCTCTGGCCAGTGGAGCGGGCCGCGGCGGTGGCGAGTCGCTCCAGAGCTCAGAGGCTCTGGCCAGTGGAGCGGGCCGCGGCGGCTGTGTGCTGCCGGGGGCTCGCAGGAGGAGGCGCCGGGCGCGCTCGCCTACCTGAGCTTCACCCTGCGACTCAGACCCCGCTGCTGGGGCCAGCGGCGCAGGGAGGGAGCCTGTCGCAGAAAATGTTTGGGCCTCTCTGCTCCCTGGGCCGGTCCTGCCTCTGTGGAGAGGAGCTGGAGCCAGTCCTTGCCTCCGGCTCCCACCCAGCAGAACTGCTGCTGCTGCTCGCCCGTTCTGGGGCAGCCAGACTTCACCGTATCCCACTGTTGTCTCCGGAATCTTGGTATGTGCTGGAACGGCACCCACCCTGGGCTTAGTGAAGCCTTTGTTGTTTGGGACTTCCTCCTGTGTCTGTGTAATGATCCTTGTGGTCCTGTAGCTTTTCTTACCGAACTGCATCACGGACTTCCCAGACTTTTCCAAGCAAAAGACTTATGTGAGAGATCTTTTAAGTTTCCCAGACAGGGGGCATATCAAATTGTTTAACTTCTGCCAAATCATCTGGAGAATGTGCATCAGCATTTCTAATTATTCCCGACAGGTGCCTCCTAATCTTAGCACTGTAGATTGTTAACCCTTCCTGAGACAACAGGATTCCCACTGATGGGACAGAATCAAGAGTAAGGCGCACAGCTTTTTTTTTTGTTTAAGGATGAATGCAAAGTGTTCTTTTTAAAGTCATCCACACCTGAATATGTATCCACCGAATAAAGACCTGGGCTGGTCAGAGGACACCCCAGTAGTCCACAGCTGCTTGAACAGCAAATGTTTGGGAGTTTTTGTTTGTGTTTCTTCTTTTCCTGGCTGTGACCAGGAAGGAGGCGAGTTGACTGTCATCGCTTTGCCAGGTGATCACCAGGATCTGACACCTGAACAACTTCAGTCTCAATGCCTGAATCTGGGCCTAGCCCAAGAAATGACTGGTTTAAATAATTTGGCAATAAGGTATTAACTGATCGTGTGGGAAGGTGCCTGAACAATACTGCCAGTTATTTGTTTCGGTATTTCTAACACATAACAGATTTTTAAATCTTGAATGTTCAAAGAAGCTTGGGGAGAAGGTGTTGACCCCTTGCTGCAGGGCATGCCTTGTCGGCAGGGTCTTGGGTCTGTTGGGAGGAGTTGCAGGCAGGCAGAGCTGGAGGCTGTTCAGAGGGGCCATCCTCTGTTCCCTGTGGGAGCCGGTGTGCCAGCCGTCCTGAGGGAGGCTTCTCTGAGCAGCTCGTTTGCCTTTGTATTCCTCTTGCTGAGAGGCAATCTTTTACTTTTCTTCTTACGAGATTTTATCAGGTTAGCTTTAGGCCCATTTCCCACTTTGGAAAATAACTTTTAAGCATGCTCTTCAAAGGACTGGTGATGCCTTCTCCCACCCCCACCATGATACTGCATGCAGATTTTGTTCATGTACTCTCTGCTTTATCATACAAATTTTTAATGAAAATACTAAATAGACTAAAGCCCGGGGCTGATCCCCATGGTACCTCTTTTCAAATATCTCTTTTGTTTGACAGTCAACCATTGATAATTGGGCTCTCAGTGCAGTATTTTATGCACCCGTTCATGCACCCACCTTATGGTAATTACAGCAAGACAGTATTTCCCTTGTTTGCTTATAGGGAATTTGCATGGAATAGGGTTATGGGTCTTAAAAAAGTTAAGATACAGCCCACCCCCTGCTCCCCTCTTCACTGATCTAATTAACCTCTTAGAGGAATGGGAATGGTATGCCACCATTTCTTCTTGAAAAACACATTGGCTGTTATTTTAGCACTGTGTTACTTTTTAGGTGCTCGTACATTTGTTTAGGTGTCCTGTCCCCCAACCCTGTCATTCGTCCTAGTATCTTTTCATGTTGAGACCAACCAACGTGTCTCCCAGCCCTCTTCCTTTCACTACAGGAGCGAGGGGATAGGGCAAGTAAGAAGCAGTGGTAAAAAATGCTGAGCAGAAGCAGAGGATTTGGTTCCCCCTTTCCCAACCATCCCTTTGATTTGCTTTGTGACTTATTCCCTGCTCCTTTATTACTACTTCTTTAAGAGAAGATGTGTGTTTACCACACAGCCGTAGTGTGAGTTGTAATTAACCCACAGCTGGTTAAAGCAAAACAAACCTAGCACAGATAGTTCTGTGATTCATTGGTATGCTTTATGTAGGTAAGTGAGGGGTCGTTTACCCTAGAGACCTTTCTTCCCTAGTTGCTCAGCTTCTGCCACCGCCGCCTATCCATTGCCCACCTCAGTCCTAGCTCTGTTTTCAAGGTTGTGCAGGTTATCAAGGAATGTGGGTTCTGTGAGGTCTTACTTTCAAGTCTCGCTCCTTCGGAGGAGATGCCCTTGTCTGCACCATGGGCTTGGCATGTATCGCTGTAGACGTCCGCCAAGAAACTGGACACTCGGCTGTACTGACATGAGCTGTCTTAAAATAGATCTGTATCAGTCATGCTGGTCTATGAACATGCAAAAAATTAGGAAAACAAAGCAAATGCAGTGTAGTCAGGCATCCTGCATGTACATGCCACGGTGTTCCAAAGCAACCTTCTGCTTTCAGCCTCCCAGGCAATGTTACTAATTCAGGACTGCGCTTTTTTGTGATGGTTCCCAGGCTTGCTCAGTCTCTTAGTGAGCCCTTCTTTTACTGATGAATGGTTTGGCCATCTGAGGTGATGAACAGGGCCCATGTGTAAATCCAGGGACTGGAAACTGGCAGGTAATCTCAGTGGAGCAACAACAGTTGGTAACAGGTGAACTGACAGCCTGGAGAAGGTGAGAGTGTGCCTGCAATTTCAGGCAGCCAGGGTTGTAAAGAGGCTGCGTAAGGACACTTGCGATGACTAATGTGTTGTCCTCTCTAGATGCAGACTCATGTGGTTTGCAGCAAAACAAAATAGCGTGTCAGCACAGGATACAGATGTGTGTCCACAAGTCACAACGAAACTAGCTGGCTGGCCTTTACAATTCATTTATCAAAGCATTTCCAGTTCCCATTTTGAGGCTAGAGGCTAATTATAAATATCATTTCAGGAACACTACATGGTGCTCAGCACAAATGATATTCAATTATAAAAAAAATAATAATGTGAAGAGCGCCTGTTTTGGTTATGGAGTGTTTAGCATCCTGGGAGGATATTTGAAAACACTTTGCATATGCTAAAATAATAGGAATTTTTGTTGCCAGTTTGGATCTGAGAAATGTATAGAGATGGTAATGCAACGGATCAGTCCTCAATTCGCAATTTAAGTGGTGATTTGCCTGGGAGATTAGAAGTTCAACAGTGAAAGCTGCTGCTGGCTGGGAATTTTTTTGTGGGATCATATCCAGAAACACCTTTCTCTGAAAGGAGCCAGGAACAGCAGCTCAGAAGGAAAGGGTAAATAATTGGATGGTCTTATCCCAAACATGCTTATGGGTGTCTTTTGACACTGAATATTGGTCTAAGACCCAGATCATGAGCAACACTGTCCTTCCAGGCTTTAATAATAATATAATTATTGATATAGGTTATATATTAATTGGGATGCATATGGATGTTATTATTAATCATTTAAAAAAAAAAAAGTCCAGTCCCTATCAATCTTGCTGTGCTGTTGGCCTCATCGGCTTGCTAGAATTTGCCATTTTTTAATTTGAGGGCAGAACTCCGTGGTTCTTATGTCTGTGCCAAGAATTCATGAGGGAGTTTGGGGGTGGGTTTTTTGTTTGGTTTGGTGGGTTGGTTGCTTTGTTTGCGAGGGGGGTGGCAGGTGGCTGGTTTTGTCTTTTAAAACTGCCATATCTTAGTCACTTCCTCATTTGCTGGCCAGTTCTGTGCAAACGTTAAATGCATTAAAATGACAGTTTCTCTGAGCCTACCCTTACCAAGCCATCACAGCTATCTGTCCTTTATTTCATCTGTCTCTTATTAGCTGTAATATAGTCACTGAACAGCACTGAAGGATGCTTTACTGAATTTCCCATCTTATTTTTATTTACCTGATTGTGTTAACAGCACAGAAACCATTAGGAAGAGCCTTCAGCAATAAGTACTTGGATCCTGTGCAGAGCTTTGAGCTGTCTGCTCTCTTCCTCTGTGCTGCTGCAAATCAATTAAGTTCCTGGAGAAATTGTGGAATGTGATCGAGTAAATTTCAAAGCAATTTCCGGGCACTGCTTTTGGAGCCTGTGACGAATTGCAAATATGAAAGAATGCCTCCTTGCCATCTTGCACAGCTGTAAAAATCTGTGCGATTCATCTGAGCGGCAAGCTGTGGGAGTGACGCTGACTCACTACAGCGTTGAGAGCAGAAGACTTAAGGCTTCCACTTCTTGCCTACAGGTAACAAGCCTGGTCCCAATCAAGGACTGGGTCTCTGTGGAGGAATTTTCCCTCCCAGCAGCATCCAGCTCCTGTAGCCTTTGTGGAGGGACTGCTTCTGCAGCTCCCTCCGTACTGGTACTGCAGTCAGCAGCCCAACCAGCTCCAGCCTGGAGCCTGTAGGGATCAGTCACGGAAGTGTACTGAGTTTTCTGATCTGAATTCTTCACATTTATGTACGTTCATTTATATGCTGAATTCTTTACAATTTATCGAGGCCCCTGTGGCCAAATGTGGTGGTGACCCAGCTTTACCGAGATGAGGGATGACTGACGCTAACTATTTATGTGCAGAACTTCCACTGGAAGCCCGTGGGAGTTAAAATTTCATGAGGATAGAGAGTTCTCTCGCTTAACGTAACGTTTGGCAGCACCAACTGCTTTAATTTTGACTTAAGCAAGACCAGGTGGTTGGAATGCAAGAGATGCTACAGAAGCCCCAGCAGAACTGGGATAGGGGAGATGGGAGCTCCCAGTAGAATTGGATGTTTAGGAATTGTGTGCCAGACAAACAGAGAATAAATGCTACATATGAAGCAAAGGCACCATAAGAGGAGGAGTGTGTGAAGGGTGTGTTTGTGTGGGAGAGAGAGGTATAAAGACCTAAAAGGAAAAATGGCTGAACACAAGGATAAAATAAATGAAAACATAAAGCAAACGCAAGAAAAGAGAAATAGCTAATGCTTGTTTGGGTGTGGGTGTAAATCCCGAGCCTTAGAGACAGTCTGCAATTAAAAAAAGGAGGAAAAAAAGGGGGGGGGGGCGGGGGGGGGAGTGAGTAGAGACAAGAAAGAGACCGTGGTATAAGAACAGACGAAGAACCTGGAAAGGGCACGAGGTTTAATGAAACTTTAATGAGTCACCACTCGTAGCAGGAGTGTCCGCTGCTAGCTTGTATACATGTGTGATCTGGCAGTGTCAGAGTCTCTCCTCGTTCTGCTCCTGGTCCCTTGTGCTCCCCTAGTACATCTGCCTACTCTAGGCGCTGGTCCTGCCCCACCGTCAGGGTATTGGTGCAGTGGCCAGGCTGAAGGATCACCAGTTTCTTTTTGTGCTTGTGGGAGTTCACCATGGTACAAATGATTCATGTAAGCTAATAATTAATGTAAGCTATATTGCCATAAGGACACTGAGCAGGAGAGGACATTAGCTTATAAAGTAAAGGTTTACAGAGAAAATGTTTAGCAAAGAGCTTTCTCTGTTGATGTGGTCCATACTTTGAAAACAGAGGACAACTGTTAAAGGAAAACTGGAGTAGAACAAGAATAGAAAAACCCACCCTAAGTTAGTGGTGCACACTATTGCCAAACAAAGAACTGCAAACTTGATGACAAAGCTGTATATAAGCTTGCATGATGAAATCTGAAGCTGGACAAACACAGCTTGGTTTTCATTTATAGTTTAAAGCCCATAATCTGTCCAAGTTCATAAAGATCTTGACAAAGTGAGCCAAGTTTTAGGAGACCGTGCTTCTCTGATGGAAACTATGCAAAAAGGATGGGCTTTCATGCCAACGCAGATAAAACTTACGGGTTTGAATGTGGTTTACTTTAAGTTCGGGAGTTAAAGGCTAAGCTCAAAGTAAAATAAAACTCAGAGACTTCTGGCCAACAAAAGAAAAAGTTAACTGGAGCCACAGCTTGCTTTGCTTTTTTTTTTTTTTTTTTTTTTGTGACAGTCTGTAGTCTGTCTTTGTGGGGGTTTTGTTTTGTATTTACCACATTGCCATAAATGAAAATGGAATACAGATTCTGCTCTGCCTTTGGTTTTCTTGTTAACAAGCATCTGGAAACTCAGCTTGTATAATAAATAGGCTTTAGCAAGTAGGTTTTGCTCTACAGTGTCTCTTTTGGGAATGGTTATATTAATATTGGCTCTGCTCTAGAGGAAGAAGTCAGCTGGACTTGTGTTTTCCTGTTGCAGATGTTGTCCTGGAGAAGGCGATGCATAAGTGCATTCTGAAGCCGTTGAAGGGCCACATTGAAGCTATGTTGAAAGAGTTTCATACTGCAGATGGTTCTTGGAAACAGCTAAAGGAAAACCTGCAGTTGGTGCGGCAGAGGAATCCTCAGGAACTGGGTGTGTTTGTTCCAACACCAGACTTTGTGGATGTTGAAAAGATTAAAGTCAAGTTCATGACCATGCAGAAAATGTATTCACCTGAAAAGAAAGTCATGCTGCTGCTGAGAGTTTGCAAATTGATCTACACTGTTATGGAGAATAACTCAGGTATGGTGCTTCTCATGGTTCAAGTTCACTGGTATTCCAAACCTGGGGTTGTCTTTCTGGGGTGGAGGAAATCGGACCACCTGATTCTGCAGATAAGTCTGCTTCTCCTGGAGCTCCCCTAGCATCTCCTTGACCTTTTGAGAGGGATTCCTTGTCTTTGCTTCTTTCCTGATTTCCCTGATACATCTGGCAGCACATCTTAAAAATTCCGGGTAAAGCAGAGTTCTGAAGCAGCTTAAAAAAAACCAGCTTTGCTTAACTATAAACTTTTGAAGTTGGCTATCAGAAAGACTGTCCTGTAAGCCTTGAATTTGACACTGGTTCTAAATGAGTATTTTTCTGGAAATTGTAATAGAGGTAACACCCTGTATTTAGCTATAATAATTCAATAGCATGTATGCAATATGACAACTACAAGGGCACTGTGTTAATGGGTGGAGGAAGGCAGCCTCTGATGCAGTATTTTTGGCTTGCTGTGCCTCTGAATGTACTCATTTGGACACTCTCGGGTTATTTGGAACAGACGTAACATCTATTTCTACACTGTAGCAAGAGTCCAAATGTGAACTTGAAACCTAGATAATGAAATGGAACTACAGACCAGTTAAGACCTGCTGAGTGGTCAGTGGAACAATTAAAATGCTGTTCTGGATGGCATGAATTCATAGGTGGGACTCTGTTGCCTGATGTCTTATCATACACTGCTGTGGTAGGTCTAGCTAAGGTGAAGCAATGCTGGTGGTAGTGGGAGACTTTTTTTCCCTAAGCAAGTATAAGCTGCTGCAGGTGGCTGGCAGTTTTCTTTCTAAGTGAGCACTGAATGTGCAGCTGGGTCCAGTGCTGACCAAAACACCTACTTTCTTTTGAGATTTGAGATGAATGGTGAAAGCTTGTGGCAGCTGTTAAATACCCGATACACTTCTGCAAGATTTAGGTCCGAGCTCTTGCCCAGCTTATTATTTCTGCGCAAAATCCTGCATTTTAAAATGGATGGAGGAATCTTGGCCTCGAGTGCTGTAAACTCTTTTCTGCATGCTGTGTTATCACATTGGGTAAGGTATTTCCAAGATGCAGAAGAAAAATATTGAGAGGTTGCTGCCAGTTAACTGTTGCACTGAGGGACTTGAGCTAAGATGTGGCAAATGCTCCTTGGGTTGTCTTGTTTTGTCACACGAAGCTAGTTTTTTTTTGGTTTTTTTTTTTTTTTAAAGAAAAAAGGCACTGAGCCAGCAGCTGTTTGAGTATCTGCTTTGTCATGTACTCTCAGCCAGGTAATAGTGTAATACCTGGAGGGTACGCCTTAGCTGGCGTAACTTTAGATATCAGCCCTTCAGTCATCTGGAGTTTCACCAAAGTTTAAGCTGGCTTCTGCTCTTGGTGGTTTTAAGTGACCACCACAGCAGTTCTGCAATGAACACAGGTTGGCCAGACCCAGAGATTTGGCCACATAGTATGTTCTAATAAAGTTTAAATGCAATAAAAGTGATAGGAGCACAGACAGACCGAGGTACAGCGTAGTCTCTGTGTGTTAGCTGCATGCTGCCATTGACAATGATGGTTCACTGGCTAGTTGTATATGATACGAGGTTTTGCTCACTGGTGTTTTTGACTATGCTCTGTCAAGGAAATGAGCTAAGTTTTCATGTAAAATCTAATAGGCTTTATATCCAGGCTTCTCTGCAGAGATTCAGACTAAGAAACTGGTGTTTGTGGCTGGATGCTTCCAGAAAGAGGATGTGATCCCTGCATGTATAAAGAAAATGCACTATTCATCATCTCTTAGCCAGTGATAGAAGTGCAGGTGGGGGTCAGGCCAGGCTGGCATGACAGCCTTTTGTGAGTTGACCAGTTGAGCTGATCCCAAGGTGAACCCAGTCTTTAAATTCCCTTGCATGCCTCAAAGTGTGCATCATTGGATCTGTGCTTATTAGAAGTACAGGATGAAGCTGGTGTTGGTCTCCTGTCCAGTGAGTGTCAGATGACGTTCTCTTTGCTGCACATTGATAACAGGAAGCTCTAGAGTAATACAAACATACTGGTCAGTGAAGGCAGCAGAATAATGATTTCCTTTCAAACACTGCAACTGGTAAAAGGGTGTGGTTTGTTTTACTACTGTCTGTGTTCCCTTCAACCCAGGGAGGCTGTATGGAGCTGATGACTTCTTGCCTGTGTTGACGTACGTACTAGCCCAGTGTGATATGCTGGAGCTGGATACTGAAATTGAATACATGATGGAATTGCTGGATCCATCTTTGCTGCATGGAGAAGGTAATCTTTTTATTTATTTTTATTAGAAGTGAGTGAAGGATTAGGAAAGGGGGGGGATTCTTCCTCATAGCACAGTTACTGTTAACCTTGTTTGAGTAGAAATTCTTTCAAGGGGAGTCCTAAAGTCAGCGATGTTGGTAGGGTGTAATGAGAAACTCGTAATTATTTCCACCTTAAACTAAGAGAAAGCTGGTTAGCTTGCAGAGTACAGGCATGATTGTCCTGGGGATCTACTGATGTGTACTACCGTATGAAGGAATATGTTGTTTTCAGCCAAGGAGGGGGAGGCATTGTGACTTAGCAAGCACATGCATACACTGTGCGGGTGCCAAATGCGTTTATGCTTCTGTGCCTGAAAATATCCTGAGAGTATCTATAGGGCCACAGCATTCAGTTAAATTGTGAGACACATAATGGGACTTGGGTTAGGTGCTTTGTAAAAAATTCTGGGGGAATTCTTTGCCAGGGAAGTGCTTTTGAGAATATTGCCCCCCTTAACGATTTTTGCTTCTTCTCAGTATTTGCTTCTCACAAAGTATTTTTATGAGCCCTAGGAATATGCTTCCTAAGGCACTCGTGAATGATGGCTGAAGTCTGCTAGAGACAAGGAAATCTCCCTCCTTTCTGTTTTCATGAGGGTGTTTTTAACAAAGAGGTATTCTGCAAGCCCTTGGTAGGCTCCAGAATCTACCAGTTTATGAGGAATTTTAATGGTTCTTGTGACCAGGCTCAGCTGTGACTTCAAGTATACGTGTACGTTTCCCATTCATGCTATCTCTTGGCTTGCTGAAATTGCTGTATCCTCTTACACGCCAGTGTGCATGAGAGAACCGTGCCAGGATTCCCCACAATTTGGCATTAATCTGTTCCCTGCTTTGTGTACAGAGCATCCTCTAGTGCATCGTTCAGGAATCTTAGCACAGAAAATACTTGAGATGTGAAGCTGGAGATCGTTCACATACTTGAAAGGCAAAAACATTTACAGGACTTATTAAGTCAAGTTGGTTTTAAGGCAGCAAAAGAAGTCCATCCATTGGCTGGCCCTGTCTTTGGCACCAGCTGAACTATACTGTGCAGGAAAGGTTGTTTAGTGCTTTGGGGTTGTGCAGTTCAAATGTAATATATTGTCCAATTTGTCTCATGGGTCTTGCATGTGTTTTATGTATGAAACTTGTTGGAAAGCTAAAGGCCAAGAGGATGCTATTGTAATACAGAAAATACTACTGTGAGCCTAGAACGCATCTTTGAATGACTCCATGAATAGACTGTACTGCCTCTTAATTGGACACTCCCACTCAAATAGGTTACTTTAAAAAAAAAAAAAAGAGAGAGAAAAATAAATGATAGCATGTCATTTGTTGTTGATGTCTGTTACCTCCTGTTGAGACTCCTTTTCCTCTGTGACCTGCAGGTTCTTTTGTATATCAGCAACTCTGTTTTAATTTGTTCTCCACTCATGTAATAGAGGTGGAGTATGGAGGGCTGTACACATCACCTCCTGAGCTAGTGGGACATTATGGGGTACTCTAAAAATGTGACAAACACAGTCTTTCATTTAAAAACAAAAGCAAACTCTTTGGGATGCTTCCAGGGTGCAAATCACACACTCAGTCGTTGCTTTATTGCCACTAAAGGTGGTTTGCTTTTAAGTTCCCGAACAGTGGTAGATTGTCTTTTCCTTTGTTTAAACAACTATGTTTATTTCATCCATACGTGAAGCTCTAGAAGAAAACAAATTGCTGTCTGGAAATTGCTTAGAAGAAAACTCATGTTCCAACCCTGTAAAAACACTCAGGAGTAAAGGAGTGAAACCAGTCATTTAAGTAACCAGCTATCCCCAGCACTAGTGGACCCAGAGTTAGATACCATTGCACCAGTTGATAATATGGAGCACATGCAGCCTCTGCATGTCTCTTAGCAGCTGAGAACATACCACCCAATATTTTGCAGGCCAGTGAGCTGTTTTTCTTTATATATAAATATTTTGGCAATAGAGTTTGGGGATTTTCATATATATATGTCTGTGTGTATATGTGTGTGTGTATATATATATATATTTATATAAAAATTTGTGTTTGCACTTCTGACTGTGACTAGTCAGAACTAATGCGGTGTTTGTGACCACTCTGAGAAGTTGTTCCTTTGCTGTCCTTCCAGGAGGCTATTACTTGACCAGCGCTTATGGAGCACTTTCACTGATCAAGAACTTCCAGGAAGAACAAGCTGCCCGACTGCTAAGTTCAGAAGCCAGAGATACTCTCCGGCAATGGCATAAGAGGAGGACGACTAACAGGACGATACCTTCAGTTGATGATTTTCAGGTAGAGCTTAGGGCTGAAGAGAAAAACAGGGGATGATTGTTTTGTTGGAAATCCCCATTTGAGAGGTATGATTCATAACTATTCCCATGGGGGCCACAAGGTAAATGGATTGAAGCAGTGCTGAGAATATGGCTGGCAAATTTGCCTCTGTTTCGAAGTCTCTGCACTTTATAATAGAGCTTGATTATGATGGTCCAAAGAAAACACTAAATAATGGAGCTTTCCCACCCTCCCTTCTATTTAAGTCACACAGAGCAAAGACAAACTGAATCATATCTTAGAGTCAGCTGCTTTGTATGCTTTACTGCTAAAAAGAACAAATCCAGATCTCTAGTGGTATAAATCAGCACAATTCCCCAGTAGCTAATGGCGGCATACAGCAGGTAATAGAGAGGAGAGGTGTGGGAGAAAAGCTTGCCTATGGTTTTAAAGTTTAAGCAAGGAGTAGAGTTTTATACTATGGATGTCTTCATGTTTGTTTGTGTTTTTTCCTTCCCCTCCATTTCTTACTGCTCTTTCAGAGTAGGGCAGTAACTTCAACTGAAGAATAACAAAACAGTTGGGATTACCTCTTCTTTTAAAACCAGGCCTGCATGTCTTTCATATAGTGTGCTGTTGATTATTCAGATGCATCGGTTTGTGGACTGAAGCAAGGAGGATGTTGGAATGGAGAAGAAAGGATTTACTCTTCTGTGTTCACTTGTTTACAGTTCTTACCACAGCACAAAGTTGCCAGACAGGCTAACGACAACCATCAGTTAGTTATGATGTAGTGAAGACCTTGAGAAATGAAAGTGGGGGGTCATCAGGAGATGATGAAACCTTTCAGTTGAGGCTCCTTCTGCTTTATCAGTGCCCATGCAAATGACTACAGCACAAGACTGAACAGGAAGGAGTTGGGAAAAGCAGCAGTTTTCCACAATTTGCCTCTCTTAGGAAGAGGAGAACTGATTAACAGAAATTCCAAACTATGGACAGTGCACAAATCTAGTCCATCTTACTGGGATCTATTTTATATTCTGCTTACCTGTAGTTAGGTATCAGACTCAAGTAGCATGAGTCTTTGCTCTTCTCTAGCAAAACACTACACTGTTCATAAGAAAATTCATCACCTTGCATTTCTGCTGGATGACTGAATGACAGAAGTTTCTTTCAGCAAGATCTTGTATTTCACTTCGCCTTCTCTTCCTCAGCAAATGAACTTCAGCCAAGCTAATTGTACGTCCAGCTAGATGCCATGCTGGATGTGGGAAGATACAAGGAGGTGGGGGAAGAGCTGGCACTGAGTGTGTCCAGTGCTTCTCCTTCTATTGTCTCTTCCAAAACGGCACCTCGAATCAGTAAAATCACACCACTTCCAGGCTATGCTTGGCACAAATTCAAGCATTTTGCTGCCTGCTCAGAGTGTCAGTTTTGCATCTCCCTTCTCCACATTCTGCAGTCCTGAAGTGAAGCGCCTTCCCTACAACCAATGCTTAACACAACTTCAGCTCAACTCATCTTTCCCATGTTGAACCAGGATGTGACTGCTGCATTTCTGTGATGCGGTCTCACAGCATTATCAGCTTTTGGGTCCTGGAAGGCCTTCATCCTCCCTCCCTCAAAAGGATGGAAAAGCAAAAAGTCCCCCATTTTGATGATGATTAAACATAACTTTCTCATACTGCATAAATAATTTTGATATTTAGTATATGAGTTACAGGCATTTGTACAAAGTTCAGCCTCTCCTTGAAGCAATCCTGTCCATCTAAAAGCACATGCATTTAAAAACAGGTCTTCTGTGTGTTAACTACATTAGAAGTTAAAACTGTAGTGTGTATTGCCTTCTCTAAGACTGATTTTTATTATCATTTATTCACGCTGGGTAACAAAAATGGGTTAGTTCTATTCAGTCAGGTTCAGTCCCAATGGTTTAAATGCTGCTGCAAAGCTTCAGTGTTTCAGTCTCCAAGCTATAAAAAATTTAAGGAACTGTGTCATATGAACATTCTTCTCAGCTTAGCTTTTAACAGCTTGTTTTCATGAAATGTAAATTTTTACCATTGCTATTTAGCATAAACACAGGTACCAGCTCAGTCAATAAACAGGTCTTTCTCACTGTCATTTCTTTCCACCTCCTTTAATTTTGCTGCTTTTTAGTCTTTAATTGCAGCTAATTTCTTTTTTAAAAAAGTATGCGGCAGCAGGCTGCTTTGCTCATGTGTCCAAAAGTGTGGGGTGTTTTTTTTTTTTTCTCCAGTTGTTGCTTTTTATTTTACTTTTGAAATGCCTTTTGAAAGGTAGAACTGCATTTCTTCTTTGCAGGGCATATTTAAAATTTATCCATATTATCAGAGTTGTGGGCATGTGTCCACAGGGAAAAAAGACCCAGCTTTTGCCTCAAGATCATACGGATTTACTCGAGCATTGCAGAGTAAATTTTCTTTCTGCATCCCTCTAAGCCTTATTTAAAAAAAGAAAATGCTGTCACACGAAACTTGGTTCCATCAGGCTCAGACACCAAATTGCCACTGGTTAACACAATGAAAATGTCCTGCGTGAGGATGGATTTTCCATACTTGCAGCATCAGTGCAAACAGTTTATCGTGTAGTAACTTGTGGATCAGCATCCTTGTGTGCTGCCAGCCCACGCTTTTTTTTTCTTTTTCCTTCTGACTAACATATTGCATGAAGCTTCTGTTCTCTAGTATTGCCCCAGCAGTGGCAGCATCATCTCTCGGGCGTGCTGCCTCAGATGTTTACTTTGCTTCACAGCATTTTGTTTCCTAGTAAGGCCAAACTAGGAAGGCCCATTAAAAGCACTGGTGTTTTCCATGTGGCTTTAAGGCTGTATCTGTTCACTCTTAATTGCAAGGTTAGAATGTAAGCTAAGGAAAGGAGGACGTCGGCCTATGAATTTCTGTTACGACCACCACAGGCTTGCCACAGTTTTACCATGATCATCACTATTCACAAAGGTGGCCATAATGTACAGGAATCACCAGTGTGCGTTTCACAACTTGAACATTGAGGGGCTTGCTGTTTGTTGCTGACTCTCCAGTTTTTAGAGGATGAGTTTGGGTTTTTTGAGTTTCTGATGTCTGTTTTCTCATCCTACAGAACTACCTTCGTGTGGCATTCCAGGAAGTTAACAGCGGATGTACAGGAAAGACCTTACTAGTTAGGCCATATATCACTACCGAAGATGTCTGTCAGCTTTGTGCTGAAAAGTTTAAAGTGGACAATCCAGAAGAATATAGCCTGTTTCTTTTTGTTGATGACACCTGGCAGCAACTGACAGAGGACACCTACCCTCAGAAAATTAAGGCAGAGTTGCACAGCCGTCCGCAACCCCAGGTCTTTCATTTTGTCTACAAGCGCATTAACAGTGATCCATACGGTGCCATTTTTCAAAACAACGGTGACTCAGCTTCTTAAAACCAGCAACTCGTCGTTTAATTTCTGCTCCTTGTTAACCGTTGAAAACATTTTTGTTGGCTGCCTTCCTTAGGAGCTAAAATGGTCTTAAACCGTAAAGCCTAGTAAAACACACGCAGACACTTCCAGCATTGCTTACAAAAACCTATGTAAACCATATATATGGCCAGTTATGCGGAATATTCCACCGGCGTGTTTGAGTAAACAGTCCATGAGGCTGAATTTCTTGTACCACAGACTCTTTTGAAAGCATACTATACTGTGGCCCTCTGTGGGTCTCTTGCTGTAGTGTGCAAAAATCTATTTTCTTACACTCATCTTTTAGCCAAATGTCATTCAGATTTAAATATATGTACACTAGACAAAAGTATTTTGGTAAACTGGCTGGTATGAGCTCAGTTTCACCAGCATGATTTTGACAAGACTGTCCGATGCAGGGCATCAGTTAACTCATAATTACTTGGATGATTGCATCCTTTCCTAATTTTTTTAATTACAGAAAATCACCATGGTTTTTTTTATATATATATATATATATATATATCTCATAGAAATTTTATAGCAGTTGCAGGTAAACTGTCAGGGTTGGTTTTTAAAATATTTTTTTAACTATAAAGTATTCTATAATTATGCATGCGATTTTAACATTTAATATACAAGAATAAATCTCTTGCTGGTTTTAGAGTATTGCATTAAAAGTCTCTGATTCTTCTTTTCCTGTTACAGGAGAGTTTTTATGAAACTTCTGTTATCTGTAAGAAGACTGTAACATTGGCACGGGCAATTTCAGTGCCTTTATCTGAACTTGATGTACGTTATCTGCATTATTGTTTATACACATTGTTTTAGTTGGAACTAAGGGGTTGGAAGAGGAAATTGAAAGAAAAGGACGTAGAGAAGGGGCAGAGAAAGAATGCAGAGAACCTAATTCAGGATTAAAATGTGCTAGTCTGCTGGTTCAGGCTCCTTGCAGAAAATAAGCGAAGGAGGTTGCTAAGGAACTTTCATGCAAGCAGTATTGTAGATTTGCAGAGGGGGTTGACAGCACCTATCTCAGATACTATTTGTGTTAGCAGAGGAGGATTAAATATATCAGTAAGGTGAAGGAGAACACTATTTTGTATAGTCTGTCACTGACACCAAAATGTGTCTTGGACTGAAGAATGTGTTGTAGCATTTCATGGTTCTAAGTTGCTCAGTAGGTGAGATGTGAAAGTCAGTCCTACGTATGCAAAGATAAAATGGTAATAAATGTGTGTGTTCTATAGATTTGACCAAGATAGCTGATGCCGTGGGTGACGCTCTGGACCCCACTTAAGTCAATTAGGGCTACTCTCTTTAGAGGGACACGGGGTTCTCCCCAGTCCAGTGTGACTAGTGTAACAAAAGGCAGATGATTACAAAAATGTCATGAGCAGCATGTGTATTGTACAGACAGAGAACTGTAGCATTTTCGTCAGTTTGCCATGTATCTGAAACCCCTGGCACGTGTTTGTATTTCATTTTGTAAATGGTGAGTTTTGCACGTAATAATACATTGTAATACTGAACTATAATTTGGGATTTTGTGTGCTGTGGTTTTTGGGGTGGTTTTCTTCCTTTTTTTTTTAAGAAATGATTCACACTTGGAATGCTTTGTGTAGCAGTAGACTCTGACGCTGCTGCTTTTCATACTGCTCAGCCCACGTTAAACTCTTTGCAAAGGCAGGATGTGGTAACATTACTGTCTAGTTAATGTGCTTGACCTGAACAGTCAGTAGAAGAAGCAGGCAGGTATCTTGACTGCTGAACCATTTCTTGCGAAGCCAAGACTGACATTCAGTGCTAAAGAATATTCCACTATTTTTCATATGATGGCAGCTCTGTTAGGGGAGGGAAGGATGGGGGCAGAAAGGCAAAGTATTAAGAAACTCAGAAACGAAGGAAAGCAAGAGTGCAAAAAGGGAAATGTGTGCCCAAACCACCTCAAGATGATTCCGCTGTCTATTCTTGAGCAATTGTTTCTTTTGAAAATTAGAACATTTTATTCACTGTGCTGTGCAAAATACTTCTCACTTCTCATAATGCCAGGAAACAGATGATACAGAAACTCTGGAAGGAATTTGGACTTGTAAAAATAAGCTGTTCCGTCTTCTCCAGTGTGAGTTGTTGGATGTTAGGAAATAATGAAAAATAAGAAAAAGCCTATAGTTGAGGTGGTCTATTTATTACTCCCTCTTTTTGCATTAGAGCAGTAACTGGAAAGGCTAAAGGAAATAAAGCTGGACATAATAAATCCCTTAATCTTACTAATGCAAAGGCTTAACAGAAAAGTTAACACTACATTAGGGGATTTTTTGTGAATTCACAAAAAGAACATACTGCAGAATCATAAAATGCCACTACTTCTTGTCCTTTCCCCACGTTGCTTTTCTTATTTTTCATCTTAAAGGCATCAGCCTTCCGGGCAAGTCTTACATTCAGTGGATCGTTCTTTCTGTGCTGGAGTTGCAGCATCACAAACCGGGTGAGGATTCATTACTGCAGTGGGGAGAGGCCATTTCTGTAATTCCAGAACACTAGGAGTGCACAAAGCCTGCGGTGTGTAAATTGGCAGATTAGCCTGATTTAAAAAAAAAAAAAAAAAGTTACTGTGCTGCTCTCCTAGGTCTTGCCAGGAGGGCGAGATAGAGGTGGGGAGCAGGGTAAGCTGCTGAAGCAGAGGGACGCCTGTATATTTCGGAAACAGCTGTTTGCTACCGAGTTTTCGTCAGACCGCCCCTTTTAGACAGGAAGGTAAAGCCGAGCGGGCGCTGGCCCGGGCCGTGCTGCTGGCGGTGGCGCTGGGCGCTGCGCGGGCTCCCCCTGCCCCGGGGCCGGGCTCCCAGCGCCGCCCGGCCCCGCCGCTCCTCCCTCCGCCGCCGGCGGGCTCAGCCTTCCCGGCCGCCCGCTTGCTGCTCTCGGCGCCCGCGCCCAGCGGCAGCCCCGGGGGGGGGGCCGGCGGAAGGGGCCCTGGGGCGGCGGCAGGCCTAGCAGTGGCAGGCCCGGCGGCGGCATGGCGCCTTTGCCAGTGACGATCTCTTCTGCTTCCACCCAAGAGCGCAGGCCGCCGTCGCCTCCTGTCCCTGCTGCTGAGCCCCACGCAGCGCTACAGGCTTGGGGCAGAGTGGCTGGAAAGCTGCCTGGTGGAAAAAGACCTGGGGGTACTGATTGACAGCCGGCTGAGTATGAGCCAGCAGTGTGCCCAGGTGGCCAAGAAGGCCAATGGCATCCTGGCCTGTATCAGGAATGGTGTGGCCAGCAGGAGCAGGGCAGGGATCGTGCCCCTGTACTCGGTGCTGGTGAGGCCGCACCTCGAATGCTGTGTTCAGTTTTGGGCCCCTCACTCCAAGAAAGATGTTGCCTTGCTGGAACAGGTCCAGAGGAGAGCAACCAAGCTGGGGAGGGGTCTGGAGCACAAGTCATACGAGGAGCGGCTGGGGGAGCTGGGGGTGTTTAGTCTGGAGAAGAGGAGGCTGAGGGGAGCCCTGATCGCCCTCTACAACTGCCTGAGAGGAGGCTGTAGCGAGGTGGGGGTCGGCCTCTTCTCCCCGGTAACAGATGACAGGACGAGGGGGAATGGCTTGAAGCTGCGCCAGGGCAGGTTTAGGCTGGACATTAGGAAAAACTTCTTCACGAAAGGGCTGTCAGGCTCTGGAATGGGCTGCCCAGGGAGGTGGTGGAGTCCTCATCCCTGGAGGTATTTAAAAGAAGGAGAGATGAGGTGCTGAGGGACAGGGTTTAGTGGTGGGATGGCAGGGGTAGGTTAACGGTTGGACTCGATGATCTTAAAGGGCTTTTCCAACCAAAGTGATTCTATGATTCTCGCCCTCCACCACGCCCGGCCCGTGTGCCGCACAGGCGGCTCCTCCGCCCCTCAGGTGCCCCCTCAGCCCCCAGGGCCCGGGCCTGCGGGAAGCCTTGCTCTTCCCCAGCAACAACTGGGACCCACTGGCAGAGACCGTGTCCTTCCCGCTGCCGCCAAGGAGGAGGCGCGGGGCCTGGCACGGGCAGCAGCCGCCGTGGCAGTGGCAGCTTGCTCCTTACTGGGCGCCCCAGTACGGACCGCCCTTCTGCCTGCAGTACCAATGGCCGGAGTAGTTCGCTGCTGCCAAGGTGCCCGGCGGGGAGCTGATGGGTTACAGTGAGCATGGTGCAGTTCTACGGTGCTTGGTTTTCTGGTGTTACCATCTCACTCTGTGACACCTGTGGGGTTATAACGCAGGAGCTTCTCTTATTCTTTGCATTTTCCAAATACCCAACAGGGAAGAGAAATGTTATGTATCATCTTCCTGTTTTGTTAATGTCTAAAGGTATTATGCAGGACTTACAGCAGTAGGTTTTGGTTGGATGTTCCTAGCATGGCAAGGGCTCTTGACTGCGCTAATGTCCACCCAGGTTTTATACAGGTGAAAGTAGGTGTACAAATATTTCTGTAATCCTGGAATTAAGCCCCTGCACTCAGTTCTGATCTCACACAGTCATCAGTAAGTTGTCATGTCAGTCATCGTGCTTTCTTTGCCTCAGTTTTTAATAGTGAGACCAGTTATCCCCAGGGTATTCAGCCCCCTGAGCTGGAAGACAGCAACAGAGAGCAGAATAAACCCCCCCATAATCCAGGAGGAAGCAGTTATCAACCTGCTGTGCCACCCGGACACCCACAAGTCTGTGGGACTGGATGGGATCTACCTGAGAGTACTGAGAGGGCTGGTGGAGAAGCTTGGCAAGCCACTCTCCATCATTTATCAGCAGTCCTGGTTAACAGGGAAGGTCCCAGATGACCGGAGGCTTGCCAGCGTGACACCCATCTACAGGAAGGGGTGGAAAGACGATGGGGGAACTGCAGGCCTGTCAGCCTGACCTTTGTACCAGGGAAGATTATGGAGCGCTTCATCTTCAGTGTGCTCACCAGTCATGTGCAGGACAACCAGTGGATCAGGCCCAGCCAAGCATGGGTTCACGAAAGGCAGGTTCTGCTTGACCAACCTGATCTTTTTCCATGACTGGGTGACCTGCCTAGTGGATGAGGGAAAGGCTGTGGATGTTACCTACCTGGACTTCAGCAAAGCCTTTGTCACCATCTCCCCCACAGCATTCTCCTAGAGAAGCTGACGGTTCATGGTCTAGATGGGTGTACTCTTCGCTGGGTAAAAAACTGGCTGGATGGCCAAGCCCAGAGAGTTGTGGTGAATGGAGTTAAATCCAGTTGGTGGCCAGTCACAAGCGGTGTCCCCCAGGGCTCAGTTCTAGGGCTGGTCTTGTTTAATGTCTTTATCAATGATCTGGACAAGGGGATCGAGTGCACCCTCAGTAAGTTTGCAGATGACACCAAACTGGGCAGGAGTGTCAATCTGCTCGAGGGTAGGAGGGTTCTGCAGAAGGACCTGGACAGGCTGGATCGATGGGCCGAGGTCAACTGTATGAGGTTCAACAAGGCCAGGTGCTGGGTCTTGCACTTGGGTCACAACAACCCCACGCAACACTACAGGCGTGGGGAAGAGGGGCTGGAAAGCTGCCCAGTGATACTGGGTTTGCTGTTTGACAGGCGGCTGAACATGAGCCAGCAGTGTGCCCGGGTGGCCAAGAGGGCCAGCAGCATCCTGGCTTGTACCAGGACTGGTGTGGCCAGCAGGAGCAGGGCAGTGACCATGCCCCTGTCCTGGGCACTGGTGAGCCTGCCCTGGAATACTGGGTTCAGTGTTGGGCCCCTCACTCCCAGAAGGACCTGGGGGGGCTGGAGCGTGTCCAGAGAAGGGCAGCGGAGCTGGGGAGGGGTCTGGAGCCCCAGGCTGCTGGGGAGTGGCTGGGGGAGCTGGGGGGGTTCAGCCTGGAGCAGAGGAGGCTGAGGGGACGCCCTCAACTGCCTGAGGGGGGAGCCGGGGGGAGGTTGGGCTCTGCTCCCAGGGAACAGGCGATGGGACGAGGGGAAATGACTTTAAGTTGTGTCAGGGGAGGTTTAGACTGGACATTGGGAACAATTTATTTACTGAGAGAGTGGTCAAGCATTGGAACAGGCTGCCCAGAGAGGTGGTGGAGTCCCCATCCCTGGAGGTGTTCAGAAAAATGTGTAGACATGGCACTTAGGGACATGGTTTAGTAGGCATGGGGGTGTTGGGTTGATGGTTGGACTTGATGATCTTAGAGGCCTTTTCCAACCTTAACAATTCTATGATTCTAAGTAAAAAATGCTGGGCTTGGGTTTTGTATTGTCTTGTAAGGGAAAGCTCTGGGTCAGGATGTCAGTTGCTTATTTGCCATGGAATGTTCATGTTTTTCAGAATTTGTTCCAATTAGAACTGTTGGTTTGTTTATTCCTTTGGGAAGAGGCAGAGTAAGGGTCTTTGCAGGGACCTGGGAAATAAAGTACTTAATAAAGCTTAAAGCATTTGCTGTACAGAAGCTTTCTCTGTACTTGCCACATCAGTTGGTTATTAGCAGTGACTGATATAAGCGTACCATGTGGAAGTGTGAATATTAGTGAACTAACACTGGTTTGGTTCTGTGTAGAAAGGAGAGGAAGTACAAAGAAGCCCCCCAAAAAACATCCCCCCCTCTTTTTTTTTTTTTCTCAAACATACTGTGCTTGCAGGGCCTTAGCTTTCAGTTGTCAGATTGGCAAAGCTTCCCAAACTCTATTCCCCCATAGTCACCAAAAGTCTCCAGTAGCTGCCAGGATGGTGAGTTAGTTTTAGGCTTCTAGCCCTCCATTCCTCCATTATTTTAGTACGATCCTGAATTCTGCTCAGTTAAAGACTAGTGAGAATTGCTTAAAATTTGCATGTGGCAGTCACGCCTCAGACAATGAATTTGCAAAAAAAAATATTTTTTTGTACGCTAGTCAAGAAACTAGTGTAATACTTGAGCAAAATGACGGTTTTAGTGGTTGCTGAATCACAGAATGATAACATAGACATGCCTGTTTGAGCCTTTACCACAATCACTGAAATGTTTGTTTATACGCTGCATGGTTCTTTTGTAAAGGTGTATAGCTGTGGGTGGCGCATTATTCCAGAGGTGCCACTGCTCTGAGGCTCTGTATGTTCACAGCAGTGGGTAAAGCGGAAGGCTCTGTGGCTAGAGAAGAATGACATGGACATGTTGCTGCTCTCTCTCTGTTGCACCAGAATTTTGATGGCTGCATTTGGCTGCTAAATCGATGGAACTACTGGAAGACATTTCAGAAAAGTGAGTACTATACTTATTTTTAAACTTACATTTAAAGTAATCTTTCTACAGACACCTGTCTATGGCTTAGGTACTTGATTTGCATGAAACAGACCCAGAATTTTGCTTTTAGTGTTCTGATTCACTAGAATTAAAACTAAGTAATATCAGATCTTGTGCACGTAATCCGTTTAGCTTATCCCTGTAAGCATGTTTCTCCCTCCATGTTTTATCGTAGGTTTTATAGTCCTGTGTACCCTGCCAAGAAACAAACAGTAACTTAGACGAGATACAGGCTAAGCCACTATGGTGAGCAGTTCTGTTCAAGCCAGTAGATTATTTACATTTTAATAACGACAACGTGTAAAAAATACTGGGGTTTGTT